>CM059791.1:26555911-27805911 GCA_030435695.1 Brachymystax lenok tsinlingensis
ACTATGTAGTGCTTTTGTGTTTTATTGTATATTAATGTTGCATATTTGAGTGTATTACAGTAGTAGAGCGTTCACCAGTGAGAGTATCAGAGGGGGACTTCTTACTGCGTCCCAAATGGCACCCTGTTCCCTAAACCATGCACTATGTAGGGAATAGGGTTGCAAGTTCTGGCTTGCGGTTACACTTCAGTGAGCTTTTAGCTAAGAACTCCTATCTCCTATACCCTTCCATCATGCCTACCACCCTTGACGTCCCCTCCCCTTTCCCTCTCCACCATGATATCCATACAATAGCACTACACATACAGATGCCTGTTGTTGTCATATGCACTGCAGGTGAAATGGCAGGATGGTGGGTGATTTGAAAAGCTAATTGGGGGCCATGCTGGGCTCAGACAAACCAGTAGTACTTAGCCCCTCTGTATTAATTTGCAAACCGAGTGCGCACCGATTTTCTATGTAGAATGGTGTGAAAGTTGACGGCGGTCAGATGTCTACAGAGGGTGGTCCCTAAAACACAGCACGCTGAACGATCGGCGGAACGAACGCTAGAGCCACATTCTCTGCGATGTGTGCGAGCCTTGAAACCTTTCCCTCTAGTTCCTCCCCTCCCCTTCTCTTCCGTCTACCTGCTGCCCCCCTCTCTCTCTCTCTCCTCTCTGTCTGTGGTTCTCTGACAGTGTTGTTAATGAGTGTTCTCTGAGGTTCTAGAATGGTGATGTACTCTAACTCTCTGTCTAACCCTGTCAAGATAAGAGGAGACATCTCTACTCCCTTTCTCTAATTAGTCTCCACTCTACCTCCCTCTACCTCTCTTCATCTCTCTGCCTCCCGCTACCTCTCTCTGTCCCTCTGCCTCTCTCTCTATCTCTCTCTCTCTCTCTCATCCCTCTAACTCTCTCCATCTCTCTGCCTCTCTCCTAAAGGGTAAAAGCCCATTTATAATCACCAAATGAAGACGGGCCCTGTGTCAGAATGGATATGTTAGTCATGGGTAATGGTAATCCTGAAGTTTCCCACATTAGTGCCACACACACACACACACACACACACACACACACACATTGCAGATGTGTGAGTGGTTAATGGAGGACGGGTAGAGCAGACGTTGACACAGGGACTATAATGTGTCATCTGACAGGCTTTTTTTCTTACTGCTCTCTGTCTCTTCCTTCCCTCTCTATGTCTGTCTCTCCTTTCCTCCCTCCACCTTCCCTCTCTATGTCTGTCTCTCCTTTCCTCCCTCCACCTTCCCTCTCTATGTCTGTCTCTCCTTTCCTCCCTCCACCTTCTCTCTCTATGTCTGTCTCTCCTTTCCTCCCTCCACCTTCCCTCTCTATGTCTGTCTCTCCTTTCCTCCCTCCACCTTCTCTCTCTATGTCTGTCTCTCCTTTCCTCCCTCCACCTTCTCTCTCTATGTCTGTCTCTCCTTTCCTCCCTCCACCTTCTCTCTCTATGTCTGTCTCTCCTTTCCTCCCTCCACCTTCTCTCTCTATGTCTGTCTCTCCTTTCCTCCCTCCACCTTCTCTCTCTCTTCCTACTTTCTACCATGTATTTTTCCTCTAGAGAAATGATATGGACACCAGGTGAGGTAAGACAGTCGTCCATTTGTCTGTATGTCTCTCTGTGTGTGTGTGTGTGTGTGTGTATGTCTCTCTCTGTGTGTGTGTGTGTGTGTGTGTGTGTGTGTGTGTGTGTGTGTGTGTGTGTGTGTGTGTGTGTGTGTGTGTGTGTGTGTGTGTGTGTGTGTGTGTGTGTGTGTGTGTGTGTGTGTGTGTGTGTGTGTGTGTGTGTGTGTGTGTGTGTGTGTGTGTGTGTCTGTGAATATTTTTGCAGCTGTGTCTTATTCATGATGATATTTGCAAGTGGAGTTCATTCAATCACCAAGATTGAGACTACCACTGTGTAACAGAACTGGTTAAATATGGATGAGGACAACATCACCATGAGAAACAGTGTTGGATTATTCATAATAAAAAGAGACAATAAAACTGTGGCAGCATATCTCCTCTCCTCTCCTCTCCACCTGGATCTATTGTATCTGTCGTTGGATCCATTGTATCTGTCTCTGGATCTATCCAGAGCAATGTGAGGAATGTGAAGGCTATGAGTTGTTCTGACTAGAGGGAGAAGGGAAAAAATTGATGCCTCTGTGTCTGTGAGCTTTGGAAGACAAGGTACAGAGAGGAGATGTTTCTGTATTCCCTGTGTCTGTCTATCTCTATCTCTGTTTCTATGTGTTCTCCATCTATGTAGTTCTGACTAGACCTGATGCTCTGTGGCTCTGCTGCCTGTCACTCTGAGGCAGACAGGTGATGTTTCTGTAAGGTAGATGTCTAGCTAGCTATGGGATCTACTCTATATATGGAATATACTGTTTCTCTTTCTGTCTCTTTATGGGAAACTGATCTATCTGCATCTGTCTGTTGATTTAATGAGAGCTGATATGTCTACATCTCTCTGCTGTGTTAAGGAAATGTGTGTGTGTGTGTGTGTGTGTGTGTGTGTGTGTGTGTGTGTGTGTGTGTGTGTGTGTGTGTGTGTGTGTGTGTGTGTGTGTGTGTGTGTGTGTGTGTGTGTGTGTGTGTGTGTGTGTGTGTGTGTGTGTGTGTGTGTGTGTGTGTGTGTGTGTGTGTGTGTGTGTGTGTGTGTGTTAATGAAATCTGATGGGTTGTCTTGAGGGCATTTACCCACAAAGCTCCATCCTGATGAGAGCAAAAACATGTGTGACATTTCACTGAGGCTCGACTTCATCTGAAACAAATGCACTCACAAACATAGTCACACAGTCACACACACACGCACGTAGACACACACAGACACACAGCAATACCAGCCCCCCTACCCCCCTCTCTCTCTGTCACTGTTTGAACTTTGTCTTTCTCTCTCTCTGTCCGTGTCACACAGTCTGCATCACTCTGTAATTGTATGGACAGACCAAACGGATAGGGCAAGAGGAGGAGAGGACAGGAGACAGCTGCCTGTTGTCTTCCGGGGTTGCTCCAATCCAGAAGATAATTGTATAATATTCAATTTATAACAAAGTACCAGGCATTTCTCTGTCAGAGAGGTCACTGGAGAGCCCTACTCAGTCAGGCTGAAAGGAGAGTCAGGCTGGAGAGAGAGCGAGAGAGCGAGAGAGCGAGAGAGAGAGAGAGAGAGAGAGAGAGAGAGAGAGAGAGAGAGAGAGAGAGAGAGAGAGATACAGAGATACAGAGATACAGAGAGCGAGAGACGTTTATTTTTTGATTTGTCAGCCAGTTTCCTCTGACCTGTCTTCACCGCTGTCTGTCCTTCACTCAGTCACGCACGCACACACACACGTCATGGTAAATGTTGTTATCTCCTCACTAACCAGTCACCTCCAGACTGATCAATGTATGTATTAATCAGTCTGACTGACTAATCAGCTGACAGGCAGGCAGACAGACAGACAGACGGGCAGACAGACACACACAGGCAGGCAGACAGACACAGACAGACACAGACAGACAGACAGACAGGCAAGCAGGCAGACAGGCAAGCAGGCAGGCAGGCAGGCAGACAGACAGACAGACTAACAACAGGACACAAAGCTACCAGGTTTATCGGTGTAAGTCTTTGTGTGTCATTGTGACATGTGATAGTGATTGACTGGGTTACACAAAGTCGACGTTTTGTCTGTTGGTTATTTTTACCTCATGTTCTACTGAAACATTAACATCTGAAATCCTTGGATTGGTCAGCTCTGAGGCTTTGGGATCTGGGTGTCTGCGTGAACGTGTGATAAGCAATTATAATCCTGTCAGTAACTGTATGTGTGTGTGTGTGTGTGTGTGTGTGTGTGTGTGTGTGTGTGTGTGTGTGTGTGTGTGTGTGTGTGTGTGTGTGTGTGTGTGTGTGTGTGTGTGTGTGTGTGTGTGTGTGTGTGTGTGTGTGTGTGTGTGTGTGAACAGAATGCGGGAGCTGACCAGGATGTTGCTACATGAGACAGACAGCTTCAATCTAGACAGTCCCACAGATTACTGTATAAATCAAAACATATTTTATTCGTCACATGTTTCGTAACCAACAGGTAGTGCTGTGAAATGCTTACTTACGGGAAGTGTGTGTGTGTTCATGCCTGAATGTGCATTTGTGCATGCGTGTGTGCATGTGTGTGTGTGAGCATCCCAGAGTTATCTGTTCAGTCAAGCTTAGACGGAGAGAAGGGGAAAGAGAGGGAAGGCAATGGAAAAAGATACAGCGAGAGGGAGTGAGAGAGATATGGAGAGAGGGGGAGAGAGAGAGAGAGAGAGAGAGAGAGAGAGAGAGAGAGAGAGAGAGAGAGAGAGAGTGAGTATATGGGAGGGTTGTAGCTCTACATCTATGTGAAGTCTGGCCTGAATATACTACTAATGCATAATTTGGTTTCTATGGCATCCTTTATTCATCAGTCAACTGTGATTATCAACACCTCCCCCGTCCCCCCCACACACAGTTACCCAATACATCCCACTTAACTCAATGCAGACACATTCAGATGATTCGTTCTAGTGTTGTTTTGACAGTAATGTCTGTTTTTAAACCCTCCTCCATTCAACCTTCCTCCTCATAGTCTCTCTCTCTTTCTCCTCTCTCCCCCTCTCTCTCTCTGTATCCCACTTCTCTCTCTCTCGCCCTCTGTGTCCCACTTCTCTCTCTCTCTCTCTCTGTATCTCTCTCTCTCCATTTCCTTTCATATTTTCTTGCGCAACTTGATTTTTTATAGTTGATATTATTTCTAACTCCCCCTTCCCCTCCCCTCCTTCTACTGAAACAGCGAAACCAGAACAGCCCAGCAGAAAAGGGGTTAACACGCACTCTGCTTTCTGATTGGCTGTCAGTCCGGCGGTCTGAGCCACCCAACAGAGTGAGGTAACTAGGCAACTTCAGCGGGAGCCGAGAGGAGGAAAGGAGAGAGAGAGAGAAAGAGTGAAAGAAGGGGGGCGAGAAGAACGGGAAATACGCGCTGAAATCCTGACAGATTTTTTTGCTCACCGGGGAAGTGGAAGGATGTAGCCCGGGAGTCAGTCACTCTGCCTGGGATAGGAAACTGGATTACCGCAGTTTCTGAAACCTTGTTTGTGGATGTAGTCAACAACTGGGAATAACGGGGATGGTTGTTGGATCGTAAACTCGCAGCAGAATGGGGACTAACAGTAGCCTGCCTACTCAGTCTCGGACCGGCAGTTAGAAGGTAAAGCAGTGATGAAAAGGCATTTGGTCGACAGAACGCTTTAGTTTTACGCAGTCGAAGTAGGCCTATCGCTGCAGAATGTTACGACTAACGATAACTGTTCTGACTTGAGATTCAGGCACTACACTGAGTTATGGGATGGTCACGATGGTACATGAAAGGTGTTTGTGGATCGGATGTTTACCGGACAGACAGCCTGTAAAATCATGTTTTGTAACAATCACAGCAGGGCACATCTCCAATACACTGCTGCTGCATCGGGGTTTGATGGGTGGGAAAAGAAAGCATACATATAGGCTATAGGCTTTTTCAGTGTGTAGCAAGGACTTTCTCGATGTGAGTGTGCGTGCGGCAGAAAGGGAGAGGGAGAGGGCAGTAGGGGTTTGCTGCATTGACATCTTTCTGTGAGCGTGTGTCCGAGTGTGTGTGCGCATACTCCTTGTTTTTCTTAAAATATGACGATTTTCCCCCACGATATTATCAGATATCGCCGAATCGTCTAGAGTTCCATATTAAGACAGTCAGCACTACGCGGTTGGATTACTGAGTGATTGTGTTCTACCCGGTGTTCTACCGCTCCACGTTACCGACTGGGCACACACTGGTTGAATCTACTTTGTTTCCACGTCATTTACGTTGAACCAATGTAGAATAGAAGTTGAATTGACATATGTGCCTAGTGGGTGGGGAGACCCTCTCTCTGTAACTCTGGCTATTGAATAACCTCTGTGCTGGATTCTGTCATGAGAAGAATGAGTTGAAGTGTAACTGGGGCTGTTCTGATATTGATCAGCTACTGGAGGAGAAATGTAAAGAATACGACTCTTGTCAGGGGCTAGGAGAGAGAGGGAGAGAGAAAGATAGGGGAGGAGGGAGGTAGAGAGAGGGAGAGCCTGTGAAAGGGCACCCCAGTCTGTCTGTGCGTGGCTCCGCTGCAGCTGAAAGCCGCATTAATCACAGAGCGGCTACACACACACACACACTAGAGCTATAGCTGTTCCTCAGTCTTGCTCTAGCGCTTCACCGAATCTGGCCACTCACTCTTCACCCATGCAGACGAATAGCTGCATCTGTTCCTGTTCAGTCCACTGTGTGTGCGTGCGCGCGCGTGGGTGTGCATGCATGCTTCGGGAGAATGAGAGGTGTGCAGTGCAGGACCGCACGTTGTGTCCACATCGCAACTCCTCATTTGGTAAAGAGAAATAGAGGGTGATGGGATATGACAGGAGGCAGACCCAACATTTCTGTCGCCCCGGGGTTAGGCTGTGTGTGGGTGTGCGTGTGAGACAGGGGAATGTGGTGACTGGTGAGTGTGTAATCGGGGAACAATTACAGCGGGTCTGTGGCTGTCTTTGCTCTGTTGGCAGGTCTGAGGACCATAAGTGGGGAACATAGACCCAGGTTTGATTGTGGGAAAACATTCGTTCAGGTTTTACACTTTTTCGTTGCGCTCTCTTTTTTTCTTTTCTACCCTCTAGCGTTCCATCATGGAGGATTCAGTGCCAGCTAGCTATTAGTGAAGTGTTGTTTGAATGTTTGTGTGTTTTTTATTTTTTTTATTTCACCTTTATTTAACCAGGTAGGCTAGTTGAGAACACGTTCTCATTTACAACTGCGACATGGCCAAGATAAAGCAAAGCAGTGCGACACAAACAACAACACAGAGTTACACATGGGATAAACAAGCATACAGTCAATAACACAATAGAAAAAAAGAAAGTCTACATACAGTGTGTGCAAATGGTGTGAGGAGGTAAGGCAATAAACATACCATAGTAGCGAAGTAATTACAATTTAGCAGATTAACTGGAGTGATAGATGTGCAGATGATGATGTGCAAGTAGAAATACTGGTGTGCGAAAGAGCAGAAAAGTAAATAAAAACAATATGGGGTAGGTAGGTAGATTGAGGTAGGTAGATTGGATGGGCTATTTACAGATGGGCTGTGTACAGCTGCAGCGATCGGTAAGCTGCTCAGATAGCAGATGTTTAAAGTTAGTGAGGGAAATATAAGTCTCCAGCTTCAGCGATTTTTTTCAATTCGTTCCAGTCATTGACAGCAGAGAACTGGAAGGAAAGGCGGCCAAAGGAGGTGTTGGCTTTGGGGATGACCAGTGAGATATACCTGCTGGAGCGCATGCTATGGGTAGGTGTTGTTATCGTGACCAGTGAGCCTGCATGTATGTGTGTCTGCAGATGTTTCAGTCCTTCCACTTGTCTCCTCACCTCTCAGGTCCCACTTGGATCGGCCACATTGGGATTTGAACCAGCGACCCTCCATCTACTGGTCTGGCTTTCTCCTCTTTGTGTGTGTGTGTGTGTGTGCTTGTGCATGTGAGGCCTCTTACTACAGCCTTCATTGGCCCAGCAGGCAGCTTCAGGTCACCATAGAAACCCAGAGAGCATTGTCTAGAAAGCCTCAAAGAAAAAACTAATTTGGCTCACTCTCACTTTTTTCTCTCTCTTTCTCCCCCCCTCTTGCTGTCGCCCCCCCTCTCTGTCTTTCTCTCCTTGTGATTCATTGTAATGTATTCAGAAGCAGTGTGAGGCCTTCAGGGGACTTGTTGTTTGTCTATAAAGGACATTCTGTCTGTATAGTTCTCCCATAGGGCTGAGTTCTGTACAGTTCTCCCATAGGGCTGAGTTCTGTACAGTTCTCCCATAGGGCTGAGTTCTGTACAGTTCTCCCATAGGGCTGAGTTCTGTACAGTTCTCCCATATCGCTGAGTTCTGAAAAGAACACACACAGAACTCTGCTTTATGCTTTTACCTCAATCATGGATTGACTTCAATGGAGAGAAACTGTATCAGTGTTCTAGTGTCTAGTGTAGGAGAATGAGAGAAAGGAAGGAATGGGAAGGAAGGTAGCAAGGAGATGAAAGAAAAGAAACGGGCAGGGAATGGAGGGAGGAAGGGAGGAGGTGATGGAGGAGGAAGGGAGGAGGTGACGGAGGAGGTGGTGATGGAGGAGGAAGGGAGGAGGTGATGGAGGAGGAACAAAGGAGGTGGTGATGGCAGAGGAAGGAAGGAGAGGGTGATGGAGGAGGAAGGGAGGAGGTGATGGAGGAGGAAGGGAGGAGGTGGTGATGGAGGAGGAAGGGAGGAGATGGTGATGGAGGAGGAAGGGAGGAGGTGGCGATGGAGGAGGAAGGGAGGAGGTGGCGATGGAGGAGGAAGGGATGAGGTGGCGATGGAGGAGGAAGGGAGGAGGTGGCGATGGAGGAGGAAGGGAGGAGGTGGCGATGGAGGAGGAAGGGATGAGGTGGCGATGGAGGAGGAAGGGAGGAGGTGGTGATGGAGGAGGAAGGGAGGAGGTGGTGATGGAGGTGGAAGGGAGGAGGTGATGTAGGAGGAAGGGAGGAGGTGGTGATGGAGGAGGAAGGGAGGAGGTGGTGATGGAGGTGGAAGGGAGGAGGTGATGGAGGAGGAAGGGAATTGACTGGTTTTTGGCTTGATGTCCTTCCCATTGATCCTGGCTTGTGTGTGTTTTAGTGTGTGTGTTTTAGTGTGTGTGTGTGTTTTTTAGTGTGTGTGTGTTTTACTGTTCGTGTTTTAGTGTTCGTGTTTGTGTGTGTGTTTTAGTATGTGTGTTTTAGTGTTCATGTTTGTGTGTGTGTTTTAGTATGTGTGTTTTAGTGTTCATGTTTGTGTGTGTATTTTAGTATGTGTGTTTTAGTGTTCGTGTGTTTGTTTTAGGGGACTGGTATCAGTGATACAAAAATAATAATAAAAATATGTTCTATTGTCACATACTGTATACCGGATAGGTGCAGTGAATGTGTTGTTTTACAGCAGGGATCATCAACTAGATTCAGCCATGGGCCGATTCTTTCTTGAGCGGATAATAAATAAAAAATCATTTGTAGATGTCAAATTGACTGCAAATAGCCCAAACAGATATAATATTTGACTAAAACATAATCATTTCAAACCTTGTTTACATTTGTATAAGATCATGTCTCTCTATTATGCATGGAAATACTTGAGAACAGATTTCTTCAATTCAAATCAGTTGGAGCTGATTTCCTGGTGTTAATACAGTATTTTACAACCATCAATAGAAATGAAAATAAAATAAAGAACTTGGCAGGCCAAATTCAAACCAATTTGGGCCATGGGCCGCCAGTTGGGGAACCCTGTACAGGGTCTGCCAAATAAGTCCATTGCCCCTGGAGAAAATTAGGGTTAAATTCCTTGCTCAAGGGCACATAGACAGATTTTCCACCTCATCAGTTTATCACCTTGTCCAGCTTTCACCTCATCTAGCTATAGGCAGGTGAGTATAGTACAGGGTTGGAGAGGTAAGGGATGTACAGGTTATTGCTCCAGCCCTGCTCTAACACATCTGATTCAGCCATTGAGCTGTTTATCAGGACATTGATTAGTCAAATCAAGTGTGCTGGAGCAGGGCTGGAGCAAAGGCCTGACCACTCTCCAGAAGGAGGGTTGGCCACCCCTGGGCTAACAGTGTAGTCGTGGCAGGGATTTGAGCAGGGGGGGAGAGAGAACAGGGATTTGAGCAGGGGGGGAGAGAGAACAGGGATTAGAGCAGGATATCCAGAGTCTGCTAATCTCACTATATTCTAATCTATAATCAGATGAAACACTCATAATCTGTCTGTTGCACGGGATTACTGTCTGGACCCGCAACAGCAGCACTGTCTCCATCCCTCTCTCTCCCAGCATCTCTATCCCTCACCATACCTTCCTCTTCATCGCTCTCTCCCAGCCTCTCCATCCCTTCCTCTCCATCCCTCTCTCTCCATCTACCTCCATTCCTCAAACTCGCCAAGCCAAATAAACACCACTGGACAATATCACTGGACTTCCTTAACTCTTTAACACAAACACAAACACACACACACACACACACACTGTGCAGGGACTATTGAGCTGAGCCTCAGCCTACTCTCCTCCTACAATTTTCAAATTAATGCTCTTAGCCGCAATTACTCTAAGAGGGTGTGTGTGTGTGTGTGTGTAATGGCTATCAGATTTCATGCACATATCATTTCAATGAATTAAGGATTTTCTAAAATTACACTTTACTAAATAATGTTCTTTGTTGTTCGATTATCTGTGTCGAATCAACCCGTTTATAGATTGTTTGCTATGTTAATTAAGGCTGGGCGGTATACCGTATTTTATGGTATTGATGCACGGACTGGTTTGGGTTTTTACTTTATCTGCTATTAAGGTATTTGAATGTTTGCTTTGTTAGATGTGATATACTGTGTGTAACATCACTCACTGTTCTCTCCGTTCCCACATACCAAGCCCCGCCCCCTGTCACTCAAGAAGCGCATTTGTTGTTGCTTGACCACGAGACACTTTCGTTCAGTCTGCATGGTCAATGCAGTACATGCAACAATGTTGATGACAATGTTGTTTCCACTTTGATCTTAATATAAATCCACAGCGTTCTATAATTACAATATTAGTTTGTGTTTCTTACATCTGAATACAGCTAGTTTGTCTTTTCTTAGCAAGTTTCAGCTAAATCGTGTTAGCCGGTAATGCTAATCGCTAGTTAGCTGGCTAGCAGTCCGATACCAGCGCTGGTGTAGACCTAAATCAACATGTTTGTGTAACAGTATCTTCAAAATCCAAAAGGAATAGGCAAAGCATTCATATTTTGGCTACATGAAGAAACATCTAATGTAACCAAAGATTATAGTGTGCCCTAGGAAACATTGACTATCGCTTTGGTTCCTACCCTGTCACAATAACTCCTCCCTGGCGTTTTCATTCGCTGTCATGTCAAACAACACTGTGCCCATTATTATTTATATTCTAACTATAGAATTAGAATAAACATTCTATTTCCATGATTCCAACAGTTCACCCAAGTGTTTTGATCTAAATCGCAATTGCAACATTTGGTAAAAAATAAGGCCTAGTATTTTTGCCCATATCGTGGCAGTGTGGAAATGATCTCAAATGAGTGCAGGAAATACATAAATGAATGTAAATGCAGGGAATTATATTTGGTTGAAGTAGAATTGAACAGTATAAAACAATCAGACTGGAGAAAGACCCATTGAAATCACAGACTGTATTTGTTGTCACCCTAGGGTCACCCTAGGAGGGGTCGTATTGAGTGTTTGGAAATTGGATGACTGTACACTCCTGTCCCTAACCCCCCACCACCCACCCACACACACACACACACACACACACACACACACACACACACACACACACACACACACACACACACACACACACACACACACACACACACACACACACACACACACACACACACACACACACACACACTCTGAGTAGTTTTGCCAGACACCCTTCCTCCTTTCTCATCTGACTGAGGCAGGGTGAGTTGAGCTGAGTTTAACAGGGACAGGATGCCAAATTGAATCAGAGAAACTGCAATTCAAATTAAATTGTTAATGTACCCTGCTGTCTGATACAATGTAACTTGTCATTTGAATTGAAAAAGAGAGAGCAGGGTAGAGATAGATGTAATATTCGAATGACTAAAATGCAGGTGGAGAGAGATCAAGGGAAAGAGAGAATGGAAATAGTAGTAGTTCAAGCATGGATGCCTTCTTTGTAAGGTTCACCGTTTATTCACACCACACACTAACAATCTCTCTTTCTCTCTATCCCCCCCTCTCACCCACTCTCTACCCCCCTCTCTTTCTCTCTATCCCCCCTCTCTCTCTTTCTCTCTATCCCCCCCTCTCTCGTTCTCTCTATCCCCCTCTCTCTTTCTCTCTATCCCCCTCTCTCTTTCTCTCTATCCCCTCTCTCTTTTCTCTCTATCCCCCCTCTCTCGTTCTCTCTATCCCCCTCTCTCTCTTTCTCTCTATCCCCCTCTCTCTTTCTCTCTATCCCCCCTCTCTCTCTTTCTCTCTGCTCTCTGTCTCTCTGCCCGTAGGGATGCTTCAGGGAGGCTCTCGTTTGAAGTGGAGATTCACTCCCTCAGTCACACCAGTTGCCATTTTACTTCATTTTACATTTAGCCTACTACACCCCACTTTACAGAGGGAGAGATAGAGAGAGGAGAGAGTGCTGGAATACACTGTCCCTGTCTTTTCCCTCCTTTTCCCACCACATCCCCATCTTCTTACCCTTCTTTATCCTCTCATCCTCCCCCTCTCTTCCTACTCCTCCTCCTCCCTCTTCTCCTCCTCCTTCCTCTCTCTGAGATCTAGTGTACAGAAGTCACAGCACATTATAACACTTTAATTAACTCTAATTTTCCTACATCCTCATTTAACCCTATGTACCCCACCTCCTGCCCACGACAGTACCACACACACACACACACACACACACACACACACACACACACACACACACACACACACACACACACACACACACACACACACACACACACACACACACACACACACACACACACACACACACACACACACAGAGAGATCCTGCGCTGTGCCTTGGTAGACCCCAGAGGTATTAGATGCTCTGTATGACATTAAAATGCGTTGGAAGGAAGTGTAAAACAAAGGTACATAAATGACATTTTAATTCCTGTTTTTATTCAGTCTTTGTCCTGCTGTGCAGAGAGGAGAGAGTTGGCTGTTGTTTTGGCATTTTCTTTTTATTCAGGAACACAAAAGATAATGTATTCGTCTGAGGAGGGGAAAGGGGGGCAGGGGGACTGGAGAGGCTGGTTTTGTTACACGTCCCAGAGGATAGCTTCTGCTGGCAGAGTGGGGGGGATTGTGGGTGAAAGAATTATTACAGAAAGAAAGAGAGAGCTTGTTTGGCTGGGCCAAAGGAATGAACATATCCCTAGAGGATTCTCTCTTTCTTTTTCTCGCTCTCTCTCTTTCTTTCTCTCACTCTCTCCTCTCTCTCGCTCTCTGGTTGACAGAATGCCAAGAGTGTGCAAAGCTGTCATCAAGGCAAAGGGTGGCTACTTTGAAGAATCTCAAATCTAAAATATATTTTGATTTGTTTAACACTTTTTTGGTTACTACATGATTCCATATGTGTTATTGCATAGTTTTGATGTCTTCACTATTATTCTACAATGTAGAAAATACAAATAAAGAAAAACCCTGGAATGAGTAGGTGTGCCCAAACCTTTATAAATACAGTGCATTTTGTTAAGTTTCATCCTTATTCTACAATGGATTAAATAAAAAATTGTACTCATCAATCCTCATACAATACCCTTTAACGACAAAGCGAAAACAGGTTTTAGATTTTTTTTTGCCAATAGAAAATAGAAAATAAAAAGCAGAAATAAAAAAATTAAAGCAGAAATACCTTATTAACATAAGTATTCAGACCCTTTGCTATGAGACTTGAAATTGAGCTCAGGTGCATCCTGTTTCCATTGATCACCCTTGAGATGTTTCTACAACTTGATTTGAGTCCACCTGTGCTAAATTCAATTGATTGGACATGATTTGGAAATGCACACACCTGTCTATATAAGGTCCCACAGTTGACAGTGCATGTCAGAGCAAAAACCAAGCCATGAGGTCTAAGGAATTATCCTTAGAGCTCCAAGACAGGATTGTGTCGAGGCACAGATCTGGGGAAAGGTACCAAAACATTTCTGTAGTATTGAAGGTCCCCAAGAACAGTGGCCACCATCATTCTTAAATGGAAGAAGACTCCCTAGAGCTGGCCGCCCGGCCAAACTGAGAAATCAGGGGAGAAGGGCCTTGGTCAGGGAGGTGACCAAGAACCCGATGGTCACTCTGACAGAGCTCTAGAGTTCCTCTGTGGAGATGGGAGAACCTTCCAGAAGGACAACCATCTCTGCAGCACTCCACCAATCAGGCCTTTATGGTAGAGTGGCCAGACAGAAGCCACTCCTCAGTAAAAGGCACATGACAGCCTGCTTGGAGTTTGCCAAAAGGCCCCCTAATGGACTCTCAGACCATGAGAAACAAGATTCTCTGGTCCGATGAGACCTAGATTGAACTCTTTGGCCTGAATGCCAAGCATCACAGCTGGAGGAAACCTGGCACCATCCCTACGGTGAAGCATGTTGATGGCAGCATCATGCTGTGGGGATGTTTTTCAGTGGCAGGGACTGGGAGACTAGTCAGGATTGAGGGAAAATGAATGGAGCAAAGTACAGAGAGATCCTTGAAGAAAACCTGCTCCAGAGCGTACAGGACCTTAGACTGGGGCGTTTCATCTTCCAACAGGACAATGACCCTAAGCACACAGCCAAGACAACGCAGGAGTGGCTTCGGAATGTCCTTGAGTGGCCCAGCCATAGCCCGGACTTTAACCCGATCGAACATCTCTGGAGAGACCTGAAAATAGCTGTGCAGCGACGCTCCCCATCCAACCTGACAGAGCTTGATAGGATCTACTGGTGTGTCAAGCTTGTAGTGTCATACCCAAGAAGACTTGAGGCTGTAATCGCTGCCAAAGGTGCTTCAATAAAACATTTGCAAACATTTCTATAAACCTATTTTGCTTTGTCATTATGGGGTATTGTGTTTAGAATGATGAGGAAAAACAATTTAATGGTGACCCACCATCATTGTGACACCGGGTGCTGTAGATGTCCTGGAGGGCAGGCAGTGTGCCCCCGGTGATGCGTTAGGCAGACCGCACCACCCTCTGGAGAATCCCGGCAGTTGCGGACGGTGCAGTTGCCGTACCAGGCACTGATACAGCCCAACAGGATGCTATCAATAGTCCATCTGTAAAAGTTTGTAAGAGGCTTATGAATTTCTTCAGCCTCCTGAGGTTGAAAAGGAGCTATTGCGCCTTCTTCACCACACTCTCTTTGTGAGTGGACCATTTCAGATTGTCAGAGTTTACGCAGAGGAACTTAAAGCTTTTCATCTTCTCCACTGCAGCCCTGTCGATGTGGATGGGGGCGTGCTCCATCTGCTGTCTCCTGTAAGTCCACCATCAACTCCTTTGTTTTGTTGATGTTGAGGGAGAGGTTATTTTGCAGGCACCACTCCGCCAGGGCCCTCACCTCCCCCCTGTAGGCTGTCTCGTAGTTGGAAGCAGCAATAGTTCCAGTGTTTGGGTTTTTGTCACAGAATATTTGGATTTACCCGGATTGGGCGACGTACATCCTCTGTATTGTGTGCTTGTTGTTTAACCGTTGATATGTTCTAGGGGCCATTTTGAGACCTTAAAGGGATACTTCGGGATTTTGGCAACTCATGGATGCCATTTGTATGTCTCTGCTTCCATTATGAAGGTAGTTAGAGGTAGTTTCGTGAGTCAATGCTAACCAGCATGCTAGCTGTTACCTTAGACGTCCAGTCATTGTGCTATCGATAGTTAGCAATTGCACTAATGCTAGTTAGCAACTTCCTTCAAACTGCACCCAGAGACATAAAAATGGTATTCATGAGTTCATCTGACTCTTGGGAAGTAGATACAGGGCTTCATTGCCAAAATCCCAAAGTATTCCTTGAAAATCCCAAAGTTCAGGCTAAAGCTCAGAATCAGTAGAATAATCATAGATGTCTTGATACATTTTTTCCCACAATCTTTGAGTCGTTTTCGTTCCGAATTTGTAGAAACGCTAATGCAGCATGTGCAGCATTTATCTTGGTCTTCTTGCCATTGTAAATTACGCACAATCTCACTGTGTACTCCAAGTAGGCCAGATTAGACTGATAAGACTGTTTCGATTCGGTGGATTGATATAAATTACTGTACATCCAATTTTGAGATTATAATTAGAATAGATCAATGCAATAGAATGGCCCGCCCTGTTCTTCATTCACAGTTAGTGATGAGATAGTTATGCATCGTTCGCTTCCCCCACTCATCAATTCACCCATTCTCCCCCATCATGCTTTACTTCATTTATTTAATCTGTTGTTATATGTGTGTAATTAGTTTCGGAATAGTTTAGGTTCAGTTTCGAGGCAATTATCGGGGTGATTATCAACGGCACCTTCAACTGTCGGGAGAAGGATGGGAGCAGGCCCTACTGTCAGGAGAAGGATGGGAGCAGGCCCTACTGTCAGGAGAAGGATGGGAGCAGACCCTACTGTCAGGAGAAGGATGGGAGCAGACCCTACTGTCAGGAGAAGGATGGGAGCAGGCCCTACTGTCAGGAGAAGGATGGGAGCAGGCCCTACTGTCAGGAGAAGGATGGGAGCAGGCCCTACTGTCAGGAGAAGGATGGGAGCAGGCCCTACTGTCAGGAGAAGGATGGGAGCAGGCCCTACTGTCAGGAGAAGGATGGGAGCAGGCCCCACTATCAGGAGAAGGAGGGGCAATGTGGAAAGCCATTCAAAAAATGACTTTAAAAATGGCAGAGTAATAATTGTTTTTAATTCATGAGCAGTTCAAATGACTGCTTAAGCGGTTCTAGTGTGAAGGAGCATCAGGCACTGCTGGAATGTCTACCAATGGCATGTCATCTTTTTTTGAGTCACTCATGAAATGACACCGGTAACTCAAAACTAAGGCTGTGAAAGTTTAACGTGCGATAACGCGTGACATGGAAATTGTCCTAAATGTTTTTGATCGCGGAACCTTTTAAGCGCACGTTTCCGCATGGAGCCTTTTAAACACAACACGGAACACAGCTACAGTCGTTGCTTGCTGCTTTACATGAAACTTCTTTACATCGCTGGAGACCGTGTGCCTCTAGCCAAAACCATGTCAAAGTTATGCCCAATATTACTGGAGCTTTTTGCTTTTTTCTTTCTGTCGCTGATTCGTGCACATGTAGCAGACCGTTTTAAACTACTCAGGAGATGCTATTTTCTAAATTTGGATGGCACAGGAAGAATTGAAAAGGAGTAGGCTACTCAAAGAGATGCTTCAAAGGTATTCAAAGGTAAACTGCACATGCAAGAGTGGGTGTGTGAGAGAGGATATATATGAGAGCGGGAGTAAGTGGGCGAGTTCATTAATGCCCCGGTGCCCTAAAATGTGCATACTCCGCCCACCTGTGGCACCGGGCCACTGGGCCATGCAAACGAACTCTCCCAGTGAGAGAGGGAAGGTGTGGGAGGGAGAGTGTGTAGGCCTGTGTGTGTAAAGTTATGTGAACAATACAGATGGTTACAGTGTTTTCGTTGTTGGACAAGTTTAAAAGCTCTTTGTTCTTTGTTTCCATAGAGGCAGTTATTTTTTACTATAGTCACACACATTTACTTTTAAAGCTGTGTGTGTGTGTTAGAGAGAGAGAAATAGAGAGATCTGGCTACTGTCCCGGGAGATTTCCAGCTAACGATATGCCATCTTCAATCATCTACAAACAGCATGCATAAGAATGCTACCATGAGTTAATCTGACTCTCGAAAAATGACCGAAATCTCGGAATACCGCGGTATCCATTTAATTTATGATTAGTAAATGATTTATAAGGACCTACAGTATATTAAACATCTCATTAATTATCTTATAAATCATTATTCAATACTTTAAACGTTTTTATTTTTATAAATGTGTGAATAAATAAGTTACTACCATTTACAGATGTAGTAGTAATGATTCATAAATGATGAATCAACTTTTACTTATCCACTATAAATGCTTTATTATGTGGAGTTAATATAAAGTGCTACCCTGCTCTCTAATGATGTATTACGTGGAGTTAATATAAAGTTCTACCCTGCTCTCTAATGCTTTATTATGTGGAGTTAATATAAAGTTCTACCCTGCTCTCTAATGCTTTATTACGTGGAGTTAATATACATTTCTACCCTGCTCTCTAATGCTTTATTACGTGGAGTTAATATAAAGTTCTACCCTGCTCTCTAATGCTTTATTACGTGGAGTTAATATAAAGTTCTACCCTGTTCTCTAATGCTTTATTACGTGGAGTTAATATCAATTTTTACCCTGCTCTCTAATGCTTTATTACGTGGAGTTAATATAAAGTTCTACCCTGCTCTCTAATGCTTTATTGTGTGGAGTTAATATAAAGTTCTACCCTGCTCTCTAATGCTTTATTGTGTGGAGTTAATATAAAGTGCTACCCTGCTCTCTAATGCTTTATTACGTGGAGTTAATATAAAGTGCTACCCTGCTCTCTAATGCTTTATTACGTGGAGTTAATATAAAGTTATACCCTGCTCTCTAATGCTTTATTACGTGGAGTTAATATAAAGTTCTACCCTGCTCTCTAATGCTTTATTACGTGGAGTTAATATAAAGTTCTACCCTGCTCTCTAATAAGTGTGACTTCTGACTCTTGTCTCTCATCTCCCTTTCTTTACCCTGTCCCGTCTACTCCTCCCTCCATCCCTTCTTCCACCCCACCCCTCCTCTCACATCCATTCCTCCTCCTCTCCTTTCCTCTGCCCAGGGTCTCTCTGTAGCATTCATCCTCCTTACAAAACAGGGAACACTGGTCTCAGTAGTGTCTCGTGCTGTGTATAAGACAGCTCGGACTGTTTCTGCTACAACTGCTGGGTTTCCTCTAGAATGCACATAGTACACACATATAGACAAACGGATAAGAGAGGAGTGGAGAGGAAAGGAGAGATGAGGAGAGGAGGGATAGAGGAGAGATAGAGGAGAGAAGAGGAGAGGAGTAGGAGGTTAAGGTTAGAGTGAGTATTAACTGGTAACATCTCAATGGACCTGCAAAACTCTGACTGTGTCTTAAAGCACCCTTTCAGTGCTCACCCTGACTGATTTACCCACACACGTATTCACATAGGCACCCACTCATACATGCATACACACTCACACACAGGCACACACACGTACAGTCTTGACTCTAACACCCTGCCATGGCTTTAATGTGCTGAGTCTCATTGATTGCATATTACCTAGAGTCAGGGTTGGGGAGTAACGGATTGAATGTAATCCGTTACATGTAAGGGATTACCAAAAAAACGGTAACTGTAATCTGTTACGTTACCAGCTAAAATATTGTAATCGGTTTACAGATACTTTTGAAAAACTACATGAATACTTTGAGGATTGCTTTTACATTCAGAAAGGATGTTTGCGAAAAGAAATATTTGACACTTCTCTGTTTTCATAATGACATTCAAATTAGCATTGAAAAAAGGCGCACATTTAAGTTTGTTCCATCTGAGCGAGTCTGACCACAAGTCAGAGACCACTATGATGACACACCAAATGTGTTTGATGGAGAGCAGGAATAGGCTTTTGTAGGCTACAGTCCAAGCTATGTGTTCCAGTGGTGCGACTGCTGTCGGCATCCAAAAATGATCCTACTGTAATAAACGCTTGGAAGTAAGGAAGACAGCAGGGGTGTAGTCTACGGCGATACAGATATCACTTATTATTGATATCTGCATAGCGCATTGATGTGAATCACACTGCTGCTCTCTCATTTAGCTATTTGCGCCTTACGGATTGTGGTTGTTGTGGATGGCTGTTCACAAATCTAAATGTGTATTTGATCCCAATAAGGGTTTAATTCAAGAAGTTTAAGCTGCCTATCAATCATTGTTTTTGAAACCAGTGGACAGCCAGTGAAAAATGTGCTCTTGCAACAGCTGCATAGTGCGGATCCCAGCCCATGGAATAAAAGTGAGGCTTTTATTGCTCAATCTAATTCATGTATAGGCCTAATGGACACATGCTCAAACTTGCACACCTTTGATAGACTTAAAGGGGCAATCTGTAGTTGCTACATCCATTTTTAGACTTCTGAATTATATACAGTATATATATATATCCATTGATTCTTGAAGAATATAACTTAAAAATCCCTCATGAGCGTATTTCAACTGTCGCAATCCATGAGAACCCAAATTATAAGCTTGTTTTATTCCAATGTTTGTAAACAAACACTGTATAGCCTCATAACATTGTTAAAACAATCATTTTTATATCATGCATCCATAGCTCTGTCTATTCATCTGAGAGTGGTTACATTTCTCCAGGCCCATCCCTCATCTTTTTACCAAAACAGAGGCGGGGCGAACGTTTTGTTATTGTTTCCCACTGTGGATTTGCCCTTTAAACAGCTGCATATTATCACGATATCAAAGTGTCACCAACAATAAGGTAAACAATAGACCTATAGCAAATGCAGCAAATGGCATTCATTTTTCACATGTAAATAGCACTTTTCAGTAGTGCTCAAAGCATGCCATTCCATGATCGCAGCATTTATTTTTCAACTCGAGTCAATGAGCCCAATCAGTCCTCCATGACAACAAAATCATAAACAACAGAGTAAGCAAATAAGTCTTTAGTTTTGGGGTTATGCTCAGGTAAAACAATCTATACTTCCATGTTTCCAAGTCCTATTCTTGAAGATCAAGGGGTATAACATTTATTGGAATGTTAAGATATAATTTAATCGTATTATTATATGTAGTAGAAAGCGATGGGTTAGAAGAAGCCTACGTAACCAACCCATGAAGTCAAATGTAACATCCATATATGGCCAGCTATGTAAACTTTGACATTGATTTATCCTGCAATAGATGTCTTTCAATTGGTAACATACATGTTTGTCTTCTTCTAATGCCTCTTAAGGGGAAAGTAATCTAAAAGTAATGGAATGTAATCAGAGTTACTGAGTTTGGGTAATCCAAAAGTTAAATTACTGAGTATGGGTAATCCGAAAGTTACGTTACTGATTACAATTTTGGACAGGTATCTAGTAACTGTAACAGATTACATTTAGAAAGTAACCTATCCAACCCTGCCTATAGTACATTACCGGTGGTAGAGGAGCCATCCGGTGTCTGTGTTGTGATTGGACCAGAGAGATCTCGTGGGTGGGGCTCTAACTAAGATGACAGGAGGGAGTGATGAGGACGGTGAAGACGGATAGGAGGAGGAACGAGGGAGAGTAATCAGATCCAGGTGTTTTGGTGCGTTTAATTACTCACCTGCGAGACTTACGAGATGAGCAGACGACAAACACACACACACACGAGACACACACACACACGAGACACACACACACACACACGAGACACTCAGGTGGGACTAATTACTAAAACTCCACCACAGAGAATGTTACAACACGGCTGGCAAACACACACACACACACACAACACACACACACACACACACACACACACACACACACACACACACACCACACACCACACACACACACACACACACACACAGCCCGACTCCAATATCCCAATTCATCACACCGCCGCTCCTCAAGTCCCACCAGCAGAGAGAAAGCGATTGAGGGAGAGAGAAAAGGAGATGTTAGAGGTAGAGAGAATAGAGAGCTGGTCCCTAGAGACTGTGTTGCTGCAGGCAGTGCTACAGGTAACACGCCTGTTACTGTACAGATGGTAGGAGAGAGAGAGATGGAGGAAGGGAGAGATAGAAAGCTCACTTCAGTTTCTCTCTTTCACCTCTGTGTGGGAGACTTGGAGAGGGGGAGTAAAGGGGAGGAGGAAAGAGAGAAGTGGAGGAATCAGCAAGCTACGATCCTTCCTCTTTGGAGGAAGTAACTAGTGACTATATAGTGTGCCAGGGATGGGAGATGGGGGTCTGACTGCCCATTCCAATCACACAGACACACTCCTTCCCTCCACCTCTGTCAGTGACACCACATTTACTCCCCTCTTCATGTTGGCTGCGTCTCTCCCTCTCTCTCCCCCTATCAGTCTCTTCCTCCACCTGTAGTATGTATGAGTATCATTAGCAGTGGTAGCATGATGGATGGCTTAGAGGGGCTTTTCTCTGGCAGGGTGGGACTCGGCTTAGCATGCCATCATTACCTACCTACCTCACGCTCGCGGCACACACACTCACTCACTCACACGCACACACACACACACGCGCGCGCGCGACAGTCCTCCCTGAGGACAGGGTGCTCAAACACCGTAGAGGAGAGAGTGTAAAACCATTCAGGATGGGAATGTTCTAATCATTCACGCTGCGTACATAATGTATGTGTGTGTGTGTGTGTGCATTTGTCCACACAGTATTTGTTTGTTTGTGTGTTTGTACAAGACTTTGAAATTCAAATATGCTGTCCTGATCCCTGATCCCAAACGACCAATAGTGAGTCATGTCATGTCATGTAATTTCTGTCTGTCTGTCTGAGAACCCAACTGTGTATAACTCCTGTTCAGTGTGTGTGTGTGTGGGTGTGTGTGTGTGTGTGGGTGTGGCGCGCACGTGCGTTATGTACAAGATAACAGGGATGAGTCAGTCACTTTGCTGTTTTATGACAAGCTGAAATACTTGTTACCTTGAACCCTGAGGAGCTGTGTCAACACTTCTACACTTGTTTGTAGGTGCTGTGTAGGTGCTGTGTAGGTGCTGCACCCATGAGTATGAAAATGGGAGAGCGAAAGAGAGAGAGAGATGATGAGGAGTAGGGTTGCAACATTCCAGAAATTCCTGGGTCAGTCAGGAAATCCAGAGTCCTCCAACCAGGATTACTGGAAAACCTGGGAATTTGGGGAAAGTTACCAGAATTTTGAAACCCCAGCGAGGAGAAAAAGTAGGGTGACAACAGACTGACTCGATGTCTCAGAGTCAATTCTCTCTGTGCTGGCCAATGGCTGCTTTGGACGTTAGATTAGATAGTGTTATTGAGACACACTGCTGTTTATGACCTACCTCACCATGATACAGCAGCTCTCCGCTCCCTCCCTCCCTCCCTCCCTCCCCTGTCCTCCCCTCCCTTCCCCTCTCCCCTCCTCTCTCCTCTCCTCTCCTGTCCTGTCCTGTCCTGTCCTCTCCATCTATGTGACAGTAGTGTGTGAGTGTGTGTGACAGGACAGCAGTGATGAACTAAAGTGAATAATGTATAACTGCATCACTCCTTTACCCCCAGTATTCTGCTCCACTGGTTCCCACTCTATTTAGACTGAGGAGGGTTCCTGTGTTCCGTCCAGAGATGCGGCACATCACTCACCTGTTTAGGCTGGCCTACTGGCTTCTCTCAGTCACACGTCTGACAGAGAGGCTTCTGTTTTCTGGCTGTGTGATGAAGGAAAAGGAACAGACATGGGTGAACTGGTCCAATTTACATTGTAACAGATTAACAAGGCACAAGGGAGAAACACACTTATAAAACAGAACCTGTTTTATCTCTTTTTCCCCTTCAAACATAAGAAGAGGAATTCCCTGTAGAGAATACACAGCTTTGATATCGACAGTCCCATATCTAGAAATAGACGGGGGGAACGAGAAGTGAGGTGTGTGCGCGTGTGTGTTTGTGTATGTGCGTCTTTTGGGTGAATGAGACATGAGGCAGGCTATTTATGTCTTCAGAATAATGATTGTACTATAATTCGTTTATTGACGCTGACACAACGTGAGTGTGCCATTTGCAGCGTTGCTGCTACCATGTCTGCAATCCCACATAATTTCTTACAGCTGACACTCAGACTTTAGTTCAGCGGGCTAACACAGTCTGGAGACACACAAATAACATGGGTTGGATTCTTGGTGGGTCATGTAAGGTGCCAATTAACTGTCCAAGACAGTCTCCTCCCTCCCTCCCTCTCTCCTCTCCTCCCTCTCTCCTTTCCTCCCTCTCTCTCTCCTCCTTTCTCCCTGGGCTGTGTGGTGTCTGCTTTTCTCTGTGCTTTCATTAACCTGCCCAGTCCTGAACTTTACCTCTCTTTCTCTCTCTCTCTCTGATCATCCAATCTTTCATCTCTCTTTCTTTCTTATCTTGCCTGATCTATCACCCTTCCCTCCTTTTCTCTCCAGTCTCTCGTACTTTGCTCCCTCTCTCCTCAAACGACCTTTAACCTCCAGTCTCAGCATTCCTTCTCTCCTCTCTTTCTCTCCATTTCTTTTAATCTCTGTGCTCGGTACAGCAGTGTAGCAGTCGTGTGGTATTCTGCAGTATTCAAAAGTATTTAACAGTATTCTACAGTCGTCTGGTTTCTGGTGTTCTCAGGACAGGTGTAACAGCTGGTACGTACAATAACTAAACGTGTCGCTGTGAGATTGTTGCTTTGTGTTTTGTTGCTTTGAGACCTAGGATGACATCATGTTGGTGGTGTGTGTGTCTGTGTGCCTGCTTGAGTGAGTGTGTGTATTAGTAGCTACTGGAGTGCGTGTGAATGTGTGTGTCTACCTGCTTGAGTGAGTGTGTGTGCCTGCTTGCGTGCGTGTGTGTGTATGTGTGTGTTTTGGCCGAGTTAGATGGTTTGTCATTAGAGAATGGTGTTAGAGACCTGCTAACTACACTGAACAAAAATATAAACATCACATGTAAAGTGTCAGTCCCATGTTTCATGAGCTGAAATAAAAGATCCCAGAAATGTTCCAGACACACAAAAAGCTTATTTCTCTCAAATGTTGTGCACAAATTCCTGTTTGGGAGCATTTATCCTTTGCCAAGATAATCCATCGACCTGTCAGGTGTGGCATATTTATTTTTATTTAAACTTTATTTAACCAGTGAAGTCAGTTAAGAACATATTCTTATTTACAACGACGGCCTACAGTACCAAAAGGCAAAAGGTGTCACGTCCTGGCCATAGATAGCCCTTTTGGCTGCTCTATGGTGGTTTTGGTCAGGACGTGAGCAGGGGTGTGTGTTTGTTCTATGTTATATTTTCTATGTTGGTTGGTTTGGGTTCCCAATTAGAGGCAGCTGTTAGTCGTTGTCTCTAATTGGGAATCCTATTTAGGTTGTTTAGTCCCCCCCCACCTGGGTGTGGGATATTGTTTATGTTCAGTGTGTTAGTGGCTGGTGGTGCGCTACACGTTGAGTTCCGATTGTTGTGGTCTTCCTTTTTGTTTCGGTGAGTTCAACTAAAAAAATAGGTTTTACTCAACCCGGCACGCTGCGCCTTGGTCCGTCTTTGAAGATCGTGACAAAAGGCCTGCGGGGACAGGGGCTGGGATTAAAAGGACAAAACACACATCATGACAAGAGTGTCAACACAACACTACATAAAGAGAGACCTAAGACAACAACATAGCATGGCAGCAACACATGACAACACAGCATGGTAGCAACACAACACAACATGACGACAACAACATGGTAGCGACACAACATGGCAGCAGCACAACATGGTAGTAGCACAAAACATGGTACAAACATTATTGGGCACAGACAACAGCACAAAGGGCAAGAAGGTAGAGACAACAATACATCACGCAAAGCAGCCACAACTGTCAGTAAATGTCCATGATTGAGTCTTTGAATGAGTGTCCAGTTTGAGTGTTTGTTGCAGCTTGTTCCAGTCGCTAGCTGCAGCGAACTGAAAAGACGATCGACCCAGGGATGTGTGCGCTTTGGGGACCATTAACAGAATGTGACTGGCAGAACGGGTGTTGTATGTGGAGGATGAGGGCTGCAGTAGGTATCTCAGATAGGGGGGAGTGAGGCCTAAGAGGGTTTTATAAATAAGCATCAACCAGTGAGTCTTGCGACGGGTATACCGAGATGACCAGTTTACAGAGGAGTATAGAGTGCAGTGATGTGTCCTATAAGGAGCATTGGGGGCAAATCTGATGGCCGACCGGTAAAGACCACCCGAATGGTACAACAACCACCCGAGCCACTGCCTGTTCACCCCGCTATCATCCAGAAGGCGAGGTCAGTACAGGTGCATCAAAGCTGGGACCGAGAGACTGAAAAACAGCTTCTATCTCAAGGCCATCAGACTGTTAAATAGCCATCATTAACATTGAGTGGCTGCTGCCAACATACCGACTCAAATCTCTAGCCACTTTAATAATAAAAAAATTGATGTAATAAATGTATCACTAGTCACTTTAAACAATGGCACTTTATATAATGTTTACATACCCTACATTACTCATCTCATATGTATATACTGTACTCTATACCATCTACTGCATCTTGCCTATGCCGTTCG
Organism: Brachymystax lenok tsinlingensis; assembly: GCA_030435695.1. Lineage (NCBI taxonomy): Eukaryota > Metazoa > Chordata > Actinopteri > Salmoniformes > Salmonidae > Brachymystax > Brachymystax lenok. The sequence goes on from CM059791.1 coordinate 26,581,829, forward strand.
GCCATCACTCATCCATGTATTTATATGTACATTTCCTTATTCATTCCTTTACACTTGTGTGTATAAGGTAGTCGTTGTGAAATTGTTAGATTACTTGTTAGATACTACTGCATGGTCGGAACTAGAAGCGCAAGCATTTCGCTACACTCGCATTAACATCTACTAACCATATGAATGTGACCAATAAAATTTGATTTGATTTGATCATCTGGCTGCTTGATACCACCCTTACCTGCTGATCTATAAATGAGGTCTCTGTAATCTAGCATGGGTAGGATGGTCATCTGAATCAGGGTTAGTTTGGCAGCTGGGGTGAAAGAGGAGCGATTACGATAGAGGAAGACACGTCTAGATTTAACTTTAGCCTGCAGCTTTGATACGTGCTGAGAGAAGGACAGTGTACCGTCTAGCCATACTCCCAAGTACTTGCATGAGGTGACTACCTCAAGCTCTAAACCCTCAGAGGTAGTAACAACACCTGTGGGAAGAGGGGCATTCTTATTACCAAACCACATGACCTTTGTTTTGGAGGTGTTCTGAACAAGGTTAAGGGCAGAGAAAGCTTGTTGGACACTAAGAAAGCTTTGTTGCATATCAAGAAGCTGATTAAACAGTATGATCATTACACAGGTGCACCTTGCGCTGGGGACAATAAACGGCCACTCTAAAATGTGCAGTTTTGTCATACAACACAATGCCACAGATGTCTCAAGTTTTGAGGAAGAGTGCAATTGGCATGCTGAATGCATTAATGTCCACCAGAGCAGTTGCCAGAGAATGTAATGTTAAGTTTTCTACCATAAGCCACCTCCATCGTTGTTTTAGAGAACAGAGTGCCCCATGGTGGCAGTGGGGTTAGGTATTGGCAGGCATAAGCTACGGACAATGAACACAATTGCATTTTATCGGTGGCAATTTGAATGCACAGAGACATCGTGACGAGATCCTAAGGCCCATTGTCGTGCCCTTCATCCATCGCCATCACCATATTTTTCAGCATGATAATACACAGCCCCATCTCGCAAGGATATGTACACAATTCCTGAAAGCTGAAAATGTCCCAGTTCTTCCATAGCTTGCATACTCATCAGTCAACCATTGTGCATGTTTGGGATGCTCTGGATTGACGTGTATGAAAGAGTGTTCCAGTTCCCGCCAATATTCAGCAACTTTGTACAGCCATTGAAGAGGAGTGGGACAACATTCCACAGGACACAATCAACAGTCTGATCAACTCTATGCGAAGGAGATATGTTGCGCTGCAGGAGGCAAATGGTGGTCACAGCAGATACTGACTGACTTTCTGATCCACGCCGCTACCTTTTTTTTAAAGGTATCTGTGACCAACAGATGTGTATCTGTATTCCCAGTCATGTGAAATCCATAGATTAGAGCCTAATTTATTTATTTAAAATGACTGAATTTCTTATATGAACTGTAACTCAGTAAAATCTTTGAAATTGTTGCATGTTGCGTTCATATTTTTGTTCAGTGCAACTACAGACAGACAGTGTAATTTATAACTAATGTCAAGGTTAGTTGGACCTCTACCTGTATACTTGCACACCTACTGTAGGTGTGTAACGTCACCTGCTGTAAACCCTGTTGGGTTACTTACTCACGTAGACTTTGTAGCAGTGTCAGAGTACAGAGAGAGAGAGAGAGAGAGGCCGGGGGGGTGAGAGAGGTGAAGAATGAGAGATAGGTAGTTTATTATTCAGAGAGAGCTGAGTGGCTGAATGAGTGTAGCTGCTAATCTCACCCTAAGCGTGATGGACAGAACACAATGAGAGAGAGAGAGAGAGAGAGAGAGAGAGAGAGAGAGAGAGATTTACCAAAAAAGAGAAGTGACTGTGCAGGGTTTGGCCTTGCTGTCCTCCCTCCCTCTGCCAGTGTGTCTGTGTAGAAGCAGATGATTTCTGGGCATTAAACTCCTCTTGGCAACGCCCGGTTTATGGACACACATACACACACACATAGGCAGACACACACACACGACTGTTGGCTGTGGCCCACTTACGGGCATCCAATTTACCGCTTGTTTCCTCCTCCTCTCCTCTTGTCCTCCTCTCTTTTCGTTCTTCAGAGGAACTAAGCCATGTTCATGTCCATCTCTCAGCTCAGACCAGGATAGGACAGCTGATTCCTACAGTCGAACAGAACAGTGTTTCTCAACCTTTCTATACCAGGGACCTATATCTGATCTTTCTATACCAGGCACCTGTATGGATCTTTCTATACCAAGGACCTATATCTGATCTTTCTATACCAGGCACCTGTATGGATCTTTCTATAGCAGGGACCTATATCTGATCTTTCTATACCAGGGACCTATATCTGATCGTTCTATACCAGGGACCTATATGGATCTTTCTATACCAGGGACCTATATGGATCTTTCTATACCAGGGACCTATATGGATCTTTCTATACCAGGGACCTATATCTGATCTTTCTATACCAGGGACCTATATGGATCTTTCTATACCAGGGACCTATATCTGATCTTTCTATACCAGGGACCTATATGGATCTTTCTATACCAGGGACCTATGTGGATCTTTCTATACCAGGGACCTATATCTGATCTTTCTATACCAGGGACCTGTATGGATCTTTCTATACCAGGGACCTATATCTGATCTTTCTATACCAGGGACCTGTATGGATCTTTCTACTTCAGAACTGTCCAAGTTAGCTAGCCATCTAAGGGATTGGTCTACAACATCACAGGGTCGTTGAGAAACATTGCAGTATTCAAGGTGTTTGTTGTTATGTTTCTTAATTGTGTGATATGTTATGTTGAGCCACTGTTATAGGACAACATGCTGAATGTCTTCCTCCTCTCTCTCTGAAATCTGTCTTTCTCCCTCAAGGTATCTTAGCCTAGATTAGAAATATCTCTGACCTTCCCCAGAGAAATCCACCAGATGCCAAACACATATGCACGTGCGCACGTACGCAAGCACGCAGGCAGGCACTCGCACACACACACACTCATACACACATTGGGGTTGTGCAGCACTTACAGAGGGGTGGTGCAACACTTACAAACATATGGCAACATTATAAGACAGATAAACAGCTAAACAGTCTGGTAGAAATTAAGAATAATCCACTAGAAATAAAGGATATCTTGCGGGGGCTGGTTTGGAGCTGAGGTAACGTTAGTGTCCTTTCTCCACTCCCCCTCTCTCTCTCTCCCTCTTCTCTCTCCCTCCATTTTGCAGCAGAGTCACCATAATAGCAGACATTGGAGTGACTCATTCAGTACAGTACAACTCCAGCATGTTTCACTCTGATAAAGAGTATTGTCAGTGTGAGTGTTTGTGTGTGTGAGTTCTGTTGGTTGGAATGCAGAGGGTTACCAAGGTGACATCGTCCACTGAACCCCCATTCATCCTCAAAAGAGTCAGAGTTAATCTGATCAAAAACTCTAAACCTGTAGCTGATGTTGAACATGTTTAATTAGCAAGTCTTCAAAACCTAATTCTATGTCTAGCTAAGGTGTTTTGTGGTGGTAGAATCAGTATGAAATTTGAAATGTGCAAAACAATGTGCCACTAGTGTCTGCTTAATGGCTAAACCAGTCTCAAATCATAATGAAACGAAAGACAGGGACGCTAACGACGCCAGTTCACACACTCAATGCTGAATACGCCCTCTAGCTAGCTAGCTAGTGCAGTGAAGTTCTAGCTAATGCACAAATTAGTTTTAATGATATCTCTTCTGCCATGATTAGTGTGAGTTCTACAGCACAGTTGACTGCTCTCTGCGACGTTATCGTTATCGCGTTGGCCAAATGTTACAAAGTAGCGAGGCAGAGCGCCAGCCGTCAGATACATGCTGATTTCTGAGAACAGTCCCATAACGTCAATGCCTTATAACTTCATCAACAAAATGTCAAACTAGCTACCTTGTGGCCATTCAAACAAGCGTGCATTAGGCTGCTAGCTTGAGCATGGTTTACCGTAGTAGCCAGTGGGTCATAGCCACCGAGAGCCGAGTAATTTTCAGAATTAGGAACTAGTGTCAGGTGGATGAGCAGAATCTATATATTTTTTTGATGAGTCACACGTCCTTCAAGACAGATCAATTGAAGGACGAGCGTCGCGTAGACAATGGGGCTTCGCCATTATGGACAACTATCAACTCACAGGAGACAGATGGGCACTGGAGGGCACTAGGGGCATTAGTTGGATAGAGGACTGTAGATGTGAAGAGGAAAGAAGGAGAGGGGAGGGAGGAAGAAGGGATGCCTTATCTCCCTGTCTCCTCCAAAGTCTCCTTGGGACAGGATAGTATCAATGTGTGGAAAAAAGTTGAATAAATGTACCAACCATCTCTCCCTCCCTTCCTTTCCCTTTCCCTCTCGCCCTCTCATCCCCCCTTCTCTCTCTGTCCCCAGCTCTCTGTAAGTGTGTGTGGGATGTCGTGTCAGGGCTAGAGCCCTTCCCTCTCCCATGAGCCTGTGCGCCCACTCACACACACGGCGCCCCCACACACACACACGGCGCCCCCACAAACACACAGACACACGGCGCTGACGTTGTGAAGTGGACCCTCGGAAACAGACCGGAGCAGAACCGGATCAAATCAGCCTGTGGGCCGGCGGGGCGTAGACCTGAGGATGTCAACAGAGGCGGAACTACAGCCAGCTGTCAGGCCCAGTGTCAGGAGAGACTCCAGGAGAAAAGGTAATACTGCTTGATAAAGGCTTCGTAATGCTTTTATAATGCCTTTATAATGCCTTCATGTTAAGTGTTACAGTGCTGTCATTTGACTGTTTAGCTTCAGGTGCAAAGGCAGGTGTTAATCTGTGGCTAACAGGTGTGTCAGTACAAGTGCCGGGGGATAGGTGATGCCAGTATGTGTGTCCATCTCTCTCAGCGCCAGCCCCAGCCAGGTGGCACTGGCCTGAACACCTGGAGAGGTGCCCTAACCCCCAGACCCTGCCCAACAGTCACACAATGATTTGCTAAACAGCCGGCACTCTGTTACTGACACAATGGCTTAAAACTTTATGGATGTGAGCACATATTGTGGCACGCACACACACACACACACACACACACACACACACACACACACACACACACACACACACACACACACACACACACAGGTGAGGGTGATGAAATACAAATGCAATTATATTTGTTCCAGCTGAGCCAATCAGTCTGCTGTGGACCCTTTAGAAAGCCTGTTAGTGGATCAGTACTCTCCCTAGGAGGATGTGGAAATCTGTTGGGTTTCCCTGTTGTCCTCGTGTGTGTGCGTGTGCATGCTTGTGTGTGTTCTCCCCCGGGCATTCTCTGCTTTGCAAGCTCCATGTATTTTGAGGTTTCAGACCCAGTCTGCTGCTCCATATAGAAGACTTACCCAGAAACCCATTATACACACTTAAAGGTGCTACGTATAAAATGTCTCAACCATGTGGAAGCTAGGTGAATTGCAACAATACTTAGGCTGAATATAAACAACTCTCCCTCCTCTCCCGCATCCCATTTCCTCACAGCACAGCGGAGACTTTGTGGCTGTGGAATCTAGTGGAAACTACTCACGCTTGAATCTACTACTCGAATCTAGTGGAAACTACTCACCAGCTTCAAACAGCTGAAAATACGTTTTGTTAGTGAAAAGATATTTCACATCGATTTACAGTACATTTGGAAGGTATTCAGACCCCTTGAGTTTTTCCACATTTTTTTACATTACAGTCTTATTCAAAAATTCATCAATCTACACACAATACCCGATAATGGAAAAGCAAAAACAGTTTTTTTGAAAAAACAAAATACCTTATTTACATAAAAGTATTCAGAGTATTCAGCAGCCTGTTTTCATTGATCATCCTTGACATGTTTCTACACATTGATTTGAGTACACCTGTGGTAAATTCAGTTAATTGGACATGATTTGGAAAGACACACACCAGTCTATATACGGTCCCACAGTTGACAGTGCATGTCAGCAAAAACCAAGTCATGAGGTCGAAGGCACAGATCTGGGGAAGGGTACCAAAACAGCATTGAAGTTACCAAGAACACAGTGGCCTCTATCATTCTTAAATGGAAGAAGTTTAGGAAGAACTAGAAAGAACCACCAAGATTCTTCCTAGAGCTGGCCGCCCGGCCAAACGGAACAATCAGGAAAGAAGGGCCTTGATAAGGGAGGTAACCAAGAACCCGATGGTCAGCTCCAGAGTTCCTCTATGGAGAGGGGAGAACCTTCCAGAAGGACAAACATCACTGCAGCGCTCCACCAATCAGGCTTTTATTGTATTGGCCAGACGGAAGCCACTCCTCAGCAAAAGGCACATGACAGCCCGCTTGGAGTTTGCCAAGAGGCATGTAAAGGACTCTCAGACCATGAGAAACAAGATTCTCTGGTCTGATGAGACCAAGATTGAACTCTTTCGGCCTGAATGCCAAGCATCACGTCTGGAGGAAACCTGGCACCATCCCTACGGTGAAGCATGGTGGTGGCAGCATCATGCTGTAGGGATGTTTTTGAGTGGCAGAGACTGGGAGACTAGTCAGGATCAAGGGAAAGATGTACAGAGCAAAATACAGAGAGATCCTTGATGAAAACCTGCTCTAGAGCGCTCAGGACCTCAGACTGGGGGAGAAGGTTCACCTTCCAACAGGACAACGACCCTAAGCACACAGCCAAGACTACGCAGAAGTGGCTTCGGGACAAGTCTCTGAATGTCCTTGAGTGGCCCAGCCAGAGCCCGGACTTGAAGCCATCGAAAATCTCTGGAGAGACCTGTAAATAGCTGTGCAGCAACGCTCCCCATCCAACCGGACAGAGCTTGAGAGGATCTGCAGAGAAGAAGGGGAGAAACTCCCCAAATACAGGTTTGCCAAGCTTGTAGCGTCATACCCAAGAAGACTCAAGGCTGTAATCGCTGCCAAAGGTGCTTCAACAATGCACTGAGTAAAGGGTCTGAATACTTATGTAAATGTAATATTTCATTTGTTGTTTTTTATTTGCAAAAACTGACAAAAAGCTGTTTTTGCTTTGTCATTATGGGGTATTGTATTGGGGTATTGATGAGGGGAAAAAATTATTTAATCAATTTTAGAATAACGAAAGAAACATAAGAAAATGTGTAAAAAGTCAAGAGCCTGAATACTTTCTCGAATGCGCTGTAGATTGTACAATGCTTCTGTACACTATGAATTGCTTGTTTGGTAACATGACCTGAAATTAGGAAAACATTATAGAACTTTAGCAAGCAGGTAATGGCAGGGCAATTTCTTCTTGTGCGATGATAACCATGCCTCTGAGTGAAGCTATGGCAACAAGAGCCAGAAGGTTGAACAATCTTTATGCAATTTTGTGTGGGCCCAAAACGTTTTTGTTGTTTTTGTTGAAACAAACAAACATTGTGACACTGTCATTCCACTGTTACTGCAGATACCAGACATTTTCTGAAATTACAATGCAAAAATATTAACCTCTACACCTCTCCTCCTCTATCCTCTATCCTCCATCTCTATCATCAGCTCTCTCCATTCGTATTCTCTCTCTTTCTCTCTCTCTCTTTCCCTTGCTTTCTCTCCCCCTACATCCCCTTCTTCCCCCTCTGGGCTGGTAGTTAGTATGCTTTTACAATCGCATGCTGTCCTTGCTACATAGAGTGATAAAACTGTTACAGTGAACACACACACTTGCACACACCAAGGGACGAACGTACACACACACACACAAAAACACACACACTCCGGGTGATAATAAAACTGACAGTGGGATGGCTGAGGAGGCTGCTTCCTCATATCAATGAAATGCTTCTCTCTGTCTGTTTCTCCAAGCTCTCATCTGAGGAGTGGTACTGAATTAATATTGCTAATGTTTAGACCTCTAAATGACCTCTGTGTCTAAGAGGAGAGAGAGAAGAGAAAGACAGAGCGAGAGAAAAGCCCTGTAAATTTAATTAAAATGATTTTTGTGATGTGGGTGTATTCCGGTGTTAGTGTGTTTGTGTGTCTATGTGACCAACCGATTCTTAAATCCGGGTCTGCTGCACACCACAAGACTAGGTTAAACCGACTAGCTAAAGTATGTGTGTGTGTGTGTGTGTGTGTGTGTGTGTGTGTGTGTGTGCGTGCGTGCGTGCGTGCGTGCAACGGTCTCCTCCAGACTGTTCATGTGGTTGTTCGACCGCACCAGTTACTAGTCTCCATAGCAACAGTTTCTCCGCAAGTAATTTGCACATGGAAACATCCCATATGTCACACTCATACTCTCTCACACACACACACACACACACACTCTCTCGCAGACACACACAGATGGCTACATTGGAGGGACAAGCTCAACCTCTCTCCGTTTCTCTTTCATGTGTTTTTTTTCTCCATCTCTCCATCCCTCCATCACAGGACCCTGCTGGGAGAATGAAGGGAGTAGATTCATTAAGACCTCCCCTACTGACAGACAAGATGAGATGAAGGGAGTAGATTCATTAAGACCTCCCCTACTGACAGACAAGATGAGATGAAGGGAGTAGATTCATTAAGACCTCCCTACTGACAGACAAGATGAGATGAAGGGAGTAGATTCATTAAGACCTCCCTACTGACAGACAAGATGAGATGAAGGGAGTAGATTCATTAAGACCTCCCTACTGACAGACAAGATGAGATGAAGGGAGTAGATTCATTAAGACCTCCCCTACTGACAGACAAGATGAGATGAAGGGAGTAGATTCATTAAGACCTCCCCTACTGACAGACAAGATGAGATGAAGGGAGTAGATTCATTAAGACCTCCCCTACTGACAGACAAGATGAGATGAAGGGAGTAGATTCATTAAGACCTCCCCTACTGACAGACAAGATGAGATGAAGGGAGTAGATTCATTAAGACCTCCCCTACTGACAGACAAGATGAGATGAAGGGAGTAGATTCATTAAGACCTCCCCTACTGACAGACAAGATGAGATGAAGGGAGTAGATTCATTAAGACCTCACCTACTGACAGACAAGATGAGATGAAGGGAGTAGATTCATTAAGACCTCCCCTACTGACAGACAGGATGAGATGAAGGGAGTAGATTCATTAAGACCTCCCCTACTGACAGACAAGATGAGATGAAGGGAGTAGATTCATTAAGACCTCCCCTACTGACAGACAAGATGAGATGAAGGGAGTAGATTCATTAAGACCTCCCCTACTGACAGACAAGATGAGATGAAGGGAGTAGATTCATTAAGACCTCACCTACTGACAGACAAGATGAGATGAAGGGAGTAGATTCATTAAGACCTCCCCTACTGACAGACAAGATGAGATGAAGGGAGTAGATTCATTAAGACCTCCCCTACTAACAGACAAGATGAGAGGGATGAGAGGGAGGAGTAACTTCAAGTGTTTCCATATTTCAGGAAAGATGGGAGGATGAAACAGTCTTTTGTTTTAACAGATGTCCTGTCTTCATACAGTGAGGGAAAAAAGTATTTGATCCCCTGCTGATTTTGTACGTTTGCCCACTGACAAAGAAATGATCAGTCTATAATTTTAATAGTAGGTTTATTTGAACAGTGAGAGACAGAAAAACGCATGTGAAAAATGTTATAAATTGATTTGCATTTTAATGAGGGAAATAAGTATTTGACCCCTCTGCAAAACATGACTTAGTACTTGGTGGCAAAACCCTTGTTGGCAATCACAGAGGTCAGACGTTTCTTGTAGTTGGCCACCAGGTTTGCACACATCTCAGGAGGGATTTTGTCCCACTCCTCTTTGCAGATCTTCTACAAGTCATTAAGGTTTCGAGGCTGACGTTTGGCAACTCGAACCTTCAGCTCCATCCACAGATTTTCTATGGGATTAAGGTCTGGAGACTGGCTAGGCCACTCCAGAACCTTAATGTGCTTCTTTTTGAGCCACTCCTTTGTTGCCTTGGCCGTGTGTTTTGGGTCATTGTCATGCTGGAATACCCATCCACGACCCATTTTCAATGACCTGGCTGAGAGGAGGTTCTCACCCAAGATTTGACGGTACATGGCCCCGTCCATCGTCCCTTTGATGCGGTGAAGTTGTCCTGTCCCCTTAGCAGAAAAACACCCCCAAAGCATAATGTTTCCACCTCCATGTTTGACGGTGGGGATGGTGTTCTTGGGGTCATAGGCAGCATTCCTCCTCCTCCAAACACGGCGAGTTGAGTTGATGCCAAAGAGCTTCATTTTGGTCTCATCTGACCACAACACTTTCACCCAGTTGTCTTCTGAATCATTCAGATGTTCATTGGCAAACTTCAGACGGGCATGTATATGTGCTTTCTTGAGCAGGGGGACCTTGCGGGCGCTGCAGGATTTCAGTCCTTCACGGCGTAGTGTGTTACCAATTGTTTTCTTGGTGACTATGGTCCCAGCCGCCTTGAGATCATTGACAAGATCCTCCCGTGTAGTTCTGGGCTGATTCCTCACCATTGCAACTCCACGAGGTGAGATCTTGCATGGAGCCCCAGGCCGAGGGAGATTGACAGTTCTTTTGTGTTTCTTCCATTTGCGAATAATTGCACCAACTGTTGTCACCTTCTCACCAAGCTGCTTGGCGATGGTCTTGTAGCCCATTCCAGCCTTGTGTAGGTCTATAATCTTGTCCATGACATCCTTGGAGAGCTCTTTGGTCTTGGCCATGGTGGAGAGTTTGGAATCTGATTGATTGATTGCTTCTGTGTACAGGTGTCTTTTATGCAGGTAACAAGCTGAGATTAGGAGCACTCTCTTTAAGAGTGTGCTCCTAATCTCAGCTCATTACCTGTATAAAAGACACCTGGGAGCCAGAAATCTTTCTGATTGAGAGGGGGTCAAATACTTATTTCCCTCATTAAAATGCAAATCAATTTATAACATTTTTCACATGCGTTTTTCAAGGATTGTTTTGTTGTTATTCTGTCTCTCACTGTTCAAATAAACCTACCATTAAAATTATAGACTGATCATTTCTTTGTCAGTGGGCAAACGTACAAAATCAGCAGGGGATCAAATACTTTTTTCCCTCACTGTAAATACAATGTTTTTGTTTTTGTTTAGAACAATATACAAGCTAATTTGGTACCTGTGTAGCTGGATAGTTTGAGAACGAGGCACGGACTGAGGGAGGGAAAGAGGAAGAGAGATCAGTGAAAGAGACTCAATATTGACAGGGTCAGTCAGACAGACAGACAATTGAAACAGCAGGTTCGGTCTCCCTCTCTATTCTCAGACTGAACTCCCCTTCTGGCCTGAGAAAGTTTTTGCTTTGCAAAGTGACCTTGTCATATTGGTGGTGATGGTGTGTTTTTCGGGAGCTTGGCGGGGGGGAGGCAGTGGGCAGTGTGGACAGTTCTGCCCCTGAGGTTTTACCACTCTAATTTGTTCCTTGTTTTCTGTCAGAGTGGATGGCTGCAGGCTTTAGGACACACACACACACCTCAAGTCCCAAGCTCTCGCCCCTGTCAGCTGGGTCAAAGAGGTGATGAAGAGCTGTGAGGGAGAGAGGAAGAGAGGAGGGGAGGAGGAGAGGACAGCGTCCCTGAGACACCTCTCACAGTAACCACAGCCCCCTAGTGGCAGATCTTAGCCCACTATAGATATGAATATGTATGAACACATACAGGACAATGACCCTGCATGGCCTTGGTCAGCATGGTAATATAATCATTCAACATAGAGTCTTTGGGAAAATCAGATTACAGTTATTTGATGATCAAATCAACCATAAATTAGTTTCTACACACAATCCCAAGAAACACCACTTTAGTGTTGGATGTTGTTGTTATCCAGTCCCCAGTAAAAGTCTATGCTATAGCACTGGGGATCATCCATAAGAGAGCAGCTTCACTCTAGGAGCAGCTACAGTAGTGTGACTGACTGGGTTTAAACAACACTGTCAGCCCGCTGAGACACTGTAAAGCCCAGGCAATGTCATTTTTCCTGTTCATATTAGACATCTTTGTTGTATTTTATTGCATTGGGTTGTTCCTTTCATGTCTGCAATCATTCTCTCTCTCTTCCCCACTCACCTCTCTCTCTCTCTCTCTCTCTCTCTCTCTCTCTCTCTCTCTCTCTCTCTCTCGCTCTCTGTTAGTGTGACAGATGTAATGGAGGATTATTTCATTAGTTGTGTTAGAGGCACAGCAGGTCACAGCCTCAGCGGACATTTAATTACATCATACACACACGCACACACACACACACAGATTTATTCAGCTGTGACAGGAAAGGCTGTGATGGAGCATGATACTAATATAAACCCCTCAGCAGGCAAGCTAACCCCCAGAGCTATCTATACAAATCTACCTCCTCTACCTCTCTACCTCTCCCTATACCTCTTTTATTCCCCTTACTCTCACTCTCTATCTACCTCTCTTGGCCTTAATGTCGCTCACATGCTGGGATGACTCTCTGAAGGGAGGTGGGGTTGTGACAAGTATGTGTGTGCATGAGTGTGCTTACGTGTGTGTGAGCTTGTGTGAGCCATGTGTGCATGCCTATATGGTCTATTGGTCTGTAACTAACAGCCAGTCAAAAAAAGATGAATGAAATACTGCTATGGGCATCAGGTACAGTAGTTTAGAGTTTGATGGCGCGATAGAGATGGCAGCTTCGCTTCAAGTCCTTAGGAAACTGCAGTATTTATTTTAAATGTATTTTTTCTTACGTTGTTAGCCCAGAAATCCTTAAGCGTTATTACATACAGCCGGGAAGAACTATTGAATATCAGAGAGACATGAACTTACCAGCACAACCAGGACTACAACCAGGAATCCGACTTTCCTAAAGCGGATCCTTTGTCTGCACCTCCCAGGTCATTTGAACTGACTCCCGAGGCCGATCCAAAACAATGCCGTCGGAGGAGGAGAGGGTGCCGGAGCGGTCTTCTAGTGAGGCTTCGGATGCGCGCTCACCACCCACCGCTTCCGAGTATATTACTCGCTAATGTCCAGTCCCTAGTTAACCAAGTCAACGAAATTAGGGCAAGAGTTGCTTTACTCTGTTTCACGGAGACATGGCTAGCTGGGGACATGCTGTCGGAGTCCGTAAAGCCAACGGGATTTTCAGTGAATCGCGCCGACGGAACAAGGGAAAATAAATAAACATTGTTCTATTTACAATGGTATTTGCTCTGCCTCATTCCGGGTTTACAGTGCATTCGGACAGTATTCAGACCTTTTCACTTTTTCCACATTTTGTTATGTTACCAGCCTTATTCTAAAATGGATTAAATAAAAAATGTCCCTGATCAATCTACACACAATACCCCATAATGACAAAGCGAAAACAGGTTTTTAGAAATGTATAAAAAATGTAAAAAAGAAATGCCTTATGTATTCAGAACCTCGAAATTGAACTCAGGTGCATCCTGTTTCCATTGATCATCCTTGAGATGTTTCTACAAATTGATTGTCCACCTGTGGTAAATTCAATTGATTGGACATGATTTGGAAAGGCACACACTTGTCTATATATAAGGTCCCACAGTTGACAGTGGATGTCAGAGCAAAAACCAAGCCATGAGGTCGAAGGAATTGTCCGTAGAGCTCAGAGAGAAGGGCCTTGGTCAGGGGAGGTGACCAAGAACCTGATGGTCACTCTGACAGAGCTCCAGAGTTCCTCTGTGGAGATGGGAGAACCTTCCAGAAGGACAACCATCTCTGCAGCACTCCACCAATCAGGCCTTTATGGTAGAGTGGCCAGACGGAAGCCACTCCTCAGTAAATGGCACATGACAGCCCGCTTGGACTTTGCCAAAAAGGCACGTAAAAGGACTCTCAGACCATGAGAAACAAGATTCTCTGGTCTGATGAAACCAAGATTGAACTCTTTGGCCTGAATGCCAAGCGTCACATCTGGAGGAATCCTGGGACCATCCCTATGGCGAAGCATGGTGGCAGCATCAAGCTGTGGGGATGTTTTTCAGTGGCAGTGACTGGGACACTAGTCAGGATCGAGGGAAAGATGAACGGAGAAAAGTACAGAGAGATCCTTGATGAAAACCTGCTTCAGAGTCCTCAGGACCTCAGACTGGGGAAAAGGTTCACCTTAATAGGACATCGACCCTAAGCACACAGCCAAGACAATGCAGGAGTGGCTTCGGAAACAAGTCTCTGAATGTCCTTGAGATGCGCAGCCAGAGCCCGAACTTAAACCCGATCGAACATCTCTGGAGAGACCTGTAAAGCGACGCTCCCCATCCAACCTGACAGAGCTTGAGAAGATCTGCAGAGAAGAATGGGAGAAACTCCCCAAATACAGGTGTGCCAAGCTTGTAACGTCATACCCAAGAAGACTTAAGGCTGTAACCACTGCCAAAGGTGCTTCAACAATGCACTGAGTAAAGCGTTTGAATACTTATGTAAATGTGATATTACATTTGCAAACATTTCTAAAAACCTTGCTTTGTTTTGTCATTACGGGGTATTGTGTGTAGATTGATGAGGGGGGAAAAAACGATTGAATAAATTTTAGAACAAGGCTGTAACGTAACAAAATGTGGAAAAAGTCAAGGGGTCTGAATATTTTCCAAGTGCACTGTATATACATTTTGATATGCGCCACCCGGTGGCCATTCTGTCTAACGGCATCTAGCTTGCGGTTTTTCTTTGGCGCTGAAAAGGGAACCAGGAATTAATTTAGTTAAGAGTCAGTGTTGTGAACGGTTGCCGCACTGCTGAGCCTTTGAAAGCATTGCTTTTTCACTTTGTTTCATCAATAAAACACTGGAGGTTTTTGGAAGCCTGCCTCTGATTCAGTTTCTTTTTAAATGAGTTTGGCTGGCTGTCAAATTACAGTTACACACACCATAAGGAAGGCCGTATAGTGTTTGTTCACTGGTTGCCATTTTCTTGTGTCAACAGTTTGCAAATCTTGCTGCTGTGATGGTAACTGTGGTATTCACTTATTAAATATGGGAGTTTATCAAAATTGGATTTGTTTTAGAATTCTTTGTGGGTCTGTGTACACTTAGGTTGGAGTCATTAAAACTTGTTTTTCAACTACTCCACCAATTTCTTAACAAACTATAGTTTTAGGAAGTCGCTTAGGACATCTACTTTGTGAATGACACTAGGACATCTACTTTGTGCATTTTTCCAACAATTGTTTACAGACAGATATTTCACTTATAATTCACTGTATCACAATTCCAGTGGGTCAGAAGTTTACATGCACTAAGTTGACTGTGCTTTTAAACAGCTTGGAAAATTCCAGAAAAATGTCATGGCTTTAGAAGCTTCTGGTAGGCTAATTGACATCATTTGAGTCAATTGGAGGTGTACCTGTGGATGTATTTCAAGGCCTACCTTCAAACTCAGTTCCTCTTTGCTTGACATCATGAGTAAATTAAAACAAATCAGCCAAAAAGGTCTGGTTCATCCTTGGGAGAAATTTCCAAACGCCTGAAGGTACCACGTTAATCTGTACAAACAATAGTACGCAAGTATAAACACCATGGGACCACGCAGCCGTCATACCACTCAGGAAGGAGCGGACTATGGTTTGCAACTGGGGATAAAGATTGTACTTGTTGGAGAAATGTCCTCTGTTCTGATGAAACACAAATAGAACTGTTTGGCCATAATGACCATTGTTATGTTTGGAGGAAAGCCGAAGAACACCATCCCAACCATGAAGCACGGCGGTGGCAGCATCATGTTGTGGGGGTGCTTTGCTGCAGGAGGGACTGGTTCACTTCACAAAATAGATGGCATCATGAGGAAGGGTAATTATGTGGATATATTGATGCAACATCTCAAGACATCAGTCAGGAAGTTAAAGCTTGTTGCAAATGGGTCCAAATGGACAATGACCCAAAGCATACTTCCAAAGTTGTGGCAAAATGGCTTAAGGGCAACAAAGTCAAGGTATTGGAGTGGTCATCACAAAGCCCTGACCTCAATCCTATAGAACATTTGTGGGCAGAACTGAAAAAGCGTGTACGACCAAGGAGGCCTACAAACCTGACTCAGTTACACCAGCTCTGTCAGGAGGAATGGGCCAAAATTCACCCAACTTATTGTGGGAAGCTTGTGGAAGGCTACCCGAAATGGGAATGTGATGAAATTAATGAAAGCTGAAAATAAATAATTCTCTCTTCTATTATTCTGACATTTAACATTCTTAAAATAAAGTGGTGATCCTAACTGACCTAAGACAGGGAATTTTTACTAGGATTAAATGTCAGTAATTGTGAAAAACTGAGTTTAAATGTATTTGGCTAAGGTGTATGTAAACGTCCGACTTCAACTGTATGTGTCTCTAATATGGTAATATATTTGGCAGGAGGTTAGGAAGTGCAGCTCAGTTTCCACCTCATTTTGTGGGCAGTGTGCTCTCTCGAGCCAGCTGTGCTTACTGCGTCATCTCTCAATAGCAAGGCTATGCTCACTGAGTCTGTACATAGTCAAAGCTTTTCTTATCTTTGGGAATTTTCTTAATTCTCTCTCTCCCTCCCTCCTACACTGTTGTCTGTGAGGAGTACTCTACTAACCACAGGAGATAGCATAGAGAGAGGAGCAAGGACAACGCACACAAACACACTAGTACACCCATTCAATACACACACACTACACACATAGATAATAGAGAGTGTGAGAAGAGAGGGGAAACAGAAAGAGAGAGGAGATAAGAACAAAATGTCACACCATCATTCAGAGACGGAATGGGTAGGGGTGTATAGAGGTAGAGAGAGAATGGGGAGGGATGGAGTGAGATAGAGATGGGATGGATAGAGAGATAGAATATGGAGGGATGGATATAGAGATAGAGTAGGGAGAGATGAATAGAGAGATAGAATAGGGATGGATAGAGAGGGATGGATAGAGATAGAATAGAGAGGGATGGATAGAGATAGAATAGGGAGGGGTGGATAGAGAGATAGAATAGGGATGGATGGATAGAGAGAATTGAGAGGGATGGATAGAGATAGAATAGAGAGGGATGGATAGAGATAGAATAGGGAGAGATTGATAGAGATAGAGAGATAGAATAGAGAGGGATGGATAGAGATAGAATAGGGAGAGATTGATAGAGATGGAGAGATAGAATAGAGAGGGATGGATAGAGATAGAATAGGGAGGGATGGATAGAGATAGAATAGGGAGGGATGGATAGAGATAGAGAGATAGAATAGGGAGGGAGGGATAGAGATAAAGAGATAGAATAGGGAGGGAAGGATAGAGATAGATAGATAGATAGAATAGGGAGGGAAGGATAGAGATAGAGAGATATAATAGGGAGGGGTGGATAGAGATAGAGATAGAATAGGGAGGGATGGATAGAGATAGAGAGATAGAATAAGGAAGGATGGATAGAGATAGAGAGATAGAATAGGGAGGGAAGGATAGAGATAGATAGATAGATAGATAGATAGATAGAATAGGGAGGGAAGGATCGAGATAGAGAGATATAATAGGGAGGGGTGGATAGAGATAGAGAGATAGAATAAGGAAGGATGGATAGAGATAGAGAGATAGAATAGGGAGGGAAGGATAGAGATAGATAGATAGATAGATAGATAGATAGAATAGGGAGGGAAGGATCGAGATAGAGAGATATAATAGGGAGGGGTGGATAGAGATAGAGATAGAATAGGGAGGGATGGATAGAGTTAGAGATAGAATAGGGAGGGGGGGTCATGGTTGTGTGTTTATTGTACTGTACTGACTCTGTGTTTGTGTGTCACTCTCTCTCAGGGCAGGATCGTAGCGAGGCCGGGTTGATCAGGCGGTTTAAGGGGGATGGCGTTCGCTACAAGGCTAAACTCATCGGTCTGGACGAAGTCACAGCTGCGAGGGGAGACAAACTTTGTCAAGACTCCATGATGAAGCTCAAGGTGAGTGTGTGTGTGTTTGACCCCGAGGACAGGGAATGAGGGGGAAGGGGGTCTGGGGTAATAATGGAGCATAATAAGGTGTAGATGGGGGAGAGAGGAATGGGGGAGAGAGGTGAGGATGGGTAGAGAGGAGGTGAGGAAGGGGAGAGAGAAGGGAGGATGGGTAGAGAGGTGAGTATGGGTAGAGAGGTGAGGATGGGTAGAGAAGAGGTGAGGAAGGGGAGAGAGAAGGGAGGATGGGGGAGAGAGGTGAGGATGGGTAGAGAAGAGGTGAAGAAGGGGAGAGAGAAGGGAGGATGAGGGAGAGAAGAGGTGAGGATAGTGATTTAGGCTCCTATCTCATTTAACATGCTGGGTAATTGTATGACGGAAGGATGGGGTGAAAAAGGTGAGGGGTGATGAGGTGAGGGGTGAGGAGAGGTGAGGGGTGAGGAGGAGTGAGGAAAAGTGAGGGGTGAGGAGAGGAGAGGTGAGGGGTGAGGAGACGTGAGGGGTGAGGTGAGGAGAGGGGTGAGGAGAGGTGAGGATGGGTGAGGGGTGAGGAGAGGAGAGATGAGGAGAAGTGAGTTGGGGGGTGAGGAGAGGTGAGGGGCAGAGGCAAACAGTGCAATGATCAACTTGTTTCCAAATTTGCTCATCCAGACAGGAAATACACACACACACACCAGGGTTTCCGTTGGGAAAATATGGCGCCGGACATTTGACCGGCAACATTTTAATTGACTGGACATTTGAGAACTTTACCGGAGCCTTTTGCATTGGATGCGTAACCTGATTAGGGCGTCCACCCACGGTGCTCAGAATGACAGAAATCCCATTTAAACTATGGTAGTTCATATTAACAGAACATGCAAGTTGAGGATGCAACGGTTTGTGTTCCTTCTTACCCAATTTTGATGTGCACTTTGAACATGTTAGAATAACTGGCCACATTTCCTTTTCCTCAGCCAACAAGATGAGTAACGAACAGCAAAATAACTAGCATATGTCAAGGCTTTGGTCAGCTTGTCGACAAAGAAATAGCCTATTCCAAACAGACTCTGAGCCAGTTGGGACGATAGATCCCAGATTCATACAACCGGTAGGCCTAGGCTGGATAAAAAAGATTTGGACCTGGTATTTCCCAGAGTTCCCTGTTGTTTAGAACGCACAACAAGATGCGGCAGCAGCAGCTCTTCTGCTGTCGGCCAGATTTTCCACTCGAAGGCTCTGGATCTGTATGCTGTACATGTGTGATAAGATACATAACGAATAGACTGTACACGCTAATTTAATTCCACAAAATGATGCAAATGAACCTATAGACCGATAAGCATGACCAGTCAAATATATTTCCATCAGTGAATATGCTAAATAGATTTATATTCTTCTTCTCCCGGACAATTGGCCGGTGCTAATTGTATTGATCTGCTTTTCTATTTTTTTTCCTCAGACAAAAGCCAGCTATTACCGGCTAGCGGAAACCCTGACACTCACTCTATATCCTGTCTCTTTGTGTCTGTTCTGTAGGGTATAGCAGCAGCAGGGCGGTCCAAAGGAGTCCACAAACAGAAGGTGCTTCTAACCGTCTCCTTTGGAGGGATCAAGATCTTTGATGAGAAGTCTGGGGTGAGTTTTACAGGTGTGTCTGAGGTATTGGTCCAGGGGGACAGGTGGGCTTGTTAATGAGGCAGCTCTAAGGAGTCCCGGGGGAAATCAGGAGGACCTAATTGAAACCTCCTAAGTAGATCAGAGTACAAAACCTGGTTTATTGTCTGATATCAGTGCAGTCTGTCGTTCTCTGTGTGCAGGGTGCCACAGTGTGTGTCTTTGTGTGTGTGTGGCCTTGCCACTCTACCTCCCACACTGCAGGCATATTGCTTACACCCCCTTATGGACGGATGGATGGATGAGCTCTCTCGCGGAAGAGGGAAGGTCGTGGAGGATGGAGAAGAGGAGCGAGGGAACATTAATCTCTACTCCGTCCCCACAGAGGGCGGGTGCCCGTGTTCTCTCTCTCCCCCCGTCATGGTCACCGTGGCGATGGAGGGGTGGAGACAGGGAGAGGTCTTTAAGAGAGAAAGGAGTAGTGTGTATGTCAACCCCTCTCCAGTCTCAGCCTAGCACCAGAAACTACTGGGATGTGCGTGCATGTTTGTGTGAGCGTGCGTACGTTCTGTGTGTTTGTACGTGTGGCGTACAAGCGTGTGATCCCGGGCCTCTCCTGCTGGCTTGGTTATTGGGGGCTCTTATTATTGTCAGGTCAGTCAATGGGAGTGATGACAATCATCAGCCTACTTATTAAATATAGAACACATCAGTCACACATAGTCTCTGTCTCCTACCGCTGTAGCTGCTGCCGGGTGCTCTGTACTGTCAGAGCTCTATGTGGGGTTGACAGGTGCACATCTCTGTGAGTGTGTTTTGGGTGTCAGTGCTGTGTTCTGAGATTGCCTCTGAGTGTGTTTTGGGTGTCAGTGCTGTGTTCTGAGATTGCCTCTGCCTGTAGTGACACATCCAGTGAGCAGATGAAATGATCAACTCGACTGCCTGCAGCGACGCGACTGTCATTGTCACTTACACTCACACACACACGTGTACACGGATGCACACACACACACGTATGTGTGTGGGTGTATGTGTGGCATCGGTATGCATGTGTGAGCGTGCTATGTGTGTGTGTGTGTGTATGTGTGTGTGTCTTTGGAAGTCAGTGTAAGTATGTGTGAGTGTGTGGGTAGAGTCAGTCCCTGCTCCCGTTCTCTGGGACAACCAGTGCCATCTGCTATGGGCACAGCCATCCCTCCCTGGCGCAAACGCTATGGCTAAACTGGGGGGAGTAGGGGAACTAAAGACTGTTAAACGAGCAGGCGGGCGGGTGTGTGTGTGTTTGTGTGTGGGTTGAGGAGGTCTAATCCCCCTTTTTCCTGCCTGGCACAAAAACACAACAGAGGCTCACAGGGAATAGTGTGACTGTCTCCCTCCGTCTGTCCTCAATTTGGCAAGGGGTGTGTGAAGGCCACTTCCTGCTGAGAACTGTCTGAGCTTTGAAAATAAGTGCTGCCAGATCCTCTCCCTCCTCTCTCTCGCCCTCCTTTCTCTCTCCCTCCTCTCTCTCCTCTCTCTCCCTCTCCTCTCTCCTCCCTTCTTTCCTCTCTTCTTTTTATCTCTAGATCAGTGGTCCAGTCTCTGACTGTGATTCTCTCTCTCAGGTCCTCCAGCACCACCATGCGGTCCATGAGATCTCTTACATCGCTAAAGACATCACGGACCACCGAGCCTTTGGTTATGTCTGTGGGAAAGAGGGCAACCACCGCTTCGTAGCCATCAAGACAGCACAGTCTGTGAGTACCACACAGTGTATGTGTGTGTGTGTACGTGCCTTTGTGTGTTTTTCTGTTGTCCATGACTCCCCATTGTCCTCTACTTGCCCCAGGGAACATTGTCCTGTTCTCAATAAGATACTGACCCTTGAATCAGCTCTCTACAGATTGAGAGCCCAGTCTGCTCTGCTGTGTGTGTGTGTCTATTTTCTCTCTGTGTTGTTGTTGTCTGTGTCTCGTGTCTGTGTTTTGTGTGAGGCTGTCTCTGCTCTCTGCTGCCATATTGATTTCCCATAGCGACTCAATGAGTGTGTGAGTGTGTCATCACCTCTAACGACCCGTCAATCCTCCCAGGAACTGACCTGGCGCCCTGGGAAACAGAGCAACCCAGCAAGCTGCCATGTATTCCTCTGGGTGTGCTAGTAGAGTTCCGTCCCTGTAGTGTTTTCTGAGGACAGAGACGACAAGAGAGATGTCAGTTCACTACTAATTATATACAGGGAGAGGAGAGAGGGAACAGAGAAAGTGATGAGAGAGAGGAAAGAAAGTGATGAGAGAGAGGAAAGAAGGTGATGAGAGAGAGGAAAGAAGGTGATGAAAGAGAGGAAAGAAGGTAATGAGAGAGAGGAAAGAAGGTGATGAGAGAGAGGAAAGAAGATGAAGAGAGAGAGGAAAGAAGGTAATGAGAGAGAGGAAAGAAGGTGATGAGAGAGGAAAGAAGGTAATGAGAGAGAGGAAACAAGGTGATGAGAGAGGAAAGGTGATGAGAGAGAGGAAAGAAGGTGATGAGAGAGAGGAAAGAAGATGAAGAGAGAGAGGAAAGAAGGTAATGAGAGAGAGGAAAGAAGGTGATGAGAGAGAGGAAAGAAGGTAATGAGAGAGAGGAAACAAGGTGATGAGAGAGAGGAAAGGTGATGAGAGATAGGAAAGAAGGTGATGAGAGAGAGGAAAGAAGGTGAAGAGAGAGAGGAAAGAAGGTGATGAGAGAGAGGAAAGAAGGTGAAGAGAGAGAGGAAAGAAAGTGATGAAAGAGAGGAAAGAAGGTGATGAGAGAGAGGAAAAAGTGATGAGAGAGAGGAAAGAAGGTGATGAGAGAGAGGAAAGAAGGTGATGAGAGAGAGGAAAGAAGGTGAAGAGAGAGAGGAAAGAAAGTGATGAGAGAGAGGAAAGAAGGTGATGAGAGAGAGGAAAGAAGGTAATGGGAGAGAGGAAACAAAGTGATGAGAGAGAGGAAAGAATGTGATGAGAGAGAGGAAAGAAGGTGATGAGAGAGAGGAAAGAAGGTGAAGAGAGAGAGGAAAGAAAGTGATGAGAGAGAGGAAAGAAGGTGATGAGAGAGAGGAAAGAAGGTGATGAGAGAGAGAAGCGATTGAGACTCACACTACATAATTTATCTAAGACTGAATCAGAGTTCAGATGTGGTAGGAAGGAAGTAGGAACATGTTGGAACGCAACACTATACTGGTGATGTCCGAACACTGTCTGGGAACTCCCTGTTATGCCTCAATCAAATATTAAACATGATCTATATTTCATTGTTCCCCAGGCTCACCCCTTATAATCCCCAGCTCTCTGCTCTGAAGCTGTTCATAGTGAAACTAAGACCTCACATCCAAATGCTTTATTACACTGTGAATGTGAGGTGATGTGTGTGTGTGTATGCACATGCTTGTGTATGTGTGTGAGAATGTGCGCCTGCCTGCATATGCCTGTATATGCGTGTGTGTGTGTGTGAGAATGTGCGCCTGCCTGCATATGCCTGTATGTGTGTGTGTGTGTGTGTGTTACAACTTGCTCTCACAGTCTCATGTCAGAATTAGACAATCATCCATGTTTCTCAAACATAAACTTTCTAAGTTGTTCCAAAAGTCAGATTTCTAAGTGTTTAAGGTTAAGTTTAGGCATTAACTCTTAAATGTTAAGATTAAGTATTAACTCTGCATGGTAAAGGTAAGGGTTAAGGTTAGGTATTAACTGAATGGTAAAGGTAAGGGTTGTAAATTCTAATCCAGCAATAGAAGGTTGTTTAGAGATTTTTGTTTTCAGCTTATCCCAAGCCTTAACCCTAAGCCTTAACCCTTACCTAAGGGGTAAGGGTTAAGGCTTGGGATAAGCTGAAAACAAAAATCTCTATTGCTGGATTTTAATTTACAACCTTTGGAATCATCCCTGAGCCCGTCGACAACGCCCTAGCAAAACTGAAACCTGCTTGAATGTAACAGCGCTTACTGTTGCCCCTAGTGGACAATTTTCACTTCATTCTCCCGACGTCCTCAGGCATGGATGAACGTCGAATACTGACTTGTATCACGGGTGACCTGGTTGGTTACCCACAGAGCTATATAACAGTGTTCTACTTCCTATCCACCTCCCAGGCAGAGCCAGTGATCCTGGATCTCCGCGACCTGTTCCAGCTCATCTATGACATCAAACAGAGGGAGGAGATGGAGAAGAAAGCCCAGAAAGACAAACAGTGTGAACAGGCTGTGTACCAGGTACACACACACATTCACTTTTACCTCACATTCACTTACACACTCATAATGCAGAGGAGGCGACAGGGCTGTTCTGTCTATACTATGTGATTATCTGCTGCTTGGGAATGCTTGGTGCTGCTGCCTCTATCTGTCAACTACACTGATCTTTCTGGCTTTCCTCTTCCATCTCTACTCTCTTTCTCCCCTCTCTACTCTCTTTCTCCCCTCTCTACTCTACTTCTACCCTCTTTTCTCTCTTCCCCTTCTCCGTCCGTCCGTCTGTCTTTAGACTATTCTGGAAGAAGATTTGGAGGATCCGGTCTACCAGGTAACTTCTAAACACCAATCAGAATGCTTCTATAATGCTGTTATCCAATCAGAATGTTTCTCTCTAATGCTTCTTCCAATCTTCCAATCGCCTTGCCTGTTTCTCTGTGTCTGCAGGGGATTGTGTGAATCCCAGGGTTCTGGTCAGACAGACTGAGTTGTGTGTGGTTGTGGTTTTGTGTGTGCGTGTGTCTGTGTCTGAGGGTATCTATCTGTGATTGCTTGGGGGCGGGAACCACAGATGATTCTGTTTGACCAATCACATCTTTGCTTCCTATTCTCAGTCTTCCCTTTTCCTTTTTCTTCTATTTCCTATTTTTCTCTCTCTCTTTCTTCTTCCTCTCCTCTCCTCTCCTTCCTCTGCTGCCGGTGTTATAGTACATTGTGTTTGAGGCGGGACACGAGCCTATCCGTGACCAATCAGAAGAGAGCATTTATCAGGTACAAGCCCCTCCCCTCTGCTTAGATTTTATTGGTGGAGCTGTGTGAGTGACAGGGGCATGGTTCCAATGGGAATAGAGATGATTAGAGGATAACATCACCTACAGCTTCACTACTGACAGACACACAACTAAAACCTGAGAGAAAAAAGTACACACATACAGGAAAACATAGGAAACAGAGGATGGTAATAGTCTATACCAACAACATGCAGTGGTGCAGACCCAGTGTCCAGAGAGGGATCAGGGGCTATCTGACTAAGTTTATCCTAGGGGAGATAGCCTTTCTCTGGGTACTCTCCTCAGGAGGACTGGGTGGACCTCCAGGCGATGGAGAAATGGGGGAGGTGTGTGTGGTGTTATTCTTGGCCTGTGAGTAAGGCAGACCCCTCCTCCTTCCCCCTCTTCCTCTTTTCCCAACTCTCTTTTCCTGAGGAGATGAAAGAGGGAGTGGGAATGAGAGAGGGGGAAAGATTAATCACCAGGCTTTCGTTTGATCTTTAAATAAAATGGATTGAAAATAGAGCGCACTCTAACACACACACACAAACACACACACAAACACACACACAAACACACATGCGAGAAGACGTGTTAGAAGTGTGCCACAGAGCCAAAAGATAGCTGTCTGCCTCTAGAAACAAACAACCTGAGAGATGGAGAGATGAAGAAGGATGAGAGAGAGAGAAAAAACAGGAGAACGAGAGAAGAGAGAGAGTGATTAGGGAAGATGGAGAGATGGTGGAGAGAGGACTCAGGTGTTGGTAAATCCAACTAGCTCTCACAGTCTCACGTCAGAATTAGACGTTCATCCATGTTTCTCAAATGTCCAAACAAAGTTGTTCCTAACGTTACATTTCGAAATGTTCAAGGTTACATTTAGGGATTAACTCCACATTTTTAAGATTAGGGTTAAATTTAGGCATTAACTCTGAAATCTTAAGGTTAGGTATTAACTCTGAATGGTTAAGGTAAGGGTTATGGTTTGTTATAGGCTTTAAACCAAAATCTCAGAAACAACTTTCTATCGCTGCAACCTTTGGCACAAGAGTCAGATGCTTACGCCCAGCAAAACCGAAACTTGAAGGTAACAGAGCTCACTGTTGCCCCTAGTGGTTGGTTTCTACGTCATCTCCCAACGATGAATTCCATCTTCTATCAGGGTGGCCTGGTTGGGTAAATCTGTGGTCTTCAGACTGTTATGATGGACAGGAATGTTTGTCCCATCAGGTTTTTATTGACGTTTCCATTCACAACAGATCAATCAGGTGGATTGGTTTGTCAGTCTGACATGTCAGGGACAATTAATCATCAGTTAATCGAACAGAACTCAGATAACACATATAGAGACATTCACCTGTATCACTCTGTCTCTCTCTCTCTCTCCCTGGCTGTGTCTCAATAGACCCTAATACCCAGGCTTTGGCCAAAAGTAGTGCACTACACGAGGAATATGCTGTTATTTGAGACACAACCTCAGACAGACCAGTTTATTACATGTCTCTCTCTGATAAGACCACATTGAGCCACTCTATATTGGAGAGAGACAGAGAGAGGCCGGGGGGAGGGAGAGAGCTGCTCACACATCAGGCTGATAGTCCACAGATTACTCTGAATGAAGCCTCAACTCATAGATTTTAATACAGATTACATCACTCTCACACACATGCAGACGCACAGACACACACTCAGATGCAAGCCATAAGAGACTATTCATTGTCAGTTAATGTTGTCCGTCAGTCCTGACAATGTCCAGGCTTTAGTCTACATTTGGCTGCCGCGTAAGGCTTTATTTTATAGTCTTGTATTGCTTTGGTATTTCCTACAATCGGTACTTTCTAGTACATTAAATTAAGGTTGTCATGTTAACAAAAGCTAACGTGTGGTTGGTGGGCTGTTGTGTGGTGATTGGTTGTCCAGGTTCCGACCAGTCAACAGAAGGAGGGGGTATACGACGTCCCCAAGAGACACCCAGTGAGTCCAGCTCTGTGTGCCTGTGTCCCCTTTGGTGCTATGGTGTTGCCTGTGGATATCCTGTGCCGTGGCTTTGGTTCTGTGCTGTGCCGTGGCTTTGTGGGAGTGTGGGTGGAGTCGCTGTGTATGTGAATTAGAGTGGGTGGGGTTTCCTCTTTGCTTGGTGCTGGTTGCATGAAGTGTGGTGGCAGGGGTGCGTGTGCATTGCATGCAGTGTGGGGTCTTGGTGATGCATGGCTGGCTGTGGTCTGCTGGTGAACAAACAAACATGCATGGACTGACAATACTAGAACGTAAGAGATTGATAAGAGGGAGAGAGAGTGTATGTCTGTGCATGTGCACACCTGTGTGTGTGCGTGTGGGTGTGCGTGTATGTGCGTCATTCCAGTTGACCTTGACCGTTGTCAGGATGCACCATAACTCTCCATCTCCTTTATGATCTTATTAAACATGGTAGTTAAACATCTCTCTGTTTCATTAGCTAATAACTCCATCCTCATAACCTCATATCTATTCTGCACCCGCTACTCCATCTCTGACACCTGTCTGAAACCAAAGATCCTAACAGTAGGGAAGGGGCCTCGTTGTCAAAATCTGCCCTGTTCACTGTTCCCCCTGTACTTCTGCTGGGCTCTCCTAGCTCACACTGCAGAACACACACACGCTGTGTAGTAGTAATCAGACGGTGTGGATTGTGGCAGTCAGTTCTGTCCTGTGTTCCTGTATTATCCCAGAAGTTCTAAGAGGCTTATAGTATGTATGCTAGTGAGATCCCAAAGCCCTACTGCTCTCCTTTCCCACCACACAACACTGAGACTTAATGGCTTTTATCTGTGCTTACCAGGCCTGTGTGTATCTATAGGGGTTGTAATACTGTACTATAGCCAGTAGGGTCTGGCACCTCTGTCTAAGCCTTATGCTCCACTGTTATTTAGACTGTCACCTTCTGTCTCTCAATGCTATTAACCAATAATGAACCAATAACAATAAGGCACGCACATACAAACGCACGCACGAACACATACACACACACACACGCACACATATACACACACATGTAAAACACACACACACACATGACTACTTCAATCTCCGGAGTCCTTGACCCTGTGCGAGTTTACACAGTCTGTTGGTTTAACATGGCTCATTTCCTGGCCCTGACCCAAAAGAGGTCAGCCTATTGTCATCTGGCAATGAAGCACAAGTGGGATAGTGTGTGAGTGTGCCCATGCATGCATTGTTTGTGTGTGTATTCGGTCTAGTGTGGTGTGTGTGTGTGTGTTCAGCGAGACAGCAGGGGATCAGGGAGGTGGGCGTTAATTAAGGGGGCTGCGTTAATCGTATGCAAACACATGCCCATGCTAATTACTGTTTCCTTGGAGTCCGCTAATTGATAGGTGGTTGTCGCAGTGATGAGGAGCAAGGGATGGGCAGAGAGAGCGAGATGGAGGAAAGAGAGCAGGAATTGGATGTGATGAGCTCTGTGTGTGTGTGTGTGTGTGTGTGTGTGTGTGTGTGTGTGTGTGTGTGTGTGTGTGTGTGTGTGTGTGTGTGTGTGTGTGTGTGTGTGTGTGTGTGTGTGTGTGTGTGTGTGTGTGTGTGTGTGTGTGTGTGTGTGTGTGCGTGCTTGAACAGTAAAGGTACCTGCATGTAATGTTCCATTCCTCCACCTCAACTTACCCTGTCTCCATATGTCTGTTTATGTTTGAGTGTGTGATACATCATTTCTGTGTCTGTTTCCATCTCATCCCGTCATCCTCCATCTCATTTGGCTGTGCAGAATGCTCAAAATGGTCACCAACACCACCAACAACAGCCACAACAACAGTCTCTGATAGATCTCATGGATATGGACAGTGTATGGACACCACAGGTAAGGTGCATTATGAAGGACTAGCCTTCTCAACTCTATAGTCTTCATGTACAAGTATCTGGGTGCAGCCAGGGTTATCGTGGAAATAAATCTACCCACACTAACTGAAAGTAATCCCATACAGTACCAGTCAAATGTTTGGACACACCTACTCATTCAAGGGTTTTTCTTTATTTGTACTATTTTCTACATTGCAGAATAATAGTGAAGACATCAAAACTATGAAATAACACATATGGAATCATGTAGTAACCAAAAAAGTGTTAAACAAATCAAAGTATATTTTGTCTTGATGACAGCTTTGCACACTTGGCATTCTCTCAACCAGCTTCACCTGGAATGCTTTTCCAACAGTCTCAAAGGAGTTCCCACATATGCTAAACACATTTGTTGGCTGCTTTTCCTTCACTCTGTGGTCCAACTCATCCCAAACCATCTACTGGGTTGAGGTTGGGTGATTGTGGAGGCCAGGTAATCTGATGCAGCACTACATCACTCTACTTCTTGGTCAAATAGCCCTTTCACAGCCTGGAAGTGTGTTGGGTCATTGTCCTGTTGAAAAACAAATTATGGTCCCACTAAGCGCAAACCAGATGGGATGGCATATCACTGCAGAATGCTGTGGTAGCCATGCTGGTTAAGTGTGCCTTGAATTCTAAGTAAATCACTGACAGTGTCACCAGCAAAGTACCCCCACACCATCACTCCTCCTCTTCCATGCTTCACGGTGGGAACCACACTTGCGGCGATCATCCGTTCACCTACTCTGCGTCTCACAAAGACACGGCGGTTGGAACCAAAAATCTCAAATTTGGACTCATCAGACCAAAGGACAGATTTCCACCGGTCTAATGTCAATTGCTCGTGTTTCTTGGCTCAAGCAAGTCTCTTCTTATTATTGGTGTCCTTTAGTAGTGGTTTCTTTGCGGCAATTCGACCATGAAGGCCTGATTCACGAAGTCTCCTCTGAACAGTTGATGTTGAGATGTCTTTTTCTTGAACTCTGTGAAGCATTTATTTGGGCTGCAATTTCTGAGGCTAGTAACTCTAATGAACGTATCCTCTGCAGCAGAGGTAACTCTGGGTCTTCCTTTCCTATAGCGGTGTGAGGACAGACGCCCGGAGACGAGAAGCAAGTACAGGGAGTGAATATTTAATAAATAACAGAAATGAAACAAAACATGGACAGCGTCTGGACAAGGGAAACAGAACGACATTAATGCTGACACAGGGATCAAACTGAGCAATAGACAGATATGGAGGAGGCAATCAATAAAGTGATGGAATCCAGGTGAGTCCAATGAAGCGCTGATGCGCGTAACGATGGTGACAGGTGTGCATAATAATGGCCATCCTGGTGTGCTCGAGTGCCAGAGAGGGGGAGCGGGAGCAGGCGTGACAGGCGGTCCTCATGAGAGCCAGTTTCATCATAGCACTTGATGGTTTTTGCGACTGCACTTGAAACTTTCAAAGTGCTTGACATTCTCCGCATTGAAGTAAGCTCTCAAGGCCCTCCCTCTCTCTTTGCTTATTTGAGCTGTTCTTGCCATAATATGGACTTGGTCTTTTACCATCTTCTTTATACCTCCCCTGCCTTGTCACAACACAACTGATTGGCTCAAATGCATTAAGAAGGAAAGAAATTCCACAAATTAACTTTTAACAAGGCACACCTGTTAATTGAAATGCATTCCAGGTGAAGCTGGTTGAGAGAATGCCAAGAGTGTGCAAAGCTGTCATCAAGGCAAAGGGTGGCTACTTTGAAAAATATAAAATATACGTATTTTGTTTGTTTAACACTTTTTTGGTTACTACCTGATTCCATATGTGTTATTTCATAGTTTGTGTCTACACTATTATTCTACGTTGTAGAAAATAGTACAAATTAAGAAAAACCCTTGAATGCGTAGGTACGTCCAAAATTTGACTTGTATTGTATATAAAGATATTTAAGTAATTTAGTAATTAATGTCTGTGACCTCTGCTGCTACTAATGAATGTAAAAACGTCAGTATCTGGCTGACTTCAGAGAGCGGAGGAAGAGGGGGAGGAGAGAGAAGGAAAGAGAGGGGAAGAGAGGAGAGAGAGGGAGGGCCTTGAGAGCTGACATAAAGGTCAAATCTACATCAGACAGACGGAGAAGATGGAGAGAGAGAGAGGGAGGGGGTCAGGTCAGAGAGGGAGGAGGTCAGGTCAGAGAGGGATGGGAGGTGATGCAAGGGATGGAGGGATGCGAGGAGGGGTGTGGTCAAGCTTTGGTAATCCTGTCCAACAGAGAGGGTCTGACTCACTCCTCTCACAGCTCATTAATAGCACAGGATATACTCAGCTCAGTACTCCTCACAGCTCCTTAATAACACAGGATATACTCAGCTCAGTACTCCTCACAGCTCATTAATAACACAGGATATACTCAGCTCAGTACTCCTCACAGCTCATTAATAACACAGGATATACTCAGCTCAGTACTCCTCACAGCTCATTAATAACACAGGATATACTCAGCTCAGTACTCCTCACAGCTCCTTAATAACACAGGATATACTCAGCTCAGTACTCCTCACAGCTCATTAATAACACAGGATATACTCAGCTCAGTGCTCCTCACAGCTCATTAATAACACAGGATATACTCAGCTCAGTGCTCCTCACAGCTCATTAATAACACAGGATATACTCAGCTCAGTACTCCTCACAGCTCATTAATAACACAGGATATACTCAGCTCAGTGCTCCTCACAGCTCATTAATAACACAGGATATACTCAGCTCAGTGCTCCTCACAGCTCATTAATAACACAGGATATACTCAGCTCAGTGCTGACCCAGGCTACATCCCAAATGGCCCCCTATTACCTTTTTTAGTAACAGACTGCAGTGACCACACTGAGACCACAGAGGTCAGAAGGGACCTTTCCTCAGCTTCCGGGAGATTCAGACTAAAACTATCAGCCATAGATGTCAGTGAGTTCAGGGTTGAAAGAAAGAGAGGGTAGCGTCAGTGTACTATATAATGTATCTCCCTCGTACTGTGAGTGTTGTCTTTCTATCAGTCAGTAACAGTATGTACATATCTCCTCCTCTCTAACTAACAGCAGAAATACTCTATTCAGCTGTATGGTTAGAAACGACACGCTCTTTCTGATCCATTATCTGATAGATAGAACACACACACACTTTAAGCTTTAGAATATAATAAGAGCGCCATGGTCTGTGTGACCTATCAGTTTAACTAGTGGAGCCAGAAAGCAGATATTCTAGGAAGCGTCTGTGCAGACATGATCCCCAGAGCCCTGAACAGCAGAATACTGGAGATAGATCTAGCTCTATTTAAATGGCTCTGATTGGGCCTATCTCTGATTTATGCTAATCTCTGACCATGTAAAGCCTCACATCTTTAACAACTAAAAATAGTCTCCTTTTTTCTCCGGGCTCCACAGGGCTAAATACTGTATTAATGCTAGAAAGACTGTGATGAGCGATGTTAGAGAGATATGAAATGAGAGAGACATATATAGAGAGATTGAAGTTAATGGACGAGAGATACGAGAGCGTATGGAGATCTGTGGATTAGGGTAACCTGGATCAGGTAGGTACTGTATGTCGCCTCCACCAATCGTATCACTCCATTCATTCATGACATCATCACCCTGTGGTGCAGTTTGATGATGTCACTGTGGCCGCCAGAGGTAGGTACCAGGTCGCGTTTGGCATGTTGCGTTCTGTGTTTTCGTGACGCGTGTTGCACGTGTGTTGGGACATGCAACACTGACGCTTCTATTGTAGCTTGACGTCTGACGGGTGTGAACTCTCTTTCTGATTGGCAGAATATCAACCAATTAGAGCTCTTCGGAGACATCTCTACACTCCCCGACATCTACTCTCCCTCGGTGAGTACACCCCCCCTCCACTCGCTCTCTCCTGACATTTGATCAGGGCGTAGTTAGACCACTGTTTTGCGTGTGTGTCTGTTTAGCTCCCATGAGGGTGGAAAGTAGTTTTCACCTGTTCCTCCCCATTCTCCTCTCCTCCCTCAGACCCCTGCCTCTCCAGCCAACACCCTGGACCCCTCTCTGGGCCTGCAGCCCACAACAGAACTCTTCACCCCCTTCAACCCAGCCTCCGTACCCTCAGGTAGGAACTCTCCCCTCTCTTCTTCTCTCCTCTCCCTTCTCCCCTCTCTCCTCTCCCTTTCTCTCCATCCTCTCTTCTCTCCTCTCCTGTCCTCCCCCTTCATCTCCCCTCTCTTCTGTCCTCTCCCCTCCTCTCCACCCTCTCTTCTTCTGTCCTCTGCTGTCCTCTTTGGAGCAGAGCTGGAACAAGCAGCTCTGAGAAGAGATGAGTCAGAGTTAGAATGAGTCTGTACATTTTCAGGAGTCTTTGTGACTGTCTGAATAGGTCTGTACATGATATGACTGATGCTCATCGTGGATGTAATGACTGTAGTTCAGCAGAACCATTAAGACACAACATTAACCACAGGCTAAAGTAGGTCACTACTGCAGTGGTACATGGGGTACTCTGTGTGTGTGTTTATGTGTTATGAGCCAGCTCGGGTCCCCGATGTATGTGTGTGTCCCAGATGCGGACCACTCCACTACTAGAGGTTGAGCCCAAGTGCAGAGGAATTAGAAAACAATGAGATCTCCCAAGTCTGAGTTTTATCTTTGGCTCTTTACTTCAGAGAAAAAAAGCTAAACATAGCAACAGTCTTAGGCAACACTTTAAATGAATGTGTCCCAGGGGAACTCTAACAACTCCTCTTGGGAGGCAATACAAAAAGGTCATCCAAAACAGAAGAGAAATCCTTAAACATCCAGAAACATATTTCCAAGAGTCCACAAAAAGGAAACAAAAAAAACAGAATCCAAGTTCAAAATTAGAAGGCAGAAAAATCTCAGACCCAAAGAATCCTTGAGAATGACAACACCTAGACCAACATCAGGACTGAACAAGAACAGAAAGGCAGTGGGGCCTTAAATAGGGTTTGTCATTAGAAGTAATACAACACAGGTGAGGGCATTACTTACAACAATTAACACAGGAGAATATATCTGGGTTGAAATAACGTCATCTAGTGGTAAAGTCAAGGGACTTCAGACAAAACATTACATTTATGTGTGTGTGTGTGTGTATTTGTGCGTGTGTTAATGTGTGTATTTGTGTGTGTGTTAATGTGTGTATTTGTGCGTGTGTTTATGTGTGTGTTTGTGCGTGTGTTTATGTGTGTGTTTGTGCGTGTAATCATGTGTGTGTTTGTGCGTGTGTTTATGTGTGTGTTTGTGCGTGTGTTTATGTGTGTGTTTGTGCGTGTAATCATGTGTGTGTTTGTGCGTGTGTTTGTGCGTGTGTTTGTGCGTGTGTTTATGTGTGTGTTTGTGCGTGTGTTTATGTGTGTGTTTGTGCGTGAGTGTAACTCTCTCCTCTCCTCTCTGTGTCTAGGTTATGTGACGATGGGAGCGGTATCTCCAGGTCAGGTGTGGTCCCAGCAGGCGTTTGCAGCCCAGGCAGGTCCTCTGTTCGGGGTCCCGTCCCCCCTGGGTCAGTCCCTCCCTGTGGCCCAGGTCCTGCCTGGAGGCCAGCCTCTCATCTGGGGCCAGGCCAACCTCTTCCCTGCTACACAGCAGCAGTGGGCCGCCATGACGGGAGCAGGTATATACACACAGACACATACATGTACGTATGAACGCACACACACACGCATGCACATACATACATGCACGGACACACACAGGGATGCATGCGCGCACGCACACACACACGCACACACGCACACGCACACACACACACACACACACACACACAGTAAAGTGTATTTTCCTGTCTAGGGTTCCCTGCTACAGCCTACCTCCCAGCCCAGCCAGGGTCTCTGCCTGCCATGTTCCTCCCAGTTAATCAACCCTGCGACAGCCTATCATCTGCCGGCGCTGCCTCTAACCCCGCCCCCTCATCAGCCTCCAGTCCACAGCATGCAGAGAGGCAGCGGCAGAAGATGAGCAAGGTAGGATAATTTTATTTATTTATTAAACCAAACAAATCAATGGAGAGTCAATTCACATTCAGAGTAATG
Source organism: Brachymystax lenok tsinlingensis (assembly GCA_030435695.1). Lineage (NCBI taxonomy): Eukaryota > Metazoa > Chordata > Actinopteri > Salmoniformes > Salmonidae > Brachymystax > Brachymystax lenok. The sequence continues at coordinate 26,616,119 of CM059791.1, forward strand.
GCCTGGCCACGACAAAAAAGCTCTATACAATAGCTTTTTATTGGCCAACATCTTACATAGTGTGTCTTTAACATCTTCTACTCTCTCTGTAGGAGATGTTTAAGGACTTCCAGCTAGCGAAGCCTCCTGCCATGCCTGCTAAGATGGGGGACCAGCACCAAAGTCTAGCGGGGACCTCAGAGGCCTTCAGTTCCTATTTCAGCCGCGTGGGGACCGTCACCGATACAGACGACTGTGATGACTTTGACATCTCTCAGCTCAACCTCACACCTGTCACCTCTACCACGCCCTCCACTAACTCACGTATGTACATATTCCTGGCTGGTTGTATATGAGATTACTTTCTGTTTGGAAGTTCCCTCCAGCCCTCAGACCATTCGACCTCTGGGTTTGCCTCCACTCCCAGTCTTTTTGACTTTCTGGATCTCATTTGATCAATTGTAATTTGCTTTATCATCATCATCATCAATAAAACTAAAGAGAGACAGTCGCTGTCCCCCTCTCTTCCCCCAGCTCCGACCCCGGCCCCCAGACAGAGTTCTCCATCTAAATCGTCGCTGTCTCACGTTAGTGACCACATTGACCACATCAGTGACCCCCCCACAGACGCCACCGACCCCCCCACAGATGACTCGTTCGGCGAGGTGGAGGGCTCCCCCAGTCGCAGTGGAGAGGAGGATGCGGTGAGTGACTGTGTGTGTGTGCGTGCCCGGAGTGTGTGTGTGTTTGTGTGTGTGTGTGTGTGTGTGTATTTAGATTTGTTGATGAAAAGGTTGTGTAGCAGCACAGTGGGCCAGGTAATTATTCTCTCTGATTGGCTACTCTCATAGCTGGCCTGTGTGTGTGTGTGTGTGTGTGTGTGTGTGTGTGTGTGTGTGTGTGTGTGTGTGTGTGTGTGTGTGTGTGTGTGTGTGTGTGTGTGTGTGTGTGTGTGTGTGTGTGTGTGTGTGTGTGTGTGTGTGTGTGTGTGTGTGTGTGTGGCCAGTAAAGCATTAAATTAACTGCTTGAAGTGTCAGATAGATCATTAAGATGTTATTAATGCTAGCAGGTAGCTCCATACATCATCTGATCTATAGCACCATGTTATTATTCAACTGATGAACTACAGGAGAGAAAAACCCTAGGGTCTTTTCTAGGGCAATTAATATTTATTATTCACCTAATCTATATGAGAGAGAGAGAGAGAGAGAGAGAGAGAGAGAGAGAGAGAGGGGGACAGGGCAGCGAGCGAGAGATGCATAGAGAGAGAGGAATGGGAGGAGACTATTCCCGAATGAAAGCACTGGAGTCACCAACCTGACAATGGTGAAAGAACTGAATTGGAAGCTATGCCTTCTACCATTAATTCTGTTGACCGTTAATTCCTAAGTATCCCCCCTCTCCTTCTCTCTCTCGCTCTCTCTCTCTCTCTCTCTGACAGAGGGGTAACTCAGCTGAACCAGGGGATCCAGATATTTTTCCATATTACTATGGAACAAAACCCAAATAAGAGTGAGAGAGAGGGTGGGGGGGACCGAGAGGGGGAGGGAGAGAGAAGCAGCCTCCCACTCTGTGGTGAGGGAGTTAGTGTAATCAATAGAGGGGACTTTTAGAACAGCTCAGTGTGTGTCCATCCTTTCTCTCCTTTAGTACACTGCTACTCTGTCCCTTTGCTGCCTGTATTCTCCTATTTTCTTATCCAGCTTTCACCTACAACTTTTTCTCTTTTTCTTTCTTCCCTTACTTCCCTGCTATTCTTTCTCCTCTCCTCTCCTGCCTCCATCCCTCTCTCCAGGCGTGTGGGTCTGGGTCTCCATGTCCCAGTGAGACAGCAGGTCCAGCCCAGACCAGTCCACCTGCCGACAGCTAGATAGATGCTGGCTGGGTGCTGGGTAGGTATCTATCCCTCCTTCCTCTCCTCCTCCTTCTACTGCCTCCTTCCTCTGCGTGCTGTCAGCCTGCCTGTTCCAAGCACACCTGTTCTGATCTTCTGTTCACCCGCTCTACTCTCTCTGTCTCTTTCTCTCTCTCCAGTCTTCCCTTTTTATCTCTCCCTTCTCTCTCATCCTGCCTGCTGCTTGCTCTGATGATGGCATGATGTGTCTGACTGCCTGTGGTTGTGTTGTGTGGTTCTGCACCTGTGTGTGTGTGTTGTTGTGTATCAGTGTTTGCTCTCCCTATAGCCACCAGAGGTGTGTGTGTATTACTGCAGTGTGTGTCTTTAAAACAATCTGATGACTTCCTTAATGTGCACGGCCATGCTGTCATGATGTTGTGTTCTGTGTGTCATGCATAGCTCCATCTTTGCCATGAAATAAATATTGCGATACTGGTATCATCACAGCCCTAGTATAATTAAGCAATAAGGCCCGAGGAGGTGTGGTATATAGCCAATATACCACGGCTAAGAGCTGTTCTAAGGCACGACGCATCGCGGAGTACCTGGACACAGCCCTTAGCCGTGGTATATTGGCCATATACCACAAACTCCCGAGGTGCCTTATTACTATTATCAACTGGTTACCAACTAATTAGAGCAGTAAAAATACATGTTTTGTCATACTGTCAGCCAATCAGCATTCAGGGCTTGAACCACCCAGTTTATAATATATGGTATATAATGGGATGTAAAATTAATATATCCTAGACTGCCTTTCAGGTTAACAGAATGTTTTGCATTGAGAGACTTTCCACCAATGGCAGTGGCTTTACATGATCTCTGACACAATTATGCTGCTTATATAGAACTTTGTGTGTAAGGATAGGGGTGTCAGACAGACCCACACAGGGAACTATGTAATGACAGTGTTTTCATCCCTAATACTGGGCTGCCACCACTAATGACTGGCTGCTATTAATTTGCATTAATTAAAACCCATGAAGAATCCTAAACCCAATCACTACTCTGCAGACAGCCATCAGACCTGCTGGGATATGTTCTCCCATTCAAGTCTCCTACACAAACACACATGCACTCCCGTACACACACACACACTGCTGTAGGAGGGAGGCAGACTTGAGTCATAATAACTAGTCTCCCAGTCAGATACACACACACACACACACACACACACACACACACACACACACTATAGGGCTGGGAATTTCTAGGGACTTCATGATATATCACAATACTTAGGTGCCGATATGATATTTGTTGCGATTCTCTCGATTATCACGATTCTATATGTATTGCGATTCAGTACTGTGATTTTAATGCGATTCCATGGTCCAAACGTATTGCTCACCACATGTCTGCTGCAGAGGGACAAGGGAGAGCCATGAGAAAACCAGTTTTGATCAGTCATGGCAATAAAAGTGCTGAAAACAAATTGGCTCCCTTTTTAAAAAGAAGACGGAGAACAAGCTATGAAGGAAAAATACTGCCGTTTTGGTGCAGATACAACCAACTAGAGCAAAAGTTATATTGCGATATTGTTAAAACAATACGATACGATATATCGTCAACAAGAACACCCCTATATGTAAGTGTATAGATTTCTTCCATCGTGGCTGGACTCTCTGTCTGTAGCAGGGTGCTACTGCCCTCTGGTGTTGACAACAGGAACTGAATGTGTTGAAACTGGGATTTGAGACTGAGTAGCTAGACAGAGTTCAGGCCAGACTCGGGTCCAAATACTTGTACTTTGAGTGTTTGTTTGAGTCTACCTGGAGTGCCACGTGGGGAGGGTTTGTGGTTTTGGGATTTTTTACTGGTTTGATAAGCCATACAAGCTCAAACAGGCACAAATAAAGTATTTGAAACCCAGGTCTGGTTCAGACCAAGTGAGTCATGCTAATGCTAACATGCTAACAGTGTCTCCTCTCTCTCTGTCTGCAGGGGAAGGATCTCTGTCTGCAGGGGAAGGATCCTCTCTACGCCCAGGTCAACAAAGGGAAGAAATAAAGAGACACACTGAACACTGAACACTGGACACTGGACACTGGACTGACCAACCAACGCTGACCTACCAACCCGATGTGTGTGTGTGTGTTACTCCTCAGCAGCCTGGCCACCCTTCTAACAAAGGATGGAACGCTCCATCTACTCCCATTACTCCCTCTACTCCCTCTACTCTCTTTTCATTCATTCCTTTCATCTCTCTGTCTCTCTTTCTTTCTCTCTCCCTCCATCAAATGTTGCTAGAGACTATGCTGCCAAAAGGGGACTGGGCCAAGTGTTGTCTCCCTTCCTAACTCACAGTGTTATCAGACATGGACCAAGTTAGTGTCTGTAGCAAGTGGATCCTGTGGGACGAGCCAGGAATGGTATGCTGGGATCCTTATTTCTGATTAGCTGGTTTATTGGGATCTTAGCATCTGATTGGCTGTTTGGGTGTTTCACCTTCATGTGAGCGTCTGCTGGATGACTATGCAGAAACAGACTCTCTGGGAGCTGCTCACACACACACACACACACACACACACACACACACACACACACACACACACAAACACAGTGTTTTGCCAAATGTCTCTTCTCAGAAAGATTCAGAGAGAAGGCTTCAGAGGGAATGGACTCAGTGGGGCATGGATGTTGCCAGCCTAACAGGCACCGCCTGGCATGGACAAACATTGCCAAATTACCGGGCACCCCCGCCTTCGGATGGATGTTGCCAAACTAACTGATTCTGTGATTGAACTGCTTATTCTCTATAATAGCTTTTGTACAATATCGATTAAAACAGACAAAGGGAAATTGAGTTTTTATTTTATAAATCCATCAAGACGCTCTACTGTCAGCTCTACTGGAGTTGCACAGTCACATGGCTTTTAAGAAACCTGATCGTTGGTTTGCCAAACTCATTTTGTAAATAATAATAATAATAACATCAACAACAATGATAATTCTGTCCGCAGGACTTCTGTGCCATAAAATAGGCAGGCTTCAGTTATGCAACCAGAAGGTATCAAGCAATACCAACATCTCCTCTGTCTGTCCATGTTTCTGTTGCTCTCTCAACCCCTGACGTTGTTCGGTCTATGATCCTATAAGTGTCTTTCCCTAACTCGGACCTCGTCTATACTGCAGTCCTTTATTGATCAATATCCATGTGCCCTGTAACCTCTTACAGTCATACCATCACCCCGTCTGTGCTTCATATAATCTCTCAGTCTGAGTGACAGGAGCATTACCCATCATCACAACCACACCAGACACTCCCTACAGCTGTCTGTCTGTCATCGGCCCTTAACCCTGCTTGTCTGTCTGTCTCCATGTCTGTCTGTCTTCCGGTCTATCCGTCCGTCTGTCTCTGCTAGTACTACATCAACTGTGATGCCAATGACTCCCTATTTTATGGCCAGAATCTCTGTGTAATTAGACTTCTCTGGACTGACAACTGATTAATAACGACGACGTTTGGACAATAGAAGAAGAAGATGAGGAAGTGGACTAAAAGGGAAAAATGCTGTTTGATTACGTAACATTTCTAGACATATTTTAACCTTACCTCAGATAGCGGTTTCTTAATGTAAATTGACACATTATTTTTTATCTTTATGAATACAACAGCATTCTACAGTGGATTTTTAGAGGACTTTTATTTTCTGTTGATTTACATCTCCACCATGTATTACAGTTCCTATTAAACACATCCCAATGACAGCTGGTTCCGGGTGATGACGTGTGCGTGCCTAATCTCTTTGTCTTCTCTCACCTGCCTGATAGACACAGGATGGCTTTAATGATGGTTTAGTAGACTCATTGTATGAATAATATCCTACAGTACACATGTACTGTATGCTTCTCTAACTAGCCATATCAAGTACACATAGCGTATTATGTCCAAGTTTTTACACATCCATTTAAATCTGTGTTTCTGTATCTTGTATGGCTTGTGTCTTCTGAATGCAGTTTAAATACACCTGTTCTTGGAATGCTGACAGACTCCTCAAGCTGTCTTATTTCACTGTCTCTGTTTGTCTGGAAGACGTAATATAGCTAGCTATAGGCAACATGGGCATAAGCCTACATATGTCACTGCCATAGGCACACACGGCAATAGTATATAAGCTATCACGTCCGTGTCATTTTCCTGCTTGCCTAACATTTGTGATATGACTAAACTGTAATAGCCTATTTCATTGTGGTTGGAAAACAATCGCGCTTCTATGGCACCAGCTACGAGGAATGACACACACACACACACACACACACACATACACTGCATGCCGGACAACATTCCTGTTGGATGAGAGCTGTCAGGAAGTTCATCATACACGTTGCGTTGAACTGCCTTTCGCTGCCGACAACGCCGGACCCGTTTAACTGGACGGACCGTTTCTGCGATGTGCGCGTGAATATTTCTATGAGCGTGGGAGAGAGGATTCCAACCTGACTTCCATCCTAGAACCAAACCATACATCCCGAAGCTAAGAAACACACGCTGGGAGAGAGTAGGTCAATGTAAGGGTCTGCAGCCCAATCCTCTATTAGTAGGTGAGAACAGTAACATTTGCCGGTAGCCTCCTGGACTGTTGACACTGGAGAAAGTTATTCAGAGTTATTGTGTTGACTGTTTTGCGTAACAGCTTGGTGTAAGGACGTTAAAGGAAATAGCCAGAATGAGAGGCTGAAGCTGCCACCTGGATAAAGCGAGAATAGAGGTGGAACAAGGCTACCCATAGCTGTCTGTTGCTGGTTGAATTACGCACGATGGACCAGGTAAAATGGATCTGGTGTTATTACATTTTCAGTACTAAGACTCATCTGATTTTCTCTCGCGGGCACACACAGCGCCCTGCTGTTATAACGTAACCATGGTTCACGAGTTCCGCGCCACAGTTACATTTTGTATTACTGTATAGTTAGATAGGGAGTTGGCATGATGCTTCTTGTCTCAACAACTATTAGTTGTTGGTTCTTCTCTCTGGTTTATTACTAGATGTGGCTGTATTGTTTACCCCCTAAAGTCGATGTCAGTGACCCCGCGGAAATCGAATTAGGATAATAAAAAATGCCCATCAAAATCTGTCTGTTTAAACTAGAGATATATATATATTTTTTGCATGGGCTGCGTCTCAATGCACTGCATCCGCCAATGGCGGCCTTCCACATCTGTGGTGGAAGGTGGCTGAGCTACAGCAGTGTTTGTCCGACAATGAGACATCCAGAGAAACTGTTTGGACTACAAACTAATGCTATATGTAAAGATGAGAGTCTCATGAACACCGTGGTGTTCTCGGTTTTACTCGATGAACCCCACAAGCATCATGGGATTAGTCTGAATACGGTACCTCTGATCTGCCAACTTGTGTCTGTAGTCTCTGAGCAGTTTGGGTGAGATTCTCAAGAACACACATGTCGGTTGTTTTGCTCTTGGACCCTCACAAGACTCTTTTGAAGGTAGCCTGGTACCAGTTTTAAAAATGAATGGAAGTACAGTGCCTTCAGAAAGTATTCATACCCCTTGACTTATTCAATTCTTTTTTGTGTTACAGCCAGAATTGAAAATGGATTAAAACAAATGTTTTCTTTCGTACTTCTACACACACCATACCATAATGACAAAGTGAAAACATGTTTTTAGAAATGTTTGTAAATGTATTGAAAATGAAATACAGAAATATATCATTTACATAAGTATTCACACCCCTAAGTCAATACTTTGCAGAAGCACCTTTGGCAGCGATTGCAGTTCTCTGGGTAAGTCTTTAAGAGCTTTCCACATTGCGCAACATTTGCCCATTATTCTTTTCAGAAACTCCAGTGTAGATTTGGACTTGTGTTTTAGGTTATTGTCCTGCTGAAAGTTGAATTCATCTCCCAGTGTATAGTGGAAAGCAGACTGAAGCAAGTTTAGACTGAAGCAAGTTTTCCTTTAAGATTTTGCCATTCCGTTTCTTTTTTATCCTTTAAAGCTCCCCAGTCCTTAATGATTACAAGCATACCTATAACATGATTCAGCCACCACTATGCTTGAAAATATGGAGAGTGGTACTCAGTAATGTGTTGTATTGGATTTGCCCCAAACATAACACCATGTATTCAGGACAAAAAGTTAATTGCTTTGCCACATTTTTTGCACTATTACTTTAGTGCCTTGTTGCAAACAGGATGCATGTTTTGGAATAGACCTTACAGTGAAATGCTTACTTACGAGCCCCTAACCAACAATGCAGTTAAAAAAAAAGAAAATACGAATAAGAAATAAAAGTAACAGGTAATTAAAGAGCAGCAGTAAGATAATAGCGAGACTATATACAGAGGGTACCGGTACAGAGAGTAGCAGCGGTGTAAAAGAGAAGGGGGCAATGCAAATAGTCTGGGTAGCCATTTGATTAGACGTTCTGGAGTCTTATGGCTTGAGGGTAGAAGCTGGCCTCTTGGTCCTAGACTTGGCGCTCCGGTACCACTTGCCTTGCGGTAGCAGAGAGAACAGTCTATGACTAGGGTGGCTGGAGTCTTTGACAATTTTTAGGGTCTTTCTCTGACACCGCCTGGTATAGAGGTCCTGGATGGCAGGAATCTTGGCCCCGGTGATGTACTGGGCCGTACGCACTACCCTCTGTAGTGCCTTGCGGTCGGAGGCCAAGCAGTTGCCATACCAGGTGGTGACGCAACCAGTTAGGATGCTTTCGATGGTGCAGCTGTAGAACCTTTTGAGGATCTGAGGACCCATGCCAAATCTTTTCAGTCTCCTGAGGAGGAATAGGTTTTGTCGTGCCCTCTTCACGACTGTCTTGGTGTGCTTGGACCATGATAGTTTGTTGGTGATGTGGACACCAAGGAACTTGAAGCTCTCAACCTGCTCCACTACAGCCTCATTACAGACTCGGACAGGGAGAGGTTGAAAATGTCAGTGAAGACACTTGCCAGTTGGTCAGCGTATGCTCGCAGTATACGCCCTGGTAATCCGTCTGGCCCTGCGGCCTTGTGAATGTTGACCTGTTTAAAGGTCTTACTCTTATCGGCTGCGGAGAGCGTGATCACACAGTCTTCCGGAACAGCTGGTGCTCTCATGAATGTTTCAGTGTTATTTGTCTCGAAGCAAGCATAGAAGTAGTGTAGCTCATCTGGTAGGCTCGTGTCACTGGGCAGCTCTCGGCTGTGCTTCCCTTTGTAGTCTGTAATGGTTTTCAAGCCCTGCCACATCCAACGAGCGTCAGAGCCGGTGTAGTACGATTCGATCTTAGTCCTGTATTGACACTTTGCCTGTTTGATGGTTCGCATAGCGAGATTTCTTATAAGCTTTCGGGTTAGAGTCCCACTCCTTAGAAGTTGCAGCTCTAGCCTTTAGCTCAGTGCAGATGTTGCCTGTAATCCAACAACTTCACCATACTCAAAGGGATTTTCAATGTCTACTTATTTGTTTTACCCATCTGCCAATAGGTGCCCTTTGTTGTGAGGCATTGGAAAATCTCCCTGGTCTTTGTGGAGGAATCTCTGTTTGAAATTCACTGCTCGACTGAGGGACCTTACAGATAATTGTATGTGTGGGATACAGAGATGAGGTAGTCATTCAAAAATCTTGTTAAACACTATTATTGGACACAGAGTGAGTCCATGCAACTTATTAATTGACTTGTTAAGCACATTTTTACTCGTGAACTTATTCATGCTTGCCATAACAAGGGGGTTGAATACTTATTGACTCAAGACATTTCAGCTTTTCATTTTTAATTAAATATATAGTTTTGAAAAACATTATTCCACTTTAACATTATGGAGTATTGTGTTTAAGCCAGTGATAAAACATCTAAATGTGATACATTTTAAATTCAGGCTGTAACGCAACAACGTGAAAAAAAGTCAAGGGGTGTAAATTCTTTCTGAAGGCTGAGTGTGCAAAACATTAAGAACACTTTCTGTGACATAGACTGACCAGGTGAGTCTAGGTGAAAGCTATGATCCCTTATTGATGTCACTTGTTAAGTTCACTTCAATCAGTGTAGATGAAGGGGAGGAGACAATTGAGACATGGATTGTGTATGTGTGCCATTCAGAGGATGAATGGGCAAGACAAAATATTTAAGTGCCTTTGAACGGGGTATGGTAGTAGGTGCCAGGCGCACAGGTTTGTGTCAAGAACTGCAATGCTGCTGGGTTTTTCATGCTCAACAGTTTCCTGTGTATATCAAGAATGGTCCACCAGCAAAAGGACATCCAGCCAACTTGACACTGTGGTATCATTGGAGTCAACATGGGCCACCAAGGCACCTGCAAGTTCCCAGACATATCAGGGGGGGGAATGGCCCTAGCCCTCACCCTCCGATCCAACAGGTCCCAGACGTGCTCAATGGGATTGACATCCAGGCTCTTCGCTGGCCATGGCAGAACACTGACATTCCTGTCTTGCAGGTAATCACGCACAGAACGAGCATTATGGCTGGTGGCTTTGTCATGCTGGAGGGTCATGTCAGGATGAGCCTGCAGGAAGGGTACCACATGAGGGAGGAGAATGTCGTCCCTGTAACGCACAGCGTTGAGATTGCCTGCAATGACAATAAGCTCAGTCCGATGATGCTGTGACACACCGCCCCAGACCATGATGGACCCTCCACCTCCAAAAAAAAACGACCATCACCCCTGGTGAGACAAAACCGCGACTCGTCAGTGAAGAGCACTTTTTGCCAGTCCTGTCTGGTCCAGGGACAGTGGGTTTGTGCCCATAGGCGGCGTTGTTGCCGGGGATGTCTGGTGAGGACCTGCTTTACAACAGGCCTACAAGCCCTCAGTCCAGCCTCTCTCGGCCTATTGCGGACAGTCTGAGCACTTGTAACGCCCAGTCCCGAGTTTCAGGCTGGAGCGTTTTGGTTTTGTCTTTGTGTAGGGTTTGTCCATTCTAGGTGTCGATTTCTATGTTGGGTAATGGTTCCCCAATTAGAGGCAGCTGTGTGTCGTTGTCTCTAATTGGGAACCATATTTAGGTTACTAGGTTTCACTCTGGGTTCGTGGGTTATTGTATGTTCATAGCTGTGTTTGTTTGTTCAGTTATGTTCATCGTTCGTTCTCCGTGGTATTGTTTTGTTCCCGTCGTGGTCCCGTGTATAATTAAATATGTATTCTGGCTACATCGCTAAGGCCTTGGTCTGTCCCTCAGAAGAGAGACGTGACAGAATAACCCACCTTACAAAGACCAAGCAGCGAGAGACCCGGGAGCTTAGGTCTTGGGAGAGAAGGAGCTGTTCTATGGGAGTGCTTGGGACCAGCCTGGGGAGTATCACGACCCAGAGAGGAACTGGAAACAGCTGGCGGCGGAGCGGCGCAGGTGTGAGGACTTGATGGGAGCATGGGACCCGGAGAGAGAATGTTTCAGACCCGCCGGCCAGGGCTAGGAAGCCCGTGAAGGCAGCCCCAAGAAACTTTTGGGGGGGCACACGAGGAGGTTGGCCGGTTCAGAGGGACTCCTGAGCCAACCCCTCGTGGCTTCATGGAGAGAGCGAGGGAGAGCGCCGCAGCAGCGGAGGCCGTGGCAATGCAGTGTTGCGCACGGTTTCCCCTATACGGAGTCAGAGGCCGGGTGCGAGAGATTCCCGCTCCACTCATCAGTCGGGTAAACGGCGTTCAGCCAGGAAGAGTGGTGCCTGCTCTGCGGCTTAAGTCTCCAGTGCGCCTCCTGGGACCCGGATATCCTGCTCCAGTTCCGTGTCGCGGTGTCTCCGGTACGTGTCCGCAGCCCAGTGCGAGAGATCCCAGCGCCACTCATTGGTCGGGCCGAGGTCTGTGTGCTACCTGGGAGAGTGGTGCCAGCTCTGGCAGCCAGGCCTCCAGTGCGCCTTTTGGGTCCATGTTATCCTGTGGTCCACGGGCAGAATCTCCGGCACGCATCCACAGCCCAGTCCGAGAGATTCGCCCACTCACCCGTGAAGGCCAGGGTTAGTGAGCTAGCTGGAGGTATGTCGGCTCTCCATATCAGGTTCCCGGTCCGGGTAGAGGTTTCTACACGTCCCAGTCCCGTTCCACGTTCCAAGATCCCTGTTCCACGTTCCAAGATCCCTGTTCCACGCTCCAAGATCCCTGTTCCACGTTCCAAGATCCCTGTTCGCTGCTCCAAGATCCCTGTTCCGCGTGCCAAGATCCCTGTTCGCTGCTCCAAGATCCCTGTTCCGTGTTCCAAGATCCCAGTCCGTGTAGTGGTGTCTACACGCCCAGTCCCTGTTCCACGCACCCAGCTCCCCGCGGCGCCCGAGAGTCCAGCACGCCCTGCCCGGCCCCGCACTCCAGCTCCCCGCGGCGCTCCGAGAGTCCAGCACGCCCTGCCCGCCCGCGCACCAAGCTCCCGCGCGCTCAGAGAGTCCAGCACGCCCTGCTCCGCCCCGCGCACCAAGCTCCCGTGCGCCCCGAGTCCAGCACGCCCTGTTCCGACTCCGCACCAAGCCGCTCCGCGTGCGCTCCGAGAGTCCAGCACGCCCTGTTCGGCCCGCACCCAGCTCCACGCGTGCGCCCGAGAGTCCAGCACGCCCTGTCGGCTCCGGCCCGCACTGTTCCCCTGTGCGCCAGAGAGTCCAGCACGCCCTGTTCCGGCCCGCGCGCAAGGCTCCCGCTGCGGCGCCAGAGAGCCCAGTTCGGCCTGTTCCCGCTCCTCGCACCAGAGTGCGGCGTCCCGAGCCCAGTTCGGCCTGTTCCCGCTCCCCGCACCAGAGTGCGCGTCCCGAGCCCAGTTCGGCCTGTTCCCGCTCCCCGCACCAGAGTGCGCGTCCCAAGTCCAGTACTGCCAGTTCCTGCTCCACGCACCAGAGTCCCAGTGAGCATCACGAGTCCAGTACTGCCAGTTCCTGCTCCACGCACTCAGAGTTCCAGTGAGCATCACGAGTCCAGTACGACCAGTTCCTGCTCCACGCACCAGAGTTCCAGTGAGCATCACAAGTCCAGTACTGCCAGTTCCTGCTCCACGCACCAGAGTACCAGTGAGCATCACTAGTCCGGTACTGCCAGTTCCTGCTCCACGCACCAGAGTTCCAGTGAGCATCACTAGTCCAGTACTGCCAGTTCCTGCTCCACGCACCAGAGTTCCAGTGAGCATCACAAGTCCAGTACTGCCAGTTCCTGCTCCACGCACCAGAGTTCCAGTGAGCATCACGAGTCCAGTACACCACCAGTTCCTGCTCCACGCACCAGAGTCCCAGTGAGCATCACTTAGTCCAGTACGACCAGTTCCTGCTCCACGCACCAGAGTCCCAGTGAGCATCACGAGTCCAGTACTGCCAGTTCCTGCTCCACGCACCAGAGTCCCAGTGAGCATCACGAGTCCAGTACTGCCAGTTCCTGCTCCACGCACCAGCCGCTCCAGTGAGCATCACGAGTCCAGTACGGCCAGTTCCAACTCCACGCACCAGTGAGTTCCAGGAGAAGGCCCAGGGCCTCCGGTTCTGGATGTCAGACCAGCACGGCCAGCACCGGAGCCTCCACCTGGGACAAAGCGACCATTCTCAAGACCCCCACAGATTTTTGGCGTCCGAGTCCGCGCCTTTGGGGGGGTACTTGCAACGCCCAGTCCCGAGTTTCAGGCTGAGCGTTTTGGTTTTGTCTTTGTGTAGGGTTTGTCCATTCTAGGTGTCGTATTTCTATGTTGGGTAATGGTTCCCACAATTAGAGGCAGCTGTGTGTCGTTGTCTCTAATTGGGAACCATATTTAGGTTACTAGGTTTCACTCTGGGTGGGTTATTGTATGTTCATAGCTGTGTTTGTTTGTTCAGTTATGTTCATCGTTACGCTCTCCGTGTATTGTTTTGTTCCGTCGGGTCCCGTGTATAATTAAATATGTATTCTGGCTACATCGCTGCGTCTTGGTCTGTCCCCTCAGAAGAGAGACGTGACAGCACTGATGGAGGGATTGTGCATTCCTGGTGTAACTCAGGCCTCTTTAGTGTCCTAAGTTTTCATAATATTGACGTTAATTGCCTACCGTCTGTAAGCTGTTAGTGTCTTAACGACCGTTCCACAGGTGCATGTTCATTAATTGTTTATGGTTCATTGAACAAGCATGGGAAACAGTGTTTAAACTCTTTACAATGAAGATCTGTGAAGTTATTTGGATTTTTACGAATTATCTTTGAAAGACAGGGTCCTGAAAAAGCGACGTTTCTTTTTTTGCTGAGTTTAGGACAGACACTTTAAAACAAACTTAATTTTTTATATCTAAAACGGTCCTAAAAATCTGAAACGGACCTAATCAAATAGCTAAATGATCCTTGGTATGACCATCTTAAAACAATTTCAACAACCCCCCCCTCACCTTAGACTCTTAAGAGGAATATTAATAAATGTCACATTATTTAGTGCAGGTAAAGGCAACACTTTTTGTAATAACTTCTGATTTGATTTTAAATCTCCGTCTTTATCTCTCAGTGTGTCTGTATGGATGGCAGATATATGATGTGGTATAGCAGGCCAGAGTGATTAATGCTAAAGCTGGCTACTGGGTTTCTATTGGCATTTTTGTTGCCAATGGCAGTTGTGCACCCCCGCCTTGAAAGTTATCTAGGAGGAACACTGGATGATCCGGTCACTTAGTTTGTTTTATCTTATGTTGATTTAGACTATGAAGAGAGATAGAGAGAGTGGGACAGTTAGGGAGGGCTCAAAGATAACCTGTGATTTGAAATTCAATTAGGATTCCTTAGTCTTTTTCATGAGGTACCTGTTTTCCACCAATCCCACCCCCTCCCCTCCCCTCCTTTATCTCTCACTCTCAGGAAGAAGATCTGGACTTCAAGTCCTTGAGGGCAAAGTTCCAGGTTGAGGAAGTGCTGCTGAAGCAGCCGAGGACCAAACCTGCTCTTCCTGTGAAACCTAAAGTCCTGTCCCCTCCTCACAGCCCAACAAACTTCCTTCCTTCCTTCAGCCCCACATCACACACACCCTCCAACTCACACAACCTAACGCCTGGGAGCTCGACCCTCCCTCCTCACCTCCCTCCAGGGGAAGGGTGACATCGCACCCCGAGTCATCTTCAAGGAGAAGGAGAAGAAGGTAAAGGGAAAAGACATGAATGAGGGGAAGGTAAAATTATTAGGTAAAAAGAAGGCAGAGGCTGACAAAGGAAAGGCAGATAGAGAGATGAATGGAGGGAAAGACGATGCAGAAGAAGGTCTGACGTCAGACCAGAAACAGAAGAAAGAGGCAGACCTAGTCATGAAGAACAAGAAGGTGTCCCTGCTGTCCCCTAGGGGGTCTAAGGAGGGTATTGTCGAGATGGTAGACGCTTCGCCACCGCCCATAAATGCAACAGTAAAGAAGAAGGGTTTTCGGAGCATCGGGAAGCCTGTGAAATCAGGGAAGAAAGGGAAGGAGAGGAAAGGTGAGTTTCCTCCTCTCCCCATGTTGGACATAGCCAGCCCAGACATGGCTGGCCCTAAACCTCTCATCGCTCTAACAACCTTCAGAACCCCATCACCCCATGCTAATATACCCACACCAACTGCCCTCATCCCACCGGCCCCAGCAGCACACATTACCCTCTTACCCTTTGCCCCGATACCTGCCCCAGTACTAGATGCCCTCTTACCCCCTGAGCTGTTACCCTCCACCCTGATGCCTGCACCAGCAGCTGAAACCATTACAGTCGTTACACCACCCGACCCTCCTATCGTTGAGCCCATCCCTGTTGCCCCCCTTACCCTGGAGTTAGAAACCCCAGCTGAGACCACCCCAGACCCCACCCTGTCTGTATTAGTTCCCCCCAGCCCTACCCCTTCCCCTGTTCCTGCCCCACCCAGCCCGGTACCAACTCCCCCAGTCACCCCTTACCCCTCTGCTATCCCCACCTTACCACCACCCACTATAGCCACCCCACGTCGACCTGTTATTGCCAGGCCACCCCCACCCGCTGACCCTACCCCCTCTCCACCTCCACCCCCAGCTCCTGAACTTGTACCTGAACCTGAGTCTGTAGTAGTGGATGTTGCTGTTGTAGTCGAGGTCTCTGCCTCTCCACCTCCCTCTCACACCCCCCCTCCCCCAGCGGTGGACCCCCTAGTCACATCCCCGTCCCCCCAGCCTGAGAGGCCCGTGTCGGTCCAGGAACGACCACTCTCAGCCCTGTCGGCTCTAGGGCGAGCAGAGGAATTGAGTCCACCAAAAAAAAGAGGAACAGAGAGAATCTTCAGTGCTCTGGAGAAGGCCAAGAGGAAGTTCGGCAGGTGCACAATATACCTTTAATACATACACATTAACATTAACATCAACTATTCTAACATACTATCCTAACATACTACCCTAACATATTATCCTCACATATTATCCTAACAAATTATCCTAACATATAATGTGTCAGTCAGACAGGGAATCAGGTGACGTTGACAGTTGTGTTTACAGATTGATTAGCGTTTCCTGTCCATTGCTCATCCCCCCAGTCGCTTTAGATAAGAGTCTGCTAAATAGCCATATTGTTATTATTACCTTCTAATTAACTCCATCTCTTTTCCCCCAGCCCTTTGACCACCCCCTCCAGCCCTGTCACATCCACCATAGAGGACCAACCCCCACTCCCCCACAAATCCCTCCCTGAGCTCCCTCCAATCGACTACGATGACCAGCCCGGGGCGGGGCCCCCTACACCCCTGAAACCGGCCCTGGTCAACAGTGTTGACGTTAGTAAGTGTCTCTTTCCCTGAGGCCCCTGTTCTCTCTCTTCCTCGCTCTTTCTTTCATTCTATATATCAAATCAAATCAAATTTATTTATAAAGCCCCCCCCTTACATCAGCTGATGTCACAGAGTGCTGTACAGAAACCCAGCCTAAAACCCCAAACAGCAAGCAATGCAGGTGTAAAAGGACGGTGGCTAGGAAAAACTCCCTAGAAAGGCCAAAACCTAGGAAGAAACCTAGAGAGGAACCAGGCTGTGAGGGGTGGCCAGTCCTCTTCTGGCTGTGCCGGGTGCAGATTATAACAGAACATGGACAAGATTTTAAAATGTTCATAAAACAGGCAGAACAGTTGAAACTGGAGAAGCAGCACGGCCAGGTGGACTCGGGACATCAAGGAGTCATCAGGCCAGGTAGGCCTTGAGGAATGGTCCTAATGCTCAGGTCCCCCGAGAGAGAGAGAGAGAGAGAGAGAGAGAGAAGAAGAAAAAAGAAAGAAAGAGAGAGATAATTAGAGAGAGCATACATACATTCGCACAGGACACCAGATAAGAGAAGAAATACTCCAGATATAGCAGACGAACCCTAGCCCCCCGACACATAAACTACTGCAGCATAAATACTGGGGGCTGAGACAGGAGGGGTCGGGAGACACTGTGGCCCCGTCCGACGATACCCCCCCGGACAGGGCCAAATATATATATCTCTTTCCTTTTTCTGTTTACTCTGCTTTTGTACTCACTCTGAATATGAAGTACACAGGAGTGCAGCTCACCCCCTACAGGTAAGACTTTGCATGGTGGAATGGTTTAGATATCTTAAGAGGGTGTCAGCTAGGCTGGTATGCAGGAGGTCAGGTATGCTGCTGGATCTAGGCTGCCAGAGAGTCTCTGGCATGCAACAGGTGTTGTGTGGTTGTTGTTGCAAAGCTGCAGACACTAAACAGCAGAGAAGGTAGAATACCTCTCTGTGCCAGAAACATCTTTGTCTTGAGGAGGGCTGAGGGGAGGAGGATATGGGAAAGCAGGGTTGGGTAGGTTACTTTCTAAGTGTAATCCATTACAGTTACTAGTTACCTGTCCAAAATAGATATCAGTAACATCATTTTTTGATTACCCCAAACTCAGTAACGTAATCTGATTACTTTCAGTGACTTTTGGATTACTTTCCCCTTAAGCGACATTAGAATAAGAAAAAAATGATCCATTAAACGCATATGGTGTGTCATCATAGTGGTCTCTGACTTGTGGTCAGACTCTCAGGTCGAACAAACTTAAAACGTGCTGCTTTTTTCAATGCTGAATTGAATGTCATTATTAATGTTTTCGCAAACATACTTCCTGAATTGAAAAGTAATTCAAGAAGTTAGCATCGAGTTTTTCAAAAGTATCTGTAATCCGATTACAATATTTTAACTTGTGACGTAACTGATTACAGTTAGTGAGGAGGAGGAGGAAAGGGGGAGAAAGAGAGTGGGAGAGTAGGGCGTAGGTGAGGAGGAGAAGGGGAGGGTAGGGCGTAGGTGAGGAGGAGAAGGGGAGGGTAGGGCGTAGATGAGGAGGAGAAGGAGAGAGTAGGGCGTAGATGGGGAGGAGAAGGAGAGAGTAGGGCGTAGGTGAGGAGGAGAAGGGGAGAGTAGGGCGTAGATGGGGAGGAGAAGGAGAGAGTAGGGCGTAGGTGAGGAGGAGAAGGGGAGAGTAGGGCGTAGGTGAGGAGGAGAAGGAGAGAGTAGGGCGTAGATGAGGAGGAGAAGGAGAGAGTAGGGCGTAGGTGAGGAGGAGAAGGGGAGAGTAGGGCGTAGGTGAGGAGGAGAAGGGGAGAGTAGGGCGTAGATGAGGAGGAGAAGGAGAGAGTAGGGCGTAGGTGAGGAGGAGAAGGGGAGAGTAGGGCGTAGGTGAGGAGGAGAAGGGGAGAGTAGGGCGTAGGTGAGGAGGAGAAGGGGAGAGTAGGGCGTAGGTGAGGAGGAGAAGGGGCGAGTAGGACGGAGAAAGAGGTATTTAAACTATCTTTGGTGTGTCACTGTGGGGCAGCGTGTCTGTCAAAGTCAGCATGACTGGGTGCTGCTGCCGTTGTCTTGTGTTCTAACTCTCTTGTTGGTAATGATTACATTGTTTTAATTTGAGGAATGTAGTTAAGCAGAGTGTTCCTCCCGGCTGACCCAGTGAACAGGCCAGTTCAACCGCTCAGACTCTGGCTTCACAGCGTTGCACTACAACAAGACAACAACCTACACTGTAGTTTTCACTGCTTTATCTTTTCTTAGTATTGAATAGGTTTGGGCTGTGTCCAGATTTTCATACCTTCATACCGTTCCTGTACCATACCAGGGTTTACAGTGTTACCGGCAGTGCACACAAGGGGCTCTATTTCTTTCCAAATGCTAAAAAATATTATTATAATTTAAACAAATGAAGCACAGAACAAATTTAGGCAGCAGGGATCTTGATCCAGGAGGGGATTGATTGTCTCTGCTGTATCCAAGAAGCTTATCTTGCAAGCTAACCACTTGCTAGCAAGTTAAGCAAACCAAATGCATAGCTGGAGCCCGGTTGCCACTAGTTATTGTAAAAATGTATGAAAACAGAATTGAGCTTTTTGGACTTAATTTAAGGTTAGGGATAAGGTTAGCCATAAGGTTAGGGATAAGGGCATTAGGTATAAGGGAATTAGGCATAAGGGCATTAGGTATAAGGGCATTAGGCATAAGGGCATTAGGCATAAGGGCATTAGGTATAAGGGTATTAGGCATAAGGGCATTAGGTATAAGGGTATTAGGCATAAGGGCATTAGGTATAAGGGCATTAGGTATAAGGGCTCAAGGTAGCCAAGCGGTTAAGAGCATTGCACCAGTAACCAAAAGGTCGCTTGTTTGAATCCCTGAGTGAAAGATGTGTCCTTGAGCAAGGCACTTAACCCTAAATTGCTCCTGTAAGTCACTCTGGATAAGAGTGTCTGCTAAAATGTAAGGTTAGGTTTAAAATCACATTTTAAGAAGATACATTGTAGAAATAGGCAGGGTTTATGACTGGCTGTGGTAACTATTGACGACCCAGGAGCCCCGCGCTGGAGATCATTTAATTGGCACATCTTAGTTAACTTATAGTTTTAAGCAGTGGCATAGCACAGCCCGAGCTTCATACTGTCGGTATTTCAAAATACACTGGTATACTGTATATATGGTATACATGCCCAAGCCTAGTATTATACCTTTCTCTCGCTCCCTTTCTCTCTCTCTCTCTCTTTAGGGCAGACGTTTCCTGTGTTGGAGAGGATAGCAGGGGACGTGATACCAGACCTGTTGGTGGCACCCCCTCCTCTCTCGAGGAGGTGCCTCTCGGAGGCCTCCACCCTGCGACCCCTTCAAGAGAAACCCCTCCGACTCCCCTCCATGAACCTGACCGCCCATGGTACATGCTACCCACTTCTCCTCACACTGGACATGTTCTGTCACTAAAGAGCTCCACAGCAGTGTTCACAAACCACAGACTCAAACCACATTACATTGCACAACTATCTCTCTCTTTTCAGCTTGGGAGATTCCTGCTCCTCCAGAGTTCTCCATAGCCGATCCTGCTCTTGACGTTCCCGAGTTTGAGCTTCTGAAATTGGAAGCCCTAGAAATCCAGCCTGCAGACTTGGTGGAGTTAGAGGGGTCAGAGTGGGGGAATGGAGAATATGGTGACAACCTTCCAGAGACAGTGCTTCTAAAGCAGGAGATTCTGGAAGAGGGGGAGGGGCTTACAGAAGTCGAGGACCACAGAGTTCCAGGATCAGAACCGGTGGTCGAGGTTCCATTGGAGGTTCGGGTGGAGTTTATCCAGGAAACTGTCCCTGCCTCCCCTTCCAGCCAGGACCCCCAGCCAGCGGCAGGGTAACACAACCAGCTATCTCTTACTCTCTCTCAAACATACCTAATTCTTGCCTTAAAAAGAACACGTCCAGCTCCCGTTCTATACTAGAATAGTGTTCTATGTCATGTTCTTGTCCCTGACTGACCGTTTCCCACCCCCCAGAGCCGAGGCAGAAGACGGCACCTATGAGAGCTGTGACAATGCCAATGAAGACATGCCCTCAGCCAAACAGAAGGTCAAGGTTCAACCCACCAAGAAGAAGAAGGAACCAAAGAGCAAGAAACAGGCACCTAACAGTAAGTTCTCACTCAGATACCATCCACCAGCATGATAGTTTCCAGCTGTGTGTGTGAAGTATGTATGTGAGTATGTGTGAGTATGTGTGTACTGTATGTAATGTTATGTAGGCCAGTGTCTCTAGCAGTGAAGCTGATATGTGCGTTTATCTCTTTTCTCTTATCGACCCTAGACAGACTGGCGTTGCTACCGCACTCATTGATTTGATCTTATCTAGCCATAACTGCATCCAATAAGATAAACGAACATAAAATATGTTTTCAGATGTCAGCATGTTTTCTTAACTATTCATTTTCCTGTCATCTTTTCACAGACCCATATACTGAGACTCAGCCTCCGGTAAGGAAAATTCTGGGTCTTTTGATTGGTTGATAGCTTAATATTTGAAAATATTTGACCCAGGTCTGTGTTACACACACAAAAGCTGCTCTATCTGTCAGACACTTCTCTGCATCTATCCTGTGGGAATCGAATCACCCAATAAAGATCTTATCAGACATGACCCTCATCTTCCTATTGTTTTCAGACTAAAGGAACACCCAGGGCTAGCTGGTCTTTTAAGAGGCCTGCTCCGCAAACCGCAGAGGAGAAAGAACTGAAGAAGAAAGAAAAACAACATCTGGAAAAGGAGAAGAAAGAGCAGAAAGAGAGAGAGAAGAAAGAGCAGAAAGAGAGAGAGAAGAAAGAAAATGAGATGAAGAAGTTTAAAGTAAGAAATCCTTAGAGGAGAGGAGAGTGGAATAGGGTTCTCGGCAGTAGAAACCAGTGTGATTTCATTCCTTCAAGATGGTAGATTAACTGAACAACATGGTTACATGGTATTAACTTCACTTATCACAGAGCGATGTATTCTGATGTGAGATCCACATGGTTAACTTTCATTTTTGAGCAAAACTCCCAATGACGTCAGTGAACTATTACTAACGACAAGAGAGGGGGTGGGATTTATAGGAAACATCATATAACCCTAACCCAAGTGTTGCTAGTACACACAGTGCACACTACACTACAACGCTCAGTAATACACAGATTAATACACAGGGTAATATCAACAGTAGCAGCCCCTCAGGCAGAGTATGTCATTAATGTAAAACCCAGCTGGATTAACAGACTTACATTGCATTCATCGCACTCTACAGTCAATACAGAATGGGACTGCTGAGATTATATTTTCACTGTGTGTGCATGCCTGCGTGCGTATGCAGATAACAGGTCAGGAGGAGGCTATATATCAGGCTACAGTGACGGTAGCATCTAAAGGACGTAAGAACAACCTGGCTGTGAAGAATAGGGACATCGTCAGCATCATACGGACCACAAACTGCCCCAAAGGAAAATGGCTAGCCAGGGACAGCACTAATACATGTAAGTTACACACCTACCTGACCTCTGACCTCTACACAAATACAGATGGGCATAAGATGAGTCAAATAGTTCAACATCTGCAGTAGTTGCTTGAATGAAGGATCGCAGACAGGTTGTTTTGTTGTCATTACTTGAAGACCTACTGTATGTGAAAACGGTCTTGCAGGTGGATACAACATGAGTTATATGTGTTTACAAACTATCTATGTGTGTGTAGATGGGTACATCTCAGTTATAGCAGGTGTAATCAGTGTTATATCTATGTGTGTGTAGATGGGTACATCTCAGTTATAGCAGGTGTAATCAGTGTTATATCTATGTGTATGTAGATGGGTACATCTCAGTTATAGCAGGTGTAATCAGTGTTATATCTATGTGTGTGTAGATGGGTACATCTCAGTTATAGCAGGTGTAATCAGTGTTATATCTATATGTGTGTAGATGGGTACATCTCAGTTATAGCAGGTGTAATCAGTGTTATATCTATGTGTGTGTAGATGGGTACATCTCAGTTATAGCAGGTGTAATCAGTGTTATATCTATGTGTGTGTAGATGGGTACATCTCAGTTATAGCAGGTGTAATCAGTGTTATATCTATGTGTGTGTAGATGGGTACATCTCAGTTATAGCAGGTGTAATCAGTGTTATATCTATGTGTGTGTAGATGGGTACATCTCAGTTATAGCAGGTGTAATCAGTGTTATATCTATGTGTGTGTAGATGGGTACATCTCAGTTATAGCAGGTGTAATCAGTGTTATATCTATGTGTGTGTAGATGGGTACATCTCAGTTATAGCAGGTGTAATCAGTGTTATATCTATATGTGTGTAGATGGGTACATCTCAGTTATAGCAGGTGTAATCAGTGTTATATCTATGTGTATGTAGATGGGTACATCTCAGTTATAGCAGGTGTAATCAGTGTTATATCTATGTGTGTGTAGATGGGTACATCTCAGTTATAGCAGGTGTAGTTAGTGTTATATCTATGTGTATGTAGATGGGTACATCTCAGTTATAGCAGGTGTAATCAGTGTTATATCTATGTGTATGTAGATGGGTACATCTCAGTTATAGCAGGTGTAATCAGTGTTATATCTATGTGTGTGTAGATGGGTACATCTCAGTTATAGCAGGTGTAGTTAGTGTTTTATCTGTGTGTGTGTAGATGGTTACATCTCAGTGAGCCAGGTGGAGCTGGACATTAAGGAGATGTTGGAGCTGGGGAAGAAGGCTTCTCATGCCATCAGCTATAAGGACAGCACTACTGTGGTAGTAAGGGGAGGAGAGGTGGCCAGGATGGGCAGCAGGACTTCCAATCACTACCCACTACAGGAAGATACAGGCAGCTGTAAGTACTCCACTGTCCACAGTTATTCATTTAGTGCACGTGCACACATCATATTGTGGATCCAAATGACCTATTATCCCTTTCCTGCATTCAATGACCAAAAGCACCCTCTTTGGCCTCCTCATGGGTGGAATGTTATTCATATTTTTCATAATTAATAAAGATTATTCCAAAGAACCTGATGAAAATCTGGTGTTTCTATGTCAAACAATTTTGTTACATTTCAGTCTTCTAAGATGTATATAAAGTGTAATTTTGGATGCAAACTCAACATTTAAAACATTTCCACTTTATATCTGACATGGTACTGTTTTTTAATCCCATAACCATGTGTGTGAGGTGTATACTTTTATTTCAAAGTAGATTTGTTTAAGACTACCATGAAACGCTGCAGTGAAAGGTTAAACTGTGTGTGTTCTCCCTCAGTTACAGACGACAGTGAGGAGTGGGCGTATGATGACGATGAACCTCTCTCCTACCCCATTGAGGAAGATCCTCCAGAGAGGTCAGTACACACTGCAACATTAACTGTTTGAACAGGCACGTTTAACTATTCAACAGGGGCCCGATCCCGATTTAGGAATTTACGTCTTTCCTATGCACGCCTTTCCTACGCACTTCTCAGTATTTGATATTCAGACTTACCTTTTTCAGTCACGTACTACGCTCTGCAGGTGTGGCTACCTTGCTCTCTCTGAATACATTACATTCAACCGCTGAATTCAATGGAGTTTTCAGTACGTTTATCTTAAGCCATCCCTTTACAGTGTACCTTTAATTCAAAACAATTTCACAGACTCAATAACATATACAGTTGAAGTCAGAAGTTTACATACACCTTAGCCAGATACATTTAAACTCAGTTTTTCACAATTCCTGACATTTAATACTCCTGCAGCAAAGCACCCCCACAACATGATGCTGCCACCCCCGTGCTTCACGGTTGGGATGGTGTTCTTCGGCTTGCAAGCCTCCCCCTTTTTCCTCCAAACATAACAATGGTCATTATGGCCAAACAGTTATATTTTTGTTTCATCAGACCAGAGGACATTTCTCCAAAAAGTACGATCTTTGTTCCCATGTGCAGTTACAAACCGTAGTCTGGCTTTTTTATGGTGGTTTTGGAGCAGTGGCTTCTTCCTTACTGAGCGGTCTTTCAGGATATGTCGATATAGGACTCATTTTACCTTGGATATAGATACTTTGTACCTGTTTCCTCCAGCATCTTCACAAGGTCATTTGCTGTTGTTCTGCGATTGATTTGCACTTTTGCACCAAAGTACGTTCATCTCTAGGAGACAGAACGCGTCTCCTTCCTGAGCGGTATGACGGCTGCGTGGTCCCATGGTGTTTATACTTGCGTACTATAGTTTGTATAGATGAACGTGGTACCTTCAGGCATTTGGAAATTGCTCCCAAGGATTAACCAGACTTGTGGAGGTCTACCATTTTTTTCTGAGGTCTTGGCTGATTTCTTTTGATTTTCCCATGATGCCAAGCAAGGAGGCACTGAGTTTGAAGGTAGGCCTTGAAATACATCCACAGGTACACCTCCAATTGACTCAAATGATGTCAATTAGCAGAAGCCATGACATCATTTTCTGGAATTTTCCAAGATGTTTAAAGGCACAGTCAACTTAGTGTATGTAAACTTCTGACCCACTTGAATTGTGATACAGTGAATTATAAATTAAATAATCTGCCTGTAAACAATTGTTGGAAAAATTACTTGTGTCATGCACAAAGTAGATGTCCTAACCAACTTGCCAAAACTATAGTTTGTTAACAAGAAATTTGTGGAGTGGTTGAAAAACTAGTTTTAATGACTCCAACATAAGTGTATGTAAACTTCAGACTTCAACTGTACATGGAGAGAATGGGTTCAGAATATAGGGATCAATGAAAGAATGCCATCAACTCGGCAGGTTCAGCCCTACAGAAACCTATAGCTTGGATCTCCAGATTTCATCCATGCAAATTCTGAAGGCAAACAATAAGAATTTGGAATAATGACACTGCTATCTATAGCCTATTTCACTGTGGAAGAGGGGCCGCAATACATGCTACCATATGGCTGGTTTCACATTTGTCTCCCGGGATCATAAGGAATAATCATCTAAAACAATTGATATGTGTATTACGGGGGCGGCAGGTAACCTAGTAGTTAGAGCATTGGACTTGTAACCGGAAGGTTCAAATCCCCAAGCTGACAAGCTAAAAATCTGTCATTCTGCCCCCGTTCTGTTCCCCGGGCGCCGAAGACGTGGATGTCGATTCAGCCCCCCGCACCTCTCTGATTCAGAGGGGTTGGGTTAAATGCGGAAGACACATTTCAGTTGAAGGCATTCAGTTGTACAACTGACTAGGTATCCCCCTTTCCCTTTTATTCAACATTCCCTTCTCCAAACGGATTACTCATTTACCTAGCTCTTATCAATCTATACATAACAGTGCATGGAGAATGCTGTTATTTCTATTTGAAAAAATAAAGTAGATGCTTTTTCCACTTTTAACCGGCAGATTCGCACCGACCTTATTCATGGTTTCCTCGCGTGTAAAGGTGGTGGAATTATGAGGGGGAATTAAATCCAGGTCAGAATCCAGTGTATCTGTAGACACACCTCCCTCCGCCACACCTTCATTTATTAGAGCTCCACCTGAAAAGGGTGAATGGCATGCTATTCTCATGCTTAAGTAGGCCGTCATTGTAAAGAAGAATTTGTTCTCAACTGACTTGCCTAGTTAAATAAAGGTAAAAAATAAAAATTTAAAAGTCAGTTCAAGGTCAGAATACGTATAGAGAAAAGCTCATAAAAATGGAATCATGTTCACTTTACGCGCGCTTAACTCCGAATCGGGGCCAAGGGGACTGTTATGGTGAAGGCTATCACAGTGGGGACTATTGTCATTTGATGTCAGGAACTTTGAATCTGCATGACATCACTATTCTCTTCTGCAGCGGCCACATCCAAACAATGTCCACGACGGGTGAGTGAAACACCAAAGTCAAGCCACTTGGTTTCAATGATCTATCAATGAGCCGTGACTGGCCTCAGCTTCCTGCATGTCCTGCTTATCTTTTCTTCCCCTTTTTAAATACCTAAAATACCTTCGGCTGATTAGATCTGTTATTGTTTACATTATTGTGTGTGTGTTTACTTCCTCCAGGAAGCAGAGAGCTTAGCATCCACCACCAACAAACACACAATGACACCACCATAGATGGCATGGATATGCAGTGAGTCATGCACACACACAGATAATAAGACAAGGATGTTAATAGTATTAACAATATTCTGTCCAATAGCTAGCATTTCTCCCTTCTGATGTCTGTCTGTTCTGCAGGGTGAAACATGAAGCACTTCAGAAGCTGGCCACTTTCTTCCACAAACCTGTTGTAGAGGAACCCATCACGAGGTACATACAGTAGAATTGCACGCACGCACACACACACACACACACACAAACACAAAGGTAAAGGTGAATGGATGTTTCCTTTGATGCTTACCTCTTGTTTTTTGCTTTCTTCTCCTCTCCCTACACCATCTCTTTCTACTCCCCTTCTCTCTTTCTTCTCCTCTCCCTACTCCTCAACTCTTTCTTCTCCTCTCCCTACACCATCTCTTTCTTCTCCCCATCTCTCTCTTTCTTCTCCCTACTCCTCAACTCTTTCTTCTCCTCTCCCTACACCATCTCTTTCTTCTCCCCATCTCTCTCTTTCTTCTCCCTACTCCTCAACTCTTTCTTCTCCTCTCCCTACACCATCTCTTTCTTCTCCCCATCTCTCTCTTTCTTCTCCCTACTCCTCAACTCTTTCTTCTCCTCTCCCTACTCCCCTTCTCTCTTTCTTCTCCTCCCCATCTCGCTCTTATCCTCTCCATCTCTCTTTCTTCTCCTCTCCCTACACCCCTTCTCTTTCTCTCTCTCCCTACTCCCCAACTCTCACTTTCCCCACTGTCTCCCTTTGAGAAGACCTGAAGAACCTGAACCAATCAGTAAGTAAAGAGCTACGTATGGATTCTGTGTCCTACACATTTCACACATCAGGCCTAGACTTTGGGCTGCTTAGCCGGACGCATATTATCCATTTAGCATGCCTTTCTTTCCAAGTCCAGTAGAGTTTCATTTGGGTCCGGGAAAGCAGCCAATAAAGGTTGAGAGAATGCTGTTGGAATTTGAGTTCAATGAAAGGAAAACACTTTCTACATCTGACACATGAGTGTGGAAAAATACCTTTACGTTTAAAACATCATCCTTTTTTACTTGCCAGGCCCCGTGGATATAGAAGAACCAGTGTACCCGTAAGTAGGAGAGGAAAGAAATGTCACATTGTGTAATCTGTTGTCAGACTAGTTTTCTGGGCTTGGATTGTGAATGTCATTGTGTGTGTGTGTGCGCCTCTCTGACATGCATGTGTGCTTCTATGTAGTAGAAAAGAAGAAGCAGATTTGGAACTTCCAGACATGATGATTCTTCCTCCTCCTGGCCTGTATGCAGACGACAATCAATGACGCTTAGTAGACTACCATCTACAGGTAAAAATGATACTTTACAATAGTCAGCCATTAAGAACCATTGATCAGTCTGTCAATACCGGTAGGCTATTGTTAATGCATTGATGATGTCTGCGTCTGTTCTCTCTTCTATGAGCAGTTGGAGAGCAGAGGAACAACGGCAAGATGGTACGTTGTCGAGTGCCAGTCATCTCCATGACAATCACTCAGATAACGGAGACATGAAGGATCGCTGTTTGGACAACCTGCAATTGGATGGACTATTTCTCTGTTATAATATTGTTTAGGCCAGGATTCAATCCGAGAGCTCTAGTCAACAATGCAGATTTTTAAGGCAATGTTACCGTCTTTGCGGAGAACGCATTCAAGATAAATGCTGCAGATGTCGACTCAATTGGAAATTACCTTTAAAATGTCAATAGGGTTTCAGACTGAATCTCTTGTTTTGATGTCCATCTAGGGTTATGGAGGATGAGATGAAGGATACAGACAGAGAACAGTTCTGTTTATACTAAATGTTCAATAGTTTTATACAAAGACAATTATGGGATACCATGCATAGTGTAATGTCTGTTTACAGGTGTTCGTGTTTGGCTATATGCCGAATCAACAGTCTGTATCCAGCTACTGTCTGTGTCTAAAATGACAGCCTATTCCCCATGTAGTGCACTAACTGTGACATAGGGTTAACCACATATGGCTCTGGTGAAAAGTAGTGCACTACACAGGGAATAGCATGCTTGCTATACTGTATGAGATGTATGGTTTATATTCCCAGTGTATTTCCCATTAAGTATTAGAGCGGAAGTAATTTGATGATGTAACCTTTAGTTGAAGTCCTGTTCATTTAGCTACCAGCTCTGCTAGTTGTGATCTGGCCATTTAATAAAAAAGGCAAATCAATCAGTGGTCTACTGTATAGGTCAGTTTAATTGTGTTTGACAATCAAGACTCAGTAAAGTGCAAATCAGAACAGCAACGCCATGCAATGCATATAACACAGAAAACCACACCTCAGACAGAGAGGAGAGGAAGAGGTACATTTCACTCACACACAGACAGAAGAGAAGAACACTTTGGTTCCAGAAGTCTGGATACGGTGACAACACACCTTAACCCTTGGAAAGAGGTACACCTTACACTGACAGAGTGGGTGTGTATAACTTGAAGTAGTACGTGTGTGTAAATAACAGAATATAGGGTCATTGCTGTGAGTAATTTAATGAGTGTTGCAGCAGGAAGGAGAGTTTCTCCCTGACCTTGTAGCAGCTACAGTTAGACATACACAGTGTTCAAAACATGAAGAACCTTCCTAATATTGAGTTCCACCCCTCTGCCCTCAGAACAGCCTCAATTCATCGGGGCATGGACTCTACAAGGTGTCAAAAGCGTTCCACAGGGATGCTGGCCCATGACTCCAATGCTTGTGTCAAGTTGGCCGGATGTCTTTTGGGTGATGGGAAACTGTTGAACATGGAAAAACCCAGCAGCGTTGCAGTTCTTGACACAAACTGACACGCCTGGCACCTACTACCATACCCCATTCAAAGGCACTTCAATATTTTTTTCTTGCCTATTCACCCTCTGAATGGCACACATACAGAATCCATGTCTCAATTGTCTCAAGGCTTCAGAATCCTTCTTTAACCGGTCTCCTCCCCTTCATCTACACCAGTGGTCACCAACCTTTGAGTCAAGATCGCTTTCGCATTCAAAAAGCAAGCAAAGATCTACCGCTCAATTAGTTTTTTTAAACATTACTTAAAATTTAACAACCTAATAAAAACAGCTCTGTAGGAATGAGGTTTGTGCAGTAGGCCTAATACATCATCACAACATATTGGCAATATGCCTGGTCTGCCAATATTGTTCTTCTCAGACCATATTATATTTCTGGAGCTTTGATAACATATCAGTTTTTGTAGCACTTGCAAGGCACAGCTGAGCATAAATGATATGGTACAGCAATTGCATCTGATGGCCACGGTGCTTTCAAGACAACTGGAAACTCGAGAAAAGGAAGGGAGGGAGGAAGAGAGCCGCAGCGGGTCCGCCTTTCACGGTCACTGCTCTCTCCTTCCTCTCCTCCGGTGAGACTGGCCAGAGACGCCATCTTCCACCTGATGGCGAAACTCGAGTCGTGCCGCATCTGCCTAATGCACAAATTCATGCGGTTCCTATGACCAGAGAAAGTTAAATATTCCTTGATAATAATAATAAAAACGCAGGACTATCGATACACTTGGCTACTCATTGCAGTGCGAGTGGAAAAAGGGAGAAGAGCGTTTTATGTTTTGTAATAGTGTTCAATAAAAGCAGGGTTGACAGTGCTGAATAAAAACAAACTCACTCAAACTTTTTAGCTGTGGCCGGGGTCGTGGAGACTCTTTACGGTAATTTGAGCTATTCGATTGCCAGCACAGTAGGCACACTCGATTAAGCCACAGATCTCCCGGTCCGCTTGAATCAAGTGCACCTACCACCAACAGCGCAACACACACAAAATCTGGCTTTTCTACAGAAATGCTTGGTGACCGGTTGGTGACCACTGATCTACACGGACTGAAGTGGATTCAACAAATTACATCAGTAAGGGATCACAGCTTTCACCTGGTCAGTCTGTTCATAATGTTTTGTACCCTCAGTATGTATGTATATCTCAAATATGGGATATGCCAGTTTATTAGGTACACCACCCAGTTCACAAAAAAGGATCGCTCCCACAGACACTGAGTCACATGGCTGTGGCTTGTTATATAAAGCAGGCAGACAGGCATCGAGGCATCCAGTTACTGCTCAATTGAACGTTAGAATGGGCAAAACAAGTGACTTAAGGGACTTTGAGTGAAGTATGATCATCGGTGCCATGCCCCGGGTCTAGTACCTCAGAAATGTCTGCCCTCCTGGGCTTTTCACGCACAACAGTGTCTAAGGTCTACAGAGAATGGTGGGACAAACAAATAACATCCAGTCAGCCGCAGTCCTGTGGGTGAAAACAGATAATTGATGAGAGGTCGATGGCGAATGGCAAGAATCGTGCAAGCCAACAGGTGGGTCACAAACAAACTCGTCGATCCTTGTCACAGATGGGCTATTGCAGCAGACGACCACACCAGGTTCCATTCCTGTCAGCTAAAAACAAGAAGTGGCTCCAGTGGGCACGCGATAACCAACACTGAACAACTCAGGAGCGGAAAAACATCCCCTGGAACATGTCAGCGAGTTCAGTTTACTTGAGTGGCCTGCGCAGTCCCCAGACCTCAACCCAATAGAGCATCTTTGGGATGAGATGGATGTTCGCAGCATGAATGTACTGCTGTCCAATCTTCAGCAACTGCATGACACCATCGCATTAGCATGGACCAACATCCCTGTAGAATGTTTGACACCTTGTAGAACCCCCTGAATAATTCAGGCTGTTCTGGAGGCAAAGGGGGGTCCGACCGGTACTAGATGGGAGTACACATACGTGGGTACCGTATTGCATGTATAGTGTCATACACAGATAAAACAGACTACGCTCTCAGAATAGAGATGTGATGACAGAACTGCTGCACAGGACAAATGACAAGGAAACAAATGACAAGGAAACTAATGACAAGGAAACAAATGACAAGGAAACAAATGACAAGGAAACAAATGACAAGAAGAGAGATTTAGTGTCTTTTGACTCTTTAACTGGCCCAACAGAGGTCTACAATTCCCTCCGTGAAACACACACTACTGCAAATATACACAACAAACCAACAACTCCAGAGGGAGGGAAGGAAAGAGAGAGAGCCAAATGATTCTACATTTAACAACAACCGAACAGACCACCATCATGGTACCAGAACAGACCAGAGAAACACACACTAGCATGCATCAGATCAGCAAGAGCCCAGCCCTCACTGGCTCCGGCAGAACAAGAGACACAGACAGGAGTCCGGAAGACTATATACTGTAAACCATTTGACAAATGGTAAAGGGAGATTTGTTCCAGTGTTCTGTCATATCTATTCTCTCTCCTCCTGTATCTTTGGTTATATTAGTCAGATCTCAAATCTCATTGGCACATAAACTACAGTACTGTATGTCTTCTCCTAACAAATCTCTGGCAAGCTCCTGTCTGTCAGTCCTCTCCTCCACACACAGGAGTGTACACACACACAGAAACAGTCTGCTTGCCATTCCGTTTCTGCCAACAAAAACAGCCACCAAGCTAGAAACAACGTGTGTTAAGGCACCTGGAGAAAGGTTCACTACAGATACACTTCCCTCCCTCCTCCTCCGTCAGTTAGCATCAATGCTAACTAAACCACCGAACAATATTGCCAGTCAGTTAGCCTCCTCTCTCTACGACCTCTCATCACATAAAATCTCTTAAGTCAGTATGTAATTCTCAAACATCAGCAGTGTTTCAATACTCATTATTCAGTACCACACAGAGCCTATATAACAACCTCTTAAAAATAAATAAGAATCTGATATCTAAATAATAATAACAATCCTCTCTTTAACTTCATTTCTGGTATGTTACAATCAACAGCTACGACACTACTCAAAGTGATAGTAATATAAATATATATGATACTTATGGATAACAAAATCTGTGTCATTACAAAAACCATATAAAACCATATAGAAAATGCTCAGTGTGTTTGTTCTACAGTGATGGCTATTCTGGAGCTGATTGGAGGCTGAGAGTAGTCAGGGAGGCGCCGCTTATCTGTAAACAAACATTATTGCCGCATTCACATGCTAGTCGGAACTAGGAAACTCAGAAATGTCCGACATGCTAACTGGTTGAACGCTGCACGTGCATAACTGCAACCGACTAGCACGTGAACGCGCCATATGGGAGCTACAGTAGATTTGACTTAACGTGACCTTGCCCCAGCAAGTGAGACCTCTAACCTTTCCAACGGCCAGACTGGCTCTAGACCAGGGAAGGGCAACTGGTGGCCCGCCGGTCGCATGGCCATTTTTGTAGGCCCGCAGATCAATTCCTTCCGCTGTCAAGAGTGGGGGGGCACTAAAATGTTTATAAATCGGCAAATTTTGCTTAGGGCCTCCAAAACACTGACTGCATGTGTGTGTATGGATGTGGGTAAGGAGTCCCGCGAGCCACCGCACCCCCTAATGATGAGTTCTGATTTTTTTGTGGCCCCTACCCCCATCAAAGATGCCCATCCCTGCTCTAGACAGACAGGAAGCGAACAAGAGATCTAGGATCAGTTTATCCTGCCTAGCCCAAACCTACAACACCAAGAGGTAACAACGGACCCTAGATCTGTGGTTAGAGGCATGTCTGCCCTGCAATGGTCAGTGTTCTGCAGTACTTGGGAGAATTAGGTCAGGATCACACCAATATAAAACTGTCTAAATCAGCTCAGGCCAGTGTTCTGTTTCAGATGGTTATGCAGGCGGGACCTGGGTTTTCCGGACTATATGACATTGACCAGAAAAAACTCCAGGCCCCTAGTTACCCAGCGTGGGTTTACCCTCTCTAGCGGGCCAGCGTGGTGATGAGACTGGCACACATCTCAAAGAAGTCCATAGTGTGGCTGCCCTGGCGCGGGGTGGGGGTGGAGGTGAGGAGGGCAGCGCTGGAGCACAACGACCCAGGCAGAGAGGAGCTGAGCTTGGGGAGGTCCAGGGCAGGACAGGCTGAGTCCACACTGAGTCTGGGTCTGTGGAGCCCTGCAGTGGAGCCTGACCTCTGGGGGGTGGAAGAGCCCGACTTAAACCCTACTGCGTCCATGATGTCATCTGGGGGAGGAGAGATTTGTGTTTGTTTTTGTCATTACTCATCTTCTGCACTCAGTAATATGTTGTAAAATAAGGAAACTCTAAATTCTGCTTTCAGAATTAACCAGATATCAAAAAGTCTGTTTCCTGTTATAAAATATGTTGTGTAGCTGGCGTACCGTCAATGCTTTTGAAGTCCAGCAGGTAGGATCTGTTGTCTACTTGGTACAGCTGGAGACACATCTTCACCAGGTTGCCTGTTACTGGGTTCTTCCTCCGAACACGCAGGTGGTACGGGTTCACCACCTAAACATAACGCACATTAAAAAGGTGCAATATGCAGAAATCGCTCTGCTATTTCCTGGTTGTGAAAATTCTATATGTTCGCTTAATTTCTGTTTATGTGAAAAACAAACAAATGTATAGTGTACAGGATCATTGTACCATCTAAACCGCTGTGAAATATATTTTCAATAACCAATAATATTGTATTTTAAGCTGTTTGAAGACTGTACAAAATCGAAAGTAAAAAAGGCAACAAGAAAACACATTTAAGACCGGGAAGCATGGAAATAGCACACATAGAAACGATCTACCGCTTCTTAGACTTGCTTTCAATGAGGATGACAGATCAATAATTTCTATGTGAATTTGGTTGGGTTGCCTAAAATGTTACATATTGCAGTTAACATGTATACACACACACACACACACCTTAACATGTACAGTGATATAAACTCAGCAAAAAAAGAAATGTCCTCACTGTCAACTGCGTTTATTTTCAGCAAACTTAACATGTGTAAATATTTGTATGAACATTACAAGATTCAACAACAGACAAACTGAACAAGTTCCACAGACATGTGACTAACAGAAATGGAATAATGTGTCTCTAAATTCTGAACAAAAGGGGGGTCAAAATCAAAAGTAACAGTCAGTATCTGGTGTGGCCACCAGCTGCATTAAGTTACACGTGGTCTGCCACTGCGAGGACGATCAGCTTTCTGTCCTGTCTCCCTGTAGCGATGTCTTACAGTATGGACATTGCAATTTATTGCCCTGGCCACATCTGCAGTCCTCATGCCTCCTTGCAGCATGCCTAAGGCACGTTTACGCAGATGAGCAGGGATCCTGGGCTTCTTTCTTTTGGTGTTTTTCAGAGTCAGTAGAAAGGCCTCTTTAGTGTCCTAAGTTTTCATAACTGTGACCTTAATTGCCTACCGTCTGCAAGCTGTTAGTGTCTTAACGACCGTTCCACAGGTGCATGTTCATTAATTGTATGGTTCACTGAACAAGCATGGGAAACTGTGTTTAAACCCTTTACAATGAAAAGCTGTGAAGTTATCTGGATTTTTACGAATTACCTTTGAAAGACAGGGTCCTGAAAAAGGGACGTTTCTTTTTTTGCTGAGTATGTATATACATACACACGGTGCATTCAAAAAGTATTCAGACTTTTTGTACATTTTGTTACATTACAGCCTTATTCTTAAATCTACACACAATACCCCATAATGACAAAGCAAAAACAGTTTAGAAAATTTTGCAACATTTATTATTATTACTGAAATATCACATTTATATAACTATTCAGACCCTTTACTCAGTACTTTGCTGAAGCACCTTTGGCAGCGATTACAGCCTTGGGTCTTCTTGGGTATGACGCTACAAGCTTGGCATACCTGTATTTGGAGAGTTTCTCCCATTCTTCTCTGCAGATCCTCTCAAGCTCTGTCAGGTTGGATGTGGAGCGTCGCTGCAAAGCTATTTTCAGGTCTCTCCAGAAATATTCGATCGGGTTCAAGTCTGAGCCACTCAAGGACATTCAGAGACTTGTCCCAAAGCCACTCCTGCGTTGTCTTGGCTGTTGTCCTATTGGAAGGTGAACCTTCATCCCAGTCTGAGGTCCTGAGCGCTCTGGAGCAGGTTTTCATCAAGGATCTCTCTGTACTTTGCTCCATTCATCTTTTCCTCAATCCTTACTAGTCTCCCAGTCCCTGCCGCTGAAAAACATCCCCACAGCATGATGCTGACACCACCATGCTTCACTGTAGGGTTGGTATTGGCCAGGTGATGTGCAGTGCCTGGTTTCCTCCAAATGTGATGCATGGCATTCAGGCCAAAGAGTTAAATCTTGGTTTCATCAGACCATAGAATCTTGTTTCTCATGGTCAGAGTCCTTTAGGCGCCTTTTGGCACACTGTAACCAGGTGGTCATGTGCCTTTTACTGAGAAGTGGATTCCATCTGCCCACTCCACCATAAAAGCTTGATTGGTGGAATGCTGCAGAGATGGTTGACCTTCTGGAAGGTTCTCCCATCACAACAGAGGAACTCTGGAGCTCTGTCAGAGTGACCATCGGGTTCTTGGTCACCTCCTTGACCAAGGCCCTTTTCCCCCGATTGCTCAGTTTGGCTGGGCGGCCAGCTCTAGGAAGAGTCTTGGTCGTTCTTAACTTCTTCCTTTTAAGAATGATGGAGGCCACTGTGTTCTTGGGGACCTTCAATGCTGCAGAAATGTTTTGGTACCCTTCCCCAGACCTGTGCTTCGACACAATCCTGTCTCAGAGCTCTACGGACCATACCTTAGACCTTATGGCTTGGTTTTTGCTCTGACATGCACTGTCAACTGTGGGACCTTACATAGACAGGTTTATGCCTTTCCAAATCATGTCCAATCAATTGAATTTCCCACAGGTGGACTCCAATCAAGTTGTAGAAACATCTCAAGGATGATCAATGGAAACAGGATGTACCTGAGCTCAATTTCGAGTCTCATAGCTAAGGGTCTGAATACTTATGTAAATATTTCTGTTTTTCATTTTTGAGAGATTTGCAAACATTTCTAAACAATGTTTTCGC
Source organism: Brachymystax lenok tsinlingensis (assembly GCA_030435695.1). Lineage (NCBI taxonomy): Eukaryota > Metazoa > Chordata > Actinopteri > Salmoniformes > Salmonidae > Brachymystax > Brachymystax lenok. Next base: position 26,652,600 of record CM059791.1, read on the forward strand.
TGTGTCATTATGGGGTATTGTGTGTAGATTGATGAGAATAAAAAAAAATGTTGATCAATTTCAGAATAAGGCTGTAACGTAACAAAATGTGGAAAAAGTCAACGGGTCTGAATAATTTCTGAATGCTTTCCACACACACACAGCCTCACCTTCCAGTCATACTGTAGCTGTCTCATAGCCCTGTAGACCTCAGCCATGATGTCATAGGGTCTGCTCTGACTCCTGATGCCCAGATGCCACTTGGCTTTCTTCACTGCCAGGGGTTTGGCTTTGGTGGTGTTCAGGGCATCCAGCGGGCAGCGCGCCTGCAGATAGAGAGCGAGGAGAGAATCTTTATTATCCCCAACAAGCAGTCATGAATACATGAGGACAAGAAGACTTCATGCAAAACTATACTGCCAATGTTGCATTTGCTACACTGGTATCACGGAAGAAGCACATCATCAAGTGTTTACACTTCAGAGATATTGTATCTGATTTTATATACTGTAAACATAGTACATAGAATAGAACCAGGTAGAAATCATTGCCTTGGGGCTGTCTACCAGCAGGGGGGGCATCCTCTCTGGGTGTGGTTTGACCCCGGGGGGCAGTGACATGCCATCCTCCATGAAAGAGCCCTGGGGAGGGCTGGAGGCCAGGTAGAACTCACTGGCCTGGGTCATGATGCGCCGGTTGTCTATGATCAGATGGTACGCTACTGCTAGCTGGTCCTGGGAAGAGACGGAGGGAGACAGTAAGAGAGAGGGTGAGAGAAGAGGGAGAGACGGTGAGAGCATACTGTATGACTAAGCGTGTGTGCGTACATGCCTGAGTTGCGTGCATACCTGAGGGTCTCCGCTGTACAGGCTGGACATCACCTCAGACTCGGTGCTCTCAAACTTGTCACACACCTCTCGGACTGCCTCCTCATCCAGAATGGTGGAATCATAGGAAGGGTCCTCAGGAAACAGGTAGCCAGGCAGGTCCTGCTTAAACCACTCATGTTCCCTACACACACACACACACACACACACACACACACACAGTAACAGTAACTATCCATTATTCTTCTAATATTTTGCTCTGGACCAACCTTCAACCACCACAAACAAGCTTTTGGCTAGGTTTGCCAGTTCTATTAATCACATTAACAACATGAGCATCATCATCAGTAGGGAAGGTTAGAGGTCAGGGGTCACCTAATGTCTTTAATGGTAGCCCTCTTTAACGGGTCGACCTGCAGCATGAGCAGCAGCAGGGAAGCGACGGGGCGAGTGAGGTATTCTGGCATATAGAACACGCCCCCTCTGATCTTCTTAAACAGCGTGGGAACGTGTTCGTCATCAAAGGGCAGAGTCCCACACAGCAAGGCATACAGAATCACCCCACTGCTCCATATATCCACCTCAGGGCCAGCGTATAACCTGTGCACAAAGCAAAGAATACACAATCACACCACAACATGTAGCCTACAGTATCAACCTTAGGATCTGCGTACAGCCTAAACACGCACCTTCCAGAGATGACTTCAGGAGCCGCATAGTTGGGAGATCCACAGCTTGTCCTCAGGAACTCCCCGTCTGACATCATGTTTGACAACCCTGATGACCAGAGCAAATCATTTTTTCAACATTATCTTCAAAATTCCAACCTTACCTAACCTTACTGTCCAAACAAACACAAGTTACTATATTCTGGTCTTCCCTCTCCCACCTCTCTCTCTCTCCCTCGCTCGCTCTCCCTCCCTCTGTCTCTCTCACTCCCCATCTCCAGTTTAAGGTGTCGGTATATTCTAAAAGACAAGTGGTTTGGTTTGACATTTGCTACTGCTGATAGTGGTTATGGCTTTGTGGACAACTCAATGTGTTATTTATATATAGTGGGGCAAAAAAGTATTTAGTCAACCACCAATTGTGCAAGTTCTCTCACTTAAAAAGATGAGAGAGGCCTGTAATTTTCATCATAGGTACACTTCAACTATGACAGACAAAATGAGGAAAAAAAATCCAGAAAATCACATTGTAGGATTTTTAATGAATTTATTTGCAAATTATGGTGGAAAATAAGTATTTGGTCACATACAAACAAGCAAGATTTCTGGCTCTCACAGACCTGTAACTTCTTCTTTAAGAGGCTCCTCTGTCCTCCACTCGTTACCTGTATTAATGGCACCTGTTTGAACTTGTTATCAGTATAAAAGACACCTGTCCACAACCTCAAACAGTCACACTCCAAACTCCACTATGGCCAAGACCAAAGAGCTGTCAAAGGACACCAGAAACAAAATTGTAGACCTGCACCAGGTTGGGAAGACTGAATCTGCAATAGGTAAGCAGCTTGGTTTGAAGAAATCAACTGTGGGAGCAATTATTAGGAAATGGAAGACATACAAGACCACTGATAATCTTCCTCGATCTGGGGCTCCACGCAAGATCTCACCCGTGGGGTCAAAATGATCACAAGAACGGTGAGCAAAAATCCCAGAACCACACGGGGGACCTAGTGAATGACCTGCAGAGAGCTGGGACCAAAGTAACAAAGCCTACCATCAGTAACACACTACGCCAGGACTCAAATCCTGCAGTGTCCCCCTGCTTAAGCCAGTACATGTTCAGGCCCGTCTGAAGTTTGCTAGAGAGCATTTGGATGATCCAGATGAGGATTGGGAGAATGTCATATGGTCAGATGAAACCAAAATAGAACTTTTTGGTAAAAACTCAACTCGTCGTGTTTGGAGGACAAAGAATGCTGAGTTGCATCCAAAGAACACCATACCTACTGTGAAGCATGGGGTGGAAACATCATGCTTTGGGGCTGTTTTTCTGCAAAGGGACCAGGACGACTGATCCGTGTAAAGGAAAGAATGAATGGGGCCATGTATCGTGAGATTTTGAGTGAAAACCTCCTTCCATCAGCAAGGGCATTGAAGATGAAGCGTGGCTGGGTCTTTCAGCATGACAATGATCCCAAACACACCGCACGGGCAACGAAGGAGTGGCTCGTAAGAAGCATTTCAAGGTCCTGGAGTGGCCTAGCCAGTCTCCAGATCTCAACCCCATAGAAAATCTTTGAAAGTCCGTGTTGCCCAGCGACAGCCCCAAAACATCACTGCTCTAGAGGAGATCTGCATGGAGGAATGGGCCAAAATACCAGCAACAGTGTGTGAAAACCTTGTGAAGACTTACAGAAAACTTTTGACCTCTGTCATTGCCAACAAAGGGTATATAACAAAGTATTGAGATAAACTTTTGTTATTGACCAAATACTTATTTTCCACCATAATTTGCAAATAAATAAATTAAAAATCCTACAATGTGATTTTATGGATTTCTTTTTCTAATTTCGTCTGTCATAGTTGAAGTGTACCTATGATGAAAATTACAGGCCTCTCTCATCTTTTTAAGTTGGAGAACTTGCACAATTGGTGGCTGACTAAATACTTTTTTGCCCCACTGTATGTGTGTGTGTGTGTGTGTGTGTGTGTGTGTGTGTGTGTGCGTGCTCTATCGTGCATGTGTGTGTAGTGTACCAAAGTCAGCTATTTTGGCGTTCTTGGAATGGTCCAGCAGTACATTCTCAGGTTTGAGGTCTCTGTGCACCACCATGTGTCTGTGGCAGTAGTCTACACCGGAGATAATCTGCTGGAACAACCGACGAGCCTCTTTGTCTTCTACCTACACACAACATGAGGTACAGATTAAGAGGTTAGGAGATTATTAGTTTCTAATGTGATTACATGCTTTCACTATGAAAAACGGCACCATAAAATGGCCTGTGTCTATATGAATCAATCAATCGGACAACTGCAGGACAGGAGTGCGCTACTCACCAGACGGCCTGTTTGATTCGTTTTTGGATCTATCAACCGATAGAATGATATATCCATATTTTGTTTTGTTGTGTTTTGACATCTTCTGTTTGAGTATTTCGGCCCGGCTGGGAAGCTTTAATTGCTGGAGAACACTGAATCCAGCAAATATCTATTTGAGGATCAACCATCCATCAATTCTTAAGTAAGAAGTATCCTCACTGCATAATGCTGAATAGTTTTGTTGATATATTTCAATGATAAAAAAATGACTTTAATCAATCATTAACACTACAATTAAAATGGCTGCGGTAGTTGTGGCTATTTCCAGCGATGCAAAAACTGATGTCAAGGAAAATGAGACCTGGAGCAAGGTTGTGGGTGGAAATGCTCCAAAGGAAACAGTTTGACCTCTTTTTATCATGGAGAGAGAAATCCTGACAAAGGAGGCCATAGCCAACCCCATTAAGGAGGAGAAGCTCTACCACAGGTCTACCACAGGTCTCATACAGGAAATTAATCCAAACCACTTGAGGTCAGTACAGAGAGTACGTGCACTCTGGCGTATATATCTACTCAGTAAGGAAGAAAGGGCAGAGCTTCTGATCAGAGGAATAACAGTCAGAGGAAAACATGTTGTGTTCAAAGAGAATAATCCGTTCAGTTTGAAGTCGCATATAGCTGACCAGAACTACATTCAAGTTACAATTAAAGAACTACCTGAATCAGCAGAGGATAGTGTTGTGACTGAGTTTTCACACTATGTACAGGACAACAATCCTGTCCCCATGAGTAGGGCAGATGTATCACATATCTCAGCTGAAATGACAGAACGTGAGACTGAGGTTGAAGAGGATAATTCCTCGGCTCCCAAGGACAAAGACGGAGTGAATGAAACATTGGAGTTGTTACCTGGTGAGCCAGAGTCTGCAACAGCGACCTCTCATTCCAAGAGAAATAAGAAGAATAAGAGGAAAAATTCTAAAAATGAAGCTGGGAAAGTAGCAACTGAGACCAGTGACAATCATAACCCAATAGAAAACCTTGAGGTTAATAAAGGACCCCGAAGGCGGTGCAACTCTCTGGGGAATACAAAAGAAGGCAGCCAAACATCAACGCTGGCCTTCATTCAAACAATCCGGGAATCAACATACACCCAAGCAGCCCAGGATACCAAGCTCCCCATCAGAGTCTGGAGTTAGGTCACCTGCATAAAAAAAGGCCGATATGGAGGATGTAATTCTGGGAGGTGGAGAAAAGTCCCCCTAATTAGCCACCCAGACCAAAATCATTGATGAAGGATTGAAATAATCTATATTTGAGTAACCTATATTATCTGGTTCAGAGAAGGTCATTCTGTGTATGCGAGCATAACGTCTGTCGCTAACATGGTTTTTCAAAAGAATGAGCAATCTGCTGATAATTTAATTTTAATTCCATGTCATACATGTCCCAAACAAAACCCGCCTTCGAGACAGAAACTCAGTTCCTTTAACCCAGGTTTTAGAAAATTCATTGTACCATGAAACTTTTTCAAACCGTTAATCAGGCTAAAATGCTCTGGGACCCTTGTTCCAAACCTAGAGGAATATTGGGAGGTCATCTGAATATTCGTAGCATTATTTCTAAGAGTGAACAGGTAGAACATTTATTGAACGACTCTAATCTAGATTTGTTCTGTTTCTCTGAGACATGGCTGAAGAAATCTTCTCCCATTTCTGCCTTGAATGCCCCTGGATGTTCTATATTCAGCTGGGCCAGGGGAGAGGGCAGAGGGGGTGGATTGCTTATGTACATGAAGGTCAAGGTCCAACCAGAGTAACAAAGTCATCCCAGACTCAAACTGATCTGGTGTTTACTAACAGACCTGATCAAATAATTAAGTCTAGTAACTTACTAACTGGTATAACTCACCACAATGTTACATTGGTGGTTAGAAAGCTCACTAACAAGAGGTTTAAGAACCATATTAATGTGCAACAGTACGACCAAAAACAATCCAGAAAAGTGAGCAGAGTAATAACTACGATGCAGCTATGAGTCAAATTTACTGGTCGATCTGTTAAGCAATGAAGACCCAGAGTCTAGATACAGAACATTTCTGTCAGCTATTGACAAAAGTCGATACCTCTTTTACTAGGAAATTTCAACGTCAGCCAAGACGGAAAACCTCTCTACCATGGCTCAACAAGGACCTCTGGGGAACAGGATTTTTCCTTGAAAAAAAGCACTGAAGTCTGGTAAGAATGAACGACAGATGTATATTTGCATCACTGAGAAATAAGGTGGTTAGGAATATAAACAAAGCAAAAGCAGAGTTCTTTCTTAGAGTGATCAATGAAGCAAAATGAAATGGCAAAGTGATTTGGGAAAATCTCAACAAAGGAGAGGAACTGAAAAGTCCAAAAACATCCTGGATGAAAGGTTAATGGTTTCTAATTCAAGATCTCATACCCACCACCTATAACAATGTTTTTGTTGACTCCGACAGGGAACTGGCTTAAATATTTTCAACCAAGACCACAGTTCTCACTCCCATAGATAATAATAAACCAATATTCAGAATTCCTGAAATCTCAGCGTCAGCAGTGGACAGCATTATTAGCTTCTTCAGGAGCTCTAGAACAAAATATGTATTTGGTCTAGACACTGTGTTTTCGAAGAGACAAATATTCTCTGATTGCCCCTATTGTACATCTAGTTAATCTGTCCATCAAATATGCATTCTTCCCTAATGCTTGGAAGTCTGCTGCAGTGATACCTGTTTTAAAACCTGGTGACCCAACACTGGTGGAAAATTATCGACCTAAGCATTCTTCCAGTGCTATCAAAAGTAGCTGAAAGATGGGTGGCTGATCATCTGACTGATCACCTCATTCAGGGCAACTCCATACATCAAATGCAATTAGGATTCAGAACTAACCATTCTACCGAAACAGACAATTGCTATTTTCTGGAGTGCATTAAATCTAAACTGGACATAGGTGGTGAAGTCGGCGCAGTCTTTTTGGATCTTAGGGATCGGTGGGACGCTAGCGTGCCACAGAGGACAACATCCGGTGAAATTGGAGCTCGCCAAATTCAAAATACAAAATCGTAATATTAAACATTCATGATATATTACTGGATGTAATGTATTTGTAATGTTTTAGTGAGAATTTGTATAGTGGCTGTTTAAATGTCCTTTGCTGCCTTGGGACTACGGGTGCAAATTGGCTTTTGGCTAACCCCGGCACATTTACATGGATGTTGCATTATTGTAATATTGACGTTGATTAATGTGCATTGTCCCCTATAAATAAATCAAACAAACAAACAACCAGACAGTCATTCAGTCAGTCAGACAGACAGCCATTCAGACAGTCAGTCAGAGGTATGTCTCACCCGTCCGTGTTTGCAGATGTAGTCAAACAGCTCTCCTCCTGAGACATACTCCATCACCATGAAGAAATCTGTAGGAGTACTGATCACCTGGTACCTACACACACACACACAACACACACACCTTACAGAAGCCAACAGGTCTTCCATAGCTCACAATGTCACTGTGGCCTAACCCTAAAAATAACATGGAGAGAGAGAGAGACTAGACACCTGGAAAGGGATTTACCCAAGTAGGAATTATAAACTTTTATCTTCTTAACCAGAGTTTTCTGCTAACCGGAACAGACTGATTCCTTGTGGGTGGGTGTGGGAGAGATAGAGAGAAAGAGAGGGGGGAGACTAGAAACATGGGAAGGGATTTACTCAAGCAGGAATTATAAACTTCTTAACTAGAGATTTCCGCTAAACGGAATTCCTTGTGGTTGTGTGTGGGAGAGAGGGGGGGGGGCTCCTGAGGCCCATAGTAAACAAACACAGTGAGTGTGTGTGTGGGTATGTGTGTGGGGAGAGAGAGAGAGGGGGTGCTCCTGAGGCCCATAGTAAACAAACACTGAGTGTATGTGTGTGGGGGAGAGAGGGGGGGTACTTCTTAGGCCCATAATAAACAAACAGTCTGTGTGCGTTATCCTCACAGTTTGATGATGTGAGGGTGTCTGAAGAGTTTGAGGTTCTGTATCTCTCGTTTGATCTTGCCCACCACGTCCAGACTCCTGATCTTCTGTCTGTTCAGGATCTTCACTGCCACCTTATGACCTGTCAACTGGTGCTCTCCAACTACCACACACACACACACACACACACACACACACACACACACACACACATATGAACCAACTGGAATGTCCATAGTTTGTAAAAAAAATATATAATAATATGTATTGTGTTCAACTGCTACAATGTAGGCTACAGGGCACAATTTGTGCTGATGGGTCAAATATTAAAACAGTTTAGTCTTTTCCTCTGTTGCCAAGGTCACACAGACTACACTGAGGTAGGAGATAGGCCGGGGAATGTGTGATGTGTATGCTACTCTCAGCTAAACTTTCATTGCCTGATAAAGAACAGAACCCTAGCTGTTTCAGAGTAGTCAACAACACATGATTCATCACTACTTTTACATTACTGGACTAGCTCTATCTATCTATTCACAACAATAAGAAACGTAGATACCAAACCGGTAAACAGGGAAAACTCAACACACCAATTACAGTAAGCCTAAAGCCATACACATAGATTAAAAGGTGAATAAGTCAAGTGTGTCTGTCTGAACTCTGTAGCTCATGGCTAGTCATCTAACAATTTAGCAATATTGTCTGTTTACTACAATGTAGCAACACTTATTGATGTCTAGTTCCTGGTTACACATGTCTCAAATCAAACACACCTCCTGCAGTGCAGGGGGAGAGAGGTGGAGGAGTAGGGGGGGTCTGAATTCTACAAGGTCACTTGAGACTGCTAGAAAATAGGAAACTTGACGAGGCGTTCTAGATTCTCGTTCTGTCCATGCCATTGTATGGTTTACATGATTGGGGAACACTGGTGATGATGAGCACTATTAAGCTATAACGTTCATGTGTATTTTTTATTTATTTTTTAAATGTCCTTCCCATAGCCATATAGGGCAAGTTTAAATGTCTAACGTTACTGTCACTAGCAAAGTCAACCTCCAACATTCACTGGCGGTCAGAGAATACAATTATGTGTGACCCGTTTGTTTTTACACCACCATTGTTGTCGAAGGTAATTATGCATGCTTAGCCGATCATTACTGATAAGAATCATTACCTTTCAACAAACCTAAACCACATTCTCTACATATCAACCCAGACAACGTTAATCTAGCCTATTCGTAACTACGCAGACACAGCTACGCACTTTGCGTAGCTATTTAAATAGTTCGCTGCAGAGTTACAATCAATACCAACAAATGTTCCCACGACAAGACTGTTGACAAGCACGCGACTTAACTCTTTACTTTGCCGAAGGTGCCGACGCCCAGAGTGTCTCCTAGGAGGTAATGTCCGATCTTCACTCGGCCGCCTTCATGTTTCTGCTGTCGTTCTGCCATCTTTACCGTTCAGAACGTTACGCCGCTCCGGTAGGCTCTAGTTGGCTGTCTGCGCGGGATCGCGGTACACTAGACCTGTGCGTTCAGTTCGCTTGAACGTTTGCTACGTTGCGGAACGGTTTGTACTGAACGACACGTTTCCCCAAAACGTTCTTGAACAGACTTTGAGGTACATTTGCTACCGTTTGGTGGTTGTAGCTTGAAGCACGAGTGACGTATTTAAAGGGAAGTGGCCATGCTGACAGCGTTCACCAACCGCTCCCCGTTTTTTAACTGGTGATTCAGTACAGCACCGTTTCCGTTTAATTGAACGTCCCAGAACGTAAAAATGTATTGAACGCAGCCCTGGGTTTGGGAAAACCTGCACTAGACAAGGCAACATCTATCCTATCGAACACCGACTGTGTGGTCGGTCTACAGTATAGCTCCAGTTGAGGGGAGGAGGGGTGTGGGGGTTGTGTAGGTAAAAACATGCCATGAGCTTTTAAACATTCCAAACAGATGAACATTCCATAGGGTATTTAGGTTCAAAGTCTGCACACTCATCAATCATCTCAGCAATTACAGTATGCTTCGTTGGCTAAAGTAGGCCTATAGGCTTAAATATACACTGCTCAAAAAAGGGAACACTTAAACAACACAATGTAACTCCAAGTCAATCACACTTCTGTGAAATCAAACTGTCCACTTAGGAAGCAACACTGATTGACAATAAATTTCACATGCTGTTGTGCAAATGGAATAGACAACAGGTGGAAATTATAGGCAATTAGCAAGACACCCCCAATAAAGGAGTGGTTCTGAAGGTGGTGACCACAGACCACTTCTCAGTACCTATGCTTCCTGGCTGATGTTTTGGTCACTTTTGAATGCTGGCGGTGCTTTCACTCTAGTGGTAGCATGAGACGGAGTCTACAACCCACACAAGTGGCTCAGGTAGTGCAGCTCATCCAGGATGGCACATCAATGCGAGCTGTGGCAAGAAGGTTTGCTGTGTCTGTCAGCGTAGTGTCCAGAGCATGGAGGCGCTACCAGGAGACAGGCCAGTACATCAGGAGACGTGGAGGAGGCCGTAGGAGGGCAACAACCCAGCAGCAGGACCGCTACCTCCACCTTTGTGCAAGGAGGAGCACTGCCAGAGCCCTGCAAAATTACCTCCAGCAGGCCACAAATGTGCATGTGTCTGCTCAAACGGTCAGAAACAGACTCCATGAGGGTGGTATGAGGGCCCAACGTCCACAGGTGGGGGTTGTGCTTACAGCCCAACACCGTGCAGGACGTTTGGCATTTGCCAGAGAACACCAAGATTGGCAAATTCGCCACTGGCGCCCTGTGCTCTTCACAGATGAAAGCAGGTTCACACTGAGCACGTGACAGACGTGACAGAGTCTGGAGACGCCATGGAGAACGTTCTGCTGCCTGCAACATCCTCCAGCATGACCGGTTTGGCAGTGGGTCAGTCATGGTGTGGGGTGGCATTTCTTTGGGGGGCCGCACAGCCCTCCATGTGCTCGCCAGAGGTAGCCTGACTGCCATTAGGTACCGAGATGAGATCCTCAGACCCCTTGTGAGACCATATGCTGGGGCGGTTGGCCCTGGGTTCCTCCTAATGCAAGACAATGCTAGACCTCATGTGGCTGGAGTGTGTCAGCAGTTCCTGCAAGAGGAAGGCATTGATGCTAAGGACTGGCCCGCCCGTTCCCTAGACCTGAATCCAATTGAGCACATCTGGGACATCATGTCTCGCTCCATCCACCAACGCCACGTTGCACCACAGACTGTCCAGGAGTTGGCGGATGCTTTAGTCCAGGTCTGGGAGGAGATCCCTCAGGAGACCATCCGCCACCTCATCAGGAGCATGCCCAGGCGTTGTAGGGAGGTCATTCAGGCACGTGGAGGCCACACACACTACTGAGCCTCATTTTGACTTGTTTTAAGGTCATTACATCAAAGTTGGATCAGGCTGTAGTGTTGTTTTCCACTTTAATTTTGAGTGTGACTCCAAATCCAGACCTCCATGGGTTGATAAATTTGATTTCCATTGATAATTTTTGTGTGATTTTGTTGTCAGCACATTCAACTATGTAAAGAAAAAAGTATTTAATAAGATTATTTCATTCATTCAGATCTATGATGTGTTATTTTAGTGTTCCCTTTATTTTTTTGAGCAGTGTATATTGGGTCAGACATCTATTACAGAACAGGTCATTGATGCTAGGCCTAATGTAGGCCAATTAATGTGACCTGTTATTACAGATAATATACTACACATCTACAGTAGTATCAGTGGGCTGGGTGTCTCACATTGGTGAGAGACACAATCCCAAACACTACTGCTGTTTTTCATTCTTCTTCCCCTCTAGTCAGGGACTGATTCAAACATCAGTACTCTGTCCAGATTTGAGAACAGGGGTTGTTTCTGAACCGAACACTGTATGGGTGAGAATTATTATTTAAAAAAAATATATATATTTCACCTTTATTTAACCAGGTAGGCCAGTTGAGAACAAGTTCTCATTTACAACTGCGACCTGGCCAAGATAAAGCAAAGCAGTGCGACAAAAACAACAACACAGAGTTACACATGGGATAAACAAACATACAGTCAATAACACAATCGAAAAATCTGTACCTCTCCTGGGTACAGATTTTTCCACCACCACTAGATGTCAGACAGAGTGTTGGTGTTGATCAGTCACACACGTTCATGCCTGGGATCACTGCCCTTCGTGTTATGTCTATGAGCCTCACAAACAGACTGAAGACAACACTACTTAACTTTCAATGACAGCCAGACAAACAGACAGACAGACTGACAGATGAAACTTTCAATATGCAGACAGAAAAAAGACATAGTCTTATTCTAAACTGAACTCTCAACTCTACACAGACAGATAATATCTATTTTGGCATCAATAACTTTACAGTGCAACACCAGAGACCACATCATGAGGTTTGGACATAATGGCTAAGAAGGTGTTGGACAGAAGAGACAATCGGGGGCCTGAATACAGCCAAATGGTGCTACACTGAGACACACACTCACTGTTCAGCCAATGTATTATACACAAGAGTAAATATTCCATAATTGCAGGTGGCAGTACATCGGCAACCTTGGCTTTATACCTGTTCAAACAACACACTACAGGTGGCAGTATGCACCTTTTCAGCTTGTTTGCCAACTCATGGAAGTAGTAGAAGAAGAAAATGAACTATTTAAAAATGGAGATGGCCTCAATGGCGCTGCCCATGCAATCTCAGAAGCAATTGGGACATATACAATGTTGCGTCTTGGGACATATACAATGTTGCGTCTTCTACTATCTCTATGGGAACTTTTAGCCACACTACACTAGGCTAGCCAAACTACACTACTAATCTCATCAATAGGGTCAGTTCTCTTGGCAAATACATTAGGGTAGTTTGGGGAAACTAGCCCCCCTGAAGAAACATTTCTCATTGCTGGCACAAAAAAGCAAAGTTTGGTATGTGGATGATGGCTATGTTTAGGCAAACAAACTATGAAGGGAAATAAATGGCTACAGTTGACAAATGTTTTGTTATTTAATATATATATATTTTTTAAATGGGCATTTTGCCCAGTTATTGGGTTAACCCACCTCCTATTAACTGAAGAAGAAGAATGTTGTTCATTTTTTTTGTAATTCACTTTTAAAATCTTGACTACTATATTATAGTATTTGAATTAAATAAATCAAATATTGAAACAAAATGGTATTGCACATCTCACAATTAATATCCTCACTATGACGAGGTTTTGATGTAAGATCCCTCCTTTCATTTTCAGGCCAAATCATCCTAAAGAGTGTTTTTTTATGACCGTGTAAATCATTATACAACGGGTGAGTCTAATCCTGACTTCTGATTGGTTAAAAGCGCATTCCAGCCGGAGTCTATTTCACAAGTTACCCCCGGCTAAATCTATGACGTTAAAATGTCTATTTCAGTGCCTCCTGAGTGGCGCAGTGGTCTAAGGCACTGCATTACAGTGCTCGAAGTGTCACTACAGACCCGGGTTCGATCCCAGGCTGTGTCACAGCCGACTATGACCGGTAGACCCGTGAGGTGGAGCACAATTGGCCCAGTGTCGTCCAGGTTAGGTTAGGGGAGGGTTTGGCTGGCCGGAATGTCCTTGTCCCATTGCACTCTAGCGACTCCTTGTGGCAGACCGGGTGCCTGCAGTCTTACGGTGTTTCCTGCATAGGTGTGGATAGCTTCGGGTTGAGTGAGCAGTGTGGCTTGGTAGGGTCGTGTTTCGGAGGATGCATGACTCTTGACCTTCTCCTCTCCTTAATCTGTACGGTAGTTGCAGCGATGGGACAAGACTGTAACTACCAATTGGGGAGAAAAAAACAGTTCCAAGTACACACAAAAATAGCCTATTTGATCCACTGTCTCATCAGCCCAGCCAGGCATTGATCTCCAATATAAAAAAATATCTAGACATGATCTCACATTTCTTTTAAACTAACATTTAGTTTTCAACAGCGGAGATTTGTGTAAACCTTGCTGTGTCTGTCTTTGTTTTAATATTCAAATTCGATCTCCAACTGTCCCATAGTAATGACTGTGTCGGGAGTCGGGACGAGACAGGCAGGCAGGGTTTCTCAGCCAGTCGAAAACATGAATCAGCTGGCATTATTTTTATGATTATAAAGAAATGTCAATTGAAAAAAGGAAGTGCAGTTAGTTTGCAGTCTTTCCAGATTCAGTTTGAAGTGTGTTAGCTGTGTTGTTGGCTACAATAGTGTCCTGACGAGGGAGCACATTTTCTGTGCCGGGCGAAATGTATCCAAATAAATCTCTCTAGAAACAGCTTAAACAAATGCAAATGCAGCTACTTTGGTGCTATTCTGGCTGCACTTTTTTGACATGACTGTATGTCAGCCGTAGTTGGCTAGCTAGCAAGCAAGGGATAAGAACGTTGCCAGCTGGGTCGCGTCTCTAGCAACCGAACCGATAAGAACGAACGACCAGCAACCCTAGATTTGTATTGGAACTATATCTTGTGGAAGGATGAAATAGTATGAATAAATTAATAAAAAAATACCTTAGGCCCCTACCTTAGGAGTAGGGGCCTGAGGGAAAACAGTGTGTTGTGAATGTATTGTAATGTTTTTAAAATTGTATAAAGTGCCTTAATTTTGCTGGACCCCAGGAAGAGTAGGGGAGGGAGGGGTTCAGACCCCCGACTACAGCTCAGCCCTGAGCTTAGTGGTGAGCTTGAAGGGCACTAGGGTGTTGAAGACTGAGCTGTAGTCGATGAACAGCATTCTACATAGGTATTTCTCTTGTCCAGCTGGGATTGGGCAGTGTGCAATGGTGATTGTGTCGCTGTGGATCTGTTGGGGCGGTATGCAAATTGTAGTGGGTCTAGGTTGTCGGGTAAGGTGGAGGTGATATGGTCCCAATGAACCTCTCAAAGCACTTCAGGAAGACAATTTACCTACCTTAAATTTGACTGCTTTATTTAAATAAATAAAAATTCTCTAAACAAGTGGATTATTTCTCTTTAGGCTCCCATAATGGTATATACAGCGAGGGGGAAAAAGTATTTGATCCCCTGCTGATTTTGTACGTTTGCCCACTGACAAAGAAATTATCAGTCCATAATTTTAATGGTAGGTTTATTTGAACAGTGAGAGACAGAATAACAACAGAAAAATCCAGAATAACGCACGTGAAAAATGTTATAAATTGATTTGCATTTTAATGAGGGAAATAAGTATTTGACCCCTCTGCAAAACATGGCTTAGTACTTGGTGGCAAAACCCTTGTTGGCAATCACAGAGGTCAGACGTTTCTTGTAGTTGGCCACCAGGTTTGCACACATCTCAGGAGGGATTTTGTCTCTTTTGTCTCTTTTGTCTCTTTGCAGATCTTCTCCAAGTCATTAAGGTTACGAGGCTGACGCTTGGCAACTCAAACCTTCAGCTCCCTCCACAGATTTGGAGGGAGGGATTTTCTATGGGATTAAGGTCTGGAGACTGGCTAGGCCACTCCAGGACCTTAATGTGCTTCTTCTTGAGCCACTCCTTTGTTGCCTTGGCCGTGTGTTTTGGGTCATTGTCATGCTGGAATACCCATCCACGACCCATTTTCAATGCCCTGGCTGAGGGAAGGAGGTTCTCACCCAAGATTTGACGGTACATGGCCCCGTCCATTGTCCCTTTGATGCGGTGAAGTTGTCCTGTCCCCTTAGCAGAAATACACCCCCAAAGCATAATGTTTCCACCTCCATGTTTGACGGTGGGGATGGTGTTCTTGGGGTCATAGGCAGCATTCCTCCTCCTCCAAACACAGTGAGTTGAGTTGATGCCAAAGAGCTCCATTTTGGTCTCATCTGACCACAACACTTTCACCCAGTTGTCCTCTGAATCATTCAGATGTTCATTGGCAAACTTCAGACGGGCATGTATATGTGCTTTCTTGAGCAGGGGGACCTTGCGGGCGCTGCAGGATTTCAGTCCTTCACGGCGTAGTGTGTTACCAATAGTTTTCTTGGTGACTATGGTCCCAGCTGCCTTGAGATCATTGACAAGATCCTCCCGTGTAGTTCTGGGCTGATTCCTCACCGTTCTCATGATCCTTGCAACTCCACGAGGTGAGATCTTGCATGGAGCCCCAGGCCGAGGGAGATTGACAGTTCTTTTGTGTTTCTTCCATTTGCGAATAATCGCACCAACTGTTGTCACCTTCTCACCAAGCTGCTTGGCGATGGTCTTGTAGCCCATTCCAGCCTTGTGTAGGTCTACAATCTTGTCCTTGACATCCTTGGAGAGCTCTTTGGTCTTGGCCATGGTGGAGAGTTTGGAATCTGATTGATTGATTGCTTCTGTGGACAGGTGTCTTTTATACAGGTAACAAACTGAGATTAGGAGCACTCCCTTTAAGAGTGTTCTCCTAATCTCAGCTCATTACCTGTATAAAAGACACCTTGAGAGGGGGGCAAATACTTATTTCCCTCATTAAAATGCTAATCAATTTATAATTTTTTTTACATGCGTTTTTCTGTTTTTTTTTTTGTTATTCTGTCTCTCACTGTTCAAATAAACCTACCATTCAAATTATAGACTGATCATTTCTTTGTCAGTGGGCAAACGTACAAAATCAGCAGGGGATCAAATACTTTTTTCCCTCACTGTATATAGTTTATAGATCTAACTTCATTAGATTATATTTGTAACTTTTTCCAAATTATGAAATATTAGATACATCTACCACAAAATCGTTTTGTTGGAGTGACTTACATTTTTTTGATCAGACAGAAAAAACATTTGTTGATCAAGAGTATTGGCAGGAAAGTTTTCGAAAACAAAATTGTGACAAAGTATTTTCTGTGTGAATTACAAGCATGTACATTAGGGCACACCGAACCAAAATGTTTTAAAATGTTTGGCAAACATATTGGAAATTAAAAACAAACGTTTCTTCTGACACATTCAGATACACCCATTTCACTCAATTTCTGGGCGCTTTCTTCCGTTTCATGCCAACTGGACACGACCCAGATATTTGGCCAATGGTTTTCTCCATCAGTAGCACAGTACTGTAGGTAGCAGTTCTATTTCTTTGGTTGCCTTTTTTACATGTTATTTTGGCATTCATTTGTGTCACATATCAGTTTGCAAACAATGTAAATACATATATATATATATATATATATATATATATATATATATATATATATATATATATATATATATATATATATATAATCCTTGAGTTAATAAAGCCATTACAAACATGGTCTCTTTCTTGAGTAAGGCAGCTCCAAATTGACAGGCAGTTCAAGCCCCCTTGGGTGCTGCCATAGATTTACATTAGAAGTGCCCATCCAAGAAGGCTCAAGGTCATTGGCCACAGATACAATGATGTTAAATCACATTATATCTACTGTAGCTTTGAATGGATTTATCATGTCAACATCATAATTTCACAATCTTAGCTAGCAAACTAGACAAGCAGTCATCATCATGAATCGTGTCAACAATCTACTGGCAAATTCTTGTCAATACTTGTCAATCCTTGTCATATTTAGAGAAAAACATATCGGTGGTCATCAGCCATTGTACATAAACATTACACAACAAGTCGGAAATCGCAAATTCAACAATGAGTGGTTTAGCAGGAATCAATGGCTAGCCTCACAAAGCAATCACTATTTTGCGTCCCCTGCCTGCTGTTCAGTGGAGAGGGTGTGTGGTCCAAGTCTGGGTTTAAGGATTTAAAACATCTATCTGAAAGGGTTTCTTTTCCAGGCTTAAAAGGATAAACATTCACACGCAACACCATGGACCAGAAAAGGTTGAATACATTGTCCATGCTGTCAATCCAGTATGACTTCTGCCCCACATTCAAAACAACCAAAAACTCAGAACTGGTAAATCTCAGACTTCAATGCATTCAAGACAAAAGAAATGAGCTTGGCCTGGGAGTTTTGAACTGAAGATCATTGACGTCATGATTCAACCTTGTTTTTTTTCAGAGTTCCCAGTTGTCTTGAAAACATCATAAATCCAGAGAATGCCAGACTTTGATGACAAAGTTTGCCCACAAAATGGACCGCCACACCACGTTCAAAATATGTCTTGTATACTGCTGAATAAATGATGTAATATTCCAGGGAGATATGTATACTGTAGCTAAGAAAGTAATATGGTGTGTAGTAAGCTGTTAGTAGCCCATGTGTTTTTTTAGTAGTTTTTTTGCTAAAAATGTGTGGCTCAAAACAGGTGGGCCTCTGCCCCACCTGCGCTGAATGACAGGTCGCCACTGATGCCATAATTTGTGCATCTCAAGTGTTATATTGCTTATATAGGTCTGTCTCATTAGTCTCTTAGTCATCATTTTAGGGGATGTTGGAATTATTTAATTGTTTTGCTTACTTTGTGTATTATAATTAGCTCATGTGCTATTCTTCACGAGGAGGGGATACTATATAATGTTGTTGGGTCTGTAACCAGTGTCAGTCTCTTCCCATTCACATATTTTTTGTCAACAAAACTTCAGTAATAGACCCATGTAATTCCAGTTGATATTTCAAGGGTTCTTTTGGTTGCGCAATGTGCTGTCTTTGCGCTGGAATATTGTATATAAAAGTGAATCCTCGTGATTGTTTTTCCGTTCCTTTTTGGACCACACAATACAATAATAAAATGTTGTGTAGTGGCTTTGCCGGCATGCATCTAAAAAATTGGTTGAGTTTGCCCAACCAAGATGTATATGCTAAAATCGCCACTGCACTTTAGTAGTGACAGGGGGCCCACAAACGCCCTTTCTTGATGTGCTCTTTGTTGGCCTCTCCGTAACCGCCACTGGGAGCAATGTCGGACTGCTCTTTATCCAGAATAAGAGAAAGTTTTCTAGCAGGAGGTCTGGAGATTATTACTGGGCTGTAGCAGAGAGAAGAGAAGAGGGCTGAGAGGAGGAGGAGGAGGGGGGAGGGGGGGTGGGTGATAAAACTACTGTCTCTCTCACTCCGCTCAGAGCGCTACTTTCTGCCAGGCTTTGAAGCGGACTGAGAGAGATGCGAGGGAGAAGCAGGCTTCATTCATTATAGCACCGTTATACAAGTTTACCATCCCTAAAGCGTGGACCGGACAGACGAAAAGTTTTTATCCAGGATCTGAAGAGGTGACATCAGTGGAAAAGTCAAACGTTTCTATAGTAGGCTAAAATATATGTTTTATTTGTTTCAGACGAGGCATCGCATCGTTGCAGCACTGATACGTTTTCAGAACCTTTTCTTAGTTTGGAAGTTAGTTTCCCATAGTTGGCTTCTCAGTGACATTCGCTTATTTTCGGCTGGAAACCTTGACGGACTAAATAACGTGATTTAGTTTGTGTTTAGCACGCTTGTGGGATTTTAACTGGAGACGGAATTCTTACATGCAACAGTATTTTGTGTGAGAAAGCCATGGCACAACAGAGCAGAAACGGAGGGACTTCATTAAACAACAACAACGGCATCGATAACACTAAGAGGAAACTGTTGATAGGACTGGACCTCTTCTGCCTGCTACTAGGTGAGTTTCAAAGACATTAGTCCCAAATGTAAACAAATGAAATTACTTGACAGCACCGAATTCTCTATAACGTGACATGAACGTGACAATACTGTCACACAGTAATGCCACCAGGGAAAAGTGCGGGCTATAGCAAATTGGACAATTACATAACATATTTAACACGTTAAAGGGTGTGACCAAAATGTATAAAACTGCGCTCACCCTAATGTACTATCAGTGAAAACAGAACAACTATCAGTGTGTTATAACAGAGAGCGAGAGAGGCGGCGGGAGTGGGTACGCAACCCTGAGCAGAGAGAGGACGAGAGAGTGGACACAACTTCATCCAATATGTACAAAGGGACATACTATATTTAAAATAATGTAATATGCTAACGACCTGCACCATGTCCACCTAACACGTGATCGGAGTCAGACCGTGAAATAGACGTCAGACAGTGAGAACCAGGACCATGGGACTACGTTTTAAGTGCCACTGAGAGAGAACACATTGTGGTTGTTGACATGATGTGAAGTGGTCAGCCAACATGGCATATGGTGTCCTAAAGACCACTGTCTGACTGAACAAGACTGACTCTGAAAATTAACCTAACTCAATTTATTAAGTTGCAGTTAAGTCTAATCGTTTATAAATGTTATTAACTCTACTGTTTTCAGAGTCCATCATTGGATATTAGATTATCCCAATTAACAGAGGGAAAGGTCCCTGTGTGTGTGTGTGCGTGTGTGTGTGTGCGTGTGTGTCAAATCAAATTGTATTTGTCACATGCACCGAATACAACAGGTGTAGACTTTACTGCTGCCAATGAGCCCTACCCAACGCAGAGTTTTAAAAAATCTGAAAAATACAAATAGTAACACAATTAATAAAATACACAAGAATTAAGATATATACAGGGAGTACCAGTACCAGATCAATGTGCAGAGGTATGAGGTATTTGAGGTAGATATGTTCTGGAGCCTGTCGGTTCGAGAGCCGCGACGCTCCGGTACCGTTTGCTGGATGGAAGCAGAGTGAACAGTCTATGGCTTGTGTGGCTGAAGTCTTTGTAATTTTTTCGGGCCTTCCTCTGAAACCAACTGATATTTGTATTTGTATTTATTATGGATCCCCATTAGCTGCTGCCAAAGCAGTAGCTACTCTTCCTGGAGAACAGCAATATTAAGGCACTTTATACAATTTTAAAACATTACAATACATTCATAACACACTGTTTTCCCTCAGGCCCCTACTCCACCACTACTACATATCTACAGTACTTAATCCATGTGTATGTATAGTGCGTATGTTATCGTGGGTGTGTGTGAGTGTGTGTGCATGCATGTGTCTGTGCCAATGTTTGTGTTGCTTCACAGTTCCCGCTGTTCCATAAGGTGTTTTTTTATCTATTTTTTTGTATCTAATTTTACTGCCTGCATGAGTTACTTGATGTGGAATAGAGTTCCATGTAGTCAGGGCTCTATGTAGTACTGTGTCCCTCCCATAGTCTGTTCTGGACTTGGGGACTGTGACGAGACCTCTTGTGGCATGTCTTGTGGGCTATGCATGAGTGTCTGAGCTGTGTACCAGTAGTTTAGACAGACAGCTCGGTGCATTCAACATGTCAATACCTCTCATAAATAAAAGTAGTGATGAAGTCAATCTCTTCTCCACTTTCAGCCAGGAGAGATTGACATGCATATTATTAATATTAGCTCTCTGTGTACATCCAAGGTCCAGCCGTGCTGCCCTGTTCTGAGACAATTGCAATTTTCCTAAGTGTTTTTTTGTGGCACCTGACCACACGACTGAACAGTAGTCAAGGTGCGACAAAACTAGGGGCCTGTAAGACCCACTAGCGGTTCTGGGGGCAGTGCCCTGTGACAACAATTTTGGACCCCCTTGTGGCCCCCCTAAATGTGGAGTATGAACTAATTTTTGCATAACAATTTTTTTTACATCCGTTATTAGACAGTGGCAACGTGGAACACTAATTAAACCCACACATTTACTAGAGGGACTTGGTCTTTTGCCTGCTAATGCATGCAATACAGTGAAGAAAATTATATGACAACAAAAACGTCTAATGTAACTGGCACCTCTAACTGTACAACTGGCCCCCCCAGTTGAAATGGTCTAGGACCGCCACTGGTAGGACCTGCCTTGTTGATAGTGTTGTTAAGAAGGCAGAGCATCGCTTTATTATAGACAGACTTCTCCCCATCTTAGCTACTACTGCATCAATATGTTTTGACGATGACAGTTTACAATCTATTGTTACTCCAAGCAGCTTAGTCATCTCAACTTGCTCAATTTCCACATTTAGCTGAGGTTTAGGGTTTAGTGAGTGATTTAGTTGAGGTTTAGGGTTTAGTGAGTGTTTTGTTCCAAATACAATGCTTTTAGTTTTAGAAATATTTAGGGCTAACTTATTCCTTGCCACTCACTCTGAAACTAACTGCAGCTCTTTGTTGAGTGTTGCAGTCATTTCAGTCACTGTAGTAGCTGATGTGTACAGCGTTGAGTCATCCGCATATATAGAAACTCTGGCTTTACTCAAAGTCAGTGGCATGTCATTAGTACAAATTTTAAAAAAAAGCAAGGGGCCTAAACAGCTACCCTGGGGAATTCCTGATTCTAACTGGATTATATTAGATAATCTTCCATTAAAGAACACCCTCTGTGTTCTGTTAGAGAAGTAACTCTTTATCCACATTATAGCAGGGGGTGTAAAGCCATAACACATACGTTTTTCCAGCAGCAGACTATGATCAATAATGTCAAAAGCTGCACTAAAGTCTAACAAGACAGCACCCACAATCATTTTATCATAAATTTCTCTCTTCCGATCATCAGTCATTTGTGTAAGTGCTGTGCTTGTTGAGTGTCCTTCCCTATAAGCATGCTGAAATTCTGTTGTCAATTAGTTTACTGTGAAATTGCATTGTATCTGGTCAAACACCATTATTTCCAGAAGTTTACTAAGGGTTGGTAACAGGCTGATTGGTCGGCTATTTGAGCCAGTAAAGGGGGCTTTACTATTTTTGGGTAGCGGAATGACTTTAGCTTCCCTCCAGGCCTGAGGGCACACACTTTCTAGTAGGCTTAAATTGAAGATGTGGCAAATAGGAGTGGCAATATCATCTGCTATTATCCTCAGGAGTTTTCCATCCAGATTGTCAGACCCCGGTGGCTTTTCATTGTTGATAGACAGCAATTATTTTTCCACACTGACTTTACGGAATTCAAAAGTACAATTCTTGTCTTTCATAATTTGTTTCCGATATACAAGGATGTGTAGTGTCAGCGTTTGTTGCTGGCATGTCATCCTTAAATTTGCTTATCTTGCCAATGAATAAGTCATTAAAGTAGTTTGCAACATCAACATCATTTGTGATGAATGAGCCATCTGATTCAATGAATGAAGGAGCCGAGTTGGCTTTTTTCCCCAAAATTTAATTTAAGGTGCCCCAAAGCTTTTTACTATCATTCTTTATATAATTTATCTTTGTTTCATAGTGTAGTTAATTTTCATTTTTATTTAGTTTAGTCACATGATTTCTTAATTTGCAGTACGTTTGCCAATCAGTTGGGCTGCCAGACCTAATTGCCATACCTTTTGCCTCATCCCTCTCAACCATACAATTTTTCAATTCCTCATCAATCCAAGGGGATTTAACAGTTTTTACAGTCATTTTATTAATGGGTGCGTGCTTATTAGAAACTGGAATAAGTAGTTCATAAATACGTCAAGTGCAGCGTCTGGTTGCTCCTCATTACACACCACAGACCGGCAAATATTCTTTACATCATCAACATATGAATCACTACAAAACTTCTTGTATGACCTCTTATACTATATTAGGCCCAGACTTTGGAACTTTGGTTTTCCTAGATATGGCTACTATATTGTGATCACTACATCCAATGGATTTGGATACTGCTTTAAAGCAAATATCTGCAGCGTTAGTAAAAATGTGATCAATACATGTTGATGATTTAATTCCTGTGCTGTTTGTAACTACCCTGGTAGGTTGACTGACAACCTGATCCCGGTTGCAGGCACTGGTTATAGAGGTCCTGGATGGCAGGGAGCTCAGTCCCAGTGATTTACTGGGCTGTCTTCACCACCCTCTGTAGCGCTTTGCGTTTGAGGACGGTGCATTTGCCATACCAAGTGGTGATGCAGCCAGTCAAGATGCTCTCAATGGTGCAGCCTTATAACCTTTCAGCCTCCTGAAGGGCTCTGTGTGTGTGTGTGTGTGTGTGTGTGTGTGTGTGTGTGTGTGTGTGTGTGTGTGTGTGTGTGTGTGTGTGTGTGTGTGTGTGTGTGTGTGTGTGTGTGTGTGTGTGTGTGTGTGTGTGTGTGTGTGTGTGTGTGTGTGTGTGTGTCCAGGGGGAGAGATGTTGTAGATGTTTTAAAGTGATGTAACTTGAACATTTTACTGCCCCTTAATTAAATAGCCCGCCAGGCCCTCTCCCCTCCAGCCATCCTCCCTTTCCCTTATTGACCATAATACCTTCTGAGCTGCCGTTCCATCTAGAGAACAGGAATGGTATGAAACAGGACTAGAGTTTAAGGTTAAAAATAGGAATGGAATGGTGTGAAATTGGAATAGAAATAGACAAGGAATGGTGTGAAATTGGAATAGAAATAGACAAGGAATGGTGTGGAATTGGAATAGAAATAGACATGGAATGGTGTGGAATTCGAATAGAAATAGAAATATACAAGGAATGGTGTTGAATTGGAATAGAAATATACAAGGAATGGTGTGGAATTGGAATAGAAATAGACAAGGAATGTGATGATGCTCTGGAGAGCTATTTCCATGTGACATTCATTACAGGACAGCATTGACACGGGTCAGGCAAGACAATGTCATGTGTGTGTGTTTGTGTGTTTCTGAGGTGATGGCTAGTTTGAACTGTAGACCCCCTTGAGTGTTACCAATGCCAGCCATCTCCTTCTCTGTTTCTTTCTCGTTCTCCCTCTTTCTCACCCTCTTTCTCTGAGAGCAGGATTAGGGAGTCAAGCCTATCTTTACACATTCTCTCCCAGAACCCGACCGCAAATAAAGCCTAACTTTACACATTCTCTTCCAGAACCTTACAGCAAATCCCCTTCAGCTGTCCGTCCCCCATCACTCTACAGCAGATTAACTTTCCTCTCTCTCTCTCTCTCTCTCTCTCTCTCTCTCTCTCTCTCTCTCTCTCTCTCTCTCTCTCTCTCTCTCTCTCTCTCAACAAACCATACAACTCTATGCAGAATGACTACTTTGAACAATTTACACAGCAAATTTAACAAAAACACATTTACTTGAAGAACTGTACAGATGCAAAGTTTGGTAAAATCTCCCCCAGTTTTGTCATGCAACAAAATTTTCCCAAAACTCTGTTAAATATCTGCACTGAATTGAGATTCTGCAGAAAGAATGGGGTGTCAGCTATGACATAACACCTTGAAAATATTATTTGGGTTATTAAATTACAGTAGGTGAAGTGGATTTACGTCCGGTAACGGAATTACGGGAACGGAATTACATCATGGGTCCCTGATCTGTACTATACAGAAATGCATAATTATAGATATGAATATCCTTCTCTTCATGGTGATGTATCCTGTATAGGTACACAAAGGTAGAAATATGCAATATCCTTCTTTTGCAAATTTGGGTATTGTTATACACACTGGTTATTATTGTAATGAACTCCGCTCCCAAACAAGACCACATTTGATTGGTCTGGACCAGACCAAATCTGGAACACTCATAAACGTCTATGTTTCACAAGTTTGTGTGCACAGTCAGTGCAAGATAGAGTCAATGCAGATAGTCCGGGTTTAGTAGTCTTATTGCCAGGGGGTAGAAGCTGTTCCGGAGCCTGTTGGTCTGAGAGCAGTGATGTTGCTGGATGGAAAAACAGAACAGCACAGTAGAGCACAGGTAGGGGGTGGCAGGTAGCCTAGCAGTTAATTAAGAGCCTTGGGCCAGTAACCGTGTAGGCCGTCATTGTAAATAGGAATTTGTTCTTAACTGACTTGACTAGTTAAATAAAGGTTAAATAAATAAAATAAAAAAATAAAGGTTGCTGGTTCAAATCACTGGCTGACTAGGTGAAAAATTGCTCCTGTAAGTCGCTCTGGATAAGTGTCTGCTGAATACCTAAAAAAGTAGGGTACAGTAAAGTAGTAAAGTAGATATGTACAGTAAAATACAGTACACTGTACTGTTCTCTATCGTACTCTACTGTGCTGTCCAAAACTGTGAAACATAGACGTCTATGATTGGTTCAGATTTGCTCCAGCCACGGTGGCCTGACCAAGTTTCAACTACTTTTCAACATCGATGGACGTCCGGTGTCGGTCGGTGCTCAGTGGGTGAGGATGCTTGTTACAGTAAATGGAAAGAGGGTAGGTGGTAGGTGTCATGGTAGGTGTCAGTATGAGAGGTGACATTAACTGGGGAGAGAGAGTGGCAGAGAGTGAGGGGGCGGGGTTGTCCCAACTGTTTTCACACTCTTGCTTTGACCACGAGACGACAGAAAGAGAAATAAAACAGTTATGAGCTGAACATAACAGCATGCCAGTTGAAGGGAGGACAGTAGCAGGTGACCCAACTGTGATTTCCCATTGTAGCCTTTTCAATTGCAGTAATTCCGTTAAAGATTTTTGGATAATTCCATCACCGATTTGGTAACAGAATGACGAGTTTTAATCACTTAATAATTCATAAACAAACTTGATATCAGTAAAAACACTATAACTAATTGGTAGGTCTACCTTTACCTTTTACTTCTGTGAACTTTCATTATCCTCCTTCCTTATGAGGTAAAGAAAAATCTTTGGTAACAGAATTGCAAGGCAGATGGTCATTTTTCTTAAACTTATAGAAGATAAATAGTTTCTCCATGACTAAATATAAATGTTGATATTAGTTGTCAGGGGTCTTAGTTTCAGCATTACTGTGTTTTGATGTATTTCTAATACCTTTTAAGACTTTTTCTTGGAGATGTTTTCTAAGACCCTTCTAAGATCTGTTTGACCAAAATCTAAAGCCTTTGCTTATTCCACATTTTTAGAAGGAAAATTGTTGAGAAATGTATATATGCATTAATAAAAAATAAAAAATAAAATATACAGTCTTAGCTTTCATTTGACACCCAATTTGACATCCTTTTAGAAGGAAATGTCCAAATTGATTGAGAGAGGAGAGAGAGAGAGAGATCGATAGAGAGAGAGAGAGAGAGCGAGAGAGAGCGAGAGAGCGAGAGAGAGAGAGAGAGAGAGTGAGAGAGATGGTAGGTAATGTAGCAAGGGAGCAGGTGAAAGCTAAGAACCATAATAGCTCTAACAACTGATCTGATATTTACTGAGTGTATAACAAATAAGGAACACCTTCCTAATATTGAGTTTCACTCCCTTTTGCCCTCTGAACAGCCTCAATTAGTCGGGAAATGGACTCAAGGTGACGAAAGCGTTCCATAGGGATGCTGGCCCATGTTGACTCCAATGTTTCTTCCCACAGTTGTGTCAAGTTGGCTGGATGTCTTTTGGGTGATGGAACTTTCTTGATACACACGGGATACTGTTGAGCATGAAAAACCCAGCAGCGTTGCAGTTCTTGACCCACTCAAACTGGTGCGCCTGGCACCTACTACCATACCCTGTTCAAAGGCACTTACATCTTTTGTCTTGCCCATTCACCCTCACATACACAATCCATGTCTCAATTGTCTCAAGGCTTAACAATCCTTCTTTAACCTGTCTCTTCCTCTTCATCTACACTGATTGAAGTGGATTTAAGTGACATCAATAAGGGATGATGCCTTTCACCTGGATTCACCTGGTCAGTCTATGTCATGGAAAGAGCAGGTGTTCCTAATGTTTTGTACACTCAGTGTAGCCTTTTCTTCATAAACATAGCTGAATTCAGTCTAGAAACAGTTGATTTACAACCAGTGAGTTACATTTCTATTGGTTTGGTATTGAAAAACCCTAGACACACACTATTTAATATTTACACATAACTATTTAATTTCTAGCATATAAACTCAGAAACAGATACATTGTTTTATATTTACTCAGAAACAGATACACTGTTTCATATAAACTCAGAAACAGATACACTGTTTCATATAAACTCAGAAACAGATACACTGTTTTATATAAACTCAGAAACAGATACACTGTTTTATATAAACTCAGAAACAGATACACTGTTTCATATAAACTCAGAAACAGATACACTGTTTTATATAAACTCAGAAACAGATACACTGTTTCATATAAACTCAGAAACAGATACACTGTTTCATATAAACTCAGAAACAGATACAATGTTTTATATCAACTCAGAAACAGATACACTGTTTCATATAAACTCAGAAACAGATACACTGTTTTATATAAACTCAGAAACAGATACACTGTTTTATATAAACTCAGAAACAGATACACTGTTTCATATAAACTCAGAAACAGATACACTGTTTCATATAAACTCAGAAACAGATACACTGTTTCATATAAACTCAGAAACAGATACACTGTTTTATATAAACTCAGAAACAGATACACTGTTTCATATAAACTCAGAAACAGATACACTGTTTTATATAAACTCTGAGTCTTTGAATCCATGTGGAGTACATTTCCTCCACAAACCAACTTCTTCCACTTTAGAAACGCAAGCACGCACGCACACACACACACACACACACACACACACACACACACACACACACACACACACACACACACACACACACACACACACACACACACACACACACACACACACACACACACACACACACACACACACACACACACACACACACACACACTCTCTCTCTTTCTTTGTGATGCTAAACTTGGACAAGCTGTCTGTTTTTATTCACTGGCCTGGTTTAGTGGGTGGGGGTGAGGGAGGGAAGGATGAATCTAGAGAAAGAGAAGAGGAGATAGAGGGGGGCTATCAGGGGGAATGAAAGGGGGGAGGAATGCGAGTGTGGAGGACTTGAAGAATGTATGATTGTGAATGGGCTTTGTCCTTTATCCGAGTGTGTGCTGCAAGCGGGTGTGTGTGTGTGTGTGTGAGGGCGTCCGATGGTGATGTTTAAGTGGCAAGAGAACCTTAGGGATAAGACAGAGTACTACCTGCCACTCCCCCAACACATGCAGGGTTCTGGTGAACACGGTCTAGGCAGAGAGTTTATAGACCCTCCTGTTCCTCTTGTATAAATCAGAGATAATATATAAATCAGCTTCTATACTGTCAGAGAGAACAGCAGCCCAGAGAGGGATTGAGACAGACAGATTTACTATGGAGAGTAAACAGTTGAGCACTAGTCCTTAATCCCATACTGGCCTGTTGTGCACATATTACAGCATCTGCTGATTTGTATAGTTGGAAAGAGCATGCACGAACATTGAATATACACACATGCCACGCGCACACACACAGCATCCCGGGGCTGTTTGAGAGTGGGAGATTTGAGATTGCAGATGTTTGTTAGAAGACGTGTTCTAGGTGGAGAGACGCTGCTGGACTGGAGCTCTGTGTGTGTGTGTCTGTGTGTGTATTTGTGTGCCTGTGTGCTCATGTTCAGACTAGAGCTGGGAAACTATTCAAGGTTGGCATCTTTCTCCGAATATAAATTCCAGTCCCTCCCTCTCTCTCCTCTCCACTCGGACTTTTGATCCAGTTGGCTGCTCAGAAAGCAAGAAACAGTGAAAGTCAATGCTAAGCAAATGTCTCTATAGCGACCAATCTTATTCTGTAAGAACCGACGCCGGAGATGAGAATCAGGTACGGGGAGTTGACATTTAATTATGAACAGACATTGATCAAGACAGAAACAGCGTCAGAACACAGATACACAATGACAAACAACAAACAATACAGCAGCGGGGAACAGAGCTGGGGATATCGCTGAAGCGCGTGGCGAGGGAAGGCAGGTGTGCATAAATGATGGTGGCAGGAGTGCGTAATGCAGGGCAGCCTGGCGCCCTCGAGCGCCGGGGGGGAAGAGCTGGACCAGGCGTGACATATTCATTATTATTAACATTTCCTAATGTCACTTAGCTGAATTTCAGATTTGAGGTAATGTGTGTTTCTGTGTGCAGTCTTACCTGACGTCAGTCTCTTAATAGCATTAGAGTCCAGGGGAATTAGCCTATACTAACGTTAACCTCCTACAGCGGCTGTTAGCAATAACCCTTGTCTCTACCTCCCATTAAGATTTATAGCATTACATTACAGCAGTTTTACCTAACTTTAACCCATTCAATCACATACATCACTTTAACCCTACACTACCTCCCCGTATGACATCAGTATCCCTCCTCAGACACTTTATTCTGACTGACTGACCGGCTCTATAAATATTTAACAGAATTTCTTACATTCCTCATTAGCCAGCAGTACCGAACTCTCTTGACATCTGGTGTGTGTGTGTGTGTGTGTGTGTGTGTGTGTGTGTGTGTGTGTGTGTGTGTGGGGGCACTCTCAGGAAAGGGTGGGAAACGGGAAAGGTAGTGTCGGTCGGATGTAGGTGTGTCTCACTTTGCTGTGAAACGTAATACCGTCCGCTTTCCAGCCTCCTACTCCTTATCCTCCTCCCTCCTCCTCCCCTCTCCTCCCTCCTCCCTCCTCCCTCCTCCCCCCTCCCCCCTCCCCCTCTACCTCCCTCTAACCCCACTTTGCCAGCCCCCTCCTCCCTCTGCCTCTCTCTCGCTCAATCAGTGGAGTGATGGTTGTAGTGGGACCCTGTAGAGGGAGGAGGGAGAGAGGGAGGAGGAGGGAAGAGGGGGCTGCGTGCGGTAGTTTACTTGCAGGCTGGTAGGCCTAGTGTTAGCCAGGCGCCTGTTGGATGGATGACTAATCTAACCATAGGTGGCTCACGTCACAACTGTAAACACACAGAAACACACACACACCAAACGGATTTTAGGGTTAATTGTTGTGAGTGGTGCTGTTTATTCTCCAGTAGACCAAACGGAGTTGTGTTTACAGAGAGGGTCGCTCCAGGAAGTACAGTATTACAACCTTTTACGGGTCTACTCTACACCAGGGCTCTCCAACCCTAGCTGTCCAGGAACAAGGTTGGGGAGCCCTGTTTTAGAGGACACAGTGATTTGGCCCACACATTACAGACAGCAGTTCGAGTGGGATATACAGTGGGGAAAAAAAGTATTTAGTCAGCCACCAATTGTGCAAGTTCTCTCACTTAAAAAGATGAGAGAGGCCTGTAATTTTCATCATAGGTACACTTCAACTATGACAGACAAAATGAGGAAAAAAAATCCAGAAAATCACATTGTAGGATTTTTATGAATTTATTTGCAAATTATGGTGGAAAATAAGTATTTGGTCAATAACAAAGTTTATCTCAATACTTTGTTATATACCCTTTGTTGGCAATGACAGAGGTCAAATGTTTTCTGTAAGTCTTCACAAGGTTTTCACACACTGTTGCTGGTATTTTGGCCCATTCCTCCATGCAGATCTCCTCTAGAGCAGTGATGTTTTGGGGCTGTCCCTGGGCAACACGGACTTTCAACTCCCTCCAAAGATTTTCTATGGGGTTGAGATCTGGAGACTGGCTAGGCCACTCCAGGACCTTGAAATGCTTCTTACGAAGCCACTCCTTGTTGCCAAGGCGGTGTGTTTGGGATCATTGTCATGCTGAAAGACCCAGCCACGCTTTCATCTTCAATGCCCTTGCTGATGGAAGGAGGTTTTCACTCAAAATCTCACGATACATGGCCCCATTCATTCTTTCCTTTACACGGATCAGTCGTCCTGGTCCCTTTGCAGATAAACAGCCCCAAAGCATGATGTTTCCACCCCCATGCTTCACAGTAGGTATGGTGTTCTTTGGATGCAACTCAGCATTCTTTGTCCTCCAAACACGATGAGTTGAGTTTTTACCAAAAGTTCTATTTTGGTTTCATCTGACATTCTCCCAATCCTCATCTGGATCATCCAAATGCTCTCTAGCAAACTTTAGACGGGCCGAACATGTACTGGCTTAAGCAGGGGGACACGTCTGGCACTGCAGGATTTGAGTCCTGGCGGCGTAGTGTGTTACTGATGGTAGGCTTTGTTACTTTGGTCCCAGCTCTCTGCAGGTCATTCACTAGGTCCCCGTGTGGTTCTGGGATTTTTGCTCACCGTTCTTGTGATCATTTTGACCCCACGGGGTGAGATCTTGCGTGGAGCCCCAGATCGAGGAAGATTATCAGTGGTCTTGTATGTCTTCCATTTCCTAATAATTGCTCCCACAGTTGATTTCTTCAAACCAAGCTGCTTACCTATTGCAGATTCAGTCTTCCCAACCTGGTGCAGGTCTACAATTTTGTTTCTGGTGTCCTTTGACAGCTCTTTGGTCTTGGCCATAGTGGAGTTTGGAGTGTGACTGTTTGAGGTTGTGGACAGGTGTCTTTTATACTGATAACAAGTTCAAACAGGTGCCATTAATACAGGTAATGGGTGGAGGACAGAGGAGCCTCTTAAAGAAGAAGTTACAGGTCTGTGAAAGCCAGAAATCTTGCTTGTTTGTATGTGACCAAATACTTATTTTTCACCATAATTTGCAAATAAATTCATAAAAAATCCTACAATGTGATTTTCTGGATTTTTTTTCCTCATTTTGTCTGTCATAGTTGAAGTGTACCTATGATGAAAATTACAGGCCTCTCTCATCTTTTTAAGTGAGAGAACTTGCACAATTGGTGGCTGACTAAATACTTTTTTTCCCCACTGTATCAGGCTGATATGGGAAGAGGAGCTGTGTTTTAACTCACACGGACACCCGGTATGTTTACAGACCTCTTTCCTTCAAGAGAGAACATAAACCATTTTTGGATTGACTAGAGATGGTATATAATCTCCGTAATCTGTGTGATATGTTATGTATACCCCCACTCACTTCTCCTCTTGCTCCTCCATGGCTGTATTCTGCTACAGAGGTTTTCGTCTGAGAGAGGACAGGAGGCCTGCAGTGTTATGCCTGACATTTATTGTAAGCACACACACACACACACACCATTATTTCCAGTTCTGTGCATTGATACAGGGCCACACTAACCTATAGAGCCCTCAAACTCAACTCTGGATGTTGAAGACAGTTCCACAGCGTTTTCTTTCTTAATTTCCCCCCTCTAATCAGGGACTGATTTAGACCTTTAGGTGTGTGCAATTCGTTATCAGGTAGAACAGACAACCAGCAGGCTCTGGACCTCGTAGGGTAAGAGTTGAATACCCCTGCTGTAGAGGGTCACGCATGTGGACATGGTGTCTATAGTATACGGGACAGTTCTGGTTTGGTGTTGTGATATGGTGATATTATGGTTTAGTTGCTATGGGGTTAGGGTTGGGCCTATGCGTCTGTTATGGTATGTATTCCTTCTCTATTCAGAGCCTGTGTTCTGTTGTGTAGAAGGTGAGTTAGCTCCTGAGGCTTTAGCTCCAGTATTACTGCCTTACATAACTAGACTTAGCTCCTTGCATGTTGTCTACACCAGCATTCATATAGGGCACCCAGACTTCCAAGAGTGTGAGTGCGTGTCTATAATCTAAGTGGCATCATGCCCAGGCTGATGTGTTTCCCTTAAACAGCCACCTGGTCTCCGGCTACTGGTTGTACTGGTTACGTGACAGCATACACAAGAGGACGGCATATGGCACACACACACACACACACACACACACACACACACACACACACACACACACACACACACACACACACACACACACACACACACAGTCACAGCTGGTGTTTGAGGCTAGTGGTTGTACGGCTAGATAATAATGATACACTCGCGGGGTTACGCAGGCCTCAGGGCTGTCATTAGATATGTTAGTGTAACAGACTGGACTGGCTGTGTGGGTAGCGTATTTGTGGGCTTGCCATATGCTGTGCCTTTTGTGCTTTCTGTAGCCAGCGTGTGTGATAGGAATAATGATGACGATTCACTTGAACTGTCCTCTGCTCCTCTGATCTTACTCCCCTGTCTGTGTGTGTGGGTGTCTGATCGTGCATGTGTCTTTCCTCCACAAACAGTTTTAGAGTGGTCTTGAACTTTTGATTATAATTCCAGGGTGTTTAGCTGTATGTTCTAAGTGTGGGTTTCAAGTTGAGGTTTCGAGTGTGTGTTCTGTGGAATTCTGTGTGTGGGCATCACACATAAACATCAGACAGCCCCTTCTGTCTCTCTCTCCAGTCTCTCCCTCTCTCTTTGTTTTGTCCCTACCATCCTTGACAGGGCCTCATCTCTCCATCTCTTCTCTTCACTGTCACACTGGCCCCTCTGGCCTCAATACTGACTCTCTCTCTCTCTCTGGGGGTGGGGAGATATTCA
Source organism: Brachymystax lenok tsinlingensis (assembly GCA_030435695.1). Classification (NCBI taxonomy): domain Eukaryota; kingdom Metazoa; phylum Chordata; class Actinopteri; order Salmoniformes; family Salmonidae; genus Brachymystax; species Brachymystax lenok. Next base: position 26,686,245 of record CM059791.1, read on the forward strand.
CTGTTTTCGGGAACAATGGTTCTTTTGATGCGTCTGGACTCTTTGTGCCGCTAACGAGCACTAATAGTCCTCAGGGTAGAGAGAGAAAGGGATGGAGGGGGAGAGATGGAGAGAGGGGAGATAGTTCCTCACTTCTTGTGTATCTCTCAGCTACTCCCGCCCTCCTTCCGTGTCATTGGCTGGTTATTTAGTTGACAGGAGACAAATGTTACACAGGAGGCTTTCTGGGGCTGTATAGCAGACTTCGTGATTCTATTGTTTGGATGTGGTCTTATCCAGCAAGAGGCGGTTAAGAGACTGTTATAAGGCTGTTAGTTCTCATCCTTCTCTCTGACACTCTCTCTATCCTGTTTACATACAGAGGGCTGTAGAGGAGAGGGTCACTGCTTAACTGGAGAACAATACTGAGGCCGTTCACAATATAGCCGGGATTTAACACCCATTGTCTTGATAGAAACAGAAGCTCACACTTACTTCTTTGAGCACGCACGCACGCACGCACACACACACACACACACACACACACACACACACACACACACACACACACACACACACACACACACACACACACACACACACACACACACACACACACACACACACACACACACACACAGTCTTGTACAACTAATCTTGTGGGGACACAACATTCAGTCCCATTCAAAATCCTATTTTCCCTGACCCCTAAACCTAACCCTAACCTCAAAACCTAACCTTAACCCTAAATCTAACCTTAGCTTCTAAACCTAATTCTAACCCTAAAACTTCTAACCTTAATCCTAAAACCCTTAGAAATAGCATTTGACCTTGTGGGGACCAACAAAATGTCCCCACAAGTATAGTTAAACACACACACACACACACACACACACACACACACAGAGAGAGAGAGAGAGAGACAGGGTAGCAGGCCCTGATCTCTAGCCCAGACAGAGACAGTACACTCTTCTCTTAGTGACAGCTGGAGCTCTGGTGCTCTGAGCCTCTGATATCGGGGCCTGGCGGTAAGGATGGGTGGAGGAAGGAGGAGGGTATGAGGAGAGGGGAACGAGTAGAGAAATAGAGGAATGGGGGGGAGTCATCAGCTTTCAAAGGGCCTCCAGCCCTACTTTCCAGACCAGGTCTTTGTCCTACAGGGTATAAATACCATTATAGCACCAGTAGAGGAACGCCCAGCTGGCCTGACAGACGGCTCTATTCTATATACTGTTCTTCATGCTCTATACTATAAAGCCCTGGGATCTGTGTGCTGCTGGGGTCCTATGGGGTGTCGGGTTTCCCTCCTAAAGCAGATATCACATGATGGCAGCAATGTGCTGGACTACCCAGTCCCCATGGGGTCTGGCACAGGAGCAGGTGGAAGATCAAATAATTTGAACTCTGAGCACAGCAGCTCTGCCTCAAAGGTGCTATGTTGGGTTCCCCCTCCTATGGAAAACAATGCCGTTTTTTTTTCCCTAATGAAGAGAAGACTAAAGGCGTCGGCATGCTCCCACCCAAAACAGTTCGGAACAGTTTGTGCATATATTATGACGACATTTTGTGATGTTTTGGTTAGTTTTGGTCTTCGGCAAGGATATTTTCGGCTGTTCATGCACACACAAAACATTTCTCGAGGCAAGCCGAAGTCGGTACTCGAAGTCTACGATTGGTCAACAGTAAGGATAATTCAATTAAGTGTGTGTTGTCATTCACAACGAATCGTTTTCATGCAAATCTTTTCACTTGAGAAATACTGTACCAAACTAAATCAATGACAGACTTCTTGAGTTATCTTAGATTAATTATGACCATTTTGGCTACAGCGTATCAAGATGGACAAACAGTACTATCACTATCTAGTTTTTCAATCTAAGGTCTTTTAAGGGAGTTGAGTTTAGGCGTGAAAGAACAAAACATTCCCTCCACCCCTGTTTTGGTAAAAAGCTAAGGGATGGGACTGAAGAAATGTAACCACTCTCAAATTCATAGACAGAACTATGGATGCAAAGACTGACCATCCATGATATCAAATGTATAGTTTTAACCATGTTTTGAGGCTATGCAATGTTTGTTTACATTTACATTGTTTACGAACATTGGAGTGAAACAAGCTTATATCTCGGGTTCTGATGGGGTAGGACAGTTGATCTAAGCTAATGAGGGTGATGTAGCAACTAAGGATTATAGCATTAAGGCTTAGAGGTCAGGGGTAAAGGGAGCTGGAGCAAGGACCTCAGAGGCTGTCTTTTGCAGGTGCCTGTCTGTAAAGACCCCTGGCCCAGAGGCTGTCCTATCAGGTGCCTGTGTGTAAAAGGCCAGTAGTTTATTGGTGTGAATAAAATCTCTCAGAGCAAGCACCCCGCGCCCCCTGCCCTGCCTAGCCCTAACCCTGCCTAGCCCTTACCCTGCCTAGCCCTAACCCTGCCTAGCCCTTACCCTGCCTAGCCCTAACCCTGCCTAGCCCTTACCCTGCCTAGCCCTAACCCTGCCTAGCCTTAACCCTGGCTAGCCCTAACCCTGGCCTAGCCTCTTACCTGGCCTGCCCAGCCTCTTACCCTGCCCAGCCCTCTAACCCTGCCTAGCCCTAACCCTGGCTAGCCCTTACCCTGCCTAGCCCTAACCCTGGCTAGCCCTAACCCTGCCTAGCCCTAACCCTGGCTAGCCCTAACCCTGCCTAGCCCTAACCCTGGCTAGCCCTAACCCTGCCTAGCCCTAACCCTGGCTAGACCTAACCCTGCCTAGCCCTAACCCTGGCTAGCCCTAACCCTGCCTAGCCCTTACCCTGCCTAGCCCTAACCCTGCCTAGCCCTTACCCTGCCTAGCCCTAACCCTGCCTAGCCCTTACCCTGCCTAGCCCTTACCCTGGCTAGCTGGCTGCCCTTTCACCGCAGGAGAAAAGAGGCCATTCACACTGTACAGTGCTCTGCTGATGCAGCAGCTTGTTTCTCTCTGTGTGTGTGTTTGTGTATGTGTGAGTGACATCAGCAGCTTGCGCAGACAAAACTCTCTCAAACACACTCATACACAGATCAGCTGTGGAGTAGAATTGAAAAGTAGAATTGAAAATAAATTGAGAGCAGAGAGAGTAGAGGAGAGGGAGAGGAGAGGCAAGGAGAAGGAAGGAGAGGAGAAGAGATGAGATTGTAGCTGCTATGCTAAAGCTGTTCAAGTCATTGGTAGTACATTGTTTCAGGCTTGCACTGATCTTATGTGAGGGTTCTCTCCTACACACACACACACACACACACACACACACACACACACACACACACACACACACACACACACACACACACACACACACACACACACACACACACACACACACACACACACCAGTCACCAAGTGCAGGGCCATATTTAACCCAACGTTCTCTCTAAATGACTGGACAGTGGAGTTTCTCTCTCTCTCTGTCACTTGACTGAATGCTATTAATGCATCAAGCAGCTAAACAATACAGTGGGGAAAAAAAGTATTTAGTCAGCCACCAATTGTGCAAGTTCTCTCACTTAAAAAGATGAGAGAGGGCCTGTAATTTTCATCATAGGTACACTTCAACTATGACAGACAAAATGAGGAAAAAAATCCAGAAAATCACATTGTAGGATTTTTATGAATTTATTTGCAAATTATGGTGGAAAATAAGTATTTGGTCAATAACAAAGTTTATCTCAATACTTTGTTATATACCCTTTGTTGGCAATGACAGAGGTCAAATGTTTTCTGTAAGTCTTCACAAGGTTTTCACACACTGTTGCTGGTATTTTGGCCCATTCCTCCATGCAGATCTCCTCTAGAGCAGTGATGTTTTGGGGCTGTCCCTGGGCAACACGGACTTTCAACTCCCTCCAAAGATTTTCTATGGGGTTGAGATCTGGAGACTGGCTAGGCCACTCCAGGACCTTGAAATGCTTCTTACGAAGCCACTCCTTCGTTCGGCGGTGTGTTTGGGATCATTGTCATGCTGAAAGACCCAGCCACGCTTCATCTTCAATGCCCTTGCTGATGGAAGGAGGTTTTCACTCAAAATCTCACGATACATGGCCCCATTCATTCTTTCCTTTACACGGATCAGTCAGCCCTGGTCCCTTTGCAGATAAACAGCCCCAAAGCATGATGTTTCCACCCCCATGCTTCACAGTAGGTATGGTGTTCTTTGGATGCAACTCAGCATTCTTTGTCCTCCAAACACGATGAGTTGAGTTTTTACCAAAAAGTTCTATTTTGGTTTCATCTGACATTCTCCCAATCCTCATCTGGATCATCCAAATGCTCTCTAGCAAACTTTAGACGGGCCGAACATGTACTGGCTTAAGCAGGGGGACACGCCTGGCACTGCAGGATTTGAGTCCCTGGCGTGAGTGTGTTACTGATGGTAGGCTTTGTTACTTTGGTCCCAGCTCTCTGCAGGTCATTCACTAGGTCCCCCGTGTGGTTCTGGGATTTTGCTCACCGTTCTTGTGATCATTTTGACCCCACGGGTGAGATCTTTGCGTGGAGCCCCAGATCGAGGAAGATTATCAGTGGTCTTGTATGTCTTCCATTTCCTAATAATTGCTCCCACAGTTGATTTCTTCAAACCAAGCTGCTTACCTATTGCAGATTCAGTCTTCCCAACCTGGTGCAGGTCTACAATTTTGTTTCTGGTGTCCTTTGACAGCTCTTTGGTCTTGGCCATAGTGGAGTTTGGAGTGTGACTGTTTGAGGTTGTGGACAGGTGTCTTTATACTGATAACAAGTTCAAACAGGTGCCATTAATACAGGTAATGGGTGGAGGACAGAGGAGCCTCTTAAAGAAGAAGTTACAGGTCTGTGAAAGCCAGAAATCTTGCTTGTTTGTATGTGACCAAATACTTATTTTTCACCATAATTTGCAAATAAATTCATAAAAATCCTACAATGTGATTTTCTGGATTTTTCCTCATTTTGTCTGTCATAGTTGAAGTGTACCTATGATGAAAATTACAGGCCTCTCTCATCTTTTTAAGTGAGAGAACTTGCACAATTGGTGGCTGACTAAATACTTTTTTTCCCCACTGTATGTTGAATATAATATGAGTGTATGGCCATGGAAACCCCCACTAATTATCCTCCACCAGCCCCCTAGCTGTTCTCAGAGGTCCAGCCTCTCTCACACACACACACACACACACACACACACACACACACACACACACACACACACACACACACACACACACACACACAGAGACACACACAGAGACACACACACACACACACACACAGACACACACACCCCCGCTGGCATTGGCGGGTCAGATCAGAACAATGCAGCCGGGCTGGCGGAACTGGTGCCCAGCCACCCATTCTTCACACAGCTCCTCCTCCTGCCACACACACACACACACACACACACACACACACACACACACACACACACACACACACACACACACACACACACACACACACACACACACACACAGCTTATCAGAGCAGACCAGCGACCAGTCCCCCAACTGCCCTGGGCCCAGATAGGCCCTGATAACACAGTTAATGGACCAGACACACTAGAGCTGCGGTACCTGTGTGAATCGGGTTGCTAGGGAGTTTTAACCCTTTGTTCTAATCCGGAACTGGAGCTTAGCTAACGATTGGATTAGCAGACCTTTATTATGTCATCGAAAAGGAGCAGATGTTCAGTTCCTCAGAAAGTTGTCAGGTAGCCTCCTGAACTCTTTCACCCCTCCTTTTCGACCTCCCCCTCTTTCTCTCTCCCTCTCCTTTTCCCTCCCTTTTTCTACCCAGTCTGTCCAGCTTTCTCTCAAAGAGCCTTGTCACGAGTACACACGCACATACACACGCACGCACGTACACACGCACATACACACGCACGCTAGTGGTGCTGTTTGTTCACCCGCACCCGCCCGCAATTGCTAACAACCCGTCCGCAACCGCCAGACTACTTGTGATAAAGTGACAGTCTGAGGCCCGCACCCGACCCTAAACCGCTAATATAGAAAAGTCTCTGTAGGCTACAGTCAGAGACAGCGGAATGTTTTTTTGATAGGGGGTGCAGTTTTTTGTTGTTGTTGTTGCCTGATTTAGATACAGTATGTTTCTACTTAGAATTTCTCATTTCTAATAGTCAACTTGTCAATAATTAAATACATGCAGCCCTAGAAGACTAAGTAAACCCATAAATCAGTAGAATGAATGCTTCAATCTAGTTGACGTGGGTAAAGTTTTCTCTGTCAGCTGGATGAGCTTTTTGTCGTGTTGTTTTTGATTAACCTCACCCCCTCATTCAGATGGGTTGGGTTAAATGCGGAAGACACATTTCGGTTGAATGCATTCATTTGTGCAACTGACTAGGTATCCATTTTCACTTTTGCAAAGAAAAGACGCTTAGGGACCTGCGAAAGCAACACAAAAAAAATTGAAAAATATATTCTGTACAAAATCAGTTGGGAAAACTGGGAAAACGACCCATTATTTTTCTGATAAGATTTCAGTGGGCCTTCGCTGCATATTTCAGGTGGTTGAAATACTATCAGCGTTTATGATGCTGATAAAGATAGCACCTCTACAGACGGTATCGAACTGAGCATTCACATTCTTTCAAGATGTTCCAGAGTAAAAATGTTGCCTACATTTGGTGTATCATTTTACTGCAAGAAGAGTTAATATTAAGGCTATGTGAGAGGACCTACAGTCTGTCCAGATTTCAGTTTCCATTTAACCCATCTGAACAGTAGACATCTTGAACTTCCCTATTTGCAGTCCCCATCTTGTCACTGTTAAATGTGAATATTGCCTCACAATCATTACTGCTATCATCCTCTTTACCACTTCATCACATCTTTCCCAAACATTACTTTTCTCTCCCTCCCATCTCTTTATTTTCAACTCTCCATTTCACAGCTTTTCTCTTATTGAATTAAACTCTGACATTGTCCTCTTTGCCTCTGTGGTTTGATGTTAACTTTTTCTGCCCGTTCCCAAAAGCATTTGGCGATTGGCGTCTAGGCTATTTGGTGTGCGTACAGTTAGGCCTTCAAGTTTAGGCTTACGCACTAATGCCAGATAGCCTAAAATAATGAAAGACAAACCTCAAAGTAGCCTATAGATATAAATTGCACAAGAATGATATATATTTATGGATTTTTACGGTATTGTTTTCTCTTTATTCAACGCACCAGACACATACCTGCCCTTCATCCACACAATATAATCGCTGGGACTGCGGGTTTTGAGTCAACCCACGTATCACTAATGTACGTGCACACACACACACACACACACACACACACACACACACACACACACACACACACACACACACACACACACACACACACACACACACACACACACACACACACACACACACACACACACATAGTTGCATGCACACTAATGCTGAGCTGATCCATCTTCATGCAGAGGAGAGACAGAAAAGGAGGAGGAGGATGAGGAGGAGAGGAGGAGGAGGATTGTAGCTTTAATAGACTAGCAGGGCGAACAGGGTCAAACCCTTTAGTCTCTTCCCCTCCCCCTCTATCCTTGACCCCTGGCCCCCTGTCTCCGCAGTCAAGGCTGGTATGACTGAGACAGCGAGACACAAGAGGAAATCCTCTGTTTAGAGCAGATCACAATGCTTCTTCCTCTCCTCTACTCCTCCCGTCATTCACCCTCATTCACCTCCATCCTCCCCCTTCCATTTCTCCTCCCTCCCTTCCTTCCTCCCTCCCTCCCTCCCTCCCCTAGTGATCAGGGTGTAGTTCTAATCCTGCCTGGGTCTAAAGCCCTGTATAGTGCCACTAGAGTTTCAGAGAGGGATCGGTCCTCTAATTGGCAGCGGCAAAATTAACCACAAAGCCAATCAAACAGGCGCCAGCTGTAATCTCTCTCATACACACTCACACACACACGCATGCACGTACACACACACACACGCGCACACATGCGCACACACCTACAGGCCTGCGGTTGGTAATTGCCCATATTGTTGTCAGTAGATTAAAAGTTGGATATTGGAAATATAATGGTGTGTAAACAGCTTTCTTCCCCTCTCCCTCTCCCGTTCTCTTACTGTGCTCTCTCTCTCTCTCTCTCTCTCTCTCTCTCTCTCTCTCTCTCTCTCTCTCTCTCTCTCTCTCTCTCTCTCTCTCTCTCTCTCTCACGCATGTTCTGCGGTTTCTCTCTCAGTCTAGAGGAGAGAAGTGCGTACCAGAATCCGATAAGACTAATAGAAACTTTCCACTGAGCACCACCACCACTCTGCTCGTAAAACCACCCACGTCCCTCTTCCCTCCTCCTTCCATTCTCTCCTCTCTCTCTCTCTCTCTCTCTCTCTCTCTCTCTCTCTCTCTCTCTCTCTCTCTCTCTCTCTCTCTCTCTCCCATATCTCTGGATGTGACCCCATGAAAGATCTTTATTTAATTCACTCAAGTCCAGCTGGGCTCTCGCCAACAGCCCTGCCCACATCTTTCTTTCTTTCTTTTCGCCTCTCCCTCGCTCTCGCCTCTCTCTCACTCACTTTGGGGGTGGTATGAAGAGAATGCCTACATACCAGGCTGCTCTCATAGAGATGGCATGGTGGGCAGGATAATACAGGACTGGCATCTCAGCCAGATCGCTCAAGATGGACTTCGAAACTGGACGTCTGTCCTTGTCCTGAGGACGTCGGGAAATGCCTTCAGAACCGGCCCCTATTTATTTATTTTATTTATAGGGAACAATGCACATTAACATCAATAATGCAACATCCATGTAAATGTGCCGGGGCTAGCCAAAAACTAATTTGCACCCGTCGTCCCTGGGCAGGTAAGGGCTTTTACACAGCCGCTATACAAATACTCACTTAAACAATACAAAATACAAATACATTACATCCAATAATATATAATTCTAACAACAACAACACTATCATCAGCTGTTGTCTTACGTATGAGGAACCACAGATACAGTAACTCGTGTGAAGAGAGCACGACAAAACCTATTCCAGAGATTTGGCAATGGTCCTCAGATCCTCAAAAGGTTCTACAGTTGCACCATCGAGAGCATCCTGACTGGTTGCATCACTGTCTGGTATGGAAACTTCTCGGTTTCCGACCGCAAGGCACTACAGAGGGTAGTGTCGTATGGCCGGGTACATCAGTGGGGCAGGATGGCCCTAAAAATTGTCAAAGACTCCAGCCACCCTAGTCATAGACTGTTCTCTCTGCTACCGCACGGCAAGCGGTACCGGAGCGCCAAGTCTAGGTCCAAAAGACTTCTTAACAGATTCTACCCCCAAGCCTTAAGACTCCTGAACATCTAGTCAAATGGCTACCCAGACTATTCGCATTGCCCCCCCCTACTCTCTGTTATTATCTATGCGCAAGCCACTTTAATACCTCTACCCACATGCATATATTACCTCAATTACCTCAGTTAGTACCGGTACCCCCTGTATATAGCCTCGCTATTGTTTTTATACTGCTGCTCTTTAATTATTTGTAACTTTTATTTCAACATTTCACCTGTTGTATTCGGCGCATGTGACAAATACCATTTGATTTGATTTGATGTGTAAAGGTTTGGATAGATTTGAGCCAATTTAAATGTAAAAATACAACAATCAGTGCAGCTTCTCAAGTCCATGGGCATTGCATTCCAGGATATTGTAGCTTTAAATGAGAAGGCCGATTGACCGATTTGACTGTGTCGAAAAAGGGACAACGCAATCCCCGCTGGGGGCAACAGTGAGCGTTATTACCACCAAATAGGCTTGGGTTTTGCTATGGTGTCGTCGATGTCCGTAATCCCATGACTCCATAGCCGAAGGTTGCGTGTTCAATCCCAGTGGTAGACACTCGTTTTTTATTTAAACCCTATCCCATATCTTAACCCTTAAGTTAACCAGTCGGAGTGAATGCCTAAATGTCATGTTTAATCCTATCCCAAAGCTTTAAGTCTTAACTTGACCATTCAGAACAATGCAGCAAGAGCAACCCATGGTGTCAAAAACACTTTGAAGTTTGACATTTGGAGAAACGTGGAGAAATGTCAGAATCTGAAGTTAAATTGATTAAACGGTGATATCTTGTTGGGCATCTACTGGACAAGGAGTGGATACAGCACGGACAGAGAGCCTTTTATAAACAAGCATTCAAGGCAGAGAGGAGAGTGTCCGACATCAGCCTCTCTCTCTCTCTCCTCTTTATCCCACTGCTGCCCTCTCTCTTTCCCTCTCTCCTCTTTATCCCACTGCTGCCTCTCTCTCTCTCTCTCCTCTTTATCCCACTGCTGCCCCTCTCTCTCCCTCTCTCCTCTTTATCCCACTGCTGCCCTCTCTCTCTCTCCCTCTCTCCTCTTTATCCCACTGCTGCCCCCTCTCTCTCCCTCTCTCCTCTTTATCCCACTGCTGCCCTCTCTCTCTCCCTCTCTCCTCTTTATCCCACTGCTGCCCCCTCTCTCTCCCTCTCTCCTCTTTATCCCACTGCTGCCCTCTCTCTCTCCCTCTCTCCTCTTTATCCCACTGCTGCCCCCTCTCTCTCTCTCTCTCTCTCTCTCTCTCTCTCCTCTTTATCCCACTGCTGCCCTCTCTCTCTCCCTCTCTCCTCTTTATCCCACTGCTGCCCTATCTCTCTCCCTCTCTCCTCTTTATCCCACTGCTGCCCTCTCTCTCTCCCTCTCTCCTCTTTATCCCACTGCTGCCCTCTCTCTCCCTCTCTCCCCTTTATCCCACTGCTGCCCTCTCTCTCTCCCTCTCTCCTCTTTATCCCACTGCTGCCCCCTCTCTCTCCATCTCTCCTCTTCTGTTTTTTGTTGTTGTGTCCCCCTCTTGAGCTTCCCAGCTCTTTGAGTGGTTTAGGTAGGTTAGTGGAGGTCAGCACAGTGTGTGTGTGTGTGTGTTTGTGTGTTTGTGTGTGTGTGTGTGTGTGTGTGTGTGTTTGTGTGTGTGTTTGTGTGTGTGTGTGTTTGTGTGTGTGTTTCCCACGTTTGTTAAGCCCATGACCTCCTTTCACTCCTCCTCATTAGCATGTGAATCCCCCCTCACGCCGAGGACCAGGCGAGTATGGAGAGAGAGAGAGAGAGAGAGAGAGAGAGAGAGACCTCAGAATTGGCTTGGCTGTTTACCATATGGTTCTCTGGAGGTCTCACAGGGTGTGTGTATGGAAAGTAAGCTCAACAGAGCATCAAGATAACTATCTACATGGGTGACAGAGACATTGCAATGGCTACCCAGACTTCTTGCTTCGACCAAACGCTTTGCCACGCCCATGGATGTTAGTTTCTTCTCCACAATGAGTCTGGATCTGAGTGCAGGTTGGCATCTATTGTCATGAATCTTGCCCTGGAGGCAGCTCTGTAGAGTGGTCACTAAACTGAACCCTAACCATAAACCTAACCACTAAACCTAACCTTAACCATAATTTTAAAGGAGAATTCCACCCCAAAACTATCTTTTGGTATTTGTTTCATTAGTCCGTAGCTGATATAGTCCTAAAATCTTAGCATTTCAGGAATCAGGTTTTCAAGATATACAATTTTCAAAATACAGAAATACAGCCGGTATGATGGGTTTTGCATCATATGATAAAAGATACATCATACCGGCAGTATTTCTGTATTTTGAAAGTTGTATATATATATCAGAAAGTTATATATATCTGTAATGCAGAACAGTTTCGGAACTATATCAGTTTTCCTTTAACTACACTGCTAACCGTGATGCCTAACCTTAACCTTCAATTAGGACCAAAAAAGCACATTTTTGTTTCAATAAATTTTTACTACATAGACGATTTTTCTTTGCAGCTGGCCCATCTAGCAGAAATCGCTCAGTTCTGCCTTCAGGGCAAGATTCATGACAATAAACATCAACCTGCTATCTGAGTACCTCCCCGACCCTTCACCGAATTCGAACACATTTGGGGCCGTCTGGTTGGTCCAGAAACCGATGGGTTGGGACAGAGTCAGAACACACGTGGGTAAAGCAGCAGTTTGAACATGAATCATTGGCTTTGATATGCAATCGCTGATGACTTTGTTTTGTACAACGCCACTCGTCACCACAAACAACTTCAATGATGGCAGTCTCAGACTGAAGTATGTAGCGAATGACAGAGCAGCGGAAGAATTTAGTGTGTGTCATCAGGCTGAGACCCCCACGCTCAGTCTCTCTCTCCCCAGTCTCTCTCTCCCCAGTCTCTATCTCCTCAGTCTCTCTCTCCCCAGTCTCTCTCTCCCCAGTCTCTCTCTCCTCAGTCTCTCTCTCCCCAGTCTCCCTCTCCGCAGTCTCCCTCTCCCCAGTCTCTCTCTCCCCAGTCTCTCTCTCCTCACTCTCTCTCCCCAGTCTTTCTCTCCTCAGTCTCTCTCTCCCCAGTCTCTCTCTCCTCAGTCTCTCTCTCCTCAGTCTCTCTCTCCCCAGTCTCTCTCTCCTCACTCTCTCCCCCCCACTCTCTCTCTCCTCAGTCTCTCTCTCCCCAGTCTGTCTCTCCTCAGTCTCTCTCTCCTGTCTCTCTCTCCCCAGTCTTTCTCTCCCCAGTCTCTCTCTCCCCAGTCTCTCCTCAGTCTCTCTCTCCTCAGTCTTTCTCTCACCAGTCTCTCTCTCCCCAGTCTTTCTCTCCCCAGTCTCCAGCCACAGTTGCTGTGCTTTTTGGCAGGTGAGCTCATCGGGGTACTGCCCTGCACCATTCAGACTATAGAGACAAAGAGTGGAGGGAGAGAAAGAAAGAGGGAGGGAGAAGGAAGGAAAAAGACACATATAACTGACAGAGTAGACTGACGCAGTACAGTAAACAATCAACAGGAGGTTGTTGACAATGTAAACAAAGGGTTTAATGAATGTCCTGCTAACTACTAATCAGCACACACTGTGTACCAGGTAGAGTCAGCTTCTCTCCACAGGCCACAGGTAAGTTGACTGTGTGTGTTGCGTGCTCAGGTGTGTGGTCTGAGAATTGTCCCAGGTGTGTGTTGACCTGTGTGTGTGTGTGCAGTCATGCTGCCAAGCCTGGTTCTCCACCGGTCCTCAGTGCGTCCATACCAGCGTGGATTCTACTGCAGCGACGTCAGTCTGCGTTACTCCTACAAGAACTCCACCATCCCCTCATCCGTCCTCACTGCTGTGGGGCTCATTGTGCCCAGTGTGGCCGTAAGTCTGCCCCACCACAGAGCACTCTGCCTGGGGAAGGCTGGGAGGAGAGGGGGGAGCCTGGAGGTCTAGAGGTCTGCATGGTCAACTGGGTCAGACAGAGTGACCATATTAGATGAAAGATTTAAACAGTGGGTTAGATGTGGAGTTAACTGGGTGGTGATTAAATCACTATCTCTGGCTGATTTGAGCTCCACCAACCGTCACTCTTCTAGACTCAGACGACCATGTTGGACCAACCTCTGTTTCTCTCTCCTCCTTTGCTATCCCATGTTCCCCTTGTGCAACCCGCCCCCTCCCTCGACCTCCCGTTTGTGTCCATGTCACTAACCTTATGTCTCTCCCCCTCTCCCCCCCCTCTTCTCTCTCTCTCTCTTTCTCTCTCTCCCGCCTGTCTCTCCCCCCCTCCCTCTCTCTCTCTGTGCAGCTGGCCTGCCCTTCCTGATAATAGAGTCTAGCACCATACAGCCGTACCAGAGAGGTTTTTACTGTTCTGACGAGTCCATCCGGTACCCATATAAAAATGGAGACACTATCAGCGATGCTGTGCTCTGTGCTGCTGGCATTCTTATTGCCATCCTCTCTGTAAGTCTACCTCTCGTACTATCGCTCCTTTCCCTCACTTCATACTCCATACTCATCCCTTCATGTCTCTGTCTGTCTATATGTCTGTGTGTCTGTCTGTGTGTCTGTCTTTGTACGTGTTGTTCCATGTGTTGTGTGCTCTGTGTGAAGTCATTTTCCATCGCCATACCAGCATTGGCTCCAGACTGTTTCCATTCTTCTGATGAGCGAGGGAGGGTGTGTGTGTGTGTGTGTGTGTGTGTGTGTGTGTGTGTGTGTGTGCTTGTGCGTGTGCGTGTGAACCACACACTCCTGGTTTGAGCTGTTGATGTGATACACTACATTCCCATGCCTCTTGTTGCCTGCCCTCTAGGCTTGGTGCCCCCAGTGCCCTCGCTCACCACACACACACCAGACACCAGACACCAGACACACCCTGCACTGAGTCCTAGCCCCCTCTACTATATGAGACCCTAGACTGTGCTCTGTTGGCGTCTGCCCTCATGGTGGTACAATCTAGCTACCAGCTCAGCGCTTCGGCTTATTCAAACCAGGAGTGTGTGTGTGTATGTGTGTGTGTGTGTGTGTATGTGTGTATGTGTATGTGTATGTGTATGTGTATGTGTATGTGTATGTGTGTGTGTGTGTGTGTGTGTGTGTGTATGTGTATGTGTGTTCTCACAGCTCATGGTGTGGGTAAGCTGGCGGATTCCACACATCTGTATATCATTAGTGGTGTCTCCTGTGATTCTGACACCAATCCTACTCGGACATACGCATGCAGACACTCACTCACACACACACACACACACACACACACACACACACACACACACACACACACACACACACACACACACACACACACACACACACACACACACACACACACACACACACACACACACACACACTTTCCTAGCATGGCCTCTTGGCTGTGTTTTCCCCAGGGAAACCCCCCCCTCTCCGCCCTCCTCTACCCTCTTCTCTCCCTCCACCTCCCGCTGCCATCCCTGACAGATTCTGTCTGCACAGTGGGATAAGTTAGGCAGCGTGGAGAGTGATGGAGAGAGAGAGGAGAGAGAGAGAGAGAGAGAGAGAGAGAGAGAGAGAGAGAGAGAGAGAGAGAGAGAGAGAGAGAGATGGATTCATATTAGTATATGGGGAGAATGTTAAGAGGTACAGTAGATCTCTAGCTGTCTCAGAGGAGAGGAGAGATATAGTGAGAGAGGAGAGGGCTGTGTGTGGACATTCAGAGATCCAGGGGGTCCACAAGGGGATGGCGTGCCCCTGTGTCTCTTGGTGGGGCTAGGCTGTACCCCACCGCACCCCAGCCATGCTAGAACAGTTCAGCTCTTGTGTTACAACATCACTGCAGGATTGTATGAGACAGCGTTAACCCACTGAGCTAAGGCCAGAGCACTAGATATAAGCTGTGTTATCTCTATCTGTCTCTGTTAGAGGTGTCATCTGTCCATCTCATCCCCCTTCCCCTCCATCAGCTCCTCTGTCATTAAAGCCTCATCATTAGTTATCATACCAGTGGTGCCTGAGGGAACGGCAGGCCATGCTCACTCTGTCCATCTCTCCATCTGCCTATTATCTATTCATCATCCTCACTGTCTCTGTCTCTCCATCTTCACTGTTTTATCCATGTCTTCACTTACTCAACATGAGAATGATTAACGATAGATTGTCACTGTGTCCATGCATGCGTGTTTGACCTAGCTGCATGCGAGTTGACAGTATCACTCATCGGAGCCTCATCAAGAGTTTGTTTGTAATGTTCAATTCCTTCCACCTTTTCAATGCAAACTCTCCTCTCCTCTCCTCTCCTCTCCATAGATTGTTATAGGAGAGTGCTACAGGATTCACCATCGGAGGGAGGGATCTAAGTCTTTCATTGGGAACCCTTATGTCTCATCTCTCTACAAACAGGTGAGTACCAGTAGAGGTGTGGGAGGGTCGAGACAGACCATAAATGATACATAAAAAAATAACAAAATGTTTTCATGCTAATAGTTGTACATCATGGTACTAATGGTTGTTTGCGTCCTCCAGGTTGGAGTGTTTATATTTGGCTGTGCCATCAGCCAGTCGTTCACAGACATTGCCAAGGTGTCAGTGGGCAGGATGAGACCTCATTTCCTGGACGTGTGTGCTCCTGACTGGTCAACCATCAACTGTTCCCTTGGATACATCACCTCCTACACCTGTAGCGGCCTTCAGAACAAAGTACAGGAGGCCAGGTCAGTACACACACACACATCAGACACTGAGTCCTAGCCCCCTCTACTATGTGATACCCAATACTGTGCTCTGTTGGCGTCTGCCCTCATGGTGGTACACATTTGCTTGTTTTTCAGGAAATCCTTCTTCTCAGGACATGCCTCCTTCTCTATGTTTACTATGCTCTACTTGACTGTGAGTAACACACACACACAGACACAGACACACACACACACACAGACACACACACACACAGACACACACACACACACACACACACACAGACACACACACACACACACAGACACACAGACACAGACACACACACACACACACACACACACACACACACACACACACACACACACACACACACACACACACACACACACACACACAATGTGGTACACAGCAACAATGGAGTGCAGATGACAGAGAGCATTATGTGAAGTAGATTTAATGAGCTGCAGGATTCATCTGCCGAGTGAAAAATATCTTTGTTCTCCATCTACCCCTCTATCATCCCCCTCTCTCGCTCTCTCCCCCTCATTCTAACCCCTCATTGCTCTCTCTCTCTAACTCACTCCCTCTTTCCTGCTCATAGTTTAGTCAGACACTCTGAAGTCTTATTCTCTTTTCCTTTTCATAGATGGATGGATGGATATATAGATAGATGGATAGATGGATGGATGGATGGATGGCTAGATGGATAGATAGATGGATAGATGGATGGATGGCTAGATGGATGGATGGATAGATGGATAGATAGATGGATAGATGGATGGATGGCTAGATGGATAGATAGATGGATAGATGGATGGATGGCTAGATGGATGGATGGTTAGATGGATGGATAGATGGATGAATGGATGGATGGATGGATGGATAGATGAATACACTTCCTCTCTCCTCTCTCTCCCTTCCTCTCTCCTTCTCTCTCTCCTCTCTCTCCCTTCCTCTCTCCACCTGTTGCGGTTTATAGGTCAGTCTTCGTGACCCAGGGGGCCTCCATCATTCCAACACACTCGTTCCCCTATCTCTTTGTCTCTACCTCCCCTCTTTATCCCCTCCATATCTCGTTCCCTCTTCCACTCTATTACGACTGCAGATATTTCCACAACTATGCTCACTACTGACCCAGTGTGACTCAGTCAGTGTTTTGGGCTGGGCTAGGTTAGGTTTAGCTTGGCTGAGCTGGGTTGTACAGGCTTTTGGGTGTACATGGTTGGCCCATGCCTCCAAGAGTATTGTGTGGTATTTTTGTGGAGAGCTCTGGATATATCCCCGCCTCTCTCTGGCAGCCTCTCGGTTAGAATGGAGAGAGGGAGTGTAAAAGAGGGAGAGAAGGAGAGAGGTGGTGCTTTCAGACCGCAGGCTTGATATTTAAACCACAAACAAGTCTTCTGGGAGGTGGAGTGTGGTGAAGTCACAGAAGAGCAAGAAGAGAGGGAAGAAGGAAAAGAGCAAGGAGAGAATAGCCAACTCTCCTAGGAAATATAAACTGACCAACAAGTCAGATTGTACACTACTCACACACACACGCATCAGCACACACTCCAAGGATCCTGTTTTTCAAATAGATGGCTAGTAAACAATATTACAGGCATTCTGTGGTGGTGCGGAATGACGGCAGGAAATCTCTTTCTCTCTCTATCTCTTTCTCAGTTGTGCGTTTTACATCTGTCCCAGAATGATTATGTGAGTCAGAGAGAAAGTGTCTCTCTTCTTGAGTAGAATTTTCTAAGAAACCACTAAACTTATGAGGAGACTATTGTTGTTTTTTTATTGTCGTTTTTCTTAGGACACAAACACAAAACAAATTATCTAAAACATTCCTCAGTCTGTGGTGGGAAAATGGCTCTCATACTCACACAGAAGCCTGTATCTCTCTAGGACCAGGACTGGAACTCCAGCCTCTATCTCTCTAGGACCAGAACTGGAACTCTAGCCTGTATCTCTCTAGGACCAGGAATGGAACTCCAGCCTCTATCTCTAGGACCAGAACTGGAACTCAAGCCTGTATCTCTCTAGGACCAGGACTGGAACTCCAGCCTCTATCTCTCTAGGACCAGAACTGGAACTCTAGCCTGTATCTCTCTAGGACCAGGAATGGAACTCCAGCCTCTATCTCTAGGACCAGAACTGGAACTCAAGCCTGTATCTCTCTAGGACCAGGACTGGAACTCCAGCCTCTATCTCTCTAGAACCAGGACTGGAACTCCAGCCTGTACCTCTCTAGGACCAGGACTGGAACTCCAGCCTGTATCTCTCTAGGACCAGGACTGCCCTTGACACCACTACAGTAGGCCTAGTAAACATCATGGCTGTGAAGGACAGACATTCCTGTCTTACTCTCTTCCTATTGCCTGGTCTCCACCTTTTCCCTCCTTGCCTTCACCTTTCCCCCTGGATCTGCGGACAGGGGCGGACTTAATGACTTGTCTGATAATCAATTGTTAATTGATTTCTGGCTGGCCAAATAAGTGGAGGTGGTAGCTCATTCATTAGTTTGTTCCACACTGATCAGAAACATTTAGCACGCAATCATGTCATCAATTGTATTATTTTGCTCTTGACTCTTGTATAGGCTATAGTAGCCTTATACAGTATAATCTATCCACCCTCGAGCTGTCCTGTTTTATCTGTCTTAACGTAACTTACTTCAATGTGTCTCAATCAATCATTCATTCCACAGCATTACATTCATGCATTTAAATAGGCGGCTATTAGAAAACTGTATTAATATTGATATGTATGGAAAGAAATCATTGATTTCATGATGAATTATTATTCGGCTGTATGGGGCGAGGCCTCGTGCGGATAAATGATTATTATATTCAGTTTTGATTACAATTTTTTTATTTTTTATTATTATGACCAGTTCACGAAGCCCCTGATGATGTCAGGCCTGAGGCAATTGCCTCTTCTGCCTACTGGTAAGTCCGCCACTGCCTGCGGAAGCCAGAACTCTAAACATCCCTGAGAGGAGAGAGGGAGAGAGGAATGGCAGGGCGCCTTCCTCTCCTTCCTCGAAGACAACAATAATGATGAGCTTGTCTTCCAGGAAGAGCCAGCAGCCTCCTCCTTACCTTCCTCTGGGAATCCATGGCCTTATGGGGGAGGAGCGGGACTTAGGCAGGGCTGTTGTTACTGTAGGTCAGCTTATTAACACTTGGTGAGAGAGGGGGTGAGGGAGACCTTGGCGGCGGATGCCCCACCCAGTCTCTGGCTATATGAAGCAGGAAGTACAGGTCTAAGTCTGAGGGGAGAAGAAGAAACACAGGAAGTCCAAGGGTGAGGAGAAGAGAAGAGAGAACACAGTCCCTGTCATCTGTCATCGTACTTCTTAAAGACACTCATCTCAGTAATATACCACAATATATTTCACACGTATTCCCTTTTACCGAGGAATTTCTCCTGATGAAGTACATATCTACACATGTGCTTCAGATCTGATGTATACATCTGTCTGTGTAAAACTATAAATCTGTCTGTGTAAAACTATAAATCTGTCTGTGTAAAACTATAAATCTGTCCTGTGTAAAACTATAAATCTGTCTGTGTAAAACTATAAATCTGTCGGTGTAAGATCAAACACGTACTGCCCAATGTCTTTCTGTGGTCATCCATTCAAATAATAATCCCTTTCACTCTCTCTCTCCCTTTCTTTCTCTCTTTCTCCCTCCCTCCCTCTTTCTCCCTCTCTCCATCCCTCCATCAGTTCTATCTCCAGTCCAGGTTCACTTGGCGAGGTGCCCGGTTGCTCCGCCCCCTCGTCCAGTTCACGCTGCTGATGATGGCATTCTACACCGGCCTATCACGTGTCTCCGACCACAAGCACCACCCCACAGACGTACTGGCTGGCTTTGTACAGGGTGCCCTGGTGGCCTACTGCATAGTGAGTACAGACACACACAAACACACACACATTTAATCCTGGTCCTGGGGACCCAAAGGGCCGCACATTTTTGTTTTTGCCCTAGCACTGCACACCTGATTCCACTCAGGCCCGGTTCCAAAGGCTTGATGAGTTGATTATTTAAATCAGGTGTGTAGTTCTAGGGCAAAAAACTAAAATGTATACCCCTTTGTGTCCCCAGGACCAGAACTAATAAACGCTGGCCTAATGCATGATGAGTCACTGTTAGAAATCTATTGTATTGTGACTGTAAGGGTTAGGGTCAGAGGTCAGAGGTCAAGGTTAGTCTGCTGTTTGTCAGGCCAGATCAGGTAATCAGAGATATGAGGGCTGAGAGAGAGATAATGTATTGAGGCATTAAACTACTACAGGACATTCTTCAGACCTTCTCCCCTACTTTTCTCTCCCTCAACTCCGCCTTTCCCCTTACCTCACTCTCTCTTTCAGTCTTTATACCCCTCTCTCTCTCTCTCTCTCTCTCTCTCTCTCTCTCTCTCTCTCTCTCTCTCTCTCTCTCTCTCTCTCTCTCTCTCTCTCTCTCTCTCTCTCTCTCTCTCTCTCTCCATCTACCTCTATCCCATACCTCTCTCTCTCTTTCTCTCTTTCTCTCCCACTCCCTCTCTCGCTACCTCCCTCTACGTCCCTCTCCCCTCCCCCTCCTCTCCTCTCCTCTCTCTCTCTCTCTCTCTCTCTCTCTCTCTCACTACCTCCCTCTACCTCCCTCTCTCTCTCTCTCTCTCTACCCCTCTGTGAAAAAAAACAGGCTCCGAAGTGAAGAGAATCTGATTCCCTTTAATGAATAGCACATTGCCTGGAGCCAGCTCCCCAGGAGAGAGAGAATGTGTGTGTGTGTGTGTGTGTGTGTATGTGTGAGAGAGAGAGAGAGAGAGAGAGAGGGAGAGAGAGAGAGAGAATCCCTACAAACTGTAACCATCATAGCTTTACTAAGCCATATGTTGCCAAATTACATTTGGTGAGGAGAGAGAGAGAGAGAGAGAGAGAGAGAGAGAGAGAGAGAGAGAGAACTTTGAAACAAAAATGAGGTTGTTAATTATTTGTTTGTTTTTTATTTGGCTGCTCTGGTTTTATCACCTCAGCATGACACACACTCCTGCCTCATTCACTTCAGGAATGGAAATGGTTAGGTTCCTAAAGTGAGAGAGGCCATGGTGGCGCCTAGACTCAGCTACTGACATATCTCTGGCACTGCCACACACACCACTCTGGCAATCTTTATACACACACACATATTGCCAGGGCTGGGCAGGGGTACTGACAGCACCCCTTTTTTAAAAAGTTTCTACCAGGCTGAACTTAGAGAACCTTCCCTTCCCTGCCCAAAACTCCACTAGGTAGGAGAGGTTGTGGGAGAGGTTCTGATCCAATCAAAACTGTGTAAGCTGTTCTTATTGCCCTGTCAGCATCGTCAATCATCTGGAACAATATAAACATTAATAAGAGAAACATCAACATATACTGAAATGAGTTCAGATAATGGGTATGACCTACACTCTTAGAAAAAAAGGTGCGCTCTAGAACCAAAAGGGGTTATTTGGCTGTCCCCATAAGAGAACCCTTTGAAGAACCTCTTTTAGTTCCAGGTAGAACCCTTTTGGGTTCCATGTAGAACCCTTTCCACAGAGGGTACTACATGGATCCCAAAAGTGTTCTACCTAGAACCAGAAAGGGTTCTCCTATGGGAGGACAGAGGGGAGGAGCGATAGGGAAGAGGAGAGAAGGGCAGAAGGAGAAGAGAGGGAGGAGAGGAGGAGTTTTCTTAGCTCTGTGTATTTCATAGAGAACTCAGCTATTCTTCAGAGCGACAGCCAAGAGACCTGCACACACGCACACACACACACACACACAGCTGCAGGTCGCGGCTATCGGCTTAGCTAGTTTAACGACGCTGCTGCCTTCTCCAATCAGAGTTGAAACACAGAAACATCTGGGATCACTTTAGAGGGGCTGTTAAGAGAGGGGGGAGGGAGGGAGGGAGGCGGAGATAAGGGTGATTCCAACACTTTAGAGGTATTTAACCCTCTCAATAAGCTACAGTGGAGAGATGAAGGTACTTGCGTGTTCATACCACTATCACCCACTGGCCTTTTCTGACGTCTGAAGAACTGAAGCACACAGACATGTCAGACCTCTTTATACACTGAGTGTACAAAACATTAGGAACACCTTCAGAACAGCCGCAATTCGTCTGGAAAATGGACTGCAATGTGACGAAAGCGTTCCACAAGGATGTTGGCCCATGTTGACTCCAATGCTTCCCACAGTTGTGTCAAGTTGTCTGGATGTCCTTTGGTTGGTGGACCGTTCTTGATACACACGGGAAACTGTTGAGCGTGGAAAAACAGAGGCGTTGCAGTTCTTGACGCACTCAAACTGGTGTGCCTGGCACCTACTACCATACCCTGCCCATTCACCCTCGGAATGGCACACACAAACAATCCATGTCTCAATTGTCTCAAGGTTTAAAAATCCTTCTTTAACTTGTCTCCTCCCCTTCATCTACACTGACTGAAGTGGATTTAAGAAGTGACATCAATAAGGGATCATAGCTTTCACCTGGATTCACCTGGTCAGTCTACTGTATGTCCTTCAAACTCAACTCCAAGCCAGTTCCATTGCTTGTTTTCATTGCTCCCCTCTAATCAGGGACTGATTTAGACCAGGTGTGTGCAATTAATGTGCTAAGGTCGATGTCCTCCTGATCTTTCTTATACCTCTCAGATATAGGAGAGACACTTCAGAACAAACTTCCTTTAGATTATTTGGGGGGGCTATGTGTTGTTCCATGTAGTGAATCTATTATTCAATGCGTTTGTGTGGGCTAAAAGCAGTAAGGCCAAAAATACTTTTTTATTTAAAAAAAGTACATATATTTTTGGTAAAATATAAAATCCAAAATCAAGTAGCTTAATGATCCATGGTATGACCTTCTTAAAACAATTCCGTATAGGGCTTAGACTGATGGGTTAATTATCAGGTAGAACAGAAAACCAGCAGGCTACGGACTTCGTAGGGTAAGAGTTGAATACCCCTGGTCAATGTCCTGGAAAGAGCAGGTGCTCCAAATGTTTTGTCTACTCAGTGTATAGAGGCTTCTCTGTTAGTGATGTTGAAGGCCTCTATATTTATTCTTACAAATCCCCATACTGCTATCTCACGCGATCTCTGAGCGAGGGGTTAGCTATAGCTGTGGTAGGTTCTGGTGAAAGCCACAGGTTGTGTCTGGCGATGTATTCTATAAAACACAGTGAGCTGTGCTTGTTCATTTTAGACACGCTCACTTCCTTCCTGCCATGCCACAATGTCTGTCTGACTCAGTGTCTTCATGATTCACATGGTGTGACAGAGGACTCTAAACATGACTGGCAGACTGCCATCAGAAATAGTATAATGACTGCAATCTCTCCAAGGCAAAAGCAGACCCGTGCCAGGCTGTACGCAGTGATGGAGGGATGAAACACTCCTCCATCAGTGAGGATGACTGTATCGTCTATCTGTCACACTCTACACACACCAGACTTCTCCCTGACTCCCTGAGACAGTGTTCCCCCTTTAAATGTTCCACTGGCATGTTTCCAGTAGGACCATATTTAGGAGCACACATTCCCCTACTCTCCTGGTGTCTGCTGCTGAGTCTGCATTTCTCACACAATAGGCTGGGAGGTGGTGTGTGTGTGTGCACAGGAAGCCTCTTTGCTGTGATAATGCCTGGACCAGCCAGGGGTTAGAGGTCAGAGGTGGTCAGCAGGGGGACAAGGCCTGCTCTGATTGGATGACTGGGTCCTTGGAATGCGTCCCGTCTGAGGAAGGGGTTTGGAATGCCGCCCACATCTTTAACTGTAGTGGGCAGATATATGATACCATTCACCACTCTGCTCAAAATACTGCTACACACAGATGATACAGTGATATATGTGCATGCTAAGAGCAAGCAACAAGCTGCACAAGAACTCACTACTGTAATGGTCCAGGTCACAACGTGTCTCAGTGACTCATGTTTGCATCTCAATGTGAAAACTGTCTGCATGTTCTTCACAAAGAGGGCAACTGATGCTACTGAGCCAGATGTCTATGTGTCAGGGGAGAAGCTCCAGGTGGTATCTGATTTTAAGTACCTTGGCATCATACAGCCCAAGCTTGCTGTGCAACATTCTGTCTACAAACAGGCTCTCAAAGTGCTTGATAGAAAGCCCAATGGCCATCATCACTGTTACATCCTCAGAGCTCCTGAGTTGGAAAAATCTTGTGCAGTACACCGACGCATGTCTTGCATTCAAGATCCTAAATGGCCAGGCTCCCACTCCACTCAGTACTTTTGTTAAACAGAAAACCCAAACATATGGCAGCAGATCCACAAGGTCTGCCATGAGAGGTGACTGTATAGTTCCCTTAAGGAAAAGCACCTTTAGTCAATCCGCTTTCCCTGTGAGAGCTTCCCATGTCTGGAATACACTGCCATCAGACACACACAACTGCACCACCTATCACACTTTCATAAAAAACATGAAGACACGGCTAAAGGCCAGTCAGACTTGTGAACATAATCCCAGTTGTGTATTGCAGCTTTCCATGTTGTCTGTTGTCTGTAGCTTGTGAGGCGTGGAAACACTTTGTTGCTTTTAGGGATTTTGTCTTGTTGCTTTTTGTCCTATGTTGCTCTGCGCGTGCTCACTGCTCGTTGATTGTCTGTATTGTAATTGTTTTTAATAACCTGCCCAGGGACTGCGGTTGAAAATTAGCCGGCTGGCTAAAACCGGCACTTTTACTGAAACGTTGATTAATGTGCACTGTCCCTGTAAAAATAAAAATAAACTCAAACACACCACATATGAATTTACATTTGTAAGTACGAATCCACACACACGCACGCACACACAGATATACAAACACACACACACACACAGACACACACACACACACACACACACACACACACACACACACACACACACACACACACACACACACACACAGGGCCTGTTTTTCTAGTGAAGTGTCTTTGTGTGTTGAGCTGGTAGAGTCTATTATGGGTCTCTCTATGATGATGTCATGACTCCATCAAAGGTCATTAGTAAGGTTGTTAAAGGTCATGCTGTGACAGCAGGCTGTCTGGAATATGACCCCTCACCTTTATGTCTGTCTCCATCAGCTGAGCCTATTTGGATGTGTGGGAGAAGGAAAGAAGTAAGGAGGAGAGAAAGAAGGGGAAAAGAGGAAGAGAAGAATGGAGAGAAATATAAGGAAGGAGTAGTGAAGGAGAGAGGGGGACTTCAGGGCTTAAGTCGTAATATTCTGTTGCTAAGGGCTGTTATATCCCGTTGCTAAGAGCCTTTTCCATAGGCCCACTTCCTGCCCAGTCTGCCCGGTTTCCTGTTTGGTCGATGATGTCATCAGGACCCCCATATCTCTTCCTCCCTCTCGGGAGACCAAGGGTGAGGCGGAGGGTGGAAAGAGTGGGGAGGAGAGGGGTGAAAGAGAAGGATAGAGCGGTGACCTCAGGAAGAGGCTGGCATTCTGTTTCTCTTCCTCCCTCTTCCTCCCACGCTAGGGCACTGTGAGCTCACTACCCGAGGGGAAGGGGGAGGAAGAGGGTGGAGAGAGGGCTGAGGAAGGGAGAAACGCCTGGCTCTTCTAGTCCTAATGATGATGATGATGATGATGATGTAGGGCTGTGGTCACTGTGAGCCATATTCAGTCATTTCCTCTGGTCAAATTCCTCACTAAAGCTGCTTATTATGTGTAGGTACTTTATCTCTCTCTCTCCCTCCATCTCTCTCTCTACCTCTATCGCTCTCTAGGTGTTCTATGTATCTGACCTGTTCAAGCCGAGGGTGAACCCTGCCTCACCCCCTCCCTCCCCCATCAAGAAGGAGCTCCTCCCCCCTGCTGACATCATCGAGCGGAACAACCACCACAACATGGTGTGAGACAGGCCCCGCCCCTTCCCATGACCGAGGAGCCTGTTCGCCTCCCATTGGACAGTAGAATGTAGCGACCAGAGAGACGGTCGCTGTGTCTCATATCACACTCTGTTCCTTATGTAGTGCGCTATTTATCACGCGCTGTGGTCCAAAGTAGTGCACTACTTAGGAAATAGCATGTTATTTGAGACCTGCCCTGCAGAGACCACTCTCACTATCCAGATTCTTTAACTACTATTGTTATTACTACTATTCTGATTTGAGCCCAGGTTAGAGCAAAAATGAAATGATCAAAAGCTAAAAGACAAGAAGTTACAGACAGCAGTGCAGAGACACTGAAACAGAACACTTTGTAACTACACAAAGGGAAAAAAGTGTAAAAAAATAAATGAATGACTGAATGAATGAATGAAGCAAGGAAAGAAAGACAGTCTCTGTCTGAGGCCTTGACATAGGATAACAACTTCCTTAGTGATAGGAACGATATTACTGCAAAATTACTAGCAAACCACACATACAGTATATGAGTAACAATATAGAGCAGAATTACTTACAGCACTATAATCCAGTTGACTGTCAATTATCGCCACTCGCCACCAGATGGAGCAGCTATTAGAACGCTTGTTGATGATCACGTAGAGCAGGGGTGTCAAACTCTTTCCATGGAGGGCCTAGTGTCTGCTGGTTTTTGGTCTTTCCTTTCGATTAAGACCTAGACAACCAGGTGAGTGGAGTTTCTTACTAACTAGTGACTTTAATTCATCAATCAAGTACAAGGGAGGAGCGAAAACCCGCAGACACTCGGCCCTCCGTTGAATGAGTGTGACACGTGACGTAGAGGGTTAAAGTAAACCTGTAACTAGTTAACTTGTCCAATGCCAGCTACTGACTATTACTAGAGAAGGAAGAGACCTGGAGAGGAACCAGACTCAAAGGGGGATCCATACTACTCTAGTTCCTACCACCAAGTAGAAGTTTGGACTAGTCTAGTTCTCAGCTCGACAAGGCTCTTCTAGCTGCCCCTCTGGGTAACCTAACCTGGGATGATGCTTTCTGAAAGAGGGGGGTAGGATGAAGCAAGGGTTCTTGAAAGAGGGATGTTAAAAGAGTAGGAATATTGATTGGTATTAGTTTGGGGGATTCGGGGGAGGAAGAGAAAGAGGGGGAGGTAAATGTCTCTCAGCCACCTGTCACCCTGTCTGGGAGCGTGGCTGTGCCATGCTGCCGCCTGATTGGCTGCACATGTGGGGGTGTGGTCTGTCGCCATGGATACAGGGTTGATTGACAGCTAAGCTGGGACATTATGGGATAGGGGCTCTTTCCGCTGGCAGGGAGGGGCTCAGGCCCACCCAATCACTCGTTAGCGGTATGTATGTATGTATGTATGTGTCCTGTGTGTCACTGTGTTGGTGCGCGCCTGTGTGTGTGCTTTTGTGTGTGTGTGATGTGTATAGGTTTGTGTGCCTTGTGTATTTGTGTGATTGTCTTTGTGTGTGTGTGTGTCTTTGATGAACCCTCCTGGTAGTGTGTGTAGAATGAACCCTCCTCACACACACCATTGTCTGTGCCAAGAATGTGTGTGTGTGTGTCAGAGAGGGCCAGAGGTGGAGGACTGAGACCCTGTCCAGAGAACGTAAGAAAACTGTGGATTTCATATTTTTATTTTCTGCTACTATGCATCTTTAACATGTTCAGTGCTAGTCCAGTCATATCATTAACTAACTGCTCCCCATCAGCCATTTTATTTTACAGTTCAGCTTACGCAGGGCAAATCGCAAATGGCATGCTATTCCCTATAGAATGCACTTCTGGCTAAAATAAGTGCACTAGATATGGAAAAGGGTGCCATTTTGGATGGAGCCTAAGACATCTTCTCAACTTCTCAATCACCACTTCAAAACGTTGCTAATGTTTCTAATAACGTTTAGTCCGTCCTATCATTTTGGCAAACCCTTTCCTTTTCATTTTATAAATATATAAATAATGTATAGTTCAAAAAAAAATTAACTGTGTAAGATATTATTTCTTATGTTTAACTATTGTCCACTATGAAACCACAACCTCTGTTCTCTACCAAGTGCTGCTTAAAAAGCATTGATTTACAGATTTATTTAGTTAACTCAAATATTGTAGATTTGTGGTAGTAAGTTTTTAATATGCGTTGAAAACAAACCTACAATTGTATTAAAATTCACTATTAGTATTTTTGTATTGTCTCATTTTGTACAAAATAAATATTAGCAAAGTTTTTGTTTCTGCTAAATGTACTTAGCTCTACTACATGTGGTTTTAAATAAAATGCCCATTATGAACACAACTATGTGAAGTCTTGTCTTGACAGTATGGGTTTATGTTGATGGTCTGTAGTGTTACTTTCATGTCTCATCTGAATGAAAATAGGGTAACACTTGAAGTGTTGTCCATGACAACTCTTTAACAGAGTCTTAAGAGCGTCCATAGTGTCATAACACGATTCAAAACGTGACCAAAATGTTATAAAAGTTTATGTCAACTGCAACAACTTGAGAGTTATATTTGTCTATATTTCTGTACATTAGTGTAGTAAGATATTGACAACACTTATGGATGTGTCATGAACAACACTTTAAAAGTGAATTGTTACCGAAAGTAGTATTCTACACACATCTATCTTGGCACAGGAGCTGGACTCGAGAAGAACCTCCCATTTTAAAATAGTGTTGATACTTTTCTTGAAGGTAAAATGTGTTAGTACAGGCACCACCATCAGTTCCTGTCAACAACAAACACCACAGACACCATAGGAAATAGGACTGGAAGTACTGTAATTATAAGTATTTAGGTCATACGGATGTAATTTACACACACATACACAGTGAACTCGAGAAGGCTCAGAGGAGTTGATTTCACACTTTGGCAGAGCAGAGGAGCAAGTGTGTGTGTGTGTGTGTGCGTGCCTGGGTGTGTGTGTGACTGAGTGAGAAACAGGCAATGTAATTTTCTCTGCAGTAAAGTCTGTTTTCATCTCAGGAGAGAGAAGTCTTTTAAGAACTGAACATAACTAAATAGATGTGGTGTTGAAACCCAGGTTCTGAGAGGACAGTGTGGTGTTAGAACCCAGGTTCTGAGAGGACAGTGTGGTGTTAGAACCCAGGTTCTGAGAGGACAGTGCGGTGTTAGAACCCAGGATCTGAGAGGACAGTGCAGTGTTAGAACCCAGGTTCTGAGAGGACAGTGTGGTGTTAGAACCCAGGTTCTGAGAGGACAGTGTGGTGTTAGAACCCAGGATCTGTGAGGACTGTGTGGTGTTAGAACCCAGGATCTGAGAGGACAGTGTGGTGTTAAAACCCAGGTTCTGAGAAGACAGTGTGGTGTTAGAACCCAGGTTCTGAGAGGACAGTGTGGTGTTAGAACCCAGGATCTGAGAGGACAGTGTGGTGTTAAAACCCAGGTTCTGAGAGGACAGTGTGGTGTTAGAACCCAGGATCTGAGAGGACAGTGTGGTGTTAGAACCCTGGTTCTGAGAGGACAGTGTGGTGTTAGAACCCAGGATCAGAGAGGACAGTGTGGTGTTAAAACCCAGGTTCTGAGAGGACACGGTGGTGTTAGAACCCAGGATCTGAGAGGACAGTGTGGTGTTAGAACCCAGGATCTGAGAGGACAGTGTGGTGTTAGAACCCAGGATCTGAGAGGACAGTGTGGTGTTAGAACCCAGGTTCTGAGAGGACAGTGTGGTGTTAGAACCCAGGATCTGAGAGGACAGTGTGGTGTTAGAACCCAGGTTCTGAGAAGACAGTGTGGTGTTAGAACCCAGGATCTGAGAGGACAGTGTGGCGTTAGAACCCAGGATCTGAGAGGACAGTGTGGTGTTAGAACCCAGGATCTGAGAGGACAGTGTGGTGTTAAAACCCAGGTTCTGAGAGGACAGTGTGGTGTTAGAACCCAGGTTCTGAGAGGACAGTGCGGTGTTAGAACCCAGGATCTGAGAGGACAGTGTGGTGTTAGAACCCAGGATCTGAGAGGACAGTGTGGTGTTAGAACCCAGGTTCTGAGAGGACAGTGTGGTGTTAGAACCCAGGATCAGAGAGGACAGTGTGGTGTTAAAACCCAGGTTCTGAGAGGACACGGTGGTGTTAGAACCCAGGATCTGAGAGGACAGTGTGGTGTTAGAACCCAGGATCTGAGAGGACAGTGTGGTGTTAGAACCCAGGTTCTGAGAGGACAGTGTGGTGTTAGAACCCAGGTTCTGAGAGGACAGTGTGGTGTTAGAACCCAGGATCTGAGAGGACAGTGTGGTGTTAGAACCCAGGTTCTGAGAGGACAGTGTGGTGTTAGAACCCAGGATCTGAGAGGACAGTGTGGTGTTAGAACCCAGGTTCTGAGAAGACAGTGTGGTGTTAGAACCCAGGATCTGAGAGGACAGTGTGGTGTTAGAACCCAGGATCTGAGAGGATAGTGTGGTGTTAGAACCCAGGATCTGAGAGGACAGTGTGGTGTTAAAACCCAGGTTCTGAGTAGATAGTGTGGTGTTAGAACCCAGGTTCTGAGAGGACAGTGTGGTGTTAGAACCCAGGATCTGAGAGGACAGTGTGGTGTTAGAACCCAGGTTCTGAGAGGACAGTGTGGTGTTAAAACCCAGGTTCTGAGAGGACAGTGCGGTGTTAGAACTCAGGTTCTGAGAGGACAGTGCGGTGTTAGATCCCAGGTTCTGAGTGGACAGTGCGGTGTTAGAACCCAGGTTCTGAGAGGACAGTGCGGTGTTAGAACCAAGGTTCTGAGAGGACATTGTGATGTTAGAACCCAGGATCTGAGAGGACAGTATGATGTTAGAGCCCAGGTTCTGAGAGGACAGTATGATGTTAGAGCCCAGGTTCTGAGAGGACAGTATGATGTTAGAGCCCAGGTTCTGAGAGGACAGTATGATGTTAGAGCCCAGGTTCTGAGAGGACAGAGTACCATAACCTTCCACCACTCACCTGCATCCATCTAACATGTTTGTGTTTCAAACCAGACAGAAGACATCACCAGTCTAAACACATCTACTCCCTACAGACAGATTCATGAGGAAATCTAGAGGGTATTAGAAAGTGCTAACCTAGTTTTAGTAAATCCAATATGTGAAGGTGTTAGATTTCAATGAAGACAGTTGAATGGTTTCCATGAACTCATTCAATTCTCTGACAGACTAGATGCGTAGGTGGTGGATCAGCGGTGAACAATAACATGAGGGAGTGGTGATAATCTGGTTTATCCAAGATTATGTTCCAAAATTAGGATATTTATGGGAAAATTAAATCTTCCTGTTTCCCAAAATACTGTACATGAAATCGAGTTCATGGTTTTTTAAATTCCAATAATACTTCCAATAAAATTCCAATGTTGCATTAATCCAAAAAGCACATTGAGGTTTAATTGAAATAATATTCTAGCATTTCTATTCAACAGTGGATATTTTCAGACATGAATCTGGGAAAATCCTGTTATCTGAAACAAACACAAAGAGGACTGAAAGAGACAACACATACACACACGCAAGCAGGCACATACAGTACCAGTCAAAAGTTCGGACTCAACTACTCATTCAAGGGTTTTTCTTTATTTTTACTATTTTCTACCTTGCAGAATAGTAGTGAAGACATCAACACTATGAAATAACACATATGAAATCATGTAGTAACTAAAAAAGTGTTAAACAAATCAAAATCTATTTAGATTTTAGATTCTTCGAAGTAGCCACCCTTTGCCTTGATGAGAGCTTTGCACACTCTTGGCATTCTCTCAACCAGATTCACCTGGAATGCTTTGCTAACAGTCTTGAAGGAGTTCCCACAAACAGTTGAAGTCGGAAGTTTACATACACTTAGGTTGGAGTCATTAAAACTTGTTTTTCAACCACTCCACAAATTTCTTGTTTACAAACTATAGTTTTGGCAAGTCGGTTAGGACATCTACTTTGTGCATGACACAAGTAATTGTTCCAACAATTGTTTACAGACAGTGGAGGCGTGTGTCTTGTTGTTAACAGCCGGGGTGTGATCTCTAATATTAAAGAAGTCTCAAGGTTCGGCTCGCCTGAGTTAGAGTACCTCATGAGACGCTGTAGACCACACTACTTACGAAGACACTTTTCATCTACAGTGCGTTCGTAAAGTTCTGACCCCTTGACTTTTTCCACATTTTGTTACATTACATTATTTTTTCCCTCATCAATCTATGCACAGTACCCCATATTGACAAAGCAAAAACTGGTTTTTAGAAATGTTTGCAAAAAAATAAATACAAATAAACTGAAATATCTAATTTACGCAAGTATTCAGACCCATTACTCAGTACCTTGTTGAAGCACCTTTGGCAGCAATTAAAGCCTTGAGTCTTCTTGGGTATGACGCTACAAGTTTGGCACACCTGTATTTAGGGAGTTTCTCCCATTCTTCTCTGCAGATCCTTTCAAGCTCTGTCATGTTGGATGGGGAGCGTCGCTGCACAGCTATTTTCAGGTCTCTCCAGAGAAGTCCAGGCTCTGGCTGGGCCACTCAAGGACATTCAGAGACTTGTCCCGAAGCGACTCCTGCGTTGTCTTGGCTATGTGCTTAGGGTTGTTGTCCTGTTGGAAGGTGACCTGTCACCTCAGTCTGACTTGAGCGCTCTGGAGCAGGTTTTCATCAAGGATCTCTATGTGCTTTGCTCCGTTAATCTTTCCCTCGATCCTGTTTAGTCTCCCAGTCCCTGCCACTGAAAAACATCCCCACAGCATGATGCTGCCACCACCATGCTTCACCGTAGGGATGGTGCCAGGTTTCCTCCAGATGTGAAGCTTGGCATTCAGGCCAAAGAGTTAAATCTTGGTTTCATCAGACCAGAGCATCTTGTTTCTCATGGTCTGAGAGTCCTTTAGGTGCCTTTTGGCATCCTCCAAGCGGGCTGCCATGTGCCTTTTCCTGAGGACTATAAAATATCATTATGGGGTATTGTGTGTAGATTGATGAGAATTTGTCTTTTTTAATCCCATTTTAGAATACGGCTGTAACGTAACAAAGTGTGGAAAAAGTAAAGGGGTCTGAATACGGTCTGAATGCACTGTATATGTACTTATCTACCTCAATTACCTCATACTCCTACACATCGACACAGTACTGGTCCCCCTGTTTAAATAGCCAAATTATCGTTACTCATTGTGTATTTATTATTACTTTTATTATTAAGTGTTATCACTTTTTTATTATTTCTCTATTTTCTTTCTCTCTGCATTGTTGGGCATTTCACCGTTAGTCTACACCTTCTGTTTACAAAGCATGTGACAAATAACATATTGATTAGATTTGAGGGACAAAGCAAGCTTTAGTGGTATCCAAATTTCTTAGAGGGAGGGAAGGAGCTAAAGAAAGAGAGAAAAGGGTATATAATAAGGTTAGCAGATGTTGCAGTACCCGGGGTCAACAGGTGAATGGTGTCTCTGCGTCCACAAACACACACAGCCTCTCTGTGCCTACCTACGTACACACTCCTCTCTCTCCCCCTTCTCTCTCTCTCTCTCTCAAACGTTCTCCCCTGAGTTACAATAGCCTTGGCTATATTCAAGTAAATCTTTGAGCAGTCTCCTAAGATTTAGAGACAGAAACTTTTATACTCAATTCTTCCCTCAACTATTGGGTCTGGATGCTGCTATAGAGTAAACACGGTGCTGTAGATGGCTATACCAGGAGCTACTCATCAGCCCTGCCTTACAGTGTGCAACAGATGGGAAGTTAGGATATGAGAGATGTAGTGGTGGAAGCTACTGTGCAGGCTACTAAGTAAGTGTTCTGAACTAACTATTTAACACACAATAACACAGACACCTTGACCACCTTTATTTCCTCATATTCTCTCACTTCCTCTTTGGGAGAGTATGCATGTAGCTACAGTTGGGGTGGTGCTTCAGGTCTTCAAAGCTACTTGGTTATGAAACAGAGAAGGTGAGATGTTTTGTGAGTTGAGAATGATATAGCAGCCTTCATCTCTTACCTTGCACACTATAATATGTGTGTGTGTGTGTGTGGATTGTGAGGGAGTGTATGTGTGCATGCAGTGTGTGGGAGTATACAAGTATTTGTGGTGTGTGTGTGTGTGTGTTTTGGGTGTCTCTGGTTTACCTAACACAAACCTTTACATTAATGTCTCATCTTATAACCATAAAACAAGAGTTACACAATGCCATAACAAAACACAGTACATACAGTATACTATTATACTAGACCCACCAAAGCCCTTGAAATACAATACTCCTCCTACAATGGTCCATATTAAGGGTTCTATTCAATCTGTAATGCTGAAGCAAATTCCGTCATAGAAATGTAAAGGTAATTCTCCTATTGAGCCGACATATGCAGCGTTTGCCGTAAATGCAGTCTCCGCTAGAGGGAACATTGCCTTTTATTTAAATCACGCCGTAATACTGAAGTTCCACGATACACATTGAATAAAAACCTAAAACCTTGATCACGCCAACAGCATTTTTGCATTTTGGTACACCAGAAGTACATTCATTTCCAATGGAAGGCTGCGTTTGCCTTGGAGCATTGCGCTGCAGAGGCAGTTGCAGTGCGTTATGTGTGGTGCATACGTTGGAGTTATCTATCGAACGTATGCATCAAATTGTACATGTAGACAAATTGACAGAACTGTTAACAGAAGGTAAAAGTTGAACTTTTGTTGCACACATTTCCAGATGATTCTGTGTACCATTTTGCGCAATGATGCTGTAGGTGTGATTGAGGCGGAAAGCCTCAGTCACATTAACCATTAGACCCCGTTACATTGCGCCAGATGTAATTCATTTGAATCGGGAGCGTCCCCAACGGAGTGGAATCATAACACCTCCTTGTAGTTGAAGGCTCCGTTGCGATACGTTCTCTGCACTTTATATTTTTCAAAACTCTTGATCTTCTTTAGTCTGGCCAGAGTCCATTAAAGAACAGGAAGTCACCAAACCACAGAAGAACATGAAAACGTGGTTTTTGACTATGGCTGCGTTTCAAAGTCATAAAATACACTCTCTCGTCCACTTACACTCACCTTGGGGAATCCTGCAGCCATATTTGAGGGCCCTGGAGTGGTGCAGTGGTCTAAGGCATTGCATCTCAGCGCTTGAGGTGTTGCTACAGACACCCTGGTTCAATTCCAGGCTGTATCACAATCGGCCATGATTGGGCGGCGCACAATTTGTCCTGTGTCTGAGTTTGGCCGGTGTAGGCTGTCATTGTAAATAATAATTTGTTCTTAACTAGTTAAATGAAGGTTAAAATATATATTTGTCGTCGGTCCAAATGATTAGACAAGTGTTGGAGTGGAGTCTGTGAGTGTACAATTATGTTCACTTTGGGGTCTGAAAAGCTCCATAATATCAAGTTGTGATGATTGTACATCCGCTAAGAAAAGTCTGTTAAAACTTAAAACCACAACATCAATATGGAGTCAACATACAAGTGTAAGTAAAAACAAATGTAAATAAGTTTGTGCTACTAATGCACAAACACGTAAGTATGTTTTTGTTTGGTTAGCTTTTGGAAATTGTAGAAATAAAAATGTTCCTTCTTCAGAAGTACCTAGGCAGGCTAACGTTAGTTAGAAAATTAATTTGCCAGCTATCATACAGTAGGCGTATATTAATAATTGTATAGTTGATATAAGTAGGCATGCAATCATAATTGACTGTAGTGCATATAAAGCACTCATAAGCTACCGGTGGCTAAAAACACAATCGTTGCGGGACGAACAAGTGACGATTTTCCGGGCCGTCCATTTAAAATTAATTCCTTCCTCCCTCACCCCTTGCCCTGCAAGTGTAAACTCGTCAGACGTCATGATATGTCATCAGACGTGTCCACTTAATTTGAGGGCTGAGGGGAGAGTGTGTGTATTTTACGTGTTTGGAATGCAACCTATGGGTTAATGGGATATCTAGCAACTTGTAAACAATTACCAATTCCTATAAGTTAGTAATCTAATAATAGTATGTTAAAAAATAATACACATTGTCTGTTAAGCCAGTTATACTTTATGACTGTTGCCTCGTTTTAGTTCATTGTAAAAGTAATGACGTTTGTTTTAGATGATAATTATTAGGTGGAGGTTGCTAGCTAGCTAGCTGCTTTGTATGATAGCTTGACTTGCTAGAACGTTTTAGAAACATCTTGAGGAAAAGGTAACTAAATGAAACATGCTTCATTATCAACTGAAACCATGTGTTTCTCCTGTCTTGAATGAAAACGTCATATTTTGCAATCTCCCAAAATAAATGTGATCTCTGACGAGAGACTCTCCTCCACCTTGTCTTGTGTTGTGAAACCCTGTGCTCTCTGTCCAGTAGCAGAACAAGATTGCATAAAGATTATTTACGGCGTAACAAAATATGTTGCGATGTAAACGGGGCAAAGGCCTAGATTCAATCAGATATGACACCCACATAAATTACGTTTTGACAGTATTGGAGGTGTTAAAGGTGCAATATGCAGAAATTGCTCCACCATTTAATGGTTGCAATTTTTTTTATAGTTTGTCAGTTTATGTGACAAAACAAGCAAGTATAGTAAAGGTGTACAAAACCAAAAGTAAAAGATGCAACACCGAAACTTAAGAACGGGAAGCATAGAAATAGAGCACACAGAACATATCTGCCGCGTCTTAGACTTGCTTTCAATGAGAATGACAGATTCATAACTCACATGTCAATTTAGTCAGGTCAACCAAAAAGTTACATATTGCTTGTCCCTCTAGTCAAAACGGCTAGTGCCTTTACACAAGAGGGTGACAGCCGCCGGTGACAATAGCAATGAAATAAACAAACATTATTGACGTGCGAAAAGTAAATTGCTATAACACCATAATCATGCATAAAATGTATTTACATGCAACAGAAATTATTAATAAAAAAATCTATTAGAAAATAATGATTTTTTTTATTAAATGTGACTCTGTAAACTGATAGTGCTAGCCAGCCAGCTAGCTAGCTATAGCTTGAGTGGGCAAGTTAGATGACGTATCACCACACAGTCTACATTTTCTGCTGTGATCAACAACAACGACGCTGCTTGAAAAATAGAGCAGAATCCTGAATTGTGTTCGAATACCCATACTAACATACTGTATACTACATACTTAATGAGTATATACTACATACTATTAGTTCATTTTAGTATACTGTAAACGAACAGTATCCTCTCAGTTGAGTGTACTAGCGCTTCGCCTGTCTGCCGGAAGTTGATTCTGTTGTTATGCAACTTCTTGCTAGCTTCTTAGCATAACAAATGACTAGCTATACATCTTATGACTTAATTAACATTGTCCATTGGCAATGCACAGTGACTATACCACTTGCTAAGCCAAGAATGACGTGAATAATCAAGTCAATACACATTGGGTAGTTAGTTATATAGCATATATAGTTAATATACTGGCAAGTTCGATGTATTAGTAGCTAACTAACATTAGGCAGCTAGCTAACATACCGGTACATACAAGCAACTACTGCAATGATATGCTATGCGGTTCATAAGGCTAGCATAGCTAACAAATTGTCAGGCAACATAAAGTGTAATGTAACTTGTTTGAAAAGTCATTACTTTATTACATTGCTTAACATTTTCTTAACATTTGTCATAATTTGTTAAAGCAATGAATTTGTATCCGCTCTCATTGGACTTTACTGCATATTTTTTGTCATTTTCTTCAAATCTGAAAATGCTGTGGAGCCACGGCCATTTTCTGAAGAATTGCATTATTGTCCTTAAAAGCACGGAAATAGAGTCCACTGCTTGTATACTTCGTATTTTTGCAATGTATTACAACATCCTGGGAACTTTTGGCATACTAACTATATCCATATTATGACCAGTAAGCATTCTACATACTCAATTTACTCACAAAGTATAGACTACTGATCGCTGTCCATGGTCCTGAAATTGTGACATCTACGCGGCTGCCTATCAATAGGGTATCAGATTTTGTGCCGCTATTTGGTTGGCATTTTCTCATGTTTCACGAAGCTATAGGCCTACGGTATCGTCATGCTGCTATTTAGAATGCTGGCAGACGGCAATAATGTATTTACTTCAGTAATTTAGTAATTTCTAGTAATTACTTCAGTAACCCTACCTTAGCCGTTCTTGCGCTCTCTCGCATCTTGGATATAAAGTTTGTGCTGCGTAAAACCAGTATATAAATGCCAAATAATACATCAGTCAACCGTCAAAACAACGGTTTACTAGGGTTTACTTTCATTATACAGACAATGTAATCTAGCATACTGGCCTATCTATAGCTATGTATATGACTGTAGAGTCCCATATTCTCCTAGGGAGAGATTTTACATGGGACATTCCATGGCGACAGCCCAGATGGAGAATGGGACTGAGGTTCGGAGGTTCCACTAGGTTAGTTAATTGTTTAATCTCACTGTTTATGAGCTCATTATCAGGACTATGTGGTGTGAATGTCTGGGAGTCTGGGGAGAGCAGTATTGGGTGTGTGTGGTGGGACTGAGTGGCTTTCACTCCTGTGTGTTCCTCTAGTGAGTTCATTAGGAGATTGCACATATTGTACATGCAAAGGCCCTTATCTTAGGACCAGTAATAAAGCTAACTATAAGCATGCAGTCATCCAGGAGCCAGTCCTCTTAGTATTCCATGTGGACAGGCTGTTATTATTACTTCTACTGCAGACATGAACATGTTTCACGCAGAACCTGGAATACACCCATGGCATTTGAACTGATTCCAGAGGCTGACCCAAAACAACCACGCCGGAGAAGAGGTAGACGGAGCGTTCTTCTGGTCAGACTTCGGAGGCACGCACACCACCCAACAAGGTAGACGAAATTAGGTCGGCTTGCTTTCCAGAGAGACATCAGGGATCAGCTTAATGACTGTAGCACTCGCGCTGGTAAAACACTGGATCACTGCTACTCTAACTTCTGTGATGCATACAAGGCCCTCCCCCGCCCTCCTTCTGGCAAATCTGACCATGATATTTTACTCCTCCCTTCCTATAGGCAGAAACTCAAACAGGATGTACCTGTGCTAAGGACTATTCAACGCTGGTCTGACTAATCAGAATCCACGCTTAAAGATTTTGATCACACGTACTGGGACATGTTCCGGGTAGCCTCAGAGAATAATATTGACATATACGCTGATTCGGTGAGTGAGTTTATAAGGAAGTGCATAGGAGATGTTGTACCTACCGTGACTATTAAAACCTACCCTAACCAGAAACCATGAATACTGTAGATGCCGGCATTCGCTCAAAACTGAAAGCGCAAACCACCGCATTTAACCATGTAAAGTTGACTGGGAATATGGCCAAATACAAACGGTGTAGTTATTCCCTCCTCAAGGCAATCAAACAAGCGAAATGTCAGTATAGAGACAAAGTGGAGTCGCAACTCAATGGCTCAGACACGAGACGTATGTGGCAGGGTCTACAGACAATCACGGATGACAAAAGGAAAACCAGCCACGTCACGGACACCGATGTCTTGCTTCGCTATGAGGATAATGCAGTGCCACTGACGAGGCCCACTACCAAGGACTGTGGGCTCTCCTTCTCCGTGGCTGACGTGAGTAAGACATTTAAACGTTGCAAGGCTGGTGTGTTTACGGACATATTACATTTCTCACTATCCCAGTCTGCTGTGCCCATATGCTTCAAGATGGCCACTGTTGTTCCTGTACCCAATAAATCAAAGGTAACTGAACTAAATGTCATCATGAAGTGTTTTGAGAGGCTAGTCAAGGATCAGATCACCTCCACCCTACTTGTCACCCTAGACCCACTTCAATTTGCATACCGGCCCAACAGGTCCACAGATGACGCAATCGCCATCACACTGCACACTGCCCTATACCATCTGGACAAGAGGAATACCCGTGTAAGAATGCTGTTTGTTGACTACAGCTCAGCATTCAACACCATAGTACCTTCCAAGCTCATCATTAAGCTTGAGGCCCTGGGTTTCAACCCGCCCTGTGCAATTGGGTCCTGGACTTCCTGACGAGCCGCCCCCAGGTGGTGAAGGTAGGAAACAACATCTCCACTTTGCTGATCCTCAACACTGGGGCTCCACAAGGGTACGTGCTCAGCCCCCTCCTGTACTCCCTGTTCACCCAACCCATGCACGCCTCCAACTCAATCATCAAGTTTGCAGATGACACAACAGTAGTAGGCTTGATTACCAACAACAACTAGACAGCCTACAGGGAGGAGGTGAGGGCACTCGGAGTGTGTTGTCAGGAAAACAAGCTCTCACTCAACATCTACAAAACAAATGAACAGCGCCTCTTCTACAGCGCCTCTTCAAACTCAGGAGGCTGAAGAAATTTGGCTTGTCACCTAAAACCCTGACAAACCTTTACAGATGCACAATTGCATCCTGTCGGGCTATATTCTGTCGGACTGTATCATCCCCTAGTACGGCAACTGCACTGCCCTCAACCGCAAGTCTCTTCAGAGGGTGGTGCGGTCCACACAACACATCACCAGGGGAAAACAACCTGCCCTCCAGGACACCTACAGCACCCGATGTCACAGGAAGTCACTTTAATAATGCCACTTTAAGAATGTTTACACATTTTGCATTACTCATCTCATATGTATATACTGTGTTTTATACCATCTATTGCATCTTGCCTATGCCGCTCTGTAATTGCTCTTCCACATATTTACATTTATATATAATCTTATTCTATTCCTTAGATTTGCGTGTATTAGGTAGTTGTTGGGGAACTGTTAGATTACATGTTAGATATTGCTGCACTGTCGGAACTAGAAGTACAAGCAAAATGTTGTTTTGAACATAATGCACTGTAATTTAAGCTTTAAAACAGCAAACTTTTCTCTCGGATGAATCACAAACTATCATGAAGTTCTGATTAATAACTTTTCTCTCTTTCCATCACACACCAGGGATTGTTCCATCCTCCCTAGTTATGTCAGTTTTCATATCTCTGCAGCTGGCTATACGTGTGTGTGTGTGTATGTGTGTGTGTGTGTGTGTGTGTGTGTGTGTGTGTGTGTGTGTGTGTGTGTGTAGAATACGCATGTAGCTATGTATTGGTCCTTCAGTTCAATTTTTTTCGTGGCTCTGATTTCTGAAATTGTAATGGAAAAGAAATTGGAGACAGCTTAGAAACAACCTCTAATGTAGCAACCTTAAACTGCTCTAGAACTCTAGGAAAGTTAAGATACTCCCAATGGGACGTGGGTACGCGCGCAAGTACACACGTACACACGCACACACTGCACCAATCTTTCTTTGGCTCTGTGTAAGGATAAAGCATGTGAGGTGTGTTAGAAGGTGAGCGATCATTTATCGGAAGCACAAGCTGATCTCTGACCTCTCTCTCTCCTGTTCACTTTCACTTTTTCACACACTTTTTCTCCAGAATCCAATCTCTCAGTGTGGGACTGCAAGGCCTGCATGGTAGGATCCAGTTGGACTCTGCTGTGGGGAACTGAGCAGAGGCGATTTTGTTGAGTTCGCCAACACCTGCATTTCTCACGTTTTCTTTGTCTCTGTTCATCCTTGTCATCTCCCTCTCTTTACCCCTGAAAATAAGGCTAGGGTCAGCCCTAAACGAACCCTAAATTAACCATAACCCTAGCTACATGTTCCCACCCTGGCTCATAACTAGCCATAACCCTAACCCTAAACCACATACCTCTGGGGGAGAGATGGGAGGAAAGGGAGGTGGAGACGGAGGGAGGGACGGACGGAAGGGGTAAAAATATAGATGATTTTGTTTTGATGCAGACTATTTGAGTGGTAATCTCTTCCTCAGAGTGGTGAGGGGGAGAGGGGTACAGTAGGTGAGAGGTGAGGTGTAAAAGGCATAAAAGGGCCTAGGTACCCTATATGTGTAGTTATCACCCTACACTCAGCCCCACCCCTGAAACAATAGTGGACCATTCCATAGTCCAACCCCTGAAGGGATAATGGAATATTCCACTCTAATGATGATTTATAGACAATCACCATCCTGTCCTCCTGGAAAGTACACAGAGAAGATGGAATGAGTGAGGGGTAAGGGAGGTTGGAGATGAGAGGAGGAGGTGTGGAGGTAATATTACACTCCCCATGGACTCCATCCATCACCAAGAGATGGGGTAGCTAGTGAGAGAGTGAGAGAAAGAGTTGGAGCGAAAGAGAAGGAGAGAGTAATATCCGTTGAAGTGCAATCTGAGCGTTTCATTAAGAAACTGACATTCCACAATGACCTCATCAGCTTTAGCCTCCAAGACCCTCTGATAGGAAGTGTGTGAGAGAGAGAGGCAGAAAGGGATGGAGAGAAATGGGGGAATTCTGAACCAAGAAAACCCAATCAGTGGGATCAGTCAGGAAAAGGGGACTACTGTATGTGCATCAGACCACTCAGACACACACATGCATGCTTGCTAGCTCGCACGTAAGCAAGCACACATACATTCACACACACACAGAGAGACGGAAAGAGAGATAGAGAGAGCGAGTGAGAGAGAGTGATTTTGCATTTAAGGAGTTGTGATGTATAAACAGAGTGTGTGGGTGTGAGGGACTGGGGAGGGGATGGAGGGATCATAATAAAGGAGAAGAAGGGATGGGGGATTGTCATAAAGGAGTGTTCATCTCATCCTGTGGGGGAGTTGATCTAATCAGATACTTCCTCTGTAGTCTCCTAATCCTTAATCTAGACACAAACACACACATGCATGCTCACACGCACCACGACGGCCGGAGAGATTACGGGGTTTGGAGTGGAGAATAAGTATTACTGTTGAAATAGAGAGAGAGAGAGAGAGAGAGAGAGAGAGAGAGAGACAGACAGACAGACAGAAATATCTGTCAGGGATGGGCAACTGTCGGCCCGTTGTGTAAAATATTTATGGATGTGGGGGAACATTTTTAGGGAGATTCTGGAGCGTCGCCTGAGACGTCGTTTTCCACCGCGATCAACAAAACACCAAATGATGGAAATTCTTGTGAAAGAATGGTGTCGCATCCCTTCTGTAGAGTTCCAGATACTTGT
Source organism: Brachymystax lenok tsinlingensis (assembly GCA_030435695.1). Classification (NCBI taxonomy): domain Eukaryota; kingdom Metazoa; phylum Chordata; class Actinopteri; order Salmoniformes; family Salmonidae; genus Brachymystax; species Brachymystax lenok. Next base: position 26,729,008 of record CM059791.1, read on the forward strand.
AGAATCTAGGCGCACTGAAGCTGTTCTGGCTCGTGGTGTTCAGAGTTCGTACTGTTAGGTGACATAACTGGGATATACTTAACACCAAGGCCGTCCTACAATCTAAGCTAGATGCCCTTAATCTCACACAAATTATCAAGGAACCTACCAGGTACAACCCCTAAATCCGTAACCATGGGCACCCTCTTAGATATCATCCTGACCAAGTCTAAATACACCTCTGCTGTCTTCAACAAGGATCTCAGCGATCACTGCCTCATTGCCTGCGTCCGTAAGGGGTCCGCGGTCAAACAACCACCCCTCCTCACTGTCAAGCACTCCCTAAAACACTTCAGCAAGCAGGCCTTTCTAATCGACCTAGCCCGGGTATCCTGAAAGGATATTGACCTCATTCCGTCAGTAGAGGATGCCTGGTTTCTCTTTAAAAGTGCTTTCCTCACCATCTTAAATAAGCATGCCCCTTTCAAAAAAAATTGAACTAAGAACAGATATAGCCCTTGGTTCACCCCAGACTTGACTGCCCTTGACCAGCACAAAAATATCCTGTGGCGTTCTGCATTAGCATCAAATAGCCCCCGTGATATGCAACTTTTCAGGGAAGTCAGGAACCAATATACACAGTCAGTTAGGAAAGTTAAGGCTAACTTTTTCAAACAGAAATTTGCATCCTGTAGCACTAATTCCAAAAGGTTTTGGGACACTGTAAAGTCCATGGAGAATAAGAGCACCTTCAAAGGGGGAGACACTCTAGACCCAAACCCAAATAGACCTATATCCATCCTGCCCTGCCTTTCTAAAATCTTTGAAAGACAAGTTAACAAACAGATCACCGACCAATCTGGCTTCCGAGCTGGTCATGGGTGCACCTCAGCCATGCTCAAGGTCCTAAACGGTATCATAACCGGCATAGATAAAAGACAGTACTGTGCAGCCGTCTTCATTGACCAAGGATTTCGACTCTGTCAATCACCGCATTCTTATCGGCAGACTCAATAGCTTTGGTTTCTCAAATGACTGCCTCACCTGGTTCACCAACTACTTCTCAGCTAGAGTTCAGTGTGTCAAATCGGAGGGCCTGTTGTCTGGGCCTCTGGCAGTCTCTATGGGGGTGCCACAGGGCCAACTCTTTTCTCTGTATATATCAATGATGTCACTCTTGCTGCTGGTGAGTCTCTGATCCATCTCTACGCAGACGACACCATTCTGTATACATCTGGCCCTTCTTTGGACACTGTGTTAACAAACCTCCAAACGAGCTTCAATGCCATACAACACTCCTTCCGTGGCCTCCAACTGCTTTTAAATGCTAGTAAAACTAAATTCATGCAGCATCACTACTCTGGACGGTTCGGACTTTGAATATGTGGACAACTACAAATACCTAGGTGTCTGGTTAGACTGTAAACTCTCCTTCCAGTCTGACATTAAGCATCTCCAATCCAAAATTAAATCTAGAATAGGCTGCCAAACATACCCTTGTACAACTGACTATCCTACCGATCCTTGACTTCGGCAATGTCATTTACAAAATAGCCTCCAACACTCTACTCAGCAAACTGGATGTGGGGTGGCAGGGTTAGAGCAATGGACTAGTAACCGAAAGGTTGCAAAAAATCTGACATTCTGCCCCTGAACAAGGCAGTTAACCCACTGTTCATAGGCTGTCATTGAAAATAAGAATTTGTTCTTAACTGACTTGCCTAGTTAAATAAAGGTAAAAATAAACTTAGTCTATCACAGTGCCATCTGTTTTGTCACCAAAGCTCCATATACTACCCACCACTGCGACCTGTATGCTCTCGTTGGCTGGCCCTCACTACATATTCGTTGCCAAACCCACTGGCTCCAAGTCATCTATAAGTCTTTGCTAGGTAAAGCACCGCCTTATCTCAGTTCGTTGGTCACCATAGCAAATCCCACGCGCTCCAGCAGGTATATTTCACTGGGCATCCCCAAAGCCAACACTTACTTTGGGTGCTTTTTTTCCAGTTCTCTGCTGCCAATGACTGGAACGAATTGCAAAAATCATTGAAGCTGGAGTGTTATATCTCCCTCTCTAACTTTAAGCATCAGCTGTCAAAGCAGCTTACTGATACAGCCACTCTGTAATTAGCACACCCAACTACCTCATCCCCATATTGTTATTTATCCTCTTGCTCTTTTGCACCCCAGTATCTCTACTTGCACATCATCATCTGCACATCTATCACTCCAGTGTTAATGCTAAATTGTAATTATTTTGCCTCTATGGCCTATTTATTGCCTTACCTCCCTACTCTTTGCTCACGCTGTACATAGATTTTTTCAATTGTGTTTTTGACTGTACGTTTGTTTATGTGTAACTCTGTGTTGTTGTTTTTGTCGCACTTCTTTGCTTTATCTTGGCCAGGTCGGAGGTGTAAATGAGAACTTGTTCTCAACTGGCCTACCTGGTTAAATAAAGGTGAAATTAAAAAAAAAATTAAACGCCCTATTAAGACATACTCAACTACACACTGTGGCGGCTGAGCGTGAGGGAGTGTTGAAGGCTGTCCCTCTCTTTTCCTGCTTGGTACTTCCTGCTTCCTGTGTTCTTGGAAATGCCACTTGACTATTTTACATTTTACAGGTTTGTATTTATAGTGAAATATGGCTCTAATATAAATACATGTTGTAATGGAAGTTTGATTGTCCTTAAAATCAACAGACACACAGACGCACGCACACACACACACACACACACACACACACACACACACACACACACACACACACACACACACACACACACACACACACACACACACACACACATGCACACACATGCACACACATTTTTGCGTGCACACACACACTTGCAGTCATTATTCATAAAGTGTTATGTGGGAGGATATGAATGCTGGTCTGACTGTCTGCCCAGATGTATTCCTGGGTGCATCATTCACCGGGTCCAACACACTAATTCACAAATACAGTGTTTACCAAACCTCTCCTGGTATGCCACAGTGCAGTGTAGTGTCAGTGAAGGGCTGGCACAAACATGTGGGCATCTGTTGGTGAGATTGTTGTAATAGTAATATAAGAGTATTATAAGTATTATTTATTGATTACAGATTGTTGGGTTTGATTACTGATTACGAAATTGTTGGGTTTGATTATTGATTACTGCATTGTTGGGTTTGATTACTGATTACTGCATTGTTGGGTTTAATTATTTATTACTAATAACTGCATTGTTGGCTTTTATTATTGATTACTGCATTGTTGGGTTTGATTACTGATTACTACATAATTGGGTTTGATTATTGATTACTGCATAATTGGGTTTGATTATTTATTACTGCATTGTTGGGTTTGATTATTGATTACTGCATTGTTGGGTGTCATTACTGATTACTGCATTGTTGGGTGTGATTACTGATTACTGCATTGTTGGGTGTGATTATTTATTACTGCATTGTTGGGTGTGATTACTGATTACTGCATTGTTGGGTGTGATTACTGATTACTGCATTGTTGGGTTATATTACTGATTACTGATTACTGAATTATTGGGTTTGATTATCGATAACTGCATTGTTGGGTTTGATTACTGATTACTGCATTATTGGGTTTGATTACTGATTACTGCATTATTGGGTTTGATTACTGATCACTGCATTGTTGGGTTTGATTATTGATTACTCTATTGTTGGGTTTGATTATTGATTACTGCATTGTTGGGTTTGATTATCGATAACTGCATTGTTGGGTTTGATTATAGATTACTGCATTTTTGGGTTTATTACTGATTACTGCATTATTGGGTTTGATTATTGATTACTGATTACTGCATTGTTGAGTTTGATTATTGATTACTGCATTGTTGGGTTTGATTATAGATTACTGCATTTTGGGGATTATTACTGATTACTGCATTATTGGGTTTGATTATTGATTACCGCATTGTTGAGTTTGATTACTGATAACTGTATTGTTGGGTTTGATTATTGATGACTGATAACTGCATTGCTGGGTTTGATTACTGGTTACAGCATTGTTGGGTTTGATTATAGATTACTGCATTTTTGGGTTTGATTACTGATTACTGCATTGTTGGGTTTGATTATGGATTACTGCATTGTTGGGTGTGATTACTGATTACTGCATTGTTGGGTTTAATTATTTATTACTAATAACTGCATTGTTGGCTTTTATTATTGATTACTGCATTGTTGGGTTTGATTACTGATTACTACATAATTGGGTTTGATTATTGATTACTGCATAATTGGGTTTGATTATTTATTACTGCATTGTTGGGTTTGATTATTGATTACTGCATTGTTGGGTGTCATTACTGATTACTGCATTGTTGGGTGTGATTACTGATTACTGCATTGTTGGGTGTGATTATTTATTACTGCATTGTTGGGTGTGATTACTGATTACTGCATTGTTGGGTGTGATTACTGATTACTGCATTGTTGGGTTATATTACTGATTACTGATTACTGAATTATTGGGTTTGATTATCGATAACTGCATTGTTGGGTTTGATTACTGATTACTGCATTATTGGGTTTGATTACTGATTACTGCATTATTGGGTTTGATTACTGATCACTGCATTGTTGGGTTTGATTATTGATTACTCTATTGTTGGGTTTGATTATTGATTACTGCATTGTTGGGTTTGATTATCGATAACTGCATTGTTGGGTTTGATTATAGATTACTGCATTTTTGGGTTTATTACTGATTACTGCATTATTGGGTTTGATTATTGATTACTGATTACTGCATTGTTGAGTTTGATTATTGATTACTGCATTGTTGGGTTTGATTATAGATTACTGCATTTTTGGGATTATTACTGATTACTGCATTATTGGGTTTGATTATTGATTACCGCATTGTTGAGTTTGATTACTGATAACTGTATTGTTGGGTTTGATTATTGATGACTGATAACTGCATTGCTGGGTTTGATTACTGGTTACAGCATTGTTGGGTTTGATTATAGATTACTGCATTTTTGGGTTTGATTACTGATTACTGCATTGTTGGGTTTGATTATGGATTACTGCATTGTTGGGTGTGATTACTGATTACTGCATTGTTGGGTTATATTACTGATTACTGATTACTGAATTATTGGGTTTGATTATCGATAACTGCATTGTTGGGTTTGATTACTGATTACTGCATTATTGGGTTTGATTACTGATTACTGCATTATTGGGTTTGATTACTGATCACTGCATTGTTGGGTTTGATTATTGATTACTCTATTGTTGGGTTTGATTATTGATTACTGCATTGTTGGGTTTGATTATCGATAACTGCATTGTTGGGTTTGATTACTGATTACTGCATTATTGGGTTTGATTATTGATTACTGATAACTGCATTGTTGGGTTTGATTATTGATTACTGCATTGTTGGGTTTGATTATTGATTACTGCATTTTTGGGTTTATTACTGATTACTGCATTATTGGGTTTGATTATTGATTACCACACTGTTGAGTTTGATTACTGATAACTGTATTGTTGGGTTTGATTATTGATGACTGATAACTGCATTGCTGGGTTTGATTACTGGTTACAGCATTGTTGGGTTTGATTATAGATTACTGCATTGTTGAGTTTGATTACTGATAACTGTATTGTTGGGTTTGATTATTGATGACTGATAACTGCATTGCTGGGTTTGATTACTGGTTACAGCATTGTTGGGTTTGATTATTGATTACTGCATTGTTGGGTTTGATTATTGATTATCGCATTATTGGGTTTGATTATTGATTACTGCATTATTGGGTTTGATTACTGATAACTGATAACTGCATTGTTGGGTTTGATTATTGATTACTGCATTGTTCAGTTTGATTACTATTTACCTCATTATTGGGTTTGATTATTGATTACCGCATTGTTGGGTTTGATTACTGATGACCTCATTATTGGGTTTGATTATTGATTACTGCATTGCTGGGTTTGATTACTAATTACCTCATTAATGGGTTTGATTATTGATTACTGCATTGTTGGGTTTGATTATTGATTACCGCATTGTTGGGTTTGATTACTGATTACTGCATTATTGGGTTTGATTACTGATAACTGATAACTGCGTTGTTGGGTTTGATTATTGATTACTGCATTATTGGGTTTGATTACTGATAACTGATAACTGCATTGTTGGGTTTGATTATTGATTACCGCATTGTTGGGTTTGATTACTGATGACCTCATTATTGGGTTTGATTATTGATTACTGCATTGCTGGGTTTGATTACTAATTACCTCATTAATGGGTTTGATTATTGATTACTGCATTGTTGGGTTTGATTATTGATTACCGCATTGTTGGGTTTGATTACTGATTACTGCATTATTGGGTTTGATTATTGATTACTGCATTGTTGGGTTTGATTACTGATTACTGCATTGTTGGGTTTAGAGCTTGCAAGAAAGACATTTCACTGTACTTGTGCAAGTGACATTACAATTTGAAACTTTAAGGAGGGAGTCTCTAGACTAGCTGGGGTTGGGAGTGAGAGCGGGGACACACGCATGCACACAAATCCACATGCTGTAAACATTTAAACACAACCACACATTTTGCAGTCATTACCAGTGAGGGGACATCAGTGTGTGTATCTGCCAGGGCACAAACATCCCAACAAACCAAACCCTGGCTGGAGCTCCTCAGAACCATTCACAGCCCTGAAGACCACTGACTCTGGTTGGGCTTCTTCCAAACACACAACTCAACAACAACAAGTCCATTTGGCTGGCTTAAAGAGACCGTGTTCAATCATAGTTCTATAGGCTCACACACACACACACTCACGCACATACACACGCACGTGCGCACACACAAAAACACACACATACACACAGTGAAATGCTGGAGCCATTATAATAAATGCGGAAGTAATTTATATTACCTCTAATGTTGCAATTTGTGACAGAGAACAATTTCTCAGAGAGAGAGAGAGAGAGATCTCCCATTAAAGGGATACTGTGAGATTTCGAGATTTAGGTAATTTTTCTACTTACACAGAGCTAGATGAACTCATGGATACCATTTTATGTCTCTGCATTTTTATGTCTTTAAGTAAGTAGAAAAATGATCTAAATCTCAACATTTTGCAGTATCCCTTTAAGGAATGGGACCATGGTGTGTGAAGGAATGAAGTTGCTGAAAGTTGTTCCCAAGAACTGATACAAGCGCTGATGTAATTTAATCCCTTCCAATAACATAATAACTAATAACATTATGATTGGGGTTTGAGTAATCTGATTTGAGATCTGTGTTGAAGGCAGCCCTGAGGTTGAGAGTTGTGACTTTCACTGGTTCAAACCCAGAGTTGTCAGAGACACCCTCTAGCGGCTGGTATAAAAACGACACTTTCATCTGTTATGATCACTGAGACATTCAAGAAACGCCACTGTCTGTCTTTCTAGCCATGTCCTGTTGTATGCCTATGGAGGTAAATATAAATATAAAGCTTGTTTACTGAATATAAAGCTTGTTTACTGATATGGAGGATGTGCATTGGTGTTCCGGTATAGGTTCCGGTATAGGTTCCGGCACACGAGTGCGTTTGTCTAAACGTTCCATTAGGGGTTATGCGAAACCAACATCTCAGCACTTCTATCTGAGAGCTGCACTTACTGCTGCTACTGCAGGTCAACCTGGTGGTTCACACATGCACACACGTACCAAGTACACAACACATTACAGAGGAGACACCAAGTCACTCCCAGCAGATTACCACACTCACCCACCCTCCATGACTGTTTCACTCTTAGTGCTAGTGATGGACCATGGGAATCTACAGCCATGGACAATAGAGTGATATACAGGCTTCTATAAACAATAGGTTCGTATACAGTTTAAATATAGCAGGCTAGGAAGTAGGAGGAGAGGAAGTAAGGTGACAAATAAAACCCACAGTCCCATGTCTTGGCTTAGAAAGCAGAGAGCTTGTGCCAGCTGAATGGAGGGCGACGTCCTCTTCCTCGCTCTGTGTGTATATGCGTATGTGTGTCTACAGAAAGAGAAGTGACTGGCTACATCCTCTTTTTCCCCTTCCTCGATAGCAGACAGCTTCTGTCTCTTGATGTTGTTTTATTCCTGTAAATGTCTGTATAACGTCTCTGGGGTCTGTTCAGTGTCCATTCTACATACTGAGCTCTGGAAAGATGCCTCAAGATATTCCACATCATAAGTAGAGAGAGATACTAGGATGATTCTCTCTCTCTCTCTCTCTCTCTCTCTCTCTCTCTCTCTCTCTCTCTCTCTCTCTCTCTCTCTCTCTCTCTCTCTCCAGAGAGCTGCTGAAAAGGTTAAAGGTCTAAATGAGCCCCGTATGAATTTACCTAACACACCTGTGCACTCCTTCGCCAGGTTCTCCTTTTCATCCTTCTCTGTTTCAGAAGTGCGTAAAAAAAGAAAGAAATCCCCTGGCCCTGATGATCTAGACCCCGCCTCCTAGCTGCAGACATCATTTCTCCCCCTTAACATGTATCTTAAATGGAATGCAATCAGGTTTTAGGTTTGGCCGCAGCACTGTTTCAGCAACATTGAAGGTTTTAAATTACATCCACTGTGCTCTTGACAAGAAGTTACATTGTGTGTCTGTCTTTATTCATTTGACACCGTGGACCATGCTGTGTTAGTGCAAAGGTTAAAATGTTGTGGGATTACTGGTCATGCTCTAGATTGGTTTATAAATTACTTATCAAATCGTACACAATGTGTAATGGCGGATGGCTATAAATCATGGTTGTCCACAGAGTTGTGTCTGGGTGTTCCTCAAGGTTCTATTTTGGGCCCACTGTTGTTCATTTTGTATATCAACAACATTGGGGATCATATTGAAACAGCAGATGTACATTTTTATGCAGATGATATTGATACTGTTCTTTATTCAAGTGTTAGTAGTTTATCTTAAGCTTTTGAAAATGCCCAAAAAGCATTTAACACCATACAACGGAATCTGTATGATTTGAAGCTGGTTCTGTATTTTCAAATGCCAGGCATGTTACTAATCATGTTATTGCTACATTGGATGGACATACTATAGAGCAAGTCAAAGTGTATAAATACTTGGGAGTGTGGGTGGATGACAAGCTGAGATTCACTGTTCATGTGGAGAACTTGATAAGGAAGCTCAAGCTGAGAATAGGTTTTTATTACCGGCATAAGGCTTGTTTGTCTCTGGAGGCCAGGAAGGAGCTGGTATGATGTACACTTCTGGCGGCTTTAGATTTTAGTGATGTTATATACAGTGCCTTGCAAAAGTATTCATCCCCCTTGGCATTTTTCCTATTTTGTTGCATTACAACCTGTCATTTAAATAGATTTATTTGGATTTCATGTAATGAACATACACAAAATAATCAAAATTGGTGAAGTGAAATGAAAAAAAATCACTTGTTTCAAAAAATTCTAAAAAATGTAAACCCAAAAATGTAAAAGTGGTGCGTGCAAGCCCCTAAATAATATCTGGTGCAACCAATTACCTTCAGAAGTCACATAATTAGTTAAATAAAGTCCACCTGTGTGCAATCTAAGTGTCACATGATCTGTCACATGATATCCGTATATATACACCTGTTCTGAAAGGCCCCAGAGTCTGCAACACCACTAAGCAAGGGGCACCACCAAGCAATCGGAACAATGAAGACCAAGGAGCTCTCCAAACAGGTCAGGGACAAAGTTGTGGAGATCAGGGTTGGGTTATAAAAAAATATCTGAAACTTTAAACATCCCACAGAGCACCATAAAATCCATTATTAAAAAATTGAAAGAATATGGAACCACAACAAACATGCCAAGAGAGGGCTGCCCACCAAAACTCACGGACCAGGCAAGGAGGGCATTAATCAGAGAAGCAACAAAGAGACCAAAGATAACCCTGCAGGAGCTGCAAAGCAAAGAGTATCTGTACAAATATTTTGCATCTTCAAGTGGTAGGAATGTGGTGTAAATCAAATTACACAAACCCCCCAAAAATCTATTTTAATTCCAGGTTGTAAGGCAATAAAATAGGAAAAATGCCAAGGGGTTGAATACTGTCGCAAGCCACTGTATACGCAGGCCTCAATCAGTACCCTGTAGGCACTTGATTCAGTATATCATGCGGCCCTCAGCTTCATTACCAATCAAATGCATTGTTTGCTGGTCATCATTGACCTTTTGTAGGCTTAAACACGGGTATACGCTGATTTATAAGGCCATACTGGGTAAAAGGCCACTTTATCTTTGTTCTTTTTTAATAAGGTCAGTAAATAAATATAAATTATAATCCCATTCTCATTTGCTTTTAACAGTACCAAGAATTAGAACAGGTCATGGTAGAAATAGTTTTAGTTGGAATTCTCTATTTTTTTGGATGATCTAGTCACGTTGGTGGAGTTTAAACACTTGGTTGATGTAAATATTATAGAAGAGTGTAATTGTCTTTAGGGACAGCTGTTTTTTAGTCTTTACGTATGTAATTGTTGTACTGAATGTGTGTCTAGAGTTTTGTTAAATGTTGTGTCAGTGTATGTAAGTTGTTTGTCTGAAACTTTGCTTCCCCTGCTGCTGTTGGACCAGGTTTCTCTTGAAAAATAGATTTTATCTCAATGAGAAAAACCTGTATAAATAAAGGTACATTTTTTTTTTTTTTATTTTTTTTTTAAGTGATGTTCCCAGAACCCGGCCTGGTGACTCAGTCTTTCATTGAAATTTACTGATGTTGCTCTCAGTTCAGTCACTGTTCTACAAGATTCCTCTACAACCAAAGAAAACGTAACCTTTCCTCCTTGCAATTCTCAGCAGCACAATGTTCTTCACAGATGCTCACAGCTTTCTTTCTCTCTCTCTCTCTCTCTCTCTCTCTCTCTCTCTCTCTCTCTCTCTCTCTCTCTCTCTCTCTCTCTCTCTGTAACACAACTTTAACTGTGAGGTTAGTTATGTTTTTCTATATATATTTTAGATTATTCAAAGTAGCCACCCTTTGCCTTGATGACAGCTTTGCACGCTCTTGGCATTCTCTCAACCAGCTTCATGAGGTAGTGACCTGGAATGCATTTCAATTAACAGGTGTGTCTTGTTTAAAAGTGTGGCTACTTTGAAGAATCTGAAATATAACACTTTTTTTGGTTACTACATGATTCCATATGTGTTATTTAATAGTTTTGATGTCTTCACTATTATTCTACAATGTAGAAAATAGTACAAATAAAGAAAAACCCTTGAATGACTAGGTGTGTCCAAACTTTTGACTGGTACTGTATGTCTCTTTGATCAGGGTGTCTCTTTGAAGAGGGTTTCCCTGAAGTGAGGACTCCCCATGGGTTAAAGGTCAGGTGCAGAGGGAGAAAGGGGGAGAGACGGGTACATGTCATGGAGTCTGTATAAACAGAAGTGATGATGGCTTGATGGCTGGCTGTCATAACAATACCTCAGGCTCTGGTTACTGACTACAGATGAGAGCGAGAAAGCGAGAACGAGAGCGAGAGAAAGAGAGGGAGAGAGAGACCAGACACACATGTAGAGATAGATGGGTTACTGAAGACACAGAGATAAACCTCTGCCTTTGATGGCCCAGTATAACAGATCTACCTCTCTCATATTAATTTAACATGAATATAATGGCTAAGTAAACTAAGCTATTAAGTATTGCTTCTGAGAAAGCAGTGCATGTTCTGGCCTAGTGTTGATCAGTGGGTTATAACCTGCTTACATCGTTAGCAGCATGACTAACAGTACCAACACCGCCATACACCCACCCCATACACAAACACACACATGCACACACACGCACACACACACACGCACACACACATACCCACACACACAATTGCTTTACTATCCTTGTGTGGACCAAACAATTGATTCCTATTCAAAATCTTATTTTCCCTAACGCTTAACCAAACCCTAACCTTAACTCCAAACCCCTAACCGTAACCCTAAACCTAACCTTAACTCCTAACCCTAATTCTAACCCTAACCCTAAACCTAACCCCTAAGCCTAAAATAGCCTTTTTCCTCATGGGGACCGGTGAAATGTCCCCACCTGTCCGAATGTTACTTCTTTTACTATCCTTTTGAGGACTTCTGGTCCCTACAAGAATAGTAAAACCAAAAACACACACACACCCCAAGTGTGACTGACTGATGATGAAGACTGTTGGTATTAACATATGTGAGTTAAATGTCCTCACTAGTAAAAAGGCTATTTTAGGCTTAGGGTTAAGGTTGGAATTAGGGTCAGGGTTTGAATTAGGGTTAGAGTTGGGGTTAGGGGTTAGGAGTTAGGTTTAGGGTTAGGATAAGGGGTTAAGTTTAGGGTAAGGGTTAGGGTTTGGTTTAGGGATAGGGTTTTGGGTCAAGGAAAATAGGATTTTGAATGGGAATCAATTGTTGGTCCCCGAAAGGTCCTCACAAGTATAGTAAGACATAGATGTGTGTTTGTGTGTGTCCGTGTGTCCGCTCCCTCTCTCCCATTCTCTGTGCCTCTCTTTTTCTCCTTCTCGCTGTGTCCCTTTTAATGTGCTGAGAGCAAAACAAACTCATTTGCGGAAACATTAACCGTACCAAACCATAAGTACCCTATGAGTTAATGGTCCATATGTAACAGATTTCATCAACCAATTCATATTTGATCATTTATCATCACAAGTGACTGATTTGACAGATTCATGGTTGGTTTTCTATTTGAGGGTGGGACCATTGGATGGGTGTGTCAGTTCAATTTAACCAATATAATCGAACCAGGTCAAGAGAATCATACACACTAACACAACAGCCATACACACATGCTGTAAACACACGCACAAACACACACACACACATCACAACGATTTTTAAGTACAGAACAATGAACCTCGTCCGCCCACTTCCACCCTTTCTCCCCGTCTTCCCCTGCCCTGTACTGTGCCTCTGTTTCTACATTCTGTAAAGATTGTCTCCACATGTTCCTGAGGAGAAACCAGAAAACACACACACACACTCAGTCAGGGTGCAGACGTCAGTCCTATGTCAGTCTGGTATTACCTAATACCAGCCGACATGAAGTGTTTGAACCGAGACTGGGAGTCCTTCATAACGTTACTGTAGGCCTATCGAGAGTTTGACCAACTGTAGCGAGATACGACGTGTTGCTGCCCCTTTTCTTTCTTCATCTCATTACATCTCCATCCTTCCATCCATTCTCTCCCCTCCACCCAAACCCAGGCATCACTCTCTCATGAGAGAACTCTAAACATGTTTCTCATTTTCCAATGTTGACTTTCTCTCTCATTTTCCCTGTTTTTCAACTGTTTCAAACTAATTGCAAACGTTTGTTTCTCATTGTTCCCATGCATCTAGTTTACAGAGGAAAACAGTCCTGTGATAGGCTAGAGTTATAGGAAGAGTGGAAAGAGAGGATGCCAAGTCAGTTGCTTAATTGAAAGCATTCGACCGAAATGTGTCTTCCCCATTCAACCCAACTCTCCTGAATCAGAGAGGTGCGGGGGGCTGCGCTCAAGGGCAGAATGGCAGATTTTCACACCTTGCCGGCTCAGGGATTAAAACCGGCGACCTTTCGGTTACACTCTTAACCAATAGGCTACCTGGAGAGGGGAGGAGATGGGTAGATAGGAGGAGAGTAGTGGACTGGAGGGTTAGAGAAAGGGGATACAGGCGACAGCAACATCTGGAACACCGATGGATTTTAGGTCTTGTACCAATTACACCATCTCACAGAGAGACGAGAGGGGAAGGATGAGGGCAGGTTGTTAACTAACTAACCATAATGCCTGGCTGAGTGGTTCCATTCTCTCTGAGGAGTTTCCAGTAGATGAGAGAAACATGGATAAAATACTGAGTATCAATAGATCAGAGTAACTTGAGGCAAAAGACACAAAAACAAAACACCAATATGACAGGGCTTCGGATGCTGGTTCATTTTTGATACGGGGATGGTTAAGTCAAAGACACTACAGCACTGACTGTCACAGAGACCTACTTACCGTTCCCCCCCATCAGGCCAGAGTGCACAGAGAGAGAATATACTAAAGATCAGGAAGTAATATTGTTTCTCAAACCACAGATGTCAGAAGCACCGTCAGAGAGAGGAGTGTGTGCGTCTATCCACCGTCAGAGGCGTCATTGTTTCTCCTCCACTCATCTGACTCACAAGTCGGTTCAACAGCAGATGATGGATGACGACTCTGGGAGATAAAGTTAGCAATTCAAGACAGAGTTGATCAGTCATACATGTCCATATGTTTTACTCCCTGGCTTTACTGTGAAGCTGTTCACACACACAAGCTCCTGCAGTGTGTATACTGCTGGTCCGATTCTGGTTTCAGTTAACTTCCTGACACAAAATTAAACAACTGATCCCCCTTCCTGCCAAGAGAGTTCAAATGCACACACGCACACACACACACACACATGCGCACGCACACACGCACACACATACGCGCACACGTCTTACTATAATTTTGAGGACTTTCCGGGGACCAACAATTGATTCCCATTCAAAATCCTATTTTCCCTATCCCTAACCCTAAACCTTACACTAACCCTAATCTTAACCCTAAACTTAACTCGTAACCTTAACCCTAAACCTAACTCCTAACCTTAACCCTAAACCTAAATCCTAACCTTAACCCTAATTATAACTCTAACCCCTAACCCTAAAATAGCCTTTTTACAAGTGAGGACTGGCAAAATGTCCTCACTTCTCTGAATTTGAGTTGCTTTTCTATTCTTGTGAGGACTTCTGGTACTCACAAGTATAGTCTGGAAGCGGAAGAAATACACACCTGGTTAGGTGAGGTGCTGGCTAACGCAGTAGAACACTTTAAAAAGAAAAGTAGAGCTGCACACTAGGAGCTCAGATGCAATCATTTAATACCAATGTTTCGACAGCCAAGCTGTCTCCCTCAGGTATGGTAAAACGTGTACACACACACATACACACACACTCACACACACAGCGGTAATAGCAGGGATACAGCTCATGATCCTTACAGAGCCCCCATGTAATCAGGCCCCCCAGGCAGCGAGGCTTCTGGGAAGGAAGAGGACCAACGCAGAGCTGCTGGTCTCCACCAGAGAGAAGTTGAATGAATCAATGTGTGTGTGTGCGTGTGCGTGGTGCATTTGTGTGTGTTTGTGTGTGTCAAATAAAATTTTATTTGTCACATGCTTTGTAAACAACAGGTGTAGAATAACAGTGAAATACTTACATAGGGGTCATTTTCCAACAATGCAGAGTTAAGATAAATAAAACCAATGAAAGAAAACATTTAAATAGTGACAATAAATAAATAAACAGTGAATAACGAATAACAAAGTACAAATAACATGGCCAAATACAGGGAGTACCAGTACAGAGTCGATGTGCAGGGGTACGAGGTAATTGAGATAGATATGTACACATAGGTAGGGGGTAACGTGACTAGGCAACAAGATAGATAAGACAGTAAGAGCAGCTAATGTGGTGTGTGTGTGTGTGTGTGTGTGTGTGTGTGTGTGTGTGTGTGTGTGTGTGTGTGTGTGTGTGTGTGTGTGTGTGTGTGTGTGTGTGTGTGTGTGTGTGGGTGTGGCGTCAGTATGCACTTGTGCGCGTGCTATGTGTGTGTGGGCATATGTAGTGTGTGTGTGTGCTTGTATGTGTGTGTTGGGATGTCAATGTAAGTATGTGTGAGTGTGTGTGGGTTGAGTCCAGTGTGTGTGGGTAGAGTCCAGTGTGTGTGCATAGATTCAGTGCAAGAGAGTCAGTGCAAAAGAGGGTCAATGCAGGTAGTCCTGGTAGCCATTTGATTAGCTATTTAGCAGTCTTGTTCAGCAGTATCATGGCGTGGGGGTAGAAGCTGTTCAGGGTCCTGTTGGCTCCAGACTTGGTGCATCAGTAATGCTCGCCGGGCACATGTTTGTGTACACTTGTGTGTGTACGTGTGCATATGAGAAAGAGATTGAGAGAGCGAGAAGAGAGTGTGTGTGTGTGTGTGTGTGTGTGTGTGTGTGTGTGTGTGTGTGTGTGTGTGTGTGTGTGTGTGTGTGTGTGTGTGTGTGTGTGTGTGTGTGTGTGTGTGTGTGTGTGTGTGTGTGTGTGTGTGTGTGTGTGTGTGTGTGTGTGTGAGCCCTGGGGTAGAACAGCGAGGGGTGGAAATGACCTCCTGGATCCAGCTGAGGTTATAGGAGACCTTTGTCTGTATGCACTACATACTGTAATGTTGTCATAAAAATGACTTAGACCTCAACACTACATCTAATGGCAGTGTTAAGACACACTAAAACCATACCACTACCCCACAAATACTCTCAATTAAATTAAATTAAACACGATTTTACTAGTATAACATTTGGTACTCTCCCTTTCCATACTCCGTAAGGTTATGATGAGCGCTTTCCCAGAGTTCTTACCGCATTCAGAAAGAATGTGTGAATCGGATCTGAAATAAATATGTGCGCGCGTACACACACACACACAGCTGTCAGGGGAACTGTGATATCTAGCAGCAGCAGAGCTCTCTCTCAAGCCAGTTTGAAATACTTACTGGAAGTAGTCACAGTAACAGTGTGATGCAACTGGTCAGACATCAAACCTGTACTTCTGATCAGGAATAATAGCATGAGTTGACCTGTAGTGAGGTACAGAATCTTGACTGTGTCTGAAATAAAAAAATTCAATCCTATTCCCTTAAACAGCGTTTATGTTAGTGTTTCCTTGGCAACAATCAGCAGGTGGATCAGATTTCAGACCAAGAGTGCCTGGTGGTAAGGAGAGAGGGCGTGAAGGCTGGCAGATATAGACTGGCCTGGGAAGTGTGTGTGCATTTGTGTGTGTCCGTGCGTGCATGTGTATATGTGTTTGTGTGTGTGTCAAATCAAATCAAATGTTATTTGTCACATGCACCGAGTACAACAGGTGTATACCTTCCAGTGAAATGCTTACACAGTGTGTGCATGCATTTGTGAGTGTATGCGGTGTGCGTATGTAGGGAGCTGGCAGAGCCCTCGTTATAAGTTCTATATAGCATGTTTATTTGAACATCAAAGAGGAGCAATGTCAGTGAGATGAGACCTGAGCCAGGCAGGTTCTTACTTCTACCTCAACAGTCCAGAACCCACAACATACTGATGGGGATCGGCAATGGACTGCACATAGTTACTTAGACAGAGACCAAGAGACAGAGAAAGACAGAGTATGCGTGAGAAAGCGAAGTTCCTGTTGATTGACGGGTAGCAGGAGTGTAGGGGGGGTGGGTCTGTCTGGAACAGCTGAAATGGTGGCGTCAGTCAGGACAGGAAGCACCAGGACAGAATTGTGTGTATGTGCAAGCCTGTGTGTGTGTGTGTATATGTGTGTCTGGCGTCTGTTGTCTTATTGGTTAAACCTGAGAGCAGTAGAGAGTCTACAGGACACATTACCTCCTGATTTAAACATCATAAATTCACAGGGAAGCTTACAACATTACAACCAGCCAACAGAGCAGCAGGACTGAAACAAGCTATCTGTCTATTCCTAAACACTATCCTCCACAGCCCTTGATATTTCAAGTAATTGCGATAAGGTCAATGTAATTTAAGCACACACTTGTACACAGTGCCTTCAGAAAGTATTCATACCCATTGACTTACTACACATTTTGTCGTGTTACCGCCTGAATTCAAAATATATTAAATACACACAATACCCCATAATGAGAAAGTGAAAACATGTTTTCAGAATTTTGTTGCACATTTATTGAAAATGATATACAGAAATAAGTATTCACACCCCTGAGTCAATACTTAGTAGAAGCACCTTTGGCAGTGATAACAGCTGTGAGTCTTTCTGGGTACGTCTCTAAAAGATTTCCACACCTGGATTGTGCAACATTTGCCCATTGTTCTTTTCAAAATTCTTCAAGCTCTGTTGAATTGGTTGCTGGTCATTGCTAAACAACCATTTTCAAGTCTTGCCATAGATTTTCAAGGAGAATTAAGTCAAAACTGTAACTCGGACACTCAGGAACATTCATTGTTGTAACGTGCACTCTAATAATCAGGAAACAAGTACAGGGAGTGAATTTAATAAATAAACGAACATGGAACAAAACAAGAGAAGTGTACAGACATGAAACATATAAACAGAATCAATAACGCCTGAGGAAAGAACCAAAGGGAGTGACCGATATAGGGGAGGTTTTCAGGAAGGTGATGTCCAGGTGAGTCTCATGAGGCGCAGGTGCACGTAACGATGGTGACAGGTGTGTGTAAAAATGAGAAAACTGCCGACAACAAGCGCCAGAGAGGAGCGGGAGTAGACGTGACAACTGTCTTCTTGGTAAACTCCAGTGTAGATGTTGCCTTGTGTTTTAGGTTATTGTCCTGCTGAAAGGTGAATTCATCTCCCAGTGTCTAGTGGAAAGCAGGTTTTCCTCTAGGATTTTGCATGTGCTTAACTCCATTCCGTTTCTTTTTTATCCTGAAAAACTCCCAAGTCCTTAAAGATTACATGCATACCTATAACATGATGCGGCCACCACTATTCTTGAAAATATGGAGAGGGGAACTCAGTAATATGTTGTATTGGATTTCCCCTAAACATAACACTTTGTATCCAGGACAAAAAGTGAATTGCTTTGACAGTTTTTTGCCTCGTTGCAAACAGAATGCATGTTTTGGAATATTTGTATTCGGTACAGGCTTTATCTTTTCACTCTGTCAATTAGGTTAGTGTTGTGGAGTAACTACAATATTGTTGATCCATCCTCAGTTTTCTCCTATCACAGCCATTAAATTAGAACTGTTTTAAAGTCACCATTGGCCTCATGGTGAAATCCCTGAGCGGTTTCCTTCCGCTCTGGCTACTGAGTTAGGAAGGACACCTGTATCTATGTAGAGACTGGGTGCATTGATACACCATCCAAAGTGTAATTAACAACTTCTCCATGTTCAAAGGGATATTTCATGTTTTTTTTTCTTTTACCCATTTACCAATAGGTGCCATTCTTTGCGAGGCATTGGAAAAAACCTCCCTGGTCTTTATGGTTGAATCCGTGTTTGAAATCTATTGCTTGACTGAGGAACCTTACAGATAATTGTATGTGTGGGATACAGAGATGAGGTAGTCATTCCAAAATCATGTTAAACACTATTATTGCACACAGAGTCCATGCAACTTATTATGTGACTTGTTAAGCACATTTTTACTGGTGAACTTATTCATGCTTGCCATAACAAAGGGGTTGAATACTTATTGACTCAAGACAGCTTTTAATTTTTTATGAATTAGTAAAACTTTTGAAACACACAATTCCACTTTGGAATTATGGAGTATTGTGTGTAGGCCAGTGACAAAAAAAAATCAGGCTGTAAGACAACAATATGTGGAAAAAGTCAAGGGGTATGAATACTTTCTGAAGGCACTGTACATACGCACGTATGCACACATACACACTCAAACACAGCAAGACCAATCAAGCACCCACTGGGAGTTCCAATATGAATGTTTGTTTGGCTTGAACCTCTGTAGTTGTGATTAAAGCTCTGTAATTACTTGGTGCTTATTTTAGTGAAATGGTCTGTATTTCCCAACGAGCAGCTTTGTGTAGACAGATGTAGTTATACTGTAATATGTGGAGTGGATCATTATGCTGGTCTGGATACATCCATCATTGCTAGCAGGTCTGAGACGTTTGGCAACAGCTGAAATGTGAGCATTCAATTAAACAATCTGAAATGAAATAGTGTCATTATCTTGAAGACCTCTCTGGTTGCACGTTGTGTTTTTTCACTTGAGAGAGTCCCAATGAGAAAACAATTGTCTCCAAACAGTATTTCTCAGACGAACACAATGTAGTGTAGAACCCTCATCTGGGATACAACATCTATTGTTTGCGTATATGTGTGCGCGCATGGGTATGTGATTCCATGTTTCTGAGATAGAGTCACTCCTTTAGGAGGACAGAGTTAACCTGTGTGTCACCTGTGTGACCTAACCAGCATCATGCAGGCTGACAGCTCGTCTCTTTCCCCAGTTGAAGTAAATGTAGAAATGAGGGGTGTGATGAAACTAACGCTCTCTCCTCTGACACACACAAGCATAGACACGCACACACACGCACAAGCACTCACAAACTTACACACATATTCACCAATTCCCTGGAGTATAGGATGGAAAACACAATTTAACTTGGCCAGGTTTCAGACAAAACAAGGAAGCAGTGTTCCTGAAGGTTCTCTCTGTGTGTGTGTGTGTGTGTGTGTGTGTGTGTGTGTGTGTGTGTGTGCGTGTGTGCGTGTGTGCGTGTGTGCGTGTGTCTGTGTGTGCGTGTGTCTGTGTGTGCGTGTGTGCGTGTGTGTGTGTTTGTATTTATTTTTCTGAAAGTTTTGAGGAATGCAGCCTCCAGAAGATGTTTTTTCAAAACGTTAACATCGTCTGAAATGTCCTCCAATCTCATCCAAGACACACACACACAGACCCTCCCCCCACCTCCCTCCCCAGGAGGGAGGTGATGCTGTCACCCAGTTGAGGCAACAGAGATTGTATTGGTGTCAGGTAGTGAGAGGAGAAAGGAATGACTGACCAGCTCGCAGCAGACAGGGAGATCCACCAGGCGAGGAGAGAGGACAGGTTTAATGTTGTTGACTGTCACCTACTGTAAAAGGATCCTCTACTCTCATTGTTTATTTGACTCTAAAGGGGGGAGGCAATTTTGGGAATGAAGGAGAAAAAGTGGGTAAAGAAGGGGGAGGGAGATGGACAGGGCAACAGGGGAGAGGAGTTCAGTAGAGAGAGAGAGAGAGAGAGAGAGAGAGAGAGAGAGAGAGAGAGAGAGAGAGAGAGAGAGAGAGAGAGAGAGAGAGAGAGAGCGCGAGAGCGCGAGAGAGAGAAAGGAGACTTGCCAGACAGACCCCAATACTAACAGGAAGCTGCTCTACTGCTGGGCTCCTGAAGTTCCCATGGTGATCAGTGCATGACTTCTTTACCTTTCACCCTTGACCCCAACCCCTGATCATAACCTATATGGAGCCTCAATGCTCTGAGTGTCTGGAAACCCAGCAAGTATCAACAAACACACCGCGTCATATAGTGGATATAAAGAGTTATTGATGGGGAATAAAACACACTGCATGGGAATGCTGTTAAATCTTTATTAGATGGTGAAATAGAGTTGAAGCTATGGTATGGTATTTCATGTGGATGTTTGCTGTTGATGTTTGCTGTTTTCTCTGGGAGAGACACATATATATTATATATATTTTTTATTTGTTCAGAATTAGTTACCATGAAATTAGAGTTACTGTAAAAACAACAGGAAAGAGGCTGATAGGGATTAGAGACAGGCATAGACAGGGCTGAGGTTTAGGGGGTTAGCTTAAGGTTAGGATTCAGGAGATAGAGGTTAGTTAATAGAGTGAGACTGGGGGCTGAGGTTTAGGGGGTTAGCTTAAGGTTAGGATTCAGGAGATAGAGGTTAGTTACAGAGTGAGACTGAGGGCTGAGGTTTAGGGGGATAGGGTTTAGGTGGTTAGGGTTGGAGACAGAGAGAGACTGTGGGCTCAGTGGTCAGATTTAACCAGTATGCAGGATGTCTGATTTGGAGCGGTCCATCCATCCATGGGCCTCAGGGAGTGAAGTTTCTAAAATTGGTTCATAATTGAAGGCAGCTTTTGTTTCATCCGCTTCCCCCCCTCTCTCCTCTCTCACTATCTCTTCTCTGCTCTCATCCTTTCCTCTCCCCTCCCTCTCATTCTCTCTCTCCCCTCTGCTTTCATCCTCTCCGCTTCCCCTTCCTCTCTCTCTCCGCTCTTCTCTTTCCTTCTTCAGATGTCCAGCTCTATCACTGAGCTTTCTTTACACTTGTCAGGTCAAACCTTTATCATAATATTAACCAGAATAGATAATAATACTTTTGTTGACCTACTGTACATTCACCAAACACACTGTAGAGATCCAAGGCATATCGCATACAATGGAAGTTTCCCCAACTCAAGTTAGAAGCCAACTGTCTCACATTTTTGTGCGTGCTAATACTATGAAAAGCTACCTTTAAAAAGCATTAAGAAATCCAAATATCTGCTGCAACTATATAAAGTTACTTCTACACTGAAGGCCTGGACACAGACTTCCGCAGCGATGTAACTGAGTGGTCTTAGTGTGGCAAGAGAAAGGGTCTGTTTTCTCACTCCTAACCAGAGGGTTGTCATCTTTACTCTGAGCGAGTGTGTGTGTGTGTGTGAGTGTGGATCTCTGTACAGTGTGTGTGAGAATGGAGTTTGAAGAAATGCTTAGATCATGTTTGTCTTGACTGCCTGAGCTTCCTGAACCCCAAGAACCCATCTCACTTCTTCAAAGGGCCTGGATATGTGAGACACACACACATGCGCACACACAGGCACGCACATACACTTCTTCAAAAGGTCCGTAGATGTGTGAGAGAGGCAGGGGTACTGTTACTTCCAGTCATATATAACTACAGGTAACTGCCAAAATAAAGAAAACACCAACATAAAGGGTCTTCATAGGGCGTTGGGGCACCACGAACCAGAGCTGTTTTAATGCACCTTGGCATAGATTCTACAAGTGTTATGACACCATTCTTCCACGAGAAATTCCATAATTTGGTGTTTTCTTGATAGAAAACGCTGTCTCGGGCACCACTCCAGAATCTCCCATAAGTGTTCAATTGGGTTGAGATCTGGTGACTGACACACTAGAGCCCTGCATGGGCATAAATTTTAAGCCTGAGCCCTACCCATGCCCGTGACATTCAGGCCCTACCCTACCCAGGCCCGATTTCTTCTGCCAAATTTAAAGCCCGCCCTGCCCGAAACCAGAAATAACTTTCTCCGTTAATAAATAAATCCATTAGCTGCTCCTCTCTGTCTGCCACTCACTCCCTGCATCCAGCTCGCTTTGCATGCACTCTGCTCATGTCTGTTCTTTGGGCTGCAGCCCAAACTGCTCTGCTTGGGCTGCTCTGCTCAATGACGAGACATGAGAGAGCAGTGAGCTGTTAGCTACTTTTCGTCATTTTAAACTGCGAGAAACCTCAAAGAAAAGAAAAAAACAACTGTAACCAGTGCCTGCAACCTGGATCAGGTTGTCAGTCAACCTACCAGGGTAGTTACAAACAGCACAGGAATTAAATCATCAACATGAATTGATCACATCTTTACTAATGCTGCAGATATTTGCTTTAAGCAGTATCCAAATCCATAGGATGTAGTGATCACAATATAATAGTCATATCTAGGAAAACCAAAGTTCCAAAGGCTGGGCCTAATATAGTGTATAAGAGGTCATACAAGAAGTTTTGTAGTGATTCATATGTTGATGATGTAAAGAATATTTGCTGGTCTGTGGTGTGTAATGAGAAGCAACCAGATGCTACACTTGACGCATTTATGAAACTGGGATGAGGCAAAAGGTATGGCAATTAAGTCTGGCAGCCCAACTGATTGGAAAACATATTGCAAATTAAGAAATCATGTGACTTAACTAAAGAAAAAGAAAAAGAAACTACACTATGAAACAAAGATAAATTAAATAAAGAATGATAGTCAAAAGTTTGGGGCACCTTAAATTACATTTTTGGGGAAAAAGCCATCTCGGCTCCTTCATTTATTGAATCAGATGGCTCATTCATCACAAAGCCCACTGATATTGCAAACTACTTTAATGACTTTTTCATTGGCAAGATAAGCGAACTTAGGGATGACATGCCAGCAACAAACGCTGACACTACACATCCTTGTATATCGGACCAAATTATGAAAGACAAACATTTTACTTTTGAAATTCGTAAAGTTAGAGGTGAAAAAAGTATTGTTGTCTATCAACAATGACAAGCCACCAGGGTCTGACAATCTAGATGGAACATTACTGAGGACAATAGCAGACGATATTGCCACATCTTCAATTTAAGCCTACTAGATAGTGTGTGCCCTCAGGCCTGGAGGGAACCTAAAGTCATTCCGCTACCCAAGAATAGTAAAGGCCCCTTTACTGGCTCAAATAGCCAACCAATCAGCCTGTTACCAACCCTTAGTAAACCTTTGGAAAAAATGGTGTTGGACCAGATACAATGCTATTTTACAGTAAACAAATTGACAACAGAATTTCAGCATGCTTATACGGAAGGACACTCAACAAGCACAGCACTTACACAAATGACTGATGATTCACTGAAAGAAATTGATGATAAAATTATTGTAGGGGCTGTCTTGTTAGACTTCAGTGCAGCTTTTGACATTATTGATCATAGTCTGCTGCTGGAAAAACGTATGTGTTATGGCTTTACACCCCCTGCTATAATGTGGATAAAGAGTTACTCGTCTAACAGAACACAGAGGGTGTTATTTAATGGAAGCCTATCAAATATAATCCAGTTAGAATCAGGAATTCCCCAGGGTAGCTGCTTAGGCCCCTTGCTTTTTTCAATATTTACTAGCGACATGCCACTGACTTTGAGTAAAGCCAGAGTTTCTATGTATGCGGATGACTCAACGCTATACACGTCAGCTACTACAGCAACTGAAAGTACTGCAACACTCAACAAAGAGCTGCAGTTAGTTTCAGAGTGGGTGGCAAGGAACAAGTTAGCCCTAAATATTTCTAAAACTAAAAGCATTGTATTTGGAACAAAACGCGCACTAACCACTAAACCTCAACTCAATCTTGTAATAAATAATGTGGAAATTGGGCAAGTTGAGATCACTAAACTGCTTGGAGTAACACTAGATTATAAACTGTCATGGTCAAAACATATTGATGCAGTAGTAGCTAAGATGGGAAGAAGTTTGTCTATAATAAAGCGATGCTCTGCCTTCTTAACAACACTATCAACAAGGCAGGTCCTACAGGCCCTAGTTTTGTTGCACCTTGACTACTGCTAAGTCGTGTGGTCAGGTGCCACAAAAAAGGACAGGAAAATTGCAATTGTCTCAGAACAGGGCAGCACGGCTGGCCCTTGGATGTACACAGAGAGATAATATTAATAATATGCATGTCAATCTCTCCTGGCTGAAAGTGGAGGAGAGATTGACTTCATCACTACTTTTATTTATGAGAGGTATTGACATGTTGAATGCACCGAGCTGTCTGTCTAAACTACTGGCACACAGCTCGGACACCCATGCATACCCCACAAGACATTCCACAAGAGGTCTCTTCACAGTCCCCAAGTCCAGAACAGACTTTGGGAGGCACACAGTACATGGAACTCTATTCCACATCAAGTAACTGATGCAAGCAGTAAAATTTGATTTACAAAACAGATTAAAAAAACACCTATGGAACAGCGGGGACTGTGAAGCAACACAAACATTGAAACACACACACACACACACACACACACACATAACCCCACCCCCATGCTCCTTTGAGACCCCTCTTTCAAAGTCTCTGAGATCTCTTCTTCTAGCCATGGTACCCCAAATAATGGTCAACTGGGCGTTTTTATATGGCCCTAAGCATGATGGGATGTTAATTGCTTAATTAACTCAGGAACCAATCCTGTGTGGAATCACCTGCTTTCAATATACTTTGTATCCCTCATCAAGTGTTTCCTTTATTTTGGCAGTTGCCTATATATGTCCTATTGCTGGTCCTGGAGATTTTTTTACTTTTTATATCTCAAACTGCTGACTGAGCATGACATGTGTCCTGTGCTTTACATTACCTACAGAATGTCAAGTGCATTAGCTGAGGTATGTGTTATGCTGTGCTCATGTCTTTGAGGTCAATGGGTCTCCATGGTGAGGACAGTCTGTAATTCCCTTCAACGTGTCGTTGGTTAATATTGACTTCCATTTGAAAAAAGGGTTGTTCGCACATCTTATGCAGTCCGCCATGGCAAAGGTGGACCATGTTATATGTGCAAGGTGCCTCTTTTTAGGTGATTTCTATTTGAAAGAGTGTTGTTGACTTTCATGAATACGGTGCTGATGACGTTTGGATAGCTAATTTAGCGAGGTTCTGCTGGTATTCAGTATTCTCTTTTGCTCTTCTGTTAATCACAGTAAGATACACACTATGGCTCTCTTATGCTCTGCTGGTATTCACAGTGAGATATACAGTATGGCTCTCTTTTGCTCTGCTGGTATTCACAGTGAGATATACAGTATGGCTCTCTTTTGCTCTGCTGGTAACCATCATCTGCTGCGGTTCTCTCTGTTCCCTCTGAGGAACCGGAACTGAGCCGGAACAGAACCCCAACTGAGTTAGAACAGCGGTGTGTGTGTGTGTGTGTGTGTGATCAGAGGAGAGTTTTAACCTCTTTAGACACAGAGATCAGTAACACACACCAGAGGCCAAAAATTACACGCCTGACTCCGCTAGCCAATGAGAACCCAGTGAGGCTTTGTCCCCCACCGAGGGCCCTGACACACGTTTAGAGCCTTGCGAAACATTGTTCTCTGCCTCCCGGCCAATGACTCAAAGTAGAACCATGAAATAAAAATCTAAGAAACATCTACAGTGCCTTCAGAAAGTATTCACACTCCTTGACTTTTTCCACATTTTGTTGTGTTACAGCCTGAATATACAATTGAATAAATTGAGATTTTTTTGTCATTGGCCTTCCCACAATACCAAATAATGTCAAAGTAGAGTTATGTTTTTCAACAAAAACAAAAAATGTAATTTAAAAAAACATTTTATGGCAAGCCTAAATAAGTTCAGGAGTAACAATGTGCTTTACAAGTTACATAATAAGTTGCATGGACTCACTCTTGTGCAATAACAGTGTTTAACATGATTTTTTAACTACTACCTCATCTCTATACCCCACACATACAATTATCTGTAAGGTCCCTCAGTAGAGAAGTGAATTTCAAACACAGAATAAACACAAAAATAAAAATAAACTGACATGAAATATTCCTTTGAGCATGGTGAAGTTATTAATTACACTTTGGATGGTGTATCAATAAACCCAGTCACTACAAAGATACAGACGTCTTTCATAACTCAGTTGCTGGAAAGGAAGGAAACCACTCAGGGATTTCACCATGATGGTGACTTTAAAACAGTTACCGAGTTTAACGGCTGTGATAGAAGAATATTGAGGACAGATCAACAGCATTGTAGCTACTCCACAAAACTTACCTAATTGACAGAGTGAAAAGAAGGAAGTCTGTACAGAATACAAATGTTCCAAAACATGCATCCTGTTTGCAATCAAGCACTAAAGTAAAACTTCAAAAAATGTGGCAAAGAAATTAACTATATATCCTGAATACAAAGCCGATCCACTTTCCATTTTTCCATTGTTTTTGTCTTGTATATTTTGTCTTGTATGGCTCTCTTTTGCTCTGCTGGTATTCACAGTGAGATATACAGTATGGCTCTCTTTTGCTCTGCTGGTATTCACAGTGAGATATACAGTATGGCTCTCTTTTGCTCTGCTGGTAACCATCATCTGCTGCGGTTCTCTCTGTTGATTACTCATATCTGCTCTCCTGCGCCTGACTCCGCTACACCAGCTACACACAGGATCCGTTACAGAATCACTCACCTGACTATGGAGTCAGCAGGAGCTGATGGTAGAGGAACGTGTCCAGCAGCACACGGCCATGTTACAACGTCTGGGCACCGCCATGGATCACGTGCTGCAGACGATGGACCGAATGGAGAGAGAGAAAGAGGTCTTCCAGCGCCTCCACCAGCCCCACTACAGCAGGTCCCACTGTACACCCCTCCTTCACCCGGTTCCAGCGGGATTCGGCTCTCACTCCCGAAGGAGTATGATGGGACGGCTGCCGGACTCTACCTGGCAACCGTCCACCCGGCTCCTTCGGGACGTGAGAGTGTGTCCGCCCGTGAGAGTGTGTCCGCTCTCCTGCCTCTCAGGCAACGCCATGGAATGGGCCAACACCGTATGGAGTGAAGGAGACGCGGCATTGGACCATTACGCAGAGTTCGCAGAGTGAACGTCTGTTCCATCTGAGGCAGGGAACGAGGAGCGCGCAAGATTTCGCTTTGGACTTCCGGACCCTGGCCGCCAGCGCGGGATGGAACTACAGAGCCCTGATCGATCACTATCGGTGCAGTCTGCACGAGGACGTCTGTCAGGAGTTGGCCTGCCGAGACACCACCCTCACGTTGGACCAGCTGGTGGACCTGTCCATCCGGCTGGACAATCTGCTGGCTAACCGCGGACGTCCGGATCGGGGCCTGTCAGTTCCATCCCCCAGCACCTCCGCTCCGACGCCCATGGAGCTGGGAGGTGCTGCGCTTAGGGTGACAGGAGGAGGGGCCATTCCCTGCACCATTTGTGGCCGTAGAGGGCACACTGCTGGTCGGTGCTGGGGGGGTTCCTCAGGGAGTCGAGGCAGCAGGCAGGGCACTATCGTGTCACCCCAGGTGAGTCGGCACCAGGCTCACCCAGAGCCCTCTGTTGCACACATGTATGTGTTTTGTATGGAGTTTTCCCCGCATTCCCAGCATAAGACGCTCGTAGATTCAGGCGCAGCTGGGAATTTTATTGACCGTTCATTTGCCCATAGTTTAGGGATCCCCATTGTTCCTGTGGATGTACCCTTCCCTGTGCACGCCCTAGATAGTCGACCCTTAGGGTCGGGGCTGATTAGGGAGGCTACCGCTCCACTAGACATGGTTACACAGGAGGGTCACAGGAAGAGAATAAGTCTCTTCCTTATTGATTCTCCTGCGTTTCCCGTGGTGCTGGGTCTACCCTGGTTGGCCTGTCATGATCCCAATATTTCGTGGCAACAGAGGGCTCTCAAGGGGTGGTCACGAAAGTGCTCAGGGAGGTGTGTAGGGGTTTCCATCGGTGCGATTACGGTGGAAAGTCCAGACCAAGTCTCCACCGTGCATATTCCCTCAGAATATGCCGATTTGGCTTTCGCCTTCTGTAAGAAGAGGGCGACTAAATTACCACCCCATCGACGGGGGGATTGTGCGATAAATCTCCTGGTAGACGCAGCACTTCCCAGGAGTCACGTGTATCCTCTGTCCCAGGAGGAGACGGCAGCTATGGAAACATATGTCTCCGAATCCCTGGGGCAGGGATACATTCGGCCCTCCACTTCACCTGCCTCCTCGGGTTTCTGCGCCCGTGTATTGACTATCGGGGTATCAATCAGATCACTGTGAGGTACAGCTACCCGCTGCCTCTCATAGCCAGTTCGATCTAGTCAATGGACGGGGCGCGCTTCTTCACAAAATTGGATCTCAGTAGTGCTTACAACCTGGTGCGTATCCGGGAGGTGGACGAGTGGAAGACGGCATTTATTACCACCTCCGGGCACTATAAGTACCTCGTCATGCCGTACGGGTTGATGAATGCTCCATCAGTCTTCCAGGCCTTTGTTGACGAGATTTTCCGGGACCTGCACGGGCAGGGTGTAGTGGTGTATATCGACGACATTCTGATATACTCCGCTACAAGCGCCGAGCATGTGTCCCTGGTGCGCAGGGTGCTTGGTCAACTGTTGGAGCATGACCTGTACGTCAAGGCTGAGAAATGTCTGTTCTTCCAACAGTCTGTCTCCTTCCTAGGTTACCGCATTTCCACGTCAGGGTTGGAGATGGAGAGTGACCGCATTTCAGCCATGCGTAATTGGCCGACTCCCACCAAGGTAAAGGAAGTGCAGCGGTTCCTAGGGTTTGCCAACTACTCCCGGAGGTTTATCCGGGGCTTTGGTCAGGTAGCGGCTCCAATTACCTCACTGCTGAAGGGGGGACCGGTGCGACTGCAGTGGTCGGCTGAGGCGGACAGGGCTTTTGGTCACCTGAAGGCTCTGTTTACCTCAGCTCCCGTACTCCCGGCCTCTTGCCTGGTGGCACCGGTAGTGTGGGAGCTGGACGCGGACATCGAGCGGGCGTTACGTACAGAGCCCACTCCCTCTCAGTGTCCAGCTGGGCGTCTGTACTCCAGGAGTCTGAGGTGCGGGAGGTTCCTCTGCCCCCTCTGGACATCGAGGGGGCCCTGGCGTATACTGTTCGAGCCATCCTTGACTCGAGGCGTCGGAGGAGGGGCCTTCAGTACCTCGTGGAGTGGGAGGCGTACGGTCCGGGGGAGAGATGCTGGGTTCCGGTGGAGGACGTTCTGGACCCTTCGTTGCTGCGGGAGTTTGACAGTCTCCATCCGGATCGCCCTGCGCCTCGTCCTCCGGGTCGTCCCCGAGGCCGGTGTTGGCGCGCTGCTGGAGCCGTGCGTCAAGGGGGGGGTACTGTCACGACTTCCACCGAAGTCGGTCCCTCTCCTTGCTCGGGCGGTGTTCGGCGGTTGACGTCACCGGTTTTGTAGCCATCGCTGATCCACTTTTCATTTTTCCATTGTTTTTGACTTGTTTTACATACCTGGTTTCAATCCCACAATTACTTGTTCATTATTTAACCCTTTGTTCCCCCATGTTTGTTTGTGAGTGATTGTTTGTTTGGTAACACGGTCCGTTATTGTGGGCTCTGAATTTTTTTTTTGAAATTGTTATATTGTTGAGTAAATACGTTGATTACTCATATCTGCTGTCCTGCCCCTGACTCCGCTACACCAGCTACACACAGGATCCGTTACAAATAAACTAAAACACAAAGCCAAATATACCCAGGAGTTTCTTACCAAGATGACATTGAATGTTCATGAGAGGCCTAATTACAGTTTTGACTTCAATCGGCTTAAAAAATGTATTTGTACACCACACCCACTTTTCAAAACAACGGCAATCATGTCCTTTTTCTCTGATCAGTGTCTGTTATTGAAAAGCGTTTAGTGGATTTTTGTCTCCATTTAGCTTTGTTTCAAGTGGCTGTGAACACATTGGACAATAGTGTAATATTGCATGCAGAGTTTTTAGACATAAAAAAAACAGGTCTGCTGAAACTTTTGAGGTCTACTTGAATATACCTGGGCACCCTACTCGGCACTGGGGCATTATCTAATTATCTAATTAGACACCTACCTACTGCTTCCACTTTACTTTGTGCCTTGGATGTTTTTGGACTACTGCCAAACTTGAACTCCACTTGGTTTTACTTGGATGTATTTTTTTTTACTTTCCCGCAGCCTGGTGTAGCGTTTGACTCCCTCCCAGCTTCCACTGGCCTGTACTGTAAACTACATCCCTTCCAAGGTCCTTTTCTCCTGGCTATCATACTAGTAACACGGCCTCCATTGCATTTCTGTTTTGATGGGCCCCAGCATTTAATCGCATTGAGTAAGTCACTGCTCTCTCCTTGCTGTTGTTATGCTGGTGAGTTTTATGCCTTGGTTGTGTTTAATGTGGGTCCTAGTGCTCGCTGGGTTCTAGTCTGTGGTTGGGTTCTGGCTTGCTGCCTTTAACTGTAGTGATCCTACAATCTGTGTGATTCAATCTAACTAACTATCACACTGTGGATTGATTGACTTTTAGCTGATTCCTCGCCAACCTATTTTATTTGTGTGGATTTTAACAGACTTTTTCCAAAATGTTGTCTACCACTTTCTGCCATATGGTGAACATTTTCCAGATTGGCGGCTACAACCTTGAAAGACTACGGTGATCGTTTCATCCAATGTAAGGAGCTGCACCTATTTTGCACACCTCTGGGATAATATTGACCGGACAAATTTCCAATGTGGAAACTGTCAGCTTATTGAGGAATATATGTCTGAGCTAGACATCCAGAGTAAGCAAATTGAGACATTGCAGCATATCCTGGATAGGTCCCACTCTAAGACTTTTTCAATTTCTACTCATCAGCCTGGTCGTCGTGCCACTGCCTCGCCACCGTGTCACGTATCTCCGACTGACTGGCAAGGGATGCCCTGCAGAGACCCTCCCAAATGAAGTCACCTCTCCCCTCCCATCTCACCCACCCTTCCCTCAGAAAAGGTTGGATGTTCATGGCCATTCGTCTTCCTCCCCAGCCATCCTCATTAGTAGCTCCATGATGAGGCACATTTCTGTTCCTGGAGCAAAAACACTGTGCTACCCGGGGGCTACAGTGAAGAATATCACAGTGCATGTTGGATTAAATGATATCAAAAAGGGTAAATCAGAGCTAATGAAACAGGATTTTACTGAACTGATCAACACACTGAAAGGCATGGAAAAGCAGCTGATTATCTCTGTTCCCATGCCGTCGCTGGGTTGAGGCTGCGAAAGGTTCAGCAGGCTCTTAGCTCTTCACATCTGTCTTAAAGACTACTGCCACTCCATTGGCATAACTTTTATTGACAATATTTCCACTTTTTGGAAACAAAAGATGCTCTATAGAGATGAGCCTGGACCCTCTCTTCACATTTCAAGGCAGTGTTAAGATATTGACTCAGAGACAGACCAAGCCCTGCTCAAGCAATACCTCTCATCCTTTCTAAGCATTATTGACATACTGTTGTCTATACTGCCAGGGGTGTTGTCAGTTGTAATCTTGAACTCCACTCTTAGATCTGCTATTGTTAGGTCAATAGAGAAGCCCACTGTTGTCTGCTCACCCAGTGCTTTTACTACAAATATGAATTCCGTAAACTTGAATACCCCCTCGGTTTTCAAATCACGTAGTGGGCTTTGGCTGTTGCATGATAGCAACCAAAGCCCATGTAAGTCAGTTTATAATATTCCATCTTTGGTTACACTGAGAGTTCCCCATATTGACATCGGCTGCGGCCTCACACCCTATGGTGGTAACATCCAGAGTAAGCAAATTGAGACATTGCAGTAATTTCAATTTCTACTCCTTCCTCTATTGCTAATAGGGATATACCAAATGGTGCAATCTTATAGCCATACCAACTATTTCAATATCAACCGTCAGACAGGGCCTACAACCACCTATTGAACGTAGCTTGTTTGAATTGGAGACTCCATGTGACTTAAAAAATTGTAAAGGACTTGCATCTGAACATTAGGAGCTTACTTCTTAAACTGGATTAAATCAAGATCTAGGCTATGCAGACGAATCCCGACATTCTGGTATTGACTGAAACTTGGATCTCTGGGGACATTCTGAACTATGATATTAATATTGAGGGTTATAATATGTTCAGAGCTGACAGACAGGTTAGAGGTGGTGGAGTGGCCATTCTTAATAAAAAACTATTTCTCTGTCTCTTTACTGAAATCCATTTCCCAAAAATGTTACTATCTTCAAGCCTTTGTCTACCATCCTCCCTCGGCTAACCTTTGTGCACTTGAGGAGTTAACTAGTTTGGTGTCTTATTAAATCAGAAGTTATTGTCCTGGGTGACCTAAATTATGTTTGGGAAATGCAGGCTTCAGACAATCTGAAAGACATGTAATGATCTAAACCTGACCCAGCTGGTGACTAAGCCTACACAGCCCAACCCTAAAGATCCTTCAAAGTCAAATCTGATTGATCTTATCTTAACAAATACACCAGATAAATATGTTTCTACTGGTGTCTTCGCCCAAGACATTAGTGACCATTGGCCAGTTGTTTGTATTAGAGATGTGGTAATACAAAAGTATTTTTTTTTTGTGACCTTGGTTATATTTCAGATATCCCTGAACCTGATTTAGCTTTCAGCCGTTTTGCAGATGTCTTCAATACTATTGTGGATCATTCCAGAAATGAAGGGTTAAAGGTAAATCGAATGCCTACTACACTGCGGAATTATCAGAAGTAATTCATAAAAGACATGATGCTTGGGTCAAGGCCCAGAACACAGGCTTAGCCCCGGACTGGCAAGCTTTTAAGCAACTGAGGAATCATTGGAAAAGACAAATCAGAATGGCTGAATCTGATTATTATGTAAACCCTCTTTCTGCATGTTATGGGAACCTGGCTAAATTCAGGAAAACTGTAAAATTCCTGAAGGGTTCACCTTCCTCCTCTCTGCCACAACAAATTAATTCAGACACTGGATTCATTACGGAAAAAAATGCCATCATTGATGCATTTAATCACCATTTTACTTCAGTGAAATAACTTCTAATTCTATTCAATATGATACTGGGATGGATGCTGTTGGGGGAAACTTGCTGAATGATCTGAGAAATTATAGTCAAAGCTTTTCTTTTAGGCTATTTACAGAAAAAGAAGTACTGGATGCTTTGCTAGCAATAGACAACAATACATCCACAGCGGCCAACCAACTGGAACCCGGTCTGCTTATGTGTGCAGCGCCCATCATTGTTGGCTCAATAACCCACATATTCAAACCTTGTGTAGTCTTAACATTCTGTGTACTTCCCTTGTCCTAAGGGTAAAAAATGACCCGCCTTCAATAAACTCATAAAACCAAGCAGCTTAATTGAATTTTAAAACCCCAAAACTATTTTGCATGAAGAAACAACCTGTCATTCATCACAAACTTTGTGAATATCTGGGTTTTCCCTCTTCACAATGCAGAAAGACATTTAATCAGTGGACACCACTCGTTTTTATTACAACACAGCTGTCACAATTGTTTCCTTTACTAAAGTAGAGGTTTATTATTATTATTGCTAAAGGTCCTGCATAGGTGTAAACATAAATGGTGTAGCAAGAGATAGCACTTGTATAGCCTAAGAACGTAGCAGAAATGTGCAGAAAGTCGTTTTGAATGGGAAGGGAACTTTTTTGGCAACATAGTGACATATTCTTATATACTCTACAATGAAGAATTTTTTTTAACCATTGCCCGCACCCACAAGGTGTATAAACAACAACAATAAATAAGAATGAAATAAGAAGAACATAAACTAACAAAAACGTGAAGAACATAAACCAATCAACTCTAATTAGCACATGTAGGACAGTATGCAAGTGTGTGTGCATGGACTTTACAGATGTATTTCTCACGTGCAGCACATAGTATTTGTTTTACAGTCCTTCTTTGGGGGGCAGAATTGGCATCTCCTCCTCTTGCCTG
The DNA here is from genome assembly GCA_030435695.1 of Brachymystax lenok tsinlingensis. Classification (NCBI taxonomy): domain Eukaryota; kingdom Metazoa; phylum Chordata; class Actinopteri; order Salmoniformes; family Salmonidae; genus Brachymystax; species Brachymystax lenok. Next base: position 26,763,786 of record CM059791.1, read on the forward strand.
CCCCAGCTGCAGCCTCAGGTGGATTAAGACAAGATTCAGCCCCCTGAACAGCTTTCACAAGCACTGCAGAGGCTGCTTTGCGGGAGACGCGCTCCCTTCTTTGAATGTGTGGGGGGTTACAAGTGCCTTTCCCAGCTGCTCCAGGAACACCCTCCTCTTGTTCCGCTTATCAGGCATCCAGGTAGGATTGATCTTGTTCCATTTCACAAAGGCATTGTATGAGGACACATAAATGATGTTATGGAAGATGACCAGGGGCCAGCGGGCAGTCATCCTCCTGCAGCTGGAAGTTTCAATCACCTTGTCCAGGTTGTCCTAGCCTCCTTTGTTGTGGTTGAAGTCCAGGATGATGGTTGGCTTCGTTTTGTGCAGTGTGCTCAGGAGGACCACATTCTTGTTCCTCTTTGGGAGGTAAGAAACTAGAGTGGTGGTGGGGGTGAAGGCAAACTTTGATGAGAAGGCCTCTCTCCCCCTTGTTGCGAGGAGTGCAGGGGGGAGCTCAGGCTTGTTCTTTCTAACTGTGCCAACCATGGTGATCTTCCTCTTCAGGAGCTGCTGGCTGAGTTCAATCAGTAGCACACATAATCTCAATATGTGTGTGTGTGTGTGTGTCTTTGTGGTTTTTATGGTGTGTAAATTATTTTATAACTGCCGGGTGACCCTAAGACCCTGGTGGTGTACAACTTTCATGGATATATGAACAAAGGTGATGTTTCACTTTTTCTAATGTTGGGGTCACTCTAGGAAAAGTCATCAAATTTCAAGTTGAAAAAATATAATTTAGGGGGTTTTCTCTGCTGTTAAACATAGTGGCATTTTATACCCTTAAAACAACTTTATCAGGAAATATTCCAAATGTATGGGACTTAGTTATTGTGCTGTCACTCCATAAAGGCGGGATAATAGTGATCTTACTAATTATTGGCCCATTTCAAGGCTTCCTTGTCTAGCTTAGATTCTTCAATCCTTGGTAAATGTTCAAACTTTGCTCTTTTTTATCTGAGAAATATATTTTGAATGTAAATCAATCAGGGTTTAGGCCATAGCTCTATTACAGCAATCACTTTAGTTGTTAATGCTTTTGTCAATGCTTTAGACACTAAAATGAAATGTGTTGCTTTGTTTGTGGACCGTTTGATACTGTTGATCATGCTATTTTATTGTATAAGTTGTATAAGTTGAGCTCTGACGCCTGTTAATGATTTCATGATTATCTTAGTGACAAAACTCAGGCCATCGTGATTGATCTGAATTTCATGAAGTACATAAAGGTGTACCACAAGGGTTGATTTTGGCACCTGTTCTCTTCACTATTTATATAAACACCATTGGTCAATCTGTAAAAAATTGTAAACTTAATCTATATGTGGATGATACTATTATGTATGCTATTGCCCCAACTGTGGATCTGGCTGTGTCAAAAAAACAGGCAGATTTTAGAGCTATGCAGGAATCCCCTCCTGATTTTAAAACTTTTGCTTAATCATCAAATTAAATGTATTTATAAAGCCCTTCTTACATCAGCTGATGTCACAGAGTGCTGTACAGAAACCCAGCCTAAAACCCCAAACAGCAAGCAATGTAGGTGTAAAAGCACGGTGGTTAAGAAAAACTCCCTAGAAAGGCCAGAACCTAAGAAGAAACCTAGAGAGGAACCAGGATGTGAGGGGTGCAGATTATAACAGAACATGGACAAGATTTTAAAATATTCCTAAAACAGGCAGAACAGTTGAAACTGGAGAAGCAGCACGGCCAGGTGGACTGGGGACATCAAGGAGTCATCAGGCCAGGTAGGCCTTGAGGAATGGTCCTAATGCTCAGGTCCTCCGAGAGAGAGAGAGAGAAAGATAATTAGAGAGAGCATACTTAAATTCACACAGGACACCGGATAAGTGAGGAGAAATACTTCAGCATAAATACTGGAGGCTGAGACAGGAGGGGTCGGGAGACACTGTGGCCCCATCCGACGATACTCCCGGACAGGTTCAAACAGGCAGGATATACAGGCAAAATAAAATACATGTTGTTTTCCAACTGTCATGTTTCAGATTAATTACATGTTCACTCAGATGGTTCTCCAATCAAACGTGTTCCCGCATGTGAATACTTAGGCATTTGGATTGAAATGGATTTGAAGTTTAAAAAACCTTTAGATGAGCTGGTTAAGAAGCTAAGATTTCAAGTAGGCTTTTTCTACAGAAACAGATAGTGTCTTTCTCTAAGCAGTAGGAAGCAGATTATTCAGTCAACCTTTTAATCTGTTCTTGATTATGGTGATATTATTTATCAAAGTGCAGCTGCTACTACTCTTAAAACATTTAGATGCCATCTACCATAGTGCCCTTTGTTTTGTTACAAGTGACAGTTTTCATACTCATCACTGCATCCTGTATCAAAGGTTTGGCTGAACTTCGCTAAGGACCCGCAGATCTCTCCAACTTCTGTCTTATCTAACTTTGCTGTTGAAGTATAGACAGCTGAGTTGCCTAACCCATTCACAGGATTGGTTAACTCTTGAGGTTCCTAGGGTTTGCATTGAGCTACGTAAATCTGCTTTTAGTTTTAATGCACCGTATTGCTGGAACAAAATTCAAAATGCATTTCATCTTGACATTCTGGTGCCGTTCCATTGATTGTGGACCTATTTGTGGAGGAATATAACTGTTTTTCTGGGTGATTTGTTTTATTGTTGCTTCCCATGACTGTGTTTTGGTATTTTAATTTGCATATGTTTGGGTATAATGTGTATATTTATGTTGTAAATACAGGGCACATTTGTAAAAGAGACCTAGGTCTCAATATGTCTTCCCTGTTAAAATAAAGGTTAAATAAAAAAAATAAAAATGCATGGCAAGACTTTAAAATGGCTGTCTAGCAAAGATCAACAACCAACTTGACAGAGCTTGAAGAATTTAAAAAAGAATGCAAATATTGTACAATCCAGGTGTGCAAAGCTTTAGAGACTTAACCAGAAAGACTCACAGCTGTAATCACTTCCAAAGGTGACTCTAACATGTATTGATGTATGGTTGAATACTTATCTAATCAAGATATATTAGTGGTTTATTTTTCATATTTCTTTTTTACAAATGTTAGAATTGTTCTTCCACTTTGACATCAGAGTATTTTGTGTAGATCGTTGACAAAAAAAAATGACAATTACATACATTTTAATCTCACTTTGTAAACAACAAAATCTGGAAAAAGTCAAGGGGTGTGAATATTTTCTGAAGGCACTATATATATTTCACCCATTAGATTTACCCCATAGCCATGAGGTGTAGATTATTTAAGTATATTTGAACTCAGCAACTATCTTGTTGCTGTCCCATGCTTATATCAGGGTGCTTAGCCTATCGAGGTTTTGTAAACCTACAGGTTGTATGAAGACTGATTAGTCTGTATATCAGGCCTGATTAGTCTGTATAGAGGTAAGCCTGTGAGTCTGCTGGAGGCAGGATGTTCCCACTGTTCAGGCTATCAGGGCGGAAAATGTGTTTGTCACCCGGCTCAGTCACACAGCCATACTCTATTCATAAGACCATACACATCACTCTCCAGTCAGGAAGAAAGATAAGGCTCGGTCTCTGTTCAATAGGCATAGCTCCTTGCAGCCTCCAGTTCGGCAAACTAACTGGGCTCCCTACAATAACAGGGACTTAACTGGTTAGCCCTCGCTGTTATTGGTCTGATCCAACTGTAGTTCTGGTGACTAGGCTCTAGTACTCATGTTATTTCTGGAGTTATTTTATGTTCTTCCCCATTTGACAGTTAGATCTTTCTCTTAGCAATGACCTCAGACCTAGTTTGGGAGAGAAATAATGGTTTTCATGCCGTAAAGCAAATGCTGTTACAGCTGTCCGGAATGCATGAAATATGATTGTGAAGCTGTGACATTAACAACTGTGAAACACAGTGGTAGTAAAATATGACTGATTAGTCACGTCAACCCAAAGGGACTAACTCGTCTCTCTCGCCCTCCCTCTCTCTTTCTCTATTTCTCTCTCTCTCCCTCCCTCCCTCACTCTCTACCTCTCAGTGGTGGAAGAGTTTTGTGTTTTTCATTCCTGAGTTATGATCGTTCCGTGTCTCAGAACTCTCTGCTTGGTTCTGTTGTCCTCTCACTGATCCCTGACCAGCACAGGAACCCCCTCTGGAACCTGGTTCCACGTCTACACTCACTCTCCAGCAGTGGTGGAAAAAGTACCAAAATATCATACTTGAGTAAAAGTAAAGATAGCTTAATAGAAAATGATTCAAGCAAAAGTGAAAGTCACCCAGTTAAATAATACCTGAGTAAAAAGTATTTGGTTTTAAATATACTTAAGCATCAAAAGTAAAAATGATTTTAAAAAATCCTTATATTAAGCAAACCAGACGTTACCATTTCCTTGTTTATTTTATTTTATGGATAGCCAGGGGCATACTCCAACACTCAGACATCATTTACAAACAAAGCATGTGTTTAGTGAGTCCGCCAGGTCAGAGGCAGTAGGGATGACTAGGGATGTTCTCTTGATAGATGTGTGAATTGGACAATTTTCCTATCCTGTTAAGTATTCAAAATGTAACAAGAACTTTTGGGTTTCAGGGAAAATGTACGAACTAAAAAGTATATTATTTTCTTTGGAATGTAGTGAAGTAAAAGTAATCAAAAATATAAATAGTAAGGTACAGATACCCGAAAAAACGAAAGTAGTATAGAGTGAGGGAAAAAAGTATTTGATCCCCTGCTGATTTTGTACGTTTGCCCACTGACAAAGAAATGATCAGTCTATAATTTTAATGGTAGGTTTATTTGAACAGTGAGAGACAGAATAACAACAAAAAAATCCAGAAAAACGCATGTGAAAAATGTTATAAATTGATTTGCATTTTAATGAGGGAAATAAGTATTTGACCCCTCTCAATCAGAAAGATTTCTGTCTCCAGGTGTCTTTTATACAGGTAACGAGCTGAGATTAGGAGCAGACTCTTAAAGGAGTGCTCCTAATCTCAGCTTGTTACCTGTATAAAAGACACCTGTCCACAGAAGCAATCAATCAGATTCCAAACTCTCCACCATGGCCAAGACCAAAGAGCTCTCCAAGGATGTCAGGGACAAGATTGTAGACCTACACAAGGCTGGAATGGGCTACAAGACCATCGCCAAGCAGCTTGGTGAGAAGGTGACAACAGTTGGTGCGATTATTTGCAAATGGAAGAAACACAAAATAACTGTCAATCTCCCTCGGCCTCGGGCTCCATGCAAGATCTCACCTCGTGGAGTTGCAATGATCATGAGAACGGTGAGGAATCAGCCCAGAACTACACGGGAGGATCTTGTCAATGATCTCAAGGCAGCTGGGACCATAGTCACCAAGAAAACAATTGGTAACACACTACGTCGTGAAGGACTGAAATCCTGCAGCGCCCGCAAGGTCCCCCTGCTCAAGAAAGCACATATACATGCCCGTCTGAAGTTTGCCAATAAACATCTGAATGATTCAGAGGAGAACTGGGTGAAAGTGTTGTGGTCAGATGAGACCAAAATGGAGCTCTTTGGCATCAACTCAACTCACCGTGTTTGGAGGAGGAGGAATGCTGCCTATGACCCCAAGAACACATCCCCACCGTCAAACATGGAGGTGGAAACATTATGCTTTGGGGGTGTTTTTCTGCTAAGGGGACAGGACAACTTCACCGCATCAAAGGGACGATGGACGGGGCCATGTACCGTCAAATCTTGGGTGAGAACCTCCTTCCCTCAGCCAGGGCATTGAAAATGGGTCGTGGATGGGTATTCCAGCATGACAATGACCCAAAACACACAGCCAAGGCAACAAAGGAGTGGCTCAAGAAGAAGCACATTAAGGTCTTGGAGTGGCCTAGACAGTTTCCAGACCTTAATCCCATAGAAAATCTGTGGAGGGAGCTGAAGGTTCGAGTTGCCAAACGTCAGCCTTGAAACCTTAATGACTTGGAGAAGATTTGCAAAGAGGAGTGGGACAAAATCCCTCCTGAGATGTGTGCAAACCTGGTGGCCAACTACAAGAAACGTCTGACCTCTGTGATTGCCAACAAGGGTTTTGCCAAGTACTAAGTCATGTTTTGCAGAGGGGTCAAATACTTATTTCCCTCATTAAAATGCAAATCAACTTAACATTTTTCACATGCGTTTTTCTGGATTTTTTTGTTGTTATTCTGTCTCTCACTGTTCAAATAAACATACCATTAAAATTATAGACTGATCATTTCTTTGTCAGTGGGCAAACGTACAAAATCAGCAGGGGATCAAATACTTTTTTCCCCTCACTGTATGTAAACTTCTGACCTACTGGGAATGTGATGAAAGAAATAAAAGCTGAAATAAATAATTCTCTCTACTATTATTCTGACATTCTTAAAATAAAGTGGTAATCCTAACTGACGTAAGACAGGGAGTTTTTACTAGGATTAAATGTCAGGAATTGTGAAAAACTGAGTTTAAATCTATTTGGCTAAGGTGTATGTAAACTTCCAACTTCAACTGTATATTATTATACTTTTGTGTACTAGACCAGATGGGTTGAAACATGTTTTTTTCTCAGACATAAATAAACAATTCCAGGTGAAAGCCAAAGTTCATAGCTTTCTGAGGGGGATACTACTACATTAGTAAAATATTGCCCTCTTGCTAGATTGATGACTAAAACTATAGCGAAACAGTGCAAAACGGCTGTCAGTTCAACTGGATTTTATAACCTGGAGAACTCCATCGGGTTCGTCAGAGTATCATCTTTCCATAGAGGGACCATAATAGTTGGCCAAACCATTCGGATGAAGATTTTCGGGATGTTTCCTGGTCTACCAAACACACCTGTAGCTCTGCCACCTTCCGATATCTCTAGCTTAAACAGACAGATTTTTATGGGGATTTTTAAAAATTAAGCTAATTCAATTTCTACATGAGCGGTGACTTCAACTCTAGGGTTTTTTTAAACATTCTCCTGGTATCAGGAATGGTAACTCAGTCTTCTGCTACTAGCGCCCCACTCCCAACACTACCCAGGGGAAATGTAAGGCGCCAAATTCAAAATCCAAAAGTTGAATTATTAAACATCAATATACAAGTGTTGCATAGTCATCAAAAGCTCTGCTTCTTGGCAATATCACAGCGTTGTCAGATTTCAAAAAGGCTTTACGGCGAAAGCACAACATTTGATTGTTTGAGGATAGCACCTACAATATTTATTCATTAGCATAAATTCATAAACCAGCGCGGTTCACACAAAACCCATTTCACAGCCAAAAACAAATCCCTTACCTTTTGAAGAACTTCTGCTGAGGGCTTCCCAAGTGTCCAACGAAGACATCCAATAGTTCTTTTGTTAGAAAAAGTCATTTATTATATCCATAAATCTCCGTTTGGTTTTCCTGGAAAATCACCTATTGGTTGACTCTTAAACTTCAATCTCCCCAGCCTGACCACCAGTAGAATTGTGTGGGTTGTGTCTGGCTTGAAATACCTCTCAATTATTTTTGCGAAATTTCTTCCGTGATGTATCAAAGGCACCCGCGGGGTGTTGATCACATTAACAATCTTCCCATTCACAGTTCCATCCAGTTTTTAACAATGGGAAGTTAGAGTAAGAGGAGAAATTCGTTTGACATATTTCTCTGCAGAATGATGTTTCCTGTTGCACTCTTCCCTACTCCAGTCTTACCCACCAGAAGGATTTCTATTTCAGAGGGTTGCCCTGACTCTGTGAAACCATATAAACATTTAAAATGTATTTATTTTTAATTTAACAGGGAAGACATATTGAGACCTAGGTCTCTTTTTCAAATGCGCTCCGTATAATACAACATAAATATAGACAATATACACAAAATATATATATACACTGAACAAAAATATAAATGCAACAATCTCAAAGATTCTACTGAATTATAGTTCCCATAAGGAAATCAGCCAATCTATGTATTTCACATGACTGGGAATACAGATATGGATCTGTTGGTCACAGATACTTGAAAAAAAAGTTAGTGTCATGGATCAGAAAACCACAATTTCCCCTCATGTGGCGCAACACATCTCCTTCACACAGAGTTGATGGACAATGGCTGGAACACGCTGTCGTACACATTGATCCAGAGCATCCCAAAGAGGCGATTATACAGGCCAAGGAAGTACTGGGATATTTTTAGCTTCCAGGAATTGTGTACAGATCCTTGCGACATGGGGCCGTGCATTATTATGCTGAAACATGAGACGATGGCAGCGGATTAATAGCACGACAATGGGCCTCAGGATCTCGTCGCGCATTCAGATTGCCATCGATAAAATGCAATAGTGTTTGTTGTCCGTAGTTTATGCCTGCCCATACCATAACCCCACCGCCACCATGGAGCACTCTGTTCACAACGTTAACATCAGCAAACCGCTCGCCCACACGACCCTATATACGCTGTCTGCCATCTGCCCGGTACAGTTGAAACCGGGATTCATCTGTGAAGAGCACAGTTCTCCCGCATGCCATCAAAGGTGAGCATTTACCCACTGAAGTCAGTTAGACGCCGAACTGCAGGTCAGGTCTAGACCCTGGTGAAGACGATGAGCACGCAGATGAGCTTCCCTGAGACGGTTTCAGAAATGTGTTGGTTGTGCAAACTCATAGTTTCATCAGCTGTCCAGGTGGTTGGTCTCAGATGAGCCCGCAGGTGAAGAAGCTGGAAGTGGAGGTCCTGGGCTGGCGTGGTTACATGTGGTGTGCGGTTGTGAGGCCGGTTGGATGTCCTACCAAATTCTCTAAAACTGCATTGGAGGAGGCTTATGGTAGAGAAATTAACATTCAATTCTCTGGCAACAGCATTCCTGCAGTCAGCATGCCAAATGCACACTCAGTCAAAACTTGAGACATCTGTGGCATTGTGTTGTGTGGCAGAACTGCACATTTTAGAGTGGCCTTTTATTGTCCTCAGCACAAGGTGCAACAGGGAACCAATATACACAGGCAGTTAGGAAAGCAAAGGCTAGCTTTTTCAAACAGAAATTTGCATCCTGTAGCACAAACTCCAAAAACTTCTGGGTCACTGTAAAGCCCATGGAGAATAAGAGCACCTCCTCCCAGCTGCCCACTGCACTGAGGCTAGGAAACACTGTCACCACCGATAAATCTACGATAATCGAGAATTTCAATAAGCATTTTTCTACGGGCTGGCCATGCTTTCCACCTGGCTTCCCCAAGCCCTCCCACTTCTCCTTCACCCAAATCCAGATAGCTGATGTTCTGAAAGAGCTGCTAAATCTGAACCCCTATAAATCAACTGAGCTAGACAATCTGGACCCTCTCTTTCAAAAATTATCCGCCGCAATTGTTGCAACCCCTATTACTAGCCTGTTCAACCTCTCTTTCGTATCGTCTGAGATCCCTAAAGATTGGAAAGCTGCCACGGTCATCCTCCTATTCAAAGGGGGAGACACTCTAGACCCAAACTGTTACAGACCTATATCTATCCTACCCTACTTTTCTAAAGTCTTCAAAAGCCAAGTTAACAAACAGATCACAGACCATTTCGAAATCCCACCGTACCTTCTCCGCTATGCAATCTGGTTTCCGAGTTGGTCATGGGTGCACCTCAGCCACGCTCAAGGTCCTAAACCATATCACTGGCATTGATAAAAGACAGTACTGTGCAGCCGTCTTCATCGACTTGGCCAAGGCTTTCGACTCTGTCAATCACCGCTTTCTTATCGGCAGACTCAAGAGCCTTGGTGAACCAGCCTTGCCTGGTTCACCAACTACTTCTCAGAGTTCAGTGTGTCAAATCGGAGGGCCTGTTGTCCGGGCCTCTGGCAGTCTCTATGGGGGTGCCACAGGGTTCAATTCTTGGGCCGACTCTCTTCTCTATATACATCAATGATGTCGCTCTTGCTGCTGGTGAGTCTCTGATCCACCTTTAAGCCGACGACACTATTCTGTATACTTCTGGCCCTTCTTTAGACACTGTTAACTACCCTCCAGACAAGCGTCAAGGCCATACAACTCTCCTTCCATGGCCTCCAACTGCTCATAAACGCAAGTAAAATTAAATGCATGCTCTTCAACCGATCGCTGCCCGCACCCGCCCGCTCATCCAGCATCACTACTCTGGACAGTTCTTAGATTATGTGGACAACTACAAATACCTAGGCGTCTGGTTAGACTGTAAACTCTCCTTCCAGACTCACATTAAGCCTCTCCAATCCAAAATTAAATCTAGAATCTGCTTCCTATTTTGCAACAAAGCCTCCTTCACTTATGCTAAACATACCCTCGTAAAACTGACTATCCTACTGATCCTCGACTTCGGCGATGTCATTCACAAAATATACTACCCACCACTGCGACCTGTATTCTCTCATTGGCTGGCCCTCGCTTCATATTCATCACCAAACCCACTGGCTCCAGGTCAGCTATAAGTCTTTGCTAGGTAAAGCCCTGCCTTATCTCAGCTCACTGGTCACCATAGCAACACCCACCCATAGCTTGCGCTCCAGCAGGTATATTTCACTGGTCATCCACAAACCCAACTCCTTTGGCCGCCTTTCCTTCCAGTTCTCTGCTGCCAATGACTGGAACGAATTGCAAAAATCACTGAAGCTGGAGACTTATATCTCCCTCACTAACTTTAAGCATCAGCTGTCAGAGAAGCTTACCGATCATTGAACCTGTACACAGCCCATCTGTAAATAGCCCACCCAACTACCTCATTTATTTTTGCTCCTTTGCACCCCAGTATCTCTCCTTGCACATCTATCACTCGTGTTAATGCTAAATTGTAATTATTTTGCAACTGTGGCCTATTTATTGCCTTACCTCCCTAATCTTCTACATTTGCTCACACTGTATATAGATTTTTCTATTGTTTTATTGACTGTTTGTTTATCCCATGCGTAACTGTGTTGTTTGTGTCGCACTGCTTTGCTTTATCTTGGCCAGGTCACAGTTGTAAATGAGAACTTGTTCTCAACTGGCCTACCTGGTTAAATAAAGGTGAAATAAAAAAAATTATAAAAAGGGTAATGCTCATGCTGTTTAATCAGCTTCTTGATATGCCACACCTGTCAGGTGGATGGATTATGTTAGGCAAGTGAGAAATGCTCACTAACAGGTATGTAAACACATTTGTGCACAAAACTTGAGAGAAATACACTTTTGGTGCATATGGGACATTTCTGGAACCATTTATTTCAGTACACTTTCCATGTTGCATTTATATTTTTGCTTATATTAAAATACCAAAACATAGTCATGAGAAGCACAAATAAAACATCACAAAATCACCCAGAAAAACAGTTACATTCCTCCACAAATACATCCCCAAACAATACTTCAAATTGCCCGAACGTCACTAGAACATCAAGATTAAATGCATTTTGAATTTTGTTCCAGCAATACGGTTCTTAAAAACTAAAAGCAGATTGATCTAGCTTGGTGGAGACCCTAGGAACCTCAAGAGTTAACCAGTCCTTTGAACAGGTTAGGCAGTTCAGGTGTCTATACTTCAACAGCAAAGTTAGATAAGATGGAAGCTTATGAAGTAGGGCCTTGTAAACAAAAAGAGAGTAGTGTAGAGATCTACGAGTCTTTAGCAAAGTCCAGCCAACCTTTTGATACAATTTTGATACTCATCACTGCATCATGTAACAAAAAAAGAAGGGCATTATGGTAGATGGCATCCAAAGGTTTAAGAGCAGTAGCAGCTGCACTTTGATAAATAATATCACCATATGTATCATTCATACTGGCTATGTTTAGTATGAAGGAGTTAGCATGAAGGAGTGTCTCTGTTGCTAGCAGAGAGAGGAGTGGTCATTTACTGTTTTGTCTCATTTTTATTTAGGTTGTTAGCTTGATTACATTTATTTACGGTTAGAGATCCGTTTTAGGCTGGCATTCAAAGCGATGCTGATAAACAACAAACTTATCACATATAAAGATATACAGGAAACCACCGTAAGTTAAATCGATGTAGCCTACTCACCAGTACCATGTCACTTCACTCCCCGCCAACATTAAATGAGCTGTTGAGAAAAAAGGTATAAGATTTATCCACATTGTCCCCGTCACGATCGTCATTTGAATAAATGGACCAAGACGCAGCGTGCATTGAGTTCCACATATTTAATAAAGGTGGAACATACAAAACAATAAAGAAAACTGATCGTACAATACGTAGCATTCAACGGCACTAACAAAAACAATATCCTACAAATGCAGGTGGGAACAGAACACACTAAGTATGATACCCAATTAGAGGTAACAAAAAACAGCTGCCTCTAATTGGGAACCATACACAAAACCAACATAGAAATATAACAACTAGAATACCCCCTTTAGTCACGTCCTGACCTAAAACACCATAGAGAACCCTGAGGGCTCGCTATGGCCAGGGCGTGACAGTCCACCCCTCCAAAGGTGCGGACTCCGGGTCGCAAAACCTGAAATTCGATGGGGAGGGTTCGGGTGGGCGACTAGCGTCGGTGGCGGCTCCGGTGCTGGACGTAGCACCCGCTCAGACCGCGGATCCGGCCATGGAGAGGGACTGGACGCCGTGCCTGGACTGGTCACCGGCGCAGAGGAAGGCTCCGGCCTTGGAGCGGGACTGGACGCCGTGCCTGGACTGGGCACCGGCGCAGAGGAAGGCTCCGGCCTTGGAGCGGGACTGGACGCCGTGCCTGGACTGGGCACCGGCGCAGAGGAAGGCTCCGGCCTTGGAGCAGGAGTGGACGCCGTGCCTGGACTGGGCACCGGCGCAGAGGAAGGCTCCGGCCTTGGAGCAGGAGTGGACGCCGTGCCTGGACTGGGCACCGGCGCAGAGGAAAGCGCCAGCCTTGGAGCAGGAGTGGACGCCGTGCCTGGACTGGGCACCGGCGCAGAGGAAAGCGCCAGCCTTAGAGCGGGACTGGGCGCCGTGCCCGGACTGGGCACCGGCGCAGAGGAAGACTCCGGCCCTGGCACCGGGCTGGGAAGGCGCACTGGAGGCCTGTTGCGTGGAGCCAGCACAGGTTGCACCGGACTGGTGACACGCTCTTCTAAATGCCTGCGCTGCAGCATACTCCTAGCCAACAACTCTCTCCAATATCCCTCATGGAACTCCTCGATCGACTCCCAGACGGGCTCTGGCCCTCTCCTCGGCCGACTGCCCCTTGTGCCCCCCCCCAAAAAAAATATTGGGATTGCCCTTGGGCTGTTTGTGGCCTCGGACCCCGGCATTGTCGCTGTCCTCCAATATTCCTCGGCGACTACCGCCAAGGAAGGGTCTCGCATCCACCCAGTATCTCCTCCCAAGACCAACTCTCCTTTACCTCCTGGGCACGCTGCTTGGTCCTGCGATAGTGGGATATTCTGTCACGATCGTCGTTTGAATAAATGGACCAAGGCGCAGCAGCGTGCGTAGAGTTCCACATATTTAATAAAGGTGGAACATACAAAATAACAACTGATCGTCCAATACGTAGCACTGAACGGCACTAACAAAAAACAATATCCCACAAATGCAGGTGGGAACAGAACACACTAAGTATGATCCCCAATTAGAGGTAACGAAAAACAGCTGCCTCTAATTGGGAACCATACACAAAACCAACATAGAAATATAACAACTAGAAAAAAAAACATAGTCACGTCCTGACCTTAAACACCATGGAGAACCCTGAGGGCTCTCTATGGCCAGGGCGTGACACCCCCACTATTTCCATGGCAGAGCCAGTACATTCACAGGTCACACTTTATTTGGATAGTCCAGATTTTCCATCTGTAGATCATAAAATATTATTTTAATACTTACTCTCAATCCCATAATTTCTGAAGGATGCGTTGCGCATAGTCATACCTTTTCTTTGTGTAGCTATTAGGACTCCAAATTACCACAACTAAGAATTTTCCCATAAAATATGCCCTGAGTTACTTCAAATGTTTCTCACTTCTTCCTCTTCAGACATGTATCTAGTGTGAGGTGTTAGCTGTCCTCTAGATGGTGATTGGACATTAAAATTATGTAAATACTACATTGATCTCTTAGATCAAAGGTATATGCTTTGTTTTGTAAAAAAAAAAAAAATCCAATGGAAGTCCTGCATGTTTCCAGAAAAGGAAAGAGAAGCCGTATGGCTTACTTTATTTCATAGAGTGAAAATGTTGAGAAGACCTACTCAGGTTATTTCTGGTTAGGCATACAAATAACCTTGCTTTTAATAATTTGTTGTTCAACGGCTCTGTTTCTGTGATTAAGTGACTACTTACTCACTTTTCATTCTGAGGATGATCAAATCAAATTGTATTAGTCACATGGGCCGAATAGAACAGGTGTAGACCTTACAGTGAAATGCTTACTTACGAGCCCCTAACCAGCAATCCAGTTTAAAAAATATGAGTAAGAATAAGAAATAAAAGTAACAAGTAATTAAAGAGCAGCAGTAAAATAACAATAGCGAGACTATGCACAGGGGGGGTACCGGTGCAGAATCAATGTGCGGGGGCACCAGTTACTTGAGGTAATATGTACATGTAGGTAGAGTTATTAAAATGGCTATGCATAGATGATAACTACAGAGAGTAGCAGCGGTGTAAAAGAGGGGGGAAATGCAAATAGCCTGGGTAGCCATTTGATTAGGTGTTCAGGAGTCTTATGGCTTGAGGGTAGAAGCTGTTTAGAAGCCTCTTGGACCTAGACTTGGCGCTCCGGTACCGCTTGCCGTGCGGGAGCAGAGAGAACAGTCTATGACAAGGGAGTCTGACAATTTTTAGGGCCTTCCTCTGACACCGCCTGGTAAAGATGTCCTGGATGGCAGGAAGCTTGGCCCCAGTGATGTACTGGGCCGTACCACTACCCTCTGTAGTGCCTTGCAGTGATGCAACCAGTCAGGATGCTCTCGATGGTGCAGCTGTAGAACCATTTAAGGATCTGAGGACCCGTGCCAAATATTTTCAGTCTACTGAGGGGGGAATAGGTTTTGTCGTGCCCTCTTCACAACTGTCTTGGTGTGCTTGGACCATGTTAGTTTGTTGGTGATGTGGACACCAAGGAAGCTCTCAACCTGCTCCTCTACAGCCCGTCGATGAGAATGGGGGCGTGCTCGGTCCTCTTTTTCCTGTAGTCCACAATAATCTCCTTTGACTTGATCACTTGAGGGAGAGGTTGTTGTCCTGGCACCACACGGCCAGGTCTCTGACCTCCTCCCTATAGGCTGTCTCGTCGTTGTCGGTAATCAGGCCTACCACTGTTGTGTCATCGGCAAACTTAATGATGGTGTTGGATTCGTGCCTGGCCATGCAGTCATGAGTGAACAGAGTGAACGCCGCCTCTGGGTGAGCGTTTTCCTGTTTGCTTATGGCGGAATACAGCTCATTCAGTGCGGTCTTAGTGCCAGCATCAGTCTGTGGTGGTATGTAGACAGCTACGAAAAATACAGATGAAAACTCTCTAGGTATGTAGTGTGGTCTACAGCTTATCATGAGATACTCTACCTCAGGCGAGCAGATTTAGAGATTTCCTTAGATATTGTGCACCAGCTGTTATTTACAAAAATACGTAGTCCGCCGCCCCTTGTCTTACCAGATACCGCTGTTCTATCCTGCCGATACAGCGTATAACTAGCCAGCTGTATGTTGATAATGTTGTCGTTCAGCCACGACTCCATGAAGCATAAGATATTACAGTTTTGAATGTCCCGTTGGTAGTTTAATCTTCGCGTAGGTCATCGATTTCATTTTCCAAAGATTGCACGTTTTCTAGCAGAATGGAAGGAAGTGGGGGTTTATTCGATCACCTACGAATTCTCAGAAGGCAGCCCGCCCTCTGGCCCCTTTTTCTCCTCCTTCTCTTCACGCAAATGATGGGGATCTGGGCCTGTTCCCGGGGAACCAGTATATCATTCACGTCGGGCTCGTCGGACTCGTTAAAGGAAAAAAAGGATTCTGCCAGTCCGTGGTGAGTAATCGCAGTTATGATGCCCAGAAGTTATTTTCGGTCAAAAGAGATGGTAGCAGCAACATTATGTACAAAATAAGTTTAAAAAAATAAGTAACAAACAACGCAAAGACACAAACAAAAAAACACAATTGGTTAGGAAGCCTTGTTCTCCGGCGCCATCAACAACATGTTTGGTAAATATTTGTCAATGGAATCAGATCCACGTGTGATCTGGAATCAAGCCACCATTTACACTGATAGGAACACAACCCAATCCTTTGGTTCTGCCTCCCCTCTCCTCTCCTCTCTTCCCCTCTGCATTACAGTAATGAGTTTATCCATACTGTGGCCTCTAATTTAATACAGATGGACTAATGTCCATGTTTGCTTTACATATACTCTGTCCAAAGAGGACCTGAGGGATGTGTGTGTGTGTGTGTGTGTGTGTGTGTGTGTGTGTGTGTGTGTGTGTGTGTGTGTGTGTGTGTGTGTGTGTGTGTGTGTGTGTGTGTGTGTGTGTGTGTGTACAAGCGTGAATGTGTGCGTGTCTGACTTCTGACATTCTGCAATGACTCTGAGAAGCTGACCTACAAATGTAATTTAATTGAACAATCAAACAATACTTTTTTGAGACAAGTACAACACAGTCCCACTGCAACTTTATTCTTTATCTTCTACATTTGCAGACACTGTACATATATTTTTCTATTGTGTTATTGACTGTATGTTTGTTTATGTGTAACTCTGTGTTGTTGTTTTTGTTGCACTGCTTTGCTTTATCTTGGCAAGGTCGCAGTTGTAAATGAGAACTTGTTCTCAACTGGCCTACCTGGTTTTATAAAGGAGAAATAAATAAAATAAATAAAAAGTATCAGCTTTTCCCCTTTTTCTTCCTTTTGTCTTCTGTGGTTAGTTACTGGGACTTGGCTAGCTTAGCTGCTAGGCTTAGTTAACCTGGCTAGCTCGCCAAAAGACTAACTATCCTACTAACTAGTTTTTCTACCTGGAAGGGTGTAATTACTAGGTCGCTCTTTCGTTTAGCTCAACCTACTGCAGTTTCACGTTGACTAGACTGACCATCCTAGCTTCACTGCTTTTCAGTCGAGAGCCACGCTTTTGTTCGTCACAAGACCAACATAGTGCTAGCTTTGTTTGGCTAACTAGCTAGGCTACTAGCCTGTGTCTCGAATGTGAAGAAGCCCCCCCGTCTCAGTCTCCAGTATCTATGCTGCAATAGTCTATGTGCCGGGGGGCTAGGGTCAGTCTGTCCTGTCTGGTGTAATTCAAATCAAATCAAATCAAATTTTATTTGTCACATACACATGGTTAGCAGATGTTAATGCGAGTGTAGCGAAATGCTTGTGCTTCTAGTTCCAACCATGCAGTAGTATCTAACAAGTAATCTAACAAATTCACAACAACTACCTTATACACACAAGAGTAAAGGAATGAATACGAGTATGTACATATAAATATATGGATGAGCGATGGCTGGCCGGCATAGGCAAGATGCAGTAGATGGTATGGAGTACAGTATATACACATATATATGAGATGAGTAATGTAGGATATGTAAACATTATATAAATGGCATTGTTTAAAATGGCTAGTGATACCTTATTTCATCCAATTATAATTATTAAAGTGGCTAGAGATTTGGGTCGATGGCCGAACGGCATAGGCAAGATACAGTAGATGGTTTAGAGTACAGTGTATACATTTGATATGAGTATGTCGGATACGTAAACATTATATACAAAATTGTTAAAGTGGCTAGTGATACATTTACATCCAATTCCTATGTTTAAAGTGGCTAGAGATTTAAGTCAGTATGTTGGCCGCAGCCACTCAGTGTTAGTGATGGCTGTTTAACAGTCTGATGCCCTTGAGGTAGAAGCTGTTTTTTAGTCTCTCGGTCCCAGCTTTGATGCACCTGTACTGACCTCGCCTTCTGGATGATAGCGGGGTGAACAGGCAGTGGCTCGGGTGGTTGTTGTCCTTGATGATCTTTTTGGCCTTTCTGTGACATCGGGTGGTGTAGGTGTCCTGGAGGGCAGGTAGTTTACCCCCGGTGATGCGCTGTGCAGTCCTCACTACCCTCTGGAGAGCCTTACGGTTGTGGGCGGAGCAGTTGCCATACCAGGCGGTGATACAGCCCGACAGGATGCTCTCGATTGTGCATCTGTAAAAGTTTGTGAGTGATTTTGGTGACAAGCCGAATTTCTTCAGCCTCCTGAGGTTGAAGAGGCGCTGTTGCGCCTTCTTCACCACACTGTCTGTGTGGGTGGACCAATTCAATTTGTCCGTGATGTGTACGCCGAGGAACTTAAAACTTTCCACCTTCTCCACTACTGTCCCCTCGATGTGGATAGGGGGGTGCTCCCTCTCCTGTTTCCTGAAGTCCACGATCATCTCCTTTGTTTTGCTGACATTGAGTGAGAGGTTATTTTCCTGACACCACACTCTGAGGGCCCTCACCTCCTCTCTGTAGGCCGTCTCGTCGTTGTTGGTAATCAAGCCTACCACTGTAGTGTCGTCAGCAAACTTGATGATTGAGTTGGATGCGTGCTTGGCCACGCAGTCATGGGTAAACAGGGAGTACAGGAGAGGGCTGAGAACGCACCCTTGTGGGGCCCCAGTGTTGAGGATCAGCGGGGTGGAGATGTTGTTTCCTACCTTCACCACCTGGGACCGGCCCGTCAGGAAGTCCAGGACCCAGTTGCACAGGGCTGGGTCGAGACCCAGGGTCTCGAGCTTAATGACGAGCTTGGAGGGAACTATGGTGTTAAATGCTGAGCTGCAGTCGATGAACAGCATTCTTACATAAGTATTCCTCTTGTCCAGATGGGTTAGGGCAGTATGCAGTGTGATTGCGATTGCGTCGTCTGTGGACCTATTGGGACGGTAAGCAAATTGGAGTGGGTCCTGGGTGTCTGGCAGGATGGAGGTGATATGATCCTTGACTAATCTCTCAAAGCACTTCATGATGACGGAAGTGAGTGCTACGGGGCGATAGTCATTTAGCTCAGTCACCTTAGCTTTCTTGGGAACAGGAACAATGGTGGCCCTCTTGAAGCATGTGGGAACAGCAGACTGGGATAGGGACTGATTGAATATGTCCGTAAACACACCAGCCAGCTGGTCTGTGCATGCTCTGAGGACACGGCCAGGATGCCATCTGGGCCGGCAGCCTTGCGAGGGTTAACACATTTAAATGTTTTTCTCACATTGGCTGCGGTGAAGGTGAGCCCGCAGGTTTTGGTAGCGGGCCGTGTCGGGTGGCACTGTATTGTCCTCAAAGCGAGCAAAGAAGTTGTTTAGTTTGTCTGGGAGCAGGGCGTCATGGTCCGCGACGGGGCTGGTTTTCTTTGTAGTCCGTGATTGACTGTAGACCCTGCCACATTCCTCTTGTGTCTGGAGCCGTTGAATTGTGACTCTACTTTGTCTCTATATTGACGCTTAGCTTGTTTGATTGCCTTGCGGAGGGAATAGCTGCACTGTTTGTATTCAGTCATGTTTCCGGTAGCCTTACCCTGGTTAAAAGCAGTGGTTCGCGCTTTCAGTTTTGCGCGAATGCTGCCATCAATCCACGGTTTCTGGTTGGGGAAGGTTTTAATATTTGCTATGGGTACAACATCACCAATGCACTTGCTAATAAACTCGCTCACCGAATCAGCGTATACGTCAATGTTGTTGTCAGATGCTATTCGAACATATCCCAGTCCACGTGCTCAAGCAATCTTGCAGCATGGAATCAGATTGGTCGGACCAGCGTTGAACAGACCTGAGAACGGGCGTTTCCTGTTTTAGTTTCTGTTTGTAGGCTGGGAGCAACAAAATGGAGTCATGGTCAGACTTGCGAAAGGAGGGCGGAGAATAGCCTTGTATGCATCACGGAAGTTGGAATAACAGTGGTCCAGGATTTTACCAGCCCGGGTGGCACATTCGATATGCTGGTAAAATTTCGGGAGCCTTGTTCTTAAATTAGCCTTATTAAAATCCCCAGCCACAATAAATGCAGCCTCAGGATATGTGGTTTCCAGTTTACATAGAGTCCGATGAATTTCTTTCAGTGCCGTCGATGTATCAGCTTGAGGGGGATGTACACGGGCTGTGATTATAATCGAGGAGAATTTTCTTGGTAGATAATGCGGTCTGCATTTGATTGTAAGGAATTCTATGTCAGGTGAACAAAAGGACTTGAGTTCCTGTATGTTATTATGATCACACCACGTCTCGTTAATCATAAGACACACACCCCACCCTTCTTCTTACCAGATAGAAGTTTGTTTCTGTCGGCGCGATGCGTGGAGAAACCAGGTGGCTGTACCGACTCTGATAACGTGTCCTGAGTGAGCCATGTTTCCGTGAAGCAAAGAACGTTGCAGTCTCGGATGTCTCTCTGAAAGGCAACCCTTGATCTGATTTCGTCTACTTTGTTGTCAAGAGACTGTACATTGGCGATTAAAATACTCGGGAGAGGTGCACGATGCGCCCGTCGACGTAGCTTGACCAAAAGACCGGCCCGTTTCCCTCTTCTCCGGCGCCGCCCGTTTGAGTCGCCGGGTGCTATCCATTCTATTGTCCTGGCTGGGGTAACAAACCGAGAATCCTCTTTGGGAAAGTCGTATTCCTGGTCGTAATGTTGGTAAGTTGACGTTGCTCTTATATCCAATAGTTCCTCCCGGTTGTATGTAATAAAACTTAATATTTCCCGGGTAACAATGTAAGAAATAATACATAAAAAAACAAAATACTGCACGGTTTCCTGAGAACGTGAAGCGAGGCTGCCATCTCTGTCGGCGCCGGAAGTGTATTCTCCAGTCTTATCTGGTGTCCTGTGTGATCTTAGGTATGCGCCCGCTGATTATTCCACCCCTCCTCCCGGAGTACCTGAGCCCTAGGATCATGCCTCAGGACTACCTGGCCTGACGATTCCTGGCTGTCCCCGTCCCCAATCCGCCTGGTCGTGCTGCTGATCCAGTTTACACTGTTTTGCCTGAACCATGACCTGTTCTTCCTAGGTTCCTGCCTATCTAAGGAGTTTTTCCTAGCCACCATACTTCTACATCTGCATTGCTTGCTCTTTGGGGTTTTAGGCTGGGTTTCTGTATGAGCACTTTCTGACAACTGCTGAGGTAAAAAGGGCTTTATAAATACATTTGAGAGATTTATTGATTGACTGAAGTAACGTTCGACAATCCCCAGTCATGCGTCCATTATAGGGATTTTGCTGCTAACACTCTCTGTCTGAGAGTGCACAGGGCAGCCCAAAGTGGTTCGTCTTCTGTTCTGCCTTCGAGTGGGAGACTGCCTCACCTACCCAGCCATCATGGGCAGACAATACCGAGGACCTTAACCCACTTTACCAGGGCTTGGCCTCAGAGGAGGGGAAAGGGGACCTTGTCATCGACAAAGTTTATGGCAAGGGCATGACAGACCACTTCCAGGCAGCGAAGGAGGAAGAGGATGAGGAGGCACAAACCTATTCCTAGTTCCGCCCTTAGCGTGGCATCTGTGGCGGATGACAGATATTTGTTCATTGACGTCTTCAAACAGGAAGCGGCCAGACTCAGAATTTAGTGGCCTGAACCTGTGAAGGTTGGCAGTGCAGAGAGGGACTGGTACAACGTGAGGTCCAAACCTGACTTTTTGCGAGGATGAATGTAAAAGACATGGAGGAGCTGGGCCTTGGCAAGCCAACGGTGGTCGAGCAGTCACTGGCTAACCACCTCAACCCTAGTGCCACGTCACTTATAGACAAACCGTTTGTCAGAGTCCATCTACCAAAAGGTTTACCTGTCTGCCGCACATTCTGTATGGGCGTTGAACTGCTGGCTTACCAGGCTGATTTTAGGCTAGAGACACACAATCGCTTAGCCATCGACAAGTCTAACCCAGACCTTTGGGATGAGATCTGGGTAATCACAGACCTCTGAGCATCCAGGGGCACCATTCATGGCTGTGGCCATACCATGAGCCTTACGGTGGTAGGGGAGAGAGCCCTGTGGTCAAGTTGTCCAGCCTGTTGGATAAGGAGAAAGCAGATTTCCTTGACGCTCCTGTCGAGCCAAAGGAATTGTTTGGAGGGTGAGGCCTTCAACTTCTGCCTGCTCTGTAGACCCAGGAATCATGGATACCCGGCCTAGCGCTCCACAAGTCAAGGCTTCGTGGCAGGGAGAAGGCAATTCGGTGGCACCAGGGCTTTCCGCAGGAACCCCCCAGCAACGCAGCAGGCATCAATCCCACAGATTGTATCCCCAAACAGGGGCAGTCAGTGGGGAAAACGGTCCTTTGCTGCAGGCGCATTGAGATGCCTGATCAAGACCTAAGGGTCGAAACGTTGTTATAAATAAAATCACCTGGGAGCATGAGCAGCAGTGTGCAGCATTTTCTTTTTTGTTTTGCCTTGAGGTCCCACCCATTTCATCCCCCTGCAGAGAAGAAAGAGCGCCCGACCTAGGGGTACGCCCCCTGCAGCAGAGAGGGGCAGCCAGCAGTTCACCCCGTGTTCTGGCCTGCCACCTCTCGGGTGAAGCACAGATCCCCACAATGGGTGAGACGCACGTCTGTGCACCTCCTAAAACCCTTCCCTTTGTGCAGCAACGCATTCTCATGCGTTCACTCTCAAGGAAGACAGAGATAATCTACCCCCTAGTGTCCTCTGTGCCACGGCTCTCCCTCTGGCTCTAGTTCAAGCAGCCTGGGCATGAAGACTAATTGTCAGTCGTCACCATGCACTGTCCCCATGTTCCAGTGTGTCAACACTGCCCTTTTCATTACAAAGTACTGCTGTATCCAGGCGTCTTGCTAAGGTCACAGAGCAAAAATAAATTGAAAAGGACACTTTTTCCATTGCCACCAGAGGATTCTCCAGCACCACTGGTGAGCGAGAGTCTACCGACCTGTGGACTACTCTCCACCAGAGCAGGGAACTGGCACGCATGCGCAGTCCAGCCCTGGGTCTGGTCCACGGTTACGAAGGGGTACAGAATGCAGTTCGTTCTGAGACAACTGTTTTCAACGTAATTTTGGAATCAGAAGCAACTGGTGACTCAGCATGCATACTAAAGCAGGAAATCTCCTCTCTATTAAGAAAAGGGGCTATCAGGGCAATACCAGTGGCAGAGAGACACCTCGGCTTCTACTCCCGGTACTCTCTGGTTCCCAAAAAACGGAAAGTGTTCATCCCATTCTGGACCTACTGGTCTTTAATAGCTATCTGAAGAAGTTCACGTTCATTATGCTTGCGTTCAACGTGCTGTCTCGCTCTATTTGTTGAGGCGACTGGTTCACAACAGTCGACCTGCAGGACACTTATTTTCACGTAAGCATCCTGCCAGCACAAAGGAGGTTTCTAAGGTTTTCTTTTCAAGGCACAACCTACAAATACCTCACCGACCCTTTCAGGCCAGCGCTAGCTCCCTGACCATTTAGCAAGTGTGTAGAGGCAGCCTTATCAGGCAACATTCTCGAGCGACCGCATCACCAAATTCATAGGTAGAAATACATTCAACATGCAACATTGGCTTCAGAAACCGCTAGAATCTTTTGATTCTATCTGTTTCCTGGCTGGCAAAGTACTAGGATGTTGTCTCTGGTTTTGAATCTGAATTAGAGAACTGCATTTTAAAACTGAACTTGAATGCATCTGATAAACTTGAAATAACAGTAGTGGTTTATTTGCCTTTAGTAGTGGTTTATTTGCAGCAATTCGACCATGAAGGCCTGATTCACACAGTCTCCTCTTCACAGTTGTTGAGATGTGTCTGTTACTTGAACTCTGTGAAGCATTCATTTGGGCTGCAATCTGAGGTTCAGTTAACTCTAATGAACTTATTCTCTGCAGCAGTGGTAACTCTGGGTCTTCCTTTCCTGTGGCGGTCCTCATGAGAGCCAGTTTTATCACAGCGCTTGATAGTTTTTGCGACTGTACTTGAAGAAACTTTCAAAGTTCTTGAAATGTTCCGGTTTGACTGACCTTCATGTCTTAAAGTAATGACTGACTGTCGTTTCTCTTTGCTTATTTGAGCTGTTCTTGCCATAATATGTGCTTGTTTTTTTACCAAATAAGGGTATCTTCTGTATACCACCCCTACCTTGTCACAACACAACTGATTGGCTCAAATGCATTAAGGAAAGAAATTCCACAAATTAACTTTTAACAAGGTACACCTGTTAATTGAAAGGCATTCCAGGTGACTACCTCATGAAGCTGGTTGAGAGAATGCCAAGAGTGTGCAAAGCTGTCATCAAGGCAAAGGGTGGCTACTTTGAAGAATCTCAAATATAAAATATATTTTGATTTGTTTAACACTTTTTTTAGTTAGTACATGATTCCATATGTGTTATTTCATAGTTTTGATGTCTTCACTGTTATTCTACAATGTAGAAAATAGTAACAATAAAGAAAAACCCTGGAATGAGTAGGTGTCCAAACTTGTGACTGGTACTGTATATTCAAATTTTCCCTCTCTCTATTCCCTCTGCACCCCTCCATCTCTCTCCCTCCCCTTCTCCCCCTCTCTGTCTCTACCTCTCATCCTTCTCATCCCTCTGTACTCTGAGTCATCTGCTGACCTGATTACTCATCATGCTGTTGGCAGTTTTAATGAGCCTTTCAAGAAACCGTACTACTTACTGTTGGAGATCATGACCACAGATCAACCACTCAATGGCCACACACACTGACCAACATCGACCACATCCTGGGGAGGGATGAGAGAATATGGACCGCATGGTCATCTGCGTAAATTAATCTGGGAAAAAAAACTAGAAAAAAAACTAGGTGAAACTTGTCCAATAAGAAACACTCGTTATTTTCTACATCGTGTCCTGCAGAACACACCGAGGTCACCCAGCACAGTTGAGGAGGAGGAGATTCTCAAGGGAACAAGCATGTCTTTTTGCTCTGTGGTGTGGTTCTCAAGAGGTCAGGGACCTTGAGGATTTAAAGACACTCAACTCGAGCAGTTCAAGAATTGCCTTCATTTATGAGCACAACCCACTGTGCACCGACAACAATTCAAAGTCTATTCCACATTGGTTCAACGTAATTTCATTGAAATGACGTGGAAACAACATTGATTCAACCAGTGTTTGCCCAGTGGGAAGCATCTCACTCTGGAGAAAGCTGCAGTCGTTGCAGATGAGTTTGTGTTGACACAAAACTACAAACAAAGCACACAGTAGTTATCCCTACACAAAAAGCAAAGAGAAGTCACTTCCTACTACGAGGTTTCAGTCTTGTTCAGCAGTGCCCAAAGATAAGGATTGGCAAAAACAGTTTTTTCGTATCTGCCAGTTTGTCATTACTTCCGTGAGAAAGGACACATTGTCTCTGTGTCCTAAGAAGAAACAGAAAAATGAGGGAGAAAAAGCTATTTCTTCTTGTGGGAGCACTCCAGACAGTTAAGGCTCTGGTTGGGAATGGATTATCTCCTGAACAAGCCTTTGTTTCAGACGGGTTTGTGTCTCTGCAGAGTGGTGATGCTGTTGAACAGCCTGTGAAGATACTGCAAAACACTTCAGCAGCCCAATCCTTGATTTTGTTTATCCTTTGTCTGACACTTCAGCAACTGGTTACAGTGTGTTAGTTCAAGGCGTGGAGGACGAGTTGCATGGAAGTTCCTTTCTATAATGTCAAACTCAAATCTGGTCTTGCTACTGGGTCGGTCCGTCGTCGTTGGAGTGAGGCCTAGCCTACCGGTGAAGGGAGTCTCATGCCAAGTCCAGTTGTTTGTAAGGAACCCAGAGTAGAGTAACCTGATGTGTTATCAGAAAAGTACCCTAGAGTGTTTCCTGCGTGTGCGGTTACACATGCTATGTCTAAGAAGAGCAAGTCTAGAGTTGAGGAGGATGCTAGCGATCCCACCATGTTCGATCAGTCTGAGACATTTCTGTGTGGTTTTGATTTCTCTCCTTTGAAAACATCAAATGTGAGCGAGTTTTTAGGACCTCTAAAAGAAGAGAGGGTCCCTACAGTTAACACTTCAATGTTTAGGAAGCAGCTGATTGCTGAACAGAGTAAAGATGCTTCCCTCTCCCCTCTTTTTGCTGAGATGTGTCCAGAGGAGTTTGATGAAATTCGTGTGGGTTACTTTGACAGAGATGGTGTTCTGATGAGGTGTTGGGGAACAGCAGGACAGTCTGCGGCTCTGCTGGTAATGTAAACATGACGTCATACACTGGACATTACAACAACACAGCAGACAGGCTGGAGAATGGGTTATTGATAGACATGTGGCTCGCTCATGTGTTTCTGAATGGTGAGGAGAGATTGCCCAGGAAATTAAGCGATCGAGGGAGGGAGGGAGTGAGCGAGCGAGAGATGACAAAGAGGGGCAGGTAACTCAGCCTTTAGTGTGGAGGAGAGAAAGAAGGGGGGATGGAGGCGGAGGGAGAAGGGAAGGTTAAATGAAAACCACATGGAGGTTGAATCTCTCTTATTGTCTTCAACTCAAACCAGCTGGCTGCTCCTGGCTTATCCTTCAATATAAACATCCCTGCAGTCTCCCTTGCACAAACACACACACTTACAGTAAACATACACACACGCATGCACTCAGTGTTCTCCTGACCAGTGAACTAAAACATCCAAGAACATATACTGCCTCATGTACCTGCATCCTCCTACACACTCTCTCTCACATACGCACACACACACGTTGGTGGGGGTGGGGGTGGGGGGTTATGGAGGCAGGAAATAGCCTCTCCAGCTCCAAAGCCTCTGCTGTTGATCTTGGCATGCTGCAAAGCATGCTGGGGGATAAACTGCAGCTGAGTGGACTAACAGGCCTGCCCTGGCTAACACATGCACGCGCACACACACACACACACACACACACACACACACACACACACACACACAGAATGGGGAGTGTGTTTTATGGATTATTGCGGAGTCACATATCGCTATTCCCCATTTCCTCCTCTTCTTCTCTGTTTCATCCTTCTCCTTCTTAGTATTGCTCTCCCTCCCCCTCTCTCTCTTTATCGCTCTGTCTCGTTGACCTGCCATCAGTTTATCGAGCCCTGGCATACATCCGCATGCACACACACACACACATATGCATGTGTGTTATAACTTGTGTGTGGCAGGATTGTGGCCAGAGAGTTGATTGTTGTTTTCTCCCTCCAACAGTAATGGCTAGCAGACCGACAGGTCGGAAAAACTGAGAATAGAAAGAAAGAAAGGGATGCAGCATGTTTTTGTTGTTGAGTCATTAGTCTGCCTGTTGTTTGTCCAAACATCAGACGCTTTCTGTTTATGACTGCTGGGGAGTGTGTGTGTGTGTGTGTGTGTGTGTGTGTGTGTGTGTGTGTGTGTGTGTGTGTGTGTGTGTGTGTGTGTGTGTGTGTGTGTGTGTGTGTGTGTGTGTGTGTGTGTGTGTAGGACCCTATCCTCCTACCAGATGCTATTGATCTGAAGGTAACTACTTGTACAACTCTCTGTTCCTGAGCCAGGTACACATGCCAGCTCTCATTCTCTCTCTCTGTGTGTGTATGAGAGAGTGTTGTGCGTGCTTATGTGTGTGTTGGCAGGAGATGTGGCAGCAGAAACAGTCATCAGCAGGACAGAGTAGGGGGCCAGAGAGGGTCTACAGTTCATAGTTCAACATCGCAGAGCCATGATAGGCCAACGGTCCATTATGACCAGTAGGCTGGTAAATATACCAGGACTATCGTAGCCAACTCAGCTGTAGACACATCAAGGGTGTTCTCATTTCCTATATATGATGATGCCCCTTTGAGAGAGCTGGTCAGTTAATGGCAGTGGGTGAGGAGGAAGAGGAGGGGTGGGGAGGGAGGGATGAGGCTGACACAGATGTGTGTGTCTGTGGTCTGGTGCCACTCTGGCTCCTGGCACTCTCTAACGCGTTATTTCAGAACTGCTTCCACACACACACACACACACACACACACACACACACACACACACACACACACACACACACACACACACACACACACACACACACACACACACACACACACAATGGGTGGACTGTAAATATGGCTGATGGACTCTTGATGATCTTGTTCCTGGAGAGAGGAGCAGGAAGAGGAGAGGAGATGAGACAGTAGGAGTTTGCTGCCATCTTGTTACTGCTACTGAGCACCTGAACCTGAACACACACTGTTTGAGTAATCAGCATTTCCAGAGAGATTCCCGTCAGGCCCCAGGGTTATCCCTGGGGGACGGATATCAGCACTCTGATCCACCCGGAGCTCTGAAGCACCGACTCTCTCTCTTCCTCTCTCTCTCTCTCTCACATCGTTGTTCTACTACTGGCTCCAAATGTTTACTGGAAGCTTCATATTTACCTGGCTGAGTACGGCAATTTCCACTGAGGAGAAAAGCATCTGTGTTTCCACCGTTGGAAATGTGTGTGTGTGTGCAGTCTAGCACCTAAAAGGGTTCTTCGGTTGTCCCCATAGGAAAACCCTTTGAAGAACTCTTTTTCATTCCTGGTAAATGGAATCCAAAAGTATTTTGCCTGGAACCAAAAAGGGTTCTCCTATGGGGACAGCCGAAGAACCCTTTTGGAAGCCTTTTTTCTATACTGTACAATTATTTCACTACGTAACTACAACGCTTTAACAATATAACCTATCACAGGATAGGGACAACTACAGTGTTTTCACAATGTAACTGCAACCATTACATAATAGTTTCTTATTGACTGATACACTGACAGCTGAAACGCAGTGAGAACATGTCGCTAACGACCCCCAAGGAAAAATCTAGCCCATAATGCTTATGGTGGTCTGGGGAAGAGTTTACTCTGTACAAGAGGTCAATCCTACATGAGCTGTACACCAGCGGACAGGTGTGTGTATGCACGTGAGTGTGTGTGTAAGCATGCGTGCGTAAAGGATGTCACGCTGCTTGCTTAGCGAGTACCACTTCCTTCTGAATCAGCTCACACGAGGCTAAAACCCAGGACCTCTGCCTTGCTAGCAAACATGACCACCCTCCTGAAGCATCTTACCAGTCGGCGCCACGCGAAAAGCTAGCCCACACATTTATAAGATCTCTGAAATATTTTGGTCCTTTGCACCTGTAATGCCTAGAGCCAAGTGTTTTGGTTGTTTTTTGTGGGTTTTCTTTGACCGTTATTTCCAGCACTGGGTTAGCTGCAGTCCAAAAATCCTAGGAAACGCTCTTTAATTGACACAATTAGACTCCAATCAATTATTTAATGTCTGGTTGTGTATGAGTGTTTGGTGGTGGGGGATTGCCTAAACCAGGGGAGGCGTAGCATACAATTCTTAATTGCACAAAGTCGATTATTTTACAGGGAATATTATTTGTAGATCAGTGATTCTGCACCTCACTTTGCTCAAGCTCTCCAATAGACTCAATCCCTGATCATTGGAGGTTATAAGAATGGAGCAATTAGGACAGGAAAAGGGGAGAGACTATGAATCCAACCAGAACCCAGCTAGCACAGAACATTCCTGGAAAGTTTCCTAAAGGTTCTCCTTTGGTTCTTAGAAAAATAACTTTCAAAGGGAACTTTGC
Source organism: Brachymystax lenok tsinlingensis (assembly GCA_030435695.1). NCBI lineage: Eukaryota > Metazoa > Chordata > Actinopteri > Salmoniformes > Salmonidae > Brachymystax > Brachymystax lenok. The sequence continues at coordinate 26,793,232 of CM059791.1, forward strand.
TATTTTGGTAAGGTAGAAACACAATTGTTCTGAGAACGTTCAAATAAAAGAATGTTATTTTATGGTAAATTAGAACTTTCACTTAACGTTCCCTGTGGTTCCCATTTGGTTGATGGAAGAGAAAAAGTTCTGGGAACGTTGCATATCTAAGGGCCATATTGGATCAAACTGCTGAAAGAGGAGATACAGTGTGTGTAGAGGTGAGTGCACATCATTTAGCAAATAACTCGTTTTTTATTCCACCAACAAAACTTGGAAGAAAGTGGAGCATATTAAACATGGAGCGGGGGATTACACAGGCCTTCTGAAAGATCTGGTGAAGGTGATGGACAAGAAAAAAAGTGGAAATGGTTATGAAGTAATATGGAATGAGGAACTTCACAGAACTTTGGAAGAACTGAAGGAAATTGAGAGTGACAAGAGTGAGGATGAATTAGATGTAAATCAGATTGCAGATTTCTCCAAACCCGTGATATGAAACAAATTGATAAGTGCAATTATAATTGTGTTAATTGTTCATGTGTAATCCCGGGTGTGTGTTCCCAACTTTGTAACCTTCCCAGAAGGTTCCCCACTACCTTCATACAACCAAAAGAGAACGTTCAAAGAACGTTAAGAAAACCATCCGTTTGAACCATCCTTGCAACCCAAAACCAAAATTTGTTATCTGTGAAAATATAAAAAATGTAAATTCACAATATCTAAGAAAAAAAAGAGCGCCAATACCCCACTGGGACGCATTACAGACGACAATATATTCTGCAAAACCTGCAATTTACACTAAAAATTATATAAACGCAACATGTAAAGTGTTGGTCCTATGTTTCATGAGCTAAAATAAAAGATCACAGAAATGTTCCATACACAGAAAAATAGTATTTCTCTCCAATTTTGTTCACAGTCATGATGACTGCAGGAATGTCCACCAGAGCTGTTGCCAGAGAATTTAACGTTAACTAATTCCTTTACCATAAGCCGCCTCCAGAGTCGTTTTGGAGAATGGCAGTTCGTCCAACCGGCCTCAAAACCGCAGACCACGTGTATGGCATCGTGTGGGCGAGAGGTTTGCGGATGTCAACGTTGTGAACAGAGTGCCCCATGGTAGCGGTGGGGTTATGGTATGGGCAGGCATAAGTTACGGACAACGAATACGGACAACCCATTGAGCATGTTTGGGATGCTCTGGATCAACGTGTACGACAGCACGTTCCAATTCCCGCCAATATCCCGAAACTTTGCAGAGCCATTGAAGAGGAGTGAGACAACATTCCACAGGCCACAATCAATAGCCTGATCAACTCTATGCGAAGGAGAGTGTCACACTGCATTAGGCAAATGGTGATCACACCAGATACTGACTGGTTTTCTGATCCACGCCCCTACTTTTTTTAATAAAAGTTATCTGTGACCAAAATCTTTATTCCCAGTGATGTGAAATCCATAGATTAGGGCATAATTTATTTATTTCAGTTGACTGATTTCCTTATATGAACTGTAACTCAGTGAAATCTTTTAAATTGTTGCATGTTGCGTTTAGATTCTTGTTCAGTATATTTCCTCCCTTATTTTCATCTAACGGAACGCTCAAATAAATCCAATCAGACCTCATTAGATGGAATAATATCCCAGTTGATTTAATCGACAGAATATCTATTGTCAAAATGAATATATTGCCATGGCTGAATTTCTGGCTATTGGGATAAAATTCATTGTGCGGTTTCAAAATGTATATGGCAAGGTAGACGATAACGAATAAAATTAAACTTACAAAGAGGAGAAGACCAAACTTGAAATTGTATTTCCAGGCACTAGCATTTCACACCATCTCGAGACAAATGATGTCTAAACCAATTATTGAAAAACATTGTAACTGGGAATCAAAATGACATACCCATACTCCAATATTTCACAATAACGACTTGCGATCTGGAAGGCGGCCGTCTGCATTCCCCCAATGGTCCAAATGTGGAATCCGTATGCTAGCCAATATTATGGACAGTAATGGTTTGAGAACATTCCAAGATTTGAAAGATAGAGTTTGGAATGTTCACATATGATATGGGAGTGTCCTAAAGTTAAATGCTTCTGGAGCAAAGTTAGAAAATTATGTTACTTAACGATAATAGCTTCTTTACTCTCTCAATTAATCAGAGACTATTACTGCTGGCAGGCAGGACTTCTGCAAAAAAAAACATGTTGGCTCTTAGATCACCTCAACCTCTCCAAATTCACCATTGGATACAGATATTATTTGAAGTTATAACAAAATTATTGACAGCGAGAATGAATGGTGCAGGTCAAGGAACAATTGAGGACTGGAGAAATATACTTGATTCTGTAAAGAATAATCTCAGCTAAAGCCCAACACATAGAAAATAAACAATCCATAAAGCCCAACACATACAACAAAAATATATATACACATTTTAATATTTAGCATTTTCTTTGCTCTCAGGCCCACAGGAAAAGGCTGGTATGGAAGGTTTTTCTCTGGTCGCCAGGAAGGAGGGGTTGATTTATTATTACTGTATTTTAGTTTATTTATTTTGAGTGTATATGTTTTATAAATGTACACATTCAAATGGATATTGTAGATGTAACCCCCCAACAAAAAATGACAAAACAAATAAAGACTTGGTCAAAAGGAACATAAATGGCTAGTCTATTTTCATTCGCTATAGAAATAACAACTTCTCTAACTCCGTTAACACCACAGTATTTGCAGAGATACGCTTCCACGCCTTCACAATGCTCATGTAAAAGGTAGGTACTCTGAATTATATTCTGACACTTGAATAGTTCTCTGTTATGCATGTTATTTTGGCATTAATACATGTCACATATCAGTTTGCAAACAACGTAAAAAAAAATGTTGAAAAAAAAGTGAATAATTGTTAGTTCGTTTTTTGCTTTCTTGAGTAAGGCAGCTCCAAAATACTGGTGTTTCAGCCTAGCTCAGTGCTCTCTGTGGTGGTGGGTCAGCCAGTGGAAAATATGGAGCGTAGGGATTGGTAATGTTCTCTAATTGCGCCGTGATTGGCTCAGTGTTCTGTCACTCATGGCGACACTACATCACCACAAAATCTACGAGGAGAGCTCGAAAATTCAAGCCCCTTGGGTGCTGCCATAGAGTTACATTAGAAGTGCCCATCCAAGAAGGCTCAAGGTCATTGGGCACAGATATAATGACGTCAAATCACGTTGTACTGTATGTACCGTAGCTTTGATTGGACTGATCATGTCAGCATCATACTTTTAAAATTTTAGCTAGCAAGATAGCAGTCATCATCATGGGTCAAGTCGACAATCTACAGCCGTGGCCAAAGGTTTTGAGAATGACACAAATATTAATTTCCACAAAGTTTGCTGCTTCAGTGTCTTTAGATATTTTTGTCAGATGTTACTATGGAATACTGAAGTATAATTACAAGCATTTCATACGTGTCAAAGGCATTTATTGACAATTACATGAAGTTGATGCAAAGAGTCAATATTTGCAGTGTTGACCCTTCTTTTTCAAGACCTCTGCAATCCGCCCTGGCATGCTGTCAATTAACTTCTGGGCCACATCCTGACTGAAGGCAGCCCATTCTTGCATAATCAATTCTTGGAGTTTGTCAGAATTTGTTGGTTTTTGTTTGTCCCCCTGCCTCTTGAGGATTGATCACAAGTTCTCAATGGGATTAAGGTCTGTGGAGTTTCCTGGCCATGGACCCAAAATATCAATGTTTTGTTCCCAGAGTCACTTAGTTATCACTTTTGCCTTATGGAAAGGTGCTCCATCATGCTGGAAAAGGCATTGTTCATCACCAAACTGTTCCTGGATGGTTTGGAGAAGTTGCTCTCGGAGGATGTGTTGGTACCATTCTTTATTCCTGGCTGTGTTCTTAGGCAAAATTGTGAGTGAGCCTACTCCCTTGGCTGAGAAGCAACCCCACACATGAATGGTCTCAGGATGCTTTACTGTTGGCATGACACAGGACTGATGGTAGCGCTCACCTTGTCTTCTCCGGACAAGCTTTTTTCCGGATGCCCCAAACAATCGGAAAGGGGATTAATCAGAGAACATGACTTTACCCCAGTCCTCAGCAGTCCAATCCCTGTACCTTTTGCAGAACATCAGTCTGTCCCTGATGTTTTTCCTGGAGAGAAGTGGCTTCTTTGCTGCCCTTCTTCACACCAGGCCACCCTCCAAAAGTCTTCACCTCACTGTGCGTGCAGATGCACTCACACCTGCCTGCTGCCATTCCTGATCAAGCTCTGTACTGGTGGTGCCCCGATCTCACAGCTGAATCAACTTTAGGAGACGGCCGTGGCGCTTGCTGGACTTTCTTGGGCGCCCTGAAGCCTTCTTCACAACAATTGAACTGCTCTCCTTGAAGTTCTTGATGATCCGATAAATGGTTGATTTAGGTGCAATCTTACTGGCAGCAATATACTTGCCTGTGAAGCCCTTTTTGTGCAAAGCAATGATGACGGCACGTTTCCTTGCAGGTAACCATGTTTGACAGAGGAAGAACAATGATTCCAAGCACCACCCTCCTTTTGAAGCTTCCAGTCTGTTATTCAAACTCAATCAGCATGACAGAGTGATCTCCAGCCTTGTCCTCATCAACACTCACACCTGTGCTAACGAGAGAATCACTGACATGATGTCAGCTGGTCCTCTTGTGGCAGGGCTGAAATGCAGTGGAAATGTGTTTTTGGGATTCAGTTAATTTGCATGGCAAAGAGGGACTTTGCAATTAATTGCAATTCATCTGATCACTCTTCATGACATTCTGGAGTATATGCAAATTGCCATCATACAAACTGAGGCAGCAGACTTTGTGAAAATTAATATTTGTGTCATTCTCAAAACTTTTGGCCACGACTGTACTGCCAAATCCTTTTCAATCCTTGTCATATGAAGAGAAATTATAGATAAAACGTATCGGTGCTCATCGGCCATAAACATTACACAACAAGTTGGAAATCGCAAATTCAACAATGAGCAGTTTGGAAGGAATCAGTGGGTAACTGCAAGCACTGCAAAGCAATCACTAGGTGTGTGGTCCAAGTCTGGGTTTAAGGGTCTCTTTCCCAAGTTTAAAAGATTAAACATTCAACATTGGCCATGCTGTCAATCCAGCATGACTTCTGCTGCGTTCGAAACAACTGGAAACTCAGAACTGGGAAATCTCAGACTTCAGTAAGTTCAAGACAACTGAGAACTCGGGATAAGACTAGCTCTGACTGGGAAAATACATTTTGAACGGTCATCCAACTCGGAATTCCAAGTCGGGAACTTGGGCCTCTTTCAAGAGCACCGGCGTCATGATTTGACCTTGTTTTTTTTCGAGTTCCCAGTTGTCTTGAAAGCACCATAAATCCAGAGAATGCCAGACATTGATGACAACATTTGCCCATGAAGGACCACCGCGCCACCTTCCTGTTCGAGTGAGCACAGCACAACAAAGTGAGTCGAAAAATGTATTGTATGTTGCTTTATAAATTATGTAATATGCCAGGGAGATATGTATACTCTAGCTAAGAAAGTAATACTAAGTTTATTTTCTGTAGTAAGCTGTTGGTAGCCCATGTGCCTAACCCTAATAATTTGGTCCCTTTTCCCCTCATACCTTAGCCTACTGTTCTGACTTGGTGGTGCACATTTAGCCTATAGCCTGTTTTAGAGAAATGTCATCGTTATGACTTGGTGTACAGGGAGAATACTGTAAGAACGGCCTATGTTCTGAATTCTGTCGCTGTACATTTCAAAAGTGCTGAACAAATAGTTATATTGACTCTGTCCGTTCTAGTTTGCTCATTAATGTCTAAATCGAAATTACCTCTTATCCGTTTGTCGTCCACTTATGCCATTGTTTTTACATCTCAATTGTCAGTAGAAACCATATTTGTTTAAGCAAGTCAGCCATATCAGTTGTTTTTTTAAAAAGCAGTAAATGAGTCTGAATCAAATCAAAGTTTATTTGTCACGTGCGCCAAATACAACAGGTGTAGACCTTACAGTGAAATGCTTACTTACAGGCTCTAACCAACAGTGCAAAAAAAAGGTATTAGGTGAACAATAGGTAAGAAAAAGAAATAAAAACAACAGTAAAAAAAAAAAAGACAGGCTATATACAGTAGCGAGGCTATATACTGTTTAGAGGCTCTAAAAGTAGCGAGGCTACATACAGACACCGGTTAGTCAGACTGATTGAGGTAATATATGTACATGTAGTTATAGTTAAAGTGACTATGCGTATATGATGAACAGAGAGTAGCAGTAGCGTAAAAAAGGGGTTGGCGGGTGGTGGGTGGCGGGACACAATGCAGATAGATAGCCCAGTTAGCCAATGTGCGGGAGCACTTGAGGTATCATGTACATGAATGTATAGTTAAAGTGACTATGCATATATGATAAACAGAAAGTAGCAGCAGAGAGGGGGGAGGGGGCACAATGCAAAAAGTCCAGATAGCCATTTGATTACCTGTTCAGGAGTCTTATGGTTTGGGGGTAAAACCTGTAGAGAAGCCTTTTTGTCCTAGACTTGGCACTGCGGTACCGCTTGCCATGCGGTAGTAGAGAGAACAGTCTATGACTGGGGTCTTTGACAATTTTTAGGGCCTTCCTCTGACACCGCCTGGTGTAGAGGAACTATTTTGCTGCCAGACAGGGATCTGTTGATAGCCAGGTGTAGCAGTGGTAAGGTATTGGAACTGCTGTTGGGACAGCTTTATGTAAGCCCTAAGAGTTTTTGGGCACCGTTTGTCACCGTTATAGTGCAATTAATGTATTGTTTAGTGTTGAGGCTTTGCTGGCATGCATAAAAATACATTTACATTTTTTTAGTTTGCCACACCAAGATTTACGTGCTAAAATCGCCACTGCTTGTGTATCAATGGATTCATCTGTTATTATGGAGATGCTTTCAGTTTTTTTTTTTAACAGACTGCACCTCTATTCTTAGGGATTGGCAATTTTTTCAGCATTTACGTTTTTAAATTATTTCTGTAGAGAATGAAAATTGCTACTTTATTTGGAAATAGGCTACTTTTTTTTTTTTTTTAGATAAAATGTATCTTAGTCCCATATGTTGATAACAGACAATTCATAAATACAATATTTCTGTTGATAGTGTCCTTAAGATAGGCTAATAATTCTGTGCAATACGCTAAAGCATAGACTGCTGATGAGAACGGCAAACAAGTAAATACACATAGTTGGGAATTATTTTAGACTAATTGGATAATTATTTTAGAAGATCAGGGTATGCACACATGACAATTATTCACACATGGTGTGAGAAGGTGCTATATCGGCCTATTGAGGTCCAATGATTGAAATGCTGGGTAGGAAAAAAAACTACCAAAACGCCTGGAACTAGTAATGCCTGACTGTGGAACTAATTAAAAGGGACACTGAGTTATGAAACAGGATCCTCTTGTTTACATACCATATATATAAAATATAAATAATATCAGAGAGGAAGACTCACACCCTTCCACATCCTTGCCTATTTCCATACGGTTCCTGTTTTCAAGACGTACTTTATAGAGTATCAACAACACACACGCACACACACAGCCCGACACCAGAGGAAACAGGGCTGTTGTGAACGTTGAAACAAAAAGACAATTTTAGAAAGTTCCTCCTGAGCGGGGAAACAAAGGGGGGAAGAGAGATGACGTCGCACATAGAGAACTAGAGGGTCAACTTGTGGCATGGTTGACACACCCTGGGAGCTTACAATACAAGGTCTACACACACACACACACACACACACACTTTAATTACAAATGAAAAGCTGAAATGTCTTGAGTCAATAAATGCAAGCCTAAAAAGTTCATTAGTGAACATTTGCTTAACAAGTCACGTAATAAGTTGCATGGACGCACTAATAGTACAATAATGCAATAAGTCTTTAACATGATTTTTGAGCAACTACCTCATCTCTCTGTACCCCACACATACAATTATCTGTAAGGTCCCTCAGTAGAGAAGTGAATTTCAAGCACAGTTTTAACCACAAAGACAAGGGATATTTTCCAATGCCATGCAAAGGGCACCTATTGGTAGATGGGTAAAAATAAAAAAAGCTGACATCGAATATCACTTTGAGCATGGTGAAGTTATTAATTACACTTTGGATGGTGTATCAATAAACCCAGTCACTACAAAGATACAGGCATCCTTCATAACTCAGATGGTGGAGAGGAAGGAAACCACTCAGGGATTTTACCATGAGGCCAATGGTGACTTTAAAACATATTTTTTTTTATTAAAAACTAAAAGAGAAAAAAGGAAAAGACAGAAGAAAACAGCAAACAACAATGCAAAAGAAAACATAAAAGAATAAAAATAATTTAAAACAAAGGACATCAAGTACAACTAAAATAATAACAGTAATGCCAATTGTATATGTTTGTGTGCATGTCTGGCACTATCACATGTATGTGTGTGTTCTTATATGTGTTTATTTGAATGAGAGTGTGTGTGTAGGGAAAGGGAAAAGTCAGTTGTACAACTGTACAACCTAGTCAGTTGTACAACTGAATGCCTTCAACTGAAATGTGTCTTCCGCATTTAACCCAACCCCTCTGAATCAGAGAGGTGCGGGGGGCTGAATCGACATCCACGTCTTCAGCGCCCGGGAAACAGTGGGTTAACTGCCTTGTTCAGGGGCAGAACGACAGATTTTTACCTTGTCAGCTCAGGGAGTCCAACGCTCTAACCACTAGGCTACCTGCCGCCCCAGTGTATATGTATGTGTACAAACACCTGCACGGCATCAGCCTCATGCAAACCGGCATTCGTTTTAAAAACACTGACACTTAGTGTCATTCAAATGTACTTTTATGTTTATGTTTTATTTAGACTTTTATTTTATTTTTGACCATCATTCTCTCACACAGCAACTCCACTCCAACTTGTCTCCAAATCCACATACAGTGGGGAAAAAAAGTATTTAGTCAGCCACCAATTGTGCAAGTTCTCTCACTTAAAAAGATGAGAGAGGCCTGTAATTTTCATCATAGGTACACTTCAACTATGACAGACAAAATGAGGAACAAAAATCCAGAAAATCACATTGTAGGATTTTTTAGGAATTTATTTGCAAATTATGGTGGAAAATAAGTATTTGGTCAATAACACTTTGTTATATACCCTTTGTTGGCAATGACAGAGGTCAAATGTTTTCTGTAAGTCTTCACAAGGTTTTCACACACTGTTGCTGGTATTTTGACCCATTCCTTCATGCAGATCTCCTCTAGAGCAGTGATGTTTTGGGGCTGTCGCTGGGCAACACAGACTTTCAACTCCCTCCAAAGATTTTCTATGGGGTTGAGATCTGGAGACTGGCTAGGCCACTCCAGGACCTTGAAATGCTTCTTACGAAGCCACTCCTTCGTTGCCCGGGCGGTGTGTTTGGGATCATTGTCATGCTGAAAGACCCAGCCACGTTTCATCTTCAATGCCCTTGCTGATGGAAGGAGGTTTTCACTCAAAATCTCACGATACATGGCCCCATTCATTCTTTCCTTTACACGGATCAGTCGTCCTGGTCCCTTTGCAGAAAAACAGCCCCAAAGCATGATGTTTCCACCCCCATGCTTCACAGTAGGTATGGTGTTCTTTGGATGCAACTCAGCATTCTTTGTCCTCCAAACACGACGAGTTGAGTTTTTACCAAAAAGTTATATTTTGGTTTCATCTGACATTCTCCCAATCCTCATCTGGATCATCCAAATGCTCTCTAGCAAACTTTAGACGGGCCTGAACATGTACTGGCTTAAGCAGGGGGACACGTCTGGCACTGCAGGATTTGAGTCCCTGGCGGCGTAGTGTGTTACTGATGGTAGGCTTTGTTACTTTGGTCCCAGCTCTCTGCAGGTCATTCACTAGGTCCCCGTGGGGTTCTGGGATTTTGCTCACCGTTCTTGTGATCATTTTGACCCCACAGGGTGAGATCTTGCGTGGAGCCCCAGATCGAGGAAGATTATCAGTGGTCTTGTATGTCTTCCATTTCCTAATAATTGCTCCCACAGTTGATTTCTTAAAACCAAGCTGCTTACCTATTGCAGATTCAGTCTTCCCAACCTGGTGCAGGTCTACAATTTGGTTTCTGGTGTCCTTTGACAGCTCTTTGGTCTTGGCCATAGTGGAGTTTGGAGTGTGACTGTTTGAGGTTGTGGACAGGTGTCTTTTATACTGATAACAAGTTCAAACAGGTGCCACTAATACAGGTAATGAGTGGAGGACAGAGGAGCCTCTTAAAGAAGAAGTTACAGGTCTGTGAGAGCCAGAAATCTTGCTTGTTTGTATGTGACCAAATACTTATTTTCCACCATAGTTTGCAAATAAATTCATAAAATATCCTACAATGTGACTTTCTGGATTTTTTTCCCTCATTTTGTCTGTCATAGTTGAAGTGTACCTATGATGAAAATTACAGGCCTCTCTCATCTTTTTAAGTGAGAGAACTTGCACAATTGGTGGCTGACTAAATACTTTTTTTCCCCACTGTACCAACCCTCAGCTTCCCTCAGCCCATCCAATCTATCTCTGCTGGCCACCCATATCAGGTTTCTACGCAACACATATCTTTCAACTATGCTGTGATGTTTAATGTACAATTTCAATCTATCTAATCGAATCCCCAGATTGCGAGTTGAAGATGAATACTTTTACTAAGAGTATGAGTATATTAGTAATTGACTGACCCGGTCTCTCCAGATTTCTAGGGTCAATTTTAGATCAATGCTATGTATTTTCAAGCATTCCTGAGACCAGAAACAGGCAATACCAAAATAAATGGTCTATTGATTCTGTATCCTCACAACAAAATCTGCAGAGCTTCGATGATTTTATGCCCCAAATATTCAACATTTTGTTGGTGGCTCGAATTCTATATAATAATCTTAGCTGAAAAGCACGAAGTCTTGAATCTTGCGTTGTTTTATATATCAACTCATACACCCTGTACCATGGAATCAGTACATCAAAAATCTCTTCCCAACTATTTTGCAATCTATATGGCACAGTTGTCAACATCCTGGTCCTCAAATGAAACTGGTATACTTTCCTATTTATGCTATTTTTATTCCTCCGCCAGTTTTGATCCTATATTGGGCAGACAGACCAGTTCCCTACCTCCTCCCGCTGCCACCCGCCTCCTCCATTTTTGGGGCAATGCTGTAGTCAATTGGTTGTACTCTTGGATTGAGCAGACCTTCCCGTACAATTCTGATAACTCCATTGAAGGACATAACTCTACCATTACAATATCATTTAAGAACAAAATACAATTTTCAAACATCTTTCCCATAAATAGAGGAATTTTATCAACCAGCACATTTGAGTTCAGCCATAATATTTGTTGCAATATTTGTTCTATCTTTTCAGGGGGATGAAATTGAAATTGTAGCCAACTCTGCAATGCTTTTTTTTCCAAAGTATCATTTTCAATTAATCGAAAATGAGACATGGCAATCTGCACAAAGGCAAAAAGTCAATTTTTAAACAAAGGATGAGCTTTTCATAGTAATCTACTTGAGAACCATTTAGGGTTCAAATAAAACTTTTGAATGAGTGAATCTTTTAGAGAGAGGTTTAGTGCTTTTATATTTAATAATCTCAACCCACGCAATTCATATTCATTATAAAACAGTTACAGAGTTTAATGGCTGTGGTAGAACACTGAGGATGGCTCAACAACATTGTAATTACGCCACAATACTAACCTAATTGACAGAGTGAAAAGAAGGAAGCCTGTACAGAATACAAATATTCCAAATCCTGCATCCTGATTACAACAAGGCGTGAAATTAATACTGCAAAAAATGTGGCAAAGCAATACACTTTTTGTTATGAATACAAAGTGTTATGTTAGGGGCAAATCAAAATAAAAAAACATTACTGAGTACCACTTTCCATATTTTCAAAAATAGTGGTGGCTGCATCATGTCATGGGTATGCTTGCATCCCTAAGACCGGGTGTGGTAAACTCGTATGTCTAAAGTTTAGTAAAGATGTTCGGTACAGTGTGACCTTTAGGAAAGGGGCTTTATAACTGAAAACAGCAATGTATCAACCTACGTGACATCAAAGAGGGCCAACCAACTTTCTGGTAGAGAATGCAGCGATGAGTACTAAAATTGTCGCCTGTAATAAAGCGCAGTGCGCTATGATAAACTGCATCTAACAGCTTTAATGAAATGACAACTGTGTTCATATAGATGTCACCATAGACTAGAACTGATAGGAACGTCGACTGAATAATCTGCTATCTACTATTTAGCGAAGAAGCCCATTTTTATTCTCAGTTTCTTAACTAACTCATCAATTTTTTAAAAGACAGCTTTTCATCTATCCAGATATTTGTAAGCAGGGACACGATCAATATGGACACAATCCAAAGCACATATGCTTAAATCAGAATTATATTATGCGCTCTAGAAAACATTCAATACTAATTTCGGGTCAATAAAGTTTTTCTGTAATACAATGAAGGCAGACTGTAGTTCAGATAGAGCCTGGTCAACCGTGGGGGCAATAACATAGACAACAGTATCATCGGCATACAAGTGCAGGTTACACTTTTCTGCAGGAAAGTTGATATTGTTAATGTAAACAGTAAAAAGTACATGACCCATAATCGACCCATGCGGGACACCTTTTCATGTAATTGACAAACACAAAATAGTCCAAATTGGTAAAGTGAAATGAAAAAAATACCTTGTTTCAAAAATTAAAAAAAATAAAAAAGTGGTGCGTGCATATGTATTCAACCCCTTTGCTATGAAGCCCCTAAATAAGATCTGGTGCAACCAATTACCTTCAGAAGTCATATAATTAGTTAAATAAAGTCCACCTGTGTGCAATCTAAGTGTCACATGATCTCAGTATACATACACCTGTTCTGAAAGGCCCTGAGTCTGCAACACCACTAAGCAAGGGGCACCACCAAGCAAGCGGCACAATGAAGACCAAGGAGCTCTCCAAACAGGCCATGGAAAAAGTTGTGGAGAAGTACAGATCAGGGTTGGGTTATAAAAAAATATCTGAAACTTTGAACATCCCACAGAGCACCATTAAATCCATTATTAAAATGTTTTAAAGAATATGGCACCACAACAAACCTGCCAAGAGAGGGCCGCCCAGCAAAACTCACAGACCAGGCAAGGAGGGCATTAATCAGAGAGGCAACAAAGAGACCAAAGATAACCCTGAAGGAGCTGCAAAGCTCCACAGCAGAGATTGGAGTATCTGTCCATAGGACCACTTTAAGCCGTACACTCCACAGAGCTAGAGCTGGGCTTTACAGAAGTGGCCAGAAAAAAGCCATTGCTTGAAGAAAAATGTTTGGTGTTCGCCAAAATGGCATATGGGAGACTCCCCAAACATATGGAAGAAGGTACTCTGGTCAGATGAGACAAAAATTTAGCTTTTTGGCCATCAAGAAACACGCTATGTCTGGCGCAAACCCAACACCTCTCATCACCCCGAGAACACCATCACCATCCAGTGAAGCATAGTGGTGGCAGCATCATGCTGTGGGGATGTTTTTCATCGGCAGGGACTGGGAAACTGGTCAGAATTGAAGGAATGATATTGCGCTAAATAAAGGGAAATTCTTGAGGGAAACCTGTTTCAGTCTTCCAGAGATGTGAGACTGGGACAGAGGTTCACCTTTCAGCAGGACACTGACCCTAAGCATACTGCTAAAGCAACACTCGAGTGGTTTAAGGGGAAACATTTAAATGTCTTGGATTGGCCTAGTCAGAGCCCTGACCTCAATCTATTTGAGAATCTGTGGTATGACAAAGATTGCTGTACCCCAGTGGAACCCATCCAACTTGAAGGAGCTGGAGCAGTTTTGCCTTGAAGAATGGGCAAAAATCCCAGTGGCTAGATGTGCCAAGCTTATAGAGACATACCTCAAGAGACTTGCAGCTGTAATTGCTGCAAAAGGTGGCTCTACAAAGTATTGACTTTGGGGGGGTGAATAGTTATGCACACTCAAGTTCAGTTTTTTTGTCTTATTTCTTGTTTGTTTCACAAAAAGTATTTTGCATCTTCAAAGTGGTAGGCATGTTGTATAAATCAAATGATACAAACCCCCCAAAAATCGATTTTAATTCCAGGTTAAGGCAACAAAATAGGAAAAATGCGAAGGGGGTGAATACTTTCTCAAGCCACTATATTTGCAAGTAATTTTAAAAACCAGTTACATGCAGCCTGGCCTAGGCCAATTGAGGAAAACCTCTGAATTAGCAGTAAGTGATCAACAGTATCAAAAGCCTGACAGGTCAATGAAGAGGGCAGCACAATGTTGCCTTTTATCCATACAGTTAACCACATAATGTATAAATAGGGATGCAGCAGAGATAGTACTATGACCTGGTCTAAAACCTGAATAAAGTACATTTAGAATACATTTCAAGGATAAAAAAGATCTTAGCTGAGAATTAATCAAGGATTCTAATATTTTAGCTAGGCAAGAAAGTTTAGAAATAGGGCAATGATTATTTAGGTCACATGGGTCAGCAACTTTGTGAAGGGGAAGTACATGGGCCGCCTTCCAAACCTTGAAGATAGTACCAGATATAATCGTCAGGTTAAAAATATGGGTTAATGATTCAGAAATCAGGGGGGCAGCGGGCTGCAGCAAAAATGGATAAAGCATATCAGCCACAGTGGATTAAACAATTTAAAGGCAATGCTACCAAATACTAATTGAGTGTATGTAAACTTCTGACCCATTGGAATGTGATGAAAGAATTAAAAGCTGAAATAAATCACTCTCGACTATTATTCTGACATTTCACATTCTTAAAATAAAGTGGTGATCCTAACTGACCTAAGAGGGAATTTTTACTAGAATTAAATGTCAGGAATTGAAAAACTGAGTTTAAATGTATTTGGCTAAAGTGTATGTAAACTTCTGACTTCAACTGTATGTATGTATGTATGTATGTATACACACACGCTACCGATCAAAAGTATTAATTCAAGGGTTTTTCTTTATTTTGACATTGTAGAATAATAGTGAATACATCAAAACTATGAAATAACACATATGAAATCATGTAGTAACCAAAAAAAGTGTTAAACAAATCAAAATATATTTTATCTTTGAGATTCTTCAAATAGCCACCCTTTGCCTTGATATCTTTGCACACTCTTGGCATTCTTCAACTAGCTTTATGACGTAGTCACTTGGAATGCATTTCAATTAACAGGTGTGTCTTGTTAAAAGTTAATTTATATCCTTCTTAATGCGTTTGAGCCATTCAGTTGTGTTGTGACAAGGTAGGGGTGGTATACAGAAGATAGCTCTATTTGGTAAAAGACCACGTCCATATTATGGCAAGAACAGCTCAAATAAGCAAAGAGAATCAACAGTCCATCAATACTTTAAGACAGGAAGGTGAGTCAATACGGAACATTAAGAACTTTTAAAGTTTCTTCAAGTGCAGTCGCAAAAAACATCAAGAGCTTTGATGAAACTGGCTCTCATGAGGACCGCCACAGGAATGGAAGACCCAGAGTTACCTCTGCTACAGAGGATAAGTTCATTAGAGTTACGAACCTCAGAAATTGCAGCCCAAATAAATGCTTCACAGAGTTCAAGTAACAGACACATCAACTGTTCAGAGGAGACTGCGTGAATCAGGCCTTCATGGTCGAATTGTGCAAAGAACCCACTACTAAAAGACACCAATAAGAAGAAGAGACTTGCTTGGCCCAAGAAACACAAGCAATGGACATTAGACCGGTAGAAATGTGTCCTTTGGTCTGGAGTCCAAATTTGAGATTTTTGGTTCCAACCGCCAAGTCTTAGTGAGACGCGTTCAACAAGTTCTCAGCATATGTGGGAACTCCTTCAAGACTGTTTGAAAAGCATTCCAGGTGAAGCTGGTTGAGAGAATGCCCAGAGTTTGCAAAGCTGTCAAGGCAAAGGGTGGCTATTTGAAGAATATCAAATAGATTTTGATTTGTTTAAAAAAAAAATTTTGGTTACTACATGATTCCATATGTGTTACTTCATAGTTTTGATGTCTTCACTATTATTCTACAATGTCAAAAATAGTAAAAATAAAGAAAACCCCTACAACGACTAGGTGTTCTACTCACAATAGTGCACTAGGCCTTTACTAGTCCTGTATTTGCGGACCAATATAGCTGTCTGGAGTGTTGGCAAAAAAATGTTTGCGCCTGCCACTGATAGGAGAGGAACCCGGTGTGGTCGTCTGCTGCAATTGCCCATCCGTGACAAGGACTGACGAGTTTAGCATTGTGTGCTCCGAGTTGCTGTTCTACACACCACTGTTGTACTGCACCTTTATTTACCAGTTTGTGGCAGACCTGTTAGCTTGCACGATTATTGCCATTCTCCTTCAACCTCTCATCAATGAGATGTTTTCACCACAGGACTGCCTGTGGTGAATTCTCGGGAAAACCCTAGACACTCATGTGTGAAAAGTCCAGGAGGCTGGCCGTTTCTGAGACACTGACGATAATACTCGTTTTGCCCATTCTAACATTCATAATTGTGATAGGGAAAAAAGCTAAAATATTTCTGACACACCCCTGAACTAATATGGCTTCAGCCTGTTCTTAGATTTACCATTGCATTAGGTTTGTTAAAATAGAGCCCTAAATATACACTTACTAGGTACAGCAGACAGTTCACAAAAAACGTTCACTCCTACAGACTGAGTCACGTGGCTATGGTTTGCTATATAAAACAGACATCCCCGGCATCGAGGCATTCAGTTCCTATTCTAATGGGCGCACTTGCTAGTGTTGTCGCAAAAGGGCTGGGTTTTGATGAATAAACAAGTTGTGGGTGTGTACAGTCGTGGCCAAAAGTTGACACAAATATTAATTTTCACAAAGTCTGCCTCAGTTTGTATGATGGCAATTTGCATATACTCCAGAATGTCATGAAGAGTGATCAGATGAATTGCAAAGTTCCTCTTCGCCATGCAAATGAACTGAATCCCCAAAAAACATTTCCACTGCATTTCAGCCCTGCCACAAAAGGACCAGCTGACATCATGTCAGTGATTATCTCATTAACACAGGTGTGAGTGTTGACGAGGACAAGGCTGGAGATCACTCTGTCATGCTGATTGAGTTTGAATAACAGACTGGAAGCTTCAAAAGGAGGGTGGTGCTTGGAATCATTGTTCTTCCTCTGCCAACCATGGTTACCTGCAAGGAAACATGTGCCGTCATGCTTTGCACAAAAAGGGCTTCACAGGCAAGGATATTTCTGCCAGTAAGATTGCACCTAAATTTAACATTTATCGGATCATCAAGAACTTCAAGAAGAGCGGTTCAATTGTTGTGAAGAAGGCTTCAGGGTGCCCAAGAAAGTCCAGCAAGCGCCAGGACCGTCTCCTAAAGTTGATTCAGCTGCGGGATCGGGGCACCACCAGTACAGAGTTTTCTCAGGAATGGCAGCAGGCAGGTGTGAGTGCATCTGCACGCACAGTGAGGCAAAGACCTTTGGAGGATGGCCTGGTGTCAAGAAGGGCAGCAAAGAAGCCACTTCTCTCCAGGAAAAACACCAGGGACAGACTGATATTCTGCAAAAGGTACAGGGATTGGACTGCTGAGGACTGGGGTAAAGTCATGTTCTCTGATGAATCCCCTTTCCGATTGTTTGGGGCATCCGGAAAAAAGCTTGCCCGGAGAAGACAAGGTGAGCGCTACCATCAGTCCTGTGTCATGCCAACAGTAAAGCATCCTGAGACCATTCATGTGTGGGGTTGCTTCTCAGCCAAGGGAGTGGGCTCACTCACAATTTTGCCTAAGAACACAGCCATGAATAAAGAATGGTACCATCACATCCTCTGAGAGCAACTTCTCCCAACCATCCAGGAACAGTTTGGTGACGAACAATGCCTTTTCCAGCATGATGGAGCACCTTGCCATTAGGCAAAAGTGATAACTAAGTAGCTCGGGGAACAAAACATCGATATGAAACTCCCCAGACCTTAATCACATTGAGAACTTGTGGTCAATCCTCAAGAGGAGGGTGGACAAACAAAAACCCATAAATTCAAGCATTGATTATGCAAGAATGGGCTGCCATCAGTCAGGATGTGGCCCAGAAGTTAATTGACAGCATGCCAGGACGGATTGCAGAGGTCTTGAAAAAGAAGGGTCAACACTGCAAATATTGACTCTTTGCATCAACTTCATGTAATTGTTAATAAAAGCCTGACACTTATGAAATGCTTGTAATTATACTTCAGTATTCCATAGTAACATCTGACAAAAATATCTAGACACTGAAGCAGCAAACTTTGTGGAAATTAATATTTGTGTCATTCTCAAAACATTTGGCCACGACTGTAGAGGCTTGCCCCCTCACTGGCCAATCAGAACATCCTCCATGGCGAACTATATGGTTGCTTCAAGCTGTGCATTAACTGTATTTAATGCTTTGCCTCGGAATAAACTCAAATTCTAATGTTTAACGCATTTGTAGTCCACATTGTTCTAAGTAATTGCATGGCTTCAATAGCATTCACACTATATAGGGGCTAGGCCTACTGTAAATTGCAGTATGGCTGAGCAATGGACTTGCCAAACATTGTCAATAAGCAAGATTAAATTCATAATTGATAAGGCAAAAAAATAGAAGGAATAATTCAAATCAAATGCTAAACAAAACAACTTGTTTTAAAATAGGCGATGTCAGTCTTACAGGCACCATCATTCCCCCTGTGGGCATATAATATTAAAATAAAGCTGACTATGGAGGGTTTATGCGCCTCCAAACTTTTCACAGTTGCTGGACATTGATCCAATATAAATAGAAAAGGGAGAATGTCAACTCACCATTATACTGCTCCCAACTTAGGGATATGTTTCATGAACATAATTGTAACCATTTTACAGATCAGATCCCAGAAGTTGCATTGGGCGCGCCACGGACGTTATCACAATAAAACCAGGAAGATGAATCATCCTAAATTTGGTTGTAATACAATAAAAACAAACTCTCTATCGTCATGATGGGCATGGACACCATGCATGCATCATGGATGGGGTTTTACATCTTAATTGAGAGGTTTTTTTTTGTTTCAAAATATGAAGTAGCTATACAGGCACCAAAACCACATTAGGTTACTCTTGTTCCATGCCATATGGGCAGTGTGCCATAACCAACTGCATCACTGCTAAAACAAGCTTTTGGGTGGTCTTAAATATCCCTATCAGGGCTGCCTGAAATTACTACCTTGAATCATGTTTTTAAGGACACATCTAAAATATCTCCACCCCATCCATCTGAGAGCACTCGAGCTGATATAAGACAGGTAAATTTGGCGAACCTGGCGTAAAGCCTGGAAAATGCCAGTGCGCCAGCTTTAACATAACGAAATTGCAAACTAACGTGCGTTTGACATTAGCGCCGCCTTAACGCCAGCCGGAAATAGTGGCCATTAGCATAGATGCTGGGACAAAGTGGTCCAGTAGCTGATATTATGTAACACTATCTCAACCTGTTTGTTTCTGTATGAAGCTGCCATGCCGTGGGAGTCAGGGCCAGAGAGGAGGCATGGAGGTCTACAGTTAGTACCCCCCCCTCCCCACACACACACACACACAAAACTTGGGTTCCCAAACAGGAGTCACCCCATGGAGGTGGATGTTTTTGTGGCACACATACACACACATCACTTATCTATCACGGCCACAACGTGAACCACATGGATGTAGTTTCTGGTAATGCCATCCAGCCAGGAGGGCTGTGACATGAGCAGAGCAGGGGTCCGGACTAGGGGAGGACACACACAGCAGGCATCTGGACCAGGTTAGATGTGCTCTATTTATTGTGTGTAAATATCTCTGAAGCTGGGGGCCCATGCAATCAATCAGAAGCAGAGTGGTACACACACACTTCGGAGATTGTGGTGCACACGCACATGCACGTACACACATACCCTGCTGTGGCCTGCAGGTAGGGGGAAGTATTTACCCCTACCTAGCAGAGATAGTTAACAGCCTAGCGCGCAAAATTGGTTGGTTTATGACGTTATAGTCAGGTTGTATGACATTTTATTAACGTATTTAAAAAATATAAAAAACAGAAAGACCAAAATATTTCATCGCCATGAAAAAGATGCATTTACCAATAGTTGTAATCTAGTTATGCCATATTTTCAACCAGAAAACATATTACAGAAAATGTGCTCATTATGACACACACACCAACTCTAAACTATTATCTAACGCCAAACTACCCAGACATTTTTATTATCTCAGACAGGAAATTTGTGACTTGTTAATTTAACAAGGAAGTGCTCTGTCTCTCTCGGTCACCCAAGTGTCAACCACAACAATGACATGACCACTGACTGACCAGCACTCTATCTGGACAGAAGATAGCTGCTAGGTTCTGCAGGCCAAGCAAGGCACTATGCTGTTTACTCTGAAGTTAGTGGTGTTCAGTATTTATGTTGCGGTTTGTTGGTCTCTATGCATGAGACAGTGTTTGGGGGTATTTATACTGAACAAAAATATAAACGCACATGTAATTAGTTGGTCCCATGTTTCATGAGCTAAAATAAAAGATCCCAGAAATGTTCTTATTTCTCTCAAATTTTGTGCACAAATTTGTTTACATCCTGATAGGGAGAATTCCTCCTTTGCCAAGATAAGCCATCCACCTGACAGGTGTGGCATATGAAGAAGCTGATAAAACAGCATGATCACTACACAGGGGCACCTTGTGCTCGTGACCATAAAAGGCCACTCTAAAATGTGCAGTTTTGTCATACAACACAATGCCACAGATGTCTCAAGTTGAGAGAGTGTTCAATCGGCATGCTGACTGCAGGAATGTCCATCAGAGCTGTTGCCAGATAATTCAATCTTAATTTCTCTACAATAAGTCGCCTCCGACGTCATTTTAGAGAATTTGGCAACCTTGCAACCGCAGACCACGTGTAACCACGCCAGCCCAGGACCTCAACATCTGGCTTGTTCACCTGCGGGATCGTCTGAGACCTGCCACCCGCACAGCTGATGAAAGTGAGGAGTATTTCTGTCTGTAATAAAGCCCTTGTGGGGGAAAACTCATTCTGATTGGCTGGGCCTGGCTCCCTAGTGGGTGGGCCTCTGCCCTCCCAGGCCCACCCATGGCTGCGTCCCTGCCCAGCCATGTGAAATACATAGATTAGGGCCTAATGAATTTATTACAATTGACTGATTTCCTTATATGAACTGTAACTCAGTACAATCGTTGAAATTGTTGCATTTATATTTTTGTTCAGTGTAGTCACACACACACAGTGAAGTTAAGATACATTGTCGTTCCTCTGACCCCTCACCAGTCTCCCCCATAGGGACTTGGGTGCCTGTAGGTCTGGGAGACAGTGGGACCTGCAGTGACCTGGTACCAGTTAGACATGGGGCTGAGAACAGAGATGTACCACATATCAAAGCAGAAAATTGAAAAACACATGCACACTTCATGAATACAACTGAGCTTTTCCAGAACCCCTCACTTACTCAACAGTGTGGTGTGGCATCCTGCCCTGCTATTGTAATTGGCCATCTTGATTAATGTTTGATATTTCTCAAATCTTATTTCTCAAGGACTTTCCCAGAGACTTTTGTGGTCAGTACCAGTAAGAACAGTCTGTGAGTACACATAATATGTTTATGTGCCAATACTGGCTAGTGTCCCATCTATCTTTCTATCCATCTAGAGCAGGGGTTTTCAAAGCTCTCCTCGGGGACCCCCAGCCATTCCATGTATTTTAACTTCTTCACAGCTAGCACACCTGATCAACTTTAACTAATCATCAAGCCCTTGAATAGGTGAATCAGGTAAAGCTGATTTAGGGCTACAACAAAATTGTGAAATGTCTTGGGAGTCCCAGAGGAGAGGTGGGAAAACCCTGATCTAGAGAGTGTGGCTTTGTGTCGGTCTTTCAGCGGTTACACAGATTCATATAATAATCAGAGTAAACTGTATGGGCACTTGAAGGGACGTCCACAGGGAGCCTCCTGATAGACTGTAGCAAACTTCGATCACACCTCCCTTTAAATAAGCCTCTTTGGGCCTCCCGAGTGGCGCAGCGGTCTAAGGCACTGCATCGCAGTGCTTGATGCATCACTAGCCGGCCGTGACCAGGAGACCCATGAGGCGGCGCACAATTGGCCCAGCATCGTCCGGGTTAGGGTAAGGTTTGGCCGGCCGGGATGTCCTTGTCCCATCGTGCTCTAGCAACTCGTGACAGCTCGGTGCCTGCAAGCTGACTTTGGTCGCCAGTTGTACAGTTTGTCCTCTGACACATTGGTGCGGCTGGTTTCCGGGTTAAGCGAGCAGTGTGTCAAGAAGCAGTGCGGCTTGGCAGGGTCGTGTTTCGGAGGATGCATGACTCTCGACCTTTGCCTCTCCCGAGTCCGTACGGGAGTTGCAGCGATAGGACAAGACTAACTACCAATTGGAGAGAAAAAGGGGTAAAAGAACAAACATAAAAATACGACTTTTTCTTGAGCAATAAAGAGTTGACAGGGGAAAGAAACCAGAGCCTCGTTTAATTCTCCCTCCCCCTACGTATCGGATTTAACCCCCCATACAGCGAGTTGACTGTCCTGTGGTGCGCAGACAACCGGAGTTCAAACCGAGTTTGTCATATATTGTACCCCCTGAAGATTGTAAGTTGTAGCAACAAGAGAAAACACCATGTTGAAGCATTTATCGACTAGGGGAAAGAGAGAGAGGTAAATAATGTTACATTATGAATAATGAGCTGGGCCTTCACTGGCCTAATGACATAGACCTGCTTTAGATTAAGCCCCTACAAACAAACACACAGTCACTCACAACCCCCATGCAGCCACTCACATACACACAGGAGAGCAGTGCAGGAGGCCGTATCGGCATCCGCTCTGATAATCTATTGCCCCTGGCAATGGGATCAGATTTGCTTTGCTCCAGGACTAAAGAGGGAGAGAAGGGAAGGGGATAAAGAGAACAAGGGAGAATTGGGCCTGTAACCGAAATGTCACTGGTTCGAATCCCCAAGATGACTAGGTGAAAAATCTGTCAATGTGCCCTTGAGCAAGACTATTAACCCTAGTTTCTCTGGATATGAGGGGGTTTGTGGTTAGTTAGGGTGCAGAGGGGGTCTGTGTGTGTGTGTGGTTGGTTGGGGTCCGGGAGAATGTTTCAGAGGAAATGTGAATCAACAATGTCGTCTGGGAGATCACACCCTAGTCTCACATACACAGCCTGCACTTCATTATGGAGTACCGCTTCCATCTGCTGGCCAAATTACAACACATCAGTTTCCTTCACAGATTTATTATTAGTTTAAAGTGAATGTTTTTAGAAGATACATTTTACACATGCTGCAATGAAACATGTATGGCAATGCTTTTAAGGGACATTAGTATACACAAGCAAAAAGTATTATAAAGATCATAAAAAGGTTTGAATTCAGTTCATGATGCCAGCAGAGGAAAACATTTAAAGAAGCTAAAGTCCATCAGTAGAAAAGTGAATTTGGTAGTCGTCTTCTTAGCTTTGTAACTTCAAGGTTAGAAGGAGGTTGGTGATTCTAGGGTAGTGTGCACCAGGGTAGGGGTCAATTCACAAAATCCAGGAAGTAAATTGTCATTGTGACAGGACGACACAGAGCGGCCTGGAATGTTGCTAACAGGAATATGGACTCAATAAACTACCCAAAGCCCCATCTACAAGCAACTTTGATGATCCAACCAAAATGATAATACTAGGTCTGGGATATCCCTCCAACCAACCCCATGCTACCTCATACCTCTCTATATCAGGCTGGTGTTGTAAAGATCTGGGTCTTGCTTCCTCAGATCAAATGGGTTAGTCTACAGACGGGGAGAAGGAGGACCAGTACCCCCTCAGCCCTCTTCCATCAACCCCTCTTCCTCCTTTCCTTATATTCTTCTTCCATATTTACTCATCATCGCTTCTCCAGTTTCTTGAACTTGGCCTCTGCAGAGACACAGACAGACAGACAGACTGACTGAGCAGGAAGGTTAGTTACTCTCACACACACTTAGGAGTAGTGTCCAAGGGAAGTGAATTTTTAGCTGTTAATTTGGGACAGTGTGCTAGCACTCTCTGCTGTTGGAGCTCGGGGTGTAGAGGTGAACTTAAACAGTAGAGGGCACCGTCAGGCCGTTCCTAACATTAAAGGGCCAGTGCATTTTATATGACACTATGAGGTCGAAATAACACAGCCTGTTCAGGTGGGATGGAGTTTTTGGCCCAGATCATGACGTCACAATCTGATCATAAAAAAAACAATAACTGGGTTCATCTGGGTAAGCGGTTGGGCTTTAGATCATCCTATCAGCCAATGTAGCTGTGTATGTGAATATCTTCACATTTCTTTCCTAACACCCACACGATCAGACTGAGCATTTCAATGGCCAAAGGAGGAACAGGGAAATAAATGATACAAATATATTTAGGAGTTGTTTAAATAAACAGTGATTTATTAGACATAGAGTGATGATTAAAAAATTACATTAAAAACACTGCATGGGGGCTTCAATGTAGAGCTGAACACTGCAGCACAGCTATTCTTAGCACATCTGCCATAGAGACTGCTAGCAGATTCTAATAGAGAAGCCATAGGGACTGAGCTAACAGATATGTATTTCTATCTACCACTTCTCTCCCCCCAGTCAGTCTGGTGAGGGTTAAGGTTACACACTGGAACTCAGTAGGCTCTTTTCCACTTACAGCCCTTGTATAAATATAGACCTGCAATATGAAGCTAAGGTCTGTGTTTCCACAGGCATTCTACTCTGTGTGTGTGTCTGTCTTACCAAGCTTCTTGGAGTAGGTGTCCAGTTTATAAGCAGCCTGCTCCAGAGACGACACTTGTTCCTCAATCTGGTTTATCTGGTCTAGATAGGGCTGGAGGCTGGCGTCTGTAACACACAAAACAATATATTTTTCTCCTAAATTAAGGTTTAAAAAAGACGTCATTTTCATAAAGGGTCGCAAGCGTCCCCGTCACGTTTGAAAGGCTAATAAACATACACTTGTGGTTGAGGTCCTGCAGGTTCCTGCTGATGTTAATGCTGATGTCTTTCATCTCCATGTACTTCAGACTGGTCAGCTTGTTCATATTCTCCAGCAGACGGTAGTCCTCACAGGTGCCTAGGAGAAGAGGGAAACGGAGCATGAAACCTTCTCCACAACAGGAGATTATGACATTGTTGTTATGCTGAAGACATGACAGTATTCACGGTGTAATAAAACTCAATATTTGGAAGGTGTTCTTAATGTTTTGTGCACTCAGAGTATACTAGTATGCAACTGTATAGACAATGTAGAGGGAGAGACGGGAGACAGACATGCAGGAATACAGACAGACAGGCACACCTGTGAGTTCTCCTTGAAGGAAGATCGCCATCTTATCGAACATGTCTGTACAGAGCTCATTGATGTCTGGCTCTACAGCCTCCTCTGCAGTCTCCACCCCACCGTCACCTACACACACAGCAGAGTTACACACCATTGACATGTTGTAGAAACATCCCAACTCTAGAGGATGTAGCTGGCTCCTCCCTCAGATGTAGGACCAATTTGCCAGTCCCTTGGCATGATGCTGTGATAGACAACTTAGCCACTGCATCCTAATGTAATAAGGTACTCATGGCCGACTCCAGGCATAAGCAGTTGCTTAATAAACTCAAATTCTGTGCATAAATTTGTTTACATCCCTGTTGGTGAGCATGTTTCCTTTGCCAAGATAATTCATCCACCTGACAGGTGTGGCATATCAAGAAGCTGATTAAACAGCATGATCATTACACAGGTGCACCTTGTGCTGGGGACAATATACAGTAAGGCCACTCTAAGATGGGCAGTTTTGTCATACAACACAATGCCGCAGAGGTCTCAAGTTGAGGGAGTGTTCAATCGGCATGCTGACTGCAGGAATGTCCACCAGAACTGTTGCCAAATAATTTAATCTTAATTTCTCTACCATAAATCGCCTCCGACGTCATTTTAGAGAATTTGGCAGTACAGCCAACTGGCCTCACAACCACAGACCACAGGTAACCACGCCAGCCCAGGACCTCCACATCCGGGCTTCTTCACCTGCGGGATTATCGGAGACCAACCACCCGGACAGCTGATGAAACTGAGGAGTATTTCTGTCTGTAATAAAGGCCTTGTTGGGAAAACTCCTTCTGATTGGCTGGGCCTGGCTCCGCAGTGGGTGGGCCTCTGCCCACCCAGGGCTGCGCCCCTACCCAGTCATGTCAAATCCATAGATTAGGGCCTAATGAATTTATTTCAATTGACTGATTTCCTTATAGAAACTGTAACTAAGTAAAATCGTTGAAATTGTTGCATGTATATTTTTGTTCAGTACATACACAAAAGTATGTGGACACCCCTACAAATTAGTGGATTCGGCTATTTCAGCCACACCCATTGCTGCCACGTTTATAAAAAAATATATAAAAAAAAAAAAAGAAATTGAGCACACAGCCATGCAATCTCTATAGACAAAAATTGGCATTAGAATGGCCTTACTGAAGAGCTTGGTGACTTTCAAAGTGGCACTGTCAAAGGATGCCAACTTTACAAGTCATTTTGTCACATTTCCGCCCTGGTCAACTGTAAGTGTTGTTATTGTGAAGTGGAAATGTCTAGGAGCAGCAACGGCTCAGCGTGAAGTGGTAGGCCACACAAGCTCCCAGAACTGGACCGCCGAGGGCTGAAGCACGTAAAAATTGTCTGTCCTCAGTTGCAACAATCACTACAGAGTTCCAAACGGTCTCTGGAAGCAACATCAGCACAAGAACTGTTAATCTGGAGCTTCATGAAATGGGTTTCCATGGCCGGGCAGCCGTAAACAAGCCTAAGATGCGCAATGCCAAGCGACGTCTGGAGTGATGTCAAGCTCACCGCTATTGGACTCTGGAGCAGTGGAAACGCGTTCTCTGGAGTGATGAATCACAATTCACCATCTGGCAGTCCGACGGACGAATCTGGGTTTGGCGGATGCCAAGAGAACGCTACCTGTGCCAATGCATAGTGTCAACTGTAAAGTTTGGTGGAGGAGGAATAATGGTCTGGGGCTGTTTTTCATGGTTCGGGCTAGGCCCCTTAGTTCCAGTGAAGGGAAATCTTAACACTACAGTATACAATGACATTATGGCAACTTTGTGGCAGGACCTTTCCTGTTTAAGCATGACAGTTCCCCCGTGCACAAAGCAAGGTCTATACAGAAATGGTTTGTCGAGATCGGTGTCGAAGAACTTGACTGGCCTGCACAGAGCCCTGACCTCAACCCCATCAAACACCTCTGGGCTGAATCTGAACGCTGACTACGAGCCAGTCCTAATCGCCCAACATCAGTGCTAGACCTCACTAATGTGCTTGTGGCTGAATGGAAGCAAGTCCCAAAAGCAATGTTCCAACATCTAGTGGGGGGGACCAACTCCATATTAACGCCCATGATTTTGGAATGTGATGTTCGACGAGAAGGTGTCCACATACAAGACCAAAAGAGTGTGTGTGTACACACAAACACAACTAGTCAAAAAACACACCTACTCATTCAAAGGTTTTTCTTTATTTTTACTGTTTTCTACATTGTAGAATAATAGTGAAGACATCAAAACTATGAAATAACACCTATGGAATCATGTAGTAACCAACAAAAGTGTTAAACAAATCAAAATATATTTTATATTTGAGATTCTTCAAAGTAGCCACCCTTTGCCTTGATGACAGCTTTGCACACTCTTAGCATCCACTCAACCACCTTCACGAGGTAGTCACATGGAATGCTTTTCAATTAACAGGTGTACTTTTATAAAAGTGAATTTGTGGAATTTCTTTCCTTCTTAATGTGTTTGAGCCAATCAGTTCTGTTGTGACAAGGTAGGGGTGGTAAACAGAGAATAACCTTATTTGGTAAAAGACCAAGTCCATATTATGGCAAGAACAGCTTAAATAAGCAAAGAGAATTGACAGTCCATCATTACTTTAAGACAGGAAGGTCAGTCAATATAGAACATTTCAAGAACTTTTAAAGTTTATTCAAGTGCAGTTGCAAAAACCATCAAGCACTATGATGAAACTGGCTCTCATGAGACCCAGAGTTACCTCTGCTCTAGAGGATAAGTTCATTAGAGTTACCAGCCACAGAAATTGCAGCCCAAATATATGCTCCAGAGTTCAAGAAACAGACACATCTCAACATCAACTGTTCAGAGGAGACTGCGTGAATCAGGCCTTCATGTTCGAATTGCTGCAAAGAAACCACTAAAGGACACCAAAATAAGAGACTTGCTTGGGCCAAGAAACACGAGCAATGGACATTAGACCGGTGGAAATCTGTCCTTTGGTCTGATGAGTCTATGTGATATTTTTGGTTCAAACTGCTGTGTCTTTGTGAGACGCAGAGTAGGTGAACAGATGATCTCTGCATGTGTAGTTCCAACAGTAAAGCATGGAGGAGGAGGTGTGATGGTGCTTTGCTTGTGACACTGTCAGTGATTTATTTAGAATTCATGGCACACTTAACCAGCATGGCTACCACAGGATTCTGCAGTGATACGCCATCCCATCTGGTTTGCGCTTAGTGGGACTGTCATTTGTTTTTCAACAGGACAATGACCCAGCACACCTCCAGGCTGTGTAAGGGCTATTTGATCAAGAAGGAGAGTGCTGCATCAGATGACCTGGCCTTCACAATCACCTGACCTTAACCCAATTGAGATGAGTTGGACCACCGAGTAAAAGAAAAGCAGCCATCAAGTGCTCAGCATATGTGGGAACTCCTTCCAGGTGAAGCTTGTTGAGAGAATGCCAAGAGTGTGCAAAGCTGTCAAGGCAAAGGGTGACTACTTTAAAGATTCTAAAATATATTTTGACTTGTTTGACACTTTTTTTGGTTACTACATGGTTCCATGTGTTATTTCATGGTTTTGATTTCTTCACTATTATTCTACAATGTAGAAAATAGTAAAAATAAACCTTGAATGAGTAGGTGTGTCCAAACTTGACTGGTACACAAAAGTATGTGGACACCCCTTCCGATTAGCGGATTCGCCTATTTCAGCCACATCGGTTACCGACATGTCTATAAAAATCGAGCACACAGCCATGCAATCTCCATAGACAAACATTGGCAGTAGAATGGAACGTACTGACGAGCTCAGGATGACATCTTTCAGTCAGTTCATAAAATGTCTGCCCTGGTCAACTGTAAGTGCTGTTATTGTGAAGTTAAAACATCTAGGAGCAACAACGGCTCAGCCACGAAGTGGTAGGCCACACAAGCTCACAGAACGGGATGACCGAGTGCTGAAGCGCATAGAAATCTTCTGTCCTCGGGTTGCAACACTTGCTGAATGGAAGCTAGTCCCCACAGCAATGTTCCAACATCTAGTAGAAAGCTTTCCCAGAAGAGTAGAGGCTGTTATAGCAGCAAAGAGGGGGGACCAACTCCATATTAATGCCCATGATTTTGGAATGATATGTTTAACGAGCAGGTGTCGACATACTTTTGGTCATGTAATGCATACATTAACTCAGTTGGGGTCTCAACTTACTGTTTAGAGTTAGCATACACAAGGTGCAAGTTCAACATGTGGCTGTTACATCAGCAGTTTCTCTTGTTTTGTCAGTCAGACAGTCACTCAATTAGCCATGTCAGATAACAATTTTTTTTTTTTTGGTATGTTAGTCTAGTCAGTTATCATGGCCGAATACTGGCCCAGGGGCACTGACCTCCATGGGACCCCCATTGATTTTGTGAGTCACTCACTCAGATACTGTATAATTAACATGGCAAATGTGTAGAATTGCAGTGCCCCCTCACATAGGGTCCCCAAAAGACTAGAGCCAGCCCTTAAGGTACTAACACCAGGCTCATATCAGAAGATGGCCAGAGTAATCAAACAAATTGTTAATCTTCTTGCTCTCAATAACTAAAATAGCGCATCAACTTGCAGCGAGGGCGTCTCCATTGGCCCATTTGTGTTTGTCGACCTGCTACGGTTAGCTGGAATTGGAAGCTAGCAAGCACCACTCACTGGTGTTGGTGGGCTTCTTGGGCGCCGCGGGCACAACCTGTCTGTCAGCAGCTGTCTCGCCAGGCTCTCCCCGGGGTTCGGAGCTCCCTCCCAGGCTGAGGACGGTGGGATGGGCCGGGGGAACTCTGGAGATGCTATCCATCGCAGCAGCCTCCTCTCCCGTGGCCGCCATTTTGCCTTTCCGCCAGTCACATGATGGAGAGCTTCACGTGACATTTATTGTCGTCTCTACTTTCTTGCCATTTGTGCTGTTGCCTGTGGCCAATAATGTTTGTACAATGTTTTGTGCTGCTACCATGTTGTTGTCATGTTGTGTTTTCATGTGTTGCAGCTATGCTATGTTGTTGTCTTAGGTCCCTCTTTATGTAGTGTTGTCGTGTCATTATGTGTTTTGTCCTATATTTTTATTACATTTTGAAATGTTTAATCCCAGGCCCCCGTCCCCGCAGGAGGCCTTTTGCCTTTTTGGTAGGCCGTCATTGTAAATGCGAATTTGTTCTTAACTGACTTGCCTAGTTAAATAAACGTTAAATAAAATTGTTTTTTTATTCAAATAAATGATTCCCCCTCTTCTGAATTCGAGCTACACCCTTTTACTTGACAGGTGCGTGCTACGTCGTGTGGTTGTCACCACTCACCATCATCACACAAACAATAATATCACAATTCATTTCTATTTTTCCTATTCATATTGAAAGATACTTTTATGTTTATATTGTTTGTTTTGTCATTGTTCGAGTGTAGTGAGCTCGAGCTGTGCATGCTGTTTTGCCTGTAGTCATGTTGCATTATGAACACTTCGAATCAGTGTGAAACATACTGTTAGTGTTTGCAGAGCGAAGTAGTCATGAATGATGAAGTCAGCCTAATGTTAGATGTTTGGGAGTAAAAAAGGGGATCCTCAGTCCTCTCGTCGGTTCATATGGGTGGGTCAGGGTGCTGACGTTCTACGCAGGAAGTGTCCAGTGAACCACCGTGACAGCCTGCGTGATTGTAAACATGGCGCCATGCACCGCTACAGGGCTGTGCTGTTTTACATCCCGTTTGTAGCTAGCCCGAGACACCAAACTTAACCATGGAGACAGAAGAGGAGCAACATATGACAACTCTCCTCTGCATGGGTTTCCCAGATGCAGTGGCGATACGCAAGGCGCTACGCCTGGCGAAGAACGACATCAACGAGGCTGTGGCGCTCCTGACCAACGAAAGCCCCGGTCTTGGGTATGGATATGAGCCGATGGAGAGTGGCCCTGCCCCAGGCCCGAGTGGAGACGGAGAGTCCAGCGGGCGGACTGGGACTGGAGGGTTCGACCCACCTCCCGCATACCATGATGTGGTGGAGAGCGAGGTAAGGGTGAAGAAGGAAAGTAACGTTGGTTCGCTGGCTTCGTAAGCTAGAACACAAGCTAGCTAACGTTGTTAGCGCTATCAAATCTATCGATAATGATGGCTAGGTAGCCAGACAGGGCTCGCCCTACAATATTGCGCGCTCCGTCAATGCCCGGCTGTCAAAATATGCATGCCGCGGGTTTTCCTTCTATATCTCAATTTACAGTTAGCTAACGCTAGCTCAATCTCGGTCTGCATAAATTCTACACCCGGCTAGTTGAGTTGTAATACAGCACTAGATACTTTCATCGTCAGTATTGAAATTGGGTGCACACTAGCCAACATCCGATTCGGAATATAGCTGTTGCTAGACACCTAGCTAGCTAGGTAGTAAGCTAGCTAGCCCAGCGCTTTGGGGATGGGATGGGGGAATGCGCGAATCTCTAACGTTACACGGACAAACTTGCTAACCAACTAACTAGTGTTTGCAATAGTTATTAATAAAGCCGGTTTTCAGAGTGAATGTGGTGATATTAAGATCTTCGCATTTATTCTCTTGGGGAAATGCACATCTGTATGCATCTTAGCATAATGAAATGGAACTAAGCTGCCCGAGAAGCCGGTGTTTGTTGGATATTGGCACCGGTGTCAGGCCAGAGACGAAGCCGAGCGGTTAAGAGCGTTGGGCCAGTAACCGAAAGGTCACTGGTTGGAATCCCTGAGCCCATTACGTGAATAATCCGTCGATGAGCCTTTGAGCAAGGCACTTAACACATTGCTCATGTATGGGCTCTGGATAAGAGCGTCTGTTAAATGACTAAAATGTAGCTAGCCAACGTTAGCTACGCGAACTAAACTGGCTATAGCTAGGTACATTAAAGGAGCGAGAAGCTGATCTTTCGCAATCGCCCATGAACCTGATGTGGCCATCTTGTGCTTTTAAATATTGTCTAATAAAAAAAGCTCTTTAAATTGTTCATACTCCAGTGACAACGTGATGTCTAACCCGTCTGAACTACATAATGTCTAATGTCTAAACTCCAGCACACAGCAGCTGCAAGCTAGCTAGAGAGCATCAAGTAGTGGCAGGGAAAAACCGTTTTGGTGATTTGGGTATCATCCAAATAACTCAATCGCACACGTGTTTGGTCTCATTCAGCGTTTTGTTTTTACCTGATCAAGTAAAATACCATTGGAAATTCTGTTGAAAGTTCAGTTTATATTCCTAACACTTAAGTTGACAATTATGCTGTTGTATATGTACTATCTACATATACATGTGCAACAATAGTAATCATACATATATATTTTTTAAGGAGCTACATATAAACTGCACAAGCTCCAAAACCCTGTTTTGTCAAGTGGCAATAAATCACTCATCGATTGGGGTGGGGGTATGTGCTGTTTAAACTACCACAACTCTAAAACCACATGGAACTGGATAGGCTGTATTTTTACATCACTGGTTAGAGGACAACCTCCAGAACAGTCAGCTACATTTTGGAATGTTGCATTTTCGGGTCAGAAACTGGCAGTGTGGTGACAGAACAACATCCTCTCCCTCAACGTCAGCAATATAAAGGAGCAGATCGTGGACTACAGGAAACGGAGGGCCGAGCACGCCCCCATTCACATCGACAGGGCTGTATTGGAGGGGTCGAGAGAGGATCTATCCTGGTCCACACTCACCAACACAGTCTTGAATAGGGCACGACAACACCTCTTCCCCCTCAGGAAGCTGAAAAGATTTGGCATGGGCCCTCAGATCCAATTTTTTATTTCATTTATTTTTTACAGCTGCACCATTGAGAGCATCTTGGCTGACGGCATCACAGCTTGGTATGGCAACTGCTTGCCATCCGATCGTAAGGCGTATCTCTCTAGTCTAGTGGTTAGGGTACCATCTCCATTCTCTACACACAGCAGATTTTGTCCGGCTGTCTTCATTTCTGTGCGGAACCGTGTGTATGGTGATCACCTGGGTGTGTGTCTGACACCCGGGTTACATTCAGTAGGTCACAGCATTGCAAAATGTTTTCAAATATGCCCCATTTTCCTGGAACAGTCTGCATCAAAAGCTGCCTTGTTTGGTTAATATATTGAAAACATGTCTTTCCAGGTTACATATTCAAATGGTTCACATTCACACCATTACGCCAGACAAATCCCTGCGTCCCATTCTTTCTCTGTCTCACTCTCTCTCTCCAGCTTGATTTTTGCGTAACTGCTGTTTGTGCCTTAGGAGGCATGTCACGGGTCTGTGGCCCTGCATTCTCATCCTAAATATAGCTCCACACACACAAACATCCCTGCATTCTCATATGGTTACCTAGCTGCCCCGAGCAACATACGTACATGCGTACATACAGACATAAACACAGCAGCACACACACTCATTAAAAACACACACACCAGAAAGACATAGACACACTAACAAACACACCACACCCTGTCCTCCTGAGAGAAGCCCAGAGCTCCAGTCCTCCCCTTAGCTTCTCCTCAGACAGGAAAACAGCACTAGTACTGTTATTGTTACTGTGTTAATAATGCTGAGAGGAAACAGTGATAACTGCCTATTGGTTCAGCAGTAGCTAGTTACTACCTGGGGAGGTTTCTATCTATTAACCCAGATTATTCTATTTCTACACTAAAACATATTTCTTATGAGATTCTCCTATACACATGCTTTGTAGTCCTGGAGTCGTCTCAATCTAGAATCCTGGCCCCAGTTATTTGTTAAGAGACAGGTCAACAGTTCTGTCTTCTTGACCTCAAAAAGAGGTCTCTGATTGGACTGTGCTGTTCAGAGGTTTCTGATTTGGTAGGTGCTCCCCAGCAGTGAAATGTTTGGCTGTTGATGTTTCTGTCTTAGAGAAACGCTAATCTCTGACTCCCTCCATCCACCCATCCATCTAGAGCTCATCTCTCTTTCTATGAAGATAGCTGAAACCTGATGCTTCTCTCTCTCCCTCCTTCATCCTTCCATTGATCATATATTGGTATGCTGTACTGAAAGGGCAGAGGGGTTATTGAACACACACCCACCACTCTCTCAGCCTGTTGTGTTGTGTTCAAGACCACCAAAGCATGACCGATTTTTAATATTTTTTTTAAAGACAGAAGCAAAAACATTTTTTTAAAGACCGGAGCAAATCGAGTCCGAGTCAAGACCAAGACCAGGAGGGGGGCGAGTCAAGACCGAGACCAGAAAAATGAAGTCCAGTTCAAGACCATGATTGTAATTGTGTCAAAATGTCCAGTATTTCTGTGTTTTTATATTTCAAAAGAACATATTGATTCTTTAGACATTCAGAATGGTGAGAGAATGTATGCTGATGGCAGAGAGCCACTCTACAAATGATCACTAACCCAAGTAGGTCTATAATAGATAAAGACAAAAATATGTTCCAACTTCCCCGTCACCCCAAATAATTGTGAGCGCATAACTTTCAAACATTTACCGCATTCATGCTAGCGAATCAAAGGACATTCTGTCGAGCGTGACAGTTTGAGGATATTTTTCAATGAAAGTAAAGGACAGTAATGTTACGAGTAAAGTAGGAAGCCCAGGTTTCAATAGGCGATAAGATGTTAAAGTGTCATGAAAGGAGGCTGGATGTTTGGCCTGACCAAGCAGTTTTATGTGCTGAGTCTGACTGACTGACGGAGCTGGTAATTTAGTTTTTTACTTCGCTGGTCTCGAAGAAATTACGGGTCCTCAATGTCCGAGACGGAGTAAAGGCTGATTTAAAAAAAAATATATATATATATATATATATATATATATATATATACATTTTATTATTTTTATTTGATTTTATGTTATCAGAAACCTAGACAAGACCAAGACTCAAGACCGGTCTCGAGTACTACAACACTGGTAGAACTATAAAGGATTTCTGTGTGTTTCAGAGGAGTAATGATGAGAATGGGAATTGTTCAGGCAGCAGTATGGAGTTCCCCACCACTAACCTGTATGAACTGGAGAACAGAGTGTTCACTGACCACTGGTCCATCCCCTACAAGCGAGAGGAGTCACTGGGCAAATGTCTGGTCGCAGCCACCTGCCTCGCCAAACACGGTAAGAGAGAGCGAGTAGGTGCGTGGGGTGGGTTTGTTGTTGTGGGTTTTGTGACTTGTAACTGTTGGATGCTTTTCACATGTTATTTTACACCCAGTTGTCAATCAATAACTACAGTCATGGCCAAAAGTTTTGAGAATGACACAAATATTAATTTCCACAAAGTTTGCTGCTTCAGTGTCTTTCGATATTTTTGTCAGATGTTACTATGGAATACTGAAGTATAATTACAAGCATTTCATACGTGTCAAAGGCTTTTATTGACAATGACATGAAGTTGATGCAAAGAGTCAATATTTGCAGTGTTGACCCTTCTTTTTCAAGACCTCTGCAATCCGCCCTGGCATGCTGTCAATTAACTTCTGGGCCACATCCTGACTGATGGCAGCCCATTCTTGCATAATCAATGCTTGGAGTTTGTCAGAATTTGTGGGTTTTTGTTTGTCCACCCGCCTCTTGAGGATTGACCATAAGTTGTCAATGTGATTAAGATCTGGGGAGTTTCCTGGCCATGGACCCAAAATATCGATGCTTTGTTCCCCGAGCCACTTAGTTATCACTTTTGCCTTATGGCAAGGTGCTCCATCATGCTGGAAAAGGCATTGTTCGTCACCAAACTGTTCCTGGATGGTTGGGAGAAGTTGCTCTCAGAGGATGTGTTGGTACCATTCTTTATTCATGGCTGTGTTCTTAGGCAAAATTGTGAGTGAGCCCACTCCCTTGGCTGAGAAGCAACCCCACACATGAATGGTCTCAGGATGCTTTACTGTTGGCATGACACAGGACTGATGGTAGCGCTCACCTTGTCTTCTCCGGACAAGCTTTTTTCCGGATGCCCCAAACAATCGGAAAAAGGGGATTTATCAGAGAACATGACTTTACCCCAGTCCTCAGCAGTCCAATCCCTGTACCTTTTGCAGAACATCAGTCTGTCCCTGATGTTTTTCCAGGAGAGAAGTGGCTTCTTTGCTGCCCTTCTTCACACCAGGCCATCCTCCAAAAGTCTTTGCCTCACTGTGCGTGCAGATGCACTCACACCTGCCTGCTGCCATTCCTGAGCAAGCTCTGTACTGGTGGTGCCCCGATCCCACAGCTGAATCAACTTTAGGAGACGGTGGGCAATTAATTGCAATTCATCTGATCACTCTTCATGACATTCTGGAGTATATGCAAATTGGCATCATACAAACTGAGGCAGCAGACTTTGAAAATTAATATTTGTGTCATTCTCAAAACTTGTGGCCACGACTGTATAGTCTCTCTCTCACTTTCTCTCTCTCACTCTGTCTCTCTCTCTCAGGTCTGGCGGATGCGGATGAAAACTGTAAGCAGTTTATGGACAGGTGTATGCACGAGGCCTTTAAAAAGGTGAGTTGTGTGTATGCATGAATGAAGCCTTTAATGGTGGGTGGGTGGGTGTGTGTTTGTGTGTGTGTGCATACCACTTACAAGTGAGAGATGTTGAACCTGTTTCAAAGCCAGTTTCCCTCATCTTCAAGAAAGGAGGCCAATTTGAACAGGACTGTTTGGTGGAATATTGACACGTTTACTCACTCAGCTTGCTCTCGCTCTTCCCATCCCTCTCTAGCTCTTGACCAGTAGTGCGGTCCATAAGTGGGGGACAGAGATCCATGAGGGGATCTACAACATGTTGATGTTACTGGTGGAGCTTGTGGCTGAGAGAGTCAAACGGGACCCCATACCTGTTGGCGTGATGGGTGTACTGACTATTGTGGGTACACACACACCTCATGCATACAGTATACAAACACCACGTCACATCAAATAACATTCACACACCTCGCCCCTTAAACCATTAGCTGTCTTTCTGTAGGCCTTCAACCCAGACAATGAGTACCACTTTAAGAACCGTATGAAGACGTGTCAGAGGAACTGGAGCGAGGTGTTTGGAGAGGAAGCCATGTTTGCTGTGTCACCTAGCAATAGCTACCAGAAGGTGAGGCTGTAATATGGGTGTGGCTCTAAAGCACAAGTATAAAAAACAGAGAAAATGTATGTGTGACTGATCACGTGTGTGTGCCTTTTTGTTTCTACAGGAGCCTCACGGCTGGCTGGTAGACCTGGTCAATCGGGTAAGCCCTCCCACACACACACCTCTGTGATAGTTCAGGGCAGTTCCATGGTAACAGAATTATGCTGAGAACTGATATTTTTCTCTTTTTAAAATGTATACAAAAAAAAAAGAAACACTGATTTCAAGGTTTAACAAACCATATATCTCCATGCACAATGACTAATATTAAAGGTTAAATTTAGGTTCTGAATGAAAGGTGAAAAGGTATTTTCCTTATGTTTAAAATGCATATTTTCCAGGACGTTGAAAAAAAGTATTTTCTGGATGTTCAAAAATACGTATCTTCCTGACGTTGAAATCCAGTTCCTTTTGGTTCTGAATGAAAGTTGAAAATAAGTAATTTATAGACATCTATGTTTGGGCGAAATCAAGGATGGTCCAGACCGGACCAAAAAAGTCCAAAAGGCATTAGTCAGACTGTACTTACTTAGGTGTAGCCTGACATTTTTATGAATTCCCATCCATGTGGTAGGCCCACTATTTAAGATTTGATTATCAGCTACCCAACTTTATCAGGAGTTCTTGTGAGCTTATTTTCAGTGTGATTACACAGCGGGAAATGCAGATGAATTTTCTTTTTCGCTACGATCAGCTTGTCAAGACTTCGCCACAGATTGCAACCACTGGCCTATCTTTGATTTCTCCATCTATTATTTTCTCCAATGTTCTGGCGTCTTCCATAAATTGCGGCTGCGAATCCACCATAGAAATTGTTCGAAAAAATAACAGCCATGCACGCATTATGCGTACCAACTATGCAATTCTCTGTCCGTGTACGCAGGTACGAGATCCGAGTTAAAAGTACGCATAAATGAATAGGACCTGTTTTTTGTTGTACATTTTAATAAAAAGTAAATCTGACATCCTGATTCTCGAGCTGCAACACACAAACATGTACGGAGTTTGTGTCAACTGACATGGAGATTAATACATCATTATTCTACGTATCTACCCCGTGTCTGCCCCTCCTGTTTGTTGTGATGCTGAGTTGACCGACTGTCAGCTCTACGTTAACACATGGACAAACCTCTTTTTCGTCTCCGTGTGTTGTGGAAAGGTAAACACTAATTGTTTCAAGCTAACGTTAGCGAACATAAGATGGACATTCAGTGGGCTCTAAAGTGTCAGCAGTTCACTCGCATTTGCTAGTGAAAGAAATTAAATGCAAATACCAAAAATAACTGTTCGCATTTGTGTGATATACATTTAATTCTGCCTTCCATTAGTTGTATTTCCCACGTAACATTACGAGGATCATGCAACATGATAGACTGTAACTGTAATTCTGATCCACTTCACAAAAAGCATTACAAAAGTATAATCAAAAATAAATATAAACATCTTGGCATTAAATGGAGTCGGGAGTTTAGAAGAGTGCGCGATGAAGAATGAATGAGTGTCCGGTATTAGCTATAGAGGCAATGCTTCTAAAATGCCGTTGCACTAGATTTGAGATTTTATCAATTTAGAAAATCTGAAATGATGTATGCGCTGCGAAAAAATACAATAGGCATCTTTACATAGGCTGAAACACAGGACTCTTCTATCTAACAGATTCCCTTCGCGGTAGCCTACTTAAGCTTTGTGTAGCCAGTTTGCGGTCTGTGTCGAGTGTAGCCAGTTTGCGGTCTGTGTCGATGCGATCATTTGTTTTTATGTTTTCAAAATGATTTTGCTTTTAGTGTTAATTAGGAACTGTGTCTAAAAAGCCAATACTTGTGAGCTAGCCCTGTTTGAGAGGTGACAAGCGTTGCTCTACTATAGAGACTGAACTTGGGGGCCAATGCAAGATGGATCTGAAGACCTATGCAGATGTCAGAAACGTATTTTCTTCTGCAGTAGACTACATGTTGCTGAAATTTCCATTTGGAGATGTGCTCCTCCAGCATGCAGTGGTCGCTGACATTGCCAACAGGCAGACTGCCAAGTTCTCATCCCTCAACTTTTTCATGGCAGCTTTCCCTGCATTATTCCTGAGGGAACCTCTGTTGATCTGGTGGAAGATGAGTTTAGACTCAATCAGGCAACAACCTTTGAGCAGAGTCTGGTCAACCTGTGCACGGATCAGGCCTGGAGAGAAATCTGCACAATGAAAAGGGGGGGCAGCCTGGCCTACTCCCACCTTTTGGCTGTGATGCTGGGCATATTGGTCATATTCCACCAATATCCCCAGCAATGCAGACTGTGAACCAATATTCAGTCTCGTTTCCAAGAACAAAACCCAGTACAGAGCCTCCCTCAGTACAGACATGCTGAGTGCCCTCGATACCAAGAAAGTGTCTATGATTTTCAGAGGAACTGTTTGCCACAGAGAAGTCTACCCTGATGCCCTGCTGTGTAAGGCTAAATCTGCTAGCTACCAGGCAAATGTCTCTAGGAAAGGATTTCCTGAACATTTGAAGTTCTTCAGAAGATTTGTTCTCACCCACTGTTTCCTATCATAGCTTTTCATTTTTGTATTGTTTTTTATTTCACCTTTTATTTAACCATGTAGGCTAGTTGAGAACAAGTTCTCATTTACAACTGCGACCTGGCCAAGATAAAGCAAAGCAGTGCAACACAAACAACAACATGGAATAAACAAACATACAGTCAATAATACAGTAGAAAAAGTCTATCTACAGTGTGTGCAAATGAGGTAGGATAACAGAGGTAATGCAGTAAATAGGCCATAGTGGCGAAATAATTACAATATAGCAATTAAACACTGGAGTGATAGATGTGCAGTGTACAAGTAGAGATACTGGGGTGCAAAGGAGCAAAAATCGATAACAGTATGGGGATGAGGTAGTTGGATAGGCTATTTACAGATAGGCTAGGTGCAGTGAGCTGCTCTGACAGCTGGTGCTTAAAGTTAGTGAGGGGAGATATGAGTCTCCAGCTTCAGTGATATTTTTTTTTTTTTTTTTTTTGCAGTTTGTTCCAGTCATTGGCAGCAGAGAACTGTAAGGAAAGGTGGCCGAAGGAGGAATTGCTTTTGGGATAACATGTTTATTTGATACTGATGCTTTGCTTCAAACATTTGTTCTTATCATATCAGAGTTTACATTTTTTTTATCGTGGATAAGACGTTTGTTCATTTTGTACCTAGACAAATAAATTATTTGTTTAATAAAATAAAAAAAAAACTCCCAAGAATAAAGGCCCCTTGTGTGTTCTTTCTAATGAGATCTTGTTAGTGACTTTTACCATCTGTGTAAATGGAATGCTGTCAAGAAAGAAAGTATTCCGACCTTTTATAGACTTGATTTGGTACAATTCTGTAATTGCGATCAGACTCACAAACAGCGAGCGTGCGGGAAGGCTTCGGCTGCGGTACAGCAGAGAAAATGGTCATGGTTCTCACAGGGGAAGTGAATTGACAGGCTACAATGACTTTGCTCATGATCATGCAAGTGACATGTAACTATAAATTCCTTGCATTTTCTTTCGCGTGTGCCTTTTCATTGTCTGGATAGACCCTTGTGGTTTCTAGCTAATGTTACACCAGTCAAAGCAGTGGAGCGTGTAGTGTAGCAAAACTTTAGCGGTCAAACCCATGAATCTTGCGGCGACGAAGGATGGGTTTTCAAAATGCTATCACATCACGCAATTATACCATTTATAAAGGGGTCAGATATGCACTCAGTGGCTAGTTTATTAGGGCACACCCATCTAGTACTGGGTCGGATCCAGAACAGCGTGAATTCTTCTGGGGATGGAAATGTTGCTCAATTGGTATCAAGGGACATAACGT
Source organism: Brachymystax lenok tsinlingensis (assembly GCA_030435695.1). Lineage (NCBI taxonomy): Eukaryota > Metazoa > Chordata > Actinopteri > Salmoniformes > Salmonidae > Brachymystax > Brachymystax lenok. The sequence goes on from CM059791.1 coordinate 26,834,549, forward strand.
GTGCCAGGAAAACATTCCCCACACCATTACACCACCAGCCTGTACCATTTGGATCTAAAGGATTCTGATAATTTTCTGGTAAAAACAATTTTGCACCCCCTATTTTAATTTGCTCCAAGTCTCAGTGAACACAAGTCTGTTTGGGTCATTTCAGTTGCGAAGAGGAATAACATTAGATGTTTCTGATTAATATACAATGCCATGCTGGTGGGTGGTAACGTTAAAATAAAACCCAGCCCTGAAACAAAACACAGGCTGACAATAATGTGTATGTCATATCATAGGAAAAGATACCGCATTCATGCGGATTTGCACAAAGTGCGCAGTTTGGATTTGTCACGTCAAGCCTAAATGTACAGTATCATACTGTGAATAAAACAATGACTTATTGACCTGAATCGTTGTGCAACATCATGAGTGAGCTCTGGCCATCATCTTTCAGCTCTAAAAAGTGGATTTTACTGTAATTATTATACTAAATTTTGCATCTGCAGTTTTTCCAGTAAATTATATTTAAGCTTCCAAGCTTCCAAGTAAATTCTTCAAAGTAGTCATTGTGTATAGAGCTGTATGCCGTGTTCAACTTTGAAGTCAATGTTTTTTGTTTGCATTTTAAAGTGAAAAGTCTGAGTTCAGCGTAATTCCGTTACAGTCGAAATGCAGTTCATTTTTGTCAGCGTCTCTGTATTCAGTGATGTGACAAACACAGTCTCTTCTCTCAATGTCCTTTCCCTTCTTGATCTCTAGTTTGGAGAGATGGGAGGGTTCACTGCTATCCAGGCTAAGCTCAATACACAGGAGATAGAGATTGGGGTAAGGACACATATATTTTATATATATATATACACACACACACACACACACTTGTGTGGCTTCTCTTAGATCTCATTGTGTGAGTCCTTCCTTTTGAGGATTCTAACCGGAACACCACACACATTGATCCCTTTTGCAGCCCAGACCATCTCCACCATTAGCATGTTAATCTCTCTCTGGCACCGGAGACTGTAGCTTCTCAAGCCCCCCCACCCCCTCACCCGTGGGAGACAACCATTTAAAAAAAAAAGATAATGTAGAGTGTGTGTTTAACTGTCTGTCTCTCTGCAGTGTGTGTCTGCTCTGGTCCAGCCTCTATCTGTGTGTGCAGAATACCTCAACTCCAGCCTGGTGCAGGTAAGACATTTCCTTCCAACACACACTAAGACACTCAACATACGGTACATCCTCAGCAAAATGATTAGTTCATGAGACTAATAATAACGTCTGTGTTTGTAGCCCATGTTGGATCCTGTTATCCATAAGATGATCACCTATGTTCAGAACCTGGAGGAGAAGGACCTGAAAGACAAGGTACCACAATACCCCCTGCCTTATATACCCACAAGACTGCTCTACATACCTTGGGATGCTCCCAGAAACGTTATAAATATGAGTGTCCAACGTCTAAAACCGTTCATTATGAGCTTCCAAGTCTGAAGCGAACAGTCAGACTGTACAGAGTTTCCTATGAACATAGCATCAGCTGATGATTGTTACCGTCCCTCCTGTAGAGGCTGGTGAGCATCCCAGAACTGCTGTCGGCCATAAAGCTGCTGTGCATGAGGTTCCAGACCGCCCTGGTAACTGTTGTGGATGACCTGCGCCTGGACACTCTGCTACGCATGCTGAAGACTCCTCACTTCTCTACCAAGATGAACTCCCTCAAAGAGGTGAGAGGTCAGGGGTTACACAGTGAAAGGTTAGAGGTAAAACCCAGGGGTAAAACAGGAAGCCTTTGCCAAATTCAGCAGGGCCAAGTCAAACTGGTGTCGCTCTCCTTATTGTTATGCTATTGTCCATGTGGATGCTTCTTGCTATAAACTGTATGAAATGTGTTTATGCGTGTGTCTAGGTGACTAAGCTGATTGAGGAGAGTACTGTGTCTAAGACGGTGAAGAATGCCATTGACACAGACCGACTGCTGGACTGGCTGGTGGAAAACTCTGTCCTCTCAATAGCACTGGAGGGTAAAGACCATGTTAATGTTAGCACTGGAATGACATATTTGTACTTTTATCTATGCAATTCTATCTTGACATGTGATTCCAGGTAACAGAAAGCAGTAATAAAGTGTGTGTGTGTGTTCTAGGTAACATAGACCAGGCCCAGTATTGTGATCGAATAAAAGGCATCATTGAGTTGCTGGGTAGTAAACTGTCTCTGGACGAGCTCTCTAAGATCTGGATGATACAGGCAGGACAGTCGTCCACGGTGATTGAGAACATCCACACCATCATGGCTGCAGCTGCAGTCAAATTCAACATAGACCAGCTCAGCCACCTGTTTGTCCTTATACAGAAGGTCTGTATGTGTGCTTAGGAACGTCTCTCTGTGTGTGTTTAATATTATGACCTGCAAATATTACTAACACCCGCCAAATGCTGGTAGATTTAGCTATTGGCGGGTAAGAATGTCAATTTTCAGGCTCTACAGTGCAAGCATTACATTCACATTTGTTAATAAAAATAGGAGTCAGAAGTCAAGTTTGAGCATATGTGTGAGTTTTCTAAGTATTTCTGCTGTTCTGTTTCATAGCTGCTAATCGCACAAAGAAATACGAATCCTACATATCGCCTTTCGCAGAAACAGCTTTGCGCACTGTGAGTGAAGCGCTGATAGATCCATTTTTGGAGGCGCTGGCACAGGCATAAAAGTTAGTTTAATTTACTCAAGTCAGCAAAGTGAGACTTTGTTCTGTTCTTTCTTGGCTATTTACATTGTTTTGGTCACAAGCTCGGTTGTTTTTCAATGTTAGTTTGAATCTGCTGCTTCAACTGATAGCAGAGATGCTGTATATACTAGTCACATCCCAAATCTCACACAGACACAAGTGACATGTTTCGAGTGGCCCTGTTACCACGGTAACCTCCTGCCCTTAAAGGGGAAGCAGAATTTTTTCATCTGATATTTTGGGTAAAAGACTTGGGTCACAAAAAATGAAATGAAATTGAGCAATATTACCACATTTACTTCTCGCTAATACATTTCTTGTTTTAGAAAAATTACAAAGCGTGGTCTTTTTTTATTTATTTTTTTTATTTTTTAATGTAATTATAAAAACATATATTTTGTCTGGTAAAAAAATCTGAGTGGCTGTTAGATTTTTTTTTCATCTACTTGCCACTGTGGCTGGTGGAACCAAAAGTAAATTTTAGGCCGTGTGTGTGTGTGTGTGTGTGTGTGTGTGTTCCAGAGCTGGGAGGTGGAGAGTGACCGTGTGAGGCAGAAGCTGTTGAGTCTGATTGGGAGGATCGGTAGAGAAGCCCGGTCTGAGGCCACCACAGGGAAGGTGCTGGAGGTTCTGTGGGAGTTAGCCCACCTGCCCATCCTGCCTACCTCCCTGGTACAGCAGGCCTCTGAGGAACACCTGGCCATCCTCACTGACGCATACGCTGTAAAGGAGACTGTAAAGCGCTGCTACATCATCAAATGTATAGAAGACATCAAGAAGGTGAGAAACACACACTTTCTGTTTCTCTGTAGGTTGAAGCGCTTTGTCACTCACAGCCTTTGAATATCAATGTATGTTTTTTTTTTTTACACGCACGCACACGCCCTGAATAAGCCAGTTTATGTTTGTAGACTCAGACTGAGGAGGAGGGTAAAACCAGCGACATTCAGAGCTCGTTTCTTACTGGCTCCTGGGGCAAGAAGAAAGCCAAAGAAAACTCATTGGCCAAAGTAAGAGAAGCCCCTCCTTCAAACTCTACTGACCAGTCAGCATTCACCTACAATCTTCTCAATGCTACACTCCAACCAATGCTGAAGGAGTGCTGGATCACGGGGGGATTTGATTGGTCACTGAAGGATTTCTGCACTTGATTTTAATGCTGCGTTCATAACCAAGTGGGAAGGTGGAAATTACAAGTTGTGAAGTCGTAAATAACAGTTGGATGCATTCACGTGCTTTGAACTCGTTGAGAAACACAGATTGGCTAATGGCCAACAAGCTGCGTCAACCATTAACTAAAAGTACAGATATCATGCTTGTAAACAAATTATAGGGTTCAATAACCATATTTATCGATTGCTTTTGTTGTTGCATTTAACTGCCCAAAATGCTGTTATCGAGGTAATTTCCTTAGTTGGTGATTTCAGAGGTCAGCATGTGGAGAAGTCGGAGCTCAGGGATGATAAACGAGTTTCCCACTAGTAATTACCATTTGGAGGGGCATTCAAGTGGATTTTTCCTAGGTGTATGGTCAATTCCACCTTCCCACTTGGTTAAGGAAGCAGGGTAACATGAGCTGTTTCAGTACTACATCAGGTGTCTATTTTACTGTGGAATGGGCCAGTCTTCATTGAGGTTATAAGGTGTGTGTGTGTGTGTGTGTGTGTGTGTGTGTTGGGAAGTCCAGGTGTATGAGTCAAGGGGTGAGGTATTGATTGAATACGGTTTGTTTGGGCATCAAGGTGTAAGCTGTGTGTGTGGGGTGGCTCAGGTGTTCTGTGTCATGTGATTGGATGAGCTGAAGGAATCAGACGGTACTGCTCATCTAGTGTGTGTGTGTGTAGTCTTCTCAGCAGGGTAGCCCCCAAGCAGTCTGGGTGGTTCCAGCTCTGCGGCAGCTCCATGAGATCACACGCTCCTTCATCAAACAGACCTACCAGAAACAGGACAAGGTACACACACACACATTACCCCTGCAAGAGAGACTTGATCCAAGATGGCAGCAGTCGACAGCATTAAAAGTACAAGAACACATTACATGACACATTTTAAAATGAACAGACACATCTTCATAGCACATGTGCTTCCCCAGCAGAGCATCATCCAGGACTTGAAGAAGAACTTTGAGATCGTCAAATTGATCACAGGATCTTTGGTGGTCTGTCATCGACTGGCTGTGTCTGCAGCTGGGAGCAACGGACTGACCGGACACACACTGGTAGATGGACGATACACCTACCAGGAGGTACCGCAGCATGTCTGCTTGTGTTTGTCTGTGTGATTTGCTTTGATGGGTTGATGAATGTAGAGCTTTGGTAGGAGTTTATGTGGTTGAGATTAGGGCTGTGACGATACCAGTAATGCAATATTTTTTCCATGGTAAAAAAGAACACCAAGCAGACAGAACTCTTTGGTCCTTAAAAAAATCTGTTGTATGGCCTCCCGAGTGGCGCAGCGTTCTAAGGCACTGCATCGCAGTGTTGCGGCGTCACTACAGCCTGGGGTTCGATCCGGCCGTGAACGGGAGTCCCATAGGGCGGCGCACAATTGGCCCAGCGTCGTCCGGGTTAGGGGAGGGTTTGGCTGGGTGCTTTACTTGGCTCATCGAGCTCCTTGTGGCGGGCCGGGCGCCTGCAGGCTGACTTCGCTTGTCAGTTGAACGGTGTTTCCTCCGACAGGTGCAGCTGCCTACCGGGTTAAGCGAGCGGGTGTTAAGAAGCGTGGCTCGGCGGGTCATGTTTCGAAGGACGCACTCCCGAGCCCGTTGGGGATTTGCAGCAATGAGACAAGATCGTAATCACGAAATTGGGGAGTAAAAATTACAACAGAAAAATTCTGCTGTATGTAAAATATTGTGTGATATAGCTTGGAAAATATGCGACTGGATGACAACATAGTTGTTTTTTTCCAGCATTAGGGATGTTTTTCACTCCAAACTTTTTCAACTTCCTGAGGGGAAGAGGCACTGTCGCGCCTTCTTCATGACTGTGCGTGTGTATTTGAACCATTTTTAAGTCTTTAGTGGTTTCGACAACGAGGAACTTGAAGTTGTCTACCTGCTCCACTGCGACTCCTCCGATGTGGATGGGGGTGTCCGTGCCCCCTGTTTTCTCTAGTCCGCGATCAGCTCCTTGGTCTTGCTGACATTGAGGGATCGATTGTTGCTCTGACCTTCACGCTGTAGGCTGACTCATTGTCGCCGGTGTTGGAGTCGTGCGTGGCCATACAGTCGCGGGTGAACAAGGAGTACAGAAGGGGACTAAGAACACACCCCCTGTAGGGCCCCTCTGTTAAGGGTCAGCCTGGTGGAGGTGATGTTTCCTACCCTCACCACCTCAGGTTGGCCCGTCAGGAAGTCCAGGATCCAGTTGCAGAGGGAGGTGTTCAGAGTCATAAGCTTGGTGGCAAGCTTGGAGTGGATAATGGTGTTGAACGCTGAGCTGTAGTCAATGAACAGCATTCTCACACAGGTATTCTTATCTCAGTGGGCGAGGGCAGTGTTGAGACCAATTGAGATTGTTGGGGTGGTATGCAAATTTGAGTGGCTGGGATGGTGCCGTTAATATGTGCCATAACCAGCCTCTCAAAGAACTTCATGATTACAGAAGTGAGTGCTACAGGGTGGTAATCATTGTGGCATGAAGCCTTAGAGTTCCTCGGAACAGGGATGATTGTGGTTTGAAGTACATGCTAGCCTCTGACTCTTTCTCCCTCCCCTCGTCAGTATCTAGACGGCCACCTGAGGTTCCTGGCCTTCTTCCTCCAGGAGGCCAGCCTCTACCTGGTCTGGAACAGAGCCAAAGAACTATGGGACTGCCTGGTCTCTGGGCCCGAAGTCTGCGAGCTGGACAGAGAGGTACCTACACATGTTACATAGTCTACTCTCTCTTGTTTGTTTGTTTGTGCGGGTGCGTAAATTGAAAAATACAAAGAAATCGTGCCGTTTGGTTTGCCTAATATAAGGAATTTGAAATTATTTATACTTTTACTTTTGATACTAAAGTATATTTTAGGAATTATATTTACTTTTGATACCTAAGTATATTTTGTTTTAAATATACTTATCTTTACTTTTATTCTAGTAGGATTTTACTGGGTGACTTTTACTAGTCATTTTCTGTTAAGGTATCTTTACTTGTACAAAAGTATGACAATTGTGTACTTTTTCCACCACTCTGACTTTACCTGTGTGTGTAGATGTGTTTTGAGTGGTTCACTAAGGGCCAGCATGATCTGGAGAGTGATGTTCAGCAGCAGCTCTTCAAAGAGAAGATCCTCAAATTGGAGCCCTATGAGATTACTATGAATGGTGAGACACACACACACAATTGATCTTTTGTTTACATTTTTGTTGGCAGCCCACTCATTAACATGAAGTGCATTTGGAAAGTATTCAGTCCCCTTCACTTTTTCCAAATTTTGTTTAATCAATTCTAAAATTGATTATATTAATATTTTTCATCAATCTACACACGATACCCCATAATGACAAAGCAAAAATTGTTTTTTAGAAATGTTTGCATATTTATTACAAATAAAACACAGAACCTTATTTGCAAAAGTATTCAGACCCTTTGCTATGGGGCGGCAGGTAGCCTAGTGGTTAGAACATTGGACTAGTACTGGGAGACTAGATAGATGAAAGGAGCAAAGGGAAAAAAATAGAAAAAAACCTACTCCAAAGCGCTCATGACCTCAGACTGGAGCGAAGGTTCACCTTCCAACAGGACAACGGCTCTAAGAACACAGCCAAGACAACGCAGGAGTGACTTCGGGACAAGTCTCTGAATGTCCTTGAGTGGCCCAGCCAGAGCCCGGATTTGAAGCCAACGAACATCTCTGGAGAGACCTGAAAATAGCTGTGCAGTGACGCTCCCCATCCAACCTGACAGAGCTTGAGAGGATCTGCGAAGAAGTAATAGAGAAACTCAGGCTGTAATCGCTGCCAAAGGTGCTTCAACAAAGTACTGAGTAAAGGGTCTGAATACTTATGTTTACAAACGTTTCTAAAAAACAGTTTTTCTTTGTCATTATGGGGTATTGTGTGTAGATTGAGGACAACCAACAATTGAATCCATTTTACAATAAGGATGTAACGTAACAAAATGTGGAAAAGTCAAGCGGTCTGAATACTTTCCCGAATGCACTGCATGTAGATCTTACGTAGTGGGTTTAACCAGGGGTTTTATTTGGATGTTTCAGGCTTCAATCTGTTCAAGACCTTTTTTGAGAACGTCAACCTGTGTGACCATCGCTTGAAACGTCAAGGGACTCAACTGGTGAGTCTGTACACGCACACGCGCAGTCATGTTTTACTAACATTGTGGGGACACAATTGATTCCCATTCAAAATCCTATTTTCCCTAACCCTTACCCTAAGCTTAACCCCAAAACGTAATCCTAACCCTAATTCTAGAAATAGCTTTTTTACTTATGAGGAGTGCCAAAATGTCCCTAGTTGGTTGCATTTTTTTTGGTTCACACAAGTATAGTTAAATTTGTCCACACACAGCCCTTTTTTAGGTCATTACGTGAAATTAGTGCCGTATGCATCCATTTGATATTTTAATTAGAAATTGTGCTCCAATATAGAATTTTAAAAGCCTGTTATATTCATAAAAGTGCCCTTTTTAATATAGACCACATGGAGAATACAATACATCTAATTTTTGAATATGAATGAAATGTTTTGTAGTGGAAAACTGAGTTGGTCGAGCATAACACATCAACCTTGTTACCCATATAGAGAGGCTAGAAATGTTTTACACATTTGTTTTTGTGACGCTTGCATTCAATTGCCTGTTGCACAAAACAAGCTTCCGTTTCCTCTGTCATAAGAGAATGTATGGCTGATTTAAGATGAATGACTAACAGGTCTGATGATTTCATCTCCATATCAGAATTGAGACATATTTTCAGAGCTGCAAAGTCATTTATGGACTCCAACAATCGGACATTCTGTCAATTTATTCAGCATATTAGAATATGAGGCTAACACTTGCATGACAGTTAGGATTAATGCGCCTGTGGGACCTAAACACCCTAACCCTTTTATCATGACGGTCCTGTGTGTGTAGTGTGTGGAGCGGCTGGACCTGTCTGGGATGGACTTTATCTGGCGCATCGCCATGGAAACGCCTGACGAGGAGATTGCTAACGAGGCCATCCAGCTCATCATCACCTACAGCTACACCAACCTCAACCCAAAGATGAAGAAGGTGTGTGTGTGTGCCCAGGGTTTGATGGCGGATTACTTGAAAAAGGTCATCAGTTACTGATTAGAGATTACATGACAGTAAAAGTAATTAGTAATATAATCCATTGGAATGAGTAACGCAATCTGATTACTTGTTTAGCCAGCATCTGCCACATAAGTTTATGCTGCAGACTGATGAGTGACCTCTGCCCACCTAACTCCCCTCTTACCCACCCAACTCACCAGCATCTTTGGGCAATTGCTGACTCAGATGCCTGTCGCATCTTCTTGATGAAATGGCATCACTGCTAAAAAGGCAGCTTCACTGTCAAGTTCTAGGGAAAGCATACCCAACTCTCCTTCTTTTGATTGTGCTCAGTAAAAAGAGGAAATGGTCATTTGAATGTCTCGCCCACTTTTAACATAAGTCTGGAACGATAAAGTGGACATGTAACGGATCCAAGAGAAATCTGATTATTTCATGAGTTGGATGATCAATTGTGCAAATATTCTGAATATAGACTATTCTCAGTTTGCAAAAACATGTAGATCTGTCTGCCAAGACTGGCGGGTATATATGTCAGTGTACTTATTTCCACTGAAACTAGAGGGTTAGCTGTGTAAGCAGCTGATTTGTTGTGTGTGTCATCCCAGGGCTTAGGAAGTGAACAAACAGGAGGGAGCTGTGTTAACTAAAATGTCCTTTTGACTGAAAGATCCTGATGAAATGGGGGATGATTTAGTTCTCAGTAAGGAGGGGTCTGATGTTTTTTGTTGAAAGAAAGTTTGTAGAAACAACCAAGGAAAGCAATTTGGCCATTTTGGAGATTTTATTTGAACAGAAGGGAGAAGTATTCATTTCCACTAAAAGGTGACTTACACTCAGCACAGCTCTCAAAAACCTGCCATTTCTATTGCTGCACACATCTTGATATTAGATGAAGTAATCAGCTGTTTTTAAGAATATAACAAATTTGATTATGTCATTTTTTTTATGGGTCATGGTTACGATCTCTGCTATTGACTCTGTGTGTGTCTGTAGGATTCTGTGTCTTTACACAAGAAGTTCATTGCTGATTGTTACAAACGACTGGAGGCAGCCAGTTCAGCTCTAGGAGGCCCCACGTTGACTCATGCTGTTACCAGGGCAACCAAGATGCTGACGGCCACCGCCATGCCAACTGTTGCTACGTCGGTCCAATCACCTTCCAGGTCCACCAAACTGGTGATCATTGAGAGGCTGCTGCTATTGGCTGAGCGTTACGTCATCACTATCGAGGTAAGACCTCACGCTGACCAAAATATGTAACACAGCATTTACAATTTTAGTGTAAGTGTTAGACTACTTTCACCTATAGTATGTCGTTCTAAACCATTTCTATTTGGGGAATGAGAGCGTGACATGGAAAGATAGAAAAATGACTGTGTGTGTGTAGGACCTGTACTCTGTGCCTCGTACCATTCTACCTCACGGTGCGTCGTTCAACGGCCACCCTGTCTCTCTACACGTCACCTATGAGTCCACCAAAGACACCTTCACCCTGGAGGCCCACAGTAATGAAACTGTAGGCAGCATCCGCTGGAAGATCGCTGAGCACCTCAGCTGTCCAGTCGACAATGTTCAGATCTTTGCCAATGACAGCGTGGTGAGTGTTTATTTGTGTGCGTGTGTCTTGTTGACTGAACAGAGTGTGTGTGACAGCGTAGTAAGCCAAAAGATGGAAGTGTGTGTCTGTGTGTGCGACTGTGTATCATATGTGTCGGCGCGTTTTGTGTAACTCTCTCTCTGTCTGTAGTTGACAATGAACCGGGACCAGAAGCTGCTGTCCCAGCTAGGGTTCAGTGATGAGCAGTCTCTGACAGTGAAGAGCTCTGGCACCGGCACGCCCTCTGGTGGCAGCTCTGAATCCTCCGCCTCCGCCTCCTCTTCCAGCTCTGCGGTCTTCAACTCAGCCTACGCTATGGAACAGGTAAACCACACACATACACAATCCCACACTGACATGTTTATACGAACACATTGAGTTGATGTTTGAGTCTGTTTATGTGCTTACGGTGTGTGTGTGTAGGAGAAGTCCCTTCCAGGTGTTGTCATGGCGTTGGTGTGCAACGTGTTTGAGATGCTCTACCAGCTGGCCAACCTGGACGAACCCCGGTGAGTTGTACACTAACACACACACAGATCCTTCAAGGACCGGGACCTGAACGTGTGACGTCCTGTGTGTGTGTTCCAGGACAACCCTGCGTGTGCGTAAGCTGCTGCTGCTGATCCCAACAGACCCAGAGGTTCAGGACGCTCTAGATAACTTTGTTCCCAAAGAGTCCAGTGTCTGGAGTCACCAGGTACATTTACGTGAACTAGTTCAATATCTACTAACCCTTCAGTACTATAATAATCTAAACCTGTACCGTACTAGCAACCGTCAGGGCCGGTGGGTTAGTTTGTGTTTGGGTTGAAATGATGAGGACAGTTCAACCCCTCTGACCAGAGCCAGGGTGATAACATGTATGTGTTTCCTGTAGAAGACGCTGTTCACCCTGGGTCAGGGGTCAGGCTCTCGGTCTCCGTCTCTGGGTTCTAAGCAGCAGCACCAGCCCAGTGCGGCCTCCATCTTGGAATCACTCTTCAGATCCTCTGCTCCCGGGATGTCCACCTTCAGAGTCCTCTACAACCTAGAGGTACACACACACTCCTCTCTCTCTATATATATATATACAGTGGGGCAAAAAAGTATTTAGTCAGCCACCAATTGTGCAAGTTCTCCAACTTAAAAAGATGAGAGAGGCCTGTAATTTTCATCAAAGGTACACTTCAACTATGACAGACGAAATGAGAAAAAGAAATCCAGAAAATCACATTGTAGGATTTTTTATTTATTTATTTGCAAATTATAGTGGAAAATAAGTATTTGGTCAATAACAAAGTTTATCTCAATACTTTGTTATATACCCTTTGTTGGCAATGACAGAGGTCAAGCGTTTTCTGTAAGTCTTCACAGGTTTTCACACACTGTTGCTGGTATTTTGGCCCATTCCTCCATGCAGATCTCCTCTAGAGCAGTGATGTTTTGGGGCTGTCGCTGGGCAAGACGGACTTTCAACTCCCTCCAAAGATTTTCTATGGGGTTGAGATCTGGAGACTGGCTAGAGCCACTCCAGGACCTTGAAATGCTTCTTCACTGAAGCCACTCCTTCGTTGCCAGGCGGTGTGTTTGGGATCATTGTCATGCTGAAAGACCCAGCCACGTTTCATCTTCAATGCCCTTGCTGATGGAAGGAGGTTTTCACTCAAAATCTCACGATACTTGGCCCCATTCATTCTTTCCTTTACACGGATCAGTCGTCCTGGTCCCTTTGCAGAAAAACAGCCCCAAAGCATGATGTTTCCACCCCCATGCTTCACAGTAGGTATGGTGTTCTTTGGATGCAACTCAGCATTCTTTGTCCTCCAAACACGGACGAGTTGAGTTTTTACCAAAAAGTTCTATTTTGGTTTCATCTGACCATATGACATTCTCCCAATCCTCATCTGGATCATCCAAATGCTCTCTAGCAAACTTCAGACGGGCCTGAACATGTACTGGCTTAAGCAGGGGGACACGTCTGGCACTGCAGGATTTGAGTCCTGGCGGCGTAGTGTGTTACTGATGGTAGGCTTTGTTACTTTGGTCCCAGCTCTCTGCAGGTCATTCACTAGGTCCCCGTGTGGTTCTGGGATTTTTGCTCACCGTTCTTGTGATCATTTTGACCCCACGGGGTGAGATCTTGCGTGGAGCCCCAGATCGAGGAAGATTATCAGTGGTCTTGTATGTCTTCCATTTCCTAATAATTGCTCCCACAGTTGATTTCTTCAAACCAAGCTGCTTACCTATTGCAGATTCAGTCTTCCCAACCTGGTGCAGGTCTACAATTCTGTTTCTGGTGTCCTTTGACAGCTCTTTGGTCTTAGCCATAGTGGAGTTTGGAGTGTGACTGTTTGAGGTTGTGGACAGGTGTCTTTTATACTGATAACAAGTTCAAACAGGTGCCATTAATACAGGTAGCAGTGGAGGACAGAGGAGCCTCTTAAAGAAGAAGTTACAGGTCTGTGAGAGCCAGAAATCTTGCTTGTTTGTATGTGACCAAATACTTATTTTCCACCATAATTTGCAAATAAATTCATTAAAAATCCTACAATGTGATTTTCTGGATTTGTTTTCCTCATTTTGTCTGTCATAGTTGAAGTGTACCTATGATGAAAGTACAGGCCTCTCTCATCTTTTTAAGTGAGAGAACTTGCACAATTGGTGGCTGACTAAATACTTTTTTGCCCCACTGTATATACACACACACTCCTCTCTCTCTCCTCTCTCTCTCTCTCTCTCTCTCTCTCTCTCTCTCTCTCTCTCTCTCTCTCTCTCTCTCTCTCTCTCTCTCTCTCTCTCTCTCTCTAATAGATGAAGTAATATATACACACACATTTATGCTCGGACTTCACACACTACTTTCTGTGACCTCTCTTTCTTCTCCTTTCTCTCTTTTTCTATCTCAAGGTGTTGAGTTCTAAGTTGATGCCAACCTCTGATGATGAGATGGCTAAGACCAGTGTCAAGTCTTTCTGTGAGAACTTCCTGAAAGCTGGAGGTCTCAGTTTGGTGGTGAACGTGATGCAGCGAGACTCTATTCCCTCTGAGGTGGACTATGAGACCAGACAGGGAGTCTACTCCATCTGTCTACAACTGGCCAGGTACACACACACACACACACACACACACACAGTGGCGGTTCTAGCTTGTATGGAACCCTGGGCGAACCCCCACCCACCATTCTGCACTAACTGTAATTTTTATTCAGACATTTGGAACAACACAAATAAATAATCATAACATTTAAAACTATATAAATATAAAAATATATACAAAAATAACTCCTAAATATCAAAAAGAAGTAACAAAGAGAAATAGAAACAAATGTGTGTTGATTTGGCACTAGAGCATCAATACATTACTCCTCCCCCAAACACTCAACCAAGAGTCAAGACTAAACCAATTCACCTTGGTGGTGTGCAGACTGGTTTTATATTATTCTTAACGATTTCCTGCAAACCAGAAAAAAATGCAACAATATGTCTGTGAAACTATTTATTGACAGTATTATGAATGATTTGTGATTCGTAGTTTGACTGATTTTACTAATTGCATTAGTACTGTACAAAGTTAGAGATGCGCTATTTGAGACATTCCCCCGTTTCCCCTAGGTCGGGCTTCCAGTGGGGAGACCTGAGGTCAACCTACTCCGGCCCCCCTCCCCATCTGGCACTTCTGAGTGGGAGACTATCCCAAGCAGTAGCCTGCCTAGCTCACAAACTAGAATCAAGGCGCCCACTCAGACAAGGTTGACCCACAGTCCCACACAGTGACATGATATCATTGACGTGACGTGCAAATGAGCGATAGAAAACCGATCGCGCAAATGTCACCATTCCGTTTTTTTTGTGCGGGCGTCCCCTGGTAAGATGCCGCCCTGGGCGGCTACCCATGTCGCCTATACCTAAATCCACCACTGCGCACGCACACACACGTTTAGATAAGTTGTTAGAGAGGTTGAATGTGATTGGATCTTTCTTTCCCCTGCAGGTTCCTATTGGTTGGCCAGAGTATGCCGTCGTTGCTGGATGATGATGTCATCCGAGAGGGCGACACGCTGTCTAGTCGGCCGTTCCGTAACGCGGGGCGACCGGGGAGGCAGCTGTCGCTGTGTGGAACACCAGAAAAGAGCTCCTATAGACAGATGTCTCTGTCTGAACGCTCTTCCATCAGAGTAGAGGAGATCATCCCTGCTGCACGTGTAGCTATACAGGTACACACACACCCTAATGCATACCGAACACAAACATGCACCTAATACACACATCTTACACACACCTCTAACCATGTCTCTCCTCCATAGACGATGGAGGTGGGGGACTTCACATCGACGTTGGCGTGCTTCATGCGTCTGACATGGGCAGCAGCCGCCGGCCGATTGGACCTCGTCGGCAGTCCACAGCCAATCAGACCTGAGCACAGCTCGCTCCTCCCACTTGGGGTCCGCTCCCGTGTCAGCAGCACTGGTGAGACACACACATACAAGGCACTGGTGGAATATATTGACACGTATTTAACAACATAAACATCAGCCTGAATTGTGAGCAATGAAATGGGTTGTCTGTTACGCTCTTCTGATTCTTTGGCCTTATACTGAGCATTTCTCTCTCTCTCTCTCTCCTCTCTCTCTTTTTACATCTCCCTTCCTCTCTCTCTCTCTCGACAGGAAGTAACTGCAGCTCCAGCAGTGAGGGCGAAGCGCCGCCCACAGCTCTGCATGCTGGGATATGCGTGAAGCAGCAGAGTGTTTCTATTAAAGACTGCATCATCGCTAGAGAGGCCCTGTCTCTACTGGTCACCTGTCTACAGCTACGAACACAGCAGCTAGGTAACACACACACTGTCTCTACAACACACACACACACACACTGTCTCTACTGGTCACCTGTCTACAGCTATGAACACAGCAGCTAGGTAACACACACACTGTCTCTACAACACACACACACACACACACACACACACACACACACACACACACACACACACACACTGACTCTACTGGTCACCTGTCTACAGCTATGGACACAGCACACACTGACATTTTCAAGCCCTGACCCAGTCTGTAATACCTACATGTTTCAAGCAGACCACCACAGTCCTTGTGCCCAATAATGCCAAGGTAACATGTCTAAAGTACTATCGCCCTGTAGCACTCACTTCTGTAGCCATGAAATGCTTTGAAAGGCTGGTCATGGCTCATATCAACACCATCATCCCAGAAACCTAGACCCACTCCAATTTGCATACCGCCCCAATAGATCCATAGATGACGCAATCTCTATTGCACTCCACACTGGCCTTTCCCACTTGGACAAAAGGAACACCTATGTGAGTATGCTGTTCATTGACTACAGCTCAGCGTTCAACACCATAGTGCCCTCCAAGCTCATCACTAAGGTAAGCTCCCTGGGACTGAACACCTCCCTCTACATCTGGATCCTGGACTTCCTGACGAGCCGCCCCCAGGTGGTGAGGGTAGGCAACAAAACATCCGCCATGCTGACCCTCACCACGGGTGCCCCTGGTGTGCGTGGTTAGTCCCCTCCTGTACTCCCTGTTCACCCACGACTGCGGGGCCACGTACTACTTCAATACCATCATTAAGTTTGCTGACGACACAACAGTGTTTGGCCTGATCATTGACGATGATGAGACAGCCTATAGGGAGGTCAGAGACCTGGCAGTGTGGTGACAGAACAACATCCTCCCCCTCAACGTCAGCAATATAAAGGAGCGGAGGGCCGAGCACGCCCCCATTCACATCAACGGGGCTGTAGTGGAGGGGTCGGGAGAGGATCTATCCTGGTCCACACTCACCAACACAGTCTTGAATAGGGCACGACAACACCTCTTCCCCCTCAGGAGGCTGAAAAGATTTGGCATGGGCCCTCAGATCCTCAAAATGTTATACAGCTGCACCATTGAGAGCATCTTGACTGGCGGCATCACCGCTTGGTATGGCAACTGCTTGGCATCTGACCTCAAGGCCCTACAGAGGGTAATGCGTACGGCCCAGTACATCATTGGGGCCAAGCTCCCTGCCGTCCAGGCCTTGTTTACCAGGCGGTGTCACAGGAAGGCCTTAAAAATGGTCAGTTACTCCAGCCAGCCACGTCATAGACTGTTCTCTCTGCTACTGTATGGCAAGTGGTACTGATGCACCAAGTCTGGAACCAACAGAACCCTGAACAGCTTCTACCCCCAAGCCATAAGACTGCTAAATAGTTAACCAAATAGCTACCCAGACTATCGGCATTGACCCTTCTTGCACTAACTTTTTTGTCTTATCACATACGCTACTGCTACTGTTTAATATCTGTCACTTTATTCTTAGTTCTATGTACATATCTACCTCATTTACCTCGTACCCCTGCACACCGACTCGGTATTGGTACCCCGTGATTAGAGCCAAATTATCAGTACTCATTGTGTATTTATTATTATGTGTTTTACTTTTCTATTATTTCTCTATTTTCTTTCTCTCTGCATTGTTGGGAAGGGCCCGTAAGTAAGCATTTCACTGTTAGTCTACACCTGTTGTTTACCAAGCATGTGGTGAATACAGTGGCTTTGATTTGACACACAGACACTGTTTTGTAAAGACAATGCTAACTGCGTATGTCTCTCCAGGCTCATTCTACATCCTCCCCTGTGTCAGCGACTTCATCATCGACATCCTGCTAGGATCAGCCAGTGGAGAGGTAACTAGGATGTGGGATGATGGTGTGTGAGACTGTGTGTGTGTGTGTGTTCTAACCCGTGTCTCTGTCAGATCCGGCGCGTGGCATGTGACCAGCTGTACACTCTGAGCCAATCCGACAGCTCTGCGTTCCCTGAGATCGTCAAACCCAACGTGTTCCTGCTCCGAGTCGTCCTCGCCTCCCAGCTGCCTCTCTGGAGCCCCACGTCTGTCATGAGAGGAGTCAACCAGAGGTACACACATATTGTTGTCATTGCTACTGGGAGGCAGTGTAAGTTATGTTAAACAGCAGATGGCGCCAAATATCCGTGACAGATGGTAGATGGATTAACATGCTGACCACACCGCTTGCAATTATTTGAATACCGTACATGTTATTCAATCATTGCATCCAAACTGCTAGCGTGTGTCAACGAGCGTCTGCGTAGCCAGGCGCTAAAATTGAACTTGGTTCTATTTGTGACGCTTGACACGCTGCAAGTCCTGTCTCTCCCATCTCCTCATTGGTTTTTAGGAGCATATACCCACGTGGGTAATTGAAAGATGAACTGAGGTCCACACTCCAGTCTAGTTGGTGGTGGTAATGCACCTAAAGTTGGTTGCCAACCACCATATAAGTCCAAAGAAGAAGACTGAAGGAGGAATGATTACTAGAAACAAACTCTGTTTACCGTTTTATCTGTGGATTAATTGTTGGAGTAGAAGACCTTGCGCATTTCAGGTAAAATAACAACCTGATGTTTATATCCCAGGACAAATTAGCTCGCAACATCAATCTAGCTAGATAAATTACCATGAATGTTTAATGCTTTTCGACCTGTCCCCAAATTAATATAATTGGTTCAGAGTTCGTTTCAACCTGCATGTCCTGATCGCGTCTGGACAAAATTAACATGCACGTGGATGCACGCGCGCGCCCGGTCTAGTCAGCATGCAACTGGAAAATAGCACTTTAGCAATAGCTAGTTGTAAGTGTATATAGATGTATAGCGCCACGGCCTGTTTTATTCTGTGTGTTTGTCCTGTCTGTGTGTCTATATCTGAGTGTAATATTGTTCTCTGTCCAGGTTGCTGTCACAGTGTACTGAGTACTTTGACCTGCGATGTCAACTACTGGATGACTTGACCAGTAAGTTTACACACACATGCGCACAAACACACACACACCAACAGTTTTCCAACACTCATTGACACATGATGAACGCTCCTGTCCCATTCCAGGTTCAGAGATGGAGGTGTTGTCAGTGAGTGCGGTGGCCATGTTGGAAGATGAGATCAGCTGGTTGGATAACTTTGAGCCCAGCTGGAGCTCTGAGATGGAGACCAGTGAGGCTGACAACATCCTGCAGGCTGGACACCTCCGCCTCATCAAAACACTACTGTCACTCTGTGGCACAGAGAAGGAACAACTGGGTGAGTACACACACATTCATATACAGTGCCTTCGGAAAGTATTCAGACCCCTTGACTTTTTCCACATGTTACAGCCTTATTCTAAAATGGATTAAATTGTTTCCCCCCTCATCAATCTACACACAATACCCCATAATGACAAAGCAAAAACAGTTTTTTATGAATTTTTGCAAATGTAAAAAAAAAAACTGAAATAACATTTACATAAGTATTCAGACCCTTTACACAGCACTTTGTTGAAGCACCTTTGGCAGGGATTACAGCCTCGAGTCTTCTTGGGTATGACGCTACAAGCTTGGCACACCTGTATTTGGGGAGTTTCTCCAATTGTTCTCTGCAGATCCTCTCAAGCTCTGTCAGGATGGGGAGCGTCGCTGCACAGCTATTTTCAGGTCTCTCCAGAGATGTTTGATGGCTTCAAGTCCGGGATCTGTCTGGGCCACTCAAGGACATTCAGAGACTTGTTCCGAAGCTACTCCTGCGTTGTCTTGGCTGTGTGCTTGGGGTCGTTGTCCTGTTGGAAGGTGAACCTTCGCCCCAATCTGTCAAGGATCTCTCTGTACTTTGCTCCATTCATCTTTCTCTCGATCCTGACTAGTCTCCCAGTCAGTGCCGCTGAAAAGCATTCCCACAGCATGATGCTGCCACCACCATGCTTCACCGTAGGGATGGTGCTAGGTTTCCTCCAGACGTGATGCTTGGCATTCAGGCCAAAGACTTCAATCTTGGTTTCAGAGAGAATCTTGCTTTTCATGGTCAGTCCTTGAGGTGCCTTTTGGCAAACTCCAAGTGGGCTGTCATGTGCCTTTTTACTTCCGTCTGGCCACTCTACCATAAAGGCCTGATTGGTGGAGTGCTGCAGAGATGGTTGTCCTTCTGGAAGGTTCTCCCATCTCCACAGAGGAACTCTAGAGCTCTGTCAGCGTGACCATCGTGTTCTTTGTCACCTCCCTGACCAAGGCCTTTCTCTCCTGATTGCTCCGTTTGGCCGGGCTGCCAGCTCTAGGAAGAGTCTTGGTGGTTCCAAGCTTCTTCCATTTAAGAATGTTGGAGGCCACTGTGTTCTTGGGGACCTTCAATGCTGCAGACATTTTTTGGTACCCTTCCCCAGATCTGTGCCTCGACACAATCCTGTCTCGGAGCTCTACGGACAATACCTTCGACCTAATGGCTTGGTTTTTGCTTTGACTTGCACTGTCAACTGTGGGACCTTATATAGACAGGTGTGTGTGCCTTTCCAAATCAAAATGTGGAAAAAGTCAAGGGGTCTGAATACTTTCCCAATGCACTGTACATATATACACCATCAGAACACAGTGGGTACACACATCAGAACACAGACAAACATACAGACACACATATAGATCAGGTCCTTTTAAGGTTACATTTTCCGAATGCTTGTTGTAGGGAGACGCTACAGCACCAAGCACAATTGCAAGTTACACTGAAGAAAAATATGAACCACCTATAAAATGTTGGTTCCATGGTTCATAAGATTAAATAAATGATCCCAGAAATGTTCCTTATGCACAAAAAGCTTATTTAGTGAGCATTTCTCCTTTGTCAAGATAATCCATCCACCTGAGACGTGTGGCATATCAAGAAGCTGATTAAACAGGATGATCATTCCACAGGTGTACCTTGTGCTAGAGACAATAAAAGGCCACTCTAAAATGGGCAGTTTTGTGTCACACAGCACAATGTCACAGATGTCTCAAGTTTTGAGGGAGTGTGTAATTGGCATGAATGTCTAATGTTAATTTCTCTACCATAAGCCGCATCCATCGTCGTTTTAGAGAATTTGGCAGTACGTCCAACCGGCCTCACAACCACAGACCCACATGTATGGCGTTGTGTTGGGGAGTGGATTGCTGATGTCAACATTGTGAACAGAGTGCCCCATGGTGGCGGTGCGGTTATTGTATTGGCAGGCATAAGCCACGGACAACGAACACAATGCATTTTATCGATGCCAATTTGAATGAGATCCTGAGGCCCATTGTCATGCCTGTCATCGGCCGCCATAACCTCATGTTTCAGCACGATAATGGAAAACCCCATGTCACAAGGATCTGTACACAATTCCTGGAAGCTAAAAATGTCTGTTCTTCCATGGCCTGCATACTCACCAGACATGTCACCCATTCACCATGTTTGGGATCCTCTGGATCGACGTGTACAACAGTGTATTCCAGTTCCCGCCAATGTCCAGCAACTTCGCACACCCATTGAAGAGGAGTGGGACAACATTCCACAGGCCACAATCAACAGTATTATCAACTCTATGCGAAGGAGATGTCGCGCTGCATGAGGCAAATGGTCACACCAGATACTGACTGGTTTTCTGATCCATCCATCTATCTTTCTTTTTTCAAGGTATCTGTGACCAACAGATGCATATCTGTTTTCCCAGTCATGTGAATCCATAGATTTGGGCCATATGAATTTATTTTAATTGACTCAATTCCTTATATGAACTGTAACTCTGTATAATCTTAGACATTTTTGCATGTTGTGTTTTTTTATATTTTTGTTCAGTATCATTTCCTGTCTTCTAACATTATAAGACAGTCCAGGCAGTTTGGATTTCAAAGTCGCTAAATACAAGGCTTTCACATTTTACAGCAGGTGTGTTTTCTCCGCAGGTCCATCTCTGATCCAGCAGCTGTTAGATGACTTCCTCTTCCGAGCGTCCCGCATCATCCTGAACACGTCTAACCCCGCCTCCAGCTCCCCCCCCAGCCACGACTTCTTCCCCAAGTGCAGCACGGCCAGCAGCAGACTGGCAGCCTACGAGGTGCTGGTGATGCTGGCAGACAGCTCTGTGGCCAACCTACAGCTCATCACCAGAGAACTGCTGTCCATGCACCACCAATCAGACCCCTCGCTCAGTAAGGAGTTTGACGTGAGTCTCACACACATTTTTGCTCTCATGCGCACACACACACAGATGGGTGTAACGGTTCACCAAACCCGCAGTGTGGTACGTTTGGCGTTCACGTTTCACAATGTTCAGCATTCACAATGTTCCTGACGTGGTCTGTTGTGACTGGATTTTTATTTTGGGCCTCAGGTTTCCGCTCTGATGCTGCATTTGTGGGAGGTGGGAGTTATGAAGTCGTAAATACCAGTTGGATGCATTCATGTGATTTTGACTCATTGAGAAACGCCGATTGACTAATGGCCAACAAGCTGCGTCAACCATTAACTAAAAGAACCGCTATCATGCTTGCAAACAAATGATAGAGTTCAAAAACCACATAAATAGATTTTTTATAAATAATGTTTTGTTGCATTTAACTGCTGTAAATGCTGTTGTACATTTCCTTAGTAGGTGATGTCAGAGAAGTGGGTTCTCAGGATGATAGACGAGTTTCCCACTAGTAATTATGAGTTTGACGGCCGTTCAAGTGGATTTTTTTTCCCAGTCGTATATGGTAAATTCCCACTTCCATCTTGGTTACGAACGCACCGTGACACTGCCTCCTTCAGTGCCAGATGGGTACTTGACTCATAAAGGGGGCATGTCTGTAGCATGATACATTTCATTCCGGGGTAATGTGATGGGCTTTAACTGTTAAGCACAACACAGTGTACATTGGCCAATTCATGGAAAGCTTTGGCTTGCTTATATAGAGTGGGTAGTCGACTACCTGTTTGCTGAAATGGGTGCAAGAGGGAAGTTTGTAACGTTGGCTCGAGTACTTTCGCGAGGTGCTGAAAAGAAAACAATTCTCAACCACTGAGCATAGCCTACTTATCGCTCTTGTAAGTTCTTTGGCTCTGTCACAATCAGCTGCCAAGGGCTGCTTGAATGCAGAGGGGAGACGATGTGTTGTTTTCTTTGCGTTTCCGTCTTGCTCCGGTATACTGGGATGATGTCGGCGTAAATGTGTCGACATATTTGAGGCGTTGTCCATCGCCGTTGTAATCTACTGGGAAGCCAAAATTATCCAAAACGATGGTGGTGGGAACGTCCAATCCTGGTTTATCGACCCCACCACTCGCCATAGTAGACCTAGTTCCTGGCTGCGCCTCACAAAAGTACAGTTTGAAATGCGGCAATTAAGATTTGAAATTGTGTAACGTGTACCGTTACTCCCCTGGTGTTCGCGTGCCCACACACCACAAACACACGTGAATGGAGAAATGCTTGATAGAACTGAAGCGTTTACAGGTATGTAATGTTTCTACCTTCAGTGTCTAACTCTCTTCTCCTATTCCCTCCTTCCGTGCCCCTCTCCCAGTTCCTCCCGCCGGTGGACAGTCGTTCTGTGTCAGGGTTCGTAGGCTTAAAGAACGGTGGAGCCACCTGCTATATGAATGCTGTGTTTCAGCAGCTGTACATGCAGCCTGGCCTGGCTGAGGCCTTTCTGTCTATAGAGGACGACACGGAGCAGCCAGACGAGAGTGTTTTCTGTCAGGTCCAGTCTCTGTTCGGACACCTGATGGAGAGCAAGCTGCAGTACTACGTCCCTGAGAACTTCTGGAAGGTATTCGAACATGCGCACACGTGCACACACACTCATTCAAGTACACTACACAGTACATACTCAACTAACTGCCTGTGTTTCCTTCTAAAATAATGAATGTTTTTGTTTCTGCAGATCTTTAAGATGTGGAATAAGGAGCTGTATGTACGAGAGCAGCAGGATGCCTATGAGTTCTTCACTTCACTGGTGGACCAGTTGGACGAGCACCTCAAGGTTACACACACTCCACTATTCACATCTACTTAACACACACATTTGTACTAGAATGTGACACACACGTTTTATTATTGAGATGTTGTCTGTTTTGTCCTTTAGAAAATCGGCCGTGAGCAGATCTTTAAGAACACTTTCCAGGGAATCTTCTCTGATCAGAAGATCTGCAAAGACTGTCCTCACCGGTGAGCTCACACACACACACGTACGCGTACACACACACACACACACACAGCCATCACTTCTAAACCCCTAACTATAACCTCTGACCCCTGATTGTAGATATGAGCGAGAGGAGACGTTTATGGCGCTGAACCTGGGTGTGACTTCGTGTCAGAGTCTGGAGATCTCATTGGACCAGTTCGTCAGGGGGGAGGTGCTAGAAGGAACCAACGCCTACTATTGCGAGAAGTGCAAAGAGAAGGTGTGTGTGTGTGTGTGTAAACAGGATGTTTATTAAGTCGGTGTCCAGTGTTAGTGTACATGTGCTTTAACTTGGTGTGTGTATATATCTCCAGCGTACCACAGTGAAGCGGACCTGCATAAAGTCCCTGCCCAGTGTTCTCTGTATCCATCTGATGCGCTTCGGCTTTTCGACTGGGAGAGCGGACGCTCCATCAAATACGACGAGCAGATCAGGTTTCCCTGGGTGCTGAACATGGAGCCCTACACAGTGTCTGGCATGGCTCGTCAGGATGGGGGGGCGGAGGGGGGAGAGTCCCGGGGGGAGGCAGGTGGCTCACCCAGGAAGAAGGTCACTATCTCTGAGAACTACGAGCTGGTGGGAGTCGTAGTCCACAGCGGACAGGCACACGCTGGACATTACTACTCCTTCATAAAGGACCGACGGTGAGAGACTAACACTTAAGTGTTATTAACAAATATCGCATTTTTAAGACGAGGAAATTACATTGATCACAAATAGTCATCTTACCATTCTGCTCTCCTCTCCTGTAGGGGGAAGTGCTAGAGGAAGGTGGTATAAGTTTAATGACAATGTGGTCGAGGAGTTTGACATGAACGACGAGACACTGGAATACGAGTGCTTTGGAGGAGAGTACCGGCCTAAAGTCTACGATCAGTGTAAGTCCTATTTAACCAAATAGTGGATGTAAATGGAACATTCTCAGCGCTAACATTTTTGGGGTCCCTTTGGGTAGTGTCCTTGGTCCCCTTTTTTTTTTTTTTTTTCAGTTCTTTCTGTACATTAATGACAGACTTATAAAATATCCAACATAACATTACTTTGTGTGTGTGTGTGTGTGTAGCTAACCCCTACCCGGATGTGCGGCGGAGGTATTGGAACGCCTACATGTTGTTCTACCAGAGGATCAGTGACCAGAACTCTCCTGTTCTCCCTAAGAAGAGCAGAGTCAGCGTCATGAGACAAGAGGCAGAAGACCTCACGCTGTGAGTCTCACACACACACAGCCTACATACACACACAACACACACAACACACACTGTAACCCTCTCTCTTCCATGTAGTTCGGCGCCCTCTAGCCCAGACGTCAGTCCCCAGTCATCCCCTCGCCCCGCCAGGGCCAACAATGACCGTCTCTCTGTCCTGACCCGCCTCGTACGTAAGGGAGAGAAGAAAGGACTGTTTGTGGAGAAGATGCCTGCTAGGATCTACCAGGTAACTACACTGGACTGGTTCGGTGGACCACATTTTGTAATCGGCCACCTTGCCTGAGACCTGAGGACTTTAAAAAAGCTCCCTGTGTTAATGCTTAGGCTTTAGCTCAGTTAGCTAATCAAATATTATTGGTCACATACACATATTTAGCAGATGTTATTGCGGGTGTAGCGAAATGCTTGTGTTCCTAGCTCCAACAGTGCAGTATAACACTGTCTTGTGGCGCACAGACAAACTCCTCTCCACTTCTGTGTGTGTCTCTCTCTCTGTGTGTGTCTCTCTCTCTCTCTCTCTCTCTCTCTCTCTCTCTCTCTCTGTGTGTGTCTCTCTCTCTGTGTGTGTGTGTCTCTCTCTCTGTGTGTGTGTGTGTCTCTCTCTGTGTGTGTGTGTGTGTGTGTGTGTGTGTGTGTGTGTGTGTGTGTGTGTGTGTGTGTGTGTGTGTCTCTCTCTCTGTGTGTGTGTGTGTGTCTCTCTCTGTGTGTGTGTGTGTGTCTCTCTCTCTGTGTGTGTCTCTCTCTCTCTCTCTGTGTGTGTGTGTGTGTGTGTCTCTCTCTGTCTATAGATGGTGAGAGATGAGAACCTGAAGTTTATGAAGAACAGAGACGTGTACAACAGCGACTACTTCAACTTCACTCTGTCACTGGCCTCCGTCAACGCGGTATGTGTTTGACTGTTTGTGTGTGTGTGTAGGATAAACAGAGACGTGTCTGCATAATTCAAAGTTATGCCTGACTCTTTTAAAACTGTTCTTACAAGGTGTGTGTGTGTGTGTTGCAGACAAAGCTGAAGCACCCAGCCTACCAGGCCATGGCCAGAGTCAGTCTCCAGCTAGCAGTCCACTTCCTGTTCCACACCTACCTCCATACCAAAAAGAAGCTGCGGGTGGACACAGAGGAGTGGATGACTACAGTGGAGGTGCTGCTGTCTAAAAGCAGTGAAGCCTGTCACTGGATGGCTCAGTACCTGGTGGGACCTGAGGGACGAGAGATCACCAAGTCAGTACTGCCATTATACTATAGTACTGCTATTATACTACTATTGTACTGCTTCAATACTACCAAAATACTACTATTCTTCTACTTATAGCTGTTGCGGTGACCGTATTACCACCACACCGACAGTCATGAGTTATGACTGCGGTCAAATTCCATGTAACCATTGAGTCACGGTAATCTCCTCTTATACACTCTGGAGATGTTGGTAGTAGCCAACTCCCTAACGACCATCAGGTCCTAATGGCCAGGTACTCAGGGCTCTATTGTCCCTCTAACCACTCTGACATCAATGCAAATGAAATCAGAAATCACGTCAAACACTTATCATCAAAACAGTATCATGCTTTTAAAACTCACCATTAGGCAAAAAATGTTTACCTCGCTGTGATGATCAATTTGAAGAAAGAAGTTCAACAACAGGTTGAAACTGAGTGGAAAATGTGGTCGTTGTGGATGTTCCAAAGCCAAACTCAGTGAAATGGACAGCCCTTGCTAAGGTGAGGATTCATTCAAAGCGTTTAAGATGTTGCATGTAGAACCTTCATTTGCATATTAGAGCTTATGCGAACTCTTTCAAATAGTCAATAGCCTATAGTCGCATCATGCAGCGCATTGTATGTTTTGATTCCGAAGACAGACAGGTTTGTATAATTCACAACTAAAATTGCCAAAACTCGAAATCTAGCGTAAAGGACCTGTTTCAAATGATCACTTTTATGCTCAACGAAACCACTTCATATGCACGCTCCGGAATGGGAAAACTATTTTAAATGTTTTATGTTTCATAAGTTCAATTATATTATTCTTACAAAAAAATAGTATATAAAATAATGAGACTTCTAGGCATATCTTATCTGCTAAATGAACTAGCCTACAGCCTTTGGCATAGCGCATAGCCAGATAACATACATTAGGCCGATTCCTATTCGGATCTTCTGAAATATATTTTCCTCATATCATAATGTTTCTTTCAGACCAGACCAAAATAAATAATGGATTTATTGTGATGGTGTATATTAAATAGATTTATAAGACTTTTTAAATATAGATGTTCCAAAGGCACGCATCGCCAGGTGGTAAGGGTAGGTAACAACACAACACTGCCACGCTGATCCTCAACACAGGGACCCCTCAGGGGTGCGTGCCCAGTCCCCTCCTGTACTCCCTGTTCACCCATGACTGCATGGCCAAGCACAACTCCAACACCATCAAGTTTTCAGACAACACAACAGTGGTAGGCCTGATCACCGACAACGATGAGAAAGCTTGTAAGGAGGAGGTCAGAGACCCGGCAGTGTGGTGCCAGGATAACACCTCCCTCAGTGTGATCAAGACAAAAGAGATGATCATGGACTACAGGAAAATAAGGGCAGAGCACGCCCCCATTCTCATCGACGGGGCTGTAGTGGACCAGGTTGGGAGCTTCAAGTTCCTTGGTGTCCACATCACCAACGAACTATCATGGTCCAAACACACCAAGACAGTTGTGAAGAGGGCACGACAATGCTTATGGCGCCTCAGGATTTTGAAAAGATTCAGCATGGCTGCACCATCGAGCATCCTGACTGGTTGCGTCACCACCTGGTATGGCAACTGCTCGGCCTCCGACCGCAAGGCACTACAGAGGGTAGTGCATACGGCCCAGTACATCACTGGGGCCAAGCTTCCTGCCATCTAGGACCTCTATACTCTGTTTATTATCTATACATAGTCACTGTACCTCTACCTACATGTACATATTACTTCGACTAACCTGTGCCCCCGCACATTGACTCTGTACCGGTGCCCCCTGTATATAGCCTCGCTACTGTTATTTTATTGTTGCTCTTTAATTATTTCTTTATTATTTATTTATTTTTTACTTCAATTTGTTAAAGTATTTATTAAAATACTTATTTTTCTTAACTGCATTGTTGGTTAAGGGCTTGTAAGTAAGTATTTCAATGTAAGGTCCACACTTGTTGTATTCAGTGCATGTGACATACATTTTGATTTTATTTGTATGTGTAGAGACCTGAAGATACTAAACATATTTGTTAATTAATGGTAAATTACCAGCTGACAAAATTTCAAGACCGCCACAGCCCTTAATACTTACTACTATAATACTACTGCAGTACTACCACAGTACCACTACTTATATCTTACATATCTACTCATCAATCTAACTGATCTTCTTTCTTTTTCTCTCCTCCCCCTTCCAGAGTGTGTCTGTTGGAGTGTGGGGTGAGGGAGGTGAGGGTCGTAGTGGCAGCCATCTTGGAGAAGACCTTAGAGAGTGCGCTCCACTTCGCTGACTCTGGATTGGACAGCCTGACCGACGCGCTCCTCTCCCTATTGGACAAAGACGTTCCTGAGAACGTCAAACACTGCAACCAATACTTCAGCCTCTTCAGCAACTTTGCTCAGAGAGGCTCTGGTCCGTGCCATTTGTTGTTGAAACACTCAGCGTATCGCAGGATGCTCATCTTCCTCCTCGGACCCAACAGACAGAACAACCAGGTACACACAGCACACACACTCAATTCCTACTCCGCTGCAGAGAAATGAATATGACAGGATGTTGTTGTTGATGGTTCTGGAAGCTAATGACCTTTTTCCCCCACTCTCTCTCTCTCTCTCTCGCTCCCTGTGATTCCTTCTCTCACTCTAGAATCGGAGGTGGAGTCCAGCCCAGGCCAGAGAGTTCCTGCACCTCCACTCCACTCTGGCCCTGATGACTCTCCACTCAGAACTCAACACACAGCACACACATGGTAACACAAACACACTCGCCTTGCCACAGTTAGGATGGTTCCATAATACGCTGGTGTGTGTAACCTGATGTGATTCTGTGTGTGTTTCTCAGTTCAAGGTGTGTGTAAGCTGATGTGATTGTGTGTGTGTTTCTCAGTTCAAGGTGTGTGTAAGCTGATGTGATTGTGTGTGCGTTTCTCAGATAAAGGTGTGTGTAAGCTGATTGTGAGCAGTATCCCTGCCTCGTCCTGCCTCCTCCCCCTCAACGCTGACATCATGGCCTCGCTCTTCAGTCCCGAGGGACAGCCTTACCTGCTAGAGGTAACATGCACACGGTCTCACACACACGCACACTGAGGAGTATTTCTGTCAGTAATAAAGCCCTATTGTGGGGGAAAACTCATTCTGATTGGCTTGGACCGGCTCCCCAGTGTGTGCCCTCCCAGGCCCACCCATGGCTGCGCCCCTGCCCAGCCATGTCAAATCCATAGATTTGGGCCTAATGAATTTATTTCAATTGACTTATTTCCTTATATGAACTGTAACTCAGTAAAATCATTGAAATTGTAATAATTTTGTTCAGTGTATATGGAAGAGGCAGTTATTATTATTTTTTAAAAGTTTTTTTTGTTTGGCTGTAGGTGATGTTTGCTGTGCGGGAGTTGTCTGGCCCTCTGACTGTGCTGATAGAGATGGTGACGTACTGCTCCTTCTGTAACGAACCCTTCTCCCTCGGAGTACTACAGCTGCTCAAGGTAAGAACTACAACTACCAGTTCTAAACAAATCCATTTCCACAGATGACTCCAAATCCCAGCACCAAACACATCATTACTATTCTGATCTGTGTGTGTACGTTTATGTCTATAGACCCAGTTGGAGACCGCTCCACCCCATGAGTTGAAGAACGTGTTCCAGCTGCTGCAAGAGCTGCTGGTGAGTGACCGCTGTCAATCAAACCTGTCTGTGCATTAGGGTTGAGCGATTAACAGAAAATCTGTTTTTTTTCGGGGGGGGATCTATGCCCCGACCAATTGAGGCAGTGTAATACACAGGATGTAACGTGTGTTCTCAGGTTGTAGAGGACCCTCTCCAGACCCAGAGACTGAAGTACGCCTTTGAGTCAGAGAAAGGCCTGTTAGGTAGGTTACCTTCCACCTTCCACTGGGAGTGTGTGGAGGGCGTGTGTATTTGTAAGGCGTGTGTAGTTGTAAGGCGTGTGAACGAGCGTGTGTAGTTGTAAGGCGTGTGGAGTTGGAGGGCGTGTGGAGAGCGCGTTTGTGACTCTTCTCTTGTTTGCAGCATTGATGCACCAGAGTAACAACGTGGACAGCAGCCGCTGCTACCAGTGTGTCAAGTTCCTGGTTACCCTGGCACAGAAGTGAGTTCCTCCAGAGACCAGGAAATATGTTCATGTCGCCACCCTTTTTGTCTCAGACTGAAAATATTGAATGGAAGTAGATTTGACCGTTGCAGCAAATACATGAAAGTAACAAAAACAATTCAGTTCAGTTAAAACCTCTCATTTCATACTTCCTGATTCCACATAAAGTGTTTGTCTCTTTCTCCAGGTGTGTTCCTGCTAAGGACTATTTTAAAGATCTGTCTGGCCACTGGAGCTGGGCAGTGCAGTGGCTGCAGAAAAAGGCAAGCATCAAGCACAATAGAACACACACACAATTTCAGACCTGTCTGTCATGTGTTTGTGTGTGTGAGTAGAGTATGTGTTAGTGTAACAGTGTGTGTTTCTCTGCCAGATGTCAGAACACTACTGGACTCCTCAGAGCAATGTGTCCAATGAGACGTCCACAGCCAAAACGTTCCAGCGCACCATCTCAGCCCAGGACACGCTGGCCTACGCCACAGCACTGCTCAACGAGAAGGAGCCGTCGGGCAGCAGCAACGGCTCTGACGGCAGCCCAGCCAACGAGAACGCAGACCGCAGCCTCCGACAGGTACAGCTTCACAGAGAGGTAGCAAGTATGAAGAGCTCAGTAACGGTCCTAGAATAGAGCCTTGTCAGGGTAATGTCACTTCTCCTGACTGGGCTGAGCTCAAAATCTTGTCTGGAGAGTTTTGTATGAATCGGTTTCATAAAAACTCTACAAAGACCTCTTACTCTGAAATGCCATGTCTCCTGTATTCTCTCAGGGTTCTGAGTCTCCCATGATGCTCGGTGATTCAAAGAGTGATCTGGAGGATGTTGACCCTTAGCTCCTCCTACCAGACACAATCCCTCCAATGGAGAGAAGGCTCCAGACAGCCAATCAAAAGACTGCTTTTCACCTCTGATTGGCCAGAGTATGGAGGGAGAGGCCCACTACAGCCTGGTCGGCAGAGCAACAAAGGATGCGTGAAATATCTTGAGTGACTTCCGGCCAGACTAATGGAGCTGGAGGAGAGTTTAGAGACCAGACTAATGGAATCAGAGCTGGAGGAGAGTTTAGAGACCAGACTAATGGGTTACAGTGCAGTTTATTCTTCTCTTACTGGCGGAGTCAGAAATGTCACCCTGTTGCCTATGTAGGTCACTACTTTTGGCCAAAGGTTCAGTGACAGAGCTAGTGTACTATACTGTATAGGCAAAAGGGTGTCATTTCAGATGTAGCCACTATTGTCTCACAAGGAAGGGATGGGTTTGTTTTGTAAGTTGTTGCTCATATTTGCCAATGTAACTAAACAGACCATATTCATTTATTGTAAAGATCTGTTCCATAGCTGTAATTTCAAATGTAAGATAATATTTTAAAGTCTCCTGTGCTCCACTCTGTAGAGGTGTGTATGTGTGAGCCCGCGGTATGACCCGCTCTGGAAGAACAGACACACACACACACACACACACGCTTAACCAGGGTTTTTAAGTATGCACTTTATAGTCCACCCCCAGTCTATAGTGGAGTAGAGCAAAAGTGATCAGGTCCGCTAGAGCAGCTTAACCATCCTCAACACACACACCATCACACGCACCGGTCTTTCCTTTGGTTTTAGCACCTCTTATCACATCAAACGGAGTTTTCAGCTCGTTACACACACACAGCCGATGCCACCGTAGAGAACACGCGCTCCTATGGCTACGTCTGTCGCTCCGGTAACCACAGTGGTATCTAGGATGAACCAAGCCAACCAACCATTCAGCGCTCTCTCCTCCCCTACAGCGAATCCCAGCGCTAGATTTGAGGTATTTTAATTTCTTTGTTTTTGGTTTCTCCTGACGTCGCTGTACTCATGTCTTATGCCACCACACTGCCCTGTGACACACACACACACACACACCAGAGAGAGGATCATCGTGCCAACCAGAGGAGAGATCAGGAGCAAGTTTTACTTTGGGTGCCAATGAAATACACACACTGTCTTCCCCTCTTGTATGTATGTGTGTGTATGTATGTGTGTGTATATATATATATATATATATATATATATATATATATATATATATATATATATATATATATATATATATACTACACACACACACACACACACACACACACACACACAGCGTACTCTGTGCTTTATCATTATTATTTGGCACTGGGTTTTTCTTTTTTTGCCTTTGTTTATCTTTGTCTGTTCATGTTTGCCTTTGGACACAGAGGGGCATAACCTCTGACCCCTAAGCTCTGATACCAAACCCCACCCCACCTGGACCTCTGACTGCTAACCTCTCGACCTAACCCAACTCCTGGGAGAATTCTAGTGCCTTCATCTCCCAACTCCCCTCACCTCTCAAATAACATTTTATTGGTCACATACACGTGTTTAGCAGATGTTATTGTGGGTGTAGCGAAATGCTTGTGCAAAGTTTCCTAAGAGCTCGAAGCGAGGCAGCCCTCTGTCTGCGCCATTTTTAAGCATCCCTCCTCCCCCTCACACTTCTCACCCCAATCCCCTACCTGGCAACAGATGACTTGCTATAATGAACTATGTGTATGTTACCATGCTGCATATTGACCAGCAGACTGACCGGGCCCTCTTCCTGGTCTTAAAAGGCTGTGTCAGAGCTTTCAGGTGTGTTCTAGGTCTGGTGTGCCAGTGATACAGCACTCCTCACTCAGAGCTTACTGCTCAGTTTGACCATCAACAGCACCTGTATTACTTCTCAGAACAGTACCAACCAATCAATCATTTATTTGTATCTGTGGTGTGTAGTGAGGGGGTTAAGGGGAGGGAGGGAATTACGGAATGACATGGATCCAGGTTTTTATTCTGTCTCATTCTGCTTTGAGCATCACTCCTGCTGAAGGCCAGTCCGAGGCAGGACCATTCATTGTATATCAGTTTGATTATGGGGAAATTTGATATAAAATAAACTGGAATGCACAACCTTTTGTAAACTTTGTCTTGTTCTTTGCGTGTCTGTGAAACAGGAGTGATCACAGTAAAATATAAATCCATGAAATATGTTTATTTCAGGTCAAGCCAGGTGTAGTATGGGACAGCTGTGGGAAGAGTGGAGCTGGAGGACCAGAGGGACAGACAAGGCAGGGCTGACCTTGTCATCGTGGAAACCAGCCAGTATAACACTGAGAGAGAGAGAAGGGGAAGATACATCAGTCTTGTATCTCAACGCTCCATCACATAAATGTACATTCATGGTCACATTACTTCCTAGTAATACTACATATTAGTATATTACTGGAGTCTGAGTGTGTGTATACAGTACCTGATGTTTTTCTCCCCTGCAGCAGCATCAATGCTGTCCTTGGTTCCCCTCTCCTCCAGGCTCTGAGAGATCAACACCACCTGACACAGATTTAATGACCCAGTTTGTTTATTCCATGCACACTCATTCTGTGTTAATTATGGCTCCGGGAGAGACCGAGTGGAGACTGACCGCACGTACTGCTACTATACTGAACAAAAATATAAATGTAACATGCTACAATTTCAAAGATTTTACTGAGTTAGTTTAGAGAAGGAAATCAGTCAATTGAAATAAATGAATTAGGCCCTAATCTATGGATTTCACATGACTGGCAGGGGCGCAGCCATGGGTGGGAGTAGGCCAACCCGCTGGGGATCCAGGCCCAGCCAATCAGAATATTTTTTTTCCCCCCACAAAAGGGCTTTATTAAAGACAGAAATACTCCTTAGCACCCCGTCGCCCTTCTCAGATGATCCTGCAGGTGAAGAAGCTGGATGTGTAGGTCCTAGGCTGGCGTGGTTACATGTGGTCTGCGGTTGTACGGCCGGTTGGATGTACTGCCAAAATCTGTAAAACACTGTTGGAGGCGGCTTATGGTAGAGAAATGAACATTCAATTCTCTGGCAACAGCTCTATTGGACATTTCTGCAGTCAGCATGCCAATTGTACACTCCCTCAAAACTTGAGACATCTGTGGCATTGTGTTGTGAGACAAAACTTCACATTTTAGAGTGGCCTTCTATTGTCCCTAGCACCTGTGTAATGACCATACTGTTTAATCAGCTTCTTGATATACCACACCTGTCAGGGGGATGGATTATCTAGGAAAGGAGAAATAATCACTAACAGGGATGTAAACATGCTTATGGAACATTTCTGGGATCTTTTCTTTCAGCTCATGGGACCAACACTTTACATGTTACGTTTATAGTTTTGTTCAGTATAAATCACAGTTGTCCAAACCACCATCCTGTTCAACACACACACTTAACACTTTCATACACAGATGTAAGGTGGTTCGTGATTGCTTGATTGGTAACCTTACCTAGGACCTGAGGACTTGCGTTGGCTGGCTCCCTGAGGTAAGTTTAAACTTGAACATACACACACACACACCTGTCCTTACCTTAGGGTAGCACTGGCAGAGGCTCCACGCGGTGCCAAGGGTGACCATGGTGATCCCCAGAGAGCAGAGTGTTACGTAGATGTGAGGTCGCTCCTGAGTCATAACGAACAGACCGACTAACAACACACACATCCCCGCCGCGATCAGACCATACCGGTACGGCTTACCCTCCACCATGCTGCTACCCTGACCAATGAACTCTGAACCAAACCCACTCCACCTTAGTATTTAACTTAGCTAAGGCAATGTAATGCTCTGGGTCAGATACTACTGAAGGTGAGGGAGAGAAGGAGAAGGAGAGAGGGAGGTTCAAGATTTGTAATTCAGCAACAGAGTTCCACTCTGCTGGTTATTACAGCCTGCAGACAGAATAAGGTGTGTGCATGTGGACGTGTTTAAGTATACCTGTGGAGACCAGATGTCCCCACAAGAATAGTAAACGAACAAAATCTGACCAACTGGGGACATTTTGTTAGTCCCCACAAGGTCAAATGCTATTTCTAGGGTTAAGTTTTTGGGTTACAGTTAGGGTTAGGGAAAATAGAATTTTGAATGGGACTGAATTGTTTGTCCCAACAAGGTCAGTTATACAAGACTGTGTGTGTGTGGTTTTACTATCCTTGTGGGGATCAGAAATCCTCACAAGGATAGTAAAACAAGTACAATTCTGACAAGTGGGGATATTTTGCCAGTTCTCACAAGGAAAAATGCTATTTAAGGCTTAGGGTTAGGGTTAGTTTAAGGGTTAGGTTAGGGGTTGTGGAAACTATGTTTTTTAATGGGAATCAATTGTTTGGTCCCCACAAGAATAATAAAATGTGTGTGTGTGCTGGGTCACCTTGTCCTACCTCCAGTTCTACTTGAAGTAAATGCTTTCTCAAGGAGAGATGAAGGGGAGAAGGCTCTCAGGGTGCCTCTGCTAGGAGGCCCACAACTTCTCCTTCTCCACAGTCCTATTTTCCTCCCCTTTATCTCTCTCTCTCCTTGAAAGCATTTACTTCAAGTGTAACAGGTTAGAACAGAACAAAGAAACTGAGCAAACATACAGTGCATTCGGAAAGTATTCAGACCCCTTCACTTTTTCCACATTTTGTTACATTACAGCCTTGTTCTAAAATTTATTAAATATTTTTTTTCCTCATCAATCTACACACAATTCTTTTTTTAATTTTTTTTATTTTTTTTATTTAACCTTTATTTAACCAGGTAGGCTAGTTGAGAACAAGTTCTCATTTACAACTGCGACCTGACCAAGATAAAGCAAAGCAGTGCAACACATACAACAACACAGTTACACATTGGAGTAAACAAACACAGTCAATAATACAGTAGAAAAAAATAAACAAATCTATATACAATGTGTGCAAATGAGGTAAGATAAGGAACGTAAGGCAATAAAAAGGCCATGGTGGCGAAGTAATTACAGTATAGCAATTTAACACTGGAATGGTAAATGTGCAGTAGATGAATGTGCAAAGTAAAAATACTGGGGTGCAAAGGAGCAAGATAAATAAATGAATACGGTAGGGGATGAGGTAGTTGGTTGGGCTATCTACAGGTGCAGTGATCTGTGAGCTGCTCTGACAGCTGGTGCTTAAAGCTTGTGAGGGAGAAAAGTGTCTCCAGTTTCAGTGATTTTTGTAGTTTGTTCCAGTCATTGGCAGCAGAGAACTGGAAGGAAAGGCGGCCAAAAGAGGAATTTGCTTTGGGGGTGACCAGTGAGATATATCTGCTGGAGCGCGTGCTACGGGTGGGTGCTGCTATGGTTACCAGGGAGCTGAGATAAGGCGGGGCTTTACCAAGCAGGGACTTGTAGATGACCTGGAGCCAGTGGGTCTGGCGACGAGTATGTAGCGAGGGCCAGCCAACAAGAGCATACAGGTCACAGTGGTGGGTGGTATAAGGGGCTTTGGTGACAAAGTGGATGGCACTGTGATAGACTGCATCCAGTTTGCTGAGTAGAGTATTGGAAGCTGTTTTGTAGATGACATCGCCAAAGTCGAGGATCGGTAGGATAGTCAGTTTTACTAGTGCAAGTTTGGCAGCATGAGTGAAGGAGGCTTTGTTGCGAAATAGGAAGCAGATTCTAGATTTAATTTTGGATTGGAGATGTTTAATGTGAGTCTGGAAGGAGAGTTTACAGTCTAGCCAGACACCTAGGTATTTGTAGTTGTCCACATATTCTAGGTCAGAGCCGTCCAGGGTAGTGATGCTAGTCGGGCGGGCGGGTGCGGGCAGCGAACGGTTGAAAAGCATGCATTTGGTTTTACTAGCGTTTAAGAGCAGTTGGAGGCCACGGAAGGAGTGTTGTATGGCATTGAAGCTCGTTTGGAGGTTAGTTAACACAGTGTACAAAGAAGGGCCAGAAGTATACAGAATGGTGTCGTCTGCATAGAGGTGGATCAGAGAATCACCGGCAGCAAGAGCGACATCATTGATGTATACAGAGAAGAGAGTTGGCCCAAGAATTGAACCCTGTGGCACCCCCATAGAGACTGCCAGAGGCCCGGACAACAGGCCCTCCGATTTAACACACTGAACTCTGTCTGCAATACCCCATAATGACAAAGTGAAAACAGGTTTTTTGAAATATTTCCAACTGACTTACATACAGTGGGGGAAAAAAGTATTTAGTCAGCCACCAATTGTGCAAGTTCTCTCACTTAAAAAGATGAGAGAGGCCTGTAATTTTCATCATAGGTACACTTCAACTATGACAGACAAAATGAGGAAAAAAAATCCAGAAAATCACATTGTAGGATTTTTTATGAATTTATTTGCAAATTATGGTGGAAAATAAGTATTTGATCACATACAAACAAGCAAGATTTCTGGCTCTCACAGACCTGTAACTTCTTCTTTAAGAGGCTCCTCTGTCCTCCACTCATTACCTGTATTAATGGCACCTGTTTGAACTTGTTATCAGTATAAAGACACCTGTCCACAACCTCAAACAGTCACACTCCAAACTCCACTATGGCCAAGACCAAAGAGCTGTCAAAGGACACCAGAAACAAAATTGTAGACCTGCACCAGGTTGGGAAGACTGAATCTGCAATAGGTAAGCAGCTTGGTTTGAAGAAATCAACTGTGGGAGCAATTATTAGGAAATGGAAGACATACAAGACCACTGATAATCTTCCTTGATCTGGGGCTCCACGCAAGATCTCACCCGTGGGGTCAAAATGATCACAAGAACGGTGAGCAAAAATCCCAGAACCACACGGGGACCTAGTGAATGACCTGCAGAGAGCTGGGACCAAAGTAACAAAGCCTACCATCAGTAACACACTACGCCGCCAGGACTCAAATCCTGCAGTGCCAGACGTGTCCCCCTGCTTAAGCCAGTACATGTTCAGGCAAGTCTAAAGTTTGCTAGAGAGCATTTGGATGATCCAGATGAGGATTGGGAGAATGTCAGATGAAACCAAAATAGAACTCTTTGGTAAAAACTCAACTCGTCGTGTTTGGAGGACAAAGAATGCTGAGTTGCATCCAAAGAACACCATACCTACTGTGAAGCATGGGGGTGGAAACATCATGCTTTGGGGCTGTTTTTCTGCAAAGGGACCAGGACGACTGATCCGTGTAAAGGAAAGAATGAATGGGGCCATGTATCGTGAGATTTTGAGTGAAAACCTCCTTCCATCAGCAAGGGCATTGAAGATGAAACGTGGCTGGGTCTTTCAGCATGACAATGATCCCAAACACACCGCCCGGGCAACGAAGGAGTGGCTTCGTAAGAAGCATTTCAAGGTCCTGGAGTGGCCTAGCCAGTTTCCAGATCTTAACCCCATAGAAAATCTTGACAGTCCGTGTTGCCCAGCGACAGCCCCAAAACATCACTGCTCTAGAGGAGATCTGCATGGAGGAATGGGCCAAAATACCAGCAACAGTGTGTGAAAACCTTGTGAAGACTTACAGAAAACGTTTGACCTCTGTCATTGCCAACAAAGGGTATATAACAAAGTATTGAGATAAACTTTTGTTATTGACCAAATACTTATTTTCCACCATAATTTGCAAATAAATTCATTAAAAATCCTACAATGTGATTTTCTGGATTTTTTTTCCTCATTTTGTCTGTCATAGTTGAAGTGTACCTATGATGAAAATTACAGGCCTCTCTCATCTTTTTAAGTGAGAGAACTTGCACAATTGGTGGCTGACTAAATACTTTTTTTCCCCACTGTAGGTATTCAGACTCTTTGGTATGAGACTCGACATTGAGCTCAAGTGCATCCTGTTTCCATTGATCATCCTTGATGTTTCTACAACTTGATTGGAGTCCACCTGTGGTAAATTCAATTGATTGGACATGATTTTAAAAGGCACACACCTGTCTATATAAGGTCCCACAGTTGACAGTGAATGTCAGAGCAAAAACCAAGCCATGAGGTTGAAGGAATTGTCCGTAGAGCTCCGAGACAGGATTGTGTCGAGGCACAGATCTGGAAAAGGGTACCAAAAAATGTCTTCAGCATTGAAGGTCCCCAACAACACAGTGGCCTCCATCATTCTTAAATGTAAGATGTTTGGAACCACAAAGACTCTTCCTACAGCTGGCTGCCCAGCCAAACTGAGCCATCGGGGGTGAAGGGCCTTGGTCAAGGAGGTGACCAAGAACCCAATGGTCACTCTGACAGAGCTCCAGAGTTCCTCTGTGGAGATGTGAGAACCTTCCAGAAGGACAACCATCTCTGCAGCACCACCAATCAGGCCTTTATGGTAGAGTGGTCAGACGGAAGCCACTCCTCAGTAAAAGGCACATGACAGCCCGCTTGGAGTTTGCCAAAAGGCACCTAAAGGACTATCAGACCATGAGAAACAAGATTTTTTGGTCTGATGAAACCAAGACTTAACTATTTGGCCTGAATACCAAGCTTCACCTCTGGAGGAGACCTGGCACCAGCCCTACGGTGAAGCATGGTGGTGGCAGCCTTATGCTGTTGGGATGTTTTACAGCGGCAGGGACTGGGAGACTAGTCAGGATCGAGGGAAAGATAAACGGAGCAAAGTACAGAGTGATCCTTGAGGTAAACCTGCACCAGAGCGCTCAGGACCTCAGACTGGGGGCAAAGGTTCACCTTCCAACCGGACAACGACCTTAAGCACACAGCCAAGACAACGCAGGAATGGCTTCGTGACAAGTATCTAAATGTCCTTGAGTGGCCCGGACTTGAACCTGATCGAAAGTCTCTGGAGAGACCTGAAAATAACTGTGCAACGACGCTCCCCATCCAACCTGAGAGTTTGAGAGGATCTGCAGAGAATGGGAGAAACTCCTCAAATACAGGTGTGCCAAGCTTGTAGCGTCATACCCAAGAAGACTCGAGGCTGTAATCGCTGCCAAAGGTGCTTCAACATAGTACTGAGTAAAGGGTCTGAATACTTATGTAAATGTGATAGTTCATGTTTTTTTTTATACATTTGGTCAAAATGTTTAAAAACCTTTTTTTTGTGTGTAGATTGATGAGGGGGAAAAACTATTTAATAAATTTTAGAATAAAGCTATAACGTAACAAAATGTAGAAAAAGTCAAGGGGTCTGAATACTTTCGAATGAACTGTATGCTATAACAATACTTTAACACTCACAACTGAGACACAAACCACTCAGAGATCTTTGGTTATTCATTTACTAAAGTTGATCATGACATCACATTTAAAAAATGAAGAGAGAGAGAAAAAAACTGTTACAAGCGTTTACTACTGTAACAACAAGGTACTTCTGGTTGAAATCATCTCTGTCCTAATTTTATTACATTATATATTTAAAAAATTATATTAATTTTAATATTGTACCTGTAATCCCACCAAAGAAAAAAATAATAATCAGTGGTGCATACAAGACCACAGAAGCACACACAATCGCTATATCGCACTCACTCACTCATACATACACACACACCTTCTCACTCACACTAGGGAATGACACTTAATTCCCTCCACAGTCACAGCACACACAGCTAATGGAGTCCAAGGCCACAAGAAAGTCATATTGGGGTTTTAAAGGCTGGCTCCATTGAGACTGGTAGTGAAGGCTTAGTGCTGGCGGTGTGCTGGGCTCGTCGCCTGGTGTAGCACGATGCCACTACAAAGTCAAAATATATGGCTGCCGGGCGGTCTTATACTAAAAAGTGACAACAACAATTTTAGGTGGTGTAAAGTTGAAAAAAGTATTTTTCTAAATGACTTTATAGGAGTGCAGTGTATTACGCTGTAGTAGTCTTAATAGTAGCATTATAACGCACTCATTCTTCAAACAAGTATGTAAACATTGTTGGTGGGTTCAACACCTTACAGCCTCTGAGCTCCCCTCCATTCCCGAACAGTGTGCTTTATGTAGCTCACTGTGTAATGGCACCAAGGGAATACACCAAAGACAAAGAACAGTAGTCCCATCCTAGCCCTCAGAGGTCAGAAGGACCCCGACTCTTCATGACAGAGTCGTAGGAGGGGGGTGCCTCCAGGTCCCAGGGAGGAGGGGTGGGGGGCAACGGGGGGTGTAGAGAGGGGGTCACTCGCACAGAGTCCTCTGACATCTCTCTACGTATCCGGTCCAACCTCCTAGGGAGAGAGAGAAGGATTGTAAAGTATCGTGACAAACTCCCATGTCGCTCAAATTGCATTGTTTCATTGTCTCCAAGAATCATTTACTCGTCTCCAAGAATCCTTTCCTTGTCTCCTGTCCATCCTGCTCACTGTTAACAAACACATTTAGCATCTCCAGGCCTTCACGCATACAAGCCGCTGATGCGCGCCTTTGGAACATCTACATTTAAAAAAGTATAATAAATCCATTTAATATACAACATCACAATAAATCTATTATTTATTTTAGTCAGGTCTACAGAAACATTATGATGTGAATATAATGTATTTCAGAAGAACAGAATATGAGTTGGCCTACTGTATGTTATCTGGCTATCTGCCATGCCATAGGCTTGTTCATTTAGTAGATAAGATATGCTTGTAAATCCCGTGCCATTGTTTATATTATAAGATTTTATAGTAAAAATATAATTGATAACAGCTGAATAAAATAAAGGCAATTTTTCCGATTCTGGAGCAATTGTGCATATGAAGTGGCTATATTGAGCGTAAAAGTGATCATTTGAAACAGGTCCTATTCGCTAGATTTAGAGATATTTGGCAACTTTAATTGTGAATAATACAAACCTTAGAAATCAAAACATGAACTCAGGAAAAAAAAAAGAAATGTCCTCTCACTGTCAACTGCGTTTATTTTCAGCAAACTTAACGTGTAAATATTTTTATGAACATAACAAGATTCAACAACTGAGACATAAACTGAACAAGTTCCACAGACGTGACTAACAGAAATGGAATACTGTGTCCCTGAACAAAGGGGAAGGGGGTCAAAAGTAACAGTCAATATCTGGTGCACCAGCTGCATTAAGTACTACAGTGCATCTCCTCCGCATGGACTGCACCAGATTTGCCAGTTCTTGCTGTGAGATGTTACCCCACTCTTCCACAAGACACCTGCAAGACACGTGCTCAATGGGATTGAGATCCGGGCTCTTTGCTGGCCATGGCAGAACACTTGACATTTCTGTCTTGCAGGAAATCACGCACAGAACGAACAGTATAGCTGGTGGCATTGTCATGCTGGAGGGTCATGTCAGGATGAGCCTGCAGGAAGGGTACCACATGAGGGAGGAGGATGTCTTCCCTGTAACGCACAGCGTTGAGATTGCCTTCAATGACAACAAGCTCAGTCCGATGATGCTGTGACACACCGCCCCAGACCATGACGAACCCTCCACCTCCAAATCGATCCCGCTCCAGAGTACAGGCCTCGGTGTAATCCTCATTCCTTCAACGATAAACGTGAATCCGACCATCACCCCTGGTGAGACAAAACCGCGACTCGTCAGTGAAGAGCACTTTTGACAGTTCTGTCTTGTTCAGGGACGGTGGGTTTGTGCCGATAGGCGACGTTGTTGCCATTGATGTCTGGTGAGGACCTGCCTTACAACAGGCCTACAAGCCCTCAGTCCAGCCTCTCTCAGCCGATTGCGGACAGTCTGAGCACTAATGGAGGGATTGTGCGTTCCTGGTGTAACTCGGGCAGTTGTTGTTGCCATCCTGTACCTGTCCCGCAGGTGTGATGTTCGGATGTACCGATCCTGTGCAGGGTTTGTTACACGTGGTCTGACACTGCGAGGACGATCAGCTGTCCGTCCTGTCTCCCTGTAGTGCTGTCTTAGCCGTCTCACAGTACGGACATTGCAATTTATTGCCCTGGCTACATCTGCAGTCCTCATGCCTCCTTGCAGCATGCCTAAGGGACATTCACGCAGATGAGCAGGGACCCTGGTCATCTTTCTTTTGGTGTTTTTCAGAGTCATAACTGTGACCTTAATTGCCTATCGTCTGTAAGCTGTTAGTGTCTTAACGACCGTTCCACAGGTGCATGTTTATTAATTGTTCATGGTTCATTGAACAAGCATGGGAAACAGTGTTTAAACCCTTTACAATGAAGATCTGTGAAGTTATTTGGATTTTTACTAATTATCTTTGAAAGACAGGATCCTGAAAAAGGGACGTTTGGCAGCATGATGCGCCTATAGGCTATTGATGATTTGAGAAAGTCACAAAAAAATATTGTGCTCTGTTCCTTGCCTCAGGCTGCACAGCTGTTCTCTCATCAAGTGATCATATTTTCAATTTATCAGACTATTCTCAATTTAATCTTGTCTCTACTAATATGTAAAATTTGTTTAGATTTGTTTAGAAAATGTCCAATACGAATTCACTATAATTGTAAGCTAACTCTGTAAACCACCCTGCGCAATCAATGAACCAACAGCATCGCTTAGGCCTATACATTATTTCCAAGACTCATGGATAGATGGTTTAGAGCGTAGCATAAGGTAACCAGTCCATCTATCAGGTATCAAGGTAAGACCCAGATGCAGACCGAGTCGAAGCAACAATGTTTATTACAGCAACAGGGGCAAAAGGTACAGGACGGCAGGCATGGTCAGGCAGAGGTCGGTAACCTAGAGGTGGGGCAAAGGTACAGGACGGCAGGCTCAGGGGCAGGTCAGGCAGAGGTCGGTAATCCAGAGGTGGGGCAAAGGTACAGGACGGCAGGCTCAGGGACAGGCAGAGTGGTCAGGCGGATGGGTACAGGGTCAGGACAGGCAAGGGTCAAAAACCAGGAGGATGAGAAAAGAGTGACTGGGGAAAAGCACGACCTGACAAAAAAACGTTGGTTGACTTGACAAACAAGACGAACTGGCAACAGACAAA
Source organism: Brachymystax lenok tsinlingensis (assembly GCA_030435695.1). Lineage (NCBI taxonomy): Eukaryota > Metazoa > Chordata > Actinopteri > Salmoniformes > Salmonidae > Brachymystax > Brachymystax lenok. The sequence continues at coordinate 26,878,326 of CM059791.1, forward strand.
CAGAGAACACAGGTATAAATACACAGGGTATAACGGGGAATATGGGCGACACCTGGAGGGAAGTGGAGACAATCACAGACAGGTGAAACAGATCAGGGTGTGACGCCATCAAGTATGCATAATAATGCAGTCCACACACAAAGGCAATTACTAGAATTTGTTTTATTTTGGAGGCTAGACTAATTATGTACCAAAGACATCTTAAATCTGTTTTTTTGTTATGTCACATTGTCACATCACATTGAGGTGAGTTTTAAAAGCACAATACTGTCTTGATGAGTTTGATGTGATTTTCGATTGCATATGCATTGATGTCAGAGTGGTTAGAGGGACAATAGAGTACCAGGCTATTAGGACCTGATGGTCGTTAGTGTGTTGGGTACTACCAATGCATATCAAATAAAATAAAGATATGTCACATGCTTCCTAAACAACAGGTGAAGACTAACAGTAAAATGCTTACTTACGGCCCTTCCCAACAATGCAGGGAGGAAAAAAAAGATGAAAAATAGACAATACGAGGAGTGCATAAAAGAAGATTACCGTGACTGAAATTTTACTGCGGTCATGACTCATGACTGCAGTAACATCCCTGTGTGTGTGTGTGTGTGTGTGTGTGTGTGTTTACCTCTGGATGGCCAGGGCCTGGTGTGGGCTGTAGCGTGTTCCTGTGCGGGGGTGTAACAGGAAGTGTCCAGGTACGTCCAACACCTGTAGCGTTGTCATGACAATACAGAGTCCCGCGGTGGTCAGTGTTGCTCCGGTAACAGCCATCAGCACCCCCAGCCAGAGGGCTGGACCTTGCAGAGTCAGGAAACCCCCTACTACCTACATACATACATACAGTAAGCCAGGACACCATCTATATACTTGTTAACATTATAACCACACACACAGCTAGAATGCTGCACCCTCCTACCATCATCACAGGGCCTAGAGATAGCAGCATGCTCTGGGGAGATGGCCTCCTTCTCTCCGCCTGTCTGCCTGGAGTTACTCCCTGACTTGGCTCACACACACCACACTCCTCCTGCAACACCATCATACACAATCTGCAAGAGAGAGATGAGTGAGTGCAATGTTTACTGTTCATTTTGGATAGTTTATTTTCCATTTGTTACTTGTCAATTTCACTTGCTTTGGCAATGTAAACATGTGTTTTCCATGCCAATAAAGTCATTTAAATTGAGATATCAAAGAATCGGGTTAGAGAGTTATCAGATGATCACTTGTTGATTGAACTAGGGCATACCATTTTACTACTTTACCTTCTGAAGAGGGTTCTTGTTGCCAAGCAGGGGATAAAGTAAGGAGATTATTATTTAGTTTCTAAACATCTCCTTTTTTTTTTTTTTTTTACTAATTTCTTCAACTAGTTTAACTTCCTTTATGCTTTCCATGTGCCATGCGGGGTTGTGATTGTTATCTAAACAAAAATTAAGAATCTCAAGAATCAAATTCTTCTACTCGACCGAGACTATAATTTAAAACTCATCCCGTTTGCTTTGCCAGAGGTAATCTTGATCGGTCATTTTAATCCGTTGTAACGTTGCATCGCGGTCGACATTGAATGTGTGTCGAGTTGTGGGCAGGGCAGGACACTCGCCCCCGGTAGTCACACAGCCCCGTTCTGCGCGTGGTAAAAGGAAGTCGGTTTCTGAATGTTATTCGGTGACGGTAGGAGGAAAGGATCAAGGCAGAAAGAAGGGGCGGGAACGGAGAGAGACAGGGTGGGGCAGTGGCGGAGAAGAGAAAGATCTGGATATCGTCAGTGTTTTGTCAGAAACAACATGTTTGGCAGATTTAACTAGACGAAGCTGGGGGGGTGTATATGCCATTCCTATTGTGTGGCGTAATTAATTATCCATAGACTAGTTTTAAATTAGTTGGACAGTGTAGGTTATTATCTCTGAAGCAGATCACTTTGGTTCAAATTGTTTCAGTGAACAAGCAAACATATCATCTTCAATGATTAAACTGTGATGATTGACTGGCCAGTCAGTCATCTCTATTACCAGCATGTGTTGAGCGAGAGAGCCTAACCTGGAGCCTTATCGATGTAACGTTGCGTAGAAACTATTCTAAAATACTAATTCTGAACGGTATTTAGAACGTTCATACTCATAGAACATTTTGTGATTTATCAAACAATCCTACAAGCGTCATACGCACACCACAAGGAGATAACCATTGATAAATAGCAATTGTACTTAGCCTCAGTGGTTGTGCACGACCTTGGCTACTTACATTTCGAAACGCCCCAAATTAACCATATTTGGTCAAAATCATCCCTTTAAAATTTATTCAAGGTTGGTGGGTCCCTCTGCGGGACGGTTGAGCTAATTTAGGCTAATGCGATTAGCATGAGGTTGTAAGTAACATGAACATTTCCCAGGACATAGATGTTACCGATATTGGCCAGAAAGCATTCATTCTTGTTAATCTAACTGCACTTTCCAATTTACAGTAGCTATTACAGTGTAAAAAATACAATGTTATTGTTTGAGGAGAGCGCACCGTATTGAACATAAAAGGTTATTAACAAATTAGGCAGTCTTGATGCAAAATTTTGAACAGAAATGCACTGGTTCATTGGATCAGTCTGAAACTTTGTACACACACTGCTGCCATCTAGTGGCCAAAATATAAATTGCACCTGGGCTGGAGTAATACATTATGGCCTTTCTTTTGCATTTCAAAGATGGTACAAAAAAATATTAAAAAATATTTAAACGGTTGTTTGTTTTCTTAATATTATCTTTTACCAGATCTAATGTGTTATATTCTCCTACATTCCTTTCACATTTCCACAAACTTAAAAGTGTTTTCTTTCAAATGGTACCAAGAATATGCATATCCTTCCTTCAGGGCCTGAGCTACAGGCAGTTTTGGGTACGTCATTTTAGGCGATAATTTAAAAAAAGGGGCCAATCCTTAAGAGGTTTTTAAAGCCCAAGGGGAATATACAACGCCGTACCATTAAATTCAACGTGCAACCAAACAAAGCAAAGAAAAAACACTTTTCCTAAGCTGAAATACAGGTGCTAGTGTCAGAGATTGAGTAAAACCAAAATGTTTTTTTTTTTGGCTCGCTCAGTTGTGGCGTGACCCCCCATTGGGTTGTGCCGTGGCGGAGATCTTGTGGGCTATACTCGGCCTTGTCTCAGGATGGTAAGTTGGTGGTTGAAGATACCCCTCTAGTGGTGTGTGGGCTGTGCTTCGGCAGAGTGGGTGGGGTTGTATCCTGCCTGTTTGGCCCTGTCCGGGGGTATCGTCGGACGGGGCCACAGTGTCTCCAGACCCCTCCTGTCTCGGCCCCCAGTATTTATGCTGCAGTAGTTTGTGTCGAGGGGCTAGGGTCCGTCTGTTATATCTGGAGTATTTCTCCTCTCTTATCTGGTGTCCTGTGTGAATTTAAGTATGCTCTCTCTAATTATATATATTTTTTTTCCTCTCTCTCTCGGAGGACCTGAGCACTAAGACCATTCCTCAAGGCCTACCTGGCCTGATGACTCCTTGATGTCCCGAGTCCACCTGGCCGTGCTGCTTCTCCAGTTTCAACTGCTCTGCCTGTTTTATGAACATTTTAAAATCTTGTCCATGTTCTGTTATAATCTGCACCCGGCACAGCCAGAAGAGGACTGGCCACCCCTCACAGCCTGGTTCCTCTCTAGGTTTCTTCCTAGGTTTTGGCCTTTCTAGGGAGTTTTTCCTAGCCTCCGTGCTTCTACACCTGCATTGCTTGCTGTTTGGGGTTTTAGGCTGGGTTTCTGTACAGCACTATGTGACATCAGCTGATGTAAGAAGGGCTTTATAAATACATTTGATTTGATTGACTAGTAAAAATAAAAACATGCTAACATTGCTGTTCTGTAGAATGACCGAGTAGTGCGTTCCACCTGACCACCACATTCAGCAGCGTCTTTTTGCGCGTCACATAATCACTTGCACATAAAGCATGGAAACCTGTTCACGTAGTTGAAATCGTTTGGGGATATACAGTTGAAGTCGGAAGTTTACATACACTTATGTAGGAGTCATTAAAACTCGTTTTTTAACCACTCCACAAATTACTTGTTAATTAACAAACTATAGTTTTGGCAAGTCGGTTAGAACATAATTTTTCCAACAATTGTTTACAGACAGATTACTTCATTTGTAATTCACTGTATCCCAATTCCAGTGGGTCAGAAGTTTACATACACTAAGTTGACTGTGCCTTTAAACAGCTTGGAAAATTCCAGAAAATTATGTCATGGTTTTAGAAGCTTCTGATAGGCTAATTGACATCCTTCGAGTCAATTGGAGGTGTACTTGTGGATGTATTTCAAGGCCTACCTTCAAACTCAGTGCCTCTTTGCTTGGGAAAATCAAAAGAAAACAACCAAGACCTCAGAAAAAAAATTGTAGACCTCCACAAGTCTAATTCATCCTTGGGAGCAATTTCCAAATGCCTGAAGGTACCACGTTTATCAGTACAAACAATAGTACGCAAGTATAAACTCCATTGGACCACGCAGCCGTCATTCCGCTCAGGAAGGAGACACGTTCTGTCTCCTAGAGATGAACGTACGTTGATGTGAAAAGTGCAAATCAATCCCAGAACAACAGCAAAGGACCTTGTGAAGATGCTAGAGGAAATAGGTACAAAGTATCTAAACTCAGCAAAAAAAGGACCCTGTCTTTCAAAGGTAATTCATAAAAATCCAAATAACTTCACAGATCTTCATTGTAAAGGGTTTAAACACTGTTTCCCATGCTTGTTCAATGAACCATAAACAATTAATGAACACACACCTGTGGAACAGCCGTTAAGACACTAAGAGCTTGCAGGCTGTATTTAAGGTCACAGTTATGAAAACTTAGGACACTAAAGAGGCCATTCTACTGACTCTGAAAAACACCAAAAGAAAGATGCCCAGGGTCCCTGCTCATCTGCGTGAATGTACCTTAGGCATGCTGCAAGGAGGCATGAGGACTGCAGATAGGGCCAGGGCGATAAATTGCAATGTCCGTACTGTGAGACACCTAAGACAGCACTACAGGGAGACAGGATGGACAGCTGATCGTCCTCGCAATGTCAGACCACGTGTAACAACACCTGCACAAGATCGGTACATCCGAACATCACACCTGCGGGACAGGTACATGATGGCAACAACAACTGCCCGAGTTACACCAGGAATGCACAATCCCTCCATCAGTGCTCAGACTGTCCGCAATAGGCTGAGAGAGGCTGGACTGAGGGCTTGTAGGCCTGTTGCAAGGCAGGTCCTCGCCAGACATCAATGGCAACAACGTCGCCTATTGGCACAAACACACCGTCGCTGGACCAGACAGGACTGGCAAAAAGTGCTCTTCACTGATGAGTCGCGGTTTTATCTCACCAGGGGTGATGGTCGGATTCGCCTTGATCATGGAAGGAATGAGTGTTTCACCGAGGCCTGTACTCTGGAGTGGGATCGATTTGGAGGTGGAGGGTCCGTCATGGTCTGGGGCGGTGTGTCACAGCATCATCGGACTGAGCTTGTTGTCATTGCAGGCAATCTCAACGCTGTGCGTTACAGGGACGACATTCTCCTCCTTCATGTGGTACCCTTTCTGCATGCTCATCCTGACATGACCCTTCAGCATGACAATGCCACCAGCCATACTGCTCGTTCTGTGTGTGATTTCCTGCAAGACAGGAATGTCAGTGTTCTGCTATGGCCAGCAAAGAGCCCAGATCTCAATCCCATTGAGCACGTCTGGGACCTGTTGCATCGGAGGGTGAGGGCTAGGGCCATTCCCCCCAGAAATGTCGGGGAACTTGCAGGTGTCTTGGTGGAAGAGTGGGGTAACATCTCACAGCAAGAACGGGCAAATCTGGTGCAGTCCATGAGGACGAGATGCACTGCAGTACTTAATGCAGCCGGTGGCCACACCAGATACTGACTGTTACTTTTGATTTTGACCCCCCCTTTGTTCAGGGACACATTATTCCATTTCTGTTAGTCACATGTCTGTGGAACTTGTTCAGTTTATGTCTCAGTTGTTGAATCTTATGTTCATACAAATATTTAAGTTTGATGAAAATAAACACAGTTGACAGTGAGAGGACGTTTCTTTTTTTGATGAGTTTATATCCACAGTAAAACGAGTCCTATATCGACATAACCTGAAAGGCCGCTCAGCAAGAAGAAGCCACTTCTCCAAAACCGCCATAAAAAAGCCAGACTACGGTTTGCAACTCCACATGGGGACAAAGATCATACTTTGGTCCTCTGGTCTGATGAAACAAAAATAGAACTGTTTGACCATAATGACCTTCGTTATATTTGGAGGAAAAAGGGGGAGGCCTGCAAGCTGAAGAACACCATCCCAACCGTGAAGTACAGGGGTGGCAGCATCATGTTGTGGGGATGCTTGGCTGCAAGAGGGACTGGTGCACTTCACGAAATAGATTGCATCATGAGGAAAGAAAATTATGTGGATATATTGAAGCAACATCTCAAGACATCAGTCAGGAAGTTAAAGCTTGGTCGCAAATGGGTCTTCCAAATGGACAATGACCTTAAGCATACTTCCAAAGTTGTGGCAAAATGGACAACAAAGGCAAGGATTTGGAGTGGCTATCACAAAGCCCTGAGCTCAATCCTATAGAAAATTTGCGGGCAAAACTGAAAAAGTGTGTGTGAGCAGGGAGGCCTACAAACCTGACTCAGTTACACCAGCTCTGTCAGGAGGAATGGGCCAAAATTCACCCAACTTATTGTGGGAAACTTGTGGAAGACTACCTGAAACGCTTGACCCAAGTTCAACAATTTAAAGGCAATGCTACCAAATACTAATTGAGTGTATGTAAACTTCTGACCAACTGGGAATGGGATGAAATAAATAAAAGCTGAAAGAAATCATTCTCTCTACTATTATTCTGACATTTCACATTCTTAAAATTAAGTGGTGATGCTAACTGACCTAAAAAAGGGAATTTTTACAAGGATTAAATGTCAGGAATTGTGAAAAACTGAGTTTAAATATATTTGGCTAAGGTGTATGTAAACTTCCGACTTCCAACTGTATTTTATTTGGGTGCGTCAATTGCTCCAGTCATATTTGGGAACCCATCTTTGCAAATAAATCTCTTGGCTTCAAACTGTTGTGCGATTGTGTATGGAAATGATATGTGTTACTGTTCGTTTTGCTGATGATTGCATACAAAACATTGGCTCATCGCGGGCTGTGAGATGCCGAGCACTTGGATGAACACCGGAATGGCATGTGTTTGCTTTTTTTAAAGTAGGTCTTAAATCCCGCAAAAATCCTATAACATTGGTTTTGGCAAACGATATCTGATGAGCCAATCTGTACTCTGCAGAAAAACTCCCACCTGTCTCTAAAAACGAGCTCTCTGAAAAATACAGCATGTGACAAATCTTCCAAAAGCTAAATTAGCCATCTCTCATTCGATTATCCATTATCTCAGTATTTTATAGTATTTCAACAATAGTTCAGTTTCACACACAGGCCTACCTCTAATTTAACAAATTCTACTTTATATGGATTATTATTTTAACAAATGCACTCACGTGGTCAAATTATAGGCTATAGCAGGTCAAGATACTTGGCTAGATCTCAAATCAATTTTATGTGTTTAGCAGATGTTATTGTGGGTGTAGCGAAATGCCTGTGTTTCTAACTCCGATAGTGAAGTAATATCTAACAAGTAATATCTAACAATTTCACAACATATAGTCAACACACACAAATCTAAGTAAAATAATGGAATTAAAATAATATAAATATATGGAAGTGGAGGTGTTGTTTCCTACCATCACCACCTGGGGGCGACCCATCAGGAATTCCAGGACCCAGTTGCGCAGGGCAGGCTTCAGACCCAGGACCTGAGCTTACAGTTTTTCTCAGTCGCTTTGGTGCATTTCTTAGATAAAAAGTGCAATTCTTGATACTACTTGTACAAATTCCAAATCATCTAGTCACTTGTGCACATCATTAAAGCAATTTCTTATTCCTTTGAACAAATTGCAATTGCTTTTGTACATATTGCAATTGATAATGTACAAGTGTCAGCTTTTTTCCACATTTTCAATTGCTCATGTCATGTTGATCAAAATATAGTAGATGGTTCTCTGTTGAATAGTCTTACCCCTCAAAACATCTAGACATTAGTTCCTTGCATAAGCCATTACATGCAAAATTGTTGAACTATTTGTCATAAACTGTCAAGCATAGTTTTACACATTTCTATTAGACCTTTTGTACAAAAATGGGGATTGATGAATCGTGCAGGTGAAATTGACCCTCACTCATGAAGGAATGTAAAGTGTTAGTTCAACCAACAATCAACCAGTTGTCTAAATTGCTCAAAAGGTGCATCTCATGAAGAATCAATTGGCAAGCATATATAGACAGACCACAACACAGAGTTGCAATTTTCCAATAATGGATGGACCTGGAAACGAACAGGGTCAACAGCCAAGAGGAGGAAGAAGAGGAGCAAGGATGTGTGGTGGAAGGCAAAACAGAGGAAGAGGCAGAAGAGGACATAGGCGCATATGTGATGACATAAGGGCTATTGTAGACCATGCTGTCAATCATGGCCTTACAATGGCTGAGGCGGGTCGAAGGGTGCAGCCGAAAATTGGGAGATCAACCGTGTCCTCAATAGTTCAAACGTTTCGAAGAGAGAACAGGTATGTCCACCAATGTACAGTGCACTGTTACTGTATATAAGCAGTATACTGTATACTTCCTACAATGCTTCATATTACAGTAGTCCACTTGTATTTCACAGCATACAGAAATATACTCTATACAGATACATACTGCACCTTACATGCACCCACCTGTATGTTTTACAGTAAAATGTGTGTTCGCATAGTTTTTGTCTATGTGAAAGTGTGCGATGCATCACTGCATTTTTCCCCACATAGGACTGCAAGATTACCTCAAACCGGTGGCAGAGGACGCCTTTTCACACCTCAACAGGAGGAGGCTATTTGCACCATGGTCCGAGCAAACAATGCCATGAGACTCAGGGAAATACAAAGGACCATTATAGAAGACAACAATGTCTTTGAAAACATCCATACAGTTAGCATCTCAACCATCGACAGGGTGCTGCATAGACACCAGATGAGTATGAAACAGCTGTACCGTGTACCATTCCAAAGGAATGAGGACAGAGTTAAGGAGCTACGGTACCAGTATGTACATGTAAAACATATATCTATGTAACTACTTTACAGCAACATTTTATAGTGATACATAGTACAGTAAGCATAAACTGCACACATTTCCATTGCTGTGGAAGGAACATGCAATATATGTACATTTTATGTCACTCTTCCTTACCAAAACAAATTCAACTGTGTGTTCTTGGATATAGCGTATAATGGAGTTGGAATCAAGTGAACCCTCTCGCAACTTTGTATACGTGGATGAGGCTGGCTTCAACCTGACCAAATGCAGAAGGCGGGGTCGGAATATCATCGGTCACAGAGCTACTGTGGATTTGCCAGGCCAACGGGGAGGAAATATCACCATGTGTGCTGCTATTTCGGAGCATGGTGTCCTCAACCCATATCCCCCTTATAGGGCCATACAACACCCAGCATCTACTCAACTTTTTAGAGACTCTCTACAGGTCTCTCATCCCTGATGATGAGAGGGGTCTGTTTAGAGAGGATTTGCCAAAGTATGTGGTCATTTGTGATAATGTGTGTTTCCATCGATCAAACATCATAAGGCAATGGTTTGTGACCCACCCGAGGATGCTCATAGAATTCCTCCCACCTTTTTCACCATTCCTTAACCCAATTGAGGAGTTATTTTCAGCATGGAGGTGGAAGGTGTACGATCGTCAGCCACACACACAGATGACCTTGCTGGCTGCAATGGATGCAGCATGTGAGGACATCACAGTAGACGCCTGCAGAGGATGGATAAGGCATTCCAAAAGATTCTTTCCACGTTGCATTGGAAGGGAAAATATCCGGTGTGATGTGGATGAGAATATGTGGGCCGACAGACAGGAACGTCTGGATGTGTAGAGACCGCACTAGAACAGTGCTGCGGGCAAAGTTGTGCCTTAGAGGTGGTTTCCTGTGTTTCTTTCTAATTTAGTTTTTTTTCCTTTGTGCCCCTTAGGTTGTCCAGTCTCTTTCAATCAATAACCCACATACAGTAATATGTAAATAGTACTGTTGAAATTGATATATGCCATAGAAGTGCAGCCTTGTGCATTTTCAATACAGTAACTGTCATCCAAACTGTAGCCTAAGTTTACATCAGGTAATACTGTCAAAGTACACAGTTACATTGACAACATGCCTAAACATATTGACGACCTTGTTCGTGAACAATGACTCAATGAATTATCATTCTGATGACACTGACATGATCATTGGCATGAATATTTACTTTTGAGAGATGTACTAAGGATTTTTAGTGACTGACTAGCTTTAGAAACATATCTATTGTATATTGCAGTTTGTACAAATTGTTCTGAGAATTGCACTTATTATTTTGCACATGTTAGGGATGATGTGAAAAATGCACCAAAGCGACTGAGAAAAACTGTAATGATGAGCTTGGAGGGTACTATGGTGTTGAATGCTGAGCTATAGTCAATGAACCGCATTCTTATGATGGTGATTGCATCGTCTGTGGATCTATTGGGGCGGTCAGCAAATTTAAGTGGGTCTAGGGTGACAGGTAAGGTAGAGGTGATATGATCCTTGACTAGTCTCTCAAAGCACTTCATGATGACTGAAGTGAGTGGTACGGGGCGATAGTCATTTAGTTAAGTTACCTTTGCTTTCTTGGGTACAGGAACAATGGTGGCCATCTTGATGCATATGGGAACAGCAGACTGGGATAAAGAAGAGATTGAATATGTCCATAAACACACCAGCCAGCTGGTCTGCGCATCCTCTGAGGACGCGGCTAGGGATGCCGTCTGGGCCGGCAGCCTTGCGAGGGTTAACACGCTTAAATGTCTTACTCACGTCAGCCACAGAGAAGGAGAGCCCACAGTCCTTGCTAGTGGGCTGCTCCGGTGGCACTGTGATATCCTCAAAGCAGGCGAAGAAAGTGTTTAGCTTGTCCGGAAACAATACGTACGTGTCCGCGACGTGGCTGGTTTTCCTTTTGTAGTCCGTGATTGTCTGTAGACCCTGCCACATTCATCTTGTGTCTGAGCCGTTGAATTGTGACTCCTCTTTGTCTCTATACTGACTACACTGTTTGTATTCTGCCATATTCCCAGTCACCTTGCCATTGTTAAATGCGTTGGTTTGCGCTTTCAGTTTGGCGCAAATGCTGCCATCTCTCAACAGTTTCTGGTTAGGGTAGGTTTCAATAGTCACAGTGGGTACAACCTCTCCTATAGACTTCCTGATAAACTCAGTCACCGTATCAGTATATTCGTCAATGTTATTGTCAAAGTGTACCCGGAACATATCCCAGTCCGCGTGATCAAAACAATCTTGAAGTGTGGATTCCGATTGGTCAGACAAGCGTCGAATAGTCCTTAGCACGGGTATTTACTGTTTGATAATATGGTCGGCATTTGATTGTGGTATTCTAGGTCGGGTGAACAAAAGGACTTGAGTTCCTGTATGTTATCACAATCACACCATGAGTCGTTAATCATGAAACCTACACCCCCGCCCTTCTTCTTCCTGGAGAGATATTTATTCCTGTCTGCGTGATGAACTGAGAACCCAACTGGCTGGACTGACTTAGACAGAGAGCCATGTTTCTGTGAAACAGAGTATGTTACAATCCCTGATGTCTTTCTGGAAGAAATCCTCGCCCTGAGCTCGTCCACTTTATTATCGAGACTGAACATTAGCGAGTAATATTCTCGGAAGCGGTGGGTGGTGTGCGCGCCTCCTAAGTCGGACTAGAAGACCACTCCAAGTACCTCTCCTCTGCAAGCTGTGTTTTGGGTTGGCCTCTGAAATCAGTTAAATTGCCCTGGGGGGTTCAAACAAAAGATCAGATTCAGGAAAGTCGTGTTCCTAATCGTAATGCTGGTGAGTTACAGCTGCTCTGATATCCAGTAGTTCTTCCCGGCTGTATGTAATAAAACCCCAACAATTCTGGGCTTATAATGTAAGAAATAATAAATAAAAAAGAGAGGGCATGGCAGCCCTCTCTGTCGGCGCCATTTCTTTGTTACTTCAGCCATACCCGTTGCTGACAGGTGTATAAAGTTGAGCACACCGCCATGCAATCTCCATAGACAAACATTTGCAGTAGAATGGTCTTACTGAAAAGTTCAGTGACTTTCAACATGGCACCATCATAGGATGCGATGCCACCTTTCCAACAAGTAAATTCATCCAATTTCTGCCCTGCTAGAGCTGCCCCAGTCAACTGTAAGTGCTGTTATTGTGAAGTGGAAACTTCTAGGAGCAACAACGGTTCAGCCGAGAAGTGGTAGGCCAAACAGCTCACAGAAAGGGACCTCCAAGTGCTGAAGCATGTAGCCCGTAAAAATAATCTGTCCTCTGTTGCAACACTCACTACCAAGTTCCAAACTCTGGAAGCAATGTCAGCACAACAACTGTTCGTCAGGAGCTTCATGAGATGTCTTTCCATGGCCCGAGCAGCCGCACATATGCCTAACATCACCATGTGCAATGCCAAGCGTCAGTTGGAGTAGTGTACAGTCATTGGACTCTGGAACTCTGGAAACGAGTTCTCTCGAGTGATGAATCACACTTCACCATCTGGCAGTCCTGGTTCGGGCAATTTGTATTTTTTTATTTAACCTTTATTTAACTAGGTTAGGGTAGGTTCAAACCCTCCCCTAACCCGGATGATGCTGAGCCAATTGTGTGCCGCACAATCACAGCCAGTTGTGATACAGCCCAGGATTGAACCAGGGTCTGTAGTGATGGCTCTAGCATTGAGATGCAGTGCCAGACTGCTGCGCCACTCGGAAGCCCTAAAAGACAGTTTGGGCTAGGCCCCTTCGTTCCAGTGAAGGGAAATCTTAATGCTACAGCATACAATGACATTCTGTGCTTCCAACTTTATGGCAACAGTTTGGGGAAGGTGCCTTTCCATGACAATGCCCCTGTGCACAAAGCGAGGTCCATACAGAAAGTGTTTGTCGAGATCGGTGTGGAAGAACTTGACTAGCCTGCACAGAGCCGTGACCTCAACCCCATCGAACACCTTTGGGATGAATTGGAACACGCCAGGCCTAATCGCCCAACATTAGTGCCCGACCTCACTAATCCTCATGGCTGAATGGAAGCAAGTCTCTGCAGCAATGTTCCAACATGTAGTGGAAAGCCTTCCCAGATTAATGTAGGCTGTTATAGCAGTAAAGAGGGGACGAACTCTATATTAATGCCGATGATTTTGGAATAAGATGTTTGATGAGCAGCTGTCCACATACTTTTGTTCATGTAGTGTATGTTGCATGAATTCACAATGGAAATACAATGGAATAAAAAATTATTTAATGATTACTCTCCCAACTTCACACATTTTCAACATATATTTTCCCCATTCTACGCTTGGCAAGCAGTTCCCTTATTCCGCCACTTGCCACTGTGCATATGCAACGTCATGGCTGTGCTTAAATTTGTGCAGACTCATTCCAACTTTCAGATTGATAAATCTCACCCTTTGTGTGGAAATTATCCCACACATGGTTTACACACAGATTTGTGCCTATGCATTACTGATAAATGAGGCCCCTGGAATCTAATTCCTAAATTCAGTCTTATACAACCAAATTGCACAGAATGTGCATTTATAAAATACCATAATTTAATCATTAATCAGCCAAGGAGATATACATCTCTGGGCTGATTGTGTATGTGGAGCCTGTTTCTACATACTACATTTTCCTTGTGGCAGGACAGGTGGGTCATCATGTGTTACAGATTGACCGTGCAGAGCCTTTAATGGTCATGTCTAGATGGGATACTGCTTTTGTCAAATTTGACGTCCGTTTTTTGTATTTTAGCTAACATTTTTCCTAAACTTAACAACCTGCTACATTAATGATCCTAACCCGCCGCGTAAATTCTCCTAAAAGCATTTTTATGCTTGATCTGAAAATGTGGTAGGAGACACCATATGGAGGGTGCAATTGCGGGGCCTCTGGAGTCATGCAGAGGCCAAATTGAGCTCCATAATTTTGTAACAATGTTGAGGGATCCACATAGCGCTGTTTGCTTTGCATTGACATGATTGTTTGACGGTAGATGGGGGCGGGAGGTCCTGTATTAACACAAGCTCACTTCCTTTACAACTTACTTCATAACAGCTGTAATCAACTGCTCTGCGCTGATCCGCGAAACACAAGAAGTATGAATGCCCTGATTTCTGCAGAGGCCGTCTCGCCGTAAAGCTGCACGGCAAATGCAGACGACAGATTGACCATGCATCGCCTTTAAACCTGCTAAGAAAAGTCAGTGTTGACTAAAGCTGTATCCCTTCTAGACAAAACCTTTTAGAGGGGGCTGGATGTGGTCTGTGTAGGGTTTGTCTAGCATGTCGACTGACCACTAGATGTCCTCGTAGACAATGTATCACATTTGGATTTCAAAAGGACTGCTAAGATTACATGTCATTTCAAGTATTCAAATTATTTTGTTGAACTTTACATAATTAAACAGTATTTAACTTTTATATTCTGTTATACATGCATATACTGTAAAGAGCTAGAGGCACTGCGGACATTGAGTGTGGTTTGCACTTTTGGGCTATTCCATCGGTTCCTTTGCACCAGGCAAACTCAATGTCTCATTTAAAAGGTAGCTTGTGAAAACATGCTCAACTACAGGTTGTTGAAGACAGACAGATAATATGCTGCTCAGAGTGTTGCTTTAGGGAAATCTCCTTTCCTGCTTTTTCCTATCGGCTGACAGCTGATTGGAAGAGCCTGAGTGAAGGGTGTGGCCAGAGTATTCCTCCACCAGTGTGGTGGGTGGAGGGGTGAAGGCAGTGTGTGGGCCTGTCTGAAGTGATGTCACACCTCAAAGCTGATCTCCCGTGATCGACCAAACAGGGGTTCAGAGGCCAGGTGTGTGTCTGAGTAGGCGCGGCGCAGGTGGGTGGAGCTACAGGTGGTCTTTATGGCGACCTCGTAGGGAGGTGGGGGGCCCAGCCCGGGGGGGTAGCGGGAGGGGGGGCTGAGTGGGGGGTAGTCCACATCATTAGCCCCATACACACCTCGCCGCTGGGGCTCGGTCCTAGACACACACACACACACACACACACAAAGGACAGTTACAGTACATGCACAGTGCATTGTAACCTTTCATTTACCTTTTATGCACTTTAAATTCAACAATAACAATTCAAGAAGGATGCGTTACCTCTGCAGAAGGGCTGACTGGGACTCTGGGAAGTGTCCAACAGGACCACGGGGGGCTGAAGAGGATGTGTCCCAGGTCAGGATGGGCGTACCGGCCAGGGTAGTTGAGGTCTGGGAGTGGGTAGGGATAGTTGGGGTGTTCTCCCTGGTGGGGGTATTGGGGGAAGTTGGGGTACTCTCCCTGGCTGTACTCTACCTGGTGCTTGTTACTCATGGCCCAGAGAAGCCCCAGGATCAGCATGACGGCTCCCAGCACCACACAGCACAGAGAGAATGCCTGCAGACGGCTCTGTAATAATAATAAACAACATTATTTTAATATTAATCATAACAGTAATAATAATAGATTGTACATGTATTTCTTTATAGTACCCACCTGTGAGGAGGTGAGAAAGGCAGTGGAGCCGCCTGTCGCGATGAGAAAGACTCCGAGGAAGATGGCTCCGTGGTGGAGCGAAGGCATCTCTCTGGGACCCCCGGGGATGAGGTTTGTGTGTGTTAGTTTCTGTGGTTCAGGGAAGGCATCTCCCTCTCTATGGGACCACCAGGGATGTAACCCCCTGGTAAATAACCCGTTAGGCGTGCTCTGTTCTGGTCAGTTCCATGGGACCTGGTCCCATTCCAAGTGTGGTTCCCAGGTCCGTGTGGGTTATTTGGATTCAAGAAGCAAAGATGAATGGATTTGAAGTTAAATGAGAGTTAAAGTTGAAAAACATTTCCACAGAGTCTCATTATCTTCAGATACAGCAGTAGAAATACAAATAAAATGGAGGAAATGCTGGTTTTCTTTTATTCCTTCCAGACTGGATGATGAAATGAAGACAAAAGATGAGGTGATCGCCATCAATTTCTTTTAGAATAATAGAGACCCATTTTCCAATGATATCCAGAGGCTCACATAAAAAATTGTCAATATCATATAGTTTCTTAGATGAAGACACTGAAAGCAGGAGAGAATCATCCGGGAGGGCTAAGTGAGTGAGTGAGAGAGAGAGAAAAAAAGAGAATTAGTGTGTGGTGTGTGTGTTCCGGGCAGGAGAGACAGACGAGCTGACAGCAGAGCCCATTAATTACTGGCGCCCCACCCACTGTCTAATGTGTGTGTACAACTCACCAGCCTAGTAACGCTCCCTTCATGTGTGTGCATGTTTGCATGCCTCGGCGTATGTGTGTTCGCATGTTCACTCCTTTTAATATGAACCAACAATTAAACTGAATTAAACTGAAAACAATCAGTCAGAAATCTCTTCTGTGCCAGTGCTTGACTTGGACTGAAATAGGAGTCGGTACTCATTTTGGGTACTGTTTATATTTAGGTTCAGGAGCTCCACAATACTTTTGAGCTACTATTCTATAATAGGAACAGGAGCTCAAGCAGTATAACATTTGAGGTGTTGGTACTCAGCTCCGGTGAGCTCCTCCTGCCCAAGTCAAGCACAGCTCCTGTCACTGTGACAGTTCATAGATGTGGCTAAAGCTATGTATCCAGACCTACCTCACTGTATGGCTAGGGTATATGGTATTATTTATCTAGTTTGATTTCAGACTAATAGTTAACTATGGATATTTAAGGCTGTATTCACACATTAGATTTTTTTTCATTGGTTAGGGTTTTATGTATCCTAATAATCGATATAGTTTTATTACCTGTTTTATTGTAGTAATTGGTATATTTTTATTTCCTGGCTATATGATCGCTATAACTACTATTGTAATTATAAGAAAGTTATAATAGTTTGTTATAGTTTAATTAATATAGCCTATGTTTTTCATACAGTTTAATAATTGTATCATGCATACAATAGGATATTGAAACACTGTAGGTCTAGTTTAATATTAGTAGATTTTTTTGTTTTATTCGTTTTACAACGTTTTACTGACTTATATCATGTATCCACTGTATTACCTAACTGTTGTGTGTTAATGAAGGCATGAGCAGGGGGTGAATGGTGTGACGAGCTTTCTGCTCTCTGATTGGACGAAGCGCACCGACATAGCAACTGGAGTTATCCCGATTGACGCATTGTTCGCCAATGAGCACCGGCCAGAGGAGGGGCTAGCCGACCACCCAGCCAGACTCGCATATCAGAGAGAACGACAGGAGTGGCTGGATTCTAACTTCATAATGTACACACCTATCTATCTATGTGTGTAAGTGTGTGTGAATTGATGTGTGAATGTATGTATGTGTTGGCATAAAGAATCTGTGTTGGATTTTAAAAGCAGAAGCTTTTTAATCTGGCATCGCGCGCTCCCAACTAAAGGTCATAGAAGATCGATTGTTCCTAGAAGGGATTTTCTCTCTGGAAAAGTCCCACTGGACTATCATAAGGCCAGTAGACCAACAGAGCGGTAAAGATGGATCCGTTGCTGTATCTTGGTGGACTGGTAGTCCTATTTCTGTTGTGGATCAAGGTGAAAGGCTTGGACTACGTGATCGTTCATCAGAGATGGATATTCGTCTGTCTGTTTCTGCTGCCGCTCTCAGTCATATTTGATGTATATTATTACCTGCGCGCGTGGCTCATCTTCAAGATGTGTTCCGCGCCTAAACAGCACGACCAGCGCGTACGGAACATCCAGAGACAAGTAAGGGCACGAGGCTGAATATCAATTATGCATGCACTCCTGTGATTATACTCTATTCAAATAAGTTGTTAATATTAAAGGCCCCGAACAGTGATTCTGATTCCCATGTAAAATAGCCTATTGGGTGACTAAAATATCACAAAAATATTTGTTTTGGATAGGAGTTGAAATTTATTTTAGAAAAATTACTAACTACCAGGAAGTTTGAAAAGACAGGGTGAGTGGGCAGGGAGCTTATATTCATGAGCTTGCCTTGACTGACTGCTCTAAAACGCCTATGTCAAGCAACTTGGATGCAGTGAGCAGTGTTGCAGTAATCGTCAAGCAAATTTGGTGATCCACAAAGCAACTCAAACAACATTGAAATTGCATCAATTATGTCAACTTTTTTTTAATACATCTCCCGTTTGGCATGTCTCTTGTTATGTGGTTCACAGCAACACTGACTGATGTGTTGACTTGACAACTGCTTCAGAGTTTTGAACAATCCTCCCCCATTTTGTTCCATGCTGGCTGAAGCCCTATCTTTGCCATAGATGAATAGGGTAAACTTTTAAATATATTTGCTGACACCCTACTGTAAAATGTTGGCACCAGTAGAGTAGCTATCTAGCTATATAAACCACGCCCCTCTGCAAACACGCCTTCTTCATAGTTGGTTACAAAGCGGTACTTATTTAAATTAGGTAAGAGAATATCATGTTATCATTGGTGTATTAAAATTAGGGTTAGGGTGACGTTAGTAACTTTATGATCAGACTATCAATGTAGAAGCAACAGTCATTTTTCATAATTTGGTCATCATACTGTACTTTGATCTGGTTTAATCCAAATATCATTGATCAGGACTCTCAATTACATTACATTACACATAAGAGTCATTCTGTAGGGGGGGGAGTTTTGTTATGATCCTTGATGCTCGGTCTGAACATTAACATGCCTCGCTTGCTGTACAGTTTTGGAAGCATAAGGACCTTATCTTTCATATCAGCGAGAAGTCATAAAATACGTTTAAATTGATACACACCTTGATAGGATTAGTGTTCCCACACGGCCGTATCTCCATGCTACAGCGCTTGTTCAAGGAAAACAGACAGAAGACAAGAAGCGACCACCTGTGCTAATTAGTTATCTAGCATGTGTGTAAGTGTAACTCAGGAAGTGTAGCAGAAGTGTCGTTTCGTCGGATGGACACACCCATAGCTGAAAGGATCTGTACAAACACTAGCTGTAGTAGTTATCTTTTTTATTTGAAGTATTGTTTCTCACTGATGAAATGTAAGGGCCATATGCTTTGAAAGCCGTATCGCAAGCAAATATGCGTAGGACTACTGTCTTAATAAAACACAATCAACATTTCCAGATGTTGCACACCCGCGTTCAGACAATCAGGTTACATCAGTCTGTTATTTACCCCTGCCTGAACACAGTGCAGCAACATCAGGAAGTAGAATTAGCCACTAGCATGGTGGAAATGTTTTATTAAGACAGTACGCATATTTTCCCAGTTCTTCTAGGTCGGGGGACCGTTAAATTAAAAGTTTAGGAAACCGACACCTTTGCAGCCTGAATGAAGGATGTTTTATGTACGAGCCGGTCGCTGGGGGACACAATTGCATAGCCGGCTGGGCACATTGAAGTCAAACTCAGATTAAACAATAGAAGGAATAATAGAGCCAGATAGTACCATCTGGTGGCCGGTTGGGCCTCTACTCTACTACCCTACAGGCCTATTAATTGATAACTTGTGCAGTGCTATTACAGTCTAAATTCTAACATGTTATGTTCTCTGGACCTTCACACAGGTTCCTGATAATAACCCCAGGTGTGTGTGTTCCTAAACACGGATCCCTGATAACACCAGATGATAACAGATCAAATTATAATACATTGTGTGTGTGCGACTGTGTTGTGAAATTCCTGGGGTGAGGGACTTTAATCCCTCTCTTCCTAAAGGGATTTTGGAAAGAACAAGGGATTTGGGAATGGAAGAGAGATAACAAACTGTGCAGGGTTCACTGCGTAGATCTCGGAATGTGTGTGAGTGTATTCTGGGAGCTCAGCATTTCAGCATGGTATCAGATATTGTATTTCCCGTGTGTCGGTTCAAATTCAAATTCTTGCTTCCATGTGTAATGTTCTGTAGGGATTAATTTACTGGGAAAAGCAGGAGTACCGGCTTTAACGATTGAACCCAGGACAAGTCCACTACCTATCTATCTTCTATGCAGTGGTGATTTTAGCATGTAAATCTTGGTGGGGCAAAAAAAAATTAAATGTGGGATGCATGCCAGCAAAGCCACAACACTAAACAATACATGAATTGCACTATAACGGTGACAAACGGTGCACACAAACTGTTAGGGCCTACATAAAGCTGTCCCAACAGCAGAGTCCTAACAGCAGTCCCAACACCTTACCACTGCTAGACCTGGTCTCTGACGAACTATCAAACAGGCAAAGTATCAATACAGGACTAAGGTCTAATCGTACTACACAGGCTCTGACGCTCGTGGATGTGGCAGGGCTTGCAAACCATTACAGACTACAAAGGGAAGCACAGCCGAGAGCTGCCCAGTGACACGAGCCTACCAGATGAGCTAAACTACTTCTATTCTCGCTTCGAGGCAAATAACACTGAAACATGCATGAGAACACCAGCTGTTCCGAAAGACTGTGTGATCACCCTCTCCGCAGCCGATGTGAGTAAGACCTTTAAACAGGTCAACATTCACAGGGCCGCAGGGCCAGACAGCTTACCAGGACGTGTACTGCGAGCATGCGCTGACCAACTGCCAAGTGTCTTCACTGACATTTTCAACCTCTCCCTGTCCGAGTCTGTAATACCAACATGTTTTAAGCAGACCACCGTAGTCCCTGTGCCCAAGAACACTAAGGTAACTTGCCTAAATGACTACCGACCCGTAGCACTCACGTCTGTAGTCATGAAGTGCTTTGAAAGGCTGGTCATGGCTCAAATCAACACCATCATCCCAGAATCCCTAGACCCACTCCAATTTGCATACCGCCCCAACATATCCACAGATGATGCAATCTCTATTGCAGTCCACACTGCCCTTCCCCTCCTGGACAAAAGGAACACGTGAGAATGCTATTCATTGACTACAGCTCAGTGTTCAACACCATAGTGCCCTCAAAGCTCATCAATAAGCTAAGGACCCCGGGACTAAGCACCTCCCTCTGCAACTGGATCCTGGACTTCCTGACGGGCCGCCCCCCAGGTGATAAGGGAAGATAACAACACATCCGCCATGCTGATCCTCAACACGGGCCCCTTAGGGGTGCATCCTCAGTTCCCTCCTGTACTCCCTGTTCACTCATGACTGCACGGCCAGGCACGACTCCAACACCATCATTAAATTTGCAGATGAGACAACAGTGGTTGGTCTGATCACCGACAACGACGTGACAGCCTATAGGGAAGAGGTCAGAGACCTGGCCGTATGGTGCCAGGACAACAACCTCTCCCTCAATGTGATCAAGACTATGGAGATGATTGTGGACTACAGGAAAAAGAGGACTGAGCATGCCACCATTCTCATCGACGGGGCTGCAGTGGAGCAGGTTGAGAGCTTCAAGTTCCTTGGTGTCCACATCACCAACAAACTAACATGGTCCAAGCACACCAAGACAGTCGTGAAGAGGGCACGACAAAACCTATTTCCCCTCAGGAGACTGAAAAGATTTGGCATCAAATCAAATCTAATTTAATGGTCACATACACATGGTTAGCAGATGTTAATGCGAGTGTAGCGAAATGCTTGTGCTTCTAGTTCCGACTATGCAGTAATATCTAACAAGTAATCTAACAAATTCACAACAACTACCTCATACACACAAATGTAAAGGGTTGAATAGATGTACATGTACATATAAATATATGGATGAGCGATGGCGTGCGGCATAGGCAAGATGCAGTAGATGGTATAGAATACAGTTGAAGTTGGAAGTTTACATACACTTAGGTTGGAGTCATTAAAACTTGTTTTTCAACCACTCCACAAATTTCTTGTTAACAAACTATAGTTTTGGCAAGTCGGTTAGGACATCTACTTTGTGCATGACACAAGTAATTTTTCCAACAATTGTTTACAGACAGATTATTTCACTTATAATTCACTGTATCCCAATTCCAGTGGGTCAGAAGATTACATACACTAAGTTGAATGTGCCTTTAAACAGCTTAGAAAATTCTGAGCTGTTTAAATGAAGAACAACATCAAAGGACCTTGTGAAGATGCTGGAGGAAACAAGTACAAACGTATCTATATCCACAGGGTCCTTTGCTGTTGTTCTGGGATTAAAGTACGTTCATCTCTAGGAGACAGAAGGCGTCTCCTTCCAGAGTGGTATGACGGCTGCGTGGTCCCATGGTGTTTATACTTGCGTACTATTGTTTGTACAGATGAATGTGGTATCTTTAGGCGTTTTGAAATTGCTCGTAAGGATGAACCAGACTTGTGGAGGTCTACACATTTCTTTCTGAGGTCTTGGCTGATTTCTTTTGATTTTCCCATGATGTCAAGCAAAGAGGCACTGAGTTTGAAAGTAGGCCTTGAAATACATTCACAGGTACACCTCCAATTGACTCAAATGATGTCAATTAGCCTATCAGAAGCTTCTAAACCATGCCATAATTTTCTGGGATTTTCCATGTTGTTTAAAGACACAGTCAACTGTATGTAAACTTCTGACCCACTGGAATTGTGATACAGTGAATTATAAGTGAACAATTGTTGGAAAAATTACTTGTGTCATGCACAAATTAGATGTCCTAACCGACTTGTCAAAACTATAGTTTGTTAACAAGAAATTTGTGGAGTGGTTAAAAAAAAAGAGTTTTAATGACTCCAACCTAAGTGTATGTAAACTTCCGACATCAGCTGTAACGTTGGTAACCAATTTACGAAAAAATTGAGCTTAATCTTAATCTACAGTATAATACTGTCTGTGTGTTGCAGGTGCGCGAATGGAGGAAGGAGGGGGGGAAAACCCACATGTGTACAGGTCGTCCAGGCTGGCTGACTGTCTCTCTCAGAGTGGGGAAATACAAGAAGACCAATAAGAACATCATGATCAACATGATGGACATACTGGAGGTGGACACACAGAGACAGGTAGGAGATCAAACACACACACACACACACACACACACTGTAGCTCTGTATATAAAAGTGTGTGTGTGTAAACCCGTATGACCTGGACATGTGCGTGTATAACAGGTGGTTCGTGTGGAGCCCCTGGTCAACATGGGCCAGATAACTGCTCTCCTCAACTCCCTGGGCTGGACTCTGCCTGTGCTGCCAGAACTGGACGACCTCACTGTCGGTACGCTATGCATCTCGTTACCATATCATCTGCATATCATCCTCATATATTGTTGTATATGGCTCTGGTTAAATTGTTATATTGTGTATATGTTATTTTATAAACTGGGTGGTTCGAGCCCTAAATGCTGATTGGCTGACAGCTGTGGTATATCAGACCGTATATACCACGGGTATGACAAAACATTTATTTTTACTGCTCTAATTATGTTGGTAACCAGTTTATAATAGCAATAAGGCATCTCGGGGGTTTGTGATATATGGCCAATATACCACAGCTAAGGGCTGTGCCACTCCATGTTGCGTCAGGCATAAGAACAGCCCTTAGCCGTGGTATATTGGCCATAAACCACAAACCCCCGAGGTGCCTTATTGCTTAGGTATATAGTTTGGGGTTATAATGTAGTATATATTGTTGTATGGCTATGTTATATGGTAGATTTTTTGGGGGGGATTTAACAAGTGACATCAATAAGGGATCATAGCTTTCACCTGGTCAATCTATGTTATGAAAGAGCAGGTGTTCCTAATGTTTTGTACACTCAGTGTATGGTGGTATATGTTGTTGTTCTATACAACGACTGACAAATTGTCATCCAGAGGGGTATACTACAAAGCCAAAATATTCTGAAATAACCTTTTATTTATTTTTTAAGATGAGCGTGAAATATGCATGGTCCAATTCACTCAACAACCAAAAACACATATCCATGTTTAGCTTTCTTAATTGACAGAGGAGTGGTGTCCCTATACCGGGACGATTGAGCTAACGTGCGCTAATGTGATTAGCATGATGTAAGTAACAAGAAAATGTCCCAGGACATAGACATGTCTTATATGGGCAGAAAGCTTAAATTCTTGTTAGTCTAACTGCACTGTCCAATTTACAGTAGCTATTACATTGAAAAAATACCATGCTATTGTTTGAGGAGAGTGCACAACAACAAAAAACTTTTATCACGGCAACTGGTTTGATACACTCACCTCTGAAGGTAAATAATGTACTTACATTCAGTAATCTTGCTCTGATTTGTCATCCTGAGGGTCCCAGAGATAAAATGTAGCATCATTTTGTTTGATAAAATCAAATTTTATATTCAAATGTAGGAACAGGGATCTACAGTTTGAACCCCTGCAGTCTCTGGCTCCACACCCACCCCGCCTGGCCATCTAGATGTGTGAAAGTTAGTGTATAAGCTAATGATCCATTATGTATGACATTCCTGGGAGTGTGTAAACTTACATTTTGTATTACCATATCATTTTTGTTCTCTATAGTTATGTATTTGAAAATGTATCAATTGACCAACATTTGGGCTTGATACAAAATATTGTCCAGTATTGCAATGCTTCACTGGATCAATCTGAAACTTTTCACACACACTGCTAAATTTAAATTGCGCCTAAACTGCAATATTATATGATGGTCTTTCTGTTGCATTTCAAAGATGATGGGAAAAGAGAAAAACATATATAAAACTCATGTTTTTTTGTTTGTATTATCTTTTACCAGATCTAATGTGTTATAGTCTCCTACATTCATTTCAAATTTCCACAAACTTCAAAGTGTTTCCTTTCAAATGGTATCAAGAATATGCATATCCTTGCTTCAAGTCCTGAGCTACAGACAGTTAGGTTTGGGTATGTCATTTTAGGCGGAAATTGAAAAAAAGGGTCAGATCCTTAAGAGGTTGAACCAGAAAATCAGTAGTTATTTCTGGTTGTTTATCAAAGTTAGCTGGCTAACTCATTGACTGTAGTATACTCCTCTGTAGCTTAGCATTTCCATGGCATATCATCCATCAGGGTTGTTTATTTCAGGTTGTGATAACCATCACACTCTCTTATTGGATTTGATGATACATGGTTATAGATGGTAGAGTTCGGAAAGGTGAAACTCAGAAGAAATGGTTTTGGAAGTGCACAGCGCCCCTGGATCAGATTCCATAATGGTTTTCCGGATGCATGAATGTTAGATGTTAGCTTAATGTTTTCCCATCAGCACGCTGTAGATTAATCTGTATTTCCACAGAGACTCTCTCTCTCACACACACACAACCGAGGAACTGTTTGAGTGTTTACCCTGCTCTCTGCTTTTTCACCTGTGAGGGTATTGAGTTCCCCGAATCCCCGAAGTGTCCTCACTTTCATCAGTGTTGTTTTTGTTGTCCTGTGCTGTTCTATGTTATTATTATTATCATATATATTTTTTTCAGTTTTTATTATTATTCTGTTCTCAATTAATCGTCAGAATAAACAGCATTTGGCAAACACCTTGTCAGTGCACGTCCATATCACATAATAGTAATCATTACATGCTTATCAAGGAGCATTCATAGTACATGCATGCAACAATAGACGCTATGCTAATTGATTCCAACATTATCAGTAAAACAAAAAATAGGATGAATTAGAAAATACCCCCCCCCCAAAAAAACATCATCCCACCCGAGTGACCCTTTTGATTTAACTGCTCATAGCAAGAGATCTTACACTTTTAGCTGCATTTTACCACATTAATACGGTTCTTTCATTGTCACCCTGAGAATGAGCAGTGGACAATTCCAAAAAAACAATATCTAAAAACTAGAAGACCCATTGGAGCCATGCCAGTGTATGTGGGGGCTTCCATAAAGGCAAGGTACTGTTGTATCTTGTCTGTTCCTGAGCATTAGGGCGCCAGGTAGCCTAGTGGTTAGAGCATTGGGCCAGTAACTGAAAGGTTGCTAGATCGAATCCCCAAGCTTACAAGGTAAAAACCTGTCGGTCTTCCCCTGAACAAGGCAGTTAACCCACTGTTCCAGGGCTGTCATTGTAAAATAAGAATTTGTTCTTAACTGATGTTCCTAGTTAAAAATTGTAGTCCCCTATTGTCTTTTGTTTACTAAATAATCAAGCCTCCTCCCCTCCCCCCAGGAGGTCTTGTGATGGGTACAGGTATTGAGTCGTCCTCTCATATCTACGGACTCTTCCAGCACATCTGTGTTGCCTTTGAGCTGGTGCTGGCTGACGGTAGCCTGGTCCGCTGTACTGAGGTGAGCAGAGCTCTCTTTACTGTTCGACTCTTTGAGAGAACCTTGTAGTCGGAGAAGAGCAATACTACAGACCTCCAGTTCTATAACTAACATAGTTATAGAACTGGAGGTCTGTAGTATTAATAACAAAGTAATGCTACAGACCTCCAGTTCTATAACTAACAGAGTAATACTACAGACCTCCAGTTCTATAACAGAGTAATGCTACAGACCTCCAGTTCTATAACTAACAGAGTAATGCTACAGACCTCCAGTTCTATAACAGAGTAATGCTACAGACCTCCAGTTCTATAACTAACAGAGTAATGCTACAGATCTCCAATACTATAACTAACAGAGTAATGCTACAGACCTCCAGTTCTATAACTAACAGAGTAATGCTACAGACCTCCAGTTCTATAACTAACAGAGCAATATTACAGACCTCCAGTTCTATAACTAACAGAGTAATACTACAGACCTCCAGTTCTATAACAGAGTAATACTACAGACCTCCAGTTCTATAACAGAGTAATACTACAGACCTCCAGTTCTATAACAGAGTAATGCTGCAGACCTCCGGTTCTATAACTAACAGAGTAATACTACAGACCTCCAGTTCTATAACAGAGTAATACTACAGACCTCCAGTTCTATAACAGAGTAATACTACAGACCTCCAGTTCTATAACAGAGTAATACTACAGACCTCCAGTTCTAGAACAGAGTAATGCTACAGACCTCCAGTTCTATAACTAACAGAGTAATGCTACAGACCTCCAGTTCTATAACAGAGTAATGCTACAGACCTCCAGTTCTATAACTAACAGAGTAATGCTACAGATCTCCAATACTATAACTAACAGAGTAATGCTACAGACCTCCAGTTCTATAACTAACAGAGTAATGCTACAGACCTCCAGTTCTATAACTAACAGAGCAATATTACAGACCTCCAGTTCTATAACTAACAGAGTAATACTACAGACCTCCAGTTCTATAACAGAGTAATACTACAGACCTCCAGTTCTATAACAGAGTAATACTACAGACCTCCAGTTCTATAACAGAGTAATGCTGCAGACCTCCGGTTCTATAACTAACAGAGTAATACTACAGACCTCCAGTTCTATAACAGAGTAATACTACAGACCTCCAGTTCTATAACAGAGTAATACTACAGACCTCCAGTTCTATAACAGAGTAATACTACAGACCTCCAGTTCTAGAACAGAGTAATGCTTCAGACCTCCAGTTCTATAACTAACAGAGTAATGCTACAGACCTCCAGTTCTATAACTAACAGAGTAATGCTACAGACCTCCAGTTCGATAACTAACAGAGTAATGCTACAGACCTCCAGTTCTATAACTAACAGAGCAATGCTACAGACCTCCAGTTCTATAACTAACAGAGTAATGCTACAGACCTCCAGTTCTATAACTAACAGAGTAATACTACAGACATCCAGTTCTATAACTAACAGAGTAATACTACAGACCTCCAGTTCTATAACAGAGTAATACTACAGACCTCCAGTTCTATAACAGAGTAATGCTACAGACCTCCAGTTCTATAACTAACAGAGTAATACTACAGACCTCCAGTTCTATAACTAACAGAGTAATGCTACAGACCTCCAGTTCTATAACTAACAGAGTAATGCTACAGACCTCCAGTTCTATAACTAACAGAGTAATACTACAGACCTCCAGTTCTATAACAGAGTAATACTACAGACCTCCAGTTCTATAACAGAGTAATGCTACAGACCTCCAGTTCTATAACTAACAGAGTAATGCTACAGACCTCCAGTTCTATAACTAAAAGAGTAATACTATAGACCTCCAGTTCTATAACAGAGTAATACTACAGACCTCCAGTTCTATAACAGAGTTATGCTACAGACCTCCAGTTCTATAACTAACAGAGTAATGCTACAGACCTCCAGTTCTATAACTAACAGAGTAATGCTACAGACCTCCAGTTCTATAACTAACAGAGTAATGCTACAGACCTCCAGTTCTATAACTAACAGAGTAATACTACAGACCTCCAGGTCTATAACAGAGTAATACTACAGACCTCCAGTTCTATAACAGAGTAATGCTACAGACCTCCAGTTCTATAACTAACAGAGTAATGATACAGACCTCCAGTTCTATAACTAACAAAGTAATACTACAGACCTCCAGTTCTATAACAGAGCAATACTACAGACCTTCAGTTCTATAACAGAGTAATGCTACAGACCTCCAGTTCTATAACTAACAGAGTAATACTACAGACCTCCAGTTCTATAACAGAGTAATACTACAGACCTCCAGTTCTATAACTAACAGAGTAATGCTACAGCCCTCCAGTTCTATAACAGAGTAATGCTACAGACCTCCAGTTCTATAACTAACAGAGTAATACTACAGACCTCCAGTTCTATAACAGAGTAATACTACAGACCTCCAGTTCTATAACAGAGTAATGCTACAGACCTCCAGTTCTATAACTAACAGAGTAATGATACAGACCTCCAGTTCTATAACTAACAAAGTAATACTACAGACCTCCAGTTCTATAACAGAGTAATACTACAGACCTCCAGTTCTATAACAGAGTAATGCTACAGACCTCCAGTTCTATAACTAACAGAGTAATACTACAGACCTCCAGTTCTATAACAGAGTAATACTACAGACCTCCAGTTCTATAACAGAGTAATGCTACAGACCTCCAGTTCTATAACTAACAGAGTAATGCTACAGACCTCCAGTTCTATAACTAACAGAGTAATACTGTAGACCTCCAGTTCTATAACTAACAGAGTAATGCTACAGACCTCCAGTTCTATAACTAACAGAGTAATGCTACAGACCTCCAGTTCTATAACTAACAGAGTAATGCTACAGACCTCCAGTTCTATAACTAACAAAGTAATACTACAGACCTCCAGTTCTATAACAGAGTAATACTACAGACCTCCAGTTCTATAACAGAGTAATGCTACAGACCTCCAGTTCTATAACTAACAGAGTAATACTACAGACCTCCAGTTCTATAACTAACAGAGTAATACTACAGAC
Source organism: Brachymystax lenok tsinlingensis (assembly GCA_030435695.1). NCBI lineage: Eukaryota > Metazoa > Chordata > Actinopteri > Salmoniformes > Salmonidae > Brachymystax > Brachymystax lenok. The sequence continues at coordinate 26,907,703 of CM059791.1, forward strand.
CTCCAGTTCTATAACAGAGTAATACTACAGACCTCCAGTTCTATAACTAACAGAGTAATACTACAGACCTCCAGTTCTATAACTAACAGAGGAATGCTACAGCCCTCCAGTTCTATAACAGAGTAATACTACAGACCTCCAGTTCTATAACTAACAGAGTAATGCTACAGACCTCCAGTTCTATAACAGAGTAATGCTACAGACCTCCAGTTCTATAACTAACAGAGTAATGCTACAGACCTCCAGTTCTATAACTAACAGAGTAATACTACAGACCTCCAGTTCTATAACAGAGTAATACTACAGACCTCCAGTTCTATAACTAACAGAGTAATACTACAGACCTCCAGTTCTATAACAGAGTAATACTACAGACCTCCAGTTCTATAACAGAGTAATGCTACAGACCTCCAGTTCTATAACTAACAGAGTAATGCTACAGACCTCCAGTTCTATAACTAACAGAGTAATACTATAGACCTCCAGTTCTATAACAGAGTAATACTACAGACCTCCAGTTCTATAACAGAGTAATACTACAGACCTCCAGTTCTATAACTAACAGAGTAATACTACAGACCTCCAGTTCTATAACTAACAGAGTAATACTACAGACCTCCAGTTCTATAACTAACAGAGTAATGCTACAGACCTCCAGTTCTATAACAGAGTAATACTACAGACCTCCAGTTCTATAACTAACAGAGTAATGCTACAGACCTCCAGTTCTATAACTAACAGAGTAATGCTACAGACCTCCAGTTCTATAACTAACAGAGTAATACTACAGACCTCCAGTTCTATAACTAACAGAGTAATACTATAGACCTCCAGTTCTATAACAGAGTAATGCTACAGACCTCCAGTTCTATAACTAACAGAGTAATACTACAGACCTCCAGTTCTATAACTAACAGAGTAATGCTACAGACCTCCAGTTCTATAACTAACAGAGTAATGCTACAGACCTCCAGTTCTATAACTAACAGAGTAATGCTACAGACCTCCAGTTCTATAACTAACAGAGTAATGCTACAGACCTCCAGTTCTATAACTAACAGAGTAATACTACAGACCTCCAGTTCTATAACTAACAGAGTAATACTATAGACCTCCAGTTCTATAACAGAGTAATACTACAGACCTCCAGTTCTATAACAGAGTAATGCTACAGACCTCCAGTTCTATAACTAACAGAGTAATGATACAGACCTCCAGTTCTATAACTAACAAAGTAATACTACAGACCTCCAGTTCTATAACAGAGTAATACTACAGACCTTCAGTTCTATAACAGAGTAATGCTACAGACCTCCAGTTCTATAACTAACAGAGTAATACTACAGACCTCCAGTTCTATAACAGAGTAATACTACATACCTCCAGTTCTATAACTAACAGAGTAATGCTACAGCCCTCCAGTTCTATAACAGAGTAATGCTACAGACCTCCAGTTCTATAACTAACAGAGTAATACTACAGACCTCCAGTTCTATAACAGAGTAATACTACAGACCTCCAGTTCTATAACAGAGTAATGCTACAGACCTCCAGTTCTATAACTAACAGAGTAATGATACAGACCTCCAGTTCTATAACTAACAAAGTAATACTACAGACCTCCAGTTCTATAACAGAGTAATACTACAGACCTTCAGTTCTATAACAGAGTAATGCTACAGACCTCCAGTTCTATAACTAACAGAGTAATACTACAGACCTCCAGTTCTATAACAGAGTAATACTACAGACCTCCAGTTCTATAACAGAGTAATGCTACAGACCTCCAGTTCTATAACTAACAGAGTAATGCTACAGACCTCCAGTTCTATAACTAACAGAGTAATACTGTAGACCTCCAGTTCTATAACTAACAGAGTAATGCTACAGACCTCCAGTTCTATAACTAACAGAGTAATGCTACAGACCTCCAGTTCTATAACTAACAGAGTAATACTACAGACCTCCAGTTCTATAACAGAGTAATGCTACAGACCTCCAGTTCTATAACTAACAGAGTAATACTACAGACCTCCAGTTCTATAACAGAGTAATACTACAGACCTCCAGTTCTATAACAGAGTAATGCTACAGACCTCCAGTTCTATAACTAACAGAGTAATGCTACAGACCTCCAGTTCTATAACTAACAGAGTAATACTGTAGACCTCCAGTTCTATAACTAACAGAGTAATGCTACAGACCTCCAGTTCTATAACTAACAGAGTAATGCTACAGACCTCCAGTTCTATAACTAACAGAGTAATACTACAGACCTCCAGTTCTATAACAGAGTAATACTACAGACCTCCAGTTCTATAACAGAGTAATGCTACAGACCTCCAGTTCTATAACTAACAGAGTAATGCTACAGACCTCCAGTTCTATAACTAACAGAGTAATACTGTAGACCTCCAGTTCTATAACAGAGTAATGCTACAGACCTCCAGTTCTATAACTAACAGAGTAATGCTACAGACCTCCAGTTCTATAACTAACAGAGTAATACTACAGACCTCCAGTTATATAACTAACAGAGTAATACTATAGACCTCCAGTTCTATAACAGAGTAATGCTACAGACCTCCAGTTCTATAACTAACAGAGTAATACTACAGACCTCCAGTTCTATAACTAACAGAGTAATGCTACAGACCTCCAGTTCTATAACTAACAGAGTAATGCTACAGACCTCCAGTTCTATAACTAACAGAGTAATACTACAGACCTCCAGTTCTATAACAGAGTAATACTACAGACCTCCAGTTCTATAACAGAGTAATGCTACAGACCTCCAGTTCTATAACTAACAGAGTAATGCTACAGACCTCCAGTTCTATAACTAAAAGAGTAATACTATAGACCTCCAGTTCTATAACAGAGTAATACTACAGACCTCCAGTTCTATAACAGAGTTATGCTACAGACCTCCAGTTCTATAACTAACAGAGTAATGCTACAGACCTCCAGTTCTATAACTAACAGAGTAATGCTACAGACCTCCAGTTCTATAACTAACAGAGTAATGCTACAGACCTCCAGTTCTATAACTAACAGAGTAATACTACAGACCTCCAGGTCTATAACAGAGTAATACTACAGACCTCCAGTTCTATAACAGAGTAATGCTACAGACCTCCAGTTCTATAACTAACAGAGTAATGATACAGACCTCCAGTTCTATAACTAACAAAGTAATACTACAGACCTCCAGTTCTATAACAGAGCAATACTACAGACCTTCAGTTCTATAACAGAGTAATGCTACAGACCTCCAGTTCTATAACTAACAGAGTAATACTACAGACCTCCAGTTCTATAACAGAGTAATACTACAGACCTCCAGTTCTATAACTAACAGAGTAATGCTACAGCCCTCCAGTTCTATAACAGAGTAATGCTACAGACCTCCAGTTCTATAACTAACAGAGTAATACTACAGACCTCCAGTTCTATAACAGAGTAATACTACAGACCTCCAGTTCTATAACAGAGTAATGCTACAGACCTCCAGTTCTATAACTAACAGAGTAATGATACAGACCTCCAGTTCTATAACTAACAAAGTAATACTACAGACCTCCAGTTCTATAACAGAGTAATACTACAGACCTTCAGTTCTATAACAGAGTAATGCTACAGACCTCCAGTTCTATAACTAACAGAGTAATACTACAGACCTCCAGTTCTATAACAGAGTAATACTACAGACCTCCAGTTCTATAACTAACAGAGTAATGCTACAGCCCTCCAGTTCTATAACAGAGTAATACTACAGACCTCCAGTTCTATAACTAACAGAGTAATGCTACAGACCTCCAGTTCTATAACTAACAGAGTAATGCTACAGACCTCCAGTTCTATAACTAACAGAGTAATACTACAGACCTCCAGTTCTATAACTAACAGAGTAATGCTACAGACCTCCAGTTCTATAACTAACAGAGTAATGCTACAGACCTCCAGTTCTATAACAGAGTAATACTACAGACCTCCAGTTCTATAACAGAGTAATGCTACAGACCTCCAGTTCTATAACTAACAGAGTAATACTACAGACCTCCAGTTCTATAACTAACAGAGTAATACTACAGACCTCCAGTTCTATAACAGAGTAATACTACAGACCTCCAGTTCTATAACTAACAGAGTAATACTACAGACCTCCAGTTCTATAACTAACAGAGGAATGCTACAGCCCTCCAGTTCTATAACAGAGTAATACTACAGACCTCCAGTTCTATAACTAACAGAGTAATGCTACAGACCTCCAGTTCTATAACAGAGTAATGCTACAGACCTCCAGTTCTATAACTAACAGAGTAATACTACAGACCTCCAGTTCTATAACAGAGTAATACTACAGACCTCCAGTTCTATAACAGAGTAATGCTACAGACCTCCAGTTCTATAACTAACAGAGTAATGCTACAGACCTCCAGTTCTATAACTAACAGAGTAATACTATAGACCTCCAGTTCTATAACAGAGTAATACTACAGACCTCCAGTTTTATAACAGAGTAATACTACAGACCTCCAGTTCTATAACTAACAGAGTAATACTACAGACCTCCAGTTCTATAACTAACAGAGTAATACTACAGACCTCCAGTTCTATAACTAACAGAGTAATGCTACAGACCTCCAGTTCTATAACAGAGTAATACTACAGACCTCCAGTTCTATAACTAACAGAGTAATGCTACAGACCTCCAGTTCTATAACTAACAGAGTAATGCTACAGACCTCCAGTTCTATAACTAACAGAGTAATACTACAGACCTCCAGTTCTATAACTAACAGAGTAATACTATAGACCTCCAGTTCTATAACAGAGTAATGCTACAGACCTCCAGTTCTATAACTAACAGAGTAATACTACAGACCTCCAGTTCTATAACTAACAGAGTAATGCTACAGACCTCCAGTTCTATAACTAACAGAGTAATGCTACAGACCTCCAGTTCTATAACTAACAGAGTAATGCTACAGACCTCCAGTTCTATAACTAACAGAGTAATGCTACAGACCTCCAGTTCTATAACTAACAGAGTAATACTACAGACCTCCAGTTCTATAACTAACAGAGTAATACTATAGACCTCCAGTTCTATAACAGAGTAATACTACAGACCTCCAGTTCTATAACAGAGTAATGCTACAGACCTCCAGTTCTATAACTAACAGAGTAATGATACAGACCTCCAGTTCTATAACTAACAAAGTAATACTACAGACCTCCAGTTCTATAACAGAGTAATACTACAGACCTCCAGTTCTATAACTAACAGAGTAATGCTACAGACCTCCAGTTCTATAACTAACAGAGTAATACTACAGACCTCCAGTTCTATAACAGAGTAATACTACAGACCTCCAGTTCTATAACTAACAGAGTAATGCTACAGCCCTCCAGTTCTATAACAGAGTAATGCTACAGACCTCCAGTTCTATAACTAACAGAGTAATACTACAGACCTCCAGTTCTATAACAGAGTAATACTACAGACCTCCAGTTCTATAACAGAGTAATGCTACAGACCTCCAGTTCTATAACTAACAGAGTAATGATACAGACCTCCAGTTCTATAACTAACAAAGTAATACTACAGACCTCCAGTTCTATAACAGAGTAATACTACAGACCTTCAGTTCTATAACAGAGTAATGCTACAGACCTCCAGTTCTATAACTAACAGAGTAATACTACAGACCTCCAGTTCTATAACAGAGTAATACTACAGACCTCCAGTTCTATAACAGAGTAATGCTACAGACCTCCAGTTCTATAACTAACAGAGTAATGCTACAGACCTCCAGTTCTATAACTAACAGAGTAATACTGTAGACCTCCAGTTCTATAACTAACAGAGTAATGCTACAGACCTCCAGTTCTATAACTAACAGAGTAATGCTACAGACCTCCAGTTCTATAACTAACAGAGTAATACTACAGACCTCCAGTTCTATAACAGAGTAATACTACAGACCTCCAGTTCTATAACAGAGTAATGCTACAGACCTCCAGTTCTATAACTAACAGAGTAATGCTACAGACCTCCAGTTCTATAACTAACAGAGTAATACTGTAGACCTCCAGTTCTATTACAGAGTAATGCTACAGACCTCCAGTTCTATAACTAACAGAGTAATGCTACAGACCTCCAGTTCTATAACTAACAGAGTAATACTACAGACCTCCAGTTCTATAACTAACAGAGTAATACTATAGACCTCCAGTTCTATAACAGAGTAATGCTACAGACCTCCAGTTCTATAACTAACAGAGTAATACTACAGACCTCCAGTTCTATAACTAACAGAGTAATGCTACAGACCTCCAGCTCTATAACTAACAGAGTAATGCTACAGACCTCCAGTTCTATAACAGAGTAATACTACAGACCTCCAGTTCTATAACAGAGTAATGCTACAGACCTCCAGTTCTATAACTAACAGAGTAATGCTACAGACCTCCAGTTCTATAACTAACAGAGTAATACTACAGAACTCCAGTTCTATAACTAACAGAGTAATACTACAGACCTCCAGTTCTATAACAGAGTAATGCTACAGACCTCCAGTTCTATAACTAACAGAGTAATACTACAGACCTCCAGTTGTATAACAGAGTAATACTACAGACCTCCAGTTCTATAACTAACAGAGTAATACTACAGACCTCCAGTTCTATAACTAACAGAGTAATGCTACAGACCTCCAGTTCTATAACTAACAGAGTAATGCTACAGACCTCCAGTTCTATAACTAACAGAGTAATGCTACAGACCTCCAGTTCTATGTGGCTCTCTTACAGGAGGGGAACTGTTGTTCTGTGTGTTTGTGTTCTCTAACAGGAGGAGAATTCTGACCTGTTCCACGCAGTTCCTTGGTCCTGTGGAACTCTGGGGTTCCTGGTTGCCGCGGAAATAAAGATTGTCCCTGCTAGGTTGTGGGTTCGTTTGCAGTATGAGCCAATCAGAGGGCTGGAGAACATCTGCCGTCGGTTCAGTGAGGCGTCTGAGGACAAGAACAACACATTTGTAGAAGGACTGCAGTACTCGCTGGATGAAGCTGTTATCATGACTGGCACTATGACTGACACCGCTGAACCCGACAAGGTGAGAGAGGGAAAGCGAGGAAGAATGACAGGGTACACTGAGAAGGACAAGAGAGGAGGAGAGTGCTGTCAGTCTGCAATATCTAACCATAACCCTCCTGTGTGTGTGTGTGTGTGTGTGTGTGTGTGTGTGTGTGTGTGTGTGTGTGTGTGTGTGTGTGTGTGTGTGTGTGTGTGTGTGTGTGTGTGTGTGTGTGTGTGTGTGTGTGTGTTTCAGATCAACCGGATCGGCCTGCACTATAAGCCGTGGTTCTTCAAGCACGTTGAGAGATACCTGACAGAGAACAAGAAAGCAGTAGAGTACATCCCTCTACGCCACTACTACCACAGACACACACGATCCATCTTCTGGGAGCTCCAGGTACACACACACACACACAATGCATTAGACAGATGATACAAAGTGACCCTTTTATCCTGCAGATTTCAGCATGTCATCATATTCTCCCCCAGCACATGCATTAGTCTCCCTAATGCACACACACTGCCATTAGGAAGTCATGTGTTGTTTGCTGGTAATTGTTTCTTTCCAAACCTTAAATGATGTTATAAATAATGTAGTTTTTCTCTGGCAGACGGAGGATGTTGTTGTTGGGGAATGGGTAGAGGAGAGGTAAGGAGGCAGTTTTACAGCTTCCTGATATTCTATCCTTATTGAGGGTCGTGTTCTGTAGGGCGTACATTACAATAGTTAAACGTTCTGAAATGTACTGGACACCACTGCACTGCTGGAAAGCTGATTCCTGTCAACATGAATGTGTGTCTCCAGGACATCATCCCGTTTGGTAACCACCCAGTGTTCCGGTGGTTGTTTGGCTGGATGGTTCCTCCTAAGATCTCTCTGCTGAAGCTGACCCAGGGAGAGACCATCAGACAGCTGTATGAGCAGCACCATGTTGTCCAGGACATGCTGGTCCCCATGAAACACATCCAGACCGCTATCACACGCTTCCACCAGGACATCCATGTAAGACACACGCGCACACACACAGACATGGACACACACACATACCAGGACATCCGCGTAAGACACATAATGTGCATGATTCCACAGCGTAACATATACCCTAATAAATTAGACAAACTCAAGTGTGACTGAGTTGGTAGATCTCGTTTTAAGGGTGTGACTGAGTTGGTGCAGTATGTCTCGTTGTAGGGGTGTGACTAAGTTGGTAGATCTCGTTTTAAGGGTGTGACTGAGTTGGTGCAGTATGTCTCGTTGTAGGGGTGTGACTGATTTGGTATGTCTCGTTGAAGGGGTGTGACCGATTTGGTATGTCCCTCCCTGCAGGTGTACCCTCTGTGGTTGTGTCCGTTCGTGCTCCCCCCGGGCCGGGGGATGGTTCATCCTAAAGGTGAGGAGGCAGAGCTGTATGTGGACATCGGAGCGTATGGAGAACCTGGAGTTAAACACTTCCAGGCTAAAGCCTCGTGTAGACAGCTGGAGCAGTTTGTCAGAGAGGTGCACGGGTGAGTTTCTGTACACACACACACACACACACAAACATACCAACCCTTACACACACGTACCCCAACAGGGGCTATAGAGAGAGGGAGTTATGGTTCAGATTGTGCTGATCTGTGTGTGTCTCCAGGTTTCAGATGCTGTATGCTGATGTGTACATGGAGCGCAGTGAGTTCTGGGAGATGTTTGACGGGACGTTGTATCACCGTCTGAGGAAGGAGCTTGGATGTCAGGACGCTTTCCCCGAGGTCTACGACAAGATCTGCAAAGCTGCACGACACTGACCTCTAACCTCTGATCCTTTCAACTCTGCCATCCCACCAGCAACAATATGAAGATGAGAGCCTTTAAGGAGTGTTTGCACCGTGTTCTCAGCCTGTTTGTATTGTAAAGTTCACTGAATGTGAATGTGCTGATGAAGCAAACACAGCCCTAACACCTGCCTGTTTTGATGTCTAACCTCTGACCCCTAACACCAGCCTGCCCTGACCTCTAGCTCATAACCCTAGGAGAGACTTGTGCTGTCATTGTTTATTTTATCATTCCTTAATTTGACTATCAAGGGGTATATTTCCTTAGTTCAAATGACTGGACATCTTACAGACTGTAGCTTTAATGATGTAATGCTCTCTGCTTGTTATACAACACATATCCAGTCTGGTCTTCTGTCTATCATGTGTTTAGAATATATCCTGACATATAGAGCATGTTTCTTAGTGTCCACTGTGATCACATCACTCTGCCTTAAACTCATCTGATGATTATTGGTTCGCACGTCATCGGTAGTGTTTAATCAATCACATTTTCCTCTGGCTTGTGGAAGAACCGTCACCTGTTCTCAGTCCGTGTGTGTTCAGAGAGAAAGGACGTCACTGCTTTTGTCCACATAAATGTTTTTGTTGATGTATGATAATAAAGTTTGATTTGTCAACAGTAAATCTCTACTACTTTCTACAGTACCAAACATAGACATCTCATGTTGATCAATATAGATTTGAATATAGTTGAAAAACAAAACTTTGAAATCTGATGGTTGAATCCTAGGTCTGGGGCGTGCTGCTTCTGCATGTATGTTGCGTGTCTATTCAGCTGTCATCAAAGCATTCCTTCTGGGTGGCACCAGGAAACTGTCTCTCCCAGAAACGCACAAGCTCTGTCAGAGAAAGGTCTCTTGTTGTTTTCGGTCAGGTATCACTGTGTGTGTCTTACTGTGTGTGTGTGTGTGTGTCTTACTGTGTGTGCGTGTGTGTGTGTGTCTTACTGTGTGTGTGTCTTACTGTGTGTGTGTGTCTTACTGTGTGTGTGTGTGTGTGTGTGTGTGTGTGTGTGTGTGTGTGTGTGTGTGTGTGTGTCTTACTGTGTGTGCGTGTGTGTGTGTGTCTTACTGTGTGTGCTTGTCTCTGTCAGGTTTGTGAAAGTATCTCTGTGTCTGGGGTCTGAAGGAGGAGGTGTGGCCATTGTCAGTCTTACTCCACCCCTTTTCTGCAATGTCATAACGACCAGAACCAACAGTGCTCTGATTGGAGGAGACAAAAGGAATACAGGGGTCATGGTTAGACGTCAGAGTTAGAGGTGAAGGGTTAGGTTTAACGGGGGGGTAGAGGAAGGGGAAGGGGTGTGACTGTCAGAGAAGTGCATGGGACTAGGAACATCAGAGGAGAGAGCGACGGAGATGGAAATAGAGGGGGAGAAGAGAAGGGTATTATTTTTTCTTCCACCATTTGGGTCTGGTTGGATGTTACAGGTTACCTAGAATGGTTGGAGCGCATTGGGGCAGGGTTAGGGGTCAGCGGTTAGGGTACTCGCGGCAGGTCGAGGGCATTGGGACAGAGTACTGTGGTAGATTCTCTCTGTTGGAACGTGAAACGTCTGGGTACTGATCCAAAATTCCAAACACACCGTGGTTCTGCGTCTCATGACGACACAGCTCCTCTCCAAACCCCACATACACTTCCACACACTGCACGCTAGAGAGAAAACGGTTGGTGGTGGTCACTCGCAGTTTTATATGTTCTAAGGTGTGTGTGTGATGGTGGGAAATTGTGTGTGTGAGCCAGGATGTAAGGGTGTGATTTTAGTGTCTGTATGTTACCGGGGAGCTGAGGTGCATTATGGGTGCTCCATTTGACCCCGCCCTCTTCTCCTCCAGCGCTGCCGATGAAACACTCCCTTTACCATAGCAACCAGTGCCTGGCATCCAGCTCTGTACACACATATGTTGAGGCGGATTTGTGGTGTAAGGGGCTTTGAGCATCAAAGAGAAAGATCGATCCAAATCTAATCTACCCTTGATTGATTGTAGCCAGTTGATACCTTCCATTAACATGGTATTACCATGGGGCCTATCGTCCAGTGTACTGAGTATAACATACTGTGTTCTCTTGCCCTCTAGTGGTGTACTGTGGTGTGTGTGTGTGTGTGTGTGTGTGTGTGTGTGTGTGTGTGTGTGTGTGTGTGTGTGTGTGTGTGTGTGTGTGTGTGTGTGTGTGTGTGTGTGTGTGTGTGTGTGTGTGTGTGTGTGTGTGTGTGTGTGTGTGTGTGTGTGTGTGTGATGGTACCTGTGTGTTTCTGAACCTCTACTCTGCTGTCACACACTCCTCTCACACTGCCTGGTTTCTTCTGCAGCTCCTCTATAAAGTCTGCATTTCGGTAGGTTCATGGACCCACTTTCGTTTTCTACGGGATAGACAGACAGACAGACATAGGTTAGAGGTCAGGTATGTGTTCGTGTGCATGTGACTGTGACCCACCAGGAAGCGTTTGTTCTCCCAGGCCTCCTTATAGAGGAGGTGAGGTGAGGTATGGCTGCATGCCTGGCTGTCTACTGGGCCATGTGCAACCCCTTCCCTTTGGCCTGCTATGTCAGTCCCCACAGCCTGCAGAATCATATGACCCCGGTCCTGACCGCTTCTGCTGACATAAACAACACACACATTAACAGCAAACTTAAACAAAACTTAAGTGCCATGTTTGTTATGATTATGAAGCATAGATAGATAGATAGATAGATAGATAGATAGATAGATAGATAGATAGATAGATAGATAGATAGATAGATAGATAGATAGATAGACAGACAGACAGATAGATAAATAGATAGATACAGTTGAAGTCTGAAGTTTACATACACCTTAACCAAATACATTTCAACTCAGTTTTTACCCAATTCCTGACATTTAATCCTAGTAAAAATTCCCTGATTTAGGTCAGTTAGGATCAACACTTTATTTTAAGAATGTGAAATGTCAGAATAATAGTAGAGAGAATGACTTATTTCAGTTTTTATTTCTTTCATCACATTCCTAGTGGGTCAGAAATTTACATACATTCAATTAGTAGTTGGTAGCCTTGCCTTAAAATTGTTTAACTTGGGTCAAACGTTTCGGGTAGCCTTCCACAAGCTTCCCACAATAAGTTGGGTGAATTTTGGCCCATTCCTCCTGACAGAACTGGTGTAACTGAGTCAGGTTTGTAAGGCCTCCTTGCTCGCTCATGCTTTTTCAGTTCTGCCCACAAATTTTCTATAGGATTGAGGTCAGGGCTTTGTGATAGCCACTCCAATACCTTGACTTTGTTGTCCTTAAGCCATTTTGTCACAACTTTGGAAGTATGCTTGGGGTCATTGTCCATTTGGAAGACCCATTTGCAACCAAGCTTTAACTTCTTGACTGATGTCTTGAGATGTTGCTTCAATATATCCACCTAATTTTCCTGCCTCATGATGCCATCTATTTTGTGAAGTGCACCAGTCCCTCCTGCAGCAAAGCACCCCCACAACATTATGCTGCCACCCCCGTGCTTCATGGTTGGGATGGTGTTCTTCGGCTTGCAAGCCTCCCCCTTTCTCCTCCAAACATAACAATGGTCATTATGGCCAAACAGCTCAATTTTTGTTTCATCAGACCAGAAGACATTTCTACAAAAAATACGATCTTTGTCCCCATGTGCAGTTGCAAACCGTAGTCTGTTTTTTTAATGGCGGTTTTGGCTCAGTGGCTTCTTCCTTGGTGAGCGGCCTTTCAGGCTATGCCGATATAGGACTCATTTTACTGTGGATATAGATACTTTTGTACCTGTTTCCTCCAGCATCTTCACAAGGTATTTTGCTGTTGTTCCGGGATTGATTTGCACTTTTCGCACCAAAGTACGTTCATCTCTAGGAGACAGAACGCGTCTCCATCCTGAGCGGTATGACGGCTGTGTGGTCACTTGGTGTTTATACTTGCGTACTATTGTTTGTACAGGTGAACGTGGTACCTTCAGGCGTTTGGAAATTGCTCCCAAGGATGAACCAGACTTGTGGAGGTCTACACATTTTTGTCTGAGTTCTTGGCTGATGTCTTCTGATTTTCCCATGATGTCAAGCAAAGAGGCACTGAGTTTGAAGGTAGGCCTTGAAATACATCCACAGGTACACCTCCAATTAACTCAAATGATGTCAATTAGCCTATCAGAAGCTTCTAAAGCCATGACATCATTTTCTGGAATTTTACAAGCTGTTTAACGACACAGTCAGCATAGTTTATGTAAACTTCTGACCCACTGGAATTGTGATACAGTGAATTATAAGTGAAATAATCTGTCTGTAAACAATTGCTGGAAAAATTACTTCTGTCATGCACAAAGTAGATGTCCTAACTGACTTGCCAAAACTATAGTTTGTTAACAAGAAATTTGTGGAGTAGTTGAAAAACAAGTTTTAATGACTCCAACATAAGTGTATGTAAACTTCCGACTTTAACTGTAGATGCTAATCTCTCACCATTACAATAACAGTGGAAGATAGCATTTTTGGGTGGGATTGATAACTCTAACTTTCTCACTTTTCATTATTCACGATTCATTCAAGATTATCTGTAATCATGGTAAACATCCTCATTAACTGACTCCGCCCTCCAGCCCTGAGGAGGTCAACCTGCATGTCTCAAACTATGGGCCCTTCTCCAGCCCTGCGGAGGCCGAGCCATCGCCACCCTCCAGTCCTGAGGCAGCTACCATGCTGTTTTCTATATCTCAGCCTCCTTCAGCCCAAAGGAGGCCAAACCAAAGCCGACCTCCCCATTGAAGCAGTCAACCTGCTGCCCTGTCAGGCTAAAGGGGACTCCAAGGAGCTGCCACTTCCTCCTTGGCCCAAGGTGTCCTTATGTTCGGCATGAGAGCCAGACTGAGTCTGGCCAATACCCCTGTGAAACCAGAGGTGCTATCAAAACTACAGTCCCTCGCTATGTCACAAGGGGCAGCACCTAAACTGCAGTCCCTTACCGTGCCACCAGGGGCACCGCCTAAACTGCAGTCCCTCGCTGTGCCACCAAGGGTACCACCCATACTGCAGTCCCTCGCCGTGCCACTAGAGGTACCACCCATACTGCAGTCCCTCGCCGTGCCACCAGGGGTACCACTCATACTGCAGTCCCTCGCCGTGCCACTAGAGGTACCGCCCACTCTGCAGTCCCTTGCTGTGACACCAGGGGCACCACCCAAACTGCAGTCCACCTCAGTGCCACCAACGGTACCGCCCAAACTGCAGCTCCAGCAACGCCTCCAATGCTGAAGCCACAGCCTATCTCACTACCATCCCTACCTGGCCTCCTGCTAGGTAGCTTGCCCTTATTGGCCAACCACACCTTTGACCCAGGGGAATAGGTGGCCGTAGAATGGCCAATCCTCAGTCGGCCAATGGCCTCCATTGAGGAAAGAAGTTAAGTGGTGTAAAAGGCAAACGCTCTTACCATGCCCTTTCAACAGTTTAGTAAGCTGCTGCTGGTCACATTCAGGGAGAAAGGACTGGAGTCAGCAGCAGACAAGTTGGGGGCAAACATCTGGAAACCATGTGTTTTGACGTATTTGATACCATTCCACTGAATCCACTCCAGCCATTACCACGAGCCCATCCTCCACAATTATGGTGCCACCAACCTCCTGTGTAGTCAACGTCAACTCATCTCTTAGTGCTTGCTTGCATATTTGAATGATCTTTAATGAGTCAGATAAACATTTGAATAGGATAATTGCTTAGTCTTATTAAGAGTCGCATGTGAGGTATTTATAATATCATATACAGTACCAGTCAAAAGTTTGGACAGATCTACTCATTCAAGGGTTTTTCTGTATTTTTACTATTTTCTACATTTTAGAATAATACTGAAGACATCAAAACTATGAGATAACACATATGGAATCATGTAGTAACCAAAAAAGTGTTAAACAAATCAAAATATATTTTAGATTCTTCAAAGTAGCCACCCTTTGCCTTGATGACAGCTTTACACACGCTTGGCTTTCTGTCAACCAGTTTCACCTGGAATGCTTTTCCAACAGTCTTGAAGTAGTTCCCACATATGCTGAGCACTTGTTGGCTGCTTTTCCTTCACTCTGCGGTCCAACTCATCCCAAACCATCTCAATTGGGTTGAGGTCGGGTGATTGTGTAGGCCAGGTCATCTGTTGCAACACTCCACTCTCCTTCTTGGTCAAATAGCCCTTACACAGCCTGGAGATGTGTTGGGTCATTGTCCTGTTGAAAAACAAATGACAGTCCCACTAAGCGCAAACCAGATGGGATGACGTATCGCTGCAGAATGCTGTGGTAGCCATGCTGGTTAAGTGTTCTTTGAATTCTAAATAAATCCCTGACAGTGACACCAGCAAAGCACCCCCACACCATCACACCTCCTCCATGATTCACGGTGGGAACCACACATGCGGAGATAATCCATTCACCTACTCTGTATCTCACAAAGACATGGCCAACCGCCAAAGCACACACATCCATGGGTCGCTCATCTTTTCAGTTCGCTGCAGCTAGCGACTGGAACAAGCTGCAACAAACACTCAAACTGGACAGTTTTATCTCCATCTCTTCATTCATAGACTCAATCATGGACACTCTTACTGACAGTTGTGCTGCTTTGCCTGATGTATGTCTCTACCATTGTGCTCTTGTCTGTGCCCAATAATGTTTGTACCATGTTTTGTGTTGCTACAATGTTGTGCTGCTGCCATGTTGTGTTGCTACCATGTTGTCATGGTGTATAGCTAGCATGCTGTGTTGTCATGTGTTTCTGCCTTGCTATGTTGTTGTCTTATGTCTCTCTTTATGTAGTGTTGTATTTGTTTTATTGAACCTTTATGTAACTAGGAAAGTCAGTTAAAAACACATTCTTATTTACAATGACGGCCTACCAAAAAGCAAAAGGCCTCCTGCGCTGGGATTAAACATTTAAATAAATTAAATAAAAATATAGGACAAACAACATAACATGGCAGCAACACATGACAACACAGCATGGTAGCAACACAACATGACAACAACATGGTGGCAACACAACATGGCAGAAGCACAACATGGTAGCAACACAAAACAGGATACAAACATTATTGGGCACAGACAACAGCACAAAGGGCAAGAAGGTGGAGACAACAATACATCAGGCAAAGCAGCCACAAAAGTAAGAGTGTCCATGATTGAGTCTTTGAAGGAAGAGATGGAGATAAAACTGTTCAGTGTTGTTGCAGCTCATTCCAGTCGCTAGCTGCAGTGAACTGAAAAGATGAGCGACTCACGGATGTGCGTGCTTTGGGGACCTTTAACAGAATTTGACTGGCAGAATGGGTGTTGTATGTGGAGGATGAGGGCTGCAGTAGATATCTCAGATAGGGGGGAGAGAGGCCTAAGAGGTTTTTATAAATAAGCATCAACCAGTTGGTCTTGCAATGACGGCTATATGGAGATGACCAGAGGAGTATGGAGTGCAGTGGTGTCCTTTTAAGGAGCATTGGTGGCCGAATGATAAAGAACATCTAGCCTCTAGCTCTCTTGTCATGATGTGTGTTTTGTCCTATATTTGTTTATGATTTTTTTTTTTTTTAATAGGCCGTCATTGTAAATTAGAATGTTCTTAACTGCCTTGCCTAGTTAAATATGCGTTAAATAAAATAAAAATATGCAAGGAACAGATTATTTGAATTATGGCAATCATCTTGCATTAATGCTTTTATCAAAACAGGCAAACAATGTCTCACATTTGATTAGACTAGGGATTAAATAATTGATTACTTGCACACAATTGACATGCAAAAAAAATAAGGCAGAGAAAAAACAAATTCTAGAGGTTAGTGCGCATTTGCTTTGCAAACACCAAAACTGGGAATTGAAGAGAAATATATGCATTTTGGAACTCTTCTTTGATGTTGCCTCCTTAGAGCCAGAGGTGACACTTTTGAAGCAGCAATGTGAGGTGCTAGAAAAAGATTGTCTAGACACTGAACACCCAGCCCACGGCTCTGCTTTGAGGCAGACCATTCAGGCACTGATGATGTTTCAGACACCGATAGTGGTGTTGGCTTTACAGACGATTGTGGAGAGCGCAGCCACACTCCAAAACGCACGTTTTGGCGCCCGCACTAGCGAGTCAATTTATGGCAATGGCAGCTCATGTTTCAGTCATTAGGACATTGACAAACAACAATACAGACGCGGAGTCTGTCATTTCGCGCAGGTTAACATGCAGCGATACCACCTCTCACTTAAATGTTATTGGAACATTCCCAGTGAAATCTTCATTCACACCACGGTGTCCTAGATTCAAGGCACGTTCCGTTGCATCTAACGTTAACAATGTCCCTAAACAGTACAATAAACAGTGTACTCACAAACGACCGAGGTAAAGTCAGTTTAAAGTTGGATATTCGACGGATATTCGCGCTTTCAAACCTCAATAGCTCTCAAAACACTTGAGTCACAGACTCCAAATAAGTGTCATTATGTTGGGAAAATTGCGCACAACATTGCACAGATCTTATTTTCACGATTTGAACATTAATTCGCTTCCCAAAGCTAATAAACATGTGGAAATGTGAGCAGCATTTTGTATATCTAGATGAATTATTTAGGGTGCGTAAACAAAGTACACTTTTTTTACATTTGAATTTCAAGAGCTCCTTGGTCCTGTGACCTATATGACTCAAACAAGGTCCAGAATGTCCACTGACTACCCTTCTATATTGCACACCCTTTAGTTAGTCCACTTTCATCTTACAAGATTTTACATGAATCTTTCCAAATTTAGAATTTCAATAGCTCCTTGGTCATGTGACCTAGTGACTTCAAACAAGGTTCAGAATGTCCAGTCAGTGGGCCTACACATTGCACACTCTATAGTTTGTCCATTTTCATCTCACAAGATTTTACATGAATTTTTCCAAATCTCAAATTTCAATAGCTCCTTGGTCATGTGACCTAGTGACTTCAAACAAGGTTCAGAATGTCCACTCAGTGGGTCTACACATTGCACACCCTTTAGTTTGTCAATTTTCATCTCACAAGATTTTTCCATGAATTTTTCATTTTTTTTTATTTCAATAGTTCCTTGGTCATGTCAATTTCACACCTAAGAAGCGTGCAGTAGATATATACCCATATTGCATAACCTCTAGTCATGTATCTTCTACATTGTTGTACATTTAATATTTGTTTGTCAATTAGGGGGTTCAGTCCAGTGTTGTTTACCCTTGTCTTTAATATTTATCTATAATAATTGTTCGTTCTAAGTACTTATTTTCCCTGTTTTTCATTTTTCCACAGCATTTAACAGCGGTACACAATAGGAGAGAGACAGATAATATCTCCTTTCATCGTTAATATCAACCATAAAGGAAAATGGCAAAGTACGAGAGTCATGTTATTAATTGTCCAAAGCAGGGATGGAGAGTGAGCTAGTGAGGCAGGCTACAGTGGGTTTGCTGGTCAATACATATACTGAACATGTAACCCAGTAAATCAATGAATAAACATTTAATATTGACAAATTAAACAGAAATTGTACAGCTTTAATATTTTCCAACATGTCAGCAGACACTTTACTTCAAATAAGTACAAAACATTTCACAGTGTTAACTTTCTCTTTATCCCGCATTGATGTACATTTCAGAGCCTCTTGAGTGTGGATGGGGTATAGCATACATTTCAACAGCAAAGACTGCACTTCCAGTTTGTGTTCTTTACTCTGTTGAACTCTTTTGTCTTCATGCCTAGGCACAGCACACGGAACCACCGTTGGCATGCAAAACATTCAATCTAAAACAAAACAAAGCGTAACACGTTATAAATAATATCAAATATCAATACAGTATGACAGATTAGCCATCCATTGTGTTATATCATACATTTTCTTACATGCCGTCACTATTGTAAAAAGATGATAAACATGTTAAATAAAGTTACTAACCCAGTCAGTCTTCGGGCCACATCCAGGTTCTTTATCAGTGGCACACATGAAGCAGTTGTTGGCTTTGCTGAACTCTGAAATCATAGGCATGAACTGAGCATATAGCTGTCCCACACAACTACATCAAAATAAAGAATTTACATTTACTTTGAATTAAATGTCATTACATACCAGACATGTTTAGTATATCCTCAGCCATTTCTTTTCGCAGTTGCTCCATGTGTTTTTGTGAAGGTTATATATCAGTTTGGGAGGGGATGTTGGGGAAGTTCTGTGCAACTTCCTTGGCCATCCACACCAAAAAATAAAATAGAGTTTTTGACCTAATTGTCACATAACCGCTAACCATTCATTATAGAATACAGTGGGGAAAAAAAGTATTTAGTCAGCCACCAATTGTGCAAGTTCTCTCACTTAAAAAGATGAGAGAGGCCTGTAATTTTCATCATAGGTACACTTCAACTATGACAGACAAAACGAGGAAAAGAAATCCAGAAAATCACATTGTAGGATTTTTTATGAATTTATTTGCAAATTATGGTGGAAAATAAGTATTTGGTCAATAACAAAAGTTTATCTCAATACTTTGTTATATACCCTTTGTTGGCAATGACAGAGGTCAAACGTTTTCTGTAAGTCTTCACAAGGTTTTCACACACTGTTGCTGGTATTTTGGCCCATTCCTCCATGCAGATCTCCTCTAGAGCAGTGATGTTTTGGGGCTGTCGCTGGGCAACACAGACTTTCAAAGATTTTCTATGGGGTTGAGATCTGGAGACTGGCTAGGCCACTCCAGGACCTTGAAATGCTTCTTACGAAGCCACTCCTTCGTTGCCCGGGCGGTGTGTTTGGGATCATTGTCATGCTGAAAGACCCAGCCACGTTTCATCTTCAATGCCCTTGCTGATGGAAGGAGGTTTTCACTCAAAATCTCACGATACATGGCCCCATTCATTCTTTCCTTTACACGGATCAGTCGTCCTGGTTCCTTTGCAGAAAAAAAGCCCCAAAGCATGATGTTTCCACCCCCATGCTTCACAGTAGGTATGGTGTTCTTTGGATGCAACTCAGCATTCTTTGTCCTCCAAACACGATGAGTTGAGTTTTTACCAAAAAGTTCTATTTTGGTTTCATCTGACATTCTCCCAATCCTCATCTGGATCATCCAAATGCTCTCTAGCAAACTTTAGACGGGCCTGAACATGTACTGGCTTAAGCAGGGGGACACGTCTGGCACTGCAGGATTTGAGTCCCTGGCGGCGTAGTGTGTTACTGATGGTAGGCTTTGTTACTTTGGTCCCAGCTCTCTGCAGGTCATTCACTAGGTCCCCGTGTGGTTCTGGGATTTTTGCTCACCGTTCTTGTTATCATTTTGACCCCACGGGTGAGATCTTGCGTGGAGCCCCAGATCGAGGAAGATTATCAGTGGTCTTGTATGTCTTCCATTTCCTAATAATTGCTCCCACAGTTGATTTCTTCAAACCAAGCTGCTTACCTATTGCAGATTCAGTCTTCCCAACCTGGTGCAGGTCTACAATTTTGTTTCTGGTGTCCTTTGACAGCTCTTTGGTCTTGGCCATAGTGGAGTTTGGAGTGTGACTGTTTGAGGTTGTGGACAGGTGTCTTTTATACTGATAACAAGTTCAAACAGGTGCCATTAATACAGGTAATGAGTGGAGGACAGAGGAGCCTCTTAAAGAAGAAGTTACAGGTCTGTGAGAGCCAGAAATCTTGCTTGTTTGTATGTGACCAAATACTTATTTTCCACCATAATTTGCAAATAAATTCATAAAAAATCCTACAATGTGATTTTCTGGATTTTTTTCCTCATTTTGTCTGTCATAGTTGAAGTGTACCTATGATGAAAATTACAGGCCTCTCTCATCTTTTTAAGTGAGAGAAATTGCACAATTGGTGGCTGACTAAATACTTTTTTTCCCCACTGTATATAACTATCAACCCTGCGTTACAAAGACCCCGCAGCTGAAGGTGTCCTGCTGCATGGTGAGTTATTTCCCCTCCTTTCCACTTTATGTCCACCCAGTCGTCTTTTCCATCGCAGGATCTTCTCATTTTGAAGTTTTCTCTTTTTTATGTAAACATAATAGAATTCTGATTAGTTACAGGCAAATGAATGCACAGGCCAAAATTGTTTGCTGTTTTCCTTTACACTATAATGAGGTTATTTCCTTCATGCCCCATTCTACACACAGCCTAAATTATAGGCACTGAACCATTTACAGGACAATAATAAAAGTAGCATATAGGATCCAACCCTATCACAGAGTGAATACATGTAGAGTGTTTGTAGACTTTAAGAAAAAGATATTAAGTGACAGTTTCATCAGTACGTGCTTAAAGAAAGTCATGTCACAAAGATCACAGATGACAGTGCCCACCAAATCTATGACAATAGAGAATGAATTGGAAGCACCAAAGTGTGTTAAAGTGTGTTTGTCAAAATAATATCTGAAAATGTCAATTGTTGAACATAATACTTCTATTTGCAATAGCAATTTATGATCTATGCAGTTGAGGAATATTCCATGTACCAACACTACATGTAGGACGGACATAAGACATTCCCACATACAGTATACACGTACATAGAGGCATTCTTCAGCTGTGATTTTACCACTCAGAATCCAGAATGGATATGACAATGGGGCCAGCACAGGACGTAACACACCCTTACAACAATCTACTTTTTGATCTTCTTGACTTCTTATCTGGTAAACTGCTACTGTGTGTCAAGAAAAGAGCCCCAATTAGGGGTTAGTGTACTCCAGTAAAAAAGGGCTGGTTTAGATTAAAAACTATTGCCCTGTGTCCCCGTTCATAGGGGCATGAGAGACTAGTCAGTGGTAGAATTGAGTTGGCACTTTATTGGCCCAAACACCCACAGACCTACAAGGTTGAGGTTATTCATGGACAGTAATAAGTACATTTTTTATTTTTTTGCATTGATGCATTGTCTTCTAACTGTCCAAGAATAGGATCCAAAGTGTTAGAAAATATTTGTTCCCATAAATACAAAGGAGGATGTCTCTCCTCATACCTCTGGCACTTTAGTCAGACTGCCAGACTGTGCACCACAGAGCCAATCAGGAGAGAATACATACAGGTCAAGAGTGCCAATTGAAAGTCAAGGGGTGTGTCTGTGCCTTTTTTGATTGCTCTCTCTTTACAGAGAACCCCTGTGGTTCAAGTCAAGAGCTACCCTTCCCCTTTCAGTCTGCTCTGCGCATGTCTGAAAGTGACAGAGCCAGTAGCCAAGAGTTTTTCACATTATGTCATAAAAAATGGTTTCACTTATGAATGTATGTAAAATGTTAATATGTATTAGATCCAGTACAATGGAATAACTAAGACCTGAATTTGAATGCAGTGTGTTCCGATTCCTCCTTCTCTTTCTGTCCAGCAGGGTCAACCAAAAACACGGCCTGATGGTTAATTTAGATACTGCGGAAGCGATATAGAAATGTATTGATCCCTTAAATGATTTTACTATTAAATCACCCATATCACAATCCTTATACCTCTTCACAAAAAGGTACCTAAATCAATATTGGGAAAAGGATTTTACTCACAATGAACTTCTAGTGGTTCTGGTTCCCATTCAAGAAACTCATGACAGCATTGTAGTTACTGAAGTTCACCTGAAATAAATAATTTCACATGCTTGCCACTAAGACAATTTTTTTTAATCAATAGTTAATCCTTAAAAATTCCACTAACAGATTGTATTAGTACCTTGGGCAGACTTTGCTCGCGCACTAAACTTCTTTCTCCATTTAGAATGACTTGGGCTGAGTAGTGATTTAGGATGGAGATCTTTGTCCCGTGACGGCAGCTTTTTGTGGTTGCTTGAAAGTACCATTCCATTGTCTGTATGAGGAGAGAAAGTAAAACCACAAATGCTTTGACTGTGAAGAACATTATACAAATAATTAAGCATAACCCTAACCCTAACCCTAAAATATAGAGACATTTCAGAGAATATTGGTTCATTAGAATGATTTTTTATGGAGATTTAAAGCAAACGTAATAACATTTGCCTTTGTTTTTATTTGTCTGATATATTCTGGCTACATGCAATTTAATGGGTCATTGTCACATATATATACCTTGTTAGGGAGATTAGGTATCATATATACATAAGGTGTTATATAGTCAAAAAAGTGATTTATTGCTGAAAATACTGTGTTTATGTGATGACACATCTTCACTATTTACTTTAAAGTGACAGAATAAGGGCCATGTCATCAGAAACATTCAACTTCAATTCCAGTTAACTACATAATGATATCACATGTCCTCGGACTTGGTTAGGTGCACATCTAATGTACTTCTATGTTCATCCTTCATACTGTATGAATTTTTTACACAATATGTTTAGAATTGTGATTGACGAAATGCTTATTGTCATGTTATGACTAGTATTTATTACCTCACCCACAAGCCATTTGTGGGGCTGCAGAGTTTTAAACTCTGCATGATGGAGAAGGAAAGAGGACTTTTTGTCTGTAGACCTCACAACAGCAACCACCACCTCGCAATTGTTTCTTCGCCACACAGCTGTGACCTGCAATATGCAAATTAAACACATTTAGAAGAGTTGTTGTCCGCTTAAACATGAACTGAAAACAAACTATCACAATCCTTTAACATTTTGAGAGAAAAAAACCTACCTGGCCTGCAGCCTCGTTGTCTTGGAGTGATGTTGCCTCGTCCCTGCTTTCATATTTCTTGTGGTGTGCCTTCCCTGCTGGTTTCTTCTTGCCCTTCTTCTTTGTGGTGTGCCTTCCCTGCTGGTTTCTTTTTACCCTTCTTCTTTGGCTCAGGTAATTGTCTGGGAGGCTGGAAATATTTTGACCTGGCCTTGTGAGGTGAGTCTTTTCTTTGTCTCTTGGCCCACTGCTCCTCTTCCT
Organism: Brachymystax lenok tsinlingensis; assembly: GCA_030435695.1. Classification (NCBI taxonomy): domain Eukaryota; kingdom Metazoa; phylum Chordata; class Actinopteri; order Salmoniformes; family Salmonidae; genus Brachymystax; species Brachymystax lenok. Next base: position 26,931,446 of record CM059791.1, read on the forward strand.
GGTCCAACGACTTGTTGCGGTAGGGTGATTTAGTGAACAGTGATTCTGGCAGGTCATGTTTTATTATGTGCTCCCTATACCTTCCTTGGAGGGTGGCATGCATTTTCAAAATGAATTCAGCTGGACGGGGAAATTTCTTCTTTTTGCAAAATGGAATGCTTCAAGATCCAGAACCACTGTTCCACATAACAGTTGGTGTCCCGTGATTTCACTGATTGCAATGTTGTGTCGGACACATTACAATATCTTGTAAGGTCAACCAGCAGTATCCCACTCCATAGGGGGAAAATGGCCATGTAAGTGTCCATTAGAACATTGATTATCCCAGGGCAGAAAAAACTATTTTCAGGCCCTGTCTGTGTCTCCTCCAGAAGACTCTGTGAATGTTTAAGAACTGACATGAATTCATGTGTGAAGGGAGATTGTCCACATATTGTTTTGTTTTTTTTGCTGACATTGCACTTTCTTCATAACTCATCTCTCGTCACGTCCTCCACTTTCACCTTCTCTGACTTCATAATACTCTCATCTAAATGCTTTTGTGATTCATCCACAAGATGACTTGTATGTTGTGATTTGAAAAGCACACACACGTGTCTAAAGGACATTGAGTGCCTCGAAGAAAGAGGTTTTGTAGAGCAACAAGCCAAAGCAATAAGTTGCATACTCTTTGAGCCCTTTGTCATTTGTTTTCTTCCCAAATCCCTGGGCGACAGCCTTAAGGATGTGGGCAGAGCACCGATGGAGCACTGTGAAGTCTTCGCAATCTTATTTTTCCTCCAAAGAAACTATGCTGTGGGCTCATTTTAGATAAGAAGTGACACTCTCTTTGTTAAATGAGAGAAATACACTTCCAATCAGCGCCCAGCTGAAATCAGCCTCCACCTGTCTCACCTTGCAGCGTGTCATTTGTGAGATCTTGCGTACCGTCTTCATTAACCAAAAGGTTATTGTTGGGATGGAGTGCTGAACACTAATCATCTAGGATACAGGGGGTTATCATTGCCCATTCCGGGCAGAACCAGAGTGTAGTACAGAACTATTTTCCTTTAATTGCTAATCTTAGACACAACCCCACCAGTGGCATCAAGATGAAGAGTCACTGGACTGCGCTTTCTCAGATGTTCAACTAGGATTTTCAAACCCTTATCTGTGTACAAGTGAATGCCAAACGGCTCAACTTGGAGGTGCTGCATGTATCCAGATGTAGTAGCTGAAGTTGTGGCACACTCCATCAAAACCTTTTGTGCAAGCATGAACTCTAGCATCATGTCATCGTGTAGCCTTGTGCTCTTTCTGATTTCAGCCCCAATCACTTTGAGAATATTCTGAACCTTGTTTGAAGTCATTAGGTCACATGACCAAGGAGCTATTGAAATTCTAAATTTGGAAAGATTCATGTAAAATCTTGTGAGATGAAAATGGACAAACTAAAGGGTGTGCAATGTGTAGTCCCACTGAGTGGACATTTTGAACCTTGTTTGAAGTCAGTAGGTCATATGACAAAGGAGTTATTGAAATTCAAAAATGTAAATAAATAATTTCAAATAGTGCCAGATGTAAATTGACAAATAAAACGTGTGTGCAATGTGTGTCTATGCCATCGGGTTAGCTAGAACCCTTTTTGAAAGTTTTAGGAGTAATGGTTAAAGAGCTATTGAAATGAGAAAATTTAGATTTGTCACCATGTTGACGGTCCCTAACTTCTGTTGGTGGACGTAAGGAAAACTACAGGCGAATATCCGTCGAATATCCAACCTGAAACCGAATAGGTAGGACATGTAGTGAATGGGGGTCGTGCTCCCAGGCATTTCAGCCAAGGTGTAGACTCTTACACTCCCAGGACGGGTCCTCTAGCATCGAAGTGTTTGAACCTTGGATTCCGGAATCCACATTTTTTTATGCTTCTTAAACTAGACACAAAGCAAATGTTTCAGACTTGAATAGGACTTCTCTGTAGCCTACCTGGTGGTGGCCGCATCCATGCCTCTCTCTAGCAACCAGACAGGCCAAGTTACAGAGCTCAGACATTTATTTATTTATTTAAACTCTAATTCGTGAAGCGTTCATTGTTTTTTTAAACATGAATAGCAAGTTTTAACCAACAACGGGATCATTGGACAGACCGCAGTGTTTCTGGGAAACGTGCGTTTATTATGCTGCGGTTGTCTTGGTTGCGCATAGGACAGGTTTCATTTTTGGCGATTACAATGTATAGATATTCTCTCAATACGTGGCGTGGGCGGATAATCATAGATCAAATGATATATACCCTATGATAAATATCCTGACTTGTTTGAGAAACGGTGCAGACTCTACCCCAATGTTGTAAAGTCAAAATGCCGTTGCCTGGAGCTCAGACGCTCGGAATAACTGTAATTCTATCATAGCCGGGTAGGATGAAACAACGTAGTCTCAAACATATGTTTGTAACATTTAACCCTTATAATCTTGTGTGTGGTAATCAGTTGTGTGGTAATCAGTTGTGTGGTAATCAGATTTCTGAGTGTGATTTATATTCCTATGCGTGCATATTGTGCATATGGCCAAGTCCATCTGATATGTGAAGATGTGTGGGTGAGTTATGCATTTCTCCACATCCCTCTGCTAGTGGATGGCATGTGGATGGCTGGGGGGCTGTTTATTGATAGGCTACACAGGATGGTCTTAGGTATTGATAGGCATTTCATATGTTTACATTTATTTTCCTGTTATAATGATGATTTACTATTTTCCCTTACACAGAAAATATGACATGTCCGACTGATTCGATTCCAGATTTTAACTTTTTATTATTCAACCTATGGATGTTGATACTTTTCTATAATTTTAGCTAATCACTGGCACTATGGAAAGCTGACTCCTTGGATGAATTTCTTAGCTTCTGCTCAACTCCCCTTTTATGTGTAAGATAAAAGATAATCACATTGGCCTTGCTGGTTTTCCATACCAAACTCAGCTCTCAATATGAAACGGTAGATTTGAATGCGTTTTTAATCGGAGATTGTGATTATCCCACTTTGGAACTGACTCTGATAGAAGTCCTTGGCCAAGGCAACTCCTCCACTTTGTCCCATATTGGCCTATGTTCCATGATCGTTACATGTTCCACGTCTTACTTGTTGAAATGTTCTGTCCTGTATTGAGAATAACCCAACGGTTTGCTCAAAATTTACACTGAGGAGCTTACTAACACACAGCTAACATGCCTTGTTTTAGGTTTTGCCTGAAACAATTTCAACTCTGGTGAGATGGCCACATTAAATGTTACTGTTCTCACTTTGTTGTCACACACAATGCTAGACCAAGGCCAATGTGATTCTCTTGTAACTCTGTGTTGTTGTTCTCAACTAGCCTACCTGGTTAAATAAAGGTGGTTGTGCAAAGGATCAGATTAATGTTGATGTGGCAAATATAGTTAAATCTTCCTGTTGATGACACCCAACTATGGATGTGTGTGTGTGTGTGTGTTCAAGGGGGCGGCACAGATTGGGTTTACAAACTACTGAATAATTAATATTTGAATTGCACAAGCACTGGGTGAGTTTTGGATCTCACTCCCAAGTTTTATTTTCCTTATCTGATAGAAGATGACTAGCTAAAGATAGCATAGTTTTTTTATTAATCTTCTAATGTGATTTTGTCAGGTTTGAAATAGATTTTGTTAAATATGACAGCTCTGTCTCCAGAGACAGAACAGTGACTAGTTACATTCCATTTAATCCAGGTTTAAAGATTCAGTCAAATCTCTACTTCCTGATTGGGTCTCAAAGCATTTCAACACATTTACTTTGCAGACCCTATGCTGGTTTAGAAACCAGTTCGAAATTGCAATTGCTTTTATGACCTGTTGGCAGAGAATATGACATGTCAGCCGAGAACATGGAGATCATTTAGCAACCAAATATATATTTTTTATTCTAATATTGATTGATGCTAATTCTAATTACACATAGGCATATGTGTCACTACCTTTAATGTTGTTATTCAATTGTCTTACAGAAAATGTTATTGCTTTGTGGCTTAACATGAAGTGTTAGTATTATGTTCTGTTTCTAATAATATAAGCTCAAGAATTTATCTTGGGGTGATTTGTTTTCATAAATATGTTTTTCATATTTTCAAGGCAAACTTCCTCCCAGAGGGGAGAGGCTTTTTCAATTGAACTTTCTGTTTTTCAAAAAAGAACATAAAATATAACACTTGTGATAGTGTTACTTTAATTATGCATTTAATGGACATTCCTTACATTTTATATCCATCTGATTCATACTTAATAAACTTTGAGAATACCATTGACCAAGCAAACCAATCTGACCAACACACAAAGCCAAACAGTGACTAGTAACTCTGTAATAATGCTTCATCAAATGTTGAGAACTGAATGTACTGTTGTAATCTTTCTTGGTTTATGTGGTTGTGCAAAGGATCAGATTAATGTTGATGTGGCGAATATAGTTAAATCTTCCTGTTGATGACACCCAACTATGGATGTGTGTGTGTGCGACTAGAAGTTGGGTTCCATAAATTGGACTGAAGACTCAAGAAGGAACAGGCATGTGGTGCGGGCCGTTTCTTTCTGAGTTGGACACCGGCTGTCCATGTACAGCTTAGTAGGCTAGGCCCTAATTTATGCGTTTTCTGTCACCTGAAGCTGCATGGCAAATAGTCCAAGAACACAACAAAAGCACAAAGGACAGTCCCTAAGGCCTAGTCAGCTCTTCCCCCTCTGAGGGCCCAAAATCTATCTCTGTTACAGTATCCAGAGGACTGACTATTTAATGTGTGATAGAATAATGCTAGTATCCATGTCTGGTATATATCTGAAACTTGTCCCCCTAAAGAGGACTCGGAAACTATCTATGTGTACAGTACCAGTCAAAAGTTTGGACACACCTTCTCATTCCAGGGTTTTTCTTTATTTTTACAATTTTCTACATTACTTTAAGACATTAAGGGGCGGCAAGTAGCCTTGAGCTGACAAGGTAAAAATCTGTCGTTCTGCCCCTGAACAAGGCAGTTAACCCACTGTTCCTGGGCCGTCATTGTAAATAAGAATTTGTTCTTAACTGACTTGCCTAGTTAAATAAAGGTTAAAATATATATATATTTTTTTTAGGTTAGTCAATTTGGGAACATTTAAAGAACTTTGAAAGTTTCTTCAAGTGCAGCCGCAAAAACCATCAAGTGCTATGGTGAAACTGGCTCTCTTGAAGACCGCCACAGGAAAGAAAGACCCAGAGTTACCAGCCTCAGAAATTGTAGCCCAAATATATGCTTCACAGAGTTCAAGTAACAGACACATCTCAACATCAACTGTTCAGAGGAGCCTGCGTGAATCAGGCCTTTGTGGCCAAATTGCTGCAAAGAAACCACTACTAAGGACACCAATAAAAATTAGAGGCTTGCTTGGGCCAAGAAACAGCAGTAATGGACATTAGACCGGTGGAAATCTGTCCTTTGGACTGATGAGTCCAAATTTGAGATTTTTGGTTCCAACCACCGTGTCTTTGTGAGATGCAGAGTAGGTGAACGGATGATCTCCGCATGTGTGGTTCCCACCGTTTACCATGAAGGAGGAGGTGTGATGGTGTGGGGGTGCTTTGCTTGTGACACTGTCAGTGATTTATTTAGAATTCAAGGCACACTTAACCAGCATGGCTACCACAGCATTCTGCAGCGATACACCATCCCATCTGGTTTCGCTTAGTGGGACTATAATTTGTTTTTCAACAGGACAATGACCCAACACACCTCCAGGCTGTGTAAGGGCTATTTTACCAAGAAGGAGAGTGGAGTGTGGCATCAGATGACCTGGCCTCCACAATCAACTGATCTCAACCCAATTGAGATGGTTTGGGATGAGTTGGACTGCAGAGGGAAGGAAAAGCAGCCAACCAGTGCTCCAACCAATTCCTTCAAGACTGTTGGAAAAGCATTCCAGGTGAAGCTAGTTGAGAGAATGCCAAGAGTGTGCAAAGCTGTCATCAAGGCAAAGGGTGGCTACTTTGAAGAATCTCAAATATAAAATACATTTTGATTTGTTTAACACTTTTTTGGTTACTACTTGATTCCATATGTGTTATTTCATAGTTTTGATGTCTTAACTATTATTCTTCTAAAAATAAAGAAAAACCCTTCAATGAGTAGGTGTGTCCAAACGTTTGACTGGTACTGTATATGATCTCTGTGGTAACTTGTATTTGTACAAGGTGAACTCTAAATTACTCTATGCAAAGGGGTTTTAAGTTCCTCTCAGGAATTCTGTCTTATTTACACTGGTCTCTTCCCCCACACAAGCCTTTAGATGTTGTGACACCCTGTGGAGATTGGGCCTGGTTACTCTGTAAACTTGTTATCGTGTGATTGGTCAATGGTGGTTGGTTTTGGGTTGAAGAGTTACCCCTTCAGATGTTATAAATGGAATTAAATGCCTTTGTTGTCTCTCTTATCCTGTATCCCATCCATGGAGGAAGGTTGTATGATCAATTCTCCTTTCCTAGGACTCTGGCCTAGTAGGCATCTCTTTGTTCATGCGTTGTCTTGTAAGTTAACTTTAGACTCTAATGCCTTGTAATGCTTGTTAATGCTTGTAACAAACTTTATGCCTTGTATGTGAATTCATTCATTGTACAATATTAATTTAATATCTATTTAATTGCAGGCCACCTGCAGTACCCCAGTTTGAAGCTAATTTGTTGTTTGTAGCCGGCAATCAGTAGATTCTCAACAGGTAGGCCAAGTGTAATGTGTAAACCATGTTTCTCATGAACAATCAATTATTGAACTAAAAATGGTGTTGACAAAAACCTTAACTGGTGAAAAATGTACTACATTTATAGGTAATGTATCCAAGGAAGTGTGAATGGTTAATCATGACACATTGCCTGAATCGTAAAAGTGTCATGTTACACTAGGTTTACCTTCATGGCACTGTAGAAGAATTCCTAAGACAGATACTGAGGGTGTTTCCCAAATGGTACCCTATTCCCTATAGGACTCTGGTCAAAAGTAGTGCACTATGTAGGGAATAGAATGCAATTTGGGACATACGCTGACACTATGAAAGTTATTAACTATTAACACCCAGAAGAGAGGCGCTCTCTTTCTTGACCTCTCTGTGACCTGTGGTGGAGAGTAAGTCTGAAGCTGTCAGCTCCCCTGGTTGGGAAAAGTAGTACAAATATGTTCATAGTTTCTACAAACCTCCTACTCGTGGTTTGTTAGCTAGGATAAATTGTTTCATTAATTAATGTCAAATATATTCCTGTGTCTGGCCAAATACCCCTTACACCCCAACATGGACACAAATAAAAAAAATAGAAGGAAATGATAGCCAGGGGTTGCTACTGGAACTGAAAAGCTACAAGCAAGGCAAACAGAAAGGTGGCGTATATGCTGTACAGCAGGCCCACTGGGTAAACAGAAGCAGACTGGGTCTGTGTGTTTATATTCATGACATCTGCCTCCCTCTCACTCTATCAAACCTCTTCCACTTCTCTGAGGCTTGGACAAACAGTAGCTAGTGCTTTCACTGCTGCGCACACATTACTGTTGCTGTAGTATTCTTCTCTCTGGGAAAGCTAACTGTACTGCTGGGTATGACTATTATAGGGCTGTTCACTTTATTAAAAGGTGGGCAGGGAGAGTTGTAGCTTGCAGCTGTGCCATTGTTTAACCATTAAACCATAGTGGCCACTCCCTGTTTGATTCCAGTTCCATTGTTTACTTCATTCTTCTCATTTAATGTCTGACCACTGGGACTTTGACTGAGCCAGCAGCACAGGTGATTCTGTCTTAGTTGTGTTCTTATCCATAGAGGATGTTGGTGAGGATCCTGGTTCTGCTCTACCTGGCGGGGGCACCAGCCCTAGCACAAGCCCTCTGCAGTGAGTTACTCAGATTGATCTAAAGAAGATGCTTATGTTCTCACAATTTCTACTTGTTTTATTGGATTTTTGTTTGACTGGTTGTCATTCTTTAGTTTGTATTAGTGTTACAAAATTGTATGTTTACAACGTCTTATTGTGCCCCTGAATGTTTCTTTTTAGCTAGTTTGCCAAATATCCATAGTTTAATGTAGGGAGAGAGAGACTGTGCAATACTTGTCAGCTGATCAGACTTTTCTTGAGGAAGAAGTTCATGTGAATGAATATGGTTATAATGAGTATTTTCATGATTTAAATGGTCTGTGATGTTGTTCTGTTGTTTATGCATTGTCATCTACTATATAGAGGTTTCTAGTTCAACAGCGAATGTTTAAGAGGACACACAGTAAATACTGTATGGTTATACAGATAGTTCTTTATCAGGACAGTATGAAGAACACTTTGTGAGGGATGTCCTATTTACTGTTAGTTTCACTGTCCTATTAATGTTTTTGTTTGACTATTTTTATCTATCAAGCCATGTGATTCAAGCCCACATGTTTGTGTCGTCTAAAAAAAAGTGTGTTCTTGTACACTCAATGTTTCATGATGAATCCCAAAATTATTTAAATGTGTTTAAGATGGTGGAGAGAATCACTCATCAAGATAACTTTTATTCTCTCTGTAGCGGAATTAAATGGCTACAGAGTGCGAATCAGCATCAAAACTGCTTTGGGAAATCAGGCTGTACGTACTATGCTTACAAGCGTTCTCTCACATAATGGGTCCTATATGAAAAGTTTTAAATACAACATTTAGAACAACATTGTGCTGGTTTATGAAATGTCATCATGTTTTTTGTCTGCAGTATGGATGGAATGAGAATGAAATGTTCCTTTTTCGAGCAACTATGGCTTTTGCCATGAGGAGGTACTACAAAACAGAAACGTACAAGTAAGAAAATCTACAGTTCCCTACAAACTTGTGCCATATATTTAAACTGAAATCAAAGCACAGTGTAGTACAGCATAATGTTTTTCCACTTCCTGCAAAGATTAATTTCCAGCATTCCTGTGTGCATATTTTATGACTTATTTTCAAGTCAATAAAAATGTATTCCTGGTGTGTTGTGTAATGCTGACAACATGGCATTTATGGCATTATGATGTTTGTGGGACTTTTCCAGTGTCGACAACATTATCGTGTGTAATCAGACTGTGAGGGTGTCCTTCTGGTTTGTGGTGACATCACCAAAAAACCCCACCATGCTTATTCCTAAGGCAGATGTGGAGAAAGCTGTGAGGTAATTTCCTGGTCTACTTTAAAAGGAAAATATCCTGGTCTACACCTGTAGATGAACTGAACTCTGAAGTAAAAAGGTGAACGGAAACAGCCACCTGAGTATCTGATAGATTAAACAGAAAATAGATTTTATGCTTACAATCTCAACCACAAGGCAAGTGGTATTTACACAGATTCAGAGACCTGTAAAAGGTGAGATTTACCAACTGGACCTAAAGTAACCCATTCTATGTCCAACAGCATGTCAAGGCATCGCATCAACAACGCCTTCCTCCTGACAGATAGGACCCTGGAGTTTCTGGGCATCCAACCCAAACTGGCAGAGCCAGTCAAACCTGACACCCCTCCCTGGCTCATCGTGTTTGGAGTGGTCATAGGGGCTGTGTTTGCTGGAATCATCGCCCTGCTCGTATCCTCTCTGCTTCAAAAGAGACGGTGAGTCCACCCTTTGACAATACTTCAGTCTCTCTGTTGATAATGCTCTGTTTGGTTATTGAACTATGGCTCATTCTAACCTAGAAAAGAGAAAGGGATGATGGAGGATGGACAGGATGAAGAGGACAGGCAGATGAAAGGAGTGGAGAATGGCAACGTCCTGGAAGGCATCTACAACAGAGATTTCACAGATGACAATCGCTTCACAAAGCTGTAAAGGCTTCCCCTGTAAAATGCTGCCAAACAAGCACAGGATGGGCCGAGAGACGTTAAAACCCATTACAAATAGACTTTTATGCACTGTCTACAGTTTAAAATTGCATTTGCTGTTTGTTTTGGTTGTGTTTAAAATTATTTTGTGCCCAATAGAAATAAATGGTCAATATTGTATTGTGGAGTCACTTTTATTGGAAATAAGAATAGAATATGTTTTTAAACACTTCTACATTGATGTGAATGCTACCATTTCTTTTGGGCACAAAATAATCTGAAAGACAACCTAAACAAACAGCAAATGCATTCAACAAGTTTGTAAAGTCACAAGCTTGATGTAATCATTGCATGCTAGGAATATGGGACCAAAAACTCTACTTTGGACTACTTTTAATATTACACATACGTATAAGTGAATTTGTCCCCGTACTTTTGTTCCCCTAAAATGGGGGGGGACTATCTTCAGAAAGTGCTGTAATTTCTAAACGGTGTACCTGATAGGGATGAAAATACCCTCACATTATAGCTGACAGTCTGCACTTTAACCTCATAGTCATTGTATCATTTCAAATCCAAAGTGCTGGAGTACAGAGCCAAAACAACCACAAATGTGTCACTGTCCCAATACTTTTGGAGGTCACTGGAAGTAAAAAATGTACTGTTTTTGTGATAGGCTATAGCAAACGCAACACCTTTCAGTTCTGTTTTATCCATGGCTTTAGTTAAGCATTTCTGCAAACCGAATAGGTGGCATCTGGTCAACAATTTTTATGTATATTTCAAATTGTCAAATAATGGAATCCCTTAATAAACAGTGATCTTGTTAATTTAGAAATCATGAGTACTTCTTCTCAATCACAAATCTGAAAATAAGGAAAATGTAGCAACAGAGAGGCATATATCTGAGAGGGAGGAGAACCACCATGATAATTGATTTACATGTAACTAAGAAATGATTGATGTAATGTCTTCGGTAGCTCCAGCATCTAGTTAAGTGTTAACCACCTATTCAAGTTTTTTACTGCTTTGTTTTGCAGAATGTGATCAAATGGAGAGGAACACCAGAACAGATGGGTTTAAATGTCGAATATGTAAATTTCTAGTCATCGTTTTAAAGAGCACCCATTTCGATTTCATATTGCTTGTTATGAAAATCTATTTTGTGAATCAGAGGAAACACAAACAAACTGTAATTTAGATATGTCTCTTACTTGGCTATTGCGGAATCTCTCTTCCTACCTCTCTAGTCTGTTGAGATTAAAACAGGTTAAACGTCATTAAGGACTACCTCTTTATTCAGCTACAGCACATGGAGAATGATTAAAGGGAAAGCGGGAGCTGTGTCTCAGTGCTCTCTGCACATTGTACAACTAAATGCCTTCAACTGAAATGTGTCTTCCGCATTTAACCCAACCCCTCTGAATCAGAGAGGTGTAGGGCGCTGCCATAAATCGACATCCATGTCTTCGGTGCCTGGGGAACAGTGGGTTATCTGCCTTGCTCAGGGGCAGAACGACAGATTTTTACCTTGTCATGGACACACATGATGGAACACAGAGACATATTCTGTCAGTGCCTGCAATTACACATGCATATGGGGTAGATGCGGGGTCAAATGTAACATGATTTGAATTTTACACGCTGTTCTAAACCAGTTCCTCAGTAATAATTAAATGGCTAAATGGGTGGCTCTTATCTTCCTTAAATACCTCTGATTGGTAGGTCTTCTACCAGTTCCAGCTCTGGTAGTGGAACACAGGTCCTTTTATTTATTTTGATCAAATGTAGCATCAGCAACTCTAATGCAGCTGGCAACAAACTCAAGAGTGCTGCTCAAGTACCTTTGATCCCTCACCAGAAAGGACAACATGTTACAAAGGGAAGCGTCTGTAATTAATTTATTTGAGAACACCACAACAACCACACTGGAAATTGACAGTGTAAGCTAGCTAGTCCTACAGTTTTGATGATTCAATACATTTGAGGATTGTTATTAGCATTTCACTAATATATAATTGAAAATGTAACTTCTTAACTCAGGAAATAGCTAGCTATGTCTAAAAGTTTGTTGTTTTTGACCTGGGTAAATTGAAAGCTAGCTAACTAGCTATAACTTACTGTAGCTAGCTAGCTAACATAAGATAGCCACGTAGCTAGCTACCTATGTTCAATGAAGTTAAAGAGAAAGAACACTGACAAATATCATACCTAGCTAAAACCAGAGCAGAAAAAGAAGACTGTCACAGCTAAAGTAGTGTCTAGCTAACTGTCATGTGTTTCGGACTGTTTCTATACCTGTCATCCTCCATCTCATCTGCTTTGTTTTTGTTTTCTCCCTATCTCAGATTATACTCTTCTGGGTAGATACCCATGTGGACTCACCACTTCAAAGACAATGTGTGAGTTTCCTGATCAAAAATAGGGGAAATTGATTGATGAGTTGCAAGCTAGTGATGGCTTTAGGCTATGTTCTTCTCTAAATCCTCTCCAATTCTTACACAAATTACATTTCAGCCATGTCTTTTCAGACTTCTAATAATACACGTATTTCCCTACAGGGGAGTGGTGTTGGATGCAAGAGGAGAGAAAATCTAACTTTACCCAGAAACAATGGGCATACTCACTTCTCTACACCAGGGGATCCAGATTGGAGTGGCATCACGGTTAGTTCACACAGGGATCAACTGCATGCTATTTTATTTTATAATCTGATTAAATATCTATGTAAAACTTGTTTAGACAATGGCAATTTCTGTTATTAGCCTCTAGATTGGTAATTCTTTGAAATAACATGCCAGCATTGTAAATTATTTAAATGCTCCTTCTATTCCCCAGCACAGGGGAGGTGGATGGAGCCAATCAGCTGTTGTCCCTCTTCAATCTCAACCAATACATATCCTTCAAGGAAATATACCCATTGTCAAAGGTCCCTTACTTCAAAAAATGCATATCTAAACTTGAGATTATACGACCACTGCCACCGGTCCTGGACGATTCTTCTGTCTTCAACACGAAAACTGTTAGTTGGAGAATGGAAGTGTGTGTTTGTGTGTTTCAAATCAAATGACATTTTATTAGGCACATGCTTCATAAACAACAGGTGTAGACTAACAGTGAAATCCTTACCTACGGGCCCTTCCCAACAATGCAGAGAGAGAAAATAGAGAAAAGTCACAACACGTCATAATAAAAGTAATAATAAATACACAATGAGTAACGATAACTTGGCTATATAGACACAGGGTACCAGTACCGGGTCGATGTGCAGGGGTACATGGTAATTGAGGTAGATATGTACATAGAATGAATAAAGTGACAAGGCAACAGGATAGATAATAAACAGTAGCAGCAGGGTATGTGATGAGTCAAGAGTTAGTGCAGAAAGGGTCAATGCACATAGTCTGGTTAGCTATTTAGTTAACTATTTATCTAACTATTTAGCAGTCTTATGGCTTGGGGGTAGAAGCTGTTCAAGGTCTTGTTGGTTTCGGTACTGCTTGCCGTGCGGTAGCAGAGAGAACGGTCTATGACTTGAGTGGCTGGAGACTTTGACAATTTTTAAGGCCTTCCTCTGACACTGCCTAGTATACAGGTCCTGGGTGGCACGGAGCTCAGCTCCAGTGATGCACTGGGCCGTACGCATTACCCTCCATAGGGCCTTGAGGTCAGATGCCAAGCAGTTGCCATACCAAGTGGTGATACCAAGAACGTTTTGAGGATCTGAGGACCCAATGCCAATTACTTTCAGCCTCCTGAGGGGGAAGAGACATTGTCATGCCCTCTTCACGACTGTGTTGTTGTGTGTGGACCATGATAGATCCTTAGTGATGTGGACACCGAGGAACTTGAAGCTCTCGACCCGCTTTGCCCTCTGTTTCCTGTAGTCCACGATCAGATCCTTTGTCTTGCTGACATTGAGGGAGAGATTGTTGTCCTGGCACCACACTTCCAGGTCTCTGCCCTCCTCCCTATAGGCTGTCTCATCATCATCAGTGTTCAGGCCTACCACCGTCGTGTCGTCAGCAAACTTGATTGTTGGAGTCATGCGGGGCAACGCAGTCGTGGGTGAACAGGGAGTACAGGAAGGGACTAAGCATGCACCCCTGAGGGACCCCTGTGTTGAGGGTCAGCGTGGCTGATATGTTGTTGCCTACCCTCACCACCTGGAGGCGGCCCGGCAGGAAGTCCAGGATCCAGTTGCAGAGGGAGGTGTTCAGTCCCAGGGTCCTTAGGTTAGTGATGAGCTTGGATGGTACTATGGTGTTGAATGCTGAGCTGTAGTCAATGAACAACATTCTCACATATATGTTCCTCTTGTCCAGGTGGGAGAGGGCAGTGTGGAGTGCAATACAGATTGCGTTATCTGTGGATCTGTTCAGGGCGGTGTGTGAATTGGAGTGGGTCCAGGGTATCTGGGATGATGGTGTTGATGTGAGACATGACCAGTCTTCAAAGCGTTTCATGGCTACAGATGTGAGTGCTACAGGGCTATAGTCATTTAAACAGATTACCTTGGTGTTCTTGGGCACAGGGACAATGGTGGTCTGCTTAAATCATGTAGGTATAACAGACTGGGTCAGGGAGAGGTTGAAAAATGTCAGTGGAGACACTTGCCACTGGTCAGTGCATGCTCTGAGTGTGCGTCCTGGTAATCCGTCTGTTCTTGTGATTGTTAACCTATTTAAAAGGTCTTACTCACATCGGCTACAGAGAGCGTGATTACATAGTTGTCCGGAACAGCTGTTGCTCTTGTATTAGGCATGGTTCAGTGTTGCTTGCCTCAAAGCTGCCATACAAGGCATTTAGCTCGTCTGGTAGGCTCACGTTACTGGTAAGCTCACAGCTGGGTTTCCCTTTGTAATCCGTGATAGTTTGCAAGCTCTGCCACATCCGACAAGCATCAGAGCTGGGGTAGTAGGATTCGTTTTTAGTCCTGTATTGTCGCTTTCCTTATTTAATGGCTTGTCGGAGGTTGTAGCGGGAGGATAGAGCCTGATCCACTCTTTGCGATGGAGATGTGGGGTGGTCACACCCGATACTGACTGGTTTTCTGATCCACGCCCCATTTTTTTTAAAGGTATCTGTGACCAATAGATGCATATCTGCATTCCCAGTCATGTGAAATCGAAAGATTAGGGCCTAATTAATTCTTTTCAATTGACTGATTTCCTAATATAAACAGAAACTTTAAAATTGTTGCTTTTATATTTGTGTTCAGTATATTATAGTCTACAGCTTATCATGACGGAATCTAACTCATGCGAGCAGAACCTTGAGACCTCCTTATTAGAGATCGCGCACCAGCAGGAAGACATACTCCTCCTCTCCTAACCTTACCCGATGCTGCCGTACGGTCTTGACGATGCATAGAAAAACTAGCTAGATGTATATTATCCATGTCCTTGTTGAGCCACGAATCAGAGGAACATAGGATATTACAGTTCAGGTCCCATTGATAGGATAGTCTCAAACAGAGCTTGTCCAATTTGTTCTCCAGTGATTGTACTGTACGTTCGCTAATAGAACGGAGGATATAGGCAGATTATTTATTCGCCAACATAGTTTCGTCAGGGTGCCCACACGCTGGCCTCTCTTACGCCGCCTTTTCCTTTTCCCAGTCTCGAGGTTTAGGGCCTGGTCCGGGGTGTGCAGTATTTCCTGCGTCGCCGACTCATTGAAGTAGAATTCTTCATTCAAATCGAGGTTAGTGACAGCTGTCCAGAAGCGGTTTTCGGTTTTCGGTCATGGCAGAAACATTATGTACAAAAAAAGTTAGGATTAGCGCCAAAGAAAAACACACAATACCAGAAATGGCAGCTATCCTTTGGAGTGCCCTTCTTTCATGTTTGTGTTTATGCTTGGGTAACTGGTCGTCAAAGTGTGTTTGTAATGAAACTCACTGTCATTGTGTCTTTGTTCAGGCTCCAGGCAGACAGTGGATTCAAGTTTCAGTGAGATGACGTTCTTTGATGCTGAACATAGGAACATCAAAGACGTCATTCAACTAGGTACTTTACACCTCCATAAAGTATATAAACACAAACCAATTTATAACTTCATGAAGTCCACTCTAACTTCCAAAGTCATTAAAATGCATACACAACAGAGAAAAGATATCGATGATTTCAAAATTATTCCATACCATGAGAGCTGTTTTGGAGTATAGCAATTTACGAACCGGCTCGTAGCCTGTAACAAAAAGGGAGACAACGCGGAGATATATTTTTATTAAATAAACTCATCAAAAAAAGAAACGTCCTCTCACTGTCAACTGCGTTTATTTTCAGAAAACTTAACATGTGTAAATATTTGTATGAGCATAACAAGATTCAACAACTGAGACATAAACTGAACAAGTTCCACAGACATGTGACTAACAGAAATTGAATAATGTGTCCCTGAACAAAGGGGAGGGTCAAAGGGGGCAAAATCTAAAGTAACAGTATCTGGTGTGGCCACCAGCTGCATTAAGTACTGCAGTGCATCTCCTCCTCATGGACTGCACCAGATTTGCCAGTTCTTGCTGTGAGATGTTACCCCACTCTTCCACCAAGGCACCTGCAAGTTCCCAGACATTTCTGGGGGGAATGGCCCTAGCCCTCACCCTCCAATCCAACAGGTCCCAGTCGTTCAATGGGATTGAGATCCGGGCTCTTCGCTGGCCATGGCAGAACACTGACATTCCTGTCTTGCAGGAAATCACGCACAGGACGAACAGTATGGCTGGTGGCATTGTCATGCTGGAGGGTCATGCAGGAAGGGTATATGGTGGCAAAATTGCAAGATTATGTTATAGTACTTTTATTGCATCAAATGATTGTTTTTTTCAACAGAATAGAGTATTGTTAACTATTGTGTGTGTGTGTTCTACTGAGGATGGGCCTCTGGGAGATAACACTGACAGGAGATTTATGATGTCTTTTGGGTGATAAAACCTAAAGAGCATTCCAGAGCATGAGTTAATGTTTCTGTTCTATACCGTACCAGGGAGAGATGGTTCCAGTTTGGAGTCGGAGGGACAGACACTGGTCCCTACACAATGAAAACTGTTGACACAGCAGATACTGTCTGCTATGTATTATAGGTATCTTTCATACAAATCTTGACCCATTCTATATATCTGTTGTTCGTCATGTAGGTTGAAAGGGGTGTATCTTGGCTATAAAAGACCTTTGTACTTTTGTCTCGGCGCTCTCAACGAATCATCAGAGACGGTGATTCGTTGACCAGCCTTCGCTATTGCAAAGCTCTCACTAATAAAGATTCAGTTTAAGTATAACTCTGACTTGTGTGATAAGTTTGTCTTTCCTCATTTGATAGTAAAGAAATTAACCACCATAGGTACCACATGAGGGAGGAGGATGTCTTCCCTGTAACACACAGCGTTGAGATTGCCTGCAATGAAAAAAAGCTCAGTCCGATGATGCTGTGACACACTGCCCCAGACCATGATGGACACTCCACCTCCAAATCGATCCCGCTCCAGAGTATAGGCCTCGGTGTAACGCTCATTCCTTCGACGATAAACGCAATTCCGACCATCACCCCTGGTGAGACAAAACCACGACTCGTCAGTGAAGAGCACCTTTTGCCAGTCCTGTCTGGTCCAGCAACTGTGGGTTTGTGCCCATAGGCGACGTTGTTGCCGGTGATGTCTGGTGAGGACCTGCCTTACAACAGGCCTACAAGCCCTCAGTCCAGCCTCTCTCAGCCTATTGTGGACAGTCTGAGCACTGATGGAGAGATTGTGCGTTCCTGGTGTAACTCGGGCAGTTGTTGTTGCCATCCTGTACCTGTCCCACAGGTGTGATGTTCGGATGTACCGATCTAGTGCATGGTTTGTTACACGTGGTCTGCTACTGCGAGGACGATCAGCTGTCCGTCCTGTCTCCCTGTAGCGCTGTCTTAGGCGTCTCACAGTAACGGACATTGCAATTTATTGCCCTGGACAGATCTGCAGTCCTCATGCCTCCTTGCAGCATGCCTAAGGCACGTTCATGCAGATGAGCAGGGACCCTGGGCATCTTTCTGTCAGTGTTTTTCAGTCAGTAGAAAGGCCTCTTTAGTGTACCTAAGTTTTCATAACTGTGACCTTAATTGCCTACCGTCTGTAAGCTGTTAGTGTCTTAATGACCGTCCCACAGGTGCATGTTTTGGGGAGTAGCGGCGCGCTAGCGGGCCACTCCCGACACTATCCGATGAAATGTAAGGCGCCAAATTCAAAATCCAAAAGTTGAATTATTAAACATTCATCAATATACAAGTGTTGCATAGTCATCAAAAGCTCTGCTTCTTGGCAATATCACAGAGTTGTCAGATTTCAGAAAGGCTTTACGGCGATTGTTTGAGGATAGCACCTCATATATTTTCCACATTAGCATAAATTCATATCCAGCGCGGGTCACACAAAACCCATATAAGAGCTAATAAATATCACTTACCTTTCAAAGAACTTCTGCTAAGGGCTTCCCAAGTGTCCAACGAAGACATCCAATGGTTCTTTTGTTAGAAAAAGTCATTTATTATATTCATAAATCTCCGTTATACCTATAAACTTTCTACAAACAAATCAAACATAATTTTCAATATATCCTTAGGTATCCTTTGATGTATATTTACTGTAATATTTCAACCGGACGATAACGTGAACAATAGGAAAGGAAAATAATGTGGGGCGCGCTCACAATCTCACAAAAAAGGTTGTAAACAAAAGTGGACCCTTCACTAATTCCTCTTCCTATCTGTTCTGCTTACTGCTAGACCTTCCAGACTCTGTATAAAGACTGTTGACATCTAGTGGAAACCATAGGTACTGCAGTCTCAGTCCTACATAACATTGTATGCAATAGGCAGCTTGGAGAAAAAGGTCATCTACAAAACAAACTGCAAATCCGGATGGATTTTCCTCGGGTTTTCGCCTGCTATATCAGTTCTGTTATACTCACAGACATTATCTTAACGGTTTTAGAAACTTCAGTGTTTCCTATCCAATAGTACTAATTATGTGCATATCCTATTTTCTGGGCCTGAGTGGCAGGCATTTTACTTTGGGCACGCCAGACTCTCCAAAACCGTCACCTCTGCTGCCGCTCCCTAAGAAGTTAATTGTTTATAGTTCATTGAACAAGCATGGGAAACAGTGTTTAAACCCTCTACAAGAAAGATCTGTGAAGTTATTTAGATTTTTACAAATTATCTTTGAAAGACAGGGTCCTGAGAAAGGGACATTTATTTTTTTGCTGAGTTTATATCTAAGTAACAATGGTGTGTGTAGTCAGTAGTGTAAGTGAGTGGATGCATGCATTGACGGTGATAATGAGGGGTGTTGAGAGGTGCCAAATCAAATGAACACAAAAAAGCTTTGAAACCAAAAATAACAGTGTGTCTGCGTGAAGAGTCTTCTCAATGTATGGGGGAAAGGTGTACGCATTTTGCTGATGACCCCCCCAGCTCCGACCACCAACATCCTATTAAGGAAAACAAGAGAAAAGAGAAAGAATTCGGCAGACAGAGTGGGAGGGTCGTCACCCCCTCCAATAAAACTGGGCACCACCAAGGACTCCAGAACACCACTCCAACCAAAAAAATGCAAAATACTGCCCTGGTAAAAACTGCCCTAACCAACTTCGTCCTCCTCAGACCTCAGCAACCTTTGCACACAGGAAGCAATCTTTAAGAGGAAAGAAGAAAACGAGGACAGCAAAGAACAGAAGACAGGAGTGACCAGACAACTGGACAACACCAAACACCCCAAAATAAACAGTGGCCGGTCACGTGGACGACACGCATACCCTCGGGGACAACACATATGGGAAAATGCGTGTCCACTGATCAATAGGACCAGAAAACTCTGTTTCTCTCAAGAAAATCTATAGAACTTCTGACGGATGGGGTCAACATCCCCAATGTCAACATCATGTTCTATTAAGTTTGTAGGTGCAGGCGTATCAGAAAACAAAACTGGAAAACTCAGAATCAGACCAACCAACTCGTCTCGCCTATCAGCAGGTAAATGAGCGAGAACTATCCAAAACATCCAGTGACTCTGAATTGTTCAATCTACCCTGCAGTTTGAAATCATCGGGACCAGGGACATCCTCCGCACCATGCACGGACATAGCATGACAAAGAAAACCCAGCGATTTAACAGTACAGACAAAATAACAGGTTTACCATCCTTTGTGGACTCCCACTGTTCGGCCCCAGTGGAACGAGCATAGTAGTGTTTTAGCAGATTTACATGGCACAGTTGGTGCGCTTTCCTCCATTCCGTAGTGGCAACTGGATAGTTCTGCTCAGTGCACTGGCGCACAATCGTATATGGACCTTGAAAATTGTCTTGAAAAGGAGAACCAACAACTGGCAGCAGAGCAAAAACCTGGTCACCTGGACTAAAGTGACGAGGCTCAGCTTGCCAATCAAATATTCCTTTCATCCTCCCCTGTGAAGATGACAGCTTCTTTTTAGCCATCTCACCAGCGGCGTACAGGCGTCGCCGGAAGTCACACACATAAGATAACAGGGACTGAGGTGGCTTGGGAGACTTCCAGTCATCCAGGAGCACTGCTAGAAGCCCATGCACACTATGTCCGAACACTAGGTAATTTGGACTGAAACCTGTGCTCTCTTGTGAAACCTACCTGGTGGCTAACAGTAACCATGGCAACCCCTCCTCCTTATCCTTATCCATTTCCGTACAATAAACTCTCAACAAAGACTTAAGTGCTTGATGGAAAAGTTCCAGCGCTCCTTGCCTCTGCGCGTGATAAGCACTAGCCAAATTGTGTTTAATATGGAGCTGTTGGAGAACCTGACCAAACAGAGTAGAGGTGAAATTAGAACCTTGGTCACTCTGAATAACCTTAGGGATTCCAAACAGTTAGATAAACTGAGTCAAAGCTTTTAGCATGGACTTAGTCGTGATAGACCGGCGAGTATAGGCAGCAGGAAACCTAGTGGTCTGACACATCACAGTGAACAGGTAACTACTACCATTCTTAGAGCGAGGCAGAGGGCCAACATCGATAATATTTCACTCGGATGGTAACCTAAACGTTATATAAGTAAAATAAAGTGGGGCGCGCACCCAGTCTCGCGCCTGAGAAATCTTGTTGACATCTGAGCTCCCTTGACCATTTCCTCTTCCTATCCGTTCTGCTTACTGCTTTCGCTTCCAGGCTCTGTATGAAGACTGTTGACATCTAGTGGAAGCCATAGGTACTGTAATCTCGGAGCTGGATTGCATTGAAGTCAATGGGGAGAGTCTCAAACAGAGCAAAGGTCACAAAAAACTGCAATTCCGGATGGATTTTCCTCAGGTTTTTGCCTGCTATATCAGTTCTGTTATACTCACAGACATTATGTTAACACTTGTAGAAGCTTCAGAGTGTTTCCTATCCAATGGTACTAATTATGTGCATATCATATTTTCTGGGCCTGAGTGGCAGGCATTTTACTTTGGGCACGCCAGACTCTCCAAAACCGTCACCTCTGCTGCCGCTCCCTAAGAAGTTAACCTAGGTCAAAAGAAATGTCTCAGTATGCGATTGTAGGTTTTCCTCACACACAGATGTCCAGCAACATCGTTGTGGGAAGTTTTCAGCACCAACTCACAAAACGTAACTGGTACAACAACTTGACTAATAGCCTCCCCCACAAAACAACTACTACGAGGCACCCACTTTCTCATCAGGACATCATCCTGGAGAAAATAGCCATGGGCGACATCGCCCAACTGTTCCACAGGCACAATTTGTTCATGCAACTCTTCGAATATGGGGTCAGCCCGTTGCTCCTTGATTAGATCGGAGCGGGGCACAGATAACGGGATCACAGGGAAAGTAATGACAGGTTTATTTGTAACATCATCGTTAGTCGGCTCAGTGACCAGGTCGCCATAGCTCATGGACCGCGTCAGCGTGCACGCAGAGAACACCTCTGGGAAACTGTGCGCTCTCATCAGGAATCCCTACAAACAATGGCTAAGCGGAAACCACTAGAGATGGACACGACAGGCCATACACGCTCACCAGCCAAGTTATTCCCAAGAATAACACCGATACCCTCAGTAGACAACAAAGGACGTACCCTTACAACAACCTCGCCTTTCACCAGTTCAGAATACAACATCAGTTTAGGCAATGGAACTGTTAGAGTGTTCTACCCGATTCCCCTAATTAAAACACTATTCCCTGAATCAGTCTCAGCAGAGAAGGGTAACACAGACTAACACAAATGACTCAGAGGCACTTGTGTCCCTCAGGATCTTCACTGGCACTAGGTCAATACTTCGACACAAATTGGGACTTTCACATGCCCCTGGGCATGAGACGGACTGACAGGAGTGAACGGATGTGGGACCGGCGCTGCTAACGCCGTAGGCTTACGTTTAACGTTAGCTTGGGTACTGAATTTACCCATAGCCCTGTGAACAGGACATTCATTTTTCCAATTACCTGAACCCTGACAGTAGTGACACTCTTGACTGAAGTCAGCTTTACCACAGGAGCCAGGCTCAACCCTGGATGAATGAAGCTCTGCCCATGAACCAGAGTATTTTGGTGGGCGAGGCCCAAAGCCATTTTTGTGAGTCAAAACATACCCATCCGCCAAAACCGCAGCTTCAGAACAGTCCACTTTTTGTTTGTTAATGTACGTGGCTATACGATCAGGGACTGTATCCTTAAATTGCTCAAGCATAATCAGATCACACAGCCCCTGGAAAGTCGTAACCTCGGCGGCGGAACACCAGCGATTAAACTGTGAAGATAACTCTGACGCAAACTCAACACGAGTCTGTTAATCAGCACTTTTTAAAGTTCTAAATCGTTGGCGGTAAGCCTCAGGAACCAATTCGTAAATCTGTAGCACAGCCATTTTAACCTTAGCATAGAATTACATTTAGAATTTTGTCAACAGCTGTAAGTTTTCCAACAATATCAAATGTGTCCGGGGGCACGACCGAGAGACGAGCAACCCCTAGCTAAATCAGGATCACCTTCCCTAAGCAAACTCTCCCCCGAGAGCTTTCCTTCTCTAACCAATTCTAGCCGCTCTTGTTGCAGCTTGATTTTAGCACGCTCCAAATCCTGTTTAAATTCCTTTTCATGCTTAACACGATCAGCATGCTCCAAATCCTGTTTAAGTTCCAATTCCTTTTCCCTGCTTAACACGATCATACTCTAGTTGTAACAGCTGATAAAAAAAAAGACTGCTAGGGCTAACAGATGGAGCGGCCAATGTAGAGAAACGGGGAGACGGCTGGGGGAGGTGGCAAGTCCTCAGCAGAGGCTGCCCCAGTGGTACCTACGAGTATGCCACTCTTCATCAGATTGGCCTTCAATATCAACCTAACATCATTTTTTTGACGTTCCTCACTAATTTCAACCTGGTAGTGTTCAGCGATCTTCAACAGCTGTTTTTTAGTACATAATTCTAACAGTTCCTCTGATAGAACGCAAATGAACTTGTCTACATTAGACTCCGTAGTCACAAGTAACTGCAAAAAAAAATCTGAACCACAACAAGAGAAGCACGGACAACCAAAATCACTGATACGTCTCTAAGGCACTATACCGAACACTTATAAGACTAGGCAGTGAATACCAACCAAAGCGCATCCCAATTAGCATTAACCCATCATAATGCAACAAAATACTATACGCCAAAATGTCTAGCATCCAACCTTATCATCCCGGACGAGCCCCCACTTGTTACACACCGGCTCGTAGCCCGTAACAAAGAGGGAGACAAACATTTTTATTAAATAAAGTAAACTATATCCAAGTAATAATGGAATGTGTAGTCAGTAGTGTAAGTGAGTGGATGCGTGCACAGATGGTGATAATGAGGGGTGTTGAGAGATGCCAAAACAAATGAACATAAAGAAGCCTCAAAATGCCACAACCAAAAATAACGGTGTCTGCATGAAGAGTCTCCTCAATGTATGGGGTTAAGGTGTATTTATCCCCATTTCGCTGACGACACTCCCGGCTCCGCCCACCGACAAGAGCAAAGAGAAAGAATTCGGCAAACAGAGTGGGAGGGTCGTCACACAAGTATGTTGCATAAACTGTTCACTCCCAAAGGAGATAACAAGACAAGTAACTTTACTTTAATTTACCCTCAGGTGTGCACTGTGTTCTGGTTCCTAAAGGAGTGACTATGAGACTAGTGGTTGAAGAGATTCTACAGTTCTCCCAGGGTGCAAAATGAGTACTTGAGGACATTGATGCAATACATCGACTTGACCTCTGTGGGCAGTGTTGCACTGCCACAAACCTAAATATCAGCACTTCACTGTTTTCAACATTACTACACTTTTTATGTGTAACCCACATAATGTTGGTTCAGATTGGCCAGAGCCATGCAATATATGTGTTGTATACTGTATAAAACACAACTGTACATAGTCATGGTAGTAATTTCCCTCATATTCTGTCATCTCTTTGTCATTATTTTAGTATTAATGTAAATACTCAACTCGTCCTTTCTTTCATTTACTGTTAGGACCATTCTCTAATTGGGCCCTATACTATTCATTCAGTTTTCTTTTATTCCTCTGCCATCTCTGTTCTTCTTGAAAGCTCGGGGTCAATCTCCACACCTCATTTTTCACCCCAAAGAGCTATAGATTGTTTGTCAAATTTCTCATGTTCAAATCGAATTCTGATTAAGACAGTTGGTTGATTAAGATTTAATTTCCCCTGGTTAACCTGGTGGGACGAACAAACAGCAGTTTGGCCAAGGGCCCAGGTCTCTGCTAAATTTAGTCATCACACAATAATCTAAAAATTCAAAAAGCAATTTGTTTTTGCAGTCGTAGTACAAATGAGCCATACAGTGTTATCTCAATCTCAAGATCTTTTTGGGGAAATATTGATTGGTGGTCATATGAATCATTCTTTAGTTAAATTATGAATAGTATAGTAAACAGTCCGATTACGTGCGTAAGCTTATCCAATTCCATGTCAGTTTTTAAAGAAAGAGCAAGATTATGCAGTACGATGGATTGCAAAGATGAAATTAGTAATAAATCAGTCAGGTTTATATCTGAACTATCTAGGAAAACTATCATGTGGGAAATAACGTGGCACAACAGACATCTTCTTTAACACCAACCATTTAATCACTACAAATTATGAAATAATGACAGTTTCTCATAAAGGGACACTTTCGTGGTCTGTGTGAAATCCTCCACTCAATAATCACCACATTGCTGAGGATGATATTTACAGTATGCACATAATCATGTCGTTATAGTAGGAAACATTCTCAACTTTTTACAAGGCTTCTTTTTTACAAGGCGTATTATCTCTAGTCAGTGTGCAAATTGCATAGTGTTTCATAAAACCTATTACTGTGATTATAATTACTGGGACATAGCCTGGGTGTCAAAGACTATACAATTCTGAAGAGCTCCCTCCTGATTGTGACATAATATCATCACCAGAACAGCTTTCATTTGACTGGATGTGATGTGCACAGATTCACCCTTATATATTCACATTAGCTCTATAAGTGTGTGTCTGTGTGTATGCCTACAGTATGCAAGTGTAGAAGTGTAGAATTGGTATGCTTTTTAGAATTTGTTCAATTCAGTTATCCATGTTTAAATGTCGCCTTTGGGAACCACAGTGTTCTGAGTGAGAGTGCACCTAATTAACTATCAACGTTAAATATCACAATTCCCTTTCATTTTTCATGAGGCCTATTTTCCAACAATGCAGCTTTCAGGGCAGGGAATCAATATTTCAGAAAGTGCATTTTTCATAACTTCAGTGTAGAAAGCCTAGGTGCATTATTCATATCAGTTACAAGGAAAGTCTAAAAGTGACATTTTTGATATACTGTTTAATAAACACAAGGGTGAGTTTATGAGATGTGCTGATGGATCCTCCGACATGTCTCAGCTGTGCTGCATAGCCAACAAGCAGGAAGTTTAGTCATTGAACAGAACAGAACAGAACAATTTTCTCTCTGAAGCCGTGCATAACACCCCCGTATTGCTTTTAAATTGCATCTGTTGGAGTGTTTCTCTCTCCTCTCCAAACTCATATTCAGTCTCTTTGATTGCAGGTTATCTAAAAATCCCATCTTGAGACCTCTTTCTCTTCATCAACACTCTCTGTTTTGCTCATCTCGTTGACATCCAAACCCTGGTTTCTATCTTCTGCCGGTGTCGTCTCCTCCACTGAACTTCTCTCACACTCCTTTTCTTGTTCTCTCTCTTCGATTATCTTCACTAGCCTATGGAACTTCTGGTCCAACTCGTCTACCGCTTCCCTCCCTCTCTCCTCCTCCCTCTCGCCCTCGCTTTCCAGTGAGCTCAGTGACCCCGCCCGGGAGTCCCCCCCCTCAAACTCATAGGTTTGTAGTGAGTCGTAGGGTGGCTGGGATAGGTCAGTCACCTGGTCCAAACGATGCTTCAGGAAGTCCTCCATCCTCAAAGGCAGGGAGGGGTTACAGTTAGCCCCACCCTTTGCCCCTGCCCTGTTAGACACCAGTCCCCGGGCACAGCCCCACCCCCCTGCCGTATCCCAGCATACCTCCAGAGAGGCTCCTACCAAGCGCGTACATGTTCAGGAATTCTGCACTGCCTGGATAGAAAGTAGTCCCGGTCACAGGTATCCCTCCACTGCCCTGGTTTAGTGAACCCACAATGCTGTATGTTGAGTCCCCCAGTGTGTTAGTGTGGGTGTGATTGCTATTTATTTGGCTAACACCAACAGTGTCTTCATTCTTCTCTGAGCTGGGGAGAGTAGAGGAATCTGTGTCTGTGTCATCTACTGCAGAGTTGGAAGCTCCAGTGGTGGTGGTCTGTGAGGGAGAGGACTCTGTCTTGTTCTCCTGCTGCTCTGAGGAAGAGATGCTACTGCTGTGACTCTGGGAGCATGAGCCATTTGGGACAGAGTAGGTCTGAACCAGTGCTTCATCTGTCAGTACAAACTCAGGCTGTGTCTGGGGAGGAAATACAGGATTTTATGAGGAATTATAAATACTTTAATAGGAAAAATAGTCAGAGATTGACCACATCTCTGAGGGGGATAATAACAACATTATTACACCCATTATATATGAAAGTTAATATCTGACCCTGATTGGTCCCTGGTCCGGATGCAGCTGCTGTTGCTGGTTGTCAGTGTTGGTCTCCCTGCCTCCCTCTCTCTCTGTGGGTCTGCTGTCAGCCATCATGCTCTCTGGTCCTTCTCTGCTGGGGAACCGTGGCTCAGCAGGGTTGAGATGAACCGCTCCAGGCTCTAGCAGATCAAATGTGCCCTGGTTTTGGATGAATAGGGAATTATTAACGTTAGCCATCTGATGGCCAGGAAGCCCATAGGTTTCCATCAGTTTGGCCAGCTGCAGACCCGACTGGAATGGCGTGGGCCCCTCGGGACAGTCTCTGAGGACAGGCAGGGTGTGGATGCTGTAGCAGAGGCGTCCGTACACAGGGGTTGAGACTGGATGCCGGGGGTCCAAAGCAGAGTGTGGGGTCCGGCTCCAGCTGTACGTCCTAGCCATGGCCTGATTTTGCTGGGTGTACCATCTGGGCGAAGAGATGAGCATAAGGCAGAGGAACACACATGCACGCAAGTACACACACACAGACACATGCCCTCACACACACTACACAAACCAACGTCACAGCTCACATGTTCCTGCTGTCCTGCATGCGCTGTACTCTGTGCATGCTCTGGAGCGCGGTGATGTCAAAAGCAGCAGTGTCTGCCTCCCTTCCCCCTTCGTCATCGTAGGTAATGATGTTCTCCCTCACATCATCCTCCTCAAATGGGGAGTGGGAGTCTCGCTTCTGATGCCGCAGAGACAGAGACAGAGCACACACCACTAGGGAGAGAGAGAGAGAGAGAGAGAGAGAGAGAGAGAGAGAGAGAGAGAGAGAGAGAGAGAGAGAGAGAGAGAGAGAGGCAGGCAGGCAGGCACATGATTGTAAATACCACACACTGCTGTCCATTTCATGGGATACAGATCTTCAGACAGACAGATAGAAGGACAGACAACGAATAGACAGACAGACATTCAGTATAGTGCAAACAGTACAAACAGGCATGTACTATACATTGCTTTGACAGTAGTCCTACTGCACAGAGAGTCTTACCCAGCAGCGTGGTGACACAGGCCAGCAGGGCCAGCAAGGTAACCATACTGAAGATGAGTGATGGAGAGGCGGAGGGCAGGGGCAGACATACCGTCTGTCTCTCCCAGCCCCTGTCCCTCTGCCTGCCCCTCTCCTCAGCCTGCATGCCTCCTCTCAGACACGGACACACCGTCACGGTAACCGTCCCAGTGTTGGTGAGGCCGGACGCCCCGTCCCGCAGCACGATGGGCACGTACAGGGTGAGGAGGGAGGAGGAGAAGCCAGCGAGGGGCTGCAGGGCCGACTGAAGCACCAGTCTCGCTGTGGCACCTGGGGTTAAATAAGACAGTAACACCAGAAACACAAGCCAGTCGTCAGGTCACTGGTACAGGAATGCCATTCTCCAGTTACACTATGTAAGTCCTAAAATTAATATTAGAAGTTCGACAGGCTTATATTATCGTTACTATAAGATGTAGGCACACTGTCATCAAGCAAGTCCAAAAAATAATCCTGTTGCAGAATTTCTGATTTGACATGCATTAGGAAGAGGGTTGAGGAGGGTGACAGTTTGACACAAAGGTTGAACATTGCTAGAGGGCACCTCCACTCTCCCTGATGGTGAGGTTTAGAGCAGAACTGGACTCTGGAGGGATGCTGAAGTGGACTGTGGCATCCTGTCCTCCCTGGTCCCTATCCACCGCCCGCACTACCTGAACAACCTGGGAGACAGAGCAGAGAGAGGAGGACTTCTATTGGACCTCACAGTCACAGAACTGAGCCAATGGCGTTGGAGAAAAAGAAGTCAGCCAATGGCATTAGAGAAAAATAACTCAGCCAATAGCAGGCTAGAGAAACAGGACACAGTGATCTGACATCAGTTCCAATTTCATGAAAATGAGACAAAAGGAATAGGAAATCTTCAAAGACTTCTAAAGAGAATTGTCCTGTAAAGGTTGGAGTAAAACATTTGCATTATGGTTATCAGCATGCAGGGCTATAGATAGATAGACTGATAAAGTGCAGTGTCAGAGTTACGTACTGTAGGTAAGTGTTAGCAGCAGCACTGACCTGTCCAGGGGTACTGGAGTCACACACAGACGTTGTGTACTGCCTGTCCAACTCTGGTGCATTATCATTCTGGTCCAGTGTCTCTATGGCAACCACGACTCTGGTCACAAGGTTAGGATTGTCTGGAACAGGAAAGGAGTGCCTGGTGTGTTCAACATCAACTTCATTACAGCTTTTCACAGCTCTCACCCCAGGGCTACAATGAGTGATATGGGGGAAAACATGACTGTACTAAGCCAGAGTGCGTGTATTTCCTGGGGGCGGCTGAAGCTGAGAGGAGAGAGGGGGAGCCTCATACCTCTCTGTGTTGCGATGACAGTGATATTATGCCACTGCTCGCGCTCCCGGTCCAACTCCATCACCGTGGTTATAAGGCCGCTGTCAGAAGCAATACGGAACAGAGCCTCAGGGTCAGACTGAGGGTCAATAGAGTACCTGAGAGAGTGACGGAGGAGGCGAGAGGGAAAGAATAGTTTGAGAAAATAAAATGTGAGTGAAGGACAGAATGACTGACGGACGGACTGACTGACTGGCTGAGTGTAGGTTACCTGATGTTAGAGCTTTGTCCCGTGTCTGGGTCCACAGCAGACACCCGACCCACACTGCAGACAGGAGGACAGTTCTCAGGCACATCTAGACGGTAACGTGACCGGGAGAAGCGGGGGGGCTCGTCTGCATTGAGGACCATGACCCGTACGGTCGCCCGATCCTTAAAGGGACCCTTCCGTAGGAACCGTGCGTCCACTATGGGATTCATAACCTCCACTGAGAACGAGTAGGAACCGCACCTCTCATAGTCGAGCAGCTGACAAGAGAAATACAGTACAACCAATTAGATTAGACTTGTCCTTTCCTATAACCACTTTTGTCTACAATTTCTGTCTTTCTCCTTTGCTCGAACACTCTCTCTTTCTTCTTCTTTTCATTATGCCCCTTCCCCTACCCTTGTTCCATAATTCATTTGCTCCCATGTTGATTCATCATTCCCACATTCTATCTCATACTCTCACCCTCATCTCGCACACTTAAATGGAGCTTGCGATGCCCTATGTACTTGACACCACACTGAGGTAAACACAGGCTCACAACCTATTTTCTGGTTGGCGATTTCAATTCAACTGCTAGACGGAATCTTTCATTTTTCAAATAGTTGTGCATAAATTCCAGGTGTCAATTTCCAAGCAAACCAAGGTGAGATAATGTTTTGTTTAAGTTAGTTAAGTTTGTGACATTGCCTGCAATCACACAACAGGATTGCTAGGAAAGATGACTGAGGAAAAACTGTTAAAATACTGTTTCCAGACCAAATATTTATTTATTCAAAGCATCCAATTATCAGACCTGATTGTTGCTGACTGCTGTTTTCTATGTTTTTCACTGAATTAACTTCCTGATTAGAGTGGCTTGGAGGAGCAATGCTTAGTTTAGCCTCTCATTTTACACCATTGTGGATGTTTTTTGACTTGAGTCTGATTAAGAGCTATATATCTGGTCTCCCTTATTTATTGCTAACCTTGTTTAACACAATGACAGCCTCTTGGTCTCTTCCGGTGATGTTAAATGTGTCCCCCTCCTCTCCGTCCAGGATGGTATATTCCAGCATGGCGTTCTCTCCCAGATCAGCATCTGTGGCCGAGAGGCGACCCACCTCCACCCCTGGTGCTGCCAGCTCAGAGATAGAGAATGACCAGGCACCTACAGCGAGAGAGAGAACGAGAGAGCGAGAGAGAGAGAGAGAGAGAGAGAGAGAGAGAGAGAGAGAGAGAGAGAGAGAGACCACACAGATGAGTGACAGGGCATAGACATACCATTTAGATCCTAAAATGACAGTAGTCATTCCAGTAGTCCTCAGGGAAAATGTTTACAGTAATGATGAAAACCAAAAGACAAACTTCTCTCTGAGTGTCCTGTAGCCAAGGAAACGGCAGCCAAAGTGCAGTAGTCTGTGACAGCAGGGTTTGGCAGTTGCCTGGCTCTCAGCGAGGAGTCTGTCTGTCTCTCTTTGATTCTACACAGTAAGTGACTAACTGGAGTATTCATACAATGGTCTCCTTCTAAACGGTATGGAAAGGACACACCTTAATCTAACTTGTTAATAATTCAAAGCTTTGCGAATTCAACACGCACGTCTCTATCTCCACAGATGAAACAAATACGTTTGTTTAGACTCACTCTGCATTAGTGTCAGATAGAGAATCATGGACATGCACACAGTGAGCTACAGTAGGAGAACAGCTATAGTGCCTAATAAATACTGTGCATTTGGAATTATGAAATTGCTTGAGAGAGAGAGCGAGGGGGAGTCAAGAAAGAGAGGAAGGGGAAAGTGAGACAAAGAGAGAGGGGCATATATTACAGAGGAATGTATTGTATGACTGAGAATGTTATATTCTGCAGTGATTCTACTGTCTGTTGGAGCAGAAACGACTGGATGGTATATAAAATATGAATAGAATAGAATGCAGGAGCGCTTGGATAAGAAAAGACTTGACCACGATCTCTCTGTTTTTCAGGAAGAGCTTCGTGTTGAGAAACCTTACAGAGAAATCTCAAAATATGTTATTAACTCAGATTGATGATGGTGATGAAGATGATGGTGAGGAGGAGGAAGAAGAAGAAGAGAAAAGCAGCTCATTCATGGAATTGATTCATTAGTTGGCAATGAGGAAACACGAGCCATATGCACACATCAAGGAACACTCCATAAAATGGCTTCAAAATCAACTATAAGCACAGCACTGCTGTGTGACACAATCCTGGCAGAGAAGATTCTAAAGGTGCTCTTAGTAGCAGCGAGAGATCAGCGCACCATCACGAGTGCCACATTGCAAGGCATTTCATCACTCTAATCACACACATTTACACACACACACACACACAAAATCACACAAGCACACACGCAAAATCACACACACAAAATCACACACACGCAAAGTCACGCGCAGACACACACACAGAGAGAGAGAATACAGAAATATGTCCTAAGAATGTTTCAACTGGAGTTATAGAAGTTGAAAGCTATAACCGTAATAGCATGACATTCGCCAATAACAAAACCGTAAGTGTAACGTTGCTCACTCTTCCTGAAGTGAGGGGGGTTGTCGTTGACATCACTCAGCCTCACAGTGACTGTGGTCGTCCCTGACATCCCCCCCAGGTGCCCCCCCATGTCTTTGGCCTCAAGGACGACCAGATAGGTGTCCTGACTCTCCCTGTCCATGTCCGTTACAGCAGTACGCAGGACACCTGGCAGAGGACGGTGAAAGGACAGTAAATAAGCACATGATGCATTACATTACATCACAGCTGAAGGGACAAGCAGACCTAAATGATGTAGTGGGATGAGTCACCTGCTTTAATGTCACATATAGCTATGTCACAAGCCTTTATGTCAGGGGTAGGCGACAAGATTCAACCGCGGGTTGTTTTTGTCGGAGCGGATGTTCGGGTGAGCCGGAACATAATTATAATATTTTTAGACTACAAATTGAACACAGCTAAGCCCAAAAGGAGATTGTATTTACATTAAGACATGATCACAGATCTCTCTTTTTTTATTGGAACAGATTTTGGACCGTGGGCCACCTGTTGCTGACCCCTGCTTTATGTAGAGTACACAGAACACATACAGACCACAGACGTACACCATATGATATCTTTACAGATCAAAGGGGCATACTGTAGTGTCAGTTCATAAGCATGGCTACCATATGGTTAACATGTAGCTTAATAAGAGTCTGCATTGTAGGCCCACCAGACCTGTTTGAGGATCCACAGAGAAATACTGCTGGCCCTGGGTCACAGCATACACCAGCCTGGCACTGTTACCATACGTAGGGTCGTCTGCATCCGTGGCTGTCACCTGGATTATGGATGTACCTGTTAGAGAGAGATGGATTGGTGAGACTTCAGGAATGACTAATAAGCTCTTGAGGCAGCTTGTCTAGACTGTAATGTAAATCACAGATCAAGACCGAAGCCCTGTCTGTCACATGTAATACCTATATTGGCCATCTCGGGCACGGTGGTGCTGTATGGCTCGTTCTGGAAGACAGGTGGGTTGTCATTGATGTCCTGCACTCTGATGATGAACATGGACGAGGGTTCGAGGGCGTGGCCCGTCTGGCGGTCGGTTGCTGTGGCGATGAGGCGGTACTGGTCCTTCTCTTCTCGGTCCAGGGACTTGGTGACATGGATGTTGCCCGTGTTCCCATCGATGACAAACACAGACCCCACCCCTTCTCCTTCTAAGATGTACTTGGTACGCCCATCACCTCGGTCAATATCTGTGTGCAGCTGCAGGAGATATATGTGTATAGAGAGAGAAAAATAAAGTCATAAAATATCTATGGATTCTGCATTGAGCCTAGCCTAATGAGTGGCTTTAGATCTCTATGATATTTTCTCTAAAAAGAGGGTTTGCAGTTGAACTTATGCTTTGTTGTTTGACATATTGTGTCCAGGCCACCACTGACTCTGAAAATGCATCCCTCATTAGCATAATTGATCATCTACCTAAACAATAGATTGTGAAATCAGCGGTTGAATCAAGCCCAAGATGTGGTGTTCAGTGAGTGTGAATTGAATGGCACCAGGTGTGAAGGGGACAGAGGGGACCAGAATGTGTACTGATGCGTACAGCTAATTAACTCGTTGGACCAAGCAGGCCACCGGGGGATTGTTAGGGGGTGAGAGCACATGACTGTGGACAGTGGCCCCCAAATGTCGCTCTGTCTGTCTTCTGTTCTGTCCATCTGTCTGTTTTCGTTCCCTCTCTGAATCCATCTGTTTGCCTGTCTATGTATCTCTACCTTTGTCTTTCTGTCACCCTCTCTCTCTCTCAATTCAATTCAATTCAATTCAAGGGGAATTATTGGCATGGGAAATAGTTAAAGTAAAAAAGTAAAAAATAAATAAACATAAATATGAGTTGTATTTACAATGGTGTTTGTTCTTCACTGGTTGCAACAGGTCACAAATTTTGCTGCTGTGATCGCACACTGTGGTATTTCACCCAATAGATTTTGGAGTTTATCAAAATTGGATATGTTTTCAAATTCTTTGTGGGTCTGTGTAATCTGAGGGAAATATGTGTCTCTAATATGGTCATACATTTGGCAGGAGGTTAGGAAGTGCAGCTCAGTTTCCACTTCATTTTGTGGGCAGTGTGCACATAGCCGGTCTTCTCTTGAAAGCCAGGTCTGCCTATGGCAGCCTTTATCAATAGCAAGGCTATGCTCACTGAGTCTGTACATAGTCAAAGCTTTACTTAAGTTTGGGTCAGTCACAGTGGTCAGGTATTCTGCCACTGTGTACTCTCTGTTTAGGGCCAAATAGCATTCTAGTTTGCTCAGTTTTTTTGTAAATTCTTTCCAATGTGTCAAGTAATTATCTTTTTGTTTTCTCATGATTTGGTTGAGTCTAATTGTGTTGCAGTCCTGGGGCTCTGTGAGGTCTGTTTGTGTTTGTGAACAGAGCCCCAGGACCTGCTTGCTTAGGGGACTCTTCTCCAGATTCATCTCTCTGTAGGTGATGGCTTTGTTATGGAAGGTTTGGGAATCGCTTCCTTTTAGGTGGTTGTAGAATTGAACGACTCTTTTCTGGATTTTTATAATTGGCGGGTATCGGATTAACTCTGCTCTGCATGCAGACTCTCATTTTTGTGTTTGTCCCATTTAGTGAAGTGTGTTTTTTGCTAATTTTAACCGCACACTTGTTGTTTGTGTACATGGATTTTATAATGTCGTATGTTTTTTCCCCAACACCACTTTCCATTAATTTGTATTGCAAACCCTAATGCCAAATTGTGTCAAAACTTTTTTTTAATAAAAATGCATGAGAATCCTTTGCCTTTGTTTTGGTTTGTTTGTTTGTCAATTAGGGTGTGCAGGGTGAATACGTGGTCTGTCGTAAGGTAATTTGGTAAAAAGCCAATTTGACATTTGCTCAGTACATTGTTTCCACTGTGGAAATGCACGAGTCTGCTGTTAATGATAACGCAAGGTTGCTGTTGACGATATTACTGTTATTAAAATCTCTTCATTTTTTGGGGGCATTTCTCTTAAAACTGCATTGTTGGTTAAGGGCTTGTAAGTAAGCATTTCACTGTAAAGGTCTACACCTGTTGTATTCGGAGCACGTGACAAATAAAATGTGATTTGATATCCCACGGTAGTTATTGGGGTAAAATTTGTCTCTCTCTCTCTGAGAACGTACCTCTGACAGTTCATCTGCCCATCTGTTTCTCTCTCTCTGTCTGTCTACCTGTCTCTGTGTGTCTGCCCATTTTACTTTGCAGTGAAGAGTGCTAGCTTGTTCAGTATTTAATGGCAGTAGGGAGATATTACAGGGAGCTGGGTGGGTAAAAGGCCAGACACACAGAAATAGAAAGCTGAAGAGATTACTCAGCCTTCATCACACAGGGAAGGCTTTCTGACCAGGAACCTTCACATCTCGCTCCCCTTAAGGCACATCTGCACATGCTCATAATCCACTAGGCTTACTCACATCCCATCCTTTCCTCCCCTCCGCTGCGGACCCTCCATCTTAGACCAACACAACCTCTGTCTAATGAACCACAACTGATTCTTTTAACTATAGTAAGTAGCATGGGTTGTTTGATATTTGCTGAGCAATATTCCTGCAGGTTTTCACATTAATTAAGGTCTGTATATATACTGTAGGTTCTTTCATATGGAAACAGCTTTGTGGTCTCTCTGTTATTATTTTTTTCACATGAGAATTACGTACAAGCCAAGCCATGGGCAAGGAACATTGTTACTGTTATTATGTGACATAAGCCTGGAGAGAGCGTAAGAAAGTTTGATGGCCCCTAGGCCTTTAATCACATAGATGTGCATTTATTCTACCCAAGAATACCAAAATGGTGCATAAAAACATTGGTATACATGTCAACTGTAATTCATAAACCCTGGGTGTATACAGCCAAGTGTGTCTGTGTGCAAGTGTGATATGTGTGTCAGAGAGAGCGAGTCAGTGTGTGTATGTGTGTAGTTGAGCGTGCAGTTAGGGATTAAAGAAACACATGATAACAGACAGTAAGAAATGCTATATATTCTTCCTCCTTAAATCTGCTTTGATTCGGATCCCATACATCACCACGAGAGACATCTTTGTCAGTCTCCTTCCCTATCTTACTCTCCTAACACCCTTCCCTCCTAGCCCCCACTCTGTCTCTCACCAACCCCTACCCTCCTGGTCTCAATCTAATTGCTAGCTCAGTCCTGCTGTGCATCAGTCGCCATGGCAAAATATTTTCCTCTGTGGGGTTGAAACTTATCCAATCCATAAAACATTTTTTTTTTGTTGAAATGATCTCTGATAGAATTCCCAGACGGCTACTTTCCCCATGCCGTTGTCACTCTCCCCCACTCTCTTTCATCTCAATGTTCTCTTCTCCTTGCTCTTACAGTGTGGCAGGGATCTTCAGTCTATCTTCACCTTGTTGATTTTCTCTTCCAGTAAAATTCTCATTCATTGCCATGATGTACTGTTTCTTATCCCCTCGCTCAACGTTTCTAGTAATGTCTTTCAAACGGCATAGAACGTACACTCTATACATGCATGTGAATCTGGGCATTGATGTATGTATGATCTTATCAAACTCATAGCCCTAACAAGCTGGAACATGTTTGACATAAAATCCAAACAACATCCTAAGCCATCTCAAGCCCTGAATCAGACTTGAGCACTTACTACAACAACAAGAAATAGTATTATGTCTCCACCGACCGCACTGACATCCCTCCCTGACTGTATCAATAACAAGCAGAGAGAAAGATGAAACATTTACGAGGTGAACACAGTGTTGGTTGGGGAGGCTCCAAACTGTGGTGTCACAATAAAGTATGCTGCCTGCTACTGTGACTTGGCAGAGTTCCCTGTAAGCGTCACAGCTCATATAATCCACACACACACTAAAGCTGCCAACAGATGCATTAGCAGCCCAACACTTTGCCTGTGAAGTGCTACAAGTAACTTCCACAGATCTAGATGGTTCAGGTGTGCTCTGATTTAAAACACCCCCAATCATCTCATCATCACACTGGCTGAACACTGACTTCCTGTCAGCTCTGTGGCGTTGTGGTGCGACGTACCGTACTTATTGGCTAACCTTAACGAAGTAAAGTATGTCAACTGACTAGTAGTGTACTGAAGTGGTTCCCAAACTGTGGGGTGTGCGAGGGACCACCCCGCCCCCCTTACTCCTGGAAGTTGTAATAGTAGAATGCACAAGGTGCTATTTAGACATTGGGTAGTGCATCAGCAGTTTTCCTCATCATGTCAGTCATTGCAGGCCTTAGAGAGCTAATGTCCAGATCAACTAGCCCATGTCAGCTAACGCTTTGTAGCTAGGTGTTTTAGCCCATAGATTTTGTTGTAATGTTTGAGTCAATCAAACATCACATGAACACACACATTAAGACATGGCAAAATGTGTAGAATTGTAGGAAATAAGCTTTAAATCTGCAAAATTGTCTCTCCGCCTACAAGAGGGGTGTGAACAGTGTGTGTCATAAACAGTGATTGGGCCTATAGAAATAGATGTGGGGGGCGCGGGACGTTCACCATGAATGCTAGAAGGGGGGCTTGAGTGAAAATGTTTGGGAACCCTTGGTGCACTATATCCTCAGGCTGTTGTTCTAGGAATTAACCAAAGCTACATTTATGGATGTTTCTGATAACACTGAAATCATACTGTACTTTAATGACATTGGTTGTGATAAGGTCTTACCCGTCCGATGAGCACTGGCTCTGGTCCTCTGTACTCCTCAATGACAAAGAACTGGTTCCACTGCCAGCTCCGCTTACGACGAGAGCGAGGCCCCACCCCTATTAGAGTTAACCCCTCCCCCCGAGAGACTAAGCCCCGCCCAGAGATACTCTCTGGGAGAACTCTGGACTCTGGATGCGAGACAGTCTGGAGTTTCACATGATGACTGGGGTCTCCATTGGCCTCTGTCTCCATGGACTCCTGGGCCTCCAGTGACTGAGTGTGAACATTATCCCCATTATCCACAGGGTCACTCTTGGATGTAATTACATTCCATATCTTTCCAGGAGTCAAAGTGGTTTGAAGGGTAAATTCTGGAGTTTGAGTTGATATCTGTACTATTTCATCCAGGCCATTCTTTTCTTTGTCTGTTAATCCAGGAGTCAGTGGGATGTGGGTTGTCATAAGAACCTCAGCATTCTGACCATGATTCACCAGAGAGTTTTCTGCAGCCCTCAGTTCAGTTAGGTCTTCCTGACTGTTCTGAGCTGTAATTGGTGAACTAACAGTTAGCGAGCTACCTCCTCGCTGCTCCTCCCACATACAAACCAAAACAAGAAGCAGCACCGTTGGGGTGGTCATAGTGGAGGAGGTGTTAGTCAACTCGTTTCAAATATATAGATTTATTCAGAGATTTTTTTATCCTCTCCTTGGATTCTGTTTGTCTTCTCCCCACATTGTGATTTCCTTTGCTATCCGTAGGGTCAGTCTTTATTCTGGTTTGCTTTTCACTCTCACACTAACTCATTCCCGTTCTGCTGTACACATGATGCAGGACTCCCTCCCACGGCCGCAGCAGAGCGGAGCTGGATTACCTGAGTAGAGAGATAATTAGAGTAATCTTAGCTGTTTTAATTAAAAGGAGAGCAAACAGCTCCGAGGTGCAGGAGGCATGAAGACATGCAGAGATGTTGACACTATTCTCATTAACTCCTCAAGACCTGAGGAGAACTGGCTGCCGTTTCACAACTCCACATTGTGGGGAATATATTGAAATAGCACTGTACTGTCTGCACTGTGTTTTTGCATGCAGTCTATGTGGAGATTTGTCCATCGTTTAGTGTTCAGTGAATTGCAGGATTAGACACCATAGTCATCAGCTTATAGAAAACAAGAGGCTATGTTCAGTCTGTTGTAAAATTGCAGCATATAAATACCTATTGTCTATTTATGGCATAATAAAACACTACAAGGGCTCATAGATGCTCGTAACTAGTAACAAAGCATTACGTCTGTTGGTTTAAAGCGTCACTGAATACTTATTGACAGAATGGGGCATAGTGTAATGAGACTATTGTGTTAGGTTATGAGCTCATTATAATGCATGTAAAGGAGATTTGTCTCTGGAGGCTGAGTTTGGACCTGAAGGGCAGAGGGTGGGACACAGATCACTACTTTACTGTGTCAGACACAATTGCCAGTCCATCAGATGACTGATGTCGTCCTAAAGATGGCCTCCCCGTGCCTCAATGCCAAGTAGTGGAAGAAGTCCCCCTTAAGAGATTAATTGGACTCATACATATTTTAATCCATTTCTGTCATCATTTCCCAAAAGTTTAACGATCCGAGTTTCGTTAGTATTAGAGTCAGACCCCGGCCATCGATCTTCCAGGCGTTGTGCAATGAAAGCTGTCACCAACTTAAGACTGAAAATGTGTAATCACAATTCCTCTATCTCCCTCTCCTTTCTGCATTTCTCTCTCTCTCTGTCTCTTTCTCTCTCTGTGTGAATTTGTCACTGTCACTCTTTACATTTCCCTCTCTCTCATTTAACACACAATCACACACTCATATACAATGGCACATATCTATTTCTGTCTATAAGAACAGAATGGCTGCCAACCTACAATCCCTGACTTGGCATGCCCAAATCCTATGTTTATATTGAATAGCCTTATCTGAGCTCCATTTGACTGTGTAATTAAAACATCTGCAATTGTATTACAAAACCCATTCATTTAGATGCACATGAGAGCCTAAGTTAAAACACTATTAACCCAAAATGGCTGTAATATTTATCAGAATGTTTAATTTACTAAATGTTTTAATGTTTACGACAGGAACAGAATACTCATTCATTCCCATTCAGCAATTGCCCTAGTTTCTTAATGCTTGATAACAAAGAACTCATTTGAGCTAAATATTTCACTTTGTTCTACCCCTCCCCTCCACATGAATTCTTTCGCCGAAGATAAAAATTAACTGTTTAAAAGGAATAATGCTCTTTTTTTTGTATTTTGCACACATTAATGCCACTTCATCAATATTAATGCCAGATGTGCACTCAGTCTCTCTGAGCCGATATGTCTGTTCCCTCATCTTTAAACCATCCCATATACTGTATCTCCACTAACGCTTTTACAGCCATTCCTTTTCTTCTGTATAATGCTGCATCTTTGAATCCATTAATAGTACTTCCTGGCCCATTTTAAAACAGTTAGTTTGAGTGTTGTTCATATTGCTCTCATGTCTACTGCTCCACAATTACAGAAAAAACATGTCATTTAATATTATTTTTCAGCATTTGAGATGTAAGTGTTAGTGAGAAGCATGTGTGAGGGGATAGCTGGAGAGAGATAGAGCAATAGAGATAGATAGGCAATGAAAGACTGAGGGCGAATTTACTGTTGCTGGCTTGGAGGGGGATGATGAGTGTCACACAGGCCTAAATTGCAAATCGCTGTTTCAGTCTCACTTCACTCTGTGTCTCGCTTCACTGCAAGAAAGCTGTTTCATTTTTATTAAAAATAGACTGTGCATGTCAAGCCTTTACATATATAGAGAGAGAGGAGAGGGGGTGTAGAGGGGGAGAGAGAGAGATGTAGAGAGAGAGATACAGAGAGAGGGGGAGGAGAGGGAGGGAGGGAGAGGGGGAAAGAGAGAGGGAGCGAGGGGGAGATAGAGGAAGAAGAGAAAAGAGAGGGGGGTATGTGATAAAGGGAGAGCTTGGCTGGCTTAAGCAACGAAGACAGGCAAAGAGATTCTGCTCCACCCGTGCATCTCCCTGACATTCTCTTCTTCCTTCCATTCATCTTAATGTTTTAAGACTGCTCTGCCTCTCTCTCTCTCTCTCCCCCACCTTCTCTCTTTCTCTCTCGGTGTGTAGACAGCCCTCCCATTCTGTCCAAACCAAACTGATGAGAGGCCTCACTGTGACTGTACTCAGCACATCACTCATCTTGCTATTGTCAACATCTGACATTCAGACAGTCAGTCAAAGCCTAAGTGGTATGACAACCACCCAATCAAAGTGCTGTGTTGTGGCAGACGTGTGCTCGCTCTAACAATGTGTTAGTGTTTATGACTCAGCTGTACATTCACTTGACAAATTAATGAGTTCAACAAAGACTCCGGTGAGTGGGGACTGGGGGAATATCTATGCTGGCTGTGTGTGTGTGTGTGTGTGTGTGTGTGTGTATTATGTGCTGAGTGGAAATGGCTGATAATGATCTTCTCTTCTCCTTTATGATGTCTAAAGTCAAAGTGTGGCCCATGGTATCTCATTCCAAGGGTTTGTTATTTCTCTCCCTACTTCCTCTCCTCTTGTGTCACACACACACACACACACACACACACACACACACACACACACACACAGCACAGACACACGCACACTCTTCAAAGCTGTTCATTAGCATACTGTAGATAGGCCTACACTGAACAGCCTGGAGCACAACCTTGTCTTGTTAGAGAATTCTGGAGCTGTGACCCCTCTGACAAATGTTAATGTGATTTACACACTTGGTCTAACTATAATAATGAATGCAACGCTAACAATTTCGAGCTACTGGCGACGTGGCTGCGAGCTCATCATTTTCATTACGCGTGAGCAAATCAGTGCGGAACCAGTGTGGTCTGCAGGTGAACGTTTCTTGGCGCGCGCTCCACACCCACACACACCCAAGGTGCGTAGCCGAGTCCAGGAAGGACAACAAGCTCTCAAGTTAAAATTAGACGTTCATCCATGTTTCTCAAACGTTTAATTTCGAAGTTGTTCCAAACCTCAAATTTCCAAGTGTTTAAGGTTAGGTTTAGCCATTAACTTCAAAATCTTAAGGTTAGGCATTAACTTAGAATGGTTAAGGTAAGGGTTAAGGTTTGGGATAAGCTTTTTGACAAAAATCTCTTGCACCAGAGGCAGATGCTTACACCCATCCACCATCCCCAACACCCTCACTGTTGCCCCTAGTGGCCGGTTTCCAATACATCTGCTGATGTCCTCAGACATGGATGGACATCTATACTAAGCAAAAATATAAAACGCAACTAAGATTTTGCTAAGTTACAGTTAGGGCTGTTACAGTGACCATATAACCGCCAAACCGGCAGTCACGAGTCATGACCACAGTCAAATTCCACGTGACCGTTTAGTCACGGTAACTAGGCGGTAACTGGTAGTCATTAGTAGCCTACCAAACTTGTTAACGGCCAGTCGCTAATGGTCTTGTACTCAGCACTCTCTAATTACTCTGATATCAACGCAAATGCGATCAAAAATCAAATCAAACACTTCACGAGAGCCCTGGCATTCAGAGCTTGAGTGGAATAGGATCACCTGTTGCTCAGTGAGATCCAGCTCATCATAGATGGTTGATGCATGGAATGAAATAAGTGTTCCTATAAGCCCATGTTGTGTAACA
Organism: Brachymystax lenok tsinlingensis; assembly: GCA_030435695.1. NCBI lineage: Eukaryota > Metazoa > Chordata > Actinopteri > Salmoniformes > Salmonidae > Brachymystax > Brachymystax lenok. The sequence continues at coordinate 26,973,863 of CM059791.1, forward strand.
TTTCTTTAGGCTATGCTATGCAATTGCATGAGAAAACAGAGTTTTGATGGCCTCTATTAAAAGGCGGATCCAATCAGATTTCTATACGCTAGGCCTATTATATTTATTTCTCATCTTTCCTAATATTAAGCCCATTGCTTCACTTTACAACCGGAGTAGCCTACCTGGCTGGCATGAAAATTAACCATGGGAAAAGCGTCATCCATTCACTATTCAAGTGCATACAGATTACAATGCTTTTTTCCCCCTGCACCTGTTCCAACAGATAATAATGGCCCATTCTAAATCCAAACTAATTTCACACATATATTATTTAGTATATGTACAGACTAGATTCAATTGAGAATAGTCTGATTGGAGTGAGAATACTATCACTTGTGAATGAAGCCCAGAATGTGCAGCCTGTGCAAGAAACAGAGCAGAGCGCATGCCTTTCATGCAACTTTTCTTCAAATTATTATTATGTATTAGAAAATCAAAACTTATAGCCTAACGCTTGTATCACAACTAAAGTTGCATAAATAACTCTAAATTAAGCATATAGGGGGACCTGTTTCTTTATTAACCACTCAACACAGAATAGCCGCATCTAGCCGCAATTACAGTTCATATAAGGAAATCAGTCAATGGAAATAAATAAATTGTGCGCACTCCCTCGAAAATCATTTGGGGAAACTATCCTTTCTATTTTTTCAGCTATGTTCCATTTTATTGTTCTCACTATAAAACAATATAAAATAATGCCACGGGAATTCTAAGCAAGTCTTGCCTGCTAAATGAACTAGTGTAGCCCACAGCTATATGGCATTGCCAGATTAGGGCCTAACATAATGACGACTCAGAATATGCTATTCTGTTCTTCTGAAATAGGCTACATTTTCTTCATATCATGTTTCTTTAGACCGGCCTAAAATAAATAATTGATTTATTGTGATGGTGTAGGCTATATTAAATGTATTATACTTTTTTACATGTAGAGGCTCCATAGGTGCGCAGCTTGTAGGCTATGCGTGGAAGCCGGAGATGCTAAATGTGTTTGTTAATTAACAGTCAAATATCGTGAGATTGACAGTTATTTGCATGACAATCACCGGCTGACAAAATGTCATGACCGCCACAGCCCTAGTTACAGTTCATATAAGGAAATCAGTTAATTTACATAAATAAATTAGGCCCTAATCTATGGATTTCAAATGACTGGGCAGGGGCGCAGCCATCGGTGGGCCTGGGAGGGCATAGGCCCACCCACTTGGGAGCCAGGCTCACCTAATGGGGAGCCAGGGCCATCCAATCAGAATTTGTTTTTCCCCATAAAAAAAGGCTTTATTACAGAAAGAAATACTCAGCACCCCGCCCCTCAGACAATCCCGCAGGTGAAGAAGCCGGATGTGGAGGTCCTGGGCTGGCGTGGTTATACGTGGTTTAAGGTTGTGAGGCCAGTTGGACATACTGCCAAATTCTTTAAAACGCTGTTAGAGGTGGCTTATGTTAGAGAAATAAACATTTAATTCTCTAGCAACAGCTCTGGTTGACATTCCTGCAGTCATCATGACAATTACACGCTCCCTCAAAGCTTGAGACATCTGTGGCATTGTGTTGTGACAGAACTGCACATTTGAGTGGCCTTTTATTGTCTCCAGCACAAGGTGCACCTGTGTAATGATCATGCTGTTTAATCAACTTCTTGATATGCCACACCTGTCAGGTGGATGGATTGATTATTTTGACAAAGGCGAAAATGCTCACGAACAGGGATGTAAACAAGTTTGTGCACAAAATTTGAGAGAAATAAGACTTTTGTGTGTATTGAACATTTCTGGGATATTTTACTTCAGCTCATGAAATATGGGACCAACACTTTACATGTTGCGTTTATATTTTTTGTTCAGCGGAAGGGAAGGGAGGCTGACTATCACATTAAAACAGTCGTTACTAGTTACCACAGACACAAAGTCATAAAGCCCACCTATTTCCACAATTCATCTTCTTAAAATCTGGTTTTAAACCTAACCACAGTGCTAACCTTATGCCCAACCCTAAGCTGAATTAAAACCAAATAGCAACAAAAAAATCATGAATGTTTACGATATTTGTGGTTGTGGAAACCCATATGTCAAATTTCCGCGCTTAGTTTAGTCAACCAGAACATCCGCAGTTTGGTCCGTTCCAACGGATCTCTTGGATAACTCAGTATTATATCTACATTTCAGCTGCTAAAACAGCTGACATCTGAAGACAAAAAAAATTCTTATGCACATTGTATTTGATATAGGCACGCGCGCCACACAATTTTGGTTATATGTCAGATTCACCACCATGGAACATGTATCGACATTGGAAGAAACATTTTATTCGCATGCATAAGACTGTCAACAGCAGCTATAATACATTGTGAATAATTGTTACCCCATTTATTCCGTCAAATGCATCGGCTACAGTGAAAGTAGGCTACAAATAAAACTGAATCCCATTATGAAAAAGAAAACGTTTTGTCCCGATGCATTTTTCTCACGCGAATTTCAATCTTACCTTTTAATATAGATATAATTGGGTAGCTCCTTCGTCTGCCAGTGATTTAAGTGAACGCGCTGAATGAAATACAACTAGATTCCAAAGTGGGAAAGAAGCCGGTGTTCTTCACTGGGTGCCTGTAAGCGCGCGCTCGCACTCTGGTGCTCGTGAGACTGTTCCTGTAAATGACATATCACTCCCCCTCTATCCCCACAGACCTCTATCCTTCTCGCGGGGCTGACAGTTTGATTCTCGTTTTTGGGGATATTGTAGACTAGGCTACTATTTATTCAGCCTTCATCCCATAATGTAATTGTGGGCATGTTTGCTTTGCATCCTGTGAATGCCTATCCTATTCTTGTACTTTCTCATCCTAACGCCTATGACCCAGTACATATTATCACTGCTGTCCAGTGGTTGCATGCATCAGCCAATCGTAAACAATGTGGTCTTTTTTTGTTATGGGAAAGTTAAATCGTTTTAGAGGCAGAAAATAGTCTGTCAGCTTGCAGCCTTGCACTCTTAAATAAGAATGCTCAGCAGTAGTCTTCTCCCCATCAGTTACTCTTCAATTGTCTCTTTCTTCAATAGCTGTTGAAAGAAGGATAAAGGAATATGCTGAGTTGAGTAAAACTGAAGTCGTGAATACATATATTAGGCCTATACTAATGTGATAGTAAACCATGACACATGTACACAGGGGGAAAAACTGTTTTAGCAAGTCTGCACAATTTCCCAAGTGCATGGAACCCCTGGTGGCTGTAATTGTTATGTCTGGTCTGTGTACTGAACCTTACTTTTCCTGGTACATTAATTCAGCCTTGAAAATGGAGAGTTGCAATATGGCTGTTTTCACTGAATAAAAAAAAATATATACACTACCGTTCAAAAGTTTGGCGTCACTTAGAAATGTCCTTGTTTTTTTTAAAGAAAAGCAAATATTTTGTCCATCAAAATAACAAAATTGATCAGAAATACAGTGTAGACATTGTTAATATTGTAAATGACTATTGTAGCTGGAAACAGCAGATTTATGGAATATTTACATAGGCGTACAGAGGCCCATTATCAGCAACCATCACTCCTGTGTTCCAATGGCACTGCCTAGAAGGCCAACATCCCGGATTCGCCTCTTCACTGTTGACGTTGAGACTGGTGTTTTGCGGTTACTATTTAATGAACCTGCCAGTTGAGGACTTGTGAGGCGTCTGTTTCTCAAACTAGACACTAATGTACTTGTCCTCTTGCTCAGTTGTGCACCGGGGCCTCCCACTCCTATTCTGGTTAGAGCCAGTTTGAGCTGTTCTGTGAAGGGAGTAGTACACAGCGTTGTACGAGATCTTCAGTTTCTTGGCAATTTCTCACATGGAATAGCCTTCATTTCACAGAACATGAATAGACTGACGAGTTTCAGAATAAAGCTATTTGTTTCTGGCCATTTTGAGCCTGTAATCAAACCCACAAATGCTGATGCTCCAGATACTCAACTAGTCTAAAGAAGGCCAGTTTTATTGCTTCTTTAATCAGAACAGGTTTCACCTGCGCTAACATAATTGCAAAAGGGTTTTCTAATGATCAATTAGCCTTTTAAAATTAAACTTGGATTAGCTAACACAACATGCCATTGGAACACAGGAGTGATGGTTGCTGATAATGGGCCTCGGTACGCCTATGTAGATATTCCATTACAAATCAGCAGTTTCCAGCTACAATAGTCATTTACAACATTAACGTCTACACCAAATTTTTGATCAATTTGATATTTTAAGGGACAAAAAATGGCTTTTCTTTCAAAAACAAGGACATTTCTAAGTGACCGGTAGTGTATATCAAGAGCTGAACGCTCACACACTATATATGCAAAAGTATGTGGACACCCCTTCAAATTAATGGATTCAGCTATTTCAGCCACACCCGTTGCTGACGAGCACGGAGCCATGCAATCTCCATAGACAAACATTGGCAGTAGAATGGCCTTACTGAAGAACTCGGTGACTTTCAACATGGCACAGTCATAGGATGCCACCTTTCCAACATGTCAGTTTGTCAAATTTCTGCCCTGATCAACTTTAAGTGGTGTTACTGTGAAGTGAAAACTTCTAGGAGCAACAACGGCTCAGCTGCGAAGTTGTAGGCCACACAAGCTCACAGAAGGGGAGTGCTGAAGCGCGTAAAAATAGTCTGTCCTCGGTTGCAACACTCCCTACAGAGTTCCAAACTGCCTAGGGAAGCAACAGCGCAAGAACTGCTCATCGGAAGCTTCATGAAATGGGTTTCCATGGCCAAGCAGCCGCACAGAAGCCTAAGATCGCCATTCGCAATGCCAAGCGTCGGCTGGAGTGGTGTAAAGCTCACCACCATTGGTCTCTGGAGCAGTGGAAACGCGTTCGAGTGATGAATCACGCTTTGCCATCTGGCAGTCTGATGGACAAATCTGGGTTGTTTTTCATGGTTCGGGATAGGCTCTTTAGTTCAAGTGAAGGGAAATCTTAACGCTACAGCATACAATGACATTCTAGACAATTCTGTGCTTCCAACCTTGTGGCAAGTTTGGGAAAGGCCCTTTCCTGTTTCAGCATAACAATGCCCCCGTGCATAAAGCGAGCTCCATACAGAAATGGTTTGTCGAGTTCGATGTGGAAGAACTTGACAGGCCTGCACGGAGACCTGACCTCAACCCCATCGAACACCTTTGGGTTGAATTGGAACACCGACTGAGCCAGGCCTAATCGCTCAACATCAGTGACCGACCTCACTAATGCTCTTGTGGCTGAATGGAACCAAGTCCCCGCAGCAATGTTCCAACATCTAGTGGAAAGCCTTCCCAGAAGAGTGGCTGTTATAGCAGCAAAAGGGGGATCAACTCCATATTAATGCCCATGATTTTGGAATAAGATGTTCAACGAGCAGGTGTCCACATACTTTTGGTCATGTAGTGAATCTCCTTTGCCTTAATCCTTCATGGCAATAATGGGACCTGTAAATGATTACTGGTATGTTCAATTCACTGCTACCAATTAAAAAAAAGCACACATTAGAAAGATGAGAATGAATGAAAACATTTATTGAAAACTTTACAGGGCAGTCAAAAGGAAAAAAATCTGAGTTAAGTCAGCAAAGCCACTGTTTAACGGAAGGTACACCCCTTTATCCCAGGCACAGTGTAGTGACAGGAACGTGTAGTGACAGCAAGGCTACTTATATTCTTTAAAAGGTCATTTTCAATAGTCCAGATACTGTGCCAAGTTTGGATGTGTGTAAACACTTTTTTTATAAACTGAATGGTCCCGTTGGCTGTCATTCTTTACCCCTCCCCCTCCTATGCCTTCTCTGCCTGGTACTGTTGGTGCAGCATTAAGACATCGGACTGAGACACCCTGTTCCAGCCCTCACTGTGTACGTGGTACAGGTTGACCTGTCCTCCACTGTAGGCGTCGCGGTAAGTGGCCTGGTAGATGGCCCTGCGGCCCAGATCACAGGCCTCCTCCACAGTCAGGTCCTTCTGCTTCAGACCGCTGTCCACGATGCCATACGCGTACATGGAGCCAGAGCCCACAGCAAACAGGTCCCCGCAGATACGGTTCCCCTCAGAGTCCACGTAGTAGAGGCCTGGAAGGTGTTAGAAGGTGAAATGTTAACCCTCCACTACTGTACATCGTTGCACTTAGGCAACAGAAAAACGTTTTGCCCCTCACACCCCTCCATATATTTCTGTTTGTATTCCTACACATGACAATAATGCCTGTACCCAATCCAATGAGGTGCAAAAGTTGGTATGATATAAATTGGTGGAGGAACCTTCTTCTAGGAAGCAGAGCGACGTGAGCACAAGGTGTGAGAAAATGGTAAAATACATGCAAAGAATTAAATGTATAACTAGAGATAACGTGACAAAAAATATTGTGTATGAACCCCTAAAGAAGCATATATTTTTTTATACATATTAAAAATGTATATACACTACCGGTCAAAAGTTTTAGAACACCTACTCATTCAAGGGTTTTTCTTTATCTTTACTATTTTCCACATTGTAGAATAATAGTGACAATTTAGTAGTAATAATAGTAGCAATTTCTTTTAAATGTTTTTATTTCACCTTTATTTAACCAGGTAGGCCAGTTGAGAACAAGTTCTCATTTACAACTGCGACCTGGCCATGATAAAGCAAAGCAGTGTGACCAAAAAACAACAGAGTTACACATGGAATAAACAAAAGTAGTCAATAACACTATAGAAAAATCTATATACAGTGTTTGCAAATGGAGTAAGGAGGTAAAGCAATAAAATAGGCCATAGTAGCGAAGTAATTACAATTTAGCAAATTAACACTGGAGTGATAGATGTGCAGATGATGATGTGCAAGAAGAAATACTGGTGTGCAAAAGAGCAAAAAGTAAATAAAAACAATATGGGGATGAGGTAGGTAGTTGGATGGGCTATTTACATATGGGCTATGTACAGCTGCAGCGATCGATTAGCTGCTCAGATAGCTGATGCTTAAAGTTAGTGAGGGAGATATAAGTCTCCAACTTCAGCGATTTTTGCAATTTGTTCCAGTCATTCCAGCAGAGAACTGGAAGGAAAGGCAGCCAAAGGAGGTGTTGGCTTTGGGGATGACCAGTGAGATATACCTGCTGGAGCGCGTGCTACGGGTGGGTGTTGTTATGGTGACCAATGAGCTGAGATAAGTCTTTGCTAGGTAAAGCCCCGCCTTATAGATGACCTGGAGCCAGTGGGTCTGGCGACAAATATGTAGCGAGGGCCAGCCAACGAGAGCATACAGGTCGCAGTGGTGGGTGGTATATGGGGCTTTGGTGACAAAACAGATGGCACTGTGATAGACTGCATCCAGTTTGCTGAGTAGAGTGTTGGAGGCTATTTTGTAAATGACATCGCCGAAGTCGAGGATCGGTAGGATAGTCAGTTTTACGAGGGTATGTTTGGCAGCGTGAGTGAAGGATGCTTTGTTGCGAAATAGGAAGACGATTCTAGATGTTATTTTGGATTGGAGATGCTTAATATGAGTCTGGAAGGAGAGTTTACATTCTAGCCAGACACCTAGGTATTTGTAGTTGTCCACATATTCTAAGTCAGAACCGTCCAGAGTAGTGATGCTAGTCGAGCAGGCAGGTGCGGGCAGCGATCGGTTGAAGAGCATGCATTTAGTTTTACTTGCATTTAAGAGCAGTTGGAGGCCATGGTATGGCATTGAAGTTCGTTTGGAGGTTTGTTAACACAGTGTCCAAAAAAGGGCCAGATGCATACAGAATGGTGTTGTCTGCGTAAAGGTGGATCAAGGAATCACCCGCAGAAAGAGCGACATCATTGATATATACAGATAAACGAGTCAGCCCCAGAATGAAACCCTGTGGTACCCCCATAGAGACTGCCAGAGGTCCGAACAACAGGCTCTCCGATTTGACACACTGAAATCTATCTGAGAAGTAGTTGGTGAACCAGGCGAGGCAGTCATTTGAGAAACCAAGGCTGTTGAGTCTGCCGATAAGAATACGGTGATTGACAGAGTCGAAAGCCTTGGCCAGGTCGATGAAGACAGCTGCACAGTAATGTCTTCAATCGATGGCGGTTATGATTTCGTTTATGACCTTGAGCGGGGTTGCAACAATGGTGGCGGATAATTTTAGAAAGAGAGGGTCCAGATTGTCTAGCCCAGCTGATTTGTACGGGTCCAGGTTTTGCAGCTCTTTCAGAACATCTGCTATCTGGATTTGAGTGAAGGAGAAGCTGGGGAGGCTTGGGCAAGTAGCTGCGGGGAGTGCGGAGCTGTTGGCCGGGGTTGGGGTAGCCAGGAGGGAAGCATGGCCAGCCGTAGAGAAATGCTTATTGAAATTCTTGATTATCGTGGATTTATCGGTGGTGACAGTGTTTCCTAGCCTCAGTGCAGTGGGCAGCTGGGAGGAGGTGCTCTTATTCTCCATGGACTTAACAGTGTCCCAGAACTTTTAGGAGTTAGAGCTACAGGATGCAAAATTCTGTTTGAAAAAGCTAGCCTTTGCTTTCCTAACTGACAGTGTGTATTGGTTCCTGGTTACTACTTGGAATCATGTAGTAACCAAAAAGGTGTTAAACAAATCAAAATATATTTTAGATTCTTCAAATAGCCACCCTTTGCCTTGACAGCTTTGCACACGCTTGGCATTTTGGTTCCAACGGCCGTGTGTGGTATATCACCGGCTGAGCGTCAACGGACGGTGGCAATTCAACATGTAGAATCACTGGGAAATGAAAAGACAATTTTTATTAACAACGCAAGTCAGTTAAGAACAAATTCTTATTTACAATGACAGCCTACCAAAAGGCCTCGTGCGGGGGGTTACAAATAAAAAATATAGGACAAAACACACACATCGCGTCAAGAGAGACGTTATGGTGTGTCCCGTCTCTTATTATTGTAGTCTATACTGCACTCCTCAGTCACAACAGCTTAATATGCAGTGTGATAAAAAGGAGAGGTGCCTTTCCTCCCTAAGGGGAAGGATGTGCCATACATTCATTTAGGCTACTGCAATCTTTATGTGGCTCACGTGTGCAATTCAAAATTCAGATCCCTAGTTTTCTAATTTTGCAGTCTAGGACAGCATGACCTGATAGAGACTAGGGACAGTATATCAGGGCTGGTCCTCTGTGTGTAACAGAATGGATTATATGGTGTCCCTATCCAGCGCACACCATATGTGTAGGGATGGGCCTTTGACCCTTTTTGACTGTTCGAGTACCCACATCATTTTTTTTCGAGTACTTGAGTCATCAAATGAACAAAAATGCTATTTTTTTTTAACGAGGGCCGCACTAGAATTTTTTTTGCACATTTATCTACAGTGGTTCCTCCTTTAAAAGATGCGAGCTTACACCGCAGGACTTAGAGGTACCCAGCGTCACATCTTCATTGCGCCAGACCACCACAAGGGGGAGTTAGAGCACTCATTATGCATTTGGGTCCAAGGTTTTTATATGACCAATCATATCGAGTTTCCAATGATGAATTTGACACAAGCCACCCGTCCTTGGTGGCTTTCTTCAGAAAAGATGGCTAACAAAACATTAAAGAAGCAGATGTAAGTAGTTATAACGTCATAACGAGTCAAGCTAAAATTAAGAGGAATATGTTAGTTAATGTGCCAACTGTGTGCAACAATGCCTAATTTATAACCATTACAAATCCTAATTGCCTCATATATATATATATACACACACACACACACACACACACACACACACACACACACACACACACACTCAGTCAATAAAAAAAACAAGTGCCATTTAAGATTAATTACTTGAAACTGTAATATCAACTGGTTATATTATATCTTCAAAAAAGGTAGTAACCTCAGCAGTGTGGCGCTTGATTAGAAGCCTATGGCTGTGCAATGGCATAGACTTGTTTTTTTCATTTAGCAGACAAGATGCTCTTATTTCCAGAGCTCTTATCACAGTCAAGACAGCTATTTTATGGTAAGAAAATATGATGTAATATAACAGAATAAAATAGAACAGAAGAGTGCGAAGTGATTTGCTTATCGCGTCTGGAACATTTATTCTCAAAGAGTGATAATTTGGAACGGGGCTCAATGTGGCAAGTTGAAAGACATTTTTCAGGGTTACAAACTAAAATCTGTCTTCTTTTCGATATACAGATGTTCCATTTATTTTATTATGTCGGTTTCTAGGAATTTTCTAAATGGATTAACAAATTCTACATTGAATTATGGCCATGACATAGATTTGGTGAGTAGGCCTAGGTTTAATGATTCTGATGAAAATATGCTCTGTCTTTATCAAACTAATGTTATTGAATATTGTCAGTGTGGAAACTGTCTATGTTGGGGGTAATAGCCTAGGTCAGTGATGGGCCCCCAACTTATTTTTAACGTTTTTTTTTTGGAACTCAGTCAGGGTCTCAACTTACTGTTGAAGAGTTCGAATAATAGAATACACAAGGTGCAATTTGGAAATTTGGTTGTGCATCAGCAGTCACTCAATTAGCACGTCAGCAAACATTGTTTAGATTGGTAGGTTAGTCTGGTGGCCAGCTATTTCAACTTGTAGTAAGTGTGGTCGAATTACAGACCGGGGTGGGGCACATTGATCATCAGTTATCATGTAAAAAAACTGCAAATATTTGTATCCATCCTATGGCAAAATGTGTAGAATTGCAGGAAATTAGTTATACAATAGCAAAATCTTCCCTCCGCCTTATGGAAACATTTGTAGAATTGCAAGAAATGAACTTTAAAACATATTTTTATCTTCGCTGTCACGAGGGGGGCCGCTAAAATGTTTTGCCACTAGCAGTATGCAAAGTAGGGTAGTCACAGCCCAAGTAATAAACCCTAGCCTGTTTCTACAATTTCGCTTCTTAAAATCAGATTTTAAACCTAACCCTTAACCACACTGTTAACCTTATGCCTAACATTTAATTAAGACCAAAAATCACATTTTTGCTTTTATTAATTGTTACAATACAGTACATTTAGAACTTGTGGTTATGGTAACTAGTGACAACCGCAAAGTAGACTAAGCAGAAAATGACCCAATTATTACAACTGCAGCTCACTGTTGGAAGACATATTTCCCAACTTCAGTCAACCAGTTCATTTTGAATGTGATAAAAATGGCGTCATTTAGCAAGGAATGTAGCTTGTGTATCCCATCAGATAGATACATTTTTTATAGGCATTTATTTCTGTAGGAGCACACAGCACGTATGTGTAGAGGGAGTAGTCGGAACGCAATTGAGAGAGAGTGGAAAAGGAATTTAGCGAGCAGAACTTCGTGATGCTTGGCTTGGTTTATTTTTGTTCTGTCCTGCAAATACACATGTAAAATTGAACACTAGTCAAAACAAATTAACATTGTCAAGACAAAATGTCATCACATAGTTCATCACATAATCTCTGATGTAACAGCGATAACATCGTACTATTACAGCCTCGGGAAGTAGGGGTGCTGCAGCACCCCCTGACAATTCTGAATTTTTGTCATGCGATTGTCATTCTAATGGTATACAGAAAGAACAAAACCTTGTCCTCAAACATTTACATCAAAAGTTGCAAAGTTATGGTCATATACAAAACATCCACATCAAATAAAAAAACTATACTGATCAAATAACATGGAAAACAACCACTTTGTGCAGTATTCATTTATCATCCTTACAAACCACTTAATGTAAATGTACATTACTGTACATAGGCTGGTCATCTAGGTTTTGTCCCTGTAGACTTTCCATTACCATGAAGAAAAATAATGCACAACACAGTTATTAAGTGGTTTGTGAGGATGTGGCTCAGTTGGTAAAGCATGGCACATAATCTCACATAATTCCAAGATGGCGTAGCAGTCGGACGTGTATTTTGTCTTGTCCCGTGTAAATATTGTTTTTATAATCTTTTTATATATTTTCTTCACATATCTTTTTATATATGCTTTCTAAAATGCAACTTAAAAACACTCTCCTGCAACCTGCCTCACCCAATGTGGTGCGGATCTGTGTTTTTTGTTGTTGTTGCCCAACAAATGCTAGCTAACTTCACTAGCTAACGTTAGTATTTAGCTTACCATTGCTAGCGGGCATCAGCTAACCTTTAGCTCGGAATAGCTCTCGCCGTTCGTATAACGCGACTCAAACCAGAGCTTACCGGACCTATTTCTTTTTCTCTCCATATCCCCGGATTCCTACCGCAAGTTGTATATTTTTCACCTGGATCTTACAGCTAGCTGCTACCCGAGTGCCTATTGGCTAACGTCGGTACCGGAGCAATGCTCAAATTAGCCCGGAGCTAGCCTACGCTAAGCCCACCTTCCGGCGAGCTGAAGAGTCCCATCAGCCACTCCTGGGCTACAACACCTATCCGGACCCGTTTCTACTGCCGCTGCGGTGCCCCACCGGGCCTTCACGACTGAACTACCGACGTTATCCGCCCGAGGGGGGGGTATTCAACCGGCCCTCCACCACGACGTCACCTGAACGCCCATCAGCTAACTGCGGCCTGCTAACGTTTGCTGTCTAGAGCATATCGGCTGCTAGCTAAACAGGTCCATCGGACAATTACCTATTTTGCCAATTGGCCTGGTCCCCTTCACCACACGGAACCCTACTAACCCATCACGACTGGTCTACCGACGGAAACGCACGAGGAGACCATAGACAGACTTCCTCCGTCTTTGTTAGCCGGCCTGCTCGCCTTTGCTAGCTTGCTGTCCCCCGGCTAGGTGTCTGGATCTCCGTGTCCCCAACCAACCTCACTACTCACTGGACCTTAATGATCACTCGGCTAAGCATGCCTCTCCTCAATGTCAATATGCCTTGTCCATTGCTGTTCTGGTTAGTGTTTATTGTCTTATTTCACTGTAGAGACTCTAGCCCTGCTCAATATACCTTATCCAACCCTTCAATCTATTTTATCGCCCCCTAAAACCTGTTATTTTTACTCTCTGTTCAGGACGTCCTAGACGACCAGTCATTATAGCCTTTAGCGGTACCATTATCCTACTCCTCACTGGTGATATAGAGGTTAATCCAGGCCCTGCAGTGCCTAGCTCCACTCCGATTCCCCAGGCTCATTTGTTGACTTCTGCAACCGTAAAAGCCTTGGTTTCATGCATGTTAACATTAGAAGCCTCCTCCCTAAGTTTGTTTTATTCACTGCTTTAGCGCACTCTGCCAACCCGGATGTCCTAGCTGTGTCTGAATCCTGGCTTAGGAAGACCACCAAAAACACTGAAATCTCCATCCCTAACTACAACATTTTCAGACAAGATAAAACAGCCAAAGGGGGCGGTGTTGCAATCTACTGCAGAGATAGCCTGCAGAGTTCTGTGTTACTAGCCAGGTCTGTACCCAAACAATTTGAACTTTTACCTTTAAAAATCCACCTTTCTAGAAACAAGTCTCTCACTGTTGCCGCTTGCTATAGACCACCCTCTGCCCCCAGCTGTGCTCTGGACACCATACGTGAACTGATTGCCCCCCCATCTATCTTCAGAGTTCGTGCTGCTAGGTGACCTAAACTGGGACATGCTTAACACCCCGGCCATCCTACAATCTAAGCTTGATGCACTCAACCTCACACAAATCATCAATGAACCTACTAGGTATAACCCCAAAGCCGTAAACATGGGCACCCTCATAGATGTCATCCTAACTAACTTTCACTCCAAATACACCGCTGCTGTTTTAAACCAAGATCTCAGTGATCACTGCCTGCATCCGTAATGGGTTTGCGGTCAAACGACCTCCCCTCATTACTGTCAAACGTTCCCTAAAACACTTCAGCGAGCAGGCCTTTCTAAATCGACCTGGCCCGGGTATCCTGGAAGGATATTGACCTCATCCCGTCAGTAGAGGATGCCTGGTTATTCTTTAAAAGTGCCTTCCTCACCATCTTAAATAAGCATGCCCCATTCAAGAAATGTATAATCAGGAACAGATATAGGTTCTCTCCAGACTTGACTGCCCTTGACCAGCACAAAAACATCCTGTGGCGTTCTGCATTAGCATCGAACAGCCCCCGTGATATGCAACTTTTCAGGGAAGTCAGGAACCAATATACACTGGCAGTTAGGAAAGCCAAGGCTAGCTTTTTCAAGCAGAAATTTGCTTCCTGTAATACAAACTCAAAAAAGTTCTGGGACACTGTAAAGTCCATGGAGAATAAGAGCACCTCCTCCCAGCTGCACACTGCACTGAGGATAGGAAACACTGTCACCACCGATAAATCCACAATAATTGAGAATTTCAATAAGCATTTTTCTACGGCTGGCCATGCTTTCCACCTGGTAACACCTACCCCGGTCAACAGCCCTGCACCCCCCTCAGCAACTCGCCCATGCCTCCCCTATTTCTCCTTCACCCAAATCCAGATAGCTGATGTTCTGAAAGAGCTACAAAATCTGGACCCCTACAAATCAGCCGGGCTAGACAATCTGGACCCTTTCTTTCTAAAATGATCTGCCGAAATTGTTGCAACCCCTACTACTAGCCTGTTCAACCTCTCGTGTCATCTGAGATTCCCAAAGACTGGAAAGCAGCTGCGGTCATCCCCCTCTTCAAAGGGGGAGACACTTTTGACCCAAACTGCTACAGACCAATATCTATCCTACCCTGCCTTTGTAAGATCTTTGAAAGCCAAGTCAACAAGCAGATTACCGACCATTTCGAATCCCACCGCACCTTCTCCGCTATGCAATCTGGTTTCAGAGCTGGGCATGGGTGCACCTCAGCCACGCTCAAGGTCCTAAACGACATCATACCCGCAATCGATAAGAGTCATTACTGTGCAGCCGTTTTCATTGATCTGGCCAAGGCTTTCGACTCTGTCAATCACCACATCCTTATCGGCAGACTCGACAGCCTTGGTTTCTCAAATAATTGCCACGCATGGTTCACCAACTACTTCTCCGATAGAGTTCAGTGTGTCAAATCGGAGGGCCTGTTGTCCGGGCCTCTGGCAGTCTCTATGGGGGTGCCACAGGGTTCAATTCTTGGGCCGACTCTCTTCTCTATATACATCAATGATGTCGCTCTTGCTGCTGGTGATTCTCTGATCCACCTTTACGCAGATGACACCATTCTGTAAACTTCTGGCCCTTCTTTGGACACTGTGTTAACTACCCTCCAGACGAGCTTCAAGGCCATACAACTCTCCCTCCGTGGCCTCCAACTGCTCTTAAATGCAAGTAAAACTAAATGCATGCTCTTCAACCGATTGCTGCCCGCACCCGCCTGCCCGTCCAGCATCACTACTCTGGACGGTTCTGTCTTAGATTATGTGGACAAATACCTAGGTGTCTGGTTAGACTGTAAACTCTCCTTCCAGACTCACATCAAACATCTCCAATCCAAAATTAATTCTAGAATTGGCTTCCTATTTCGCAACAAAGCATCCTTCACTCATGCTGCCAAACATACCCCTCGTAAAACTGACCATCCTACCGATCCTTGACTTCAGTGATGTCATTTACAAAATAGCCTCCAATACTATACTCAACAAATTGGATGCAGTCCATCACAGTGCCATCCGTTTTGTCACCAAGGCCCCATATACCACCCACCACTGCGACCTGTACGCTCTCGTTGGCTGGCCCTCGCTTTACACTCGTCGCCATACCCACTGGCTCCAGGTCATCTACAAGTCCCTGCTAGGTAAAGCCCCGCCTTATCTCAGCTCGCTGGTCACCATAGCAGCACGCACCCGTAGCACACACTCCAGCAGGTATATCTCACTGGTCACTCCCAAAGCCAATTCCTCCTTTGGCCGACTTTCCTTCCAGTTCTCTGCTGCCAATGACTGGAATGAACTACAAAAATCTCTGAAACTGGAGACACATCTCTCTCACCAGCTTTAAGCACCAGCTGTCAGAGCAGCTCACAGACCCCTGCACCTGTATATAGCCCATCTGTAAATAGCCCAACCAACTACCTGTTACAGATTTTATGTTTTGATGACTAAATGTTTGTACTTAATACTAAGAACATTCTATTCTGAAAGTGTATGCAATGGAGATGGGGTTACAAGACAAATTGTAGTCCAATTAATGTGTGTGTGTGTCTAGATATCAACTTGGTGTGCAGAAGTATGACTTCATTTAGGGGGTGTCTCAAAGAGTTCTTTGATTCTACCAGACACATGCGAGAGGCCCGTCCTTGAGAAGAACCTCCCAACACCTCCCAAGTTTGACTTATTTGCAAAGATTGTGATAAGGCTGTGGGAAGAGACTATGTTCTTGGAGAGGGTGGGGGGAGAGGTGGGAATTTTGCATCTTTGTATTTCAACATTGTACCATATAAAAGACTGTGTAAACCTTTTAGAGCTCAGAGCTCTCCCGTGAATAAATAATCCACATTTGATCATTATAGATTGGGCCTCTGTTTGTCTCATTTCAACCAGTATCTCAAAAATACTGGGTAACAGACAGAGTTTGTTTAATTGAAGTTCAGTTTATGAACATTGAGAACGAAATTTCTATAACACTACCTCATCCCCTACCATATTTATTTATCTTGTTCCCTTGCACCCAAGTTTTTCTACATTGCACATTCATCTACTGCACATCTACCATTCCAGTGTTTATATGCTATATTGTAATTACTTTGCCACCATGGCCTATTTATTGCCTTACCTTCCTTTTCTTACCTCATTTGCACTCTTTGTATATAGATTTGTTTTTCTACTGTATTATTGACTGTATGTTTGTTTTACTCCATGTGTAACTCTGTGTTGTTGTATGTGTCGAACTGCTTTGCTTTATCTTGGCCAGGTCGCAGTTGTAAATGAGAACTTGTTCTCAACTTGCCTACCTGGTTAAATACAGGTGAAATAACGCTAAAGTTGTGGGTTCAATTCCCACGGGGGACCAGTGCAAAAAAGTATGAAAATGTATGCACTCACTACTGTAAGTTGCTCTGTTTACACATAGAAATAAAGTTGTATTTGCAAAGTATTTCAAGAATTTTTATATTTCACAAGTATTATCAGATTAACTGTTTTGTACAGGTAATTATCAGATTGAAGTTACAAATGCTGGTAAACACTCAAATACAAATAAATTCAGTTATAAAAATGTTCACAAAAGTAGTGCACTGGGCCTTTACTAGTCCTGTATTAGCGGACTGACGTAGACATCTTCAGCACAGGTTAAAAAAATATACTTCTGCATCGCACCACCGCACCTAAAAATCCCTGCATCCCCACCCCCAAACTACTTCCTGCGGCTATGCGTACTATAAGCTCACTCCACAGCTTCAAATATCTCCACTCGGGTCGCCGAATTGCTAGCTTTTTGGCAACGCAACTGGCTAGCACGTGTTTGCGAAGCAGAGAATCACTAGTTCGAGCCCAGTAAGAGGCCAGGGACAGTGAAAGAAGCTTTACTGCTAAACTAGCACATTGACGCTAGTTATACAGCGTCATATCACATCCATACCTGGTCCAGTCTTGTCCCAGCCACACACCATGGTTCCCATGCTGAGGCCCATGCCTTTGTACTGGTACACCATGTTGGCCAGTAGCTTGGAGGCGGCTGCCACAGAGATGCGCTCCTTGTTGCGGAGCTCGTAGACTCGGCACTGGCGGGCCAGCAGGCGCTCCCAGAAGCTGCAGTCAGCAGCCCCTCCAGCCATTGTGCCCAGCAGGTAGGGGTTGATCTCTATCACCTTCTTCACTGTCTGGGAGGCAATGTAGGCGCCTGCTGTGGCCCTGGAGTCCACCGCCACAATCACACCATGCTGGAACTGAGGGGAAAAGGGCATGGAGGCAGAAGTTAGACAATGGCTAGCCAAGGGGCAATAGCTAGGCCTACATAACCCTAGCCTTGATTATTTCAGATGTCATTGTTTAAAGTTAATTTCAGAATAACTAGCAACCCTTTAATATTAGCTAACTAAGTTTAAACAAGTAGCCTATCTGACTAGCCAAAATGGCCATTGGCATGAAGCAGTCATTTTTGCCTTCTTATGTGCTCATTTAATGTGTTGTTTATATCTTCAGTTGCCTAAGGACTCTTACGCAGGGTTATAGGTCACTGGTAACGTGATGTGGGTACACATTTGACCAGTAAGTTGTTAGCACAGGTGAGATGCACTTGTTATGGAATCACGTTGGTACGGCAATGTTTTGTTTTGGAACTATGTATTTAATATTCTGCAAGAAAAAATTACATTCAACCTTTATTTAACTAGGCAAGTAAGTTAATAACAAATTCTTATTTACAATGACGGCCTACACCGGCCACACCCGGACGACGCTGGGCCAATTGTGCGCCGCCCTATGGGACTCCCGATCACGGCCGGTTGTGATACAGCCTGGATGAATGGTCCATATAAAGATCTAACTGGCTAGCCAACGGGGAATCCATTTGTAACGTTATGTGAGCGCGCGATTAATTGCTCTCAAACAATGATTACTTGTTAGCTAGTATATCTTTCAAACGGTTTAGAGACGAAAGACGAAGCGATACATCCCACTCCCTCATTCTTTCTGGTTTATATACAGTAAACGAACTGAACTAAGCAGACCAGCCGCTAATGCGTTGGTGCCTAAACCTCCCATTAAGCAGACCTGAACTGATGTTTTATTTTCCAATGGCAAACGGCCTGAGTGGGACATCTTCATGCATCCACCATATTTGGTAGCGAGTACACTTACTTTGAAAGCTAATGTAGTTGTGCCATGAAGGAATTCTATCTTTCTTTCTGGCCCATCTCCGTCAGAGCAGGCGGTTCTCACCGCGAAAGAGAGGCTATCTCCCCCTACAGACTCCAACCCCAACTCTGTTTCATACAAACCACTGGCAAAGCCACGATGCTTGCGACCATAGTTTGAAAAGTCTACTGACTCACTCTGCAACACATTAGCAAGAGCCATCTTTAAACTAAGAATGATGAAAATACCACTTCCGTTGTTATCAAAACAGTTTAGCCGGTAAAGGAAATGCGTCACAGATTTGCATTTTCTTTTCTTCGAGATGGTCCATCAATAGTTCATTAACGACTACGCAATATCGATTACAAAAGTTCACTGTGGGCTTATGTAAACATTTGTTTACCTATGATAAAGAAACACCCTTAAAATGTGAAGGTTCACAATTTTGTTAGCCTACAGTGTTAGCCTACAATATACATATATATTATTTGCGGAGATAAATACATGTAGTTTATCTGTTACTAAAGATCTCTGGACACAGTGTGATTTACCCATAGTCACTTCAATGGATTCCCCCCACCCCCTCCCTCAGTATACCTAAACAATGAATGACATCACAATTCTAATGTCATAATAATGTAATAAAAGCAATGTTGGTCTCTGGCAGTTATGCTGCTAAGGTCTAATTTTCTAAAGACAAGAAACTTGTCATTCCAAGAACTTCACTTCCAATTTTCACTATGAAGAGGAAAGGTGTGAGTGCAACATTCTTGTGGCGATAAAGCTTTTTTGATGTGTGGTTGCTCCACAGACAAGATGGAGAACTGCCAAAGCAAACAAAGATGTCAAAGACAAATATCAGGAACGTTTCAGAGAGTACCTATCTGCTGCTGACTCTGTTGAGTCTTGGAAGTCTCAACCCTACTACCCCAAGGAACCATGGATGTCCTTTGATGAGCCGGCGTACCCAGCAGAGACGTCCTGGACATATTTCCCCGGCAGATAGCGCCTCCTTCACCCCATCGCCAGCACTGAGCCTCCAGCATGTGGAGAGATATGGACAAGGGAGATGAGCCAGGAAGGGGGCAGAGGACCAGGTTGTGGCCAAACTTTCTTTCTGCAGTCCAGGGACATCTGAGGACCAGGTTGTGCTTGTGGCACAACTTTCTTTCTGCAGTCCAAGGACATCTTGCATTGAAACTTCCAGTCCAGACTTATCAATTCTCTGAAATGATCAATCTGATGACTTCTCAGAAATAAAATATTTTCTTAACTCTGTCACTGTTGTCCGACACTGATTTCGAAATCAAGTACTTCTAGCTACTTCTAGCTAGTCTAAAATGTGATTTCCTAGGTTACATAATGTGAATAATGTTATTATGAACAGAGGGGAGTCTCATGCTTTCAAGCGGGTCCACTAGGTTTTAAAGTAAATTAAAACATGACCTCTGATGTTTATAAAAATGATTCATATTAATGTAGGCTAACATTTCATTTCAGTAATACTCTAAAAGGCTGCATTATTGGCTCATATACATTTCTTATTTTATTTCTTCTGCTAAGCTTCTCTCTCCTCACACTAGCCTTCTTTATTACCCTAACTACCGATCTCCTCATCCTTTTCCCCCTCCTCTCTGTCCCTCCTCTCCTTTACCTTCACTCTTTCTCTCTCCTTCTCTCTGTAAAACTCCTTTCTCAGCTCCACTCTGTCCCTGCAAGTTCACCCATGTGAGGTGACATGGTACACATCCACAAAGTTACCAGAATTTACATCTCTATGTGTGGCCCAGTACACAGCCTCCCTGGCCAGTGAGAGGAGTTCCTCCAGCCCCCACCGCAACCCTCCATCCAGCACATAGGCATAGGGTGAGCCGGAGCCCACAGAGAACAGCTTTCCCTGCAGGCGTGTCACGTCACTGCAGACATATTACAGGCTCGGGCCAGAGGGCACCTGCCTACCTCTACCTCCAGCAGACATTTCACTGTACTTGTGCACTTGACATTTGCAATGTGAAACTTGAACAGTGCTGCCCACTCATGGCTGGCGAGAGGCACTGCCTCTTATCCTGTCCCTCTGCTTGAGAGATTGGTTCACTTGCAGCTGTCTTTGCCCGATCATCTGTTTCACTCCCCATCATTGATCTGCTCTCCTGATCCATCCCTTTGCTGCCATGGTCAAGAGAACGTGTCTCCACCTCTCTTCCATCACAGCCACACAGAGTGGCCGCCACACACAGCTCAATGCCCTTAACGGGTGCATCATATGGGTTAGCAGCTTGGCAGCGCCAGCTGTGGACAGTCTCCTGGCGTGGCGAAGCTGGTAGAGTTCCTGAGCCAGAATCCTTCTCCAGAGGGCACAGTCGGCAGACGTGATGCGGTTTGGTGCAATGTTTTGGTTGTTTTGGCCAAACTGTATGGGGCTTTCACTGAGGTATCAATATAAAGATGCAGTGGGCTTCAACTGTAGCTCCACGACAAATCACTGCTTGTTGTATCTCTGGTTCTCTTCCCAAAATGCAAGGAGGTGTTTTCCTGGTCTATTCGAAATGAAGCGGAAAAATGTCATCTAGAGTCAAGAAAATAGTCCTTGAAACCATACAGATCCTGTAATGCCATTGAAAAAATGTGTCCGTTAATATGTAAAATAACTTATTTGTTGATTATTTATTTCCTCTCCAATGTCAATTATTGGTTCTAATGTTTTTAGTCTTTGAGAGTCAGTCGAGGTCTGTTCGTCTCTGAGAGTGGGGATGCACTGATCTAAATGTAATGAAAATGATCATTTTTATATAGTAAAGGATCTCTCAGTTGTGTTGTCCAAACAAGTAGCGCGATATCCATAGCATTACATTACCTCATTACCGGGATGCATTAAATGTGGAGTAAACCACACCAGTCATCAAAAACTGTGCCTGAACATGATACCTGTCTCATAAATCATATTGGAATGCTGATTGTACTTGTGTTGATTTAGATTTATGAAATTAGATTGTGTCTGTAGTTCAGTCTATCCCCCTATTGGTGAGCCAAAAACATGCACAACTGTGTTTAAAAAGTAGGCTGCACATTGGCCTGTGTACGGCGGCAGACTATTTGCCTGATGACTCATCCTGAATTTAAATTCGCTGGGTTAGTGCTATCCGGGATCCTTGGATAATTCCCTTCCCTTCTCTTGCCTAAACCCTAAACTTTACCATAACCTTTACCAAACCCCCTTACTTTAACCATTTTAAATTTCAACTTCAAAGAGGTGACTTCCAGGGGAGAACGACTGCCTGCTCATTGAAGCCATGAAGTTCAAGAACGACAGCGGTACTGAAGGCATTGTTTGCAGAAAACAGGATCCCCATTATAGTGAATGGAAAAATGGCAATAGTCGTGGTCAATCTTCATGTAAATAATTTAATATTTTTTAAGACAATCATTGTAGCAATAATTGCTTCTATTACAGCAAATGTATGTCCTTGAATGGATTATTTTAAAATGGCACACAGAAGAAGTTATTCAGAAAATGTAGATGCAGGCTAGATCAGTGCTGCCCCCTCTCATTGAGTAGCTGAAGTTGAAGGCCGACACTGTACTTCAGGCCATTAGCAACTCAATTATCCGTGTAACTTCTTCTGTGTGCGATTTTAAAATAGCCTGTTCAAGGGCATACATTTGGTGTAATAGAAACAATTATTGGTACCATGATTGACTTCGAAACATATATTTATTTACACAAAGAATGACCACGAAGATTGCCATGTTCCCATTCACTATAATAGGGGATCCTGTTTTCTGCAAACAATTACAGCGGTTGGCCTTGAACCTCATGGTTTCAATGAGAGGTGGCAGTCATTCTCCCCTGCTTTGTCCATTCATATACAGTCATTGGGTGACTTCCGAGTTGGGACGTCCGAAGGACACAGAGGTTCTTAACCACCTTTGCCAAGAATCCCCTTTAGACTTTGTTTTTGGCACCACGCAGGAAACATTAGTGGGCGTGGTGTTTGGCCAGAGGAAAGTGATTGGGTAGCCAGGCAACCAGACTATAGCATTCATTCCATAAAAATGTAATGAATAGAAAAGGCGTCTCCATTTAAGTCAAATATTGCATAATGGACTGGCAGCTATTTTGAGTGTACCTATGACAGGAAGTACAAGCAGGAAGTGTACCTTTCAATCTGTGCTGTGATTTGTTGAGTCAACTCAACTGACATTATAAAAAATACATTCCATTGCATGAGCCACATCAGTTCGCATAATTTGAATTAACTTTCTACATTACCATGGCAATCCAGCATTAGTTGATAGAAAATGTGTTGTATTGTTGCATCACAATACCAGGCAGCCATTGTGAGTTTACCCATGAGTGTACCAGTCAAATTGCCAGGGTTAGAGCTTCCAAGCCCATTCTTTTCATTTTATTTCTATGATTAATTCTATGAATATGCAAATGTTGCTCTCTGTCCAGGTGTTCTCTGCAAAAGTAAAAGTCAGGTAGCCTACCTGGCACTGCATATACTACAATAGACTTGCAGAACAGGTGGCACCGCATAACTCCACCTGTCTCACTGAACTGATGAGTAGAGACAAGGTACATTTGGACAAATAAGATGGAAAATATCACATTGTTTGCATTTCAATGAATTCTAACCCCGAATTGATTGTGAATTCAATAACATTCGATTCAGTCTTCGAACAAATTCGGGAAGACAGAATGTCAAGCACTGCATGAAGTGCACTCTTGAAGATTACATTTTTTAAAAGTTGTAACCCTTGTGGATATGCTATCACTGTTGTAATTTTGTTCTTGCTGGTAAGAAATACAGATGATTGACTATCTAATATAATTCAAATGCAGAGTGAGTAGTCCATAGGCAATTTTAAACTTGAAGAATTGTAACGTCCAGGCCTGAGTGTTCAGGCTGGAGTGTTTAGTTTTGTTTTGGTGTAGGGTTTCTTCTGTTCTATGGTGTGTATTTCTATGTTGGGGTAATGGTTCCCAATTAGAGGCAGCTGAGTCTCGTTACCTCTAATTGGGAACCATATATATGTTTGGGGTTTTGCATTTAGGTTGGTGGGTTATTGATGATCGTTATGATCGTGGTTAGGTTCATGCCACAGTGTTTAGGTTCATGCCACAGTGTTTAGGTTCATGCCACAGTGTTTAGGTTCATGCCACAGTGTTTAGGTTCATGCCACAGTGTTTAGGTTCATGCCACAGTGTTTAGGTTCATGCCACAGTGTTTAGGTTCATGCCACAGTGTTTAGGTTCATGCCACAGTGTTTAGGTTCATGCCACAGTGTTTGTTCATAGTTCAGTTCAGTTACGTTCGTTTCCATGTCATTGTTTTGTTCACTCAAGTCATGTTCGCCAAATAAATATGTATTCTGGATACTTCGCTGCGCATTGGTCTGTCCCAAGAGATAATCGTGACAAGAATGAAGACCACCCAGAAATTGTTTATTTAAATAAGTTGCAAACGTGTGTAAATATTTGTCTAGTGTGTGTATTACAAGTATTCTTATCATTACGTTTACAGGCTACCTCCACACATCACTTTATTTTCCTCACAACTTACAGTATATCCACAAATGTCACAATTAGCTCCTGTTCATTAAATGGACCTAGTTTAAAATATATTTGTTCAACATATGATGTTTAATATATAGATACCATACTAGGCCCACTATGCTTCTGGCACTGTTCAGCTATTTAAATCTGAAATCATATGCGTTTTACCAGTGTTTCAAATTCTAACAAAATAGATTATATTCAAGCCACTCACTGCTAGTCACCAGTGCCGGAGGCATCTCAGAATGAATCTTACAAACAAGTTTTACTAAGTGAGGAAAAGTCCTGAGGCTTTACTCATTATTTCTGTTGTCTTGATTTGATAAAGAATAATACCCATGTATTATAGTTTGCTATAACAGACTATTCAAGGAGAGGCCTTCTGAACACCAAGCGAGCATATGATGGACATACTCCCAGTCACTATGTGAGTCTTCATCCCACACCACATCTACTTCTTCATCCCCAGCTGGAGAGAGTGCAGTGCTACATGATGATTCCATACAGTTTGACTCCGCTCCAGACATGACAGATGGCTCAGTGGGGTGAGTTAGGTCCCAGTGCTCAAGGGCCTGTGAAGTGGGAGTGGAGGTGGTGGTCTCCACACAAACCAAGAAGACAGGAGTCCGGGTCTTCAAGAGGAGATGGAACCACCACAGATGCCTCCATGTCCCCAGGACCTATCCGGTGAAGAGAGGACTTCTTCATCAGGCGCACATTGGACGTCCGTAATGTGATGGTTCGAGCCTGGTTGGACCACCTCGACCAAGGCAATAGAGATAGAGGCAATGGGACCAACAGCACATACCATGGGTCCCTGGTGAGGACATTCAAGGTGCTCCAGGCCTGGGTGTCCCTCGTGGATGGCTGATCTGAGGTGGCAGCTGACCAGAGGCAGAGTCTGCCATTGCCCACATGAGTCCGGTCATGTCTAAATCAACCAATCATGTTTTTGTATATACAGTGGGGCAAAAAAGTATTTAGTCAGCCACCAATTGTGCAAGTTCTCCAACTTAAAAAGATGAGAGAGGCCTGTAATTTTCATCATAGGAACACTTCAACTATGACAGACGAAATGAGAAAAAGAAATCCAGAAAATCACATTGTAGGATTTTTAATTTATTTATTTGCAAATTATGGTGGAAAATAAGTATTTGGTCAATAACAAAAGTTTATCTCAATACTTTGTTATATACCCTTTGTTGGCAATGACAGAGGTCAAACGTTTTCTGTAAGTCTTCACAAGGTTTTCACACACTGTTGCTGGTATTTTGGCCCATTCCTCCATGCAGATCTCCTCTAGAGCAGTGATGTTTTGGGGCTGTCGCTGGGCAACACGGACTTTCAACTCCCTCCAAAGATTTTCTATGGGGTTGAGATCTGGAGACTGGCTAGGCCACTTCAGGACCTTGAAATGCTTCTTACGAAGCCACTCCTTCGTTGCCCGGGCGGTGTGTTTGGGATCATTGTCATGCTGAAAGACCCAGCCACGTTTCATCTTCAATGCCCTTGCTGATGGAAGGAGGTTTTCACTCAAAATCTCACGATACATGGCCCCATTCATTCTTTCCTTTACACGGATCAGTCGTCCTGGTCCCTTTGCAGAAAAACAGCCCCAAAGCATGATGTTTCCACCCCCATGCTTCACAGTAGGTATGGTGTTCTTTGGATGCAACTCAGCATTCTTTGTCCTCCAAACACGACGAGTTGAGTTTTTACCAAAAAGTTCTATTTTGGTTTCATCTGACCATATGACATTCTCCCAATCCTCATCTGGATCATCCAAATGCTCTCTAGCAAACTTCAGACGGGCCTGAACATGTACTGGCTTAAGCAGGGGACAAGTCTGGCACTGCAGGATTTGAGTCCCTGGCGGCGTAGTGTGTTACTGATGGTAGGCTTTGTTACTTTGGTCCCAGCTCTCTGCAGGTCATTCACTAGGTCCCCGTGTGGTTCTGGGATTTTTCTCACCGTTCTTGTGATCATTTTGACCCCACGGGGTGAGATCTTGCGTGGAGCCCCAGATTGAGGAAGATTATCAGTGGTCTTGTATGTCTTCCATTTCCTAATAATTGCTCCCACAGTTGATTTCCTCAAACCAAGCTGCTTACCTATTGCATATTCAGTCTTCCCAACCTGGTGCAGGTCTACAATTTTGTTTCTGGTGTCCTTTGACAGCTCTTTGGTCTTGGCCATAGTGGAGTCTTCAGTGTGTTTGAGGTTGTGGACAGGTGTCTTTTATACTGATAACAAGTTCAAACAGGTGCCATTAATACAGGTAACGAGTGGAGGACAGAGGAGCCTCTTAAAGAAGAAGTTACAGGTCTGTGAGAGCCAGAAATCTTGCTTGTTTGTATGTGACCAAATACTTATTTTCCACCATCATTTGCAAATAAATTCATAAAAAATCCTACAATGTGATTTTCTGGATTTTCTTTCCTCATTTTGTCTGTCATAGTTGAAGTGTACCTATGATGAAAATTACAGGCCTCTCTCATCTTTTTAAGTGAGAGAACTTGCACAATTGGTGGCTGACTAAATACTTTTTTGCCCCACTGTATGTGTTTCAATTAAACTCACCTGGTTGTCACTTATACTCTGAACAGTTTAAGGTTCCCATGTGTTATGAATTTCCTGCCGGAGGCTCTGAGCACACCATCTCACAGCCCACTCTCAGGGACACAAACTGCAACTTTCTAACTCTTGCAGTAGGCTCCCCTCTCCCTCTGGAGTCTACTAGCAGGCTAGGCTAAAGGTCGTAAACGGGCCCTTCACATCTCTGGCCCTAACCAAACCGATTGGTTGCTAGGGGTCATGGTTGCCAGGGGCCTTATCACACAGTGGGATCAGCCAATCAAAGGCAGTTATCTTTCTGTCTCCTTCAAGCAGTCACAGAGAGAGCAGCAAGCTCATCTCTGTCCTGCACAACAACAGCTGGACTGGTATCTCTGAACTTGTGCGTGCACCAAGTGATTTGTGTGCTATTTGCATATTGTTCTTCGTAGTTTGTTCTTACTATAGTTGTATGCTGCCTTTTTGTATAGCTGTGTTGTAATACGGGCCGGTAGTATGTACATTTTCATACAGTCCTTCCCTTGTTAAAAAAAAAACGTCTTTCTCTACTTGTGCTATCAGTTATTGTATTGTGTACAGTGCATTCATTACCTGTTTCTCCTGTTTCAGAACCACTCCCATTACACTGCCTTTCCATCTTCATTTTATCAGTGTGTGTGTCAATAAAGTATCCTTGTGTGTAACTCTGAGGTTTCCTTATTCCCCTCTTACCGGAGAAGGTACTAGTGGGTCACAGATCAACCCAAACGGAGAGATGCTCTATTTCACCATGAATTGAGACAGGAAAAAAGCACTGACATATTATTTGGTTCAACATGGTGTCCTCAGTCCTTATAGTTGTAGTGTATACTAATGTTTTGTTTTCCCTTCATTGATTTGTAGACCCTGTAGATATGTTGACATTCCCAATGGTAAAGGGAAAGGGGGATAACTAGTCAGTTGTACAACTGAATGCATTCAACTGAAATGTGTCTTCTATATTTAACCCAACCTGAATCAGAGAGGTGCGGGGGGCTGCCTTAATCGACATCCACGTCATCGGTGTCCTGGTTAGCGCTGGAGAGAGTTTTGAAGTGATTTACAAGATCCACCCTTTCATCAACATAGATCTTGAGAGAACCCACCTCCTCACTGTGGAGCAGCCCAGGTTTGGACCTGACTTCCCTCTAAATTGTATAATTTATTTACATTTATGACAAACTTCTTTACATTGTCATGACAGCTGATGATTTGGGTAATCTTGTGGGCAACAAGCTCTCTGCTTGTGTAATTACAATGTCACCTGGAATGACTCACAACAACATGAATAGTTATAACCGGTAAAATGCCAAATTAGTTCTAAAGTTTTGTGGCCTCTTACACAGTGGGTTCACTTAAAGTTCAAATAAAAAGGTCCATGAACTAGCACTTTGAAAATGAAAGCATCTGCCATCCAAAGTTTCTGACTCCAATTAACCCCCTTAGGTCAGTTACAGTAGGCTAAGATCATTTCACTTCCATTTTGATTTTACTTAACAGATCAGTTTCCGCATTGGTACAGTTAAAAAAATAAAAAGGCCTTTCATGAACTAACACTCGCATTTGATCCTTTCTCTCCTTTCTAACTCTGACTTTGCTGATAGCTACTTTATAGAGGAAAAATGTACTTACTATGACTGTGAAATGTGGTTGTCCCACCTAGCTAACTTAAGATGAATGGACTAATTGTAAGTCAAATCATATTTAATTGGTCGCATACACATATTTAGCAGATGTTATTGGGGGTGTAGCGAAAAGCATGTAAAGAAATAACACACACAAAAATGGATACTGCAAAGTTGCTAGAAGCAGAGCTGCCATGTCTGTCGGGGCCATCTTCTTTACCAATCGCTCTGGATAAGAGCATCTGCTAAATGACTAAAATGTAAAAATGTAAATTTACTTTATTGTCTACATGCTTTAAAGTATGCTTTGAAAGATCAGCAAAAAACATATGTAGAAGATGATACCAGTGGGTGGGTGTGTTTTATGGATGCTTAAGGATGGATGCATAATCTAAGATCAAATCAAGATGTAATCACAGTTCATTCAATCTCCTCCCTGAGGCAGCCATGGAACAGTGACAGTGACACTGGAAATGGAATGCGAAAGATCTCATTAATCTCCTTTTCCCCAGGGTAACAGTGTCTATGTGGGTCTATCTGGTACAGTGGTGTGACAAGAAGATCCTCCATCACGTTGATCAGAACAGTAAATATGACACTCCTCTGATGCATCTCACTAACCAGGCGAGGCATAGCATGGCAGCTTGTTGTGGATTCACCAAATAGGATGTCACTGTGTATTTGTCAGAGTTCTGCTCTCACTTGATACTTATGATGCCATGCTGGGCTGTGAATGTGATGAAGCTGTCCTTGTGCGATAGGTAGTGGTATGATTGGATATCAACGTGCATTATGGGAGATGTAAATGATGTCTTATGATTTAATAAAGGACATGTCATCGTGTCTGCTGTTTAGGAGAGATCCTAATTCAGGTGTGTGTAGTGTCTAGGGGAGATCAGGCATTCAGAGCCCACACATCTCTGCCTCTTCTCCGTACAAGGCTGTAAGGTACCATACAATTGAATTGAATACAGTTTATTAATCCCACAAGGGACACTACAACAACAATATACAGGATGTATGTGCTCCTAACCAACTATGCTATTTTGTTCGTTTTTTTTGCGTTGTTTGTAACTTATTTTGTACATAATGTTGCTGCTACCGTCTCTAATGACCGAAAATAACTTCTGAACAGAACAGCGATTACTCACCACGAACTGGAAGAAGCTTTATCCTTTAACGAGTCCGACGAGAAGGATATACTGCTTTCCCGGGAACAGGCCCAGATCCCCCGTCATTTGCGTGAAGAAAAGATGGAGGAAAAGAGGGCGCAGGTTGGGCTGCCTTCTGAGAATCCGAAGGCGAGCGAGTAAACTCCCACTGCCATCCGTTCTACTTGCTAACATGCAATCATTGGAAAAGAAAATTGATGACCTACGATTACGATTATCCTACCAACAGGACATTAAAAACTGTAATATCTTATGTTTCACCGAGTCGTGGCTGAACGACGACATGGATAATACAGTGCTGGCGGGATTTTCCATGCACTGGCAGAACAGAGAAGAAGCTATGTCTTGTAAGATGAGGGCTGGGTGTGTGTGTCTTTTGTCAATAACAGATGGTGCGTGATGTCTAATATTAAAGAAGTCTCGAGGTATTGCTCACCTGAGGTAGAGTACCTTATGATAAGCTGTAGACCACACTATCTACCAAGAGAGTTCTCATCTATATTATTTGTAGCCGTCTATTTACCACCACAGACCGATGCTGGCACTTAGACCACACTTAACCAACTCTATAAGGCCATAAGCAAACAAGAAAATGCTTATCCAGAAGTGAGGCTCCTAGTGGCCGGGGACTTTAATGCAGTCAAACTTAAATCAGTTTTACCAGATTTTTACCAGCATGTCACATGTGCAACCAGAGGGGAAAAAAACTCGATACCACCTTTACTCAACACACAGAGACTCTAGACCACCTTTTCTCCCCCGCCCTCCATTTGGAAAATCTGACAATAATTCTATCCTCTTGATTCCTACTTACAAGCAAAAACTAAAGCAGGGAGTACCAGTGACTCGCTCAATACGGAAGTGGTCAGATGATGCAGATGCTACGCTACAGGATTGTTTTGCAAGCATAGACTGAATTATGTTCCGGGATTCATCCAATGGCATTGAGGAGTATACCACCTCAGTCATCGGCTTCATCAATAAGTGCATCGATGACGTCGTCCCCACAGTGACCATACGTACATATCCCAACCAGAAGCCATGGATTACAGGCAACATTCGCATCGAGCTAAAGGCTAGAGCTGCCGCATTTAAGGCGCGGGACACTAATCCGGACGCTTATAAGAAATCCTGCTATGCCCTCCGACGAACCATCAAACAAGCAAAGAGTCAATACAGAATTAAGATTGAATCCTACTACACCGGCTCTGATGCTCGTCGGATGTGTCATGGCTTGAAAACTATTACGGACTACAAAGGGAAACCCAGACACGAGCTGCCCAGTGATGCGAGCCTACCAGCTGAGCTAAATGCCTTTTATGTTTGCTTCGAGGCAAGCAACGCTGAAGCACGCACGAGAGCACCAGCTGTTCTGGATGACTGTGTGATAACGCTCTCGGTAGCTGATATGAGACCTTTAAACAGGTCAACATTCACTAAGCCGCAGGGCCAGATGGATTACCAGGACGTAAACTCCAAGCATGCGTGGACAAACTGGCAAGTGTCTTCACTGACATTTTCAACCTCTACCTGACCGAGTCTGTAATACCTGCACGTTTCAAGCAGACCACCATAGTCCCTGTGCCCAAGGAAGTGAAGGTAACCTGCATCGGTAGCCATGAAGTGCTTTGAAAGGCTGGCCATGGCTCACATCAACAACATCCTCCCAGATACCCTAGACTCACTCCAATTTGCATACCACCCCAACATATCCACAGATGATACAATCTCTATTGCACCCCACCTGCCCTTTCCCACCTGGACAAAAGGAACACATACGTGAGAATGCTGTTCATTGACTACAGCTCAGCATTTAACACCATAGTGCCCTCAAAGCTCATCACTAAGCTAAGGACCCTGGGACTAAACATCTCCCTCTGCAACTGGATCCTGGACTTCCTGACGGGCTGCCCCCAGGTGGTAAAGGTAGGTAATAACACATCTGCCAGCCTGATCCTCAACACGGGGGCCCCTCAGGGGTACGTGCTCAGTACCCTTCTGTACTCCCTGTTCACCCATGACTGCATGGCCAGGCACGACTCCAACATCATCATAACATTTTCCGACGACACAACAGTGGTAGGCCTGATCCCCGACAACGATGAGACAGCCTATAGGCAGGAGGTCAGAGACCTGGTCATGTGGTGCCAGGATAACAACATCTCCCTCAACGTGATCAAGACAAAGGAGACTTTTATGGACTACAGGAAAAGACTGAGCACGCCCCCAAAGACTGAGCACGCCCCCATTCTCACGCCCCCACAGGGCTGTAGTTGAGCAGGTTGAGAGCTTCAAGGTCCTTGGTGTCCATATCACCAACAAACTAGAATGGTCCAAACACACCAAGATAGTCGTGAAGAGGGCACAAACAAAAAGCCTATTCCCTGCACCAGGGAATAGCTGCCCCATCAAGAGCATCCTGACTGGTTGCATCACTGCCTGGTATGGCAAATGCTCAGCCTCCAACCGCAAGGCACTACAGAGGATAGTGCGTATGGCCCAGTATATCACCAGGGCCAAGCTTCCAGCCATCCAGGACCTCTACACCAGGCGGTGTCAGAGGAAGGCCCTAAAAACTGTCAAAGACTCCAGCCACCCTAGTCATAGACTGTTCTCTTTGCTACCGCATGGCAAGCAGTACCGGAACTCCGAGTCTAGTTCCAAAAGGCTTCTAAACAGCTTCTACCCCCAAGCCATGAGAGTCCTGAACAGCTAATCAAATGGCTACCCAGACTATTTGCATTGTTCCCCCAACTGTTGTATTCAGAGCATGTGACGAATTTGACCTAGCAAGATGACTTCACCACAGGTATATTCCCTATAGGCTGCCCATTTCATGCAGGTGCCTTACTCAAACCTACATAACCTGCAGGTAGTGTTTGACTGCATCACCCATTTTCTTGGTTACATGTACAGTATCTACAGCATACAGTTACTGCTGCTACTTATGACGAATTAGGCTGAGGCTGCGAATACTGGCCACACCCCTCTGGAAACTTCTTTCTCAAATCTAAGGATCCGAATCACGTTCTGCAAGTGTGTTATTTACACACATTCACGTTTCTCTCTTTACTCACCATCTTCTGAACCCTCAACCAATTTCATCGATATGATGATATCGCGTATGTCTCTGCCTCATATTTATGAACAGCTGCGATTTGAAAGAACCTTCCAAAAATATATATGAAGGCTACAACCTTCTTTGTCTGTTGTAACGGATATTACCGTAGCACAAACAAAAATACGCAGTCTACACATTGCATTGGGGCAAAACAATTTGTGCTTTGTGTGATGATGTAATCTTTATAGTTATGCTGTCATATAGCCAGGAGTCTGCCTCCTGTTTAGCCAATGTTTGCAATGATATTGAAAAAATAACATTCAATCGCTATTGTTTGCCTATCTGTGTCTTGCTTGTTTGTTATGCTGTGTAGGCTACATACTGCATAGCTTGCCTAAATAGTTGCATGTAACTCCCCTCCTGAAAAAATAACATGAAATTGCTAGACAACCTGTTTGTGTCATGCTTATGTTTGCAATAGCCTACTGTCACAACAGACAAATAACTAAGTTATTTGAGCCAGTCGTCCTCCTGTTTTGGCTACCACCTCCACCACCACGCCTCCCTGTTACTGGCTACCATCCACATGACTGGCCTGGGGGTCCCTGTGGACCAACAACAGGTAAGGACCACACAACAGTCACCTGCTGTTATTGCTACTAATGGCACCTCTATCCTCAGCTGTACGTGTGACCCCTGACCCATGAATGACCTTTTTATGTGTATTTCAGGGTCATATTTACAGTCTGATTGGTGCACTGGGAGACAACCATTTGGGCTACAAACACACACAAGGAATTGACAAAAACTTTGACATGGAGTATGGTTACTACTCCAATGTTGGGGCACAGACCACTATTAACCAAGGGATGGTATTGGAACAACAGGTGAGTTTATAGTGAAAAATTTGGGAATTTAGTTACACTGTGTTTGATGAGTATAACATTAACCATACATTTCTTCTCATTCCAAGCAATCTATAACTCAGCACATTTGTATAAGCAACGAGGATCATTGAAACAGCCTGACTCATGAGACAGGTGACGCCTTTCAGTTTCTCAAACTTCAAGCTGACAGAGGAGACGTTGAATCACAGGAATATCAAAAGACTTATACATAATTTAGCTTTAGTTCTAGACTACAGTAGCTAGAAATGTCTTCTACATCAAGTTAGGAAAGATCCAAGGGAATACATTTGAAAATGACATAACTCTTCATTTATGCAGAAACAACTAGCAAAGCTTCTGTTCTGGGGTCAAAAGAGTATCTCTAAGGACGGAAGGAGTGCAGTTAAGTGGTACGCTAAGAGTGTCATGGAGCTGGAGGATTCTTCAGCCATGTAGGACTATATCTTATTACTTTAGGTAAGCATCATGTCCTAT
Organism: Brachymystax lenok tsinlingensis; assembly: GCA_030435695.1. Lineage (NCBI taxonomy): Eukaryota > Metazoa > Chordata > Actinopteri > Salmoniformes > Salmonidae > Brachymystax > Brachymystax lenok. The sequence continues at coordinate 27,007,932 of CM059791.1, forward strand.
GCAAGTAGGGGACTTCAAATGGAAAGAACCCAAACCACTCAGAGAAGAATGAGGTAGGACCACCGCTCATTTTTAAAATCAACTTGAGTTTTAAGTTGAAAGCCTTTGACAGATTTATGAAATCGTCCCTTTCTGTTAAGGCCTTAATAATCAGTGTGTTTCCTGTACTCCCCGTACTCCTCCTGTACTCCCTGTACTCCTCCTGTACTCCCTGTACTCCCCCTGTACTCCCTGTACTCCTCCTGTACTCCCTGTACTCCTCCTGTACTCCCTGTACTCCTCTTGTACTCCCTGTACTATTCCTGTACTCCCTGTACTCCTCATGTACTCCCTGTACTCCTCACTGTATGGCCACATGGACAGGGCGGTGGAGGCAGCCTGGTACCTGTCCACAGGAAACCTGGACAGGGTCTCCCAGGACACAAAGAGGGCTGTGATGTTAGTATTTTATCCGCTCAGTGAGTGAAGAGAGCTCCTGTATGGTCCACTGCACCGGAGGGTAGCCTGCAGCAAAGTGTCATCTAACTCAATGACAAGAGCTAATTCAAGGACAGGACTTGGGTATTTGCATATCTAAGAATAAGTGCCATGTCACAGTGTGGCATAGAGAGAGAATGACCCTGCGTATTGTTGAGGCACACATGTCTTACGAATCCCCAGATGAAGCAGTTAGTGTCCCACACATTTTCTTTGATTCTAAAGAGTAACGAGTTAGTTGATGCCAGAGTAAACCTTTAATCACTGAGGTTATTGTAGGTCATGGTAATAATGATGTAATGATAATGTAATAACAATACTTAGCTGATTTCGGTATGTGATGAACCTCCTTAGTGGTTCAATTAGGTTTTTCATTTATAATTTGTTATCTGTTCTGTCCTCCAGCATGCTAAAACAGATCTGCGAGCAGAATGGTTACCTGGGATATGTGGTCAGAGAGGCTCTCCAAGCCTACCCCCAGGGCTCCCTGGTGAGAGAAGCAAAATAGACTCTTGAATATCCGTCCAATTTAACTCACATTAATTTGATTTGGCAAATCAAATTACCGATGTTACGGTGTGTGAGTGTGTTTGTGTGTGCATGTGTGTATGTGCGCGTCTGTGTGTGATTATTCTGGGGTGAGGCTCTGGTGAGGTATGCTCTGGCAGCAGCAACAGGTCTGGTTGTGGCACAGAATAATGTTTCCTACCTATGTGAGGTAAGGAATCTGGGATTTTAAATCCTATTTTCTTATGCAAAGTTACTTCATCTCTCATATTATTCTAAAATAATTTAGTTCAGATGTAGAGAAGCATTCCTTTGAGACATACAAGGCCTTAACAGAAAGGGACGTGGATGACCATAAGCCATTATGATACCTTCACTTACACCTGAGTTACCACTCTTTGAAGGAGAGCTATGCCTGTCAATGGAGGTATTACAACCATTCCACAATGAAAAATGCCCCACATGACTCTGGTGAGTTTCTGTCCTACAGACTACAGTGTCATCACAAAGCCTCGAGTCACTAGTGGAAAAGCTAGTTTACATAAAGCACCTGTCTCTCTGGTCCCATATATGTTTGGGCTCCTGCAAACTCCATTGCTTTCATTGTCAAGCCAAACATTTGGCATGACCAGGAGTGACGAGGAGTTGGCACAGACTGGCACTCAGACTATCTCTCTGTTTCCAGGTTTCCTGAAGATGGTAGACTACTACTAGTCTAGCAGCATGCTTGAAGCTGTTGATCAGGCCATATCAGTGTACAGCAGAGCAGCCCTTGCAGGCAGTTCCCAGGTGACTGTCATTTCCTCTATGCTATGATCAAGCCTCTAGAATTCAGAATTACTCTTATGTAAAAGTAACCATAAGAAGTTGTACAGATCCAAACAGATCAATATTAATTATTTTCCTCATGAATCCCCAGGGAATATATAAGTTGGTGGTTTTGGCAGAGGAGGGATATGATTTCCCATTGATCATCAGAAACAGATTAAACATACACTACATGGCCAAAAGTCGAACATCTCATTTCAAAATCATGAGCATAAATATGGAGTTGGTCCCCCCTTTGCTGCTATAACAGCCTCCACTCTTCTGGGAAGGCTTTCCACTAGATGTTGGAACATTGCTGCGGGACAAGGTTCCATTCAGCCACAAGAGCATTACTGAGATTAAAAACTGATGTTGGGCGATAAGACCTGGTTTGCAGTCGGCGTTCCAATTCATCTCAAAGGGGTTCGATGGAGTTTAGGTCAGGGCTCTGTACAGGCCAGTCAAGTTCTTCCACACCGATCTCGACAAACCATTCTGTTTGGACCTCGCTTTGTGCATGTGGGCATTGTCATGCTGAAACAGGAAAGGGCCTTCTGCAAACTTTTGCCATAAAGTTGGAAGCACAGAATCTTCTAGAATGCAATTTTACGCTGTAGCTTTAAGATTTCCCTTCACTGGAACTAAGGCGCCTAGCCCAATCCATGAAAAACGTCCCCAGACCATTATTCCTCCTCCACCAAACTTTACAGTTGGCACTATGCATTCGGGCAGGTAGCGTTCTTCTTGCATAACTCAGATTTGTCCGTCGGACTGCCAAATGGTGAAGCGTAATTCATCACTCCAGCGAACGCATTTCCACTGCTCCAAAGTCCAATAGCGGAGAGTTTTACACAACTCTAGGTGACGCTAGGCATTGCACATGGTGATATTAGGCTTGTGTGCGGCTGCTTTTTTTTTCACAAAGCTCTGACGAACAGTTCTTGTTCTGATGTTGTTTCCAGAGGCAGTTTGGAACTCGGTAGTGAGGGTTGCAACCGAGTACAGGCGATTTATACGCGCTACGTGCTTCAGCACTTGGCGGTCCCATTCTGTGACCTAGTGTGACTTACCATTTTGCGGCTGAGCTATTGTTGCTCCTAGATTTAGACTTCACAATGACAGCACTTACAGTTGACCGGGGCAGCTTTAGCAGGGCAGAAATTTGATGAACTGACTTGTTGGAAAGGTGGTATCCTATGACGGTGCGACGTTGAAAGTCACTGAGCTCTTCAGAACGGGGGTTGTCAATGTAAATAGTCCGGGTTGACATTTGATTAATTGTTCAGCAGTCTTATGGCTTGGGGGTAGAAGCTGTTAAGGAGCCTTTTGGTCCTGGACTTGGCGCTCTGGTACCACTTGCCATGCGGTAGCAGAGAGAACAGTCTACAACTTGGGTGACTGGAGTCTTTGACAATTTTTTGGGCCTTCCTCTGACACAGCCTAGTATATAGGTCCTGGATGGCAGGAAGCTTGGCCCCAGTGATGTACTGGGCCATACGCATTACCCTCTGTAGCGCCTTACGGTCAAATGTCGAGCAGTTGCCATACCAGGCGGTGATGCAACCAGTCAGGATGCTCTCGGAGGTGCAGCCTAGAACTCTCGGAGGATCTGGGGACTCATGGCAAATATTTTCAGCCTCCTGAGGGGGAAAAGGTTTTGTCGTGTCCTCTTCACGAATGTCTTGGTGTGTTCGGCCCGCCTTTTCCTGTAGTCCACAATCAGCTCCTTTGTCTTGCTCACATTGAGGGAGAGGTTGTTGTCCTGGCACCACACTGCCAGGTCTCTGACCTCCTCCCTATAGGCTGTCTCATCGTTGTCAGTGATCAAGCCTACCACTGTTGTGTCGTCAGCAAACTTAATGATGGTGTTGGAGTTGTGTTTGGCCACTGTCACGATCTTGTACAGAATTGGACCAAGGCGCAGCGTGCAGGGTTGAGTGAAACATATTTATTTCTAGAACTCACCAAAAACAAAAGAAAGTACACAACGACCGTAACGCAGGTGTGGCGCACACACAGGTACACACACAACTACAAACATAACATAATATCCCACAACACAGGTGGGGGACTGAACAACCTAAATAGGATTCCCAATTAGAGACAACGACTAACAGCTGCCTCTAATTGGGAACCCAAACCAACCAACATAGAAATATAACATAGAACAAAAACACACCCCTGATCACGTCCTGAACAAAACCACCATAGAGCAGCCAAAAGGGCTATCTATGGCCAGGACGTGACAGTACCCGGCCCCCCCCAAAGGTCTCTCGGGTGGGTCTTCGCCTTTGGAGGCGGCTCCGGTGCGGGCCGTACCAGCCCGAGAAGACGCACTGGAGGCCCGGTACGTGGAGCAAGAACAGTACGTACCAGGCTGGGACGAAATCTTAGAGGCCTGGTGCGCGGAACAGGAACAGTCCGTGCGAGGCTGGGACGACACCCTAGAGGCCTGGTGCGTGAAGCAGGAACATTACGTGCCAGGCTGGGACGACACCCTAGCGGCCTGGTGGGGGGGGCCTGGTGCACGGAGCAGGGACAGGACATGCCGGGCTCTCGATGCGCAAAGGGGACCTGATGCGTGGAGCAGGGACAGGACGTGCCGGGCTCTGAAGGCGCACAGGGGACCTGTTGCGTGGAGCAGGGACAGGACGTGCCGGGCTCTCGATGCGCTCAGGGGACCTGGTGCGTGGAGCAGGGACAGGCCGTGCTGAGCTCTGAAGACGCACAGGACGTGCCGGCTCTCGATGCGAACAGGGGACCTGGTGCGTGGAGCAGGGACAGGACGTGCCGGGCTCTCGATGCGCTCAGGGGACCTGATGCGTGGAGCAGGGACAGGATGTGCCGGGCTCTGAAGGCGCACAGGGGACCTGGTGCGTGGAGCAGGGACAGGACGTGCCGGGCTCTCGATGCGCACAGGGGACCTGGTGCGTGGAGCAGGATCAGGCCGTACTGGGCTGTGGAGACGCACTGGAGATACGGCACGCAGAGCCGGCACAGGATATCTTGGTCCAAGGAGGCGCACCGGAGACCAGGAGCGCTGAGCCGACACCCAAAGTCAAAGTCACCATTATTAGTCAGTTGTACAACCGAATGCCTTCAACTGAAATGTGTCTTCCGCATTTAACCCAACCCCTCTGAATCAGAGAGGGGGCTGCCTTAATCGACATCCACATCTTCGGCGCCCGGGGAACAGTGGGTTAACTGCCTTGTTCCCAAACCAACCAATATAGAAATATTAACATAGAACAAAAACACACCCCTGATCACGTCCTGACCAAAACCACCATAGAGCATCCAAAAGGGCTATCTATGGCCAGGACGTGACAGCCACGCAGTCGTTGGTGAACAGGGAGTACAGGAGGGGACTAAGCATGCACTCCTGGAAGGACAGTTCCACTCCGCTAACGCGTCGTTAAATACACCTTCCACGTCATTCATTATTTTCCATAGAACGCATAGTCCCTCGTTGATTATCCTTTACATATCAATGTAATAGTGAATAGTCTTGATGTCCACCTGTAATGATCACATCTCCATCTCTTATGACCCTGTATGTTGAGTTATCTACATATATATGCCACAAGGTGGTACTATTGCCAACCTTGATTATCTGTCACAAACTATGTGTGTTACAGCTACAGCCTTAAGGTGAATACATCAGAGGAGGCTGGTGAAGGGAAAACGACTCATATTAATGGCTGGAATGGAATCAAGGGAATGGTATCAATGACTTGGAAACCATGTGTTTGATATGTTTTTTACAGTCCCATTTATTTCATTCCAGACATTAAAATGAGCCCGTCCTCCGATTTAAAGCGACACCAGCCACCACTGGAATACTGTGCCATTCTGCTCCTGACATATTAATTGTTGTCTCCATTGTTGTAGATATTGGAAGCTCAGGTTAAATGTGTAAAGTGACCCATTGTTTAATCATACCAAACATTTATTACATAAAGGCATGACTGGTGAATTGATTCTTTGCCCCCAGAGTGTCGCCAAGTGGACATCCCACTTAGACAACGTAGACATACCGCTGACCGTGCAGTAGAGGACTGGACAGGGAGGTCCCCTGTCATTCAAGCAGAAGTTAAATGGACTGCAGGATCAGAATGATCCCATCAGAAGAGAAGACATGTCTAGAACTGTTTGAATGGCCCAGGGTCTACACTCTTAGAAAAAAAGACAATCCTTTTTGGTTCCAGGTAGAACTCTTTTGAGTTCCATATAGAACCCGCCGTGGAAAGGGTTTTACATGGAACCAAAAACGGTTATCCTATGGGGACAGCCGAAGAAACGTTTTAGGTTCTAGATATCACCTTTTTTTCTAAGAATGTATGGTTCATTCTATGTATGGTCCATGGCTCCCGAGCGGCGCAGTGGTCTAAGGCACTGCATCTTAGTGCAAGAGACGTCACTACGGTCCCTGGTTTGAATCCAGGCTGAATCACATCAGCTGTGATTGGGAGTCCCATAGGGTGGCACACAATTGGCCCAGTGCCAGGGTAGGCTGTCATTGTAAATAGGAATTTGTTCTTAACTGACTTGCCTAGTTAAATAAATACAGAGGGTTGGACAGAGAGTGCAGTGGACAGCTGACCTGGCTGTAGCTGTGTCTCAGTGCTCTCTGCGCATTATACAACTGAATGCATTCAACAGAAATGTGTCTTCCACTTTTAACCCAACCCCTCTGAATCAAATCGGTGCGGAGAGCTGCAGTAATCGACATCCATGTCATTGGCGCCCGGGGATTAGTGGGTTAACTGTCTTGCTCAGGGACAGATCGACAGATTTGTACCTTGTCAGCTCGGGGATTTGATCCAGCAACATTTTGATTACTGGCCCAACGCTGCTACCCACCAGGCTACCTGCCGCCATCCTCCATCATCTGCTCTGATGGATGTCTTACACAGCATAGGAAATAACAACACAGGAAATACCTGAGGCATGAGGTTACTTGTAAAGGAATGTATATGCTTTATGTTGGGTAGAAGACCTGTAAATATGATTAGAAAAACATTTCGGAGACACCCGACTCATTTTAACTAAAAGTGGAAGTGAACAGACTGATGTGACTGATAGTATGAGTCTGCTGGTTGTTTTGGTTCAGCCACATGGTGCTGATTTTATACATTCTTTAAAGATTGCTTTGCTTTGTGTTTGAGTGAAGAATTGTGTGAGTTGGTATGGTTACATAAGACAGAAGGTTACTTAAGGCAAAAAACTAAAGTAGGGTAATTTTAGCATATTAGCTAATTAGCAACTTTGCAACTGCTTACTACTTTTTTTAGCTACTTTGCAACTACTTCACATGTTAGCTAACACTAAACTTAACCCCTAACCATAACCCCTAGCTTAGCTAACGTTAGCCACCTAGCTAACATTAGCATTAACCACCTAGCTATCGTTAGCCGTAACAAATTGGAATTAGTAACATATCATACGTTTTGCAAATTCGTAACATATTGTACGAATTGCACTTCGTAACATATTATACGAAGTTATTGATGTACGTCCACAAATTAATACATACCAATACAAAATGTGACATATCATACTAATTGGAGTCTCCCAGATTTACATGTACTATGTTACATCTATCCCTGAGTCCAGCTTGGATTTGTGATGCTATGTAACATATTTCTAGACAGGAAATTGGAGTTTAGGTTACCGCAGAGAAATAATGTGCTGCACTTGTGTTTCAAAAAAAATACGCTTAAAAAGAGATACTTCTAATTAATTAATTTATTGGTGGAATGTTCCGTAACAATCCAGTAGAGCTCTAATATCAACAGTAATGACCATGTAATTAAAAACATCAGTAGATAACCAATTGGCTTGGTGGATACAACCACACGACCAGAAGTGAAAGCCTTAGCGGGTTGGTAAGAAAGGGAGAGCTCTGTTTTTTTATTTGTTTTATTTACCCCTTTTTCTCCCCAATTTTGATCTTGTCTCATCGCTGCAACTCCCCAACGGTTTTAAGAGGCGAAGGTTTGGTCATGCGTCCTCAGAAACATGACCTGCCAAACCGCGTTTTTTAAATTTATTAAAATAAACATTTTTGGGGGGGAATATCCAAAACATACAATATACTTGCAGTGAGGCCGCTCATCAACTGCATCATACCAGTCATCCAACAGACTCCCATAAAGAGCGACACACAGAAGCATCTAGGGTCAATGCCCTGCTCAAGGGCACGTTGACAGATCTCCCACTAGGCCAAAAAACATGAAACCGAACCCTTCAAGATCCCCCCACAGTTCCCCAATAGCTGTCCCTCAACCATTCGAGATCCCTCCCACAGTCCCCCTAAGAAGAACAATAAAGATAAAAATAGATTCATTCCATTCCCCACGCCACACGACCAGAAGTGAAAGCCTTAGCGGGTTGGTAAGAAAGGGAGAGCTCTGTTTTTTTATTTGTTTTATTTACCCCTTTTTCTCCCCAATTTTGATCTTGTCTCATCGCTGCAACTCCCCAACGGTTTTAAGAGGCGAAGGTTTGGTCATGCGTCCTCAGAAACATGACCTGCCAAACCGCGTTTTTTAAATTTATTAAAATAAACATTTTTGGGGGGGAATATCCAAAACATACAATATACTTGCAGTGAGGCCGCTCATCAACTGCATCATACCAGTCATCCAACAGACTCCCATAAAGAGCGACACACAGAAGCATCTAGGGTCAATGCCCTGCTCAAGGGCACGTTGACAGATCTCCCACTAGGCCAAAAAACATGAAACCGAACCCTTCAAGATCCCCCCACAGTTCCCCAATAGCTGTCCCTCAACCATTCGAGATCCCTCCCACAGTCCCCCTAAGAAGAACAATAAAGATAAAAATAGATTCATTCCATTCCCCACGCCCAAGAACCCCCCAATGCACCAACAACCAAGAGAAAAAAGAAAAAGACAGAAGAAAACAGCAAACAACAAATATATTTAAAAAATAAACAAAAACAATCTCCCGCACAGCAACTCCACTCCCACTTGTCTCCAATTCCACATCCCAACCCTCAGCCCATTCCATCTATCTCTGCTGGCCACCCACTTCAGGTTTCTACGCAACACATATCTTTCAACTATGCTGTGATGTTTAATGTACAATTTCAATCTATCTAATCAAATAGAATCAACAGATTGCGAGTTGAAGATAAAAACAATTATTTAGAGTATTAGTATATTAGCAATTGACTGACCCGGTCTCTCCAGATCTCCTAACAGTACTATTTCTAGGGTCAATTTTAGATCAATGCTATGCATTTTCAGCCATTCCTGAACCTGAGACCAGAAACAGGCTACCTGAGGGCAATACCAAAATAAATGGTCTAATGATTCTGTATCCTCACAACAAAATCTGCAGAGCTTCGATGATTTTATGCCCCAAATATTCAACATTTTGTTGGTGGCAAGAATTCTGTATTATAATTTCAGGTGAAAAGCACAGTCTTGAATTTTGCGTTGTTTTATATCAATCAAATTTCAATCAAATGTATTTATAAAGCCCTTCTTACATCAGCTGATGTCACAGAGTGCTGTACAGAAACCCAGCCTAAAACCCCAAACAGTAAGCAATGCAGGTTCAGAAGCACGGTGGCTAGGAAAAACTCCCTAGAAAGGCAGAAACCTAGGAAGAAACCTAGAGAGGAACCAGGCTATGAGGGGTGGCCAGTCCTCTTCTGGCTGTGCCGGGTGGAGATTATAACAGAACATGGCCAAGATTTTAAAATGTTCATAGATGACCAGCAGGGTCAAATAATAATAATCACAGTGGTTGTCGAGGGTGCAACAGGTCAGCACCACAGGAGTAAATGTCAGTTGGCTTTTCATAGCCAATGATTCAGAGTATCTCTACTGCTCCTGCTGTCTCTAGAGAGTTGCAAACAGCAGTTCTGGGACAGGTAGCACGTCTAGTGAACAGGTCAGGGTTCTATAGGCGCAGGCAGAAAGTTGAAACTGGAGCAGCAGCATGGCCAGGTGGACTGGGGACAGCAAGGAGTCATCAGAATTAGAGAGAGCATACTTAAATTCACACAGGACACCGGATAAGAGAGGAGAAATACTCCAGATATAACAGACTGACCCTAGCCCCCCGACACATAAACTACTGCAGCATAAATACTGGAGGCTGAGACAGGAGGGGTCGGGAGACACTGTGGCCCCGTCCGACAATACCCCCGGACAGGACCAAACAGGCAGGATATAACCCCACCCACTCTGCCGAAGTACAGCCCCCACACCACTAGAGGGATATCTTCAACCACCAACTTACCATCCTGAGACAAGGCCGAGAATAGCCCACAAAGCCCACAAAGATCTCCGCCACGGCACAACCCAAGGGGGGTTGCCAACCCAGGAAGATCACGTCAGTGACTCAACTCACTCAAGCGACGCACATACCTTGAAATCAGCCCTTGCCTTAACAGGAAGCCAGTGTAGAGAGAAATGCACTGGAGTAATATGATCACATTTTTTGGTTCTAGTCAAGATTCTAGCAGCCGTGTTTAGCACTACCTGAAGTTTATTTAGTGCTTTATCCGAGTAGCCGGAGAGTAGAGCATTGCAGTAGTCTAACCTAGAGGTGACAAAAGCATGGATACATTTTTTTGCATAATTTTTTGACAGAACGTTTCTGATTTTTGCAATGTTACGTAGATGGAAAAAAGCTGTCCTTGAAACAGTCTTGATATGTTAGTCAAAAGAGAGATCAAGGTCCAGAGTAACGCAGAGTTCCTTCACAGTTTTATTTTAGACGACTGTACAACCATCAAGATTAATTGTCAGATTCAACAGAAGATCTCTTTGTTTCTTGGGACCTAGAACAAGCATCTCATTTTTGTCCGAGTTTAAAATTAGAACATTTGCCGCCATCCACTTCCTTATGTCTGAAATACAGGCTTCCAGTGAGGGCAATTTTGGGGCTTCACCATGTTTCATCAAAATGTACAGCTGTGTGTCATCCGCATAGCAGTGAAAGTTAACATTATGTTTCCGAATGACATCACCAAGAGGTGAAATATATAGTGAAAACAATAGTGGTCCTAAAACGGAGCCTTGAGGAACACCAAAATTTACAGTTGATTTATCAGAGGACAAACCATCCACAGAGACAAACTGATATCTTTCCGACAGATAAGATCTAAACCAGGCCAGAACTTGTCCGTGTAGACCAATTTGGGTTTCCAATCTCTCCAAAAGAATGTGGTGATCGATGGTATCAAAAGCAGCACTAAGGTCTAGGAGCACGAGGACAGATGCAGAGCCTCGGGCTGATGCCATTAAAAGGTCATTTACCACCTTCACAAGTGCAGTCTCAGTGCTATGATGGGGTCTAAAACCAGACTGAAGCATTTCGTATACATTGTTTGTCTTCAGGAAGGCAGTGAGTTGCTGCACAATAGCTTTTTCTAAAAAGTTTGAGATGAATGGAAGATTCGATATAGGCCGATAGTTTTTCATATTTTCTGGGTCAAGGTTTGGCTTTTTCAAGAGAGGCTTTATTACTGACACTTTTAGTGAGTTTGTTACACATCCGGTGGATAGAGAGCCGTTTATTATGTTCAACATAGGAGGGCCAAGCACAGGAAGCAGCTCTTTCAGTAGTTTTAGTTGGAATAGGGTCCTGTATGCAGCTTGAAGGTTTAGAGACCATGATCATTTTTAAGAGATATAGTATTAAAAAACTTGAGTGTCTCCTTTGATCCTAGGTCCTGGCAGAGTTGTGCAGACTCAGGACAACTGAGCTTTGGAGGAATACGCAGATTTAAAGAAGAGTCCGTAATTTGCTTTCTTATGATCATGATCTTTTCCTCAAGGAAGTTCATGAATTTATCTCTACTGAAGAAAAATGGCGCCGGGCGAAATGGCAGCAGTTTTACGGGCGCCCAACCAATTGTGCTATTATGTGTTGTTTTTGCGTTATTTGTAACTTATTTTGTACATAATGTTTCTGCAACCGTATCTTACGGCAAAAAAGAGCTTCTGGATATCAGGACAGCGATCACTCACCTCGGATTAGACAAAGATTTTTTCTACAACAAGGAGGATGCACAATACATTCTCCAAACACCCCACAGGGCCGACATCCACGCTATTTACAAGAGGAAGCGATGCAGGTACAGAGGACAAAGAGCCGGATGCCTGGTCAGGACCCGGAGAAGGCGAGTGGGAAAGCTGCCGCTACCGTCAATACTGCTCGCCAACGTGCAATCATTGGACAATAAATTAGACGAGGTACGTTCACGAATATCCTACCAACGGGACATAAAAAACTGTAACATCCTATGTTTCACGGAATCGTGGCTGAATGACGACATGGATATTCAGCTAGCAGGATACACGCTGCACCGGCAAGATAGAACAGCACACTCCGGTAAGACGAGGGGGCAGTCTGTGCATATTTGTATACAACAGCTGGTGCACGAAATCTAAGAAAGTCTCTAGATTTTGCTCGCCTGAAGTAGAGTATATTGTGATAAATTGCAGGCCACACTACTTGCCTAGAGAGTTTTCAGCTATACTTTTCGTGGCTATTTATTTACCACCACAGACAGATGCTGGCACTAAGACCGCACTCAGTCAGCTGTATAAGGAAATAAGCAAACAGGAAACCACTCACCCAGAGGCGGCGCTCCTAGTGGCTGGAGACTTTAATGCAGGGAAACTTAAATCAGTTCTACCAAATTTCTATCAACATGTTAAAAGTGAGGGGAAAAAAATATAGATCACCGGTACTCCACACACAGAGATGCGTACAAAGCTCTCCCTCGCCCTCCATTTGGTAAATCTGACCACAACTCTATCCTCCTGATTCCTGCTTACAAGCAAAAATTAAAGCAGGAAGCACCAGTGACTCGGTCTATTAAATAAAGTGGTCAAATGAAGCAGATGCTAAACTACAGGACTGTTTTGCTATCACAGACTGGAACATGTTCCGGGATTCCTCCGATGGCATTGAGGAGTACACCACATCAGTCACTGGCTTTATCAATAAGTGCATCAAGGACGTCGTCCCCACAGTGACTGTACGTACATACCCCAACCAGAAGCCATAGATTACAGGCAACATTCGCACTGAGCTAAAGGATAGAGCTGCCGCTTTCAAGGTGCGGGACTCTAACCCGGAAGCTTACAATAAATCCTGCTATGCCCTGCGATGAACCATCAAACAGGCAAAGCATCAATACAGGGCTAAGATTGAATCATACTACACCGTCTCCGACACTCGTCTTATGTGGCAGGGCTTGCAAACTACTATAGACTACAAAGGGAAGCACAGCCGCGAGCTGCCCAGTGACACGAGCCTGCCAGACAATCTAAATCACTTCTATGCTCGCTTCGAGGCAAGCAACACTGAGGCATGCATGAGAGCATCAGCTGTTCCAGACAACTGTGTGATCACGCTCTCCATAGCCGACGTGAGTAAGACCTTTAAACAGGTCAACATACACAAGGCTGATTACCAGGACCTGTGCTCCGGGCATGTGCTGACCAACTGGCAGGTGTCTTTTGGATTGTTCTTATTTTCCTCAATTAAGTTGGAAAAATAGGATGATCGAGCAGCAGTGAGGGCTCTTCGATCCTGCACGATACTGTCTTTCCAAGCTAGTCGGAAGTCTTCCAGTTTGGTGTAGCGCCATTTCCGTTCCAATTTTCTGGAAGCTTGCTTCAGAGTTCGTGTATTTTCTGTATACCAGGGAGCTAGTTTCTTGTTTTTTGTTTTTAGGGGTGCGACTGCATCTAGGGTATTGCGTAAGGTTGAATTGAGTTCCTCAGTTAGGTGGTTAACTGATTTTTGTACTCTGACGTCCTTGGGTAGGCGGAGGGAGTCTGGAAGGGCATCTAGGAATCTTTGGGTTGTCCGAGAATTTATAGCACGACTTTTGATGATCCTTGGTTGGGGTCTGAGCAGATTATTTGTTGCGATTGCAAATTTAATAAAATGGTTGTCCGATAGTCCAGGATTATGAGGAAAAACATTAAGATCCACAACATTTATTCCACGGGACAAAACTAGGTCCAGAGTATGACTGTGGCAGTGAGTAGGCCCGGAGACATGTTGGACAAAACCCACTGAGTCGATGATAGCTCCGAAAGCCTTTTGGAGTGGGTCTGTGGACTTTTCCATGTGAATATTAAAGTCACCAAAAATGTGAATATTATCTACCATGACTACAAGGTCCGATAGGAATTCAGGGAACTCAGTGAGGAACGCTGTATATGGCCCAGGAGGCCTGTAAACAGTAGCTATAAAAAGTGATTGAGTAGACTGCACAGATTTTTTGCTTTTTTTGTAGATTTTAATTTGCTATCGTAAATGTTAGCAACACCTCCGCCTTTGCGGGATGTGTGGGGGATATGGTCACTAGTGTAACCAGGAGGTGAGGCCTCATTTAACACAGTAAATTCATCAGGCTTAAGCCATGTTTCAGTCAGGCCAATCACATCAAGGTTATGATCAGTGATTAGTTCATTGACTAGAACTGCCTTGGAAGTGAGGGATCTAACATTAACACACTAACCACCCCATTCCTTTATCCACGCAACTTCATCTAAGGATGTAGAGTGAGTTTCCTGTAAACAGTATATGTTATAATCCTTTTCTTTTAGCCATGTGAAACACTGATCTTCTTTTTTCATAATCTGCTAAACCGTTAAAATTATAACTGGCTATACTTACAGTGGGGCAAAAAAGTATTTAGTCAGCCACCAATTGTGCAAGTTCTCTCACTTAAAAAGATGAGAGAGGCCTGTAATTTTCATCATAGGTACACTTAAACTATGACAGAGAAAATGAGGAAAAAAAATCCAGAAAATCACATTGTAGGATTTTTAATGAATTTATTTGCAAATTATGGTGGAAAATAAGTATTTGGTCAATAACAAAGGTTTATCTCAATACTTTGTTATATACCCTTTGTTGGCAATGACAGAGGTCAAACGTTTTCTGTAAGTCTTCACAAGGTTTTCACACACTGTTGCTGGTATTTTGGCCCATTCCTCCATGCAGATCTCCTCTAGAGCAGTGATGTTTTGGGGCTGTCGCTGGGCAACACGAACTTTCAACTCCCTCCAAAGATTTTCTATGGGGTTGAGATCTGGAGACTGGCTAGGCCACTCCAGGACCTTGAAATGCTTCTTACAAGCCACTCCTTTGTTGCCCGGCGGTGTGTTTGGGATCATTGTCATGCTGAAAGACCCAGCCACGTTTCATCTTCAATGCCCTTGCTGATGGAAGGTTTTCACTCAAAATCTCACGATACATGGCCCCATTCATTCTTTCCTTTACACGGATCAGTCGTCCTGGTCCCTTTGCAGAAAAACAGCCCCAAAGCATGATGTTTCCACCCCCATGCTTCACAGTAGGTATGGTGTTCTTTGGATGCAACTCAGCATTCTTTGTCCTCCAAACACGACGAGTTGAGTTTTTACCAAAAAGTTCTATTTTGGTTTCATCTGACCATATGACATTCTCCCAATCCTCATCTGGATCATCCAAATGCTCTCTAGCAAACTTCAGACGGGCCTGAACATGTACTGGCTTAAGCAGGGGGACACGTCTGGCACTGCAGGATTTGAGTCCCTGGCGGCGTACTGATGGTAGGCTTTGTAACATGTAGTGCGTATAGTCTTAATATTCATGATGATAATTGTAATCCATATCGTATTACCGTCATAGTTGCATCATAATTACCTTTAACGTCATTGAAAAACACATCCCAGCATTTCCATAGCAATTGACGTTTCACATGTTCATGAAAGACGGCTTCACTACAGTACAAATGTAATCCGCACAATATGTTATTATTCCCCAATGCCCCTATTCTGATATCTTCCCCTTGCTTGTTGTAAACATATATAAACTTGTAGACAAATACATAAAAAAGATAACAATAAACACAGTAAATTATAAAACAGTTTTCTATAATAGAGAGAGAGAGGGAGAGAAGAGAAAAGAGAGAAAGAGAGAGTGAGAGAAGAGAGCGAGATCAGGTGTGTGTAAGTCCTTACATGTAAGCGAGCATGTAATTGAGTACGTGTGTGTTCATATCCACTTCATATCCACTGAACTAGTGTTCAGATATTTTTACAGTTCCCATACTTTCTTTTTTTTGTAACCTGAAGTCCCTGTATAATTTAGTACAGCCATGGTGTTATGGAGCTGTCTCGGAATAGCTGTCCATCTATAAAGAGTTTGTCCACAATGAGAAAGGCACGCTTACCCTTCTCCCTTTGTTGCCTTTGTACCAGATACAGTCTCTTACGACGTTCGTTTATCTCCCTTAGAAATTGATAATTGAGACCGAATTTGCTCCCTTTAATATCCCTCAAATTTTGCGATGATCGGTCGGGGACCCTTGGTCTTGTCGCTCCGAGCTCCAAGTCTGTGTACTCGATGGAAAGCCACCTTGTTTACAGTCTCTATAGGAAGTTTCAAGGCGGATTGCATGAATTCTCTGATCGCGCCCTCTGGATTATTGGATGCGTCCTAGCGCCCCATTCCCGACACTACCCGGATAAATGTAAGGCGCCAAATTCAAAATCCAAAAGTAGAATTATAAAACATTCATCAATATACAAAAGTTGCATACTCTTCAAAAGCTTAGACTCTTGGCAATCTCACAGCGTTGTCAGATTTCAAAAATGCTTTACGGCAAAAGCACAACATTTGATTGTATGAGGACAGCACCTCACATGCATTAGCATAATTTCATAACCAGCTCGGGTCTCACAAAAGTAAATCGCTTAACTTTGAGGATCTTCTGCTGAGGGCAATTCGAAGTGTCCAAGCAAGACAATCCATGTTTCTTTTGTTAGAAAAAGTAACTGTTTATATCCATAAATCTCTGTTTGGTTGGCGCGTTATGTTCAGAAAATCCACCGTCTACTTGCCCACTGTACAAAGAAGAGAAAGCGTTCAAATTATACCTATCAACTTTGCCCAAACAAATCAAACATCATTCATAATGTATCCTTATGTACACTTTTATGTATATTAACTATAATAATTCACACGGATAATAACCTGGACGATAGAAAAGTAAAATCCCGAGGAGCACGCTCACGGTGTGGCGCACAAAAAACAAAATCCACTTCCTCCAACCGCTTACATATTCTTCTTCTGTACGGTTGTTTTCCATGGTAAACGCATGTAACCTTGTCTAAAGACTGTTGACATCTAGTGGAAGCCATAGGTACTGCAACCTGGGTCCTATTTTACAGCAAATCCCATAGACAGACATTGGAAGTGAGGGCATGTCACAAAATAAAAAAAATTCCGGACAGAAATTCCTCAGGCTTTCGCCTGCCATATCAGTTCTGTTATACTCACAGACATTATTTTAACAGTTTTATAAACTTCAGAGTGTTTTTCTATCCAATAGTACTAATTATGTGCATATCCTAGTTTCTGGGCCTGATTGGCAGGCATTTTACTTTGGGCACGCCAGACTCTCCAAACTTCTGAATACTGCCCCAGTGCCTGTAGAGGTTAACACTCGCCCGCTTAACCCGGACCCCAGCTGCACCAATGTGTCAGACGAAACACCTTTCACCTGAGGTCAGCCTGCAGGTGCCTGGCCTGCCATAAGGAGTTGCTAGAGTGCACTGAGCCAAATAAAGCACCCCCAGCCAAACCCTCCCCTAACCTGGACGACGCTGGGCAAATTACGGTCGGTTGTGATACAGCTCAGGGTCAAACCCGGGTCTGTAGTGACGCCTCTAGCACTGCGATGCAGTGCCTTAGACAGCTGCGCCACTCGGGAGTCCCCCATAGGAGAGCTCTGTGGGGCCCCTCCTAAAGGTCTGTCTGTCCAAGGCCGATCATATGGACTGGCTTATGCTGGTCCATATGTACTCAATTGTACTCAATTGTCATACTTGAGTAAAAGTCAAAAGTAAATGCTATACATCAAATTCATTAAGCAAACCAGACGGCACGATTTAAAAAAAATGATTTTTTTATGGACAACCAGAGGCACACTCCAACACTCAAGACTTAATTTACAAATGCAGTATTTCTGTTTAGTGAGTCCACCAGATCAGAGACAGTAGGGATGACAACGTGTTATATTAATAGGTGCGTGAATTGGACCATATTGCCGTCCTGCCTGAGCATTCGAAATGTAACGAGTACTTTTGGCTGTCAGGGAAAATGTATGGGAGTAAAAAGTACATATTTTCTTTAGGAGTAAAAGTTGTCAAAATTATAAATAGTGCAGATACCCCAAAAATATACATAAGTAGTACTTCAAAGTATTTTTACTTAGTTACTTTACAGCACTGTTAACTTATTAGAGATTTTGTCTGAGCAGCTGTCCAGAATCTTGCTTGATTTATTAGTAAGGGTTAACATCAATCATATCCATAACATTATCCAGAGTAAATATGGTGGGTCAGCAACAGTATGAGTGTGTGTAGCACTCCTAAACCCATGCCCAACGTTTACTGTAAGTTTCACACAGTTCAATCTCTGTTCTCCATGTACACTACAGTGGGGAAAAAAAGTATTTAGTCAGCCACCAATTGTGCAAGTTCTCTCACTTAAAAAGATGAGAGAGGCCTGTAATTTTCATCATAGGTACACTTCAACTATGACAGACAAAATGAGGAAAAAAATCCAGAAAATCACATTGTAGGATTTTTAATGAATTTATTTGCAAATTATGGTGGAAAATAAGTATTTGGTCACATACAAACAAGCAAGATTTCTGGCTCTCACAGACCTGTAACTTCTTCTTTAAGAGGTTCCTCTGTCCTCCACTCATTACCTGTATTAATGGCACCTGTTTGAACTTGTTATCAGTATAAAAGACACCTGTCCACAACCTCAAACAGTCACACTCCAAACTCCACTATGGCCAAGACCAAAGAGCTGTCAAAGGACACCAGAAACAAAATTGTAGACCTGCACCAGGTTGGGAAGACTGAATCTGCAATAGGTAAGCAGCTTGGTTTGAAGAAATCAACTGTGGGAGCAATTATTAGGAAATGGAAGACATACAAGACCACTGATAATCTTCCTCGATCTGGGGCTCCACGCAAGATCTCACCCGTGGGGTCAAAATGATCACAAGAACGGTGAGCAAAAATCCCAGAACCACACGGGGGGACCTAGTGAATGACCTGCAGAGAGCTGGGACCAAAGTAACAAAGCCTACCATCAGTAACACACTACGCCGCCAGGGACTCAAATCATGCAGTGCCAGACGTGTCCCCCTGCTTAAGCCAGTACATGTTCAGGCCCGTCTAAAGTTTGCTAGAGAGCATTTGGATGATCCAGATGAGGATTGGGAGAATGTCAGATGAAACCAAAATATAACTTTTTGGTAAAAACTCAACTCGTCGTGTTTGGAGGACAAAGAATGCTGAGTTGCATCCAAAGAACACCATACCTACTGTGAAGCATGGGGGTGGAAACATCATGCTTTGGGGCTGTTTTTCTGCAAAGGGACCAGGACGACTGATCCGTGTAAAGGAAAGAATGAATGGGGCCATGTATCGTGAGATTTTGAGTAAAAACCTCCTTCCATCAGCAAGGGCATTGAAGATGAAACGTGGCTGGGTCTTTCAGCATGACAATGATCCCAAACACACCGCCCGGCAATCGAAGGAGTGGCTTCGTAAGAAGCATTTCAAGGTCCTGGAGTGGCCTAGCCAGTCTCCAGATCTCAACCCCATAGAAAATCTTTGAAAGTCCGTGTTGCCCAGCGACAGCCCCAAAACATCACTGCTCTAGAGGAGATCTGCATGGAGGAATGGGCCAAAATACCAGCAACAGTGTGTGAAAACCTTGTGAAGACTTACAGAAAACGTTTGACCTCTGTCATTGCCAACAAAGGGTATATAACAAAGTATTGAGATAAACTTTTGTTATTGACCAAATACTTATTTTCCACCATAATTTGCAAATAAATTCATAAAACATCCTACAATGTGATTTTCTGAATTTTTTTTCCTCATTTTGTCTGTCATAGTTGAAGTGTACCTATGATGAAAATTACAGGCCTCTCTCATCTTTTTAAGTGAGAGAACTTGCACAATTGGTGGCTGACTAAATACTTTTTTCCCCCACTGTATATATACAAATGTATGTGGACACCCCTTTAAATTAGTGGATTTGGCTATTTCAGCCACACCGGTTGCTGATAGGTGTATAAAATCGAGCACACAGCTATGCAATATCCATAGACAAACATTGGCAGTAGAATGGCCTTACTGAAGAGCTCTGTGACTTTCAATGTGGCATCGTCATAGGATGCCACCTTTCCAACGAGTCAGTTTGTCAAATTTCTGCCCTGCTAGAGCTGCCTAGGTCAACTGTAAGTGCTGTTATTGGGAAGTGGAAACGTCTAGGAGGCTCAGCCGAGAAGATGGTAGGTCACACAAGCTCACAGAACGGGACCGCAGAGTGCTGAACCGCGTATTGCATAAAAATTGTTTGTCCTCGGATGCAACACTAACCACAGAGTTCCAAATTGCCTCTGGAAGCAACACCAGCACAATAACTATTTGTCTGGAGCTTCATGAAATGGGTTTTCATGCCTAAGCAGCCACACACAAGGCTAAGCATAGCAATGCCAAGCTTTGGCTGGAGTTGTGTAAAGCTCGCCACCATTGGTCTCTGGAGCAGTGGAAACGTGTTCTCTGGAGTGATGAATCACGCTTCACCATCTGGCAGTCCGACAGACGAATCTGGGTTTGGCTACCTGCCGCAATGCATAGTGTCAACTGTAAAGTTTGGTGGAGGAGGAATATTGGTCTGCAACTTGTTTTCATGGTTCGTGCTAGGCCCCTTAGTTCCAATGATGGGAAATCTTAGAGCTACAGCATACAATGACATTCTAGACGATTCTGTGCTTCCAACTTTGTGGCAACAGTTTGGGGAAGGCCCTTTCCTGTTTGACCTTGCCCCTGTGCATAAAGCAAGGTCCATACAGAAATGGTTTGTAGAGATTGGTGTGGAAGAACTTGACTGGCCTGCGCAGATTCCTGACCTCAACCCTATGGAACAACTTTGGGATGAATTGAATTGGAACACCGACTGCAAGCCAGGCCTAATCGCCCAACATTAGTGACCGACTTCACTAATTCTCTTGTGGCTGAATGGAAGCAAGTCCACGCAACAATGTTCCAACATCTAGTAGAAAGCCTTCCCAGAAAAGTGGAGGCTGTTATAGCAGCAAAGGGGCGACCAACTCCATATTAATGCCCATCATTTTGGAATGAGATTATCAAATAGAAGGTGTCCACATACCTTTGGTCATGTAGTGTATGTGTGTTAATGAGGCAGATATGATTGTGTTCTGTGAAACACACTAATGCCCTACTAAAGGGTGTGCCCTACTAAACCATGCTGTGCTGAACATGTAGATACAGTACTTCACTGTTGCTCTCTGATTTTCAGATAAGGACATCGTGTTATGGTGATGTTAGAGCTGGTACTATGCTGGGTAATTTATAGGAACTAAACAGCAGTATAATTTCTAGTATTTCTCCCTTCCCCCCAAAATGAAGATTGATATGACATTGAATCTTGGTACTTCATTGCCAACAAGCACTGTGACCAGAGTAATAAATGTGACATTTTATTTGCTCTCAACCCAACACTTTGTAATAATATTTTGTTTAGTCAAACCCTCTTAATATTCTCACGGGCAACCATTGTAACCAGAGATTGAGTTGATGCGTGGTCTAAACCATGCATTAAACTATAGTCTGTAAACTGTCCTTTCATAAAAAAAAACTGTTAAATTAAATGTGATTGCCAAATTACTTCAAGATTATTGCTATTATTTGAAACAGAGTATTCAACTCCTTATCCAATGTTATCACCAGTGCCAGAACTCTCAGAAATAAAAGTGTCAAAGAGCCCCATTCAGTCCCTATCAGTGTACAGCGTGATTGAAATTGAAAGGCAATGTTCCCGCATTCGCGGGGACTGCATTCACGGTAAACGTTGCATATATCCTCAATGGGAAATTACCTTTACCTTTCTATCACACAATTTGTAACGCTTAAGCGATTGAATAAAGCCCAAAGTCAACTCATTAGATACAGTATCAGCTACCAATTCTAAAAAAATTTCCAATTCTGCAACGTGGTCTCAGAGCATTTTATATTATTCTGTAAGTAAATCCGAGACACGCCGTTTAGTATGATATGTTATGTTTCGTATGGTAGGTATACATTTTTGAGTTTATGAGACCAGTCTGGATTATTATGTATTATTATCTATTCCAAACTAGAAGCCAAAATCCCACCTGACCTGTTTTTAGTGATAAACACATGAACACATGAACACATGAAATTATAGATTGAATTGATAACGTGCAAATGGCCTATTTGAGAAAGCATAACAATGATAACCTTGTACTTGGTTTTTTGATCTGCTGCCATTTGTACCAATTGATTTAGTAGTTAACTATAAAGTTCTATCACCATGAGTTACTCATGAAGTGCACCTTGGCTTGAGCACCATAATCAGGACTGGTCTCCCAGGTGAAATATCTATGGGTCAAAGGATGCTGGCCTTCACGCTTGAACAGGGCAAAGTCCTGCCCAGGTGGCTACTGTCCAAAAGCACATCAGATACATTTCACTTATTACTATCAGTAGGACAGTACCAGTCAAAAGTTTGGACACACCTAATCATTCAGTGGTTTTTCTTAGGAAGGTGTTCCTTATTTGGGCTGCAATTTCTTCACGGTGGGAACCTCGCATGCGTAGACCATCCGTTCACTTACTCTGCGTCTCACAAAGAACCAAAAATCTCAAATTTGGACTCATCAGACCAAAGGACAGATTTTCACTGGTCTAAGTCCATTGCTCGTGTTTTTTTGGCCCAAGCAAGTCTCTTCTTCTTATTGGTGTCCTTTAGTAGTGGTTTCTTTGCAGCAATTCAACCATGAAGCCCTGATTCATGCAGTCTCCTCTGAACAGTTGATGTTGAGATGTGTCTGTTACTTGAACTCTGTGAAGCATTTATTTGGGCTGCAATTTCTGGTAACTCTAATGAACTTGGGTCTTTCTTTCCTGTGGCGGTCCTCACAAGAGCCAGTTTCATCACAGTGCTTGATGGTTTTTGCAACTGCACTTTCAGAAACGTTCCTTATTGATTGACCTTCATGTCTTAAAGTAATCATGTCTTAAAGTATTAGGGCCATCTTCTGTACACCACTCCACCTTGTCACAACACAACTGATTGGCTCAAACGTTAAGAAGGAAATTCATTCCACAAAATAACTTTTAACAAGGCACACCTGTTAATTTAAATTAATTCCAGGTGACTACCTCATGAAGCTGGTTGAGAGAATGCTAAAAGTGTGCAAAGCTGTCGTCAAGGTAAAGGGTGGCTACATTGAAGAATCTCAAATATAAACTATATTCTGATTTGTTTAACACTTTTTTGGTTCCTACATGATTCCATATGTGTTATTTAATAGTTTTGATGTCTTCATTATCATTCTACAATGTGGAAAATAGTACAAATTAAGAAAAACCCTTGAAAGAGTAGGTGTGTCCAAACTTTTGACTGGTACTGTACATATTTATACAACTTCCCATAAACTAGCTGCAGCATTAGAGCACAACCCTCCAGGGGTGACCAATCTACTATACCCTTTAGCTTACATTTATGCGTTATCAATCACAGGGCGGCAGGTAGCCTAGTGGTTAAGAGCGTTGGGCCATTAACCGAAAGTTCTCTGGTTTGAATCCCTGAGCCAACTATAGAAACATCTGTTGATGTGCCCTTGAGTAAGGTACCTAACCGTAATTGCTCTTGTAAGTCGCTCTGGTTAAGAGCATCTGCTAAATGTAATGACCAGTTATTGAGTTGCATCCTGCCCCACCCCTTTTGCCCTCGGAACAACCTCAATTTGTCGAGGCATGGACTCTACAAGGTGTCGAAAGCGTTCCATAGTGATGCTGGCCCATGTTGACTCCAATGCTTCCCACAGTTGTGCCAAGTTTGCTGGGTGTCCTTTGGGTGGTGGACCATTCATGATACACACGGCAAATTGTTGAGTGTGAAAAACACAGCAGCGTTGCAGTTCTTGACACAAACCAGTGTGCCTGGCACCTAATAGCATACCCCATTCAAAGGCATTTGAATATTCTGTCTTTCCCATTCACCCTCTGAATGACACACATACATAATCCATGTCTCAATTGTCTCAAGGCTTCAAAATCCTTCAAAATCCTTCTTTAACCTGTCGACCTCCCCTTCATCTACACTGACTGAAGTGGACTTAACAAGTGACATCAATAAGAGATCATAACTTTCATAACTTTCACCTGGATTCACCTGGTCAGTCTATCTCATAAAAGGGGAGGTGCTACTCAATATTAGGAAGGTGTTCCTATTGTTTAGTATACTCAGTGTATATACAGTGGACACTCATTTTTGGTGATGTTTTCCTACAAGATGTGCAGTTGCCCTGTTCAGGCTTACACCACATGATACAATATCACCGAAACAGAGACTGGTTAACTCCATAAAGCCAAAGCAAACTTGGAGAATTACAAACATGTTACAAAAAGGTTATATATGTCTTACAGATAGATATGTTAACTGTGTTAGAGCTGTGTAGCTTTCACAGTTTCCTTGGAGGTCTCTTGCGGCTCATCGTCTCTGGTTAGGACTGGGTTATCATATATCTCCAAACTCTTCTTCCTCTCCTGCAAACCCTTCTCTTCATCCTCAGTACTCTGGCAGCACTTGCAGCAGCAGCAGCAGCGGGCGCTGCAGAAGGCCATGCCTGATGTCACCACACGGTCCCAGGGGGCCATGGAGTGCAGGGGGCGGGGCAGGAAGTCCCAGTCACGCAGCCCGCTGGGCAGGTACTGAGGACAACGTGCCTGCATCAGGTTAACGACGATGATGAAGATGGCAAGGACAACGATGGGCACGGCCACCCCAACCAGGGCTTGCCAG
This sequence comes from Brachymystax lenok tsinlingensis, assembly GCA_030435695.1. Taxonomy (NCBI): domain Eukaryota; kingdom Metazoa; phylum Chordata; class Actinopteri; order Salmoniformes; family Salmonidae; genus Brachymystax; species Brachymystax lenok. Next base: position 27,032,664 of record CM059791.1, read on the forward strand.
CCGGCCAGGGAGAGCCCCAGTATGGTCAGGGGCATGAGGAAGAAGCAGAGTAAGAGGTAGAGCGCTGCGAACCAACGGTACTTGGCTGTGCGGTTCCCCAGGGCTCTGGCCAAGCGGATGGGGATCCGTGTGAAGGGGATGGGGTACCACAACAGAATCCCTGCTATGTTGAAGAAGAAATGGCACAGTGCAATCTGGAGAGGAGGAGATGCAAACAGGGTGAGTAAGACTTCAAAAACACTGATGCATATGGAGAGAGTGGACAGAGCGCAATATGAAACTGCCATGAAAATAAATTATTACTACAACAAACCTGCAGTGAGTTGGCCAGTGTTTCTCCAGGAGCGGCCATAGCAGCAAGAATAGCAGTGGTAGTTGTGCCGATATTTGAGCCCAATGTCAGGGGATAAGCTCTCTCAAGGCTAATAACACCAATACCTGTTGGGTAATTGAGAGAACGATTACATGATACTGAAATAATATTTGAGTATATGCTCTCTACATTAGTCAGTAGATTTGGATGCAATTGGAGACAGCTAAAGATAAGTGGATAGATAGAAGCTAGAAAACTATTCACCAACAAGGGGAGTGATTGCAGAGGTGAAGACAGAGCTGCTCTGGACAATGAAGGTCATTCCTGCACCGACCATGATGGCGATGTAACCAGTGACCCAGCCAAAGGGGAAAGGGAAGTCTGAACAGACAAGACACAGCAGGTTAAGCATTTGCTTGGTGACCACAGTGAACGTTAGGATTACTTTCAACATTAACATCAAAGTGACTGCATAGCATAGTTGTACCTGATCATGGTCCAGAGCACCTGAGGTGACCTTCAAGCTGCAGCGTGGCTTTACCAGTGTTGCTCATCAAACATCAAGATGTACAACTATCAAACAGGATGTATGTTCTACCAGCATTCTGAGTAGATTGAGAAGATAGCCAAATGTCTGTTCACCTGTGTTGAGCACCTTCTTGATGACCACAGCCACCTGTCCCTTAAGCATGGAGTTGAGAAGCTTGACGATGAGGATGAGGCAGGTACAGAGGATGAGCAGGGACAGGGCCAGCAGAATGAGGCCCACAGCCAGGTCAGGCAGGTTAGCATAAACAAAGATATGGTTGCCTGCATGGGAAGATGCCAAATATTATTGAAGATTTAAATGGGACAAAGGGGCGATAACAATGAAAGACTAGAGAGAAGGTAATTAAACTTTAGTGAGACTAGAAAGAAGGTAATAAATGTAGTGATATTAGAGAGAAGGTAATACGATTAGTGAGAAGGACATTTTTCGGTCCTGACATGACTTCCACAGATTTGATGGAATAGATAGGAAGAATGGTACTCGCACTCCACACTGCCCTTTCTCACCTGGACAAAAGGAACACCTATGTGAGAATGCAGTTAATTGACTACAGCTCAGCGTTCAACACCATAGTGCCCACAAAGCTCATCACTAAGCTAAGGACTCTGGGACTAAACACCTCCCTCTGCAACTGGATCCTGGACTTCCTGACGGGCCACCCCCAGGTGGTAAGAGTAGGCAACAACACGTCTGCCACGCTGATCCTTAACACTGGGGCCCCTCAGGGGTGTGTACTTAGTCCCCTCCTGTACTGCCTGTTCAACCACGACTGCGTGGCCAAACAAGACTCCAACACCATCATTAAGTTTGTTGTCGACACAACAGGGGTTGGCCTGATCACCGACAATGATGAGACAGCCTATAGGGAGGAGGTCAGAGAACTGGCAGTGTGGTGCCAGGACAACAACCTCTCCCTCAATATGAGCAAGACTAAGGAGCTGATCGTAGACTACAGGAAAATGTGGCCGAACAAGCCCCCATTAACATCGACGGGGCTGTAGTCGAGCGGGTCGAGAGTTTCAAGTTCCTTGGTGTCCACGTCACCAACAAAATATCATGGTCCAAACATACCAAGACAGTCGTGAAGAGGACACGACAAAACCTTTTCCCCCTCAGGAGACTGAAAATATTTGGCATGGGTCCTCAGATACTCAAAAGGTTCTACAGCTGCACCACCGAGAGCATCCTGACCGGTTGCATCACCGCCTGGTATGGCAACTGCTCTGCATCTGACCGTAAGGCGCTACAGAGGGTAGTGCGAACGGCCCAGTACATCACTGGGGCCAAGCTTCCTGCCATCCAGGCGGTGTCAGAGGAAATCCCATAAAATTGTCAGAGACTTCAGTCACCCAAGTTATAGACTGTTTTCTCTGCTACCGCACGGCACGTGGTACCAGAGCGCCATGTCTAGGACTAAAAGGCTCCTCAACAGCTTCTACGCCAAAGCCATAAGACTGCTGAACAATTCATAAAATCGCCACTGGACAATTTACATTGAACCCCCCCCCTCCCGTTTGTACACTGCTGCTACTCACTGTTTGGTTGTTACCTATGCATAGTCACTTCGCCCCCACCTACATGTACAGACTACCTCAACTAGCCTGTACCCCCGCACACTGACTCGGTACCGGTGCCCCCTGTATATAGCCTCGTTATTGTTATTCTTATTGTGTTACTTTTTATTATAACTTTTTATTTTAGTCTACTTGGTAAATATTTTCTTCTACTTGAACTGCACTGTTGGTTAAGGGCTTGTAAGTAAGCATTTCACGGTAAAATCTACACTTGTTGTATCCGGCTCATGTGAAAAATAAAGTTTGATTTGATTAGTCAACATGTTTTTTCCCCCGTAGCTTCTACACTCTGACGTGTGGTGACTCAATGTAGGGGGTTACATTACAACAGGATTTGGTCCAAGTCATAATGAGAGCAGTGACCCTTTCCCTTGTTTTAATTGACTGATTTCAGATCCAAGCGTACAGGTATTCATTTTGATTGGCTGTGTCAGACTTGGGAGCGCTGGCCCGTCGTTTGGCCTTGAGCCACTCAGGTGCTTCAGCTGGCCAGGATGAATGGGCCTTTTGAGCAGGTGGAGAGGGTGGGGGAGGGTATTTGAGCAGGCAGAGGGGGTGAGATGAGGATATGTGCTGAGTCACTTTATAGATTGAATGGAAGTCATTGTCCTTGTATCATGTGGTCTTATCTGGCAGCGGGGGGTTCTCAGGTTTCACAGAATTTTGGTTTAGCGTATAAGGTAATTCAAATTGCTCTGTAAAGACCTTTGTAGGGTCATGGGCTATTCAGTGATTGTGCTGTACTTACATCTCTCTAGATTGATTGTTTCAGTGACATTTATCTGGGTCAATGTCTTGTTGCCTTCCACCCAACAGAGGGCACCGGTCGTGCAGTTGGCAGCTGAGGGAACTGTTGTATTCACAAGAGTCTAAAACAGAAGAGAATCAAAACAAAGATTATCTATTATATTGACCAGATACAGTGGGGGAAAAAAGTATTTAGTCAGCCACCAATTGTGCAAGTTCTCTCACTTAAAAAGATGAGAGAGGCCTGTAATTTTCATCATAGGTACACTTCAACTATGACAGACAAAATGAGAAAAAAAAATCCAGAAAATCACATTGTAGGATTTTTAATGAATTTATTTGCAAATTATGGTGGAAAATAAGTATTTGGTCAATAACAAAAGTTTATCTCAATACTTTGTTATATACCCTTTGTTGGCAATGACAGAGGTCAAACGTTTTCTGTAAGTCTTCACAAGGTTTTCACACACTGTTGCTGGTATTTTGGCCCATTCCTCCATGCAGATCTCCTCTAGAGCAGTGATGTTTTGGGCTGTCGCTGGGCAACACAGACTTTCAACTCCCTCCAAAGATTTTCTATGGGGTTGAGATCTGGAGACTGGCTAGGCCACTCCAGGACTTTGAAATGCTTCTTCTGAAGCCACTCCTTCGTTGCCCGGGCGGTGTGTTTGGGATCATTGTCATGCTGAAAGACCCAGCCATGTTTCATCTTCAATGCCCTTGCTGATGGAAGGAGGTTTTTACTCAAAATCTCACGATACATGGCCCCATTCATTCTTTCCTTTCCTTTACGGATCAGTCGTCCTGGTCCCTTTGCAGAAAAACAGCCCCAAAGCATGATGTTTCCACCCCCATGCTTCACAGTAGGTATGGTGTTCTTTGGATGCAACTCAGCATTCTTTGTCCTCCAAACACGACGAGTTGAGTTTTTACCAAAAAGTTCTATTTTGGTTTCATCTGACCATATGACATTCTCCCAATCCTCATCTGGATCATCCAAATGCTCTCTAGCAAACTTCAGACGGGCCTGAACATGTACTGGCTTAAGCAGGGGGACACGTCTGGCACTGCAGGATTTGAGTCCCTGGCAGCGTAGTGTGTTACTGATGGTAGGCTTTGTTACTTTGGTCCCAGATCTCTGCAGGTGATTCACTAGGCCCCCCCGTGTGGTTCTGGGATTTCTGCTCACCGTTCTTGTGATCATTTTGACCCCACGGGGTGAGATCTTGCGTGGAGCCCCAGATTGAGGAAGATTATCAGTGGTCTTGTATGTCTTCCATTTCCTAATAATTGCTCCCACAGTTGATTTCTTCAAACCAAGCTGCTTACCTATTGCAGATTCAGTCTTCCCAACCTGGTGCAGGTCTACAATTTTGTTTCTGGTGTCCTTTGACAGCTCTTTGGTCTTGGCCATAGTGGAGTTTGGAGTGTGACTGTTTGAGGTTGTGGACAGGTGTCTTTTATACTGATAACAAGTTCAAACAGGTGCCATTAATACAGGTAACGAGTGGAGGACAGAGGAGCCTCATAAAGAAGACGTTACAGGTCTGTGAGAGCCAGAAATCTTGCTTGTTTGTATGTGACCAAATACTTATTTTCCACCATAATTTGCAAATAAATTCATAAAAAATCCTACAATGTGATTTTCTGGATTTTTTTCCTCCTTTTGTCTGTCATAGTTGAAGTGTACCTATGATGAAAATTACAGGCCTCTCTCATCTTTTTAAGTGAGAGAACTTGCACAATTGGTGGCTGACTAAATACTTTTTTGCCCCACTGTATATACTGTATATATTTATATATATATATATATATATATATATATATTCTCCGGACTCCGACATTGCTTGTCCTAATATTTCTATATTTCTTAATTCCATTATTTTACTTTTTAGATTCATGTGTGTTGTTGTGTATTGTTAGATATGACTGCACTGTTGGAGCTAGGACACAATCATTTCGCTACACCCATAATAACATCTGCTAAATATGTGTATGCGACCAATAACATTTCATTTGATTTGCTCAAACTACTGAAAACAAAGCTACCAAAATGTTTTAAACCTACCTTTTAGATATTTATATATTGTTCTTTTAAACTAAATATTTTTCTCTGAGCAGTAGTATTAGTATTAAATAATCAAATTGTCTAATTGTTTGAGCACACAATGTAGCTCAGTATTTGTATTATTTATTTTATACAGTCTTTTTTGCTCGTCTTTATCAAGGGTGCCAATAATTTTGGACCTGACTGTACATTACCGGACCTGCTCTGACACACACATGCAGCTATTGAAAAATAACCCAAATCCATTCTGGCTCCTCTTGCAAATCATTGGGTTACTCCATAAAACCCTCCACAGAGAGATTGCATTTACAAGTGTTACTGGAGTGTGGAAAAGTGCTTGTGAGATCTATAAATATAAAATGGGTGATTTCACTTTTATACAAAAAAACACCCAAGAAACAGCTGTAGATTTATGAGTAAGGCAGGTTTGTAAAACAGAGCTAACTATCAGCGGAGACGATGGGAATCGTCTCAGGTTAAAGAAGAAGTTACAGGTCTGTGAGAGCCAGAAATCTTGCTTGTTTGTATGTGACCAAATACTTATTTTCCACCATAATTTGCAAATAAATTCATTCAAAATCCTACAATGTGATTTTCTGGGTTTTTTTCCCTCATTTTGTCTGTCATAGTTGAAGTGTACCTATGATGAAAATTACAGGCCTCTCTCATCTTTTTAAGTGAGAGAACTTGCACAATTGGTGGCTGACTAAATACTTTTTTTCCCCACTGTAGTCCAGTGACCGCTCTAACAATGAAAATACATCTCCTCGAAGATGGAAAGCAGGCAGGAGGAGGCGCAATCTTGTGAGACCATTCTAGCCTATGAGAGGGCAGATACGCATGTGAACAACAGGCACAACTCCAATATAAAGTAGTTTTTTTCAAGGTTGCCGAAATGCCTCAAGGTGTCCACTTATATCAGTGTATTCGTAACAACCTAACCATTACGAAACGTGTATTTGATCAAATAAGCTTCACGTAGCAAATTAGCAATTACTTTTTCAACCCTCTCTCATTGATCTTCATACAAAGATTCCTTATTTTCATGGACAGATTTTGGACGGAGTAAACCCTCTCGCTTTGCCTCTTCCTCTCTGATAAAACACAAGCCAATACAGATAAAAGGCACAGTAATTACGGCTATCACAAAGTAATCAAAACCTATGGAAACAATGACCTTAATGACATTATGACTAGTAAAGAAGCAGAATTTTATTAAGAAAATACCACCTTCATGATGACATGATATAGTATCAATAAGGCACTGGAACTTATAAGTAGAATCACTCTGGCCAAACTACAAGATCTATCAAACATTAACCCTGAGAAGAGAGCTTAAGAGACAGCACTCTCAGGTATAATACAATGTTATCTTGTTTTTACTGTCGGAAAACTCGTAAATCATCAATCATCACAAATTTATAAAAATAGCCCATTGTTTGACTATCTGACTAGTAATTGCTGGTCAGTGGAGGCTGCTGAGCGAAGGACGACTCATAATAATGGCTGGAACTGAGCTAATGGAATGGCATGTATTTGATACCATTCCACTCCAGACATTACCACGAGCCAGTCCTCCCCAATTAAGGTGCCACCAACCTCCTGTGTTGCTGGTGTGACAGGCAGTGTTGGGGAGTAGTGAACTACATGTAGTTCAAATAGTAATTTAACTACATTTTGCAGTAGCTTGGCAGTAGTTGAACTATATTCAAATCTAGTTAGTGTTTTCTGTAGTTAATTACTTTTTTGCCATGTAACTGTGTAACTAGATACTGGAACTACACACTACTTTTTTTTGCTAAAATAATATAAAATATGGGTGAAGTACGCAATCATTTCCTTCCTTGTTTGGCTTCAGACCTCTCTAATTCTCACATGAAACATACAGTTGAAGTCGGAAGTTTACATACACCTTAGCCAAATACATTTAAACTCAGTTTTTCACAATTCCTGACATTTAATCCTAGTAAAGATTTCCTGTCTTAGGTCAGTTAGGATCACCACTTTATTTTAAGAATGTGAAATGTCAGAATAATAGTAGAGAGAATTATTTCTTTCAGCTTTTATTTCTTTCATCACATTCCCAGTGGGTCAGAAGTTTACATACACTCAATTAGTATTTGGTAGCATTGCCTTTAAATAGTTTAACTTGGGTCAAACGTTTCGGGTAGCATTCCACAAGCTTCCCACAATAAGTTGGGTGAATTTTGGCCCATTCCACCTGACAGAGCTGGTGTAACTAGTCAGGTTTGTAGGCTTCCTTGCTGGCACACACTTTTTCAGTTCTGCCCACAAATTTTCTATAGGATTGAGGTCAGGGCTTTGTGATGTCCACTCCAATACCTTGACTTTGTTTGTCCTTAAGCCATTTTGCCACAACTTTGGAAGTATGCTTGGGGTCATTGTCCAGTTGGAAGGCCCATTTGCGACCAAGCTTTAACTTCCTGACTGATGTCCTGAGATGTTGCTTCAATATATCCACATAATTTTCCTGCCTCATGATGCCATCTATTTTGTGAAGTGCACTAGTCCCTCCTGCAGCAAAGCACCACCACAACATGATGCTGCCACCCCCGTGGTTCACGATTGGGATGGTGTTCTTCGGCTTGCAAGCCTCCCTCTTTTTCTTCCAAACATAATGATGGTCATTATGGCCAAACAGTTCAATTTGTGGTTTTATCAGATTAGAGGAAATTTTTCCAAAATGTACGATCTTTGTCCCCATGTGCAGTTGCAAACCGTAGTCTGGCTTTTTTATGGCGGTTTTGGAGCAGTGGCTTCTGCCTTGCTGAGCGGCCTTTTGTCGATATAAGACTCGTTTTAGTGTGGATATAGATACTTTGTACCTGTTTCCTCCAGCATCTTCACAAGGTCCTTTGCTGTTGTTCTGGGATTGATTTGCACTTTTCGCATCAAAATACGTTCATCTCTAGGAGACAGAGTGCGTATTCTTCCTGAGCGATATGACGGCTGCGTGGTCCCATGGTGTTTATACTTGCGTACTATTTTTTGTACAGAGGAACGTGGTATCTTCTGGCGTTTGGAAATTGCTCCCAAGGATGAACCAGACTTGTGGAGGTCTACAATTTTTTTTCTGAGGTCTTGGTTGATTTCTTTTGATTTTCCCAAGCTAAGAGGCACAGAGTTTGAAGGTAGGCCTTGAAATACATCCACAGGTACACCTCCAATTGACTCAAATGATGTCAATTAGCCTATCAGAAGCTTCTAAAGCCATGACATCATTTTCTGGAAGCTGTTTCCAAGCTGTTTAAAGGCACAGTCAACTTAGTGTATGTAAACTTCTGACCCACTGGAATTGTGATACAGTGCATTATAAGTGAAATAATCTGTCTGTAAACAATTGTTGAAAAAATTACTCGTGTCATGCACAAAGTAGATGTCCTAACCGTCTTATAGTTTGTTAACAAGAAATTTGTGGAGTGGTTGAAAAACGAGTTTTAATGACTCCAACATAAGTCTATGTAAACTTCCAACTTCAACTGTATCTTTGTGTTTAATAGGCTAAATTACACATTCTGTTATTATGACCCCAAAGTGACCTGTCTTGCAATTTGTAGAGATTTACATATAATCATTTTTCAATAAATCATTTTCAAAGTACCTTTAGTTAAGTAAACTATATTTTTCTTAAGGGTAGCTTTAATGTAGCTTAACTTCTTCCAGTTTGAAGTAATTTGCAGCTTAGTAAACTATATTTTCAGAGTACCTTCCCCAACACTGGTGACAGGGTCATTGTTAATCTAAACGTCTTACCGTGATTTTCTCTGTTTTGCACCAGATTTTGATCAAACTCTTGTTTCTGGCTGCTGGGTCACCGGTGGCAATGTCACTGATTACATTTTTGTCCAGCTAGAGGAAAATAAAGGTTTCAGACTAGTTAAAGATGATTTAAAACCTACGAAACTTATTCATCAACTCAAATGTAATATTAAGCAGATGTTTCATAAATGTTTCGGACATGTTTCAGGTTTGTATAGGTACTGTATCTTGCTAGCTATATCAATACATTCTTATAACTTTCACTTTTCATATTGTGTATTTTGCTTTATAAGGTGAATTAGTCAAGCTAATGTGATCCACCTCACATTTCATATAGGGATTAATCAGATGAATTGCGATGGTAAATCCTACCTCTATGATGGCATCGGTGAGAGGGTCGGTGATGACGTTGAGCAGGTCAGGGGCATTGTTGCCCCCCTGGATGTCGAAGGAGTCGATGACGATCTTGGTGAGTTTGTACAGGACACCAGTAGCTGCCTCCAAAGGCAGCAGGATTAGCACAGACAGCCAGTTGAAGAAGTCATGCACTGTGGCACCAGCAAATGCCCTGGAGGAAATAACACTAGGTTACACAGCTCACAATTTACCAAGCTTGATATTTTCTTTCCCAGAAATGTTGCTCATTACCAACCAGCAAATTACAATGGCTTTTAATGGTCCAAAATTGTGAAGTATACTTCTATCAATTGAGACTGTTCAGAAACGTCTTGAGCTGACTGATAGCCGTTTTGCTATGGCTGTATTCATCAATCGAGCAAGAAGGCAATATTTTGAATAATGTAGTCGTGTCCATAAATTTGATGATATCATAGTGAATTGACCTTTATTACTTCACCCAAAATATCATGATATTAGTGATAGTCAAAATGTGTCAAATTTGTGAATGTCTAAATCAACATTTGGGCCATTTAAACAGCCAATCCAATCCGCTGTGAAAAAGGGTGCTTTTTCTTGGTTCTACTGACATGCTTTGTGTCTGTATATGACGTAAACAAAGTTTTTAACTTCCACACAAAATTGCTTTACTTATTTTAGGTTTAAGGAAGTGTGGCGGTCACATTCTTTACCGTACAGCAATAAAAGGTATATATTTATAAACGCCTACTCAATGAGAATCCAATTAAATAAGTCATTTAAACATGTTATCAGTAACTACCAGTAAATATAATGCCTGAATTCGAGCACTGTAGTCTTATGGATCCTTAGAAAGTTGTTCAGTTGGATGTACCTGCGGAACTCATTTCTGTCCCCTGCCTGCATCATGGCCACAATGGTGTTGGTGACTGAAGTTCCAATGTTGGCTCCCATAATGACTGGCACTGCAGACTGGACCTCCAGCACTATGATAAAGATACAGAGTGTGTGGGTGTGTGTGTGGGTGTGTGTGCGTGTCCATGTGTGTATGTGTCCCATGTGTCCCATGTGTACTTGTATGTGTGTGTATACTCACATCCAGAAGACACCATGCTGACCACAATAGAGGAGGACGTGCTAGAGCTCTGAACTAACACTGTGACCAGCACTCCAATCACCAGGCCAGCCACGGGGTTGGACAGCACCACATTGTCCTGGAAGATGTCCCCAGCTGCCTTACCTATGCAGACACAGCGTAAAAGTTATGCCAAATTCGTCATGAAAACGTTCCATAAATGCTTCCATATCCATAAACATCCCATATTTAGATATTTGTTTATGGAATGACAGGACAATTGTAATTGTGAATAATATTGCGTAATGTCATCAACATGAGAGTATTAGAGTATCATCAAATTAGTAGAGTTAAAATCTAAGAAGTGACAAATACAGTAGTTGGCAACAGAATAACAGAATAACACATGGTTGACAACAAACATACGTTTTTATACCTTGATTTGATTTTGACTGTATATTATATCATATGATTGGATTGGATTACGTGCATCAACAAAGATTCAGTAAGACATGAAACCATAATATTCCTTTTGTCAACTCTGATAGAGAGAGAGAGAGAGCAGGGTTTAATGTTACCTCCAACTAGCTGGAAAGCAGAGCTCAGGATCCAGAGAGCAAACGAACATGTAGAGAAATCCAACCAGCAGAATGAACTTGACAATCGCAGTCAGAACCCGCATAACCTTCCCTTTGGTATCCAACTCTGTTTCCAAAGAGACAGGTGAGACTGGATGAGGAACCATATTTTGGTTGGGGTAGTCACACAGGTTCTCACTTCAAACGCCTAAATGTTCATCTCAGTGAAGGGTAAAGAAGTGCACTTTGTTGGGAATAGGGTGCCATTTGAGAAACAACCATAATCTATCTCACCTGACCACTTAAGTCCATTGTCCTGCAGTTCAGGGAGGTTCCAGGGGTCATCCTCATGCTTGTCCACTGTAGAATATGCTGGCAGGATGACTGAGTCTTTGGGTGCATCATCTGTGGGATTAGGAGAATTGTGAGTGGATGTTGCCTCTGTGTGTGGTGCTGCCTGGTGGTGAGGTATGGATGTCATAGATAGTAAGGAGTAGCCAACTGTACATACCAAGTGTGGGAGAAGAGGTATCTCTGACTTCTGGACGAGGAGCCATTGCCCTATAGCAAATATGATTTACTTTACTTTGAGGTAAACCATGAAGAACATGTACTGTAGCAAACCATCAAAGTATATCGCAGTAAGGCTAAACAGTTTTTACTTGAATTAATCAATTATTATTAAAAAAGTATTATTATTCTCAGAGGAAACAAAAACACAGTCCTTTTATATTGACAGCTCTATTAAAGAGTTCCTGAAATGCTTATTTGTTCATCCTCCAATACATAGCCAAGCAATCTTGTGCCTGTCACAAGATGTTACAAAATATGAAAATTTCTCCTTTCAATTATGGAAAGTTATTCCATGGGAATAACTCATCGTGATGTTGCTTTTCACGTCCACATTGATAAAGTCTACAGAGACATACACATATGACTGTCGGCTAGGAACGTACTATCCTCAAGAAAACCATAAGAAAAGTGTAATCAGTCAAGCTCTCCAAGTTCTCCTATTCCAAGGATCAAATTCAGTTATCTCAAACAACAATAGGCTACAATAGTGGCAAAATAGGCATATTACTAGGCTAACTAATACAATGAATACCAAGTATTCTAATAATAACAATACTAGTTATTATCATCGTTATCTGGGCAACATTTGACAAACAAAGAAAAAAGGTAAAAACTGCAAAAAATAGCAGCCTTGAGAACAAGCTCGGCCAGTCATTGGCACCAAACTGTGTGTGAAGCTGAGTGTCAACAAAAATAATAAGCATTTCGAGGCTATAAGCGCATACAGCTATAGGTAACAATTTCTAACATATCTTTGTTGTGATTTTGTTTTGTTGTGATATTACTTGAATTCGTCTTGTTTCTAATGTGGAGTATCAAGGGTAGTGATACGCACCTGAAGTGGAGGAGTGGGCTTTTGCAGGAGTCCTTATGAAAAGGGGAATTCACCTGAGCTACCTGGAGAGGTCCTGCATGCTGCTTATATAGCACTGGGGCGGGAAAACCCGCTTCAACCTGACTGTTCAAAGTGCGGCAAAGAGGGCTCTCTGACAATAAGTGACCTCACCTTAGCATCCACAGTGAATATAGGCCAGGCAACATCAAATGATCAGTGTATGATGGAATATTACTACTCTGGCATGGGTTTTTAAAACGTTGGTTTCACTAGGTAAAAAGTAGGCTAATGACTGTCATAAACCTTTTTTTATTTTTGCTGGATGAGTAGCCTCAGTCAATCTCAGAACAGGCCGAAAAGAAAAATTGCCTAACCAAATAACCTTGATCATTTCAACATGTTTTTTTCTTCAAACATCTAAAAAAGGACAGTCTATTAGAATATTTTTGCTGCCCTGCACATTGATTGAGAATCGACTTGGGTCGACCTATTCAAATAACAGAAATTCTAGAAGTTTTCACAAATGCTTTGCAAATTTAATTCAGACCTTATACAGGTGTAGCCTATTCATAAATAATTTTTTGGGTCAGTTGGCACAATTGTGAGTAATGTTCTCTATTTCTCTTCTGAATGGAGAAAAGCTGCTCTCTGGTGGTAGCTTGTGGAAAGTGTATAGGCTACACAGTTCCCAGTGGGAAGTCTCTGTGGGTTAAGTCAAATCATGATTTCATTATAACAGTCTAACGCAACTGAGGAAAGGAACATCTAAAACACTATAGTCTTACAATACTTCTTTATGTACAAATGTAATATATTATGCCATAGACTATGAATAAAAGTTGGCTAACCAAATCTCACTCACTCACTCACACTTACACTTACACACGCACACGCACACACACACACACACACACACACACACACACACACACACACACACACACACACACACACACACACACACACACACACACACACACACACACACACACACACACTAACCCTAAATCTAATCCTAACTCTAATTCTAACCATAACTGTAACCCTAACCCTAACCTCTGAGCCTAAAATAGTCCTTGTGGGGATCGGTGAAGTGTTCCCACTTCACCGATTCCCTCAAATGTTCATTGTTTTACCATCCACAAGAATAGTAAAACACACACACACGTACGCATCCACGCTCACATGCGCACACTCTGACCAATCTACTGTATCTTTATGATACAGATAACACAGATAACAAGGAGAAAATATTATTTTATATCTTGGAAAATGATTACACAGATATCATCATAATTCTTTGTTATTGCAATAAAATGAGGCCATAAAAATGGTGTGCCAGCAAACACAGGTTCATTGGGTTTGTGGAAAGGGCACCAAACTATCATCTAAGAATTTGCATTTTGATCAAGAAATCCACCCCCATTGGTCTTAAGACTAGGGATGTGAAAAGAGAACTGTAGCTACATTTTCCTGCATGTTGTACAGTAAAAATAAATAAAAATAAACAAACACATGTCAAATCAACATTCAATATTTGATTGACTTGTCATTAAGTAGCAGCTGGTCCCTTGCGTCAATTGTTGATTTTTGGTTGAAATCTAAGTAAAAATTTCAAAAACATTTGTTTATTACTGCATGTTGCAGAGAGGTAGGCTATAATGTATTTAGGATAAGGTATCCATGTCCTTGTTTGTGCCATCATACACTTAGTATACAAAACATTAACCCCTGCTCTTTCCATGACATAGACTGACCAGGGGATGCCAAGTGAAAGCTATGATCCCTTGTTGATGTCACTTGTTAAATCCACTCCAATCAGTGTAGATGAAGGGGATGACTCAAATCAAATCAAATGTTATTTGTCACATACACATGGTTAGCAGATGTTGATGCGAGTGTAGCGAAATGCTTGTGCTTCTAGTTCCGACCATGCAGTAGTATCTAACAAGTAATCTAACAAATTCACAACAACTACCTTATACACACAAGAGTAAAGGAATGAATATGAGTATGTACATATAAATATGTGGATGAGCGATGGCTGACCGGGCGTAGGCAAGATGCAGTAGATGGTATGGAGTACATACTCCCGAAATGTAGGATATGTAAACATTATATAAATGGCATCGTTTAAAGTGGCTAGTGATACATTTACAGTTTTTCTCATTTGCTAAGACACACTAAATGAAACTAAGATCCGCTTGATCTTCATCATCACATTTTTAGCACAGCAGAAGTCTTCTCTTGCAAATGTTTTAACACTTTTTCATTTGTTTCACACATTTTTCACACCCTTTGTCAAAACAGTTACATCTGATCTCATTGAAAGACCCCGAACTCTATTGGATTCACTGTGTTGAACAAAAGGAAAACATCTATTCACAGCTGATAGAAAGTACCTGCATAATTATAAATCTCTATGCACCTGTATGAAACTCATTTGCACAACTCTTCAATCAGCAATCAGTCCTCATCCATCTATAAAAGATGCCACCTCTGTGTTGCTATTTGCAAGCATGGATCAAAGAGGCCATAGGCACGGAAGGAGACCAAGAGGCCATGGCAGAGGGGCCCGAGGAAGAGGAGTTTGTATGCGTGGTGGAGGAGCTGCAGCAGCAAGAGGACGAAATCGAGCTCAAGTTTCAAATGAAATTCGGGCAACAATTATTGACCATGTCATCAATCATGGCTTGTCCTTCAGAGAGGCTGGACAAAGGGTCCAGCCCATTCTGAGTCGGAGCACTGTGGCATCGATTGTCAGGCTTTTTCGAATGAGAACAGGTAATTCACAGTGTTACTGTAATGTATACCACTGTGTATTTCAGCTTTACTGTATTGCCCTGTTAGCAGAACAAACTGTGTCTACAGTAATGCAGATGTTTTATCAATCCCATTTATGTGACTGTCATACAGTAATGTCAATTTTGACATGCTTTTGCTTTTACTTTATAGAATCCACACATTACCACACACTGGTGGCAGAGGAAAGATATTTAGTATTGAACAGGAGTCTGCCATTGTAGATATGGTAGTGGCAAACAATGCAATCAGACTGCGTGACATCCAGGCAGCAGTAATTGCAGATCAGGGAGCATTTAGAAATATAAACAGTGTGAGTTTGGCAACTATAGATCGAGTCCTTAAACGAAACCATGTCAGAATGAAGCAGCTGTACAGAGTTCCATTTCAAAGAAACTCTGACATCGTAAAGGAGGCACGATTCCAGTATGTGCAGGTACAGATTTTTATTGTAATACCTTGTTTACCATAGTTACATGCGACTGGAATAATTTGCTTTATGAATTTGCTCTTTTTCTTAGAGAATAATGGAGCTTGAAGCTGAAGGGCACATCACAAATTCATTTTTGTGGATGAAGCCGGCTTCAACCTCTGTAAAGTGAGGAGACGCGGGAGGAACATCATTGGGCAGAGGGCCACTGTCACAGTGCCAGGTCAGAGAGGTGCCAATATCACCATGTGTGCTGCCATCTCCAATGATGGGGTCCTTTGCCACATACCAACTATTGGCCCATACAATACAGAACGCCTCATCACATTTCTTGATGCATTGAAAGAAATACTGATTCCACCCGAAGAGAGAGGGCTGTTGAGGCCTGGCATGACTCTGTATGTCATAATTTGGGACAATGTGGCTTTCCACCACTCTCGCCTTGTGAATAAATGGTTTGCAGCACAGCCTCGTATTATGATGCAATTCCTCCCTGCATACTCGCCTTTTCTGAACCCAATCGAGGAGTTCTTCTCTGCTTGGAGGTGGAAGGTGTATGATCACCCGGCCATATGAGCAGATGCCCCTCCTGGAGGCAATGAATGCTGGTTGCCTGGCAATAGGTGCAGAGGACTGCCAGGGATGGATACGCCATGCAAGGAGATATTTCCTCGGTGCATTGCAAGGGAAAACATTCAATGCGATGTTGATGAGAACCTGTGGCATAATCGTCAAGAACGAATGAACTAAATGTGAAAGATAAAATATATATATATATTTTTTTGAAAGGTATTTCCACCCATAAGTTTCCTTTGGTAGCTTTTTTTTTCCGGTATCCATTTGAGTTTGTAAAGTATCATATTTCATATTGATGGCTGTATTTTGTTGTCCATTGTGTAATGATTGATTGAAAGAATAAATTAATTTGACCACAAGTTGTGGTGTTTGATGGAAATATTTGCTTATGTTGCATGTTTTTAATGTTTTGTGAGTGTTAACAAAATGAGTCCTTTTGGCCATTGAGCTTCAGTTTTATCCTGTGTGTTAACTGTTTTGAAAATGTGATGTCAGAGTGGGCAAATGTGTTTAAGCAATCGAGAAAAACTGTATTTCATCCAATTTTAATTATTAAAGTGGATAGAGATTTGAGTCGATGGCCGAACGGCATAGGCAAGATTCAGTAGATGGTTTAGAGTACAGTGTATACATTTGATATGAGTAATGTCGGATATGTAAACATTATATACAAAATTGTTTAAAGTGGCTAGTGATACATTTGTTACATCCAATCCTATTATTTAAAGTG
Organism: Brachymystax lenok tsinlingensis; assembly: GCA_030435695.1. Lineage (NCBI taxonomy): Eukaryota > Metazoa > Chordata > Actinopteri > Salmoniformes > Salmonidae > Brachymystax > Brachymystax lenok. The sequence goes on from CM059791.1 coordinate 27,049,670, forward strand.
GCTAGAGATTTAAGTCAGTATGTTGGCAGCAGCCACTCAATGTTAATGGTGGCTGTTTAACAGTCTGATGGCCTTGAGATAGAAGCTGTTTTTCAGTCTCTCGGTCCCAGCTTTGATGCACCTGTACTGACCTTGCCTTCTGGATGATAGCGGGGTGAACAGGCAGTGGCTCGGGTGGTTGTTGTCCTTGATGATCTTTTTGGCCTTCCTGTGACATCGGGTGGTGTAGGTGTCCTGGAGGGCAGGTAGTTTACCCCCGGTGATGCGTTGGGCAGTCCTCACTACCCTCTGGAGAGCCTTACGGTTGTGGGCGGAGCAGTTGCCATACCAGGCGGTGATACAGCCCGACAGGATGCTCTCGATTGTGCATCTATAGAGGTTTGTGAGTGTTTTTGGTGACAAGATGAATTTCTTCAGCCTCCTGAGGTTCAAGAGGCGATGTTGCGCCTTCTTCACCACGCTGTCTGTGTGGGTGGACCATTTCAGTTTGTCCGTGATGTGTACGCCGAGGAACTTAAAACTTTCCACCTTCTCCACTACTGTCCCGTCGATGTGGATAGGGGGGTGCTCCCTCTCCTGTTTCCTGAAGTCCACGATCATCTCCTTTGTTTTGTTGACGTTGAGTGAAAGGTTATTTTCCTGATGTCACACTCCGAGGGCCCTCACCTCCTCCCTGGTTAGTCTGGTCGTTGTTGGTAATCAAGCCTACCACTGTAGTGTCGTCAGCAAACTTGATGATTGAGTTGGATGCGTGCTTGGCCACGCAGTCATGGGTAAACAGGGAGTACAGGAGAGGGCTGAGAACGCACCCTTGTGGGGCCCCAGTGTTGAGCATCAGCAGGGTGGAGATGTTGTTTCCTACCCTTACCACCTGGGGCCGGCCCGTCAGGAAGTCCAGGACCCAGTTGCACAGGGCTGGGTCGAGACCTAGGGTCTCGAGCTTAATGACGAGCTTGGAGGGTACTATGGTGTTAAATGCTGAGCTGTAGTCGATGAACAGCATTCTTACATAGGTATAAAGAAGAAGGCTAAAGAAGGATTTCTAAGCCATGAGACTATTAAGACATGGATTGTGTATGTGTGCCATTCAGAGTGTGAATGGGCAAGACAAAATATTTAAGTGCCTTTGAGCGGGGTATTGTAGCAGGTGCCAGGCGCAGAAGTTTGTGTCAAGAACTGCAACGCTGCTGGGTTTTTAACGCTAAACAGTTTCCCGTGTGTATCAAGAATGGTCCACCACCCAAAGGACATTCAGCCAACTTGACACAAATGTGGGAAGCGTTGGAGCCAACATGGGCCAGCATCTTTGTGGAACGCCTTCTAAACTTTGTAGAGTCCATACAACTGTAGTTCAGTTCAAAGCTACAGTACATGCCACACAATTCATTGGTGACTAATTTGTGATTAATGGCTATTGAAATTCCTAGCCACACAACCAACCAACTCCCAATAAATTGAAAATGTTCAATCAAGTTTATTCCCAGTAACGGAAAAAAATTTTTTTTCCTTCTTGTGCTTAAGATTTTGTTTTTGCTTTTGAGAATGTTATTTTCTATATATAGTATTAAATAGTAAAGACAATAAAAAATGTCTTAAATAATGGTATTAACAACTATTTTGACTCTAATAACAAACATTTTTGGTTGGAGACCATACCGTTATCTGTTTTGATCTGACATCTGAAATTGAACTAGTAAAACACAAGGTCATCTGCTGAAGCTTTTGCTGATGCTCTTGCCCCAAAATACTGATCTGGCTTCATAAGTAACTTTAACATCTTAATGCTTGACTGTACAATATCATAAGCAACTGCAACATTTACCTCCAAATTTTAGATTTACAGGGACCAAGCACAACAAATATTGCCTCAGACTTTCTTATCTGTAGTCCGATGACATCATACAGTGGCTATGACAGTAACTAATGTTCTTATCATGATGTCATGGTGATGCCCATTGCCCACTGATGAGAATGTCATAAAGAAATACAGCTTATCATAATCATTTAATCACTATCTCACAGATTATTACTATTACTACTACAATGCAAATAATACAAACAGATACCGGTATGATAATTGCCCCTGGTAGGTTTTATAGTTTATTTTCCATTACAGGTGATTAGTGTTGGGGTGTTCACCTCCTATCTTTGCTCCTATGTGGGGAATAATGACCAGATATGCCTAATGTAAGTGTGATAGTTACCTTTGAGCTTGATTCAAATTAAGTTAAAATGTCTCAATCAGTAAGACTTTCACTTTGTCAGTATCTTTTTTAAATGTACCTTTTATGTTAAGGACTGACACCATCAGACTTATCCCATCCCAGATCCTGTTCTCTCAAAAACGATAGTGTTTGAACTCTATTGGTTGCAAATGTATTTTTGATTACGTACTATGTCAAGGATACGCCTCTTAGTTGGATTATCACACAATTGAAACTTAGAAATCAAGTTGTAAGGACCGACGCCGGAGATGAGAAGCAGGTAATGACAGAGGTGATTGAGTCCAAGTGATTCCAATAAACGCTGATGCGCGTGACAGGGAAAGGCAGGTGTGTGTAATGATGATGGCAGGAGTGCGCAATTTTGGGGAGCAAGGGGGGAAGAGTGGGAGCAGGCGAGCCTGATGGGCCGGCCGAGGCACGAGTGCTGGACAAGCCGGCTGGGAGTGAATCTCAGACGAACCGGCAGAGACGTGAGAGCCTGGCAAGCCGGCTGAGGCGTGGGAGCCCGATGATCCGGCGGAGACATAGCAGCCTTCCTAGCCGGCTGGGCGTGAAAACCTGACGATCCGGCTAAGGCCTGATGTGGGATGGGCGCCTTCCGAGCAAACCGGGGCAAGAAACCTCTCGAGCCAGCTAGGGCATGACAGCCCGATGAGCTGGCTTAGGCACTCCCGGTTCCATCGGTGTCGGGCCCCGGACCCGATGTCACCACCAACCGGAACGTCAGCACTCCCCAATGCTTCGTATGACGGCTTCTGCATTCTGTAAGGACCGATGCCGGAGATGAGAAGTAGGTACAGGGAGTCAAACATTTAATAGGGAACAGACATAGAACAAGACAGGAACAGCGTTAACACACGGGTAACCAAGGACATATGACAATCAACGCAGAAGCAGGGAACAGAGCGGGGAACCAGACAGATATAGGGGAGGTAATGACAGAGGTGATTGAGTCCAGGTGAGTCCATAAATCGCTGATGCGCATGACGGGGAAGGCAGGTGTGTGTGATGATGATGGCAGGAGTGCGCAATGCTGGCGAGCCTGGCGCCCTCGAGCGCCATGGGGGAAGAGCGGGAGCAGGCGTGACACAAGTGGCAAGTTGTATGCCTTGATTATTTTGAGGTGCCCTCTCAGTGTCATCCTCCAGGCAATGTACAGTATTCAAATGTTTTTATACTGTCCCACGATAAATGTCCTTGCACCCCATGAGTGCACACATTATTTCAATTTCGAGGACCACTTTAAAAAGAAAGTTACACACTACATATTCTAAAATGTGAAGGGTGAAGGGAGGTTGAGTGTCTGCTACCCTATAATACACATACTTTTACACAGGGTTAATGATGAACAGGTAACATAAAATTCTTACAGAAATGTGAGTGTGTTTTACAATTCATCCAGTCATTTATTAACCATGGATACTGATGCAATTCGTTTTTTCCATATGAGTCCCACATTCTGTGGGAGGTACAGCTGAGCTGCGGCATAACCTTTACCCGTCATGGATTGGTCCTCCTCCCACGCTCTAATAAACTATTTATTTGAAAGGATTAAAACTGAGATTACTATATGATAATTTACAATAAAGTGTGCTGAAACATGTGACCATGCTCAACATTTTTAGCATGTAATGATCTATTTTTCTAAGAGGTCTTATGAAATTATATATTCAAAATAGCATTGCATCTGAAATTGTTTTATTTAATTTCTCTGGTAATTCTCCGGTACTATTATGGAATGGTGGTTAATGATTACCCAGATGGCCTTTGAGTTGACACTGCGTAGTTATCTGTCTGCTGCACTGGCACTGTAGTCCAGGCAGGGTCAGAGAGTTTGCCTCCTTATCACCAGGGGCCACCAAGCCCTATAGTACTCCATTAGCTGTCTATAAAGCCATAAACACTCTCAGCTGCTAGAACTTGTCTCAACTAGTTCAGCCTGAGAGGCTGTGGAAAGAAAGGTGGTATCTGCAGTCAAGGTCACCATGAAGGCCTACCACACTGCCTTAGAATGATGGAAAATAATTTAGCCGTATCAGCACGCACAGTCACTCTGTGGACTCGACAGAGTTCCTCCCTCTTCGTTTACCTTTTCAGGTTTGGGATTAAAGGTCAACTGCCTCTTAGAATCAACTTCTCTGGTTTGAAACGGCCTTTGTGGCATGGAATTGAGTCAGAAATTGTCGTGTCAAATTTGACTACAAAGTGTAAATAGGATAATTTTGGTCAGTCTTGTCCAAAACAAAGTTTTGTAAGTGAGTTCGTCAAGACTTACTAGAGGGTTGGGTATGGAATAAGATGATGCCCACTTACTTGTCCATTGCCCACTAACACGAGAGAAGCAGCTGTGCTGATTGCACTCTATCAGCTGCGTGCGCACTATCCAATCATAGCAGCCAGAACCTCCAGACAGTGAGACAGACCTTCACCTTATGCAGCTCCTCAGACTTGTTTACTAAAGATGTCGCCAATGTTATGTTGAAATAACCCTTGGCTTTAAGCCCTTTGTGGAGTGTCAATCACTCGAGTCTGCCACTTTTTGGGGAAAAATGAGGATTGAGACGATCAGAACACACTTGTATACCAACTGCAACTTCAATATTCCAAACCCATTCACAAGCATCTTGTGTCCCCCTGCAACCTGTAAAAAAGAAAACGGCACCGAAGCACAAACGTTGCCACTCGCCAGACTTAATGAGCTGATTGTGGCTTGGCTGCTCAATGTGCCTGCTAGCTACTACTTGCTAGCTTCATTGACAAAACACAGAGTTGAAACTTTGCTAGCTAGCAAGTGATTTTGGGCACTGATCAACAGTGTGTACATTTACGATAGATTGACATCTTGCAGATGATGAAGTTGTAGACATGTTATTATTCTCAGAAATCAGTCCTGAGTGCGCAGCCAGACTTTCCTGACTCAATAGACTGTATTCAGTGCACTGACTAGTTTTTAATGCACATGTTTTTACTGCATCAAACTCCTTAGCTAGATGTAAATTTGTGTGACCTATTCAGCAAAAACATCTAAATTAATGGCAGATTTCTTGATTTTAGATTAATTCTGACTATTTTAAGGAAGTGACTATTTTGTTGCTATGGTGACTCAGGAGGGACAAACAACAAAACACTCCCACATCAAACCACACCCCCAAGATAACTCTTGTTTGACTTCAGTCATGGCCACTAGCATTTCTTAAAGAGCAATCTTCAAAACGAGGCCAAATCAGGAAGTGCATCCTGTATTTAAGGTTTATGAAAAGCCTTGTGTACCATAATATCAAACCATATTAATTTACTGAATGTGAAGTTGAGCTAACATTCATGTTGTAGTATGTACTCTATCGGATGGGCTGTGACAATTTTAGACTTTGGACTGACAGCATCATCCTAAACAGTAGGGAGTCCCCACACAGTGACTGTTCTTTACTAGGTTAACTATTTACACCACTATCACTGTACTTGCCAGTCTTATACGGATTACAGTCCTAAACACTTTTTCGAATCAAAAATATTCTGAGAGCAGTGGTGATTTTAGCATGTAAATCTTGGTGGGGCAAAGAAATTACAACAAGCCGGATGCCAGCAAAGCCACTACACAACACAACACTAAACAATACATTAATTGCACTATAACGGTGACAAACGGTGCCCACAAACTGTTGGGCCTACATAAAGCTGTACCAACAGCAGTCCCAAAAGCAGTCCCAACATCAGCGAAACAGTTCATTCAGCCTAATTTACTGCCTTTTAAAAAGACATAGCTGATATGGCTGACACGCTTAAACAAATATGGTTTCTAATGACAATTGATATGTACAAACTATGACAGAACAGTAGGCATGATTAAGAGGGGTAAATAGACCAAATTATTATGGTAAGGCACATGGGCTACTAACAGCTTACAACACAAAATACACTTAGTATTACTTTCTTAGCTACAGTGTACATATCTCCCTGGCATATTACATCATTTATGCAGCAGCATACAATACATTTTTGGACTCACGTTGTGCTGTGCTCACTTGAACAGGAAGGTGGCACGGCGGTCGTTTGTGGGCAAATTCTGTCATCAAAGTCTGGCATTGCTTTCAAGACAACTGGGAACTCTGAAAAAAACAAGGTCAAATCATGATGACGTCATTGATCTTCAGGTTGTAGAAAGAGGCTCAATTTCCCGACTTTCAATTCCGAGTTGGATGACCGTTCAAAACGTATTTCCCAATCGGAGATCATTTTTTTCCGGAATTCCCAGTTGTCTTGAACTCACTGAAGTCAAGTTCCGAGTTAACAGTTGTTTTGAGCACGGCACAAATCATGCTTCATTGACAGCATGGCCAATGTTGAATGTTTATCATTTTGAACTTGGAAAAGAGCCCCTTAATCCCAGATTTGGGACCACACACCCACTCCACTGAATACCAGGAGAGGGATTGCTTTGCAATGCTTGCAGTTAGCCTTCCAAACCACTCATTGTTGAATTTGTGATTTCCAACCTGTTGTGTAATGTATATGTCCAATGGACGATACGTTTTATCTATAATTTCTCCTCATTATTTCTCTTCATATGACACGGATTAAAAAGGATTTGTCAGGAGATTGTCGACTTGATACATGATAATGACTGCTAGCTAAGATTTTGAAAGCATGATGTTGACATGTATGATGTTGACATTTCCACCGGTCTAATTTCCATTGCTTGTGTTTCTTGTGTTTTACCAAGGAGAGTGATGGAGTGCTGCATCAGATCACCAGCAGAGGGTGATGAATGACTGGTAAAAACACAAATCAGACTCACTGCAAAACGTTAACATACTGTATATTCATATTTCCGAGATGTGATACATCTGGTAGATAGAGGTGACTTTACTTTCTCTCGTAACAAAATAACATAATTTAGCCTAGCAAGAGCACAATGTAGCCGGTACAAGTTAGGACTAACATTTCTCTTTGTTTGTCCAGTTAAATCATAGTGTTCTGAGACAGCCCTGGCATTGTGCAGCCTAGCTTTTGTCTCAGCAGCAGGCTGCCTCCCTATGAGGTACAGTATCTGCCCCCCCAAACTCATCCAGACTGCATACACACACATTCCACAAGCATGGTTGAGGAGAGGCCATGAGAAAATCTAGGCATTGCTTCAACCAGCAGAAATTCACCCCAGATCAATCCCCATAGAGATCCTATTAATTCTATGTCAGTCCCGTTGTGTGTAGACCTATATCCCAACCAGCTGTCACATGACACCTCAGGGCATGTTTCAATGTTCTGTCCAATGATAAAATGTTTTCCATGTGGATGTGGGCATACTGTACTGTATACTGTTATAGTTATGTATGTAGCCTATACTGTGGAGTTTTCTCCAGGAAAGGAATACTAAAGGGTAGTTAGGTTACCACAGAAAAACAATATAGGCTAGCTACTAGGCATATAAATTACTGTAATAGGCCATTGTCATCCCAAATATAATCCTGCATGGAGCTATAGGATCAGGCCATGTAGCATAATAGTGCTGGGAGCACTGCAGGTTGCACAGAGGCAAAGGTTTAATTAAAGTGACATCACCACACCGCGGTTAACGCTTGGTCCTGATCACAGGGTTCTGCCTGAGTAGAAAACTGCTGACTGGAAAACAGAAGGCCTTTGACGGTAATCGTTTCACACATTTCACATAGGCCTGCACAGCAACGCTTTCGAAAAATGTAATATAATGGCAGAGAAAAAAATCAACGGGAAGAGGTGGTGCCGGGGGGGTGTATATTTTCCACCTCATCCCATGTTTGATCCAACCAGTGGCGAGTCGTAGCAATTTAAAGTCAAGGTTAGCCATCACCACCAATTTATCCACTTCCCCCCGCCACTGGCTCCCTCCCATACTCCCCGACTCTCTTTTCCCGCCCGCTCTATGGCAGGGTGCCGACGCTGCCACTTCTCCGGCCTCGGCGGTGATTTATCAGCAACGCTTCCTCAAAGGCGCTCTATATGGACGGCCGCTTGTTTATCTCAGATCACGCAGAAAATTAGGAATGAAGCCGTGACCCCGGAATGGTGGCCAGTCGGTCACCACTTCCACTTTTTTATTTGACCTTTCTTTAACTAGGCAAGTCAGTTAAGAACAAATTCTTATTTACAATGATGGCCAACCCTGGCCAAACCCTAACACAGATGACACTGGGACAATTGTGCACCTCCCTATGGAACTCCCGATCACAGCCTGTTGTGATACAGCCTGGAATCGAACCAGGGTATGTAGTGACGCCTGTAGTGACGCCACTCGGGAGCCCACTCGGGTCACTTCTTCTCTAGGAATGCGAAAAACGCAGATAGAACTCACTCAGACAAAAGAAACGCTGACAGATACAGTTTCTTGATACATTCACATTAAAAGCATTTGATTGCAAATGTTCATGGAGTGTGAATATGTGCTAATCTCCAGTAAACCTGCTGATGAACAGTGCCATAACTAAGCCTACATATGAGGACACCGAGGACCGGAACTCAGTAATTGTGGGGTCTCAACTTACTGTTGAGAGTAAGAAGAGTAGAAAACACAAGGTGCAATTTCGAAACTTGGTTGTGCATCAGCAGTTTTCCTTTTGTCATATGTCACTCACTGACAGTCACTCAATTAGCCCATGTCAGTAAAACAAACATTTGATGGGTAAATAGTTAGTCTAGCCAGCTATCTAAACTTGTAGTAGCCAAATCATGGCCGAATTACCAACAGGGCACGCAGGGCATGTGCCCAGGGGCCCTGACCTCCAGGGGTCCCTCATTTGATTTTTTTAGTCATTCTCACTCAGATATCATGTTAACATGGCAAAATGTGTAGAACTGCAGGAAACTTTCATTTTAAACTGCAAAAGTCTCTCCCCACCCCATGGCAAATGTATAGAATTGCAGGAAATTCGCTGTAAAACTGCAAAAATAAATCTGCAAACTCATTTGTTTACTTTTTGATAATAATTTCTGCCAACAGATCCCTCTGTACACATTAAATTATAGTTTTTAATCCTGGTGCTGAGTTAATGTGAGTTCATGTGTAGCCGCTAATTGTATAGCTTATAGGCCGTGTTTGTAGATTGACTGAGATGAATGAAGCTACAGTAACCAATGTGATAATGCATTTTTTAGAGTTGTATAGAAATGCAGTAAATGGGCTTCAACTTCCTTAACATTTATTAGATTGACCTCAATAAAACTCAGAACCTGGTCACGGCCCTGCTGATGAAGGATTTCGTGATAGGCTACACTCAAATATTGCAGAAGAAAATGTGCAATTTAGACTACTATATCTAAAAGCCTAATGTAGCAAAATATTAACTAACCCCAGCATGTGACCACAAGGTCATCATTATTTTCACATGACCTTTTTCCCCCCAAAATATTCCTCACCACAGATATAGCCACTGAAGTATGCTATTCCTCTCCAACCAGGCCCGGATCCCCCCCCTACTTCATAAAGAACACAAAATGGGTACAGAATCTGAACCACAGGCATATGATTTATTGGGCAAAATGTATTCATGGCGTTATTACAAGATGGCCATCTTCCAGCCTCCGAGATACAGTAGGATCCTTAATAGTAAAGCATTGTCTGAGGAGGAGACAAGAAAAACATGTTTTGTGTGTTACAAATCATGTGTAACTTTGTTGTGCGCTACACAGACCTGAGAACAGTGGGTGGGCATGTTATAGGTCAGAGGTGAGAGGGAACTGTATTGTTACATGACTTACATTGCTGAGCCAGTCAGTAAAGGCTGAGATGCGGGTGAAGACGGTTGGTTTCTTCACCTCGTTGCAGACACGAGAGGACACAAAGCTGGTCACGCCCTGGACGTACCACTTACCATCAGCACCCTTACAGTTCAGAGGACCTCCAGAGTCCCCTGCAGACAGAGATAAGGACATGGGGAGGGGATAAGGGGATAAGGGGATAAGGGGATAAGGGATAGACAGAAAGTGTTTAACAAACGTTGGTTATTATGTCATACAGGTTATGGTGAAAGTAATATTACTGTATTTTCATAAGAATCCCATATGAATCCCAAGATGTATTGTTGCCTCACTCACGTTGCATCCTGACACTTCACCCCCTCCAGCACAGATCATGGTGTCCTTCACCACCATTCCCCACCAGTCACTCTGCCTACACACACTGTTCCCCACCACGGGCAGCAGGGCCTGCTGCAGCTTATCAGGCATTGGACCATGGGCTAGAACAGGACAGGGAGGGTACAGTTAGACTCTATACACTGGAACATTAATACAGGCCTCAGATGTAGGATCTTAATTTGATCACTCTTTTGTTGCTGAGAATTTTCCTGCACAGCAGAAAATCCAAACTTGTAGTGTATTCAAGGTTTAAAAAGGCTTCTAAAGTTTGTAAATTCCACTTTAAAATGTCAGCCTTGATTTGTCCGAATTAAAAATGTATCAACCTCCACCACTATGGGGAGCAGAGCATTCAGCCGCTCTGCTCCCCGTCTCTGGAACTCATTACCATCCCAACTCAGAAACATCGATTCATTTTCCCATTTCAAATCACAACTCAAAACACCACCTGTTTAAAACTGCCTATCTCACTTGACGTCAATTGCTCTGCTTCTTCTGTTGTTTTTAATGCTGTTCTATGCTTTTAAATGTCTTATGTTTCCCTGTACGGTGTCCTTGAGTGTCGAGAAAGGCGCCTTAAATAAAATGTATTATTATATTCATTATAATTCACATAATAATTCACATTTCCTGTTGCTGCAGGATTATTTTCCTGCTGTAGCAAACTGGCCCAAATTATGGCCAGGCTTATATTGTATATGTCCACACCCCACATATCTTAAAGGGATAGTGTGAGATTTTGTCAACTAAACGCTTTTTCTATTTACTCAGTCAGACAGGTAGTCTGACTGTAGGTAGTTTCGTGAGCCATTGCTAACTAGCGTCATGGTGCATGCTGAGATATAAAAATGGTATCCATAAACTCATCTGCATCTGGGTAAGTAGAAAAGCGGCTTGATCGCAAAAATCACTATCCTTTTGTGGCTTAACATAAACAGAGGCAAATATAGCCTTAAATTAAACTTCACATGCCACAAGCCCATAGTATCCACACAGCCAAACATACAATAAAAGCCATTTACCAGACCCTTTTATCCAAAGCAACTTACACTAGTGCATTCATATATTTTTCATATGGGTGGTCCCAGCAGCAATCAAACCCACAATCCTGGAGTTGCGAGCACAATGCTCTTACACACAGGACCACATCTATCTATCTATCTATCTATCTATCTATCTATCTATCTATCTATCTATCTATCTATCTATCTATCTATCTATCTATCTATCTATCTATCTATCTATCTATCTATCTATCTATCTATCTATCTATCTATCTATCTATCTATCTATCTATCTATCTATCTATCTATCTATCTATCTATCTATCTATCTATCTATCTATCTATCTATCTCTGTCTCTGTCTCTGTCTCTGTCTCTGTCTCTGTCTCTGTCTCTCTCTATCTGATCATATGTAACACAGAGAAGAATGATGTACGTGATATCTTACTGTAGAGGTTTCCCCAGCCAGAGATGAAGCATGCGTCTCCATGAGCCGGGATCTCTCCTGCCTCAGGAAGGCAAGCCAGACCAACGTTCTCATTCATGATGGGAGCCTTGTCCAGTTTCAGCAGGGCAAGGTCATTTCTGTGAGAATACAAAACAAGTTGTTGTAGTCATCCACATGCATGCTAGTTTGCATATTATGGTTACAGTTGCAATATCCTATGTTGTTCTTGAAGACATAATGTTGCTATTGGTGGTCGTGGTAGTAGTGGCATTAGTTGTAGTTTTAGTTGTGGTAGTGATGGTAATAGTAATAGCTAGCTTTTGCTGTGTCGTCAGCATTGTTTTGGTTTGTCAGATGGATACTCACCCAGCAGCGACCATGTTGATGTCCCAGTCAGGATGAACCAGGATACGCAGCACGTCTCTGATCTGCTCAGTTCCCTCCTGTACACTCTGGTCATGCTCTCCCATCACCACACGGTACACATCTCCAGGCCTGCACGGGGAGGACACGCCAGACATCACAGAGAAAAAATTAAGTTATCTTTAATGACATCTACACTTTCCCAATATTCTGCTTCACATTCGTGACCTCAATGACCTCTTTTTACCCACATTCTCTAGTAATACCTCACTCTTCCATTCTCTGGGCCCATACTGGCACTCACCATACGCAGTGTCCAGCAGTCAGGACCCAGCGAGAGCCAATCAGAGTGCCTCCACAGGTGTGATGCCATCGGCTGCCATGCTTCACCTGCATTGAAATCTAAGGATGCAGATGCCCAGACAGTAAAACAGTTAAAGACAACATGATGAATGTATGGTTCAATGGACTTATACAGGGAAGTAATTCACTGTTTTCACCTGCCATGGCCAGCTATGGGCGCGGGCATCCTCTCCATTCACAATCCTGTTGGTGTTGGGCTCGAAGGTGGGAGTACCACAACCATATGCTGAGAAACGTGCAGTCCGTGGTTAGTAGCATGATGTATTTGCACACAGGTGTTTTTGTGACTTTTATCCTACAGTGAAACGTAAATGGACATCAATGGCCATGTCAGAAGTGATGATGATATGGTTGTATTAGCATTATGCTGTCCTTAGTGCTCAGAGGCAGGCGTGTTACTCACCGTAGGCTGCCAGCAGCAGCAGGAATACCAGTCTCTCCAGCATGGTGGCAGTCTGTCAGTAATGTGGAGCTCTGACCCACAGCAGTGAGCTCTTATAGTCCTGTCTGTTTGTCACCAGCCCAGGCTGTCTGTGGAGCACTTATCGTGTCATGTTGCCAATATTAGCTGGGAAGAACCTCCTGTTCCCCAGATGCTCATCTGGCACTAACCTGTACTGTACTGGTGTTACAAACGGAAAATGCTGACAGGGCAAAGGAGAATGGAAAAAGGGATTTAGGGGGACAGGTCATAGCAGAGAGAGGTTAATGTGAGGGGGACAAACTCTTATAAAAAAAGTGTCCACAGTTTACCAGAGGTTGGTAACAGGGATATATACACCGTAACCGGCATATACTGTAGATACCGAGTACTTTACTGTAATTGACCAAGTACAATACAAGAGAAACATTTGTGTAACAACCTTTTCTTTCTTTAATAAAAAAAGTGGAGTATGTCTAAGTCGGAGCCGCTCTCCCGGTGAATCTGGAGCCACCTCTCTACACCTCTCTACACCTCTCCCAGACACTATCTTTTCCTCCTTAGGGGAATTAGCAAGGTTCTCTAGAGGGGACAGCACACATCCATACATTTCCCCTTTAAAAGAAGCACAGCGAATCCATAATGGCCTGAACAGCTAAAAGGTTCTGTTTGTTTTCTCGCTGCGTTATAATAACTCTCCAAAGCAGATATTTTGCTCACTGATTTATGGAGCAGACAGACATATGATATAAGTGGGGCGGCAGGTAGCCTAGTGCTTAGAGCGTTGGACTTGTAACCGGAGGGTTGCAAGTTCGAATCCCTGAGCTGACAAGGGAAAAAATCTGTCGTTCTGTCCCTGAACAAGGCAGTTAACCCACTGTTCCCCGGGCGCCGAAGACGTGGATGTTGATTAAGGCAGCCCCCCGCACCTCTCTGATTCAGAAGGGTTGGGTTAAATGCGGAAGACACATTTCGGTTGAAGGCATTTGGTTGTACAACTGACTAATAATGGTGACTTTGACTAAGAAAGGTGTATTTTCTAATGTACATGTTCTGTTAATGTTAGGCACATTAGGCAGGTATAGGGAAACATTTGACAGACTTATGATTGATGATAGGTCTCTTCTGCCTCTCTCTCTCTCTGTGTGGCATGCTACCTGTCTATTCTCCATATATTAGACTGTACATTTGTGCAAGGGTTCCATTTGACTTTCATCAGAAATGTAGCAATTCCTCTCCAGCCAGTAAATGTGTGTGCTGAAATGACTTGTCTATCCATAACCTTCAGATTTTTTTTTCTCTATTAGGGCGACCTTCAGAAATACTTTGTAAATCAAAACGTTCAAGGAGAGAAACAGTTAGCCGGCTAGCCACAGTAGCTTGTCTGATTGATGTCCACTCGCTTTTTAAGACAGTGATAAATTATCTGCCTTCAACCTTCACAGTGTAAGGCCAACTGACCAAGTATATCTGCTAAGTTTTTCAGACATGGCAGGAATATGCAGTTAGAGACTGCAGGGGAAATCATTTCAAATGGACAGCTTTGATCCATAAATCAGATAAACTGGTGAATGTCGTGTTTCCTGTTATTTACATGAGGGATGTTATTATTGTAAGGCTAGCACATGGTATAGGGAATGAACCAGCTACTCATTAATTAATGCGTAAAATAACAGCATTTTGCCCCAGAGAGGAAAGGGGTGATACATCAAATTCTTGTTTAAGAAGGATTGGGAATTATATTTGGCAATAGGGACAAATACAACCATGGTTATGTATTTAAGATATATTTTACAGGATTTGGGCCCATATCTTCTAATCATGACTCATAGGCATGAATTGATGTTTATAACTGAATCCTTGGTATCCTTGATGTCCTGTTTCAGGTATGCTGTAATGTACATAGAATATATTTCAACATGATGGATGACTCAATTAAATAAAGTGGTGAATTCAACTTTTTCTATTTAACATCTTCTCCTCCTTACATCAATCCATCACCGTCCATCTTCAGGGATGCCCTAGCTTACAGCAGATATTTCAAATATAAACACAATCAGCCCCATTTCCCAAGAAGTGTTTCATCCTGTCTTTTTTGTAGAAACAAACTGATTAATTTGTAGCTTTGCCACCATCCCCTCCATTTGTCTGTGTCTATATCTGTGTATGTCTACAGTAGCTCTCTAATGAGCACCACCAGGCTAAGGGTCTGTGTGGATGGAAAAGCCGAGTAAGATGGCAACACCGTCATGACGGCTCCAGTCAGTGTGTTATGTCTAGTTGAGGCTCTGTGAATCACACCTGTCAGGCTCGCCAACAGTTTCCAATCACATTTTTTTAAACATTTAATCCCCCCTCTTCTCACTCTATTTCTCTCCCTCTCTCCCCCTCTCCTGTTCCTGGTTATTGAGAACTTAGAGTTTTGTAAAGTCTGAGTTGATCCCTCAGATTTGGTTCTGTGCAACCTGAGCCCACTCCAGTCTCTGCTCCTCTTCTCTTAAATCCCACTGCACTACACTTGCCAAGCATGGAACGTATTATTTCTAATTACTACCACCAATGTTGGCTTGAGTTTATCAAAGAGTGGATCTGAAATACACTCTTAGAAAAAAGGTGCTATCTTGAACCTAAAAAGGTTATTTGGCTGTCCTCATAGAAGAACCATTTGAAAAACCCTTTTTGGTTCCAGGTAGAACCCTTTTGGGTTCCATGTAGTGCCCTCTCTACAGAGGGTGCTACATGGAACCCAAAACGGTTCTACCTGGAACCAAAAAGGGTTCTCCTATTGGGACAGCCAAAGAACCCTTTTGGAACTCTTTTTTCTAAGAGTGTACTTCAGGAAATCCCAACTCAATTGTGCTCGACTGACCCTACAAATGAACAATTTAAAGTGTGTTAAAGAAGGATTGATCAAGTGTGCTAATGCCACGCATTGGAACTGTGCTGTGGTGGGATTATAATAAATGCTGTCTTTTTGGCAATCTGCCTAGTTTGTCACAGTGAGTAAAATTCAGTAACATCACATTTTCTTATCCTATTGAGTATAACCCGTAACCCAAGGATCCATCATTTCAGAAACACCTCGAGAGCTATCCGCACTAGAGCTAAAACAAACACAGGTTAATTGCCTTATCTTGCCTCAATACCTTTTTTCTGTTTTTTTTGTTATCTTATGTCTTGTTCTGATTGCAGCTCTGTGGTGAGGTCATTGGGAGGCAGGCAGGCAGAAAATACTACAAAGAAAGGGGGGAAATGTTGTCTGTCATGGGCCTTCAAGCCAAGTAAACAAGAAATAGAAGAAAATAACAAACCCATCATGCCCTCGTCTGATAATTGGCACGGATACATGAAGGAAAGGAAACACAGACCCAAATAAACACACCCTGTCTCTGGGCCTACAAGTGGGAGCTTCACCTCTACAGTTCGGCTTTCTCTACACCTCTCTCAATTCAATTCAATTTAAATTCAAAGTGCTCTCTCTTTCTCTCTTTTCTTTTGTCCCCCCCTGTGTCTGACAACACAACCACTCCACCCTGCACCTTTCCCAGTTAATGTCCCCCACTGGGCCGGTCTGAAATGGGTGTTTTCACTCATAACTGGCTCCATTTGGGCACCTTGAGGCTCCTGTGGCGACACTTTTCAGCTTGATTAATTGCCCTCCCCCTCTCCCCCCTTTCTCCTCCTCCCCTCTTTCCTCTCTCCCCTATCTTCTGTGGAGCCTTAACTAAAACCTTGTTGGACAAATTAAAGAACGGTTTAGTCTGGGTCTCTGGCTTGCATAATGAACCCATAAATACAAAGTGCTTTGGTCATTTGATTATCTCTGCTCTTTTAACTCGCAAATCAAACCCGGGTTTAGCCCCCGGCCCTGAGATGTCAGAGGGTGTTTCAGCTCTACCTACCGGGAGAGAGTGGAAGGAAGAAATCCCCTTGTATACAAACCAATCACACACAATCTAACCAAGATGACAGAGTCCTTCGTGTCCAACAGTTGCAAGTTAGTGACAAACACATCAGTATTTGGCTCGATTCTGCTAAAAGTTGAGAGAGAAGTGTATTTAACCGCGCAGATTAGCGTTTTTTTTTGTCATGAATCTTGTTCTGGAGGCTGGTCTGCAGAGTGGTCATAAGAAATCTGCCTTCAGCAAAAAATTCCACCTGGCGATTTTGTTTCCCCCTCTCTCCCAAGCTTTCGCTCGCCTCCAGCACACACGCACTGTTGGGACGAGTGACTCTGAACTTACAATGGCTAGCCTCAAGTCGTTATATTTTTTTCTTGTGCTTTATGCTATTTGACTTATGACTCCTGCATACTTTGTTGACTATAAACTTTCTTGTTTACCTAACTGTGGGACAGACTACGTTTGTAACCACACTCGGGCCTCTTGGCCATCCTATTCTAACCACCTATCGCTGGCTATGTATTCATGTTACCTGATGAAATTGCTTTACAACATGATCTTGTTGCCATCTAACGCACATTCAAATGTCATACATCAACACTGCAGAGCTCTCCCTGTCCTCTGCAGTGCCCTTATTGTATTACTGCTGATGATATCTGGAAACGTGCATGTACACCCTGGCCCATTTATTGTTGCTAGCCCCAATTCTGACTTGTGCTCTGATATCTGCTTCACTGATTTCTGCTCTTGTAAAAGCCTGGGTTTCCTGCACGTTAACTTCTTAGGGAGCAGCGCGCGAGGTGACCGTTTTGGAGACCCTGGCGTGCCCAAAGTAAAATGCCTCCCATTCAGGCCCAGAAAATAGGATATGCACACATTTAGTACCATTGGATAGGAAACACTCTGAATTTTCTAAAAGTGTTAACATTTTGTCTGTGAGTAAAACAGAACGGATATGGCAGGCGAAACCCTGAGGAATTTCTGTCCTGGAAAAAGTGTTTTTGACACATTGCCTCATTTGGAACCCCTCCCTTATGAAAATGCCCTTATAAGGGCATATGAATGCAGTACCTATCGCTTGCTCTGGATGTTAACAGTCTCGAGAAAGTGTTCTGATTCATTTTAGATGCTTTTAGAGCAGAGAAGAAGAGGAATAAGGAAGTGCCTCCAGAGATGTCCTTACAAGAAAATGCGCTCTCCCGGCAGGCGCATCCTTTGTTTTTTTCATTTCTTATCAACCAGTTTATATTCCGGTTGAAATATTATGCTATTTATACATAAAAGTGTTCCTAAGGATACATTTACAATGATGTTTGATTGTTCTTGGACAAGTTTATAGGTATAAGTTGAACGAGTTCTCTTCACGTTTCAATGGAGGAGTCGACGCTGTTTTTTCTGATTATAACGCGCCAACCAAACAGAGATTTATGGATATAATACATTACTTTTTCTAACAAAAGAACCATGGATTGTCTTCGTTGGACACTTTGGAAGCCCTCAGCAGAAGTTCTTCAAAAGGTAATTGATTTGTTTTCGCTGTGAAATGTGTTTTGTGTGAACCGTGAAGGCTAATGAATTCATGGTAATGGAAAAATAGTGAAGGTGCTACCCTCAACAATCAAATGTGGTGCTTTCGCCGTAAAGCCTTTTTGAAATCTGACAATGCTGCGATATTGCCAAGAAGCAGAGCTTTTGATGACTATGAAACACTTGTATATTGGTGCATGCTAGCGCCCCACCACTGCCTAAGAAGTTAACACTGGAAGCTTATTACCTAAAATGGATCAATTGAAAGTGTGGGTTCACAGCTCCAATCCAGATGTGTTGGTCATTACTGAGACGTGGTTAAGGAAGAGTGTTTTGAATACTGATGTTTACCTTTTTGGTTATAACCTTTTTCGTCAAGACAGATCTTCCAAAGGCGGTGGAGGGGCAATCTTTACCAAGGATCACCTTCAGTGCTCGGTTGTCGCCACCAAGTCTGTCCCCAAACAATTTGATTGGCTGGTTTTAAGCATTAAACGTTCAAATAGCTCTTTGTTGACTGTTGCTGGGTGTTATCGTCCTCCACCAGGACCGGCCTGTACTCTACCTGCCCTAAGCTCTCTCCTGGCCCCTTACACTAAGTCTGAATTTGTCCTGCTAGGTGACATAAACTGGGACATGCTTAAACCACCTGACCAAGTCTTAAAGCAATGGGACTCCCTAAATCTTTCTCAGATTATTACCAATCCCACAAGGTATAAATCCACACACCCAGAAAAGGCAACTCTCCTTGATGTTATCCTCACAAATAATCCTGATAGGTATCAATCTGGTGTTTTCTGTAATGACCTTAGGGATCACTGTTTTACAACCTTTGTTCGTAATGGCTGCTCAGTGAAACGACCTGTCCTGATTCGTCTTAGATGCTTGCTAAAAAACTTTAATGAGCAAGCCTTCCTTCAGTACCTGGCCTTGAAATTGGTATAGAATCAGATTGATCCCCTCTGTCGAAGACGCATGGACCTTCTATTTTGTTCTCCCTGCAGGCGGTCACTGAGTCCAAGGTGCTAAAGGAGCTCCTTAAACTCAATGATGTCACCATTTCCCTTGATTCTAAGCAATGTTGTGCTGCTATTTTTATTGACTTGGCCAACGCTTTTGATACGCTAGACCATTCCATTCTTGTGGGCAAGATAAAGAGTAAGGGTGTCTCTGAGGGGTCTTTGGCCTGGTTTGCTAACTACCTCTCTCAAAGAGTGCAGTGTATAAAGTCAGAATATCTGCCTGTCACCAAGGGAGTACCCCAAGGCTCGATCCTAGGCCCTATGCTCTTCTCAATTTACATCAAAAACATATCTCAGGCAGTTGGAAGCTCTCTCATCCATTTATATGCAGATGATACAGTCTTATACTCAGCTGGCCCCTCCTCGGATTTTGTGTTAAACGCTCTACAGCAAATCTTTCTTAGTGTCCAACAAGCGTTCTCAACACTTCCAAAACAAAGGTCATGTGGTTTGGTAAGAAGAAGGGTTTAGAGCTTGAAGTAGTCACCTCATACAAGTACTTGGGAGTATGGCTTGATGGTACACTGTCCTTCTCTCAGCACATATCAAAGTCGCAGGCTAAAGATACATCTAGACTTGGTTTCCTCTATTATAATCACTCCTCTTTCACCCCAGCTGCCAAACTAACCCTGAATCAGATGACCATTCTACCCATGCTAGATTACGGAGACGTGATTTATAGATCGGCAGGTAAGGGTGCTCTCGAGCGGCTAGATGTTCTTTGCCATTCAGCCATCAGATTTGCCACCAATGCTCCTTATACGACACATCACTGCACTCTATACGCCTCTGTAAACTGGTCATCTCTGTATACCCGTCGCAAGACTCACTGGTTGATGCTTATTTATAAAACCCTCTTAGGCCTCACTCCCCGCTATCTGAGATATCTACTGCAGCCCTCATCCTCCACATACAACACCTATTCTGCCAGTCACATTCTGTTAAAGGTCCCCAAAGCACACACATCCCTGGGTCGATCGTCTTTTCAGTTCGCTGCAGCTAGCAACTAGAATGAGCTGCAACAAACACTCAAACTGGACAGTTTTATCTCCATCTCTTCATTCAAAGACTCAATTATGGACACTCTTACTGACAGTTGTGGCTGCTTTGCGTGATGTATTGTTGTCTCTACCTTCTTGCCCTTTGTGCTGTTGTCTGTGCCCAATAATGTTTGTACCATGTTTTGTGCTGCTACCATGTTGTGCTGCTGCAATATTGTGTTGCTACCATGTTGTTGTCATGTCGTGTTGCTACATGTCTTGCTACCATGCTGTGTTGTCATGTCTTGCTGCCATGCTAGGTTGTTGTCTTAGGTCTCTTTTTATGTGGTGTTGTGGTGTCTCTCTTGTCGTGATTTGTGTTTTGTCCTATATTTAAATTTTACAACAAAATAATTAATCTCAGCCCCGGTCCCCTCAAGAGGCCTTTTGCCTTTTGGTAGGCCGTCATTATAAATAAGAATGTGTTCTTAACTGACTTGTCTAGTTAAATAAAGGTTAAATAAAATAAAAAATAAAAAAATGCCAAGAGTGTGCAAAGCTGTCATCAAGGCAAAGGGTGGCTACTCTGAAGAACCAAAAATAAAATACATATTTTGATTTGTTTAACAATTTTTGGACTACTACATGATTCCATATGTTATTACACAGTTTTGATGTCTTCACTATTATTCTACATTGTAGAAAATAGTAAAAATATAGAAAAACCCTTGAATAGGTGTGTCCAAACCTTGACTGGTACTATATATATATACATAATGCTGTGTATAGATTGGTCCTAGCAGATCTGTGATTCAGGGTCTCAGTCTTCAAATTTAGATCAACGTAATAAGTTCTAAGCGGTAGTAACTTTCTGATGGTTAACGATCCTCTTATTGACTGTCAGATCCCATTAAAGAGCTGAATGCTTAACACTAACCTAGCAGAGATTAAATATAGGGGAGGGAAATACTGCTGAGCTTGTCTTTGAAATGATTACTATAATATAGAGACGAGAGAGACAGAGAGAGAGATAGAGACAGAGAGAGAGAGAGAGAGAGAGAGAGAGAGAGAGAGAGAGAGAGAGAGAGAGAGAGAGATGTATAGACGCCAAGTCTGGGGAAATTATGGGGGAAACCCAGCTGAGGAAATTAAGAGACATGAGATACATGATACATGTGCTCTTAGCATACTTTGCTGCATTTAACTGTGTTTCTTCCAGCAAGAATTTCACACACAGGGAAGAAATATGTAACATGTTGAAGTTGGTGTGGATGTTGAGCATCAATCCTTTTCAAGGTAACAGTATGTCAGTGTGTGGCATTGATGGTCCTACAGTGTGACACCAAACCAGAGCAGTAGAGGTGCTGTGTGATCCATGATAACAATGATTCACAGACGGTGTGGTTCTGGTGGCTGTTGACCGGCTGGTAATATATGACTCTTCTCACATGTTTACCACGACAGACCCACGTAGAAGCTGAATATTGTATAGGTGATGGACAGTCTCAGAGAGGCAAAGTTGCCTGCTCCATCCTTCCATCGGTCTCTCCATCCATCCTTCGCTTTACTCTGAAACTCCGGGTTCTCTCCATCCTATAGAGGACAGAAGTCCTTGAATGGGACAGTGGATATAACAATTAAGCTGTCCAAAGCATGCCTCTCCTTCCTCTCTGTATTTCTCCTTACCTTTATCATGTGCTCTTTTGCACTATATCTTTTGCACTATATAAATATATCTCTGTTTTACTGTATACACACTGGTCAAGAGGAAGAGAAGGACTTAGACATACTTGTTTAACCTCTGTGAATTTGGTTTTATTTAGCCAAATTCCAGTGTGTCAAGTGTCTTGAAACCTCACCGCGCAGCACAACTCAGCTCCGCCTGTGTTTCTCATGTCATAATCCCCTCAGTGCTTCCAGCCAAAGCTAACTGTAAATATTTGGGGAATACTGTAAAAGCAACATGGACGTCTGAAACATGTTTCCAGAATTACTCCTCAAACAAAATGGCTGATTATCGTTCTTTCCTAAATGACAGCTGCCTAAACAATATTAATACTCCAGCTGTGACTTTGTTGCTCCATCTGTGTATGTGCCTGAGTACACGCTTGTGTGTGTATGCGTGTGTGTGCTTCGTGACTGTGTCTGTGTGTATGCAGGACAATAGTGTATTTGTGGAAAGATTCTCTCAGTATGTACGTTACTGGTACGTGCTTTTGTGTTGTAGTATGTAAAAAGAGCCCGATTTTCAAGTCTCTTATGCAGAGGTTAACCTAAAATAGCAGGTGTAAAAGAAACGCCTGAAACTATATCCCTTACATACTGGTCTTGACGAGAATAAAAAAAACTGTCGGGGTAGGATCTCTTCTGCACTGTTCAACCAATCCAGTAAATATGGAGTTAAGATCGAGTGCTGCCTTGTTAATGTCCAAAAGCGGAAGTTCTCTTTCCATTTCCCCTAAAAACCAGAACATCCGGTTTGTCGGGGACTCGGCAGAGGCTATGCAGCCTCATGCGGTCATGCGTGCCATGTGAACGTGTGTTTTTTATTTTTATTTATTAAAAAAATGTTTTTTATTGAATATCCGAAACATACAATATACTTGCAGTGAAGCCGCTCAACAACTACATCATACCAGTCATCCAACAGACTCCCGTTCAGAGCGACACACAGAAGCATCTAGGGTCAATGCCCTGCTCAAGGGCACGTTGACAGATCTCCCACTAGGCCAAACAACGTGAACCCGAACCCTCCAAGATCCCCCCACTGTTCCCCAATAGCTGTCCCTCAACCATTCGAGACCCCTCCACAGTCCCCCCCAAGAAGAAAAATAAAGATAAAATACAATTAATTCCATTCCCCACCCCCAAGAACCCCCCAATGCACCAACAACCAAGAGAACGAACTAAAGAGAAAAAGATACAAAAAAATATATTTAAAAAATAAACAAAAACAAAATAAAATAAAAACAAAGGACATCAAGGACAACTAAAATCATAACAGCAATGCCAACTGTATATGTTTGTGCGCATGCCTGGCACTATTACATGTATGTGTGTGTTCTTGTATGTGTTTATTTGAATGAGAGTGTGTGTATATGCATGTGTACAAAAACCTGCACGGCATCAGCCTCAGGCAAACCGACATTAGTTGTAAAAACAGTGCCCCTCAGTGTCATTCAAACATACTTTTTATTATGTTTTATTTTTACTTAAAAAAACAACTTTTATCTTTGACCATCATTCTATCTCCCGCACAGCAACTCCACTCCCACTTGTCTCCAACGTGTGTGTTTGTGTGTTAGTGAACTGAACAGATGCGTTTGAGTTCTGGAGAGATCGAGCGAGAGAGAGGCTCTTTTTCAGCAGGATATTTGTGCTTCTCCAGTCCATGTGTTAGGTTCATAATGGGGCCATTGAACTGTTCCGGCTCACCTCACACTCTCCCAGTGACACCTGCAACACCCCAGCAAATTGGCAGGCTGCGCGCTTTAATATGCTGTGCTGTGAAGAGTCTGTAAATCAGCCACAACTGAGCTAACACCACAGCATTAAGACCAGGAAGGGAGAAGCCATCCAGGTCAGGCTGAGGAACACTGCTTTGCTGCTCCAAGGGTGATTCATTTAAATGCTATAGCACAGTGTCACCACCACGCTTAAAGGAAAAATACATCTGAAAACAATCTTTTGGTTTCATTGGTCCATTGTTGATATAGTCCCAAAATGTTTTGCATGTCAGCAATCAAGTTTTCAAGCGGCAACACTAATTACCAGTATGTGTACTCAAAGGACGTGTACACAAAGGACGTGTACTCAAAGGACGTGTACTCAAAGCATGCGCGGACCAGCTGGCAAGTGTCTTCACTGACATTTTCAACCTGTCCCTGACCGAGTCTGTAATATCAATATGTTTCAAATGGACCACCGTAGTCCCTGTACCCAAGTACACTAAGGTAACCTGCCTAAATGACTACCGCCCCATAGCACTCACGTCGGTAGCCATGAAGTGCTTTGAAAGGCTGGTCATGGCTCACATCAACAACATCATGCCAGAAACCCTAGACCCACTCCAATTCGCATACAGATCCACGGATGACGCAATCTCAATCACACTCCACACTGCCCTTTCCCACTTGGACAAAAGGAACATCTATGTGAGAATGATGTTCATTGACTACAGGTCAGCGTTCAACACCATAGTGCTCGCAAAGCTCATCACTAAGGTAAGGACCCGGGGACTAATCACCTCCCTCTGCAACTAGATCCTGGACTTCCTGACGGACCGCCCCCCAGGTGGTAAGGATAGGCAACAACACATCTGCCACGCTGATCCTCAACACGTACTGCCTGTTCAACCACGACTACGTGGCCAAGCACAACTCCAACACCATCATTAAGCTTGCTGATGACACAACAGTGGTAGGCCTGATCACTGACAACAATGAGACAGCCTATAGGGAGGAGGTCAGAGACCTGGCATTGTGGCGCCAGGACAACAACCTCTCCCTCAACGTGAGCAAGACAAAGGGGCAGATCGTGGACTACAGGAAAAGGTGGGCAGAACAGGTCCTCATTAACATCGACAGGACTGAAGTTGAGAGGGTTGAGAGATTCAAGTTCCTTGGTGTCCACATCACCAACAAACTATCATGGTCCAAGCACACCAAGACAGTTGAAGAGAGCACAACAACACCTTTTCCCTCTCAGGAGACTGAAAAGATTTGGCATGGGTCTCCAGATCTTCAAAAAGTTTTACAGCTGCACCATCGAGATTATCCTGGCCGGTTGCGCCACCGCCTGGTATGGCAACTGCTCGGCATCTGACCGTAAGGTAATACAGAGGGTAGTGCGTATGGCCCAGGACCTACAGTATCAGTCAAATGTTTGGACACACCTACTCATTCCAGGGTTTTTCTTTATTTTTACTATTTTCTACATTGCAGAATGATAGTGAAGACATCAAAACTATGAAATAACACATTTGTAATCATGTAGTAAAAAAGCATTAAACAAATGAAAATATATTTTATATTTGAGATTCTTCAAAGTAGCCACCCTTTGCCTTGATGACAGTTTTGCACATTCTTGGCATTCTCTCAACCAGCTTCACCTGGAATGCTTGAAGTCATTCCCACATATGCTGAGAACTTGTTGGTTGCTTTTCCTTCACTCACTTTTACTTCACTCTTAACTCTATTTCTTGAACTGCATTGTTGGTTAAGAGCTCGTAAGTAAGCATTTCATGGTAAGGTCTACACGTGTTGCATTCGTCGAATGTGACAAATACAATTTGATTTGATTTGATTTGATTTAACTACAGAGAGAGCAGATCATCCTGGTAATGAGATCCTGTTGGAGGGAAAAATCCCTAATTTCCATCACTGTGGATTGACAGGGGGGAAACGTGTGTTTAATTTGAAATGAAAACAGTTTGTTAACCGCAACGTAGAAGCCTGAAACTCTAGCTGAAGTTGCAGTCAGTCACATGGCCATCACGTCCAACGTGTTAATGAAAGCAGCACGTACTCAGCTCAACCTGAAACCTGAACCTTAAACAAACACATACAAATCACTACTCCGATGTGTCCTACACCGTTTTCACAGAGCCCACTCTCACAGCGTACACAGGGAAAGGTCGTTCTCCTGTCTCAGCAGGTAAATACACCTGTATATTTATAGTTTTATGTAAATGTTATATAAATGTTGTCACAAATATGTTGACATAAAGTTGGAGCACGCTGAGTGCTGGTCCCTCCTGAAGTTTAGACGAATACATAAAGAGCCTACTGTGCACACACACACACACACACACACACACACACACACACACACACACACACACACACACACACACACACACACACACACACACAAAAGGATCAAAATTGAACACACACACACACACATACAAACATACAGTACAATGAAAATTAAGCATGATACGAAGCACAAATACACACATACTACATACATAAACAGCAAAAAAATGAAACGTCCTCTCACTGTCAACTGCATTTATTTTCAGCAAAATATTTGTATGAACATAACAAGATTCAACAACTGAGACATAAACTGACATGTGACTAACAGAAATGGAATAATGAGTCCCTGAACAAAGGGGAGGGTCAAAGGGGGTCAAAATCAAAAGAAACAGTCAGTATCTGTTGTGGCCACCAGCTGCATTAAGTACTGCAGTGTGTCTTTTCCTCATGGACTGCACAAGATTTGCCAGTACCCCACTCTTCCACCAAGGCACCTGCAAGTTCCCGGACATTTCTGGGGGGAATGGCCCTAGCCCTCACCCTCCGATCCAACAGGTACCAGACGTACTCAATGTGATTGAGATCCAGGCTCTTCGCTGGCCATGTCAGAACACTGACGTTCCTGTCTTGCAGGAAATCACTCACAGAATGAGCAGTATGGCTGGTGGCATGCTGAAGGGTAGGAAGGGTACCACATGAGGGAAGAGGATGTCTTCTGTAACGCACAGCGTTGAGATTGCCTGCAATGACAACAGGCTCAGTCCGATGATGCTGTGACACACCGCCCCAGACCATGACGGACCCTCCACCTCCAAATCGATCCCACTCCAGAGTACAGGCCTCGGTGTAACGACCATCACCCCTGGTGAGACAAAACCGCAACTCGTCAGTGAAGAGCACTTTTTGCCAGTCCTGTCTGGTCCAGCGACGGTGGGTTTGTGCCCATAGGCGACATTGTTGCCGGTGATGTCTGGTGAGGACCAGCCTTACAACAGCCTTACAACAGGCCTACAAGCACTCAGTCCTCAGTCCATTGCGGACAGTCTGAGCACTGATGGAGGGATTGTGCATTCCTGGTGTAACTCAGGCAGTTGTTGTTGCCATCCTGTACCTGTCCCGCAGGTGTGATGTTCGGATGTACCGATCCTGTGCAGGTGTTGTTACATGTGGTCTGCCACTGTGAGGATGATCAGCTGTACGTCCTGTCTCCCTGTAGCGCTGTCTTAGGCGTCTCACAGTACGGACATTGCAATTTATTGCCCTGCAGTCCTCATCAGTGGAGGTTCTAGACCCTTTCAACTGGGGGGGCCAAGCTGGGGCCAGTTGTACTGTTAGAGGGGCCAGTTACATTAGACGTTATTGTTGTCATATCGTTTTCTTCACTTCATCGCAGGCATTAGTAGGCAAAAGACCATGTCCCTCTAGTAAATGTGTGGGTTTAATTAGTGTTCCACGTTGCCACTGTCTAATAACGGATGTAAAAAAAGACCAATAGCAAAAATTTGTTATGCAAAAATTATTTCATACTCCACATTTAGGGGGGCCACAAGGGGGTCAAAAATTGTTGTCACAGGGGCCCCCCCCCCAGAACCGCCAGTGGTCCTCATGCCTCCTTGCAGCATGCCTAATGTACGTTCACGCAGATGAGCAGGGACCCTGGGCATTTTTCTTTTGGTGTTTTTCAGAGTCAGTAGAAAGGCCTCTTTAGTATCCTAAGTTTTTATAACTGTGACCTTAATTGCCTACTGTCTGTAAGTTGTTAGTGTCTTAACGACCGTTCCACAGGTGCATGTTCATTAATTGTTTATGGTTCATTGAACAAGCATGGGAAACAGTGTTTAAACCCTTTACAATGAATATATGTGTAGTTTTTTAGATTTTTAGGAATTCTCTTTGAAAGACAGGGTCCTGAAAAAGGGACGTTTCTTTTTTTGCTGAGTTTACATGCGTTCATACAAGTCCATATACTGTATTTGTATGGGCATATACAGTACACACATCTATTGGAATACACTGACTGGTTCCCATATCTTTCTTGCCTCTCCCCTACTACTCCACAAAGGTCTGGATCTCTCCTGATACCTTCTCATGTTTCCTAGGTGGATTTATTTATATTCTTTAGGAGCATTCGGATCTGTGCATCAGGGGTCAGGAGTGTGGAGCATGCCGATTTTCTAAACACAGTAGAAGGTGTGTGTTAGGAACCATGTGCTAGTGATTTTTCCCCTCTCCTATGTGTGCTGGGCCGGGATGACAGGTTCAGATGTTTGGACTGCCCGGTGCCGGCACCGCTCATGTCGGACAGGGACTCAGAGACATGATTGGTTGTGATGCGTGTTGATGAAAAGACGTCATGCTGGTTGCTGATTGGCTGCTGTCCCCCTAACCTTCCCTCAGACAGAGGGAAGGTTATCCAGAGGACAGCCCCATGGGCCCCAACCAGGGGAGTAAGCACAGCCTGGTGGAGATTATATATTTTATAATAATCTGAAAATACAATGTGCATTAATACACATAGCTTATCATTCTGAGAGCGGATGCAATATCAAGATTTAAACTGAGCGTCTCGTCCTGGGTAAACGTAATGGACTCCATGGACTCCATTGTTGCAATGGATTTTTATCAGCCATATTTTATCAGCCATATTTTTCTCATACTGGTGCATGTTTATTTTATAGGCCATAGTTGAGGTAATGGTCAACCTATGAGATGTGGTTGTCAGGCTTGCGACTGGTCAGAGCAGGTGCAGATTCCTAGTAGTGAGGACCCCTGGTTCAGGGTGTGTCTGGATGTGTCTGGCCCCTTTCTTCCAGACGGGGATGAAGGTTTCACACAGGACCTTCTGTCCATGGCCATCACTCTGCTAATCTCTATGAAACTAACTCCTCCGGACAGACAGACATTCCACTGGGGTTTCGTCATAGTGGTGGAGTGAGGGCGTAGGGTTAGGCAGTTCCTTAATATCTTCAAATCCCTGTGGATGTTCCTGAAGGTGTTTGATTAGGGAATGTTACAGTGTAGTTGTATATTGTAATATGGGAGTGATATGACTGAAGTGAATCAACGTTCTCCTGGCGATACGCAGACGTTCCGCGTTGGGTTATGAGCCGTATCAATCACCGCTCAATGAGCCGAGGAGAAAAGGTGTGAACAGCACGCTCTCCGCTAGCACGGCCTACATAGCACTATAACTATCTATCCTCATACCCTACTGCACACCACCAACTTTACACTGAAAACAACAACACCTCCACCCTCCATACACCACACACCATCAGCCTCATACCCTCGGCACCATTACACGCCACAAACCTTCATCATCCTCGCATAACACAAACCTGCCATACTACAGTATACTAACCATCCATACACTTCATGCATCATCAGCAGCCTACACCCCAACACAAGCCTGTGCTAGAAATCAGTATTAGGTTACTGTAAGGTGTCACCCTGCTTCATGTTCCATATGTAGTTCCAGAAGGTGGCACTGTCTCAAAAAGCATTAGGTTTGTTCCATTAGTTCCACATGTCACTGCATCACAAACTGCTTTGGTGAGAAAATAATTAGACCCAAAAAGTAATTAAAAAGTAACAGTATTGACATGAATGCCTTGTAAACTTGTGATTTTGTACTTGTATTTCAACAGTACTCTGATTTATGTTACCAAAGTTTGCGTGGGAGAAGTTTCAACAAATGCCTGGTCTTCGTCGTGGCAGTGGATTTGTCCTTTTAATTCAGCACCTGAGAAACAATGAATTTGCACATGTCATAATATGATGTTCATTTCTACCTTGTGTTACTTACTCCATGTTCTGACAATACTACACACCATCCAAATCATAGTAACATAAGGTGTACCTTCTACTGTTTGTAGGCAGAACATAGCTAATGGCCTGAACGTTTCCAATGACAGTTTAGACTGAGGTCCAAACAGTAAACTGGTAAACTTTATGGGTCTCTGACTGGTCCACAGTATCTGGATGAGTGGCCATTAAACCATCTCTCAGTAAGAGAAGCCCTAGAGGTTCAGTCTCATTAAATCTCCTTCAGAAAGAAGTCATTTTGAGAGGGCATATGTTTAAAACCTAGTTTACTTGCTGGTGCAACAAGCATAGAGGCCTGATTTGTCGGCCGGGACATTTCGGCGATGAATCATTTATAGAGATTATTTATGAGACCGGAGCTCAAACAGAGTTTTAGTATTTCTGTTTTATGGCACCTGCAACCGGAGAAGGCCCAGTGTGCAGCCGTCTGCCCTGACCTCACTGGAGCTAGTGACTACTGTAGATGTATCCTTCTGGGTTGTGTTTGTAGACCAACAGTACTCTGGCACCAGTGTTGTGAGCTTATAAGGATGAGAATAACTCTCTTGAACATGTGTTGAACATGTTGGGTTTGATGTGAACAGCTCTCTACTGTTATCAAGGTCCAAAGTATTGTTTAGAGTTATATAGTATTACATGAAGGTGAGAAAGCAAAGTAACCGTTTGTAGGACCAGTGAAATGTTTCTGTAACCACCTGCAGATGGCAGTAGTAGGTAACTCACCAGGAGGACATACAGCGGTAATGTGCTGTAGAATTAGACAACATTAGAGGATAGTTGGACTTCTTCATAGTTTTCTAAGGGGTTACGATAATTACAGATTTCCTGTTCATACCAAGAGGTTACGTTACACGAGTTCAGCAGTGGTAGTCTAACAAGGTGAGTCAAACTAGCGAGGTGTGTTGTTGGTGACACTTTAGTGTTGTTCCATAGTATTTTATTATTAGAGGTGAGGTGATGACACGCCAAACATTGGGTCTATATCCCCATGGATAGGGCCCAAATGGAACCCTATTCCCTTTATAGGGCATTCATTTTGATCAGGGCCCATAAGGTTCTGACAAAAGTAGTGCACTATATACAGGTATAGGATCTTAATTTGAGCCAGATTGCTACAGCAGGAAAATAATCCTGCAGGAACAGGAAATGTATGGATTATAAATAATGGATTTTTTTTTAAAGTCAAGTCATTTTAAAAGTGGAAATTACAAACTTTAGATGCCTTTTTCAACCTTTAGTACACTACAAGTTTGCATTTCCTGTTGTGCAGGAAAATTCTCAGCAACAAAAGAGTAATCAAATTAAAATCCTACACCTGAATGGAATAGGGTGCCATTTGGGACTCAGCACAAGGATGGAGGTCTACTTCCAAAGGAGAATATATAAGTGTAACATATCATAGAGATAAGCATGGGAAAATGGCAGACATCATCATTGTCTTCAGACAATAGTAACGGCAGGACACCTGAGGCACAATATTCCCAAACCGTCTGAAGGACCTTATATTGTGGAGATGCATTTCTCTTTCAATAACTGCAGGAAACTAGAAAGAATCAATGGGAAACCTAGCCCAGTGAAACTGTAAACCACACAATACGTGTCTGTGGCTGTGACAGGGGAACAACCCTTACTCAAACACTAGACAAGCAAGATGCTTAGAAGCTGAGGAAAGGAGGACAAGAGAAAGAAATGGGCTAACTGATAAAACACACCATCACTTGTGTTCTAGCTAAGCTACAAACACACCATCACTTGTGTCTGTTTAAATTAATCAAATCCACAGGGAAAGGTTTTCTTAAGCTTGTTTGTGATTAAGCCCATAAATAAGAAACAAAAATGCAGCCATGAAAAGCAGAATTGGGTCGTTCCACCAATTCAGTGCCTTTTGAGATGTGTAACTTTGTAATTTTACCATTCTGTCATAAAATAGCA
Organism: Brachymystax lenok tsinlingensis; assembly: GCA_030435695.1. Taxonomy (NCBI): domain Eukaryota; kingdom Metazoa; phylum Chordata; class Actinopteri; order Salmoniformes; family Salmonidae; genus Brachymystax; species Brachymystax lenok. The sequence continues at coordinate 27,081,552 of CM059791.1, forward strand.
CCTGTTCAACTTAATAAAAAAATAATCCCCTATCAAGATGACCACAGTAAGTGTCTATTAAGTGCCAAAAAAAGAACCAGGGTTGACTGTAACAGGGTTGACAATTTCATCTTAAATCAGCCTTAAATCCCCTTGTGACAACCAAACATTTGTTTTATTGTTCAAACCTGTCTATCTATTTGTTTACCTTTACTTAACTAGACAAGTCAGTTAAGAACAAATTCTCATTTACAATGACGGCCTACCCCAGCCAAACCCTAACGACACTGGGCCAATGGTGCGCCACCCTATGGTACTCCCATTCATGGCCGGTTGTGATACAGCCTGGAATTGAACCAGGGTCTGTAATGATGCCTTTAGCACTGAGATGCAGTTCCTTAGACAGTGCATTGAATTTGGACACTTTAGCAAGTCTTTACTCATATTAAAAGTCGGATTTATTGAATTATCCATGTGGTCTATATTAAAAGAAACTTCCTTAAACAGGCTTTTAAAATTCCGGCATTTCGTGGAACGACACCATCCTTCATACCTTTTGTATTTTCCACTCTTTCGGCTTTTAACCATGTTAGGAGTCATGTTTGTTCAATCTTCTTCAAACGCTCAGAAAATCCAACTGATTCTTTCCCCAAATAAGATAAAAGGGCTAAGTGTTATGGACTGAGTGGGGGGGATCTGGTAAAAGTTTAACGCAGATAAAGTTTACTGATTATACCTGCTGCATGCCAACAGATGTTGTTGTAGGGATTTATCAAATACATCTTTAGCTCTTCTGATGGGAAACCAGTCTGTAAAAAGTTTTTACAATATGGACATACAAAAATATGGTCGTACCAGTTGAATTACTTTTTTACTCCTTCTTCGTAAGCTGTCTCCCATTTGCTATGACATCACTAAGCAGATCAGTAAATGTTACCATTTGTGTGCTATGTCCATCCAAGTGAACATACTCAACTCAAGGTATTGTACAAAACTACCCATTCTGATGACATGATAAATATGGAGTGCAAAAAAGGATACAGTATACGGTTGCAGTCTAGTCTGTTGGAACAGAAAGGGTATACTCTTCTTCATCCCCAGTGTGTGTGCCTGTGCATGTGTGTACCCGCGTGTGTGTAACCCATAGCTAAATGACACAGAGGATTGTTTCCAGGAGGTCGTAATGAAACACAGATAGTTTCATTGCAGCGTAAACTAATAAAGTGAGACAAACAACGTCTCACGAACCTAATCAAACCTGACGACAAGTGACAGGCGAGTATTAGCTGCATTTCACAAAATGTTACTCCTGAGCAGGGCTAAACGTCACATTTGAAAGGCCCGGGAGTCCTTTATGGAAGCAATTATTCTGTGTGGCCGTTGCCCTGCAGGACCCTGACAGAGACACAAGGTCAGAGGTCAACCAGACCATTAGCAGCTTCATTACAGGGCTTCACTTCACATTTCCATGCCACAGACAGAACAGCACCGTTACCGTGGTAGCAGAAACAGGTACAGCCAAATAGGAGTCTCTATAGCGATGCAATAGAAGCACCACTGTAGCTTTATAGAACTGCACTGTGTGCGTGTGTGTGCGTGTGTGTGGGTGCATGTGTGTGCACGTGTGTGTATACATGTGTGTTCCTAAAGAGCCTTAGCTGCTAAGAAGTCTTTCTAACAGCTAAACATACTCCTGACTGAAAGTGTTCATAATCTGCTAAGTGATCATAATCTATTAAAAGTGATTATAATCTATTAAAAGTGATCATAATCTACTAAAAGTGACCATAATCTATTAAAAGTGATCATAGTCTATTAAAAGTGATCATAATCTGCTAAAAGTAATCATCATCTATTAAAAGTGATCATAATCTATTAAAAGTTATCATAATCTGCTAAAAGTAATCATAATCTGCTCAAAGTGATCATAATCCAATAAAAATGATCATAATCTATTAAAAGTGATCATAATCTACTAAAAGTGATCATACTCTATTAAAAGTGATCATAAGCTACTAAAAGTGATCATAATCTATTAAAAGTGATCATAATCTATTAAAAGTGATCATAATCTGCTAAAAGTAATCATAATCTGCGAAAAGTGATCATAATCTGCTAAAAGTAATCATAATCTGCGAAAAGTGATCATAATCTAATAAAAATTATCATAATCTACTAAAAGTGGTCATAATCTATCAAAAATGATCATAATCTACTAAAAGTGATCATAATCTACGAAAAGTAATCATAATCTCCTAAAAGTGATCATAATCTGCTAAAAGTAATCATAATCTGCGAAAAGTGATCATAATCTAATAAAAATGATCATAAGCTATTAAAAGTGATCATAATCTACTAAAAGTAATCGTAATCTATTAAAAGTGATTATAGACTACTAAAAGCGATCATAATCTACGAAAAGTAATCATAATCTACTAAAAGTGATCATAATATATTAAAAGTGATCATAATCTACTAAAAGTAATCATAATCTGCGAAAAGTGATCATAATCTAATAACATTTATTATAATCTATTAAAAGTGATCATAATCTATTAAAAGTGATTATAGTCTACTAAAAGTGATCATAATCTATGAAAAGTCATCATAATCTCCTAAAAGTGATCATAATCTACGAAAAGTAATCATAATCTCCTAAAAGTGATCGTAATCTATTAAAAGTGATTATAGTCTACTAAAAGTGATCATAATCTACGAAAGGTGATCATAATCTACGAAAAAGTAATCATAATCTCCTCAAAGTTATCATAATCTATTAAAAGTGATTATAGACTACTAAAAGCGATCATAATCTACGAAAAGTAATCATAAACTACTAAAAGCGATCATAATCTACGAAAAGTAATCATAATCTACTAAAAGTGATCATAATATATTAAAAGTGATCATACTCTACTAAAAGTGATCATAATATATTAAAAGTGATCATACTCTACTAAAAGTGTTCACACTCTACTAAAAGTGATCACAATATATTAAAAGTGATCATACTCTACTAAAAGTGATCATAATCTACTAAAAGTGATCATACTCTACTCTGAGATTTTTGCTCTTCCTCTAAAGGTCAGATTATTTGCTTGGTTGGTTAATAAGGGGAGGGATTGTTGCAGTTCAGCCATCCGTTGTTGTTAGGGTATTATCACCACAGTTTCGATCAACATCTTTACACGCTAACACACACACAATGCACATACAATGGACACACACATGCACATACCGCACCCTAGTAGATGGTGGGGGGTGGCTTGTAACTCTAATAGCCCTTCCTTTGGGGGCTCTTTTAATCGTTGGGTGATCGTCTCCATGACCAGTGTGTCACAGTCAATAAAGGCACATTAGAGAAGACAGGAGGTGAGAGGTGAGGGGGCCAACACAGGGGGTTAGGACCTCAGTGTGGAGACAATGTAAACCACCCGGCCCTCCCTTTCTAGAGAGGCAGTCTTCTTCTATCTGGGCTCTATGGAAGACTGGCTGTCACTGTGGGCCATTGTGTGTCAGGGGAATGACTCATTCTCTTACTCAACCAACAACTTATAAGGATCCCAGGATATCAACAGACTGGGGAAAAAACACTTGGGTCTGCTCAAGTGTGTGTGTGTGTGTGTGTGTGTGTGTGTGTGTGTGTGTGTGTGTGTGTGTGTGTGTGTGTGTGTGTGTGTGTGTGTGTGTGTGTGTGTGTGTGTGTGTGTGTGTGTGTGTGTGTGTGTGTGTGTGTGTGTGTGTGTGTGTGCATTGTAGCAAAGTAGGCCCTATGTGCTGTAGATTAAGATGTGGCAATTGAATAATGAAATTGCCCATACCCTTGATTCCAATAACCCTGTTTAAACACCCTAGGTAATTCTTCATCAGATATCATTTACCTCTGCATGTAATTTCTCTAATGCTTATAGTTAAAAAAATAACAAGAGCTGTAAAGCAGAAAACAAGCCAAGCGGAGATTTAATTTGGCTCATATTTTAGAGTGCATGATTACAGATGTTTATTTGATAAAACTTGTTTAAAACATGCTGTCAATTATAGCCATAACATCCTCAGTAACCCATGGTAACCCAGGGTCTCTCAGGGTTGCGATCAAGCCTTGATAACCCTGTTCTGTTCTGTGATTGGTCCCCTCCTCTCCACTCCTGACAGTCAGCCCTAGTGTCTGTAATGTAGACCACCAGGAGAGACCTGATGCCCTCACAGTGACCCCCTCCACCCCGCTGCAATGACCTCCAGTCACCCACCACGTGGACTGTCCGTCTGTCTGTCCGTCCCGCCAAACCAGCAACATATCTAACAGTAATAATCTAATGCTCAGCTAACTATCAAATAAAAGGTCATGTTCATTTGAACCCAAAACACTGATCCTTGCAGTTAGCTGTGCTGAGATGCTCCTCCCTCTGTGTGTGAGTACTGGTCCCTGATGTGGGCCTTGACCTGATCCTCTCTTTATATACATCAGGTTGGTTTTATGGGCCCCTGGCTGAGTACAGCTTACCCATTTGCCAAGACAGACCAATCATGCCTCTCCCTGGGGTTAAACCTGGATCTTGTCTTTCCCCAGGTCTACATATTATTTACAAAAAAATGCACGTTTCCCACCCAAAAGTTAATTCCTCTCATGTTTACTTTCTAAATACTGTGTTCCTATTACGATGGTACAGTATATCATGATTCCTGTTCTAAGCTTATCAACAAGTCTGACTGGGCCTGGCCATGCAGCTAGAGAATCACCAAGTGTAGCCAGCACAGGAGGTTGGTGTTACCTTAATTGGGGAGGATGGGCTCATTGTAATGGCTGGAGCGGAATAGGGTGGAATGATATCAAATACATCATACATGGTTTCCATGTGTTTTATGCCATTCCATTCGCTCCGTTCCAGCCATTATTATGATCAGTCCTCCCTTCAGCAGCCTCCACTGGTAGCCAGTATATCACCAGCTTGGGTGCAGCTCACGCATCTAACCTTGGGCCTCACTGTGAAGCTAGTCTCACCAGACTGGGCCTCACAGTGCAGCTATTGAGTTGGCCAATTAGTGCCGAGAGTGAATACGGGGAGCCACAATCTCAGGTTAAGTCCTTACCCTTGCATGGCCTCCGGTTTTAGAACCAAACTGCCAAAGTAATTTATGATCTTGTTAAGAGAAACATTGCCCAGGAGCTCTAGGACCGCGTTCCTGGTCCCAACGCCGGTGCAATATTTCACGATTATCAGGGTATTCCAGATGGTGTTTTAAAACACCTCATATTACCGAGTGTTCTTTCTCTCTCTTTCTTTGCCTCTTTCTTTTTCACTTTCTCTCTGCGGTGGGTCACAATGTGACTCATGTTGAATAGATGGTATTTTCTTCCAAAAACCTAACTGGCGTGTAAGGTCCATAAATGCGCAGTGAATTGCCATAAGGATGTAGGATGTAACGCTCCTTAAGTCAAAGAGTTGGCCCAAACTGCAGGAACTGAGGCTCTTAGAGGCACGGTGAAGGGACCTAGCCACAATGTATGGGGCCCCTATACGCACAGCAAGAGGCCTGAGGAGTAAAAGACCATAAAGACACAATGAAGGACGCTATAGTCCCTAATGTCTGTGAGAAAGACCACTCACCATCCTTATTTACCAAGGACTATGATTTTAAATATCAAATCAACAGAGTTCTTTATACATCTATAAGTTCTGCTGTTTATACCTCTCGGCACTCTGAGTGAGATGCATGTGGAGAAGAAAGTGGTGCCAATACAAGGTTGATTTTATTTTTCTAAATGATGATGGGAGGAAAAAAGTCACAAATGGAAAACTCAAAACAGTGTTTCTCAGAGAAGTGTTTTATTGGCCAGTCTTCGTCGCAGCGTGTAATTCTGCTGTTGACTTTAGCTGGCTCTAGCGGAGCTGCAGTTAGACCCAGTCAATGGCACTGTTCAGACCCTCTACATCACTGTCTCAGGAGAGCTGTGACTACCTCTTAAAACTGCTCATAAACTGCCGCAAACAGAGACTGCTATGCCATACCCCAATATACAGCACCTCAATGCACAGAACAATACATATAACACCAGCAATGCTATTTACCTGAATACATTACATTTCACTCTGTTGTATAGACAGGGTGAGATTTGTATCTTGAGCAGACAGATTTAAGACAGATATCTCCAGTATTGCCAAAGTAGTCCAGTAAGTTAGCCCTTAAATGTAATCTTAAAACCATTTTTCAGATTACTGACTATCTCCCTGCAAAGTGGAAAGTTTAGAAGTTAATAATATATAATAGAGTTTTGAAGTAAGTTAAATTATACAAAACCACAGAAATGTGAGATATTAGCATGATTTAGAATAAGAGGAGATTGACATCTTGCATATAGCTACACTGTAATGAGCTGAGGTCATAGGGGCTGAGCTATAGAGTTAGACTTAACAGTGTGAAACGAGCAGAGTTTAATCCTGAACCATTATCTACAATAAGAACGTTCAGCTATACAGGCCCCAGTCACCAGTCAGTCATCTGGTTGGCATGGAATCTGTTTTGGTGTTTTTGAAAGCAGGTTTTAATTGTAACAATCTGAGTGGGGGGTGATCAGAAAGCCTGAGATCTATTAAGCAGATGGATTCCCATCGGAACTCTACAGCAACGGGGCTTTTAGGCCTTGATTCCCAGCGGAATGCCATAGAAATCCAGAACAAATTCGGGGGAGAAACATCCCTCGTTCGCCTTCAAAATTTGTTCAATTAAGAAATGCCCTGGTGGAAAAGAGATCCCAATCAAATGGACTACCAGCCCACCAGACAAAAGGGGTCAAAGGTTTTTGTTTTAGGGTGTGAATGGATGGTGGGTGACGGAGGGACGGAGACAGAGCAGCATTTAAGGTCCCACAAAGCTGGTGCTTTTAAATAAACAGGGTTACGTCCTCCTCCTTTGGGCCCAATGTAGTCCATCAAAGAACATGGTAATGCCCAGCTCAATGGACGCAAGGACTCCCAAACTCCCACCTTTTCACTTTGTGTGAAAGAATGTGACATAAAAAACACATCCTCCCCCCATGAAAAACAGATATAAATTGAGCTTTAAATATTTTCTGCGCTGGTTACAGCTTTTAGTCATCAAGGCGGTTGCCAAGTGGACCGTTTTGTAGCATGCAGCAGATGTCAATATCTATGTTTGTGTTTGGAGTTAATGTTTGGAGTTCATTTCCCCTAAGGTGACACTAACATTTAAATAATGAAAGCAATCAATATGAAATGGGAAGGTGCTAAAGAAGGCCAAACAACATGAAAACTTGTCCCACTCTCTAGAGCCCGATCATCCAGCGAGGTCAGATGTTTACCATGCTTCTGGAATCGTTTTATACTGTATTATCTCTATCTAACACACACAGGCATGGGTAAATGTTAACTGTACACCCATTTGTCTTACTATAAACTGTCAAGCAGTTGGACGTGCATTGAGCATGCATTCTTCATCACATGGAATAGCATGGGAAAGTAATTTTCACGTCTCATGTATTGTCTCTGTAGTCTTGTAGAAGCTTTTATATGTTTCCTTTGGCTTGGTGGCAGAAGTGAAATGCTACACTGGTTAGTGTTTGTGTCTAAAGGGCGGCTGAAGTTTCCGATTTAGCTTAGGTTTAAATTCTCCTCATTAAGAAATGCGACTGAGAATGAGATTTGGGTCTTGGAGGCGTGCTTTGATATGGGTGTCTCTTGTGTTCGAATGTGGGAAGCTTTTGTACTTTCACTCTGCCAAAACAGTACACAGTTACATTCACACACCTTTCCAGATAACTTCAAACAGTCTAACCAGGTCTTGGGTCTGGAAGTAGCCTAGACTAGCTAACAAGCTAGCCAACTTCTTTCAGCAATTAACTTCAGCCAGCTGGTGTGCGATCTTGGCAAAGTTTGTTTGACTTTGGATAGTCCAGCTCTGTGGCTTGTTAGGGACCATCAATAAATTACACAATTTAAATGAGACAATATTGTCATGTTGCACATATTTTAGTTGTCTCATTAAATGCTTTCAACATTTGTATATATATTTTTTTTAAATGTATACAGTAGTTGGTTTAAAGTTTTTAAGTAATAGAAATTTGGAGCTATTGACATTTAAAAATAATGTCCTACGTACATAGCATAATTTACTGATGGTCCCCAACTAGCCCCATAGGGATATCAAATGTCAAACAAAATTGACCATGGGCATTATGATTGGGTCAGGTGTAGCTGGGTCGGGTACTTGGGTGCTGCCAGCTGTGGGCATGTGGGCAGGATTGAAATAAACCCAACACTAGGACGGTACCCTTCATTTCTGTGACATAATTTTTTTTCTGCATTGTCTTGCAAATCTCTGTTTTGATTGAGACTGACTTTATGATACATTTTGACACTAGAATAAATGTTTCTGACTAATATTGCAGACATATGGGCTTTTCTACCAGATAAGCTGTTTATTGCCTTAATTTGCTCTTTTAATCGTTACCCACTCTAGACCTGAGACTCAAAATACAGGAAAAAATAGGTCCGGTACCCTTTATCCATTTTAAATGGAGGGTCCCAGTGGAACTCTAACTGGCACAGGCAGGGAGCAATGAGCAATAGAAAATGAGAAGATATGCCTGAGTGAATATCATTGGCACCACTCATCATTTATGTGTCTTTAGTGGTCCTGTATGAACTGGCATCTCGCTGCTGTATGTTTTGGGAACACACACACACAGGGAAAGTAGCTCATGTTTTCACTGGAATCACAAAGAGTTCTGATCTGAACAACCCTTAGTAAGAGGCAGGTGTTACCCAGAACCCCACCACACAGACGCAACATAACCACTCTGCAAGCGTCGCCTTTCAAATTGCTATTAATTTTACAAGAGCCCAGGGGCCACTAGACTGGTGCGTATGAAAGCACTACTCCGGTTCTGGAGCTCTGGTGCTGCGGCATCCAGGCCTGGCCACTCTCCACGGAACCCGAGCCCCATGCTTGCATGCCTGGGTAAACAGTTCCCAACCCCGGGGGCGGCAGCGAGGCGAGGTGGAGCCCGGAGCCCCTCGCTGCTCTGCTCTCTTTCCAGCTGAGCTAGGGGCTAGCGTTAGCGCTGGGGGATACTTACGCTCAGACACCAACTCAATTAGCAGCCATTTACCGTCACGCTCGCCTCAGTGCCGTGCGGGGAGGCTCACTTGGCCTTCCGCCGCACCTTTCCACTCTCTGCAAATACATAGTTATGGACAAGCAAGGGAGTCAGAGGGAATCATATTTTACAACACGGTCTGCAAATTGGCTGAAGGGTTGTATTTGGAGGAATGGCTTGGTGTAGAGAGTTATGACTTCATATTCAGTGTCAGAGGGAGTGTGTAACTACTGCTCATAAATAAGAATACAGCACACACTCATCACTTTTGCTCTCTCTCCCTCTCTCTCTCTCTCTCTCTCCTTTCTCTCTCCCTCAGAAGATATCTCGCTCACACTGGATGTGATCCCTTTCTTCCCCTGCATAAATGATTAAAGCTCTCATTGGTGTTAGCTGATATGGCTGTAGTGGAGAAGCTCTTCCTGTAAAGAAGGAGGGAGAGTGACCGAGAGGGAAGAGGAGACAGGAGATGGGCAGAGAGAGGAGAATAGCCAGCCAGTGAGAGAGATGCAGGGGAAAAACAGAGTGAGGGGGGAAAGAGAGACATGGAAACCGAGAGGGACGGGAAAGAATGGAGAAAATGATAGAGGCGAGAAAAAGTGATGGTTGTGGTGAGAAGGTGAAGGAGAGAGGGAAAAATGAGGTAGCTTTCTCTTCTTCATCCCACTCCACAAAATGCAGTCCATTATTTATCCAGAGGTGTTAAAATGCACTTCAATATGGTTGTTTCTAGTAACACTTACCAGTGAAGAAGTCTAGTAAAGCCCCCTCAGATAATCAAATCAAAAAGTTGATTTAATTTTCACAGTGAAAGTGAACATAAAGGAGATGTTGGAGGTGATGATGATGATAACATGAATCCTACACTAATGTGCCTGATATTTCTCACACCGCATGGTTCCCTATGTCTTTCTTGGAATTCTGGAAGTTAGAATCCATCCCCTCTGCTGTCATCTGGAGCAGAGCTCTGGGGGCGTGACCCAGACCTCAGAGGCCATGACCCAGGCATGTGACATGCTTCTATCTTGTCACCATTATATCCTTCATCTTCTCTCCAGGCTCAACCATCCCCATCACAATCATTGTGTGTGACTGCAGTATGTTTCATGCAAAGGGCCGTGGCCTAGAAATCAGTTATAATCCTCTGTTGAAATCTATGACTACGAACAGCTATATGCACAACTCTTCCCCTTATAAGTGCTATTCAAGGACCTGCTCCCTTTGAACATATGCAGGTTTGTTCACTAAACAGGGAGGTCTGGCTGGCTGGCTCACAAAGGTAAACCACGGTTTATTTGTTGCCCTGTCATAAATATCCTGAACACTTGTCTAAATAGCGGCTGGTGAACTTTGCCGAGTTCTGCATGTATGCTGCTGCTGCTGCGTGTGTTTTCTGACCATTAGAGTAGGGGTTCACAGGGTAATTAACATGAGTACACTACTGCAGCACATTGGTTACATGTAAATCATTAATGAAGCCAATGAAATGGCTTCAGGTGCACTGGCAGCGGTTGATCATTGGCTTGGACTCCCACCTGTTGTCATTGGCACTGTTAGTGTATTTATCTTGGTGCCCCTGTCCTGAAACACCCGAGCAGTAACCACCTGCCCCTGTTCAACCTGGTCTCAGAGCATTTTATATTATTCTGTATGTAAATCCGAGACACTCCTTTAGTAAGATTTGTTACGTTTTATATGGTACAGTGGGGGAAAAAAGTATTTAGTCAGCCACCAATTGTGCAAGTTCTCTCACTTAAAAAGATGAGAGAGGCCTGTAATTTTCATCATAGGTACACTTCAACTATGACAGACAAAATGAGGAAAAAAAATCCAGAAAATCACATTGTAGGATTTTTAATGAATTTATTTGCAAATTATGGTGGAAAATAAGTATTTGGCCACATACAAACAAGCAAGATTTCTGGCTCTCACAGACCTGTAACCTCTTCTTTAAGAGGCTCCTCTGTCCTCCACTCATTACCTGTATTAATGGCACCTGTTTGAACTTGTTATCAGTATAAAAGACACCTGTCCACAACCTCAAACAGTCACACTCCAAACTCCACTATGGCTAAGACCAAAGAGCTGTCAAAGGACACCAGAAACAAAATTGTAGACCTGCACCAGGTTGGGAAGACTGAATCTGCAATAGGTAAGCAGCTTGGTTTGAAGAAATCAACTGTGGGAGCAATTATTAGGAAATGGAAGACATACAAGACCACTGATAATCTTCCTCGATCTGGGGCTCCACGCAAGATCTCACCCCGTGGGGTCAAAATGATCACAAGAACGGTGAGCAAAAATCCCAGAACCACACGGGGGGACCTAGTGAATGACCTGCAGAGAGCTGGGACCAAAGTAACAAAGCCTACCATCAGTAACACACTACGCCGCCAGGGACTCAAATCCTGCAGTGCCAGACGTGTCCCCCTGCTTAAGCCAGTACATGTTCAGGCCCGTCTAAAGTTTGCTAGAGAGCATTTGGATGATCCAGATGAGGATTGGGAGAATGTCAGATGAAACCAAAATATAACTTTTTGGTAAAAACTCAAAGACAAAGAATGCCGAGTTGCATCCAAAGAACACCATACCTACTGTGAAGCATGGGGGTGGAAACATCATGCTTTGGGGCTGTTTTTCTGCAAAGGGACCAGGACGACTGATCCGTGTAAAGGAAAGAATGAATGGGGCCATGTATCGTGAGATTTTGAGTGAAAACCTCCTTCCATCAGCAAGGGCATTGAAGATGAAACGTGGCTGGGTCTTTCAGCATGACAATGATCCCAAACACACCGCCCGGGCAACGAAGGAGTGGCTTCAGAAGAAGCATTTCAAGGTCCTGGAGTGGCCTAGCCAGTCTCCAGATCTCAACCCCATAGAAAATCTTTGAAAGTCCGTGTTGCCCAGCGGCAGCCCCAAAACATCACTGCTCTAGAGGAGATCTGCATGGAGGAATGGGCCAAAATACCAGCAACAGTGTGTGAAAACCTTGTGAAGACTTACAGAAAACGTTTGACCTCTGTCATTGTTAACAAAGGGTAAATAACAAAGTATTGAGATAAACTTTTGTTATTGACCAAATACTTATTTTCCACCATAATTTGCAAATAAATTCATAAAAAATCCTACAATGTGATTTTCTGGATTTCTTTTCCTCATTTTGTCTGTCATAGTTGAAGTGTACCTATGATGAAAATTACAGGCCTCTCTCATCTTTTTAAGTGAGAGAACTTGCACAATTGGTGGCTGACTAAATACTTTTTTTCCCCACTGTATGTATTTACAGGGCTCCCGAGTGGCGTAACGGTCTAAGGCACTGCAACTCAGTGCTAGAGGCGTCACTACAGTCCCTGCTTTGAATCCAGGCTGTATCACATCCAGCCGTGATTGGGAGTCCCCTAGAGCAGCACACAATTGGCCCAGCGTCGTCTGGGTTTGGTCGGGGTAGGCCGACATTGTAAGTGAGAACTTGTTCTTAAATGACTTGTCTAGTTAAATAAAGGTTCAATAAAATATTTGTGGATGTCTATCCATTTCATATGATATTTTACAAATTACAATTCATATGATATGTTACGAATTTGCAAAACTTATACGCTACAAATTTGCAAAATGTGCAACATGTTCTGTGCAAATAGGTAGCTAAAATGCTAAAGATGTCCGCGTTATACACCCACCCATCCACCGTCCTTTCATTTTTGCCTTAAGTAATGTTCTGTGTTACGGAACCATACCAAATGTAACATATCATACTCATTTTAGGGTCACAGATATACATTTACTATGTTACGTCTACTTTATGAGACCAGGCTGCCCTGTTTCCCTGGAGAGCTGAGACGGAGGTATGTCTGGGTCTGCCTCTTTGAACAAGGATATATGGAGAATGATCCACAAAACTGTGATATTTCTGTTTACACATATAGTAGGCCTATGTGTAACACGTTAGCATCACTCACCTTTTGAATCAGCAAATTCAAAGTCTTCCACACCTCACACACACATCATGTTTGCAAAGCAACCTCATTAAAACATGACTTTGTCCTGCTCTGCTCCTGTAATAAATGGTGTTTATCCCTGAAGGAGAACGTCACATTAGTCTCATCATATTTTCTCCCCCTCTGGAAGGACAAGCGTTCTGCACTCACAACCTCGTCTAAGCCTTAATGCATTGTTTTATAAATAGCAACACAAATAAATTGTTGATCGTGATTAGCAATGGCAATGACTGAGGGCCCATGATACCAATGACCCAGCAGCTGTATGTTATGTAAGTCCAGAGACAGAGGCACACCCTCCTGTAGAAGGAACACGCTACAGGAGAGGGCACTCCCTTGCCCAGGTCACTCTTAGGCTCCTCTCCTCCGGCCTCATGGTACTGTAGGGGAGAGAGGGGTATGTTGAGAATTTTTTTACATTCAGCATCAATACATCAAGGGAAATATAGTATTGTTTCTAACAAAGATATAAACTCAGCAAAAAAAGAAACGTCCCTTTTTCAGGACCCTGTCTTTCAAAGATAATTCCTACAAATCCAAATAACTTCAGATCTTCATTGTAAAGGGTTTAAACACTGTTTCCCATGCATATTCAATGACCCATAAACAATTCATGAACATGCACCTGTGGAACGGTCGTTAAGACACTAACAGCTTACAGACTGTAGGCAATTAAGGTCACAGTAATGAAAACTTAGGACACTAAAGAGGCCTTTCTACTGACTCAGGGTCCCAGGGTCCCTGCTCATCTGCGTGAACGTGCCTTAGGCATGCTGCAAGGGGGCATGAGGACTGCAGATGTGGCCAGGGCAATAAATTGCAATGTCCGTACTGTGAGATGCCTAAGACAGCACTACAGGGAGACAGGACGGACAGCTGATCGTCCTCGCAGTGGCAGACCACGTGTAACACCTGCACAGGATCGGTACATCCGAACATCACACCTGCGGGAAAGGTACAGGATGGCAACCACAACTGCCCGAGTTACACCAGGAGCGCACAATCCCTCCATCAGTGCTCAGACTGTCCGCAATAGGCTGAGAGAGGCTGGACTGAGGGCTTGTAGGCCTGTTGTACGGCAAGTCCTCCCCAGACATCACAGGCAACAATGTCGCCTATGGGCACAAACCCACCGTCGCTGGACCAGACAGGACTGGCAAAAAGTGCTCTTCTCTGACGAGTCGCGGTTTTGTCTCACCAGGGTTGATGGTCAGATTCACGTTTATTTGTCGAAGGAATGAGCGTTACACCAAGGCCTGTACTCTGGAGCGGGATCGATTTGGAGGTGGAGGGTCCGTCATGGTCTGGGGCGGTGTGTCACAGCATCATCGGACTGAGCTTATTGTCATTGCAGGAAATCTCAACGCTGTGCGTTACAGGGAAGACATCCTCCTCCCTCATGTGGTACCTTTCCTGCAGGCTCATCCTGACATGACCCTCCAGCATGACAATGCCACCAGCCATACTGATCATTCTGTGCGTGATTTCCTGGAAGACAGGAATGTCAGTGTTCTGCCATGGCCAGCGAAGAGCCCGGATCTCAATCCCATTGACCACATCTGGGACCTGTTGGATCGGAGGGTGAGGGCTAGGGCCATTCCCCACAGACATGTCTGGGAATTTGCTGGTGCCTTGGTGGAAGAGTGGGCTAACATCTCACAGCATGAACTGGCAAATCTGGTGCAGTCCTTGAGGAGGAGATGCACTGCAGTACTTAATGTAGCTGGTAGCCACACCAGATACTGACTGTTACTTTTGACCCCCCCTTTGTTTATTCCATTTCTGTTAGTAACATGTCTGTGGAACTTGTTCAGTTTGTCTCAGTTTTGAATATTGTTATGTTCATACAAATATTTACACATGTTAAGTTTGCTGAAAATAAACGCAGTTGACAATGAGAGGACGTTTCTTTTTCTGCTGAGTTTATAAATATATTTTAGGATGTTGTGTATCCCTGGAAATAATCAGAAAATCATGTGAACATAATAGTTTTGAAATCATAGCTTGTCCAAAAAGAAGTGTATTGGGTAAATGATTACCTGGGTAAATTGAGCACAGGGACCCACGCTTTGTACTTTTTTATAAACACTTAAATGAAATGTAACCTCATATTCCAGCAATAATGCCTGGGAAGAAAACACTTCAACAGTGGCCCAGAGGGGTGCGAACCCAATTTAGGAAGGCATTTTTCTTAATTGCTTCTTGACTAATCACATGCATGCGAGGTGTCTTAAAAATGCTATGCATAAAACTGACAAAATGTCATCATAATTTGTATGGGTATATTGACTAGACATTGACTCAACTTGCCACTTGCCAAATGGCGCAATTTACCCCAAAGCAACCCTTTGACCATATTACCCCACACAGCTACAAGGATGCACTTTCATGCTAGGTTTAGGACCTCATATTGTATCTTATGCAGACCCGAACTGATGTATAAAACAGTCTAGCTACTTTGGTTTAAATACAAGCATCATGTAACCTATTACAATAAATTATTTTGACTTTGTGAAAATCTGCTTTTTGGACCTAATTTGTAGTTTCTTCCTTTAAAGACCTCTTCCTAAATATTTGGTAACATTATACATTTTTGTATGGTTTTCTAGAAACAAGGAGTGTCTCAACTAACCTTTTGGCATGATTTACCCCACTTTCCCCTACAATTAAGGCGTGAAGCAAAGCTCAACATGCCACCTCTTTAAGGGCAGGTGGTGGTGAGGAGGCTCGTTATTGTTTGGGTTCATTCCCAACATTCCTTGGACTACTTGTTTCCAGCATCTATTCGTGACAGGTCTTGATTATTTATAGTTGTTGGTGGTTTACCATATTATTAATGGTTGCTGGTTGGCCCGCTGTCTCATGGCCCTAGGGATGCTCTCTCACATT
Source organism: Brachymystax lenok tsinlingensis (assembly GCA_030435695.1). Lineage (NCBI taxonomy): Eukaryota > Metazoa > Chordata > Actinopteri > Salmoniformes > Salmonidae > Brachymystax > Brachymystax lenok. Next base: position 27,097,530 of record CM059791.1, read on the forward strand.
CCTGTTGTTAATAAAAAATAAAAGAATATTCCAAAGTGTCAGCTTTACATGCAGAAAATCAGCCTGTGAAGGAGCGAAAGAGAGGCAGCAGGCAGACACAGAAGATGCTATCTAGAATGTGCAGAGTGAGCGATTTTCCATCTATTTGATTTTGACAAAGAAAAGCAATTAACCAGCATTGAGGAGGCTAATACTTCCCATGACATGCCTTTTGACAGCTGAACAAGTCACTGTACAAAATAATGAATTAGAGTGGGATATATGAGCCATGGAGAAGAGATAGAAGTGATCCCAAAACAACATTGTAGCTATAAAAATGCACACAAATGGAATTGGTACAATGAGTAATATCTTTCATGTTTAGTGCCTTCAGAAAGTATTCACACCCCTTGACTTTTTCCACATTTTGTTGTGTTACAGCCTGAATTTAAAATGGATTACATTTAGATTTTTTTGTCACTGGCCCACACACAATACTCCATAATGCCAAAGTGGAATCATGTTTTACGACAGTTTTACAAATTCAGAAAAAATGAAAAGCTAAAAAGTACTCAACCCCTTTGATAGGCATGCCTGAATAAGTTCAGGAATAAAAATGTGCTTAACAAGTCACATAATAAGTTACATGGACTCACTGTGTGCAATAATACTGTTTAACATGATTTTCTTTGTACCCCACACAATTATCTGTAAGGTCCCTCGAGCAGTGAATTTCAAACACAGATTCAACCACAAATACCAAGGAGGTTTTCCAATGCCTCGCCTATAGGTAGATGGGTAAAGAAAAGCAGATACTGAATATCCCTTTGAGCATGGTAAAGTTAATTAAACTTTGGATGGTGTATCAATACACCCAGTCACTACACAAATAAAGGCGTCCTTCCTAACTCAGAGAGGAAGGAAACCACTTAGGGATTTCACCATGAGGGCAACGGTGACTTTAAAACAGTTACAGAGTTTAACGGCTGTGATAGGAGAACTGAGGGTGGATCAACAACATTGTTGTTACTCCACAATACTAACCTAAATGACGGAGTGAAAAGAAGAAAGTCTGTACAGAATAAAAAATATTCCAAAACATGCGTCCTGTTTTTAATAAGGCACTAAAGGAAAACTGCAAAAACTGTGGCAAAGAAATTAATTGTATGTCCTGAATAAAAAGCCTTATGTTTAGGTACAACTTTTCATATTTTCAAGCATGGTGGTGGCTGCATCATGTTATGGTATGCTTGTCATCAGCAAGTAATAGGGAGTTTTGGGGGGATAAAAAGAAACAGAATAAAGATAAGCACAGGAAAAATCCCATTGGAAAACCTGGTTCAGTGTGCTTTCCAATAGATGCTTTGAAACAAATTCCCCTTTCAGCAGGACAATAACCTAAAACACAAGGCCAAATATACACTGTAGTTGTTTACCAAGACGACATTGAATGTTCCTGAGTTGCCTAGTTACAGTTTTTTTTAAATAGTCTTCAAAATAAATGGCAAGACTTGAAAAAGGCTGTCTAGCAATGATCAACAACCAACTTAACAGATGCTTGAAGGATTTTTTTAAAGAATAATGTGGAAATATTGTGCAATCCAGGTGTGCAAATCTCTTAGAGACTTACCCAAAAAACTCACAGCTCTAATTGCTGCCAAAGGTAATTCTAACATGTATCAATACTTACACTACCGGGCAAAAGTTACTCATTCAAGGGTTTTTCTTTATTTTTGCTATTTTCTACATTATAGAATAATAGTGAAGACATCAAACTACAGTATGAAGTAACACATATGGAATCATGTAGTAACCAAAAAAAGTGTTAAACAAATCAAAATATATGTTATATTTGAGATTCTTCAAATAGCCACCCTTTGCCTTGATGACAGCTTTGCACACGCTTTGCATTCTCTCAACCAGCTTCATCAGGTAGTCACCTGGAATGCATTTCAATTAACAGGTGTGCCTTGTCAAAAGTTAATTTGTGGAATTTCTTTCCTTCTTATTGTGCGTTTGAGCCAATCAGTTGTGTTCATTATACGTTCATTATAGTTACCAGCCTCAGAAATTACATCCCAAATAAATGCTTCAGAGTTCAAGTATCAGACATCTCAACATCAACTGTTCAGAGAAGAATCAGGCCTTCATGGTTAAACTGGTGCAAAGAAACCATTACTAAAGAACACCAATAATAAGAAGAGACTTGCTTGGGCCAAGAAACACGAACAATGGACATTAGACCGGTGGTAATCTGTCCTTTGGTCTGCAGTCCAATTTGAGATTTTTGGTTCCAACCTCGGTGTCTTTGTGAGACGCAGTGTGGGTGAACAGATGATCTCCACATATGTATTTCCCACCGTAAAGCATGGAGGAGGTGGTGTTATGGTGTGGGGGTGCTTTGCTGGTGACACTGTCTGAAGTATTTAGAAATTAACCAGCACTTAACCAGCATGGCTACCACAGCATTCTGCAGCATTATGCCATCCCATCTCGATTGGGATTAGTGGGACTATTATTTGTTTTTCAACAGGACAATGACCCAATGCACCTCCAGGGTGTGTAAGAAGGAGAGGGATGGAGAGGGATGGAGTGCTGCATCAGATGACCTAGCATCTACAATCCCCCGACCTCAACCAAATTGAGATGGTTTGGGATGAGTCAGAGTGAAGGAAAAGCAGCCAACAAGTACTCAGCATATGTGGGAACTCCTTCAAGACTGTTTGAAAAGCATTTCAGGTGAAGTGGGTTGAGAGAATGCCAAGAGTGTGCAAAGATGTCATCAAGGTAAAGGGTGGCTATTTGAAGAATCTCAAATATAAAATATATTTTGATTTGTTTAACACTTTTATGCATACTACATGATTCCATATGTGTTATTTCATAGTTTTGATGTCTTCACTATTATTCTACAATGTAGAAAATAGTAAAAATAAAGGAAAACCCTTGAATGAGCAGGTGTTCTAAAACCTTTGACCGGTAGTGTATGAAAATTATTGTATTTCATTTTCACTAAATGTGCAAAAATGTCAAAAAACACATTTTCACTTTGTCATTATGCGGTAAATCTATTGAATCCATTTTGAATTCAGGCTGACAAAACAAAATGTATGTTTTCTGACAGCACTGTATGTATGTCAGTCAAGTATTGTTAGAGGTTTTAGTTTTTCCATTTATATTTATAGGTAGCAAGTTAGCACGTAGTTTCACCTCGTTAGTAAGTATGTGTTACACCTGTGCTGGCTTGTCCATCTTGTTAGTCGGAAGGTGTTTTACCTGTGACTGGCCCAGCTCCAGCTGAGTTTGAGAGATGTTGGGAGTGCTACACTTCACGTCAGCTGAGATGCGATTTCGAGCTCAACCTATTTAAGTTTGAAAGAAGCCAGATTTTTTTTGTTTCCCCTTGTTTGTTTTTCTTCATATTCATTTTACTCCCTGTCCTAAGTTGTTGTGGGTTTTTCTTTTAGTTTGTCTTTTCAGAGGAAAACCGAGTGGGCATCCATGGTGGGTGTCTTTTAGAACCCCTTACTAGTGGCTTTGCCAACTTTCAGTGGACACCCACATGGTGGGCGCCCACAAGCATCGCTACCTATCGCTCCACAAAAGCCGTGGCCCTTGCGGGGCAAGGGGAACAACTACTTCACGATCTCAGCAAGTGATGTCACCGATTGTAACACTACTAGCGCGCACCACTAACTAGCTAGCCACTTCACACTGGTTACACTGACATGTAAAAATAATTTACTAAGATGACCAGTCAGAAGAGAATACAAATGCACAATGACAATCCAGGCACTACTTGAACTCCAGTTGCTGTCATAATGCAGAACGTCGATACATGGCACTCTCCATTCATCACAGTAACTCTATCTCTCTGTGGACAAGGTGCTGAAGGTCTGTTAACTTACTGGTCGATTCTGACCGACCAGCATCTTCAGCTTCACTTTTTGGGGGGAATTATGCCGTTGTGCATAGTCACAAACTACCCTAAACAGGCTAATGCAGAGGAACAGTATTCAAAGAATGACACCCATACACACAACTACAAATCCAAAAATGTCAAGTGTAACATAAATGTGTCAGCTCAGCACTAGGATGGTAAAGTGAAGTTTAAGTGTGTTGTAAAAGTGTGGCGGTGTCCTAAAACGAACATTGAACCGCTGTAAAAATGGAGAGAGCTGTTATCACGGCAGCCAGTGTAAATCAAATGTATTTCTATGTGTATCCAGAGTTTGACTATTTTGTTGCTGTGTTGTAATGGAATCACAATAGCCCCAGACTTTGCCAGGTTGTGACAGTTAAAACTAGCCAGCCCTGTTGCAAGGAGTGTTGAGCAACTTGTGAGCTTATATTATGTAGACTGTAGTTCATAGTCATTTTGTGCTGAACAGTGTATTTGGAGTTAGTCCCCTCATTGTATAACCCTTAGCCTTGGGTTTCAGTCTATCACCTTCCTCCCTCTCTCCAGGACTTTTTGAACTCCCGTCATGCTTTATAAAAAGCATCCAAAGCTCTTTCCAGAGGTCTTTCCAAGCTTCAGCTCATCCATCACTGGGAGTGAGCTCAATTATGGCGCTCGCTCCCCACTGTGGTCAATAACCGTGATAACGAGACAGCGCAGAACCAGATGTGCATGAAGGTGAGTTCCGTGTTAGTTTGTGTGTGTGTGTGTGTGTGTGTGTGTGTGTGTGTGTGTGTGTTTGTGTGTGTGTGTGTGTGTGTGTGTGTGTGTATGTATTCTGGCTCATACCTGAAGCACATATTTAATCACAAAATAATGGCCCCTCAGGTTCTCCTCTCTCTCCGTGGCTTTGGCATCACACAGACATGCAGCTCCTCAGGGGATCAAGTCAGTCCTCTCTCTGCTGGAAGTGCCTGGCTCTCTGCCTCCTTATCAGCCTCTATTCGTTTAACTTATTTCCGTTTCATATATCAGGGCACCTTCATCCTTCAAGAAAAGAGAGCAAGCGTGAGAAGAAAAAAAAAAACATTTCACAAAGTTTAGAATAAGAGCTGCACCTTAGTATAAGGGTCACAGTAGACATGGTCTATATTCAGAAAATGTCTTCTGATTGATTGTTGATGGTAAAACACAGTCACAGTGTACTCTGGGACACAGCTAACTCTACCATTCTCAGGCTCTGAAACCCTGTTGTCTCTCTGTGGGGTTTTCACTGTTCCAATTGTGTACACAGTTGTGTTCTCTGTTTGCTGCTCCCTCCCTCCACTCTCTGGGCCACCCATGGGCTCCTCCTGCTGCAGCCGGGGAGTAGGGGCGATTGTTTTACGCCAGGTTATCGGAAGGTCATATCCAAAATCAATGAGGAAACCGCTCTGCTGCACTCAACTCTATTTCTGCCAAGCAGGGTCCTCAGAGAGGAGCGGGAATATCAGCAGGAACACAAAACAGGAGGATTACTAACATGAGAGACAGAGAGAGCGAGAAAGAGAGAGAGCGAGAGAGAGAGAGAGAGAGAGAGAGAGAGAGAGAGAGAGAGAGAGCCAGTGTGCCCCACTGCAAGTCTGTAGTTTATACAAATAATGAGTGTGAAGTAGGCCGTCGCGTGGATATAGCAGTGAGGAAGCAGAGGATTTTGTGTTTTTCTATCTAGGGTGAGGGCTTTTATTTGCAAAGTGGATATAAATAGGTTCCAAACATGCTTACAATATGTACAAAATAATAAACAGGGCGAAGAGCAAGATACTGTAAGTCAGAACACAGATGACCTAACCCAGGACTCAATAATGCCTGATAGCATTTAGCATGCGCAGCAGCAGAGCCCAATGTTACGTTCACTATATAGCCTACCTTGTGAGTTTGTGTGTTCCTTTGACTCATCATATCAGGGCCACCATACTTTGGATAAACAGTGTTGTTATGCTAGCTCACAAACCTGAGGATGTTAGAGTTGTAGTAATAAACCAGAGCCGTTTATAAAGAACCAACCCACTGGGCAAAGACAAGAATTCAACGTCTATTCCACGTTGGTTCAACGTAATTTCATTGAAATTATGTGGAAACATTGTTGATTGAACCAGTGTGTGCCCAGTGGGAAGTCTCGTTCTTTCAACACAACGTTGGCGACTAGGATGGCTGATCCTGCAACCGTCATCCCAACCATCTGTCTGCCTCCGGACCTGTTTCTACCTCACAGAAGATATCCTTTCATTCCCTGGGAGAAATGGAAAGGCTAGTTTGAAACGTACCTTCTAAACATAGGACTGGATACTGTTGCTTGCGCCAGGAAACGTGCTATCCTCTTGCACTGCCTCGGAGAGGAGCATTTAAAAAAAATATATACTGAGACAGCTTCTGTTCAAACATTGACATCAGCGAGCTGGGGAGTCAGCTAGCCAGGTTGTAGCTGATTTGAGGGCTCTAGCATGGCCATGTAATTTTGGAGCAATACAAGACAAACTAATAAGAGATCAACTGATTGAAAAAACGTCCAACCCCCGGGTACCAGTGGTGGAAAAAGTACTCAATTGTCATACTTGAGTAAAAGTATAGACAGTTTAATAGAAAGTTACTCAAATAAAAGTGAAAGTCACCCGGTAAAGTACTACTTGAGTAGAAGTCTAAAAGTATTTGGTTGGGCCTTCCTAGTGGCGCAGCGGTCTAAGGCACTGCATCGCAGGGTTGAGGCGTTACTACTGCCTTGTGGTTTGATCCCAGGCTGTGTCACAGCTGGCCGTGACCGGGAGTCCCACAGGGCGGTGCACAATTGGCTTTCCTTGGCTCATTGCGCTCTAGCGACTCCTTGTGGTGAGCCAGGCAGCCTGCAAGCTGACTTCAGTTGTCAGTTGAGCAGTTTTCCTCTGACACATTGGTGAGGCTGGCTTCTGTGTTAAGTGAGCAGGTGTTAAGAAACAGCACGGCTTGGTGGGTCATGTTTCGGAGGATGCATGACTTGACCTTCGCCTCTCCTGAGCCCATTGGGGAGTTGCAGCAACGTGACAAGATCGTAACTACCAATTGGATATCATGAAATTGGGGATAAAAAGTGAGTTAAAAAAAACTTGTTAATAAAATACAAAATAAACACTAAGTATTTGGTTCTAAATAACTATCAATCATTTCAAATTCCTTATATTAAGCAAAGCAGACGGCACCATTTTCTTGTTTTTAAAATGTACGGATAGCCAGGGGTATACTCCAACACTCAGACGTAATTTACAAACGATTTTTGTATTTACTGAGTCTGCCAGATCAGAGGCAGTAGGCATGGCCACGTGTTCTCTTGATAAGTGCGTGAATTGGACCTGTCCTGCTAAGCATTCAACATGTAACAAGTACTTTTGGGTGTCAGGGAAAATGTATGGAGTAGAAAGTACATTATTTTCTTTAGGAATGTAGTGAAGTACAAGTAAAAGTTGTCAAAAATATAATAGTAAAGTACAGATACCCCCAAAAAACTACTTAAGTAGTACTTTAAAGTGTTTTTACTGAAGTACTTTATACCACTGCCAGGTACAAGAATGACTGTTACTTGAAGATTCTAATTTAACCCTTGCTAATTTGCTCTACAAATTGAGTCAGCCACTTAATGTGCTGCTAAAATAGCTCAAAAACAAGCATACCCCACAACAAGTGCTAGCATTAGGGAGCAGTCAGCGCAGCAGTTGTATACTAGCTATGACATGTATAACACCGACTCAGGTGTGTAGGCCTCTTTGCTCGCACGCGCTTTTTCAGTTCTGCCCAAAAATGTTCTATAGGATATGGTCAGGGCTTTGTGATGGCCACTCCAATACCTTGACTTTGTTGTCTTAAAGCCATTTTCCACAACTTTGGAAGTATGCTTCGGGTCATTGTCCATTTGGAAGACCCATTTGTGACCAAGCTTTAACTTCCTGACTGATGTCTTGAAATGTTGCTTCAGTATATTCACATAATTTTCCTTCCTCATGAGGCCATCTATTTTGTGAAGTGCACCTGTCCCTCCTGCAGCAAAGCATCCCCACAATGTGATATTGCCACCCCCGTGCTTCACGGTTGGGATGGTGTTCTTCGGCTTGCAAGTCTCCCCCTTTTTCCTCCAAACATATCGATGGTTTATGGCCAAACAATTATATTTTTGTTTCATCAGACCAGAGGACATTTCTCCAAAAAGTTTGATCTTTGTCCCCATGTGCAGTTGCAAACCATAGTCTGGCGTTTTTATGGCGGTTTTGGAGCAGTGGCTTCTTCCTTGCTGAGCGGCCTTCCAGGTTATGTCGATATAAGACTCGTTTTACTGTGGATATAGATACTTTTGTACCTGTTTCCTCCAGCATCTTCACAAGGTCCTTTGCTGTTGTTCTGGGATTGATTTGCACTTTTCGCACCCAAGTACATTCATCTCTAGGAGCCACAAAGTGTCTCCTTCTTGAGCAGTATGACGGGTGCGTGGTCCCATGGTGTTTATACTTGCGTACTATTGTTTGTACAGATGAACGTGGTACCTTCAGGCGTTTGGAAAAGTTTCCCAAGGATGAACCAGACTTGTGGAGGTCTACAATTTTTTTTCTGAGGTCTTGGCTGATTTCTTTTGATTTTCCCATGATGTCAAGCAAAGAGGCAATGAGTTCCAGGTAGGCCTTGAAATACATCCGCAGGTACACCTCCAATTGACTCAAATGATGTCAATTAGCCTATCAGAAACTTCTAAAGCCTTAATTTTCTGGAATTTTCCATGCTGTTTAAAGGCACATTCAACTTAGTGTTGTTGGAAAAATTACTTGTGTCATGCACAAAGTAGATGTCCCAACCAACTTGCCAAAACTATAGTAGCCTAGTGGTTAGAGCGTTGGACTTGAAACCGGAGGGTTGCAAGTTTGAATCCCCGAGCTGACAAGGTAAAAATCTGTCGTTCTGCCCCTGAACAAGGCAGTTAACCCACTGTTCCTGGCGCCAAGACGTGGATGTCGATTAAGGCAGCCCCCCGCACCTCTCTGATTCAGAGGGGTTGGGTTAAAATGCGGAAGACACATTTCGGTTGAAGGCATTTGGTTGTACAACTGACTAATAATGGTGACTTTGACCTTTTTTCCACAGCAACCAGTGATCCGTGTCAACAGCATCAATGTAACAGTCTAGTTTCCATCCCTCTCCTCACCCCTACCTGGGCTCAAACCAGAGACCCTCTGCACACATCAACAGCTGCCTCCCACAAAGCATCGTTACCCATCGCTCCACAAAGGCCGCGGCCCTTGCGGAGCAAGGGGAACAACTACTTCAAGGTCTCAGAGCGAGTGACGTCACCGATTGAAACACTGTTAGCGCGCACCACGCTAGCTAACTAGCCATTTCACACCGGTTACACAGAGAGCACAATTTCCTAGATTTTTTAATAACGGATAGCCAGGGGCACACACTCAGACATTATTTACAAATTAAGCATTTGTGTTTAGTGAGTCTGCCAGATCAGAGGCAGTAGGGATGACCGGGGATGTTCTCTTGATTAGTGCGTGAATTAGACAATTTTCCTGTCCTGCTAATCATTCAAAATGTAACGAGTACTTTTGGGTGTCGGGGAAAATATAAGGAGTAAAAAAGCATATTATTTTGTTCACGAATGTAGTGGAGTAAAAGTAAAAGTTTTCAAAAATATAAATAGTAAAGTCAAGTACAGATACCCCCCAAAAAACTACTTAAGTAGAACTTTAAAGAATTTTTGCTTAAGTACTTTACACCACTGGAAATACAATAATACCAAACTATTTTAATCTGTAACCAAGGGGGAGGTAAAAGCATCTACTTTATGCCAATATCCAACCTATTTCCTCTGGGAGAGTAGAGGAGAGGACTACACACAATGCAATAAAGCCCAGAGTGTCACCAGTCCTTCTGAAAACCTCCGGGGAGTTCTTTAATGTTTCCTTCTCTTTCTTTCCTCCTCTGGAGTAGAGCGGATATTACACATTTGGAGCGTGGTGGTGTGTTTCTGAAATCTCACCCTGGCCATTAGCAACATGAGCCATTGGCTTTTTATTAAAGTTTATTGTTGTGTAAGATTGGGCTGCACAGTTTCTGTATAAATGGGTTGTCATGGGCAGGTCACAGTGTCTTTGTTACCCTGTTCTCCTAGCTGGACGCTGGCTCCAAAAACATCCCCCAGCTCTCGTTGGTGACCCCCGCGGGTCAACCACATAAGTCTCTAGTCTATTAACCCATTTGGGGGAGAAATTCACAACTCTTTTGCTCTTTTCCATCTCTACTACAAAGTAAGGAAATACAAATATTTTTTATTGCCTAATGGGAAACAAAGGTTCTCACCTTCACTCACTTCCTCCACCCTTTGGCATTTCTAAGTTCTATTCCATCCTTCTCCCTCTCTGTCCAATATGTTTTATCCCTCTTCCTTTCCCATACATTCTCTCTCAACTGACGTTCTGCTCTACCTCAAGAACCTCATGGTAAATTGTTACCATGACCAGAAGCATGGTGGCTTTGGTACCTGTCTGTCTCTCAGGGATCAGTTAATGTCCTGTTGCTCTCGAATGGAGGGATGGTCCTGTCTGTCAGACCAGGCCCAATATGACTAACAGGATATGAGCTGACAAACCTTTATGAACTACACTCATAAATGCCAGTCAACATCAAAGCCCGGTCGGAGCCATGTTACAATGTGGTGTAAGTCGGCCCAGCCTGTTTTTGGCCTCGCCTAACTGGCGTTACATCTGAGAAGGAGTACTCACTTATTGTGATGTACAGTTCATGCCTGGTCCAACCTAGAGATTAAACATTGAGATTTACCCTGGCATGTTGACATCAAGGCAAGGCCTCAGAAGTCGCCATAGTTCAGATTTGGGTTATCAGAGTATGGGTGGGGGTTACGGTTTGAGTTTTACTCTATGGCTCTCTGGGTGTGATTGAATCCAGATTTTTTATTGGTCTGTGAGGATTGATGGGATTAACACTACTGAGAAGTTACAATCCTGTTGTGTTAAGGGTTAGGTTTAGGGCAAGGTGTTCCTACAGAAGTTCCTAACCTGGACTTTCAGGTGGAGAGAAATAGAAAATTGAGGTAACTGCCAAAATAAAGGAAACACCAGCATAAAGTGTCTTAATACGGCGTTGTGCCACTAAGAGCCAGAACAGCTTCAATGCACCTTGGCATAGATTTTACAGGTGTCTGGAACTTTATTGGGGGGATGCGACACCATTTGGTGTTTTGTAAGCGTTGGTGGAAAACGCTGTCTCAGGCTTCGCTCCAGAATTGGGTTCAGATCTGGTGACTGAGACAGCCATGGCATATGGTTTACATCGTTTTCACGCTCATCAAACTATTCAGTGACCACTTGTGCCCTGTGGATGGGAACATTGTCATCCAATTCTCAGCCTGAATTGGACCACCACATCCACCCAGCCAAAGGTCACCAATTGCAACAGCAATAGTTCACTATGAGGCAGATTTGGGCCAGACACATTGACCTTCTGCACAGTTTGAGAACTCACCAAGGGACTATGTTGTTGTTATAGGAGAGTCTTGATGTTGAGGTGTATGGGAAACACATCTAGGGGCGGACTGGCCATCTGGCATTTCCGATGGCCAGCCCAGATGGGCGGGTGTATTTTTAGCCTAGTGGACCTGTGCAACTTGGGCTTTTAGCACAAAATGATCATTGGCTGGCTAATAATGGGGGACTCCAAGAAAAAATGGGTCAGTGTTGGGGCCTCAAGGAAAATAACGTCCCGGTGTGTTAGAAATGACAGATTTTCATTCCTAGTCCTCCCCTGAACAAAGAAAAAAACACATTTGGGAAATGGAGGGTCACCACTAATGGTGCCCTCTGTATCAGGGGAGAACATATCAAATAAACAGAGGGTTTTAGAGAAAGCCTTCCTCAGGTGGTCAGAGATCAGTGTGACAGTGAAGACAAAACAATAACATTTCTCAGGCTAATCCAGTCAATCCTGAAAGCAAACAGGATGTAGACTACTCCTCTGTCACAGAGGGTAAGCTGTCCGGACATCACCTGTAAACCTAGAAGAAACAGGCATGCACGCTTGCACGTGCACCGACACCTGGGACCTTTTGTTCTGTAAGTAATCTTGTCCGTTTTTTCCCTCATCCTCAGCAATGATTACAGATTGAGCATAGGAAAATCTAAACCACTCTTTCAAACATGCTGTTTTTTCTCAGTGTAGCATTTCAGAAAATGAATGGGGGGGTTTGATTTTTTATCATTTTCCTAAAGAGTGGCATTTACAACTAAACCGTGTTTAATTGGACACAGGCATTCTGGATTAGCACATATACCATACATAACAATTCACTCCACCACTGATTCATCTAAGGTTAAGTCAGTTATCATATTATAATCTTTATCGTTAATTCCTTGGCTTGTACTGTAATCATGCTTGTACTTTTATTTAACTAGGCAAGTCAGTAAAGAACAAATTCTTATTGACAATGACGGCCTACCCCGGCCAAACCCTAACAACACTGGGCCAATTGTGCGCTGCCTTATGGGACTCCCAATCACAGCCAGTTGTGATACAGGCTGGACTCGAACCAGGGTCTATAATAATTTTCTGTGGTTCTTCAGACAACGTCATTACATTTGTTCAGTCACGTGGGTTGAGACTGCTCTTGAGAAAACATCAATTCAAAATGGATTGTTCTGGTGGCATTTGAGTTGAGTGCGCGTGGTTTGGCTGGGACCAGAGGAGAATGACAGGGTTGTGTTGTATCTACTGTATGATGTGTGTTCAGTCAGTTTTGACACAGTCCAGATCGCTGCTGATCCCTCTGTATTGAATAAGCACGTCTTTGGGGACAGGAAGATTGATAGCACTCTCATTGAACTCTAGGATATCCCTGTCTTTGGCTGGGGTGGATTTGGGGGTTTGTGGGTAATGGGGGAGAAAACCACTTCCCTTGCTTGTTAAACAAGGCCATTAAAAGGCATTATGAGCTGGCCTCTGGAAAGGCTTTTACATGTCATTGATTGCATCTGTTGGAGGGTGTTTCTGGGGTCTGTGTGCTCTTGTTCTTTTTGATTATGCCAGAATAACTCCGCTCCTAAGTGTTATGGAAGTCAGTGGAAATATTGAGAATGACATGGAGAGATCCAGTGAAAAGCATCAGTGGCGGCGGCACTCAGAAACAGAGAGTTGGCTGACTGCATTGCTGCTAAATGATCTGTTTGTGACTGAAGCATCATCATCACCGCCATCACCAATCAATGAGCTTCATCTAAAGCAGATGATTTAGAAACAATGTGACGGCAGAGATTGTATTCACACTTGAAACAGAAAGATGATGAAAACAGTTCCACTGGAAATGACGGCAACCAGAAACAGAACAGACAGAACAAAGGCTGACAGTTACACGTAGTGACCGACAGCCAATCCAAAACTACAAATCTTATTAATTTCTTCGCAAAATGTACTTCAAAGCTTTCACTCTGAAAACACAGCAGCACATCCCATGATGTGGATGAACCAGAGTTAAGACCCTCCTGTCAAACCAGCCTCATCATGTGCACAACTACTTACACTGGGAGACTAGGTGATGGGCCAAATTAAGAGGCAGCTACGGCCCTGTGACATGGTCACGACACGGTCAAAGTCAAGTCCGAGGCTGGTTGTTACTCCATTAAACCTTGGAGGGAAGAGGATTATATCTGTCATACGTTTAAGACCCTTGGTTATGGTTGTGCACACTCCAGTGCTCCGGAGGAATCTGATAGGCCATCCACTGCGCTGTTTGTGATGTTCTGCGGATACAGTAATATGAGGGCAACTTTGTATGGGGAGAACAGACAGAGTCCATTCACAGAAATAATGCACTTATGGAAATTATGGAATGTTCGTGTAAGTAAGACAGGAATGAAAAACCGAGCAGGGAAATAGAACTGTGATCGACAGTAGGGCATTTCCATGTAAAAGGACCCATGAATGAGCACCAACATGTGAAGTTCATTGGAGTATATCAAATTGGGTGTCAAATGAAAGCTAAGAGTCTTTTTTTAAATTAAGTTATATATCCATTTTTCAACCATTTTACATCCTAAAAATTTGGAAAAACAAGGCTTTGATTTATGGTCAAACAGATGGAAAAGGGGTCTTAGAAACAGCTATCAGAAAAGTCTTAAAAGGAAATACTAGAAATACTTCAAAACACAAAATGTTGAAGTAAAGACCCCTGACAACTAATATCAACACTTATATTGAGTTTTGGAGAAATGATTTACCTTCTGTAAGTTTTAAGAAAAATGACCTTCTGGCTTGTAATTCTGTTACCAAAAACCAACACTGCCGTTGCAGCAGCTAATGTGGATCCATAATAAATACAATACAAATACAGTTGGGTTACCTGCTACTGTCCTCCCTTCCACTGGCATACTGTTATGTTCAGCTCATAACTGTTTTATTTCTCTTTCTGTCGTCTCGTGGTCAAAGCAAGAGTGTGAAAACAGTCGGGACAACCCCGCCCCCTCTCTCTCCCTCCCTCTCTCTCTCTCTCTCTCTCTCTCTCTCTCTCTCTCTCTCTCTCTCTCTATCACCTTTCCCGACTCTTACTGAAACCTACCATGACACCTACCACCTACCCTCTTTCCATTTACTGTAACAAGCATTCTCAACCACTGAGTGACGACCGACACCAGACGTCCATTGACGTTGAAAGGTATATGAAATTTGGTCAGTCTCTCTGGCCGGACCAAATCTGATCAAGTCATAGACGTCTATGTTTCACAAGTTTGGACAGCACAGTACAGTACAGTAGAGTAGAGCACAGTAGAGAACAGTACAGTACAGTAAAGAAATGTACAGTACTGATTTTGTACAGAACAGTAGAGTTCAGAACAGCACAGTACACTAGAGTAGAGTACAGTATAATGTGCTGTATTGTATTGTACTCTACTGTACTGAACATATCTACTGTAATTTACCATACTGTATTGTACTTTACTGAACTCTACTCTATTGTGCGGTGCTCTACTATGCTGTACTGTGATGTCCAAACTTGTGAAACATGTCTACGATTGGTTCAGATTTGGTCTAGCCCAGTCCAACCAAATGTGGTATTGTTGTGGGGTGGAGCCAGTGTGTAAACAATGCCCAAATTTGCAAAAAAAATTATATTTCATATTTCTTCCTTTGTGTACCTATTCAGGATTCATCACAACGAAGAGAATGATGTTCATTACCATAATTATGCATTTCTGTATAGTAAAGATAAGAGACCCATCATGTAATTCCGTAACCGTAATTCCATTAAAGGATGTAAATCCACTTCGTTGACTGTAGTTCAATAACCAAAATATATATTTTTTCATACTCAAGGTGTCATGTCATAGCTGACACCCCATTCTTTCTGCATGAATCTTAATTCAGAGCAGATATATAAGAGTTTTTTGAAAACATGGTCACAAAAAAACTTAAGGAGATTTTACCGTAATTCTGTTACCAAAATTTGCATCTGCACAGTTCTTCCAGTAAATGTGTTTTTGTGAAATGTTCTGTGTAAATTGTTCAAAATAGTCCTTGTGCATAGAGTTGTATGGTTTGTTAAATTTTGAAATAAATGTTTTTTGTTTGGCATACATTTGGCATATAATTCCATTACCATTGATTTGCTCAGTACACCTGTAAAGTAAGAGGAGCATGACAGTAGGCTCTCTCTCTCTCTCTCTCTCTCTCTCACACACACACACACACACACACACACACACACACACACACACACACACACACACACACACACACACACACACACACACACACACACACACACACACACACACACACACACACACACACACACACACACACACACACACACACACACACAGTTCCAGAGACTGGCCCTCTTACTGGGTCAGCTGGAAGTGGAAAATTAGCACAACTCCCCCAGGCTGGGATTTATCCGACATCTCTTCCAATTAGTTTTGTGAGCTTCTGGAGATAATTGCTGCGTACAGTGGAGAGACAGGAGCTTCGACAGCCTCGCTGCCGCATTCACGCTTAATTTCCGCAGACAGTCATGCGCTCTGTCAAAAAAAGAGACCAGAGAAAGAGAGTTTGTGTGTATGTGTGTGAGAGGGAGAACTTTGGGATCAACATCCCTACATCTCTACTGGTTAATCCTGCTCGGAGGCGGCCTCGTCCCCAGAGCCTGTTTTCGTTAAGTACTTACATACGCCACCAGAAGTCTTGTTGGAGTTGGTAGAAGTTTTGCATGTGTTGTCATTTATAGCGCTATCATCGTTAATAACAGGGAGGGATTAGTGCAGTCGCCTTTTGATCCTATAATCCTCGCTCTAGTAGCCTAGCCCTCTCCTCACAGAGCTCTTCAAAATCCCGAAACTTTATCATCTTGCCTTTCGGACCCACTGATCTTCTGGGGAAAAAAAAATTGACCTCAATATGAGGCGCTGGCTGTGCTGTGAAATATCAGACAGGTGACAAGGGTAATTCATGGAGGAGAACACTTGGTCTAATGGTCTAATGTGGTGCAGGGAGATGAGTGTCTCAGGCTCATACTATATGAGACTGTTGTAAAGGGAGATTAAAGGACTTCATAAATATGCCCTTCATTTTATGCTGCTGTATATCACTGGGCTGTTTTAATCAGTACAGCCCAGCTGTAACACTTTAATTGTATCTGAAGATGATGAAATCATCTAGGAACTTCCTCTAGCTACCTGTACTGTACATCTCCAACATAGATTTGTCTTAAAGGGATTAATGTAAAAAATGAATGAAGGCAACACATCCTGTAACCCAGTGGTTCCCAACTCTGGTCCTCGAGTAGCCCAACAGCACACATTTTTGGACAAACATTCCTGATTCAACTAATTCAGGGCCTGATGATTAGTTGAAATATTTCATCAAAATGTAAAATTATGGTTCTTCAAAAAAACATCCCATTTAGGGTTCTTCAGATAACCTAAAATGGTTCCCCTATGGCAAATAAATATCTGTTCTTAACTGACTTTGCCTGGACAAATACAAAAAAATAAAAAATACAGTTCCTGAGAGTGATGCCATAGGGTAGTGTTTCCCAACCATGGTCCTCCAGTACCCCCAACAGTACACATTTTCGTTGTAGCCCTGGACAAACACGCCTCATTCAGCACAATGAGGGCTTGATGATTAGTTGACAAGATGAATCAGGTGTGCTTGTCCAGGGTTACAATAAAATGTGTACCGTTGGGGGTACTGGAGGACCAGGGTTGGGAAACACTACCCTATGGCATCACTTTCAGGAACCGTATTTTTATTTTTATTGTATTTGTCCAGGCAAAGTCAGTTAAGAACAAATTCTTATTTGCAATGACAGCCTACCCCGGACGACACTGGGCCAATTGTACCCGGCCTATAGGACTCCCAATCACGGCTGAATGTGATACAGCCTGGATTCAAACCAGTGACTGTAGTGACACCTTTTGCACAGAGATGCAGTGCCTTAGACCGCTGCGTCACTCGAGAGCCCATTATTTGGTTCCAACTTGCACCTTTATTTTTAAGAGTGTACATGACCAGTGAGTATGTAGTGTTTGCAATTTGTTAGTAGAACAATATTCTGACTGTAAGCCAACACAGTAAACCCTTGTTTAAAACACTGAGTGAACTTTAAATATTTGATGGATGGTTTTCAGAGGATACTTCTCAATATTTCTTTAAGCTAGAATCGTCACGAGAGCATTCTGCATGGCTTGGTCTGCTCTCTTCACTATTCTGACACTGTCTTCCTCCCCATCACCTCATGATTGACGCTCTTCTTTCATTTATGGCCGGCCTTCCTTCACTACCACACTTAAAGCAGGGCCAGGGAGCCAGTTGGTTTTCGCCATTGCAGCGACAGAGAGAGAGAGAGAGAGATAGAAGCGAGTCGTGATCGTGCACTGGAACTAATTAATGAGCCAGGGTTCCGTTTATGTTAACCGATGTTTGAGACAAAAGAAAGACAGGAACCTAATTACATGGAGTTGGTGATGAGCAGCTAACGGTTTTGGAGAAAAAAGGGGGGCTAGGCGGTTTGAAGGGGCCTGTGGCTTTGAATAGGCTGGGGCTAGCTCACCCTCTCTCACAGTGCTCCCTGCCTAGCTGCCTGTCTCTGTGTGGACATTAAAACCCTGTCGCACATTGTCTCTAAGATTTGTGAGCCTCGTATTTTGTGTTTTCAATATGTCCAAGGGGCTGTAACATCTTCAAGATTCTTCTTCGTTATTCTGTGAGGATTGGGCTAGGCTACTACAGGGTTGTGCTGAATAGCCCAGCATCGAGAATTCAGGAATCCATTGCTACCTTGGTGTTAAGAGGTTCACCTGAATGGAATGGTAGCAAGACAAATTAGTATCACATGCCACTGTACCACATGTTGACCACCATTTTTGTTAGGGCAATCAATCAGTCTGGTGTGTGTGTACATGTGTGATGTTATTACTAGATAAATGTGATTGTTGAGTGTCCAGAGCGTGTGTGTGTGTATTTGGTGTTCCCTGTGAGAGTGTTGGATCCCCTTGGGTTATTTGGAATGTCTCCTAACCTAGGGAGAGGGGGTTGGAGGGAGTTGAAGGGGGTGTCAGGAAGTAAGCCTGAGGTTAGCTGGGGGAGCCCACAAGAAAATTCAGCTGCCATAAAGCTGGATTTCCAAATACCTCGCTGATGGATTTATAAACTTCAGGCTGGAGAAAAGAGAACACTGTTTATCTAAGATGCTTAGAAGTGATCCTTTTTTAAGGCTGACCGCAATTTAGAGAAGGAAGAAAGAATAATAGGATAACTACAGGAAGCCTGTCACGCTGGTGTAAAGGATTTGGAGACAGGCGCAGGGACACATCTGGGTTTTAAATACATCCAAAACAAACACGTATACAAAACACTGGGATGTACCCAAACAAAAGAGCGAGGGTAAACCTCGTAGAACGACACGGGACGAGACCCGTAATACACAAAGCACAAAACACGCAGCACAGGCTGAGACAACACATAGGTACTCACACCACCAACAGACATGGGAACAATAATCCACAGCGCAATGGGGAAACAAAGGGCACATTTATACAAATACGATCAGTGAGGAATTGGAACCAGGTGTGCGTAATGACATAGTTCAGTGCAGCCTAGAAGGCCGGTGACATCGACCTCCGAAACTGGTGAACAGAACGAGCAGCAGTACCGGGGGAATCCGTGACAAAGCCACAGTGTATTATGTCAAAAAGACTAACACAAAATAGTAGAAAGAGAAAAGGGGAGGGGTGGGAGAGAGAGAAAGAGAAAGTGAGAGAGAGTAAAAGAGAGAGAGAGAGAGTAAGAGAGAGAGAGAGAGAGAGAGAGAAAGCAAGAGAGAGAAAGAGAGACAGAGACTTTCCATGCATCTTGAGGTCAGTGTGATGCAGTTCTTAAAGCCAAGCTTTAGGTCACCTCTGTATGGAAGGAAGTTATTAACTCAGGGTCATGGAGAGAAATATGAGCCCGGGCTACGGCCCTCCCTAACCCTCACCCTTGCCTGCATCCCTCCCTTCCACACGTGAGCTATGATGCCCTGGTCCTCCACCCAGACCTCAGGGGACCCATGGGGTGCAAAGGACACTGGGAATTGAACAGGGTTCGCCACACCTCTCTGAACCAAGACACGTGGGTCCGTGGCCTGCATGTGCACAGAATCTAATAACAGTGTTATGGACACAGATAGAGAGTTCTCAATAATAATTTATAACAGTAGAATCTCAGAGGTTTTTGTTTATTCTGTCTGTATCAAGCAGATGTATCTATTGTAAAGCAGCAGTCTCCCAATTTTTTTTTGGGCGTGATATAAAACTATTAACAGATAAGATGTATTTGTGAACATGTCATATATCATAATCATGTAATTATTTTACATTACATATTTGCCTGATGTATTTTACATTTAGTAATAAAAATCCAGGTCTCTACATACAACAAATAAGGATTCAGTTTACCAAGTGGAATGTGGAAAACTCCAGGTGGTCACAAAGTCTTGTTACCCCAACGCATTTAAACAGTTTGTTATTTATGATGTTGGATTCCAGGGTTTCAGCGCTCACCAGGCCCTCACCTGCTCTGCTGTCTGGAGCAGCAAGCTTCAGACCAGACACAAAGGAAAGAATGGTCAAACTGGTGACGACAGCTTGGTTTTGTGTGTGTAGAGGGAGAGGGGGCTGTGTGGGTATGAGTGGGGAAAGAAAGAGCTGAGTTAGCAAGGAAAGAGCACTAGGCTTGGGCAGGGTGGTCAGCCAGTCTCCTCAAACCTACAAAAAGCCTAATCCCATAGAGGCGGGCTGCCAAAACCACAGCTCTTATAGAGGAAACCCTGACCATGTGTGACGCAGCTCAACTCAAGCATCCACAGTGACACCACGACACCAATGAGCCATTGGGGGAAAGAGGCGTTGTCGTGCCTCTTTCACAACTGTACACGTGTGAGGAGACCCTTTTAAGTCCTTAGTGATTTGGACACCAAGGAACCTGAAGCTCTCTACCCACTCCACTGCAGCCCTGTTGATGTGGATGGGGCATGCCTCCCACACGATCAGCTCCTTGGTCTTACTGAAAGTTGAGGGAGAGGTTGTTGTCCCGGTCACACTGCCAGGTCACTGACGTCCTCCCTGTCATCGCAGGGTGATCAGGCCTACCACCGTCGTGTCATCAGCAAACTTGATGATGGTGTTGGATTTGTGCATGGCCACGCAGTCATGGGTAAACAGGGAATACTGATCAAATCAAGCTTTATTTATACAGCACATTTCAATGCAACACAGTGTGCTTCACAGAAAAAACCGAATGAAACAATGAAAATAAAAAAAACGAAAGAATAACAAGCAAATATAAAAGGTGCATTTTAGTTTTGGCCCCCCTCAGGTTCTCTGGCAGGTTATTCCAGAGGCTGGGGGCATAATAACTAAAGGCTGCCTCTCCATGCCTCTTGGTCCTAGGCTTTGGGATAGTTAAAATGCCAGTGCCAGAGCACCTGAGGGACCTACTGGGTACATAACTTAAAATCATGTCTGACATGTATTGGGGTACACAATCGTGGATTGATTTAAAAACCAATAGGAGAATTTTAAAATGTATTCTAAAACTCACAGGCAGCCAGTGAAGAGACCTTAAAACCAGTGCAATGTGTGCTCTCCGTCTGGTCTTGGTCAGTACGCGTGCTGCAGCATTCTGTATGTAATGCAGTTGACCAATGGCTTTCTTGGGTAGACCAGACAGGAGATCATTACAGTAGTCAAGCGAGCCTGCTTGTAATAAAAGCATGGATGGTTTTTGCGCCCCCCTCGGGCTCGTGCGGTGGAGGAGATCTTCGTGGGCTATACTCAGGGTAGTAAGTTGGTGGTCTGTTGATATCCCTCTAGTGGTGTGCGGTCTGTGCTGGGTGGGGGTGGGGTTATATCCTGCCTGGTTGGCCTGTCCAGGGGTATAGTCGGACAGGGCCAGTGTCCCCCAACCCACCCCCGTCTCAATCTCCAGTATCTATGCTGCAATAGTCTATGTGCCGGGGGGGCTAGGGTCAGTCTGTTATACCTGGTATAATTATCCTGTCTTATCCGGTGTCCTGTGTGCATTTACAGTTTTTCTCAGTCGCTTTGGTGCATTTCTCACATCACTATTTACATTTGCACAACAGTTAATGCAGTTCTCAAAACAATTAGTACAAACTGCAAAACCTAGTTGATAACCTGCAAAAGCGTGTCACTTGCTCAAAATGGATAGCTCATTCCTCAAAAGCAAGTATTCATGTCAATGAAAGTGTCAGTGCCATCAAGATGAAAAGTCCTGACACCATTGTTTATGAACAAGATAGTCAAATGGCTTTGTCATGTTTTCATTATGACAGTTTACTCTGTAAATGTTTTCCAATGCAAAAAAGTCAGATCTTGGTGACACTACCTGAAAATGCTCAAGACAGCACTATATACTATTTGCACAGCCATTTGAAAAATACAGTAAAGTTACACATTACTGTATTTAGTGAGGTAACTGAGTACAAGACACTGAATATGTATGTTTCACATTTTTACTGCATATGCTCTTTGCAATTCTAATTTATTCACAGCGTTGTGCAAAAGAAAAAATACACCCTTATTTACAACAAACATAAACTCCCTTTGGGTCGAGCTGTGCACAACTGTAAACAATATTGCAGTACATGTTGGAACTGAACATACAACATACATAGTACTGTAATCATTCATGCACATCCAGACGTTCCTCTCTGTCTGGCCACATAATTTCATCTACATCACAGCGAATATCATCTCTTGCAATGCAGCGAGGAAGGTATCTCCTCGAGTGGCGAATCCACCCTCTGCAGGACTCTGCTGTGATGTCATCACATGCTGCATCCATGGCCGCTAGCAGGGCCATTTGGGTATGTGGATGCCGGTCATATACCTTCCACCTCCAGGAAGAGAAAAACTCCTCTATTGGATTTAGGAATGGTGAGTAGGGAGGGAGATATTCCACCAGCATCCTATCATGTGCTGCAAACCACTGTCTGATGACATCTGAGTGGTGAAAAAAACATTATCCAAAACAACAACATGCTTGCTCAGATGGTCTCCAGTTAGACCCCTCTCATTCTCAGGGATTATGTCCCTGTAAAGAGTGTCTAAAAAAGTCAGCAGATGTTGTGTGTTGTATGGACCAAGACGGGGGATATGGGTGAGGACGCCGTTTTCTGAGATGGCTGCACACATAGTAATATTCCCTCCTCGTTGGCCTGGGACATCAATGGTTGCTCTCTGTCCAATGCGATTCCTTCCACGTCTTCTACCTTTTGCCAGATTGAAACCCGCCTCATCAAGGTATATGAATGTGTGCAGCGGTTCCCTGGCCTCCAGCTCCAGTACATGCTTTATTACAGAAGAGGGAGTGAGAAAAACTATAACAACTTTTCCTGTGTAACATAATGCATTTTGGACAACATATTGTACAGTATGCACTGTGAATACACACACACAGAACTGTCATGTAAGTGTAGTGCATGACACTACACAAAGTAAACAGTTTACAGCACTGAACATTAGAATATGCATAGAACACATACATGTTTTACCTGTACATACTGGTGACGGATCTCCTTCACTCTGTCGCTGTTCCGTTCAAATGGCACATTGTACAATTGTTTCATGCGCATTTCATTCCTCCTGAGCACTCTGTCAATTGTAGCGACTGAAACAGATTCAATATTCCCAAAGATGTTGTCATCCTCTATAACAGCACTTTGTATCTCTCTCAACCTTATGGCATTGTTTGCAATCACCATTGCACAAATGGCTTCCTCTTGTTGCGGAGTAAAAAGGGGCCCTCTTCCACCTCTGCAAGGTTGTCTTGCAATCCTGTGTGGTGCAGAGTAAAATTACAGTAAATATGGCAAATCTTTACTGTAACACTACTGTACACTACAATACACTAAATGTGTGATGCAGTAAAGCTGTACGTCTAAATGTACAGTGACAAGTTATTGTCCCACTGCAAGCTTCATGTATGACACAATGACAGTAGCGCAGTGCAGATTGTTTAGTGCTGAATTACTGTCCATTTATACACACCTGTTCTCCCGACGACATGTTTGAATAATTGAATTTACAGTGGTTCTCCCAACATTTGGCTGCACCCTTCGACCAGCCTCAGCCATTGTGAGGCCGTGATTGACAACATGATCCACAATTGTAGCCCTGATTTCATCAGGGATCCGCCTATGTACTTGGCCTCTTCTTCCTCTTCCCCTGTTTTGTCCCCTTCCCCTTCCTCCCCGCACCCTCACCCCTCTTCCACGAGGCTGACCTTCCATTTCTGTGTCACAGTATTGTAGAAATGGTACACACTATGTCCTGCTTGGTTCATATATGCTTGTAAAGTGGGGATTTATGGGATTCAGCTCTGACAGTGATTGTAGAAAAGTGGCTTATCATTGGTTGCAACTAATGCTTCACACACCCTTCTCATCAGTGAAAGTTGAGATTCACCTGAGAGAAATTGTTCAATTTAGGAGACATTTTCATGAAAAAAAATATTTAAAAAAAATGTGTAAAATTTGCTTGACAGATTTTGACAACTAGTTCAACATTTTTGTATGTAATGACTCAAGCAATGAAATGAGGACTATTAGTTTTATATGGAATGACTATTCAGCATTCACAAGTATAGTTAATTTTGACTGACATGACATAAGCAAATGATAATGTTATAAAACAGCAGAGAGTTGTATGAAAGCAATTGATGCATGTCCAAAAGCATTTGCAATTTGTTGGAAGGAATGAGAACCTGCTACTATGATGTGCACAAATGACTAAATGTTGTGGAGGTTGAACTAACTGTTGTGCAAATGTAAATAGTGATGTGAGAAATGCACCAAAGCGACTGAGAAAAACTGTAAGTATGCTCCCTCTAATTATCTCTCTCCCTCTCTCCCTCTCCCTCCCCAGATGACTCCAGGTCGTGCTGCTGCTCCAGTTTCAACTGTTCTGCCTGCGGCTAAGGAACCCTGACCTGTTCACCGGACATGCTACCTGCTGTTTTCGACTCTCTCTCTCTACCGCACCTGCTGTCTTGACCTCTGAATGCTCGGCTATGAAAAGCCTACTGACATTTACTCCTGAGGTACTGACCTGTTGCACCCTCTACAACCACTGTGATTATTATTTTAGAGAGAGTTCTTGGGAACAGGAATGATGGGGGTCATCTTAAAACGTGGGGATTCCAGACTGGGACAAGGAGAGGTTGAACATTAGCGTTAATATACCTGCCAGCTGATGTGCGCATGCTCTGAGAACGCGCCCTGCAATACCGTCCGGCCCCGTGGCCTTGAGAGTGTTGACCTGATTAAAGACCTTACTCACATCAGTCTAGGAGAGCAAGATCACCCAGTCCTCTGGGTTGATGGGGGCCTTCACACATGGTATGGTGTTGTTATTGTCAAAGCATACATAAAATGCATTGAGTTCATCTGGAAGAGATACAATTTTGGGCAGATTACGGCTGGGTCTTCCTTTGTAGTCCGTAATGGACTGTAGCCCCTGCCACATGCGTCGAGTGTCAGAGCGTGTGTAGTATGATTCCACATTATTCCTACAGTATATTGTCCTTTTGCTTGTTTGATGACTCTGCGGAGGTCATGGTGGGACGTCTTGTAATTATTCCTGTCCTCATCCGTAGCCTCAGGGTTGTCTGTGATAGCCCTGTGTGCGGTAGACCTGTCCTTTAGCTTAGCGCCAACCTCATTGTTAATACAGGGCTTTTGATTGGGGAAGCAGCAGACCTGATAAGGAGAACTTTACTGTACACTCAGTAGGATACTGTATTTTCTGAAGGAGATCACTATCCTTTCTCTGGATTGGAGCTCTCAGGAAATAATGGTGGATCCTAATAAATCAAATCAAATCTCTCTCTGGTCTAGTTGGTTGTAGACAGGAGATCTCTCTCTCTCTGGTCTAGCTGATTGCCACTGCGACTTGTGTCCAGACTCCAGAGTATCCAGCACCATATTCCTCCCCAGAGAAAAGCATGAGAAATGAGAAAGAGGCGTATAGTGTTTTTATAAACCTGTGATCACTGACTAACCTAATTACACACTAATCAATCAAGTGTGATGAATCTGTGCCAGGCTGGGTGTGGCCTCACTCCCTCTGCTCCCTCTATCCCAGTGCATCCTTTTAAGGGCTCTACCAACGCTCACTTTTTTAAAGTTCACACGCAGCACACTTCTTTTTAAACTGCCTGGTTGGTTCTCACCCCGGGGTGACCTTCCAGAGAATGGACTGAGCCAGGCGCAGGGTGCACCACAACCTCTTGCTTGAGCAGTACAGTATAGACCCTGGCTTGATGATTGGTGGAGAGTTTGACTGAGGAAGTAGAATACAGTAGCGTTTTGGTCAGCTATCTGATGACCTGGCTGCCTGAGATGAATAATGAAGGATGACCTGAATACTACAGTTTAACAAGAATGTTCCTGCTCCAGTGAATACTCTATACAGATAAAGGTATGGACAGTATTAGTGTAATATACTGCTGGTAGATGTCTGGTATGTTCTTTTATCCATTAGTTACAGTAAGTGATAGAGGGGATAGCATGCATTGGCTTAACATGGAAGGAATGGCTTCGCAAATCAAACAAGGTTTTGTCATTGTTCCTGAACTACAAAGCCCCAAAGCCAAAGAGCTCTCCCCCAAGGTGCCCTCTGTGTTATAGTATTGATATGTATCTTTCCTGTAAACCAGTGGGTTGGGTCATCACTCCACAAGGTGATTCATGGGAGCGCACATGTGAACCTGGATCTTTAAGGCATGGGAAAGAGGGGTGGTGTGTGGGGACAGGGAGACAGGGCAGTAAATATATGGCATCAGTAATTTACGGTGAGTGTACGATCCTCAAGAAATGTCTCAATTCAGCCAGATGGGGCTCATGACAGACAGGCCTACAGAGGAAAGAAGCATTGTCGTCTCTCCCCTCCCTCGTTTTCTGAATCAGTCACGCATTGATCTTTTGTGCATTCTACAAATCTCTGTGGTGTCTTTCTTTTTCAGGCGTAAGAAAATGAGAACGACCTCTCTTATTATGTAGCTATTTTATTCAACCTTTCTTTCTTTCTACTAAACTACAGCCACTTTCTCTGTGGTGCTCTCATGACATTTGTGTAATTAAAGCCAAATGGCATCCTTCGATTAGGGCTTCCAGCTGCATGCGTTTAATTCCATACAATCAAAGTGTCCTGTTAAACTGCTGGCTGTCACAGCTACCTAAGCTATTTGTCACAACAGAGACAAAAGGAACATTTATGAGCAATAAAGAATATCACTTATACAGTTTAACCCAGTTAAGCCTCCTTCAAAAGAAAACCATTTCACAAAACAATGGTATTTGTAGAAACTATTTTCAGACCGGCAGAAACAGAAGCTACTTTTTGCAGTGTAGCCTTCAGTGTGTGTGGTGTTAAAGGCATGCCTATTGGGAACCGCATAGAAATGAACTGTCAACCTTATACACATTAGAGCTGAAAGTCTTCTAAGGTTGACACTTGTGGCGAAAATACGACTGAGTGTTACCTGATATATGGTACCTCTGTGTCATAGGTTCCTCCAGATGTCCGTTTCCCCCCAACGCTGTGACCTTTAGATAGCAGGGTGACTGTGCGATCGCATGAACTCACCACAAACTATGAACACAGCCTTGTTTCCTTGTGTTTTGACTGGGTTACACACGTATGCCAACTCACACACCTGACGAAGATCCATTTGGATCGAAATGTTGTCAATAAAGCAGTGAAGTGGGAGCTTTAACAGTGTGCGGGCCTTCTTGTTCTATACTAGTATTCTTTATTAGCCCAGCACCTATGTTTTTAATGATGTGCGTATGACCAAACTCCCTTAACTCACGTACACACATGAACTCGTCCAGTGACCCTTTGGTGTACCAATCAATTCTATGATTTCCTTTTTTTCTATAGGCTTACCAGTATGTCTTTCCATAATGAAACATGTACTAACATCAAGCCCTGTGACTGGGAATAGAGATGGCAGCTTTCTCAGCTCCCCTAATAGACAACCTGTAATGTCCGTGGTTCTGTTGTGGAAAGAGTCAGGCGCAGGAGGTAGTTACGTGTGAAATGGTATTTTAATATATAAACCAGTCCAAACCAACAAACTGAATACCCACACGAAACTCAACAATAAACAGCCGCAAACCAGCAACCCGGCAATGGCACTAACCAAAAACAATAACCCACAAAAGCAGGTGGGGAAGGGAACAAACTAAATAGGATTCCCAATTAGAGGCAACGACTAACAGCTGCCTCTAATTGGGAACCAACACAAACCCCAACATAAAGACACCTAGAAAACTCTAGTCACGCCCTGACCTAACACACCATAGAGAAACCCAGAGGGCTCTCTATGGCCAGGGCATGATATAACCCATGATCTAGGGTTGGGTTTCATGTGGTACTGGGGTCTAGGGTTTTTGTGGTGGATCTGGGGATATTTGTTCATCGTCATAAACTTCAATGAAATACTCTCAGACATGAGGGAGAGGGAGGCATCTCTTTGCCTTTTTGTTCACCGGTGGTCTATCATTCCTCTTGGTCTTGGTCATCAAGTATATAAACATAGATAGATCAAGCGTTTAACCAGCGATAGTAGACACCTGCATAGCGGATGTTTTGGCGGTGTCAGAGGTGGAACTGTGTTGGAGCGTCCAATCGGTGACCAGCAGCTCTTGTGATCATTGTCACGAAGCCACAACCGCCCCACTCGTGTTAGAAGTTCAGAATGAAAAAGTGTAGGCTATATAGAAATAATTACGCTCAAATGTAAATATAATTCAACTAAATAATGAGTGTTTCTATCATCATAATGGAGGTGTATATTACATCTCACATTCCAGTGTTCAAACTTGTAAACAAGGCTGCATGGGATTTCTGTTAATACGACTCCGTGCAGCCAATGGCAATATCCGCTTAAGCTATAATTCCGGGAGCCACTTGTGGATTTGACAGCTCTAAACCAGCTCCACCTCCAACACCATCAAAACTACCTCTATGCGGATGTTGGCTAAAGCGGATCTGATTGAATAGAGCCCGTGATTACCATAATAAGAAGGATGTCTTTAACGGATGAAAGAGGTTAATTTTAAGAATCACAAAATGGCCAAAGAAAAACTGAAAGATCTTCTATTTCTGTGAGTGCATGTGTCTACAGTAGGATGAGGTAAATCTTGCCTTTTCGAAAAGTTGGCCTTAGAGATTTACGATTATAGGAAAGCCTATCATATCCATTTGTTCTGGAGGGGACATGAAAGAGTTAAGTGGATGCACATTTTTGGATGCAATTTCTGAAACAGTCTCCGTTTCTTTATTTTGGCCTTTCGAAAACAGGCTATCAAATGAATCTCATTTCTTCACAACTCCACTGTCTTTTGTGTGCTTATTTCCACCAGTTAGTCAGGACATGAGATGGTTGTGGGGGCGTTGGATGTAGTGGGGGAGTTCTCTCAGTCTGATGCCAGGACAATCCCGTATCCAGGAGAAAGGAGGCCAAAACACTTCAGCTCAGATTTAGCGCCATCGTTAAACTATTCTGAAGTAATTATGAGGCACTAAATGAAGAGTGGGATTGCCGTGTCGCAGTGAAGCAAAACGTCACTCCACATGAAGGTGATTTCAAGAGACACAAGGGCCTCTGTGCCATGGCTACAGGGCTGAGGGGTCTACAAGCGTACCTCACACACACACATGCACACACACTAGCACACACACAATAAAGGGTAATGGTCTGCAAGAGGACCGCACACATTTACACACACACACATTTACACACACACACATTTACACACACACACACACACACACACACACACACACACACACACACACACACACACACACACACAAATACACTTGCTCCACCCCCTTTCTCTCTCTCTAAACAGCAATAAGCATAAAAAAATATGTTTTATTGTCACGTACACTGGATAGGTGCAGGGAAATGTGTTGTTTTACAGGGTCAGCCATAATAGTCTGGCGCCCCTTTGACAAATGAGGGTTAAGTTCCTTGCTCAAGGGCACATTGACAGATTTTTCCCCATGTTGGCTTGGGAATCATTTCCTCTGCAGTTCTGAAGCATAATGATTTAGTGTCACATTGAGTGCTCTGGGTTCATCCTTCACTTTGAATGCTGTTATTATGCACATCCATCCACTGTTGTCCAAACAGGCAAATCAATCTTTTCATTCACTCCATCCTCTGCATACATTTCATGCACCGCAGGAAATGCAGATGAGCTTGATGATTTACATACATTCACTGAAAACCTACACTAACACACGGTTATATTACCAGTATTGCACTTTTCATGTAGCCTACTTTTGACTAGCTAATATAATAGCCTAACTTCCGATCAACGGACTAAATGTTCAAATCCTCTTGCTGCAGGATTATTTTGCTGTATAGGTCAAATAAAGGACCTACATCTGTAAAGCACTAGATCACTCTTATGAGATGACTCAATGTTAATATTGTTATTATGATTGTTGGTTTGATATAATTAGGGCATACTATCCACCTATTTCCTATAGATATCAAACATATTCCCTGATTAGATTTTTTTTTATTTCAGTTGCATACTGTATGAGTTGGCCTTTATCTAGACATAACACTTCAAGTAAGACCACCTGGTCCATGAGGTAAGAGGGACACCTTGACTTTAGGATTAAAACCTCATATTCCCTCAACCTCAGCCGTTCCTCTTATCTGATCTGCCTCTTGCGCTCTGTGTCAGAGACAGGGGGATATGAGCACTTCTCTAGTTTAACTTCATCACTTAGAAATGACTCGTTTCCCACTGAAGATAAGGGGCTGTAGTGTAGCGTAGTCAGCGCTGCCATGGTCCTGTGGAGTCAGACAGGTCCAGGTCCAGACTATCAGACAGATGTGTTTAATTTGGCTTTATCTGCTGACACATCCTGTCTGCGTTGCATGCGAGGACAGCGTTACAGTCCCACTGGCACCAAGCTAGGGCAGAGTCAAAGTCACTGAAACCTGAATCTGAACGCTCCTCTCCCCCGCCTCACACCGCAGTCAACTGGCATTATTTCACTTTTGTCATACCCAATAAGAACATGTTTAACCTCTAAACACACTCCAAAGGGTTACTTTTAAAGCTTTTCTTTCTGTTTTGAACAGACACCAGCTTCCTCAAATTATACAAATGCCCTCTCCGAATGGCATGCTTTCAGTCCCACTGTAAAACTGTGAAAATTGAAAAACAAGTGAGATTTCACTGTTTCATAGGGAAATTGACCGTCGTCATGGATATTCATATTGGTACAGTACTTTAGCCTTATGGGAAACAGCAGTCAATACTGTGACTGAACTACTCCAGAGAGAGAGGGGAAGATGTGTATGACTCCAGTACACATCAGTCATTGTTTGGTTGCTTCACATTTTTCTATCCCCATATATTCTTCATAAACCCTGAATGACCCTCCACTTCTCCCCATCTAGTCTTCTTCATTAAAAAGGTAGGGGTCTGAAAGGGGAAATGGTTGCTGTAAAAAGGGGGTTACCTCACATATGGTCACCTGTGTGTGTGTGTGTGTGTGTTGTTGTTGTGATGGAAGTTGTCCCAGTGTTCTCTGATGGTTCTATTGGGCAGTGACCTGCCACACACACACACACACACACACACACACACACACACACACACACACACACACACACACACACACACACACACACACACACCTTCCCTGCTGGTCCCTCATGAATATGGCTCTAATTAAATTCACTGAAGACAAACAAGTGTTAATTGGGAGGATAACGATGACCACAGCCAACAAAACAGACGCCAGCCTTCAAAAGGGAGGCTTCTGGCTCACTGCAGGCCTGTTCCTCCCAAATAGAGGGGTCTGTGGGGGCTGAGGGGATCTGTGGAGGTCTGGTGGGGTTGGGGGGGTCCGTCTTTTGTGCTTCTTTTCTTTGTATTGGGAGGAAGCAATAAAGCAATAAAAGCCTAGGCTTTTCTTCTCTGCACTGGCTCCCCCTGTGCCGCAGTGTGAAACACAGGGCCCAGTGACAGATCCATAACCACTAACGAGTGCGTGTGTGTGTGTGTACTGTACACATGCGTGTGTGGGTATGACTGCGGGTATCCCTTGATTATGTGACTGAAAGCAATTTCTCTGCGGTAGGGCAGAGCACGCAACGCATTAAGATGCACTGTCTGATCATGGCCAGCAGTGTGCATCTGAAACTCTCTCTCATGCACTCTTATACAGTATGTTTTTGTTTTGAGTTTTGCGATATTCTATTTTGAGTCATTTCAGGATAATATGAGCACATTAGTTCATATAAAGAAATTAAATATTCACCAGAAACCCATCTGCCTTGCTTCCCATTACTCTGGAGGGTCAAATGAATGCACACAGGTGTAATGAACATGATGGGAGACAGAGAGCTGGTTTCAAGCGCAGGGCCACAGGAGGAGGCAGGTAGCCGGGGCCAGGGACAGGCAGAAGGTCATACACAGGGAATCCAAAAAGGTAACAGTACAGGCAAGGGAAAAGGCTAATAACGTAGTCCGGGAGATCAGGCAAGAGGTTGATGACAGGAAATCTGAAACAGGCAGGGAATAGCAGGGAGTACAGGCAGGGAATAGGAAAAACATTTTGTTAGTGAGGATGGCCAAAAACGTCAGCACACGGGAGGACTAATATGGAAATAAACAGAGCTCCAAATAGAATGTGGACGAAAACAAACAATACCTCACAATGATGGGATGCAAGGAACTGAACTAAATAGTGTGTGTAAATGACATACAGGCGTGTGAACAGGTGATCAGAATTCAGGTGATTGGGATCTGGAGAGTGAGCTGCGTTCAGGGGATTATGTGGTTGAGAGTGTGAGTTGGAAGCAGACGTTACAACAGGTATGACCCTGAAAAGAGATCTTTATTATGGAACAGGATTGAAACACCCTAGAAATTAACATACCCTATGGTTATCACTGCCAATGCCTTTGACTGCATTCATGTCCTCTCTATCCTGTGATAAATATGCTATACATTATAAGTTATAAAGGCACATTGGTTTTCAATCACTTGCTTTCCCCACATATATTATTTCCCCTTCATTAATATGGCTTCCTCATAACTTTTGAGGATTCTTCAAAACCGTTCGATTCGGAAAACAGACACTACTTAGGTAGCTAATATTCTTCATTTATTGTTTCCTCTATTAGTTTACCTGTAATCTCTCCTTTCCCCTCCGGGCCATGTTCCAATAAGACCCTTGGCCTCAGGGTAGAAGAGGAGGGGGGGGATAACAGGACACACATGTATCAAAGTCTTTCACTCCACTCCTCTGGTCAATGGAGACTGAGCAGGCCAGGGATCAGAGGTCAGGGGCTGTACATTAGTCAGGCATATCAAATCAAATTTTATTTGTCACACCAAATGGTTAGCAGATGTTAATGCGAGTGTAGCGAAATGCGTGTGCTTCTAGTTCCGACCATGCAGTAGTATCTAACAGTAATCTAACTTGTTACGGGTGGTGTAGGTGTCCTGGAGGGCAGGTAGTTGGACCATTTCAGTTTGTCCGTGATGTGTACGCCGAGGAACTTAAAACTTTCCACCTTCTCCACTACTGTCCCGTCGATGTGGATAGGGGGGTGCTCCCTCTCCTGTTTCCTGAAGTCCACGATCATCTCCTTTGTTTTGTATGTGGTGGCTGTTACTGATGCCTGGGTTTGGATTAGTGGTGGATACTGGATGGAGCATTGGACTGCTAAGACGGGCTAAGATCTGAGTAGGTGTTACAGTGGGCGACAGAAGCTTGGTTACAGTAATGCACACACCCCAGTCATCCTTATTTTCCTGCGATGCTGTTGATACAGCATAGTACTTTGAACCTGAGGGTGATGGGGGAGTGTACAGAGCCCTAGAACCTAGGACCTGTGTGTTGGGATGGTCTCCCAAGGTCTAGTACAGACGGTAGATGCTCTGCTACTTTTCCCTCTCCTCTGGGAGACACGACACGGCAGCACTCTATCACCCCCATTGTGACCCTGGACCATGGCAGGAGTTCAAAGGTATGTGCAGCCTCCCCATCACCCTAAGAATCTCTCCCATCACCCATCTCCTCCCCCCACCTCCCGCGCTGGCATCTGTCTTATTTCCATATATCAGAGGTGAGTGTTGGCCGTAAAGGGGATTACTCCGAGGGGAGTGTGCATCCATTTCCACCATTAAACAAGATTCAGGTGCGGCTGCCTCTCCTGCTCTCCATAGGCATCCTGTGAGTAATGGATACCATCTCTCTCTCTCTCTCTGCCCTTTCTTATCTGCAGTCTGGAGACACACACACACACACACACACACACACACACACACACACTGCTCTACCCTTCAGTTATCTGCAGTCTGGAGGTACTCAACTCTAATGTACCACCCCAGTCCTTCTCTAGCCTTGAGAAGCTCATCCACACATGAAGCTCTCTTCAGAACATTGTCATAGAGACTCCAAGTTCAATCTTTAATTTGATGCATTTGTGTAGTAATAAATATAGTCTACGCTAGGGCTCTTCAACCCTGTTCCTGGAGAGCTACTGTCCTGTAGGTTTTAGCTCCAACCTTAATCTGGCGCATCTTGATTCCAACTGGGGTTGGAGTGAAAACCTACAGGATGGTAGCTCTACAGGAACAGGCTGGTCTGTTGATAACACTCCACTGGCCTGACCCACACTGAGTGCTAAAAGCCTTCAACACATGGCTTTACTGGCTCATCCGTAACACAGGAAGCGTTTTCACGACTTCCTGGGAGGATGACAGTGTCAGAGAGGATTTATGTGGAAGGGAGGCCTGTAACAGTTGCAGAGATGGAGGAACTGTTGACCCTGTGATTTAGTGTGGAGAGAGAGAGCGAGAGACAGCGAGACAGAGATGGAGACAGAAAATGCGCCTTCAATTCTCTGGAATGCATCAACAGGTCACGCTCTACAAAAGAACAAACAGATATTAAGAGAACAAACAAATCAGTATTTTTGAGGTACATTTGAGGCTCAGCAGTGGAGATTACTGGAAGAGCCAAAACATTTCCAGAGCTAATTATGCTTATTTCTCTGAGTGGTTGGAGGTTGTGTGGAGAAGACACTGCTAATTAGCCTGGGGCTGCATTGCCTCAGGGACCATACTTTAGCTTTTAATTACAGTCATCAAAATATAGTCCTCTTGTTCTGTGTGTGTACCAGTGGAGGCTTATGTTTGATGTGTTTGATACCGTTCCATTAATTCCATTCCAGCCATTACAATGAGCCCGTCCTCCTATAGCTCCACCACAAGCCTCCTCTGGTGCGTACGTCTCTCTCACTGCTTCTTTTCGGGTCCGCACAGTGATGAGTAATTGGCAGCAGTACAGTTTATCTGGGTGTGTTGTCTTTGAAGTTCAATATAGTTATGCTAAAAAGTATGCTAACCTTATGTACAGGGTTAGGGTTAGGATTTTAATTTGATCACCCTGCTGCAGGAGAACTTTCCTGCAATGCTGGACATTTAAAACTGTTAGTGTATTTCAGGTTTAAAAAGGCTTCCACTTCCCTCATGAAAAATGTATCAAACCCTACACAAATGTCCAATAATTATAATCAACATAATAATTCACATTCACTATTGCTGCAAGAGTATTTTCCTGTTGTAGCAAACTGGCTCAAATGAAGATCCTACATCTGCAGTATTGTAGGACTGGAGCTACAGGAATAGAGAGAGAGACGGCATGTTAGAACTTACGTAATAGAAGGTTCCATCTGAATCAAAGGCTGGAAAGAGAAGCCACTAATTTAGTCTCTTGAGCTTAGATGTAACTCATGCTTTCCCTCTACTTTCCTCATCATCCTTCCTTGTCTTCAATATACACTCAGTATATTGTTTATTAGGTACACCCATCTAGTACTGGGTCGGACCTAGAGAATGACCGATATGGATATTTTGGTATTTTATTAGGATCCCCATTAGCTGTTGCAAAAGCGGCAGCTACTCTTCCTGTGGTCCAAACAAAACATGAAACATAATATAGAATGACATAATACAGAACATCATTAGACAAGAACAGCTCAAGGACAGAACTACATACATTTTTAAAAAGGCACACGTAGCCTACATATCAACGCATACACACAAACTATCTAGGTCAAATAGGGGAGAGGCGTTGTGCCGCGAGGTGTTGATTTAGCTGTTTTTTGAATCCAAGTTGCTGTTTATTTGAGCAATATGAGATGGAAGGAAGTTCCATGCAATAAGGGCTCTATTTCTTGAATTTGTTCTGGATTTGGGGACTGTGAAAAGACCCCTGGTGGCATGTCTGGTGGGATAGGTGTGTGTGTCAGAGCTGTGTGTAAGTTGACTATGCAAACAATTTGGGATTTTCAACACATTAATGTTTCTTATAAAAATAGGAAGCGATAGAGTCAGTCTCTCCTCAACTCTTAGCCAAGAGAGACTGGCATGCATAGTATTTATATCAGCCCTCTGATATATGATTACAATGAAGAGCAAAACATGCTGCTCTGTTCTGGGCCAGCTGCAGCTTAAGAGATATTTATCTTCAGTGTTTAAGTCGGGAGATATTAACTAGGTCTTTTCTTGCAGCACTGGACCACACGACTGGACAATTATCAAGATTAGACAAAAGTAGAGCCTGCAGAACTTGCTTTTTGGAGTGTGGTGTCAAAAAAGCAGAGCATCTCTTTATTACGGCTAGACCTCTCCTCATCTTTGCAACCATTGAATCTATATGTTTTGACCATGACAGTTTACAATCTAAGGTAACGCCAAGTAATTTAGTCTCCTCAACTTGTTCAACAGCCACACCATTCATTACCAGATTCAGCTGAGGTCTAGCACTTAAGGAATGATTTGTACCAAATACAATGCTCTTAGCTTTAGAGATGTTCAGGACCAGCTTATTACTGGCCACCCATTCCAAAACAGACTGCAACTCTTTGTTAAGGGTTCAGTGACTTCATTAGCTGTGGTTGCTAATGCGTATATGGTTGAATCATCAGCATACATGGACACACATGCTTTGTTTAATGCCAGTGGCAGGTCATTGGCAAAAATAGAAAAGAGTAGAGGGCCTATAGAGCTGCCCTGCGGTACACCACACTTTACATGTTTGACATTAGAGATGCTTCCTAAGTTTGCCCACTTGGCCAATGAAATAATCATTAAAATAATTGGCAACATCAAATGGTTTTGTGTGGAATAAGCCATCTGATGGAGTTGAATTTGTCTTTCTTCCCATAATTTCATTTAAAGTACTCTAAAGTATTTTCCATCATTCTTTATATCATTGATCTTGGCTTCATAATAAAGTTTCTTCTATTTTTTGTTGGGTTTAGTCACATAATTTCTCAGTTTGTAGTAAGTAAGCCAGTCAGATGTTCAGCCAGACATATTAGCCACTCCTTTTGCACCATCTCTTTCAACCATACAGTTTTTCAATTCCTCATCAATCCATGGAGCCTTAACAGTTCTAACAGTCAGTTTCTTAACAGGTGCATGTTTATCAACAATTGGAAGAAGCAATTTCATAAATTCATCAAGTGCAGCGTCTGGATGTTCCTTGTTAATCACATCAGACCAACAAATCTTTTACAATCATCCACATAAGAGTCACAGCAAAATCTTTTGTATGATCTCTTATACACTATTTTAGGCCCAGCTGTTGGAACTTTGGCTTTCCTGGATATAGCCACTATATTGTGAACAATGCATCCAGTGGGTACGGATACAGCTTTAGAACAAAGTTCTACAGCATTAGTGAAAATGTGATCGATACATGTGGATGATCTTATTCCTGTAGTGTTTGTAAACACCCTGGTAGGTTGATTAATAACCTGAACCAGATTACAGGCACTGGTTGCAGTAAGAAGCTTCCTCTTGAGTGGACAGCTTGATGAAAACCAGTCAATATTCAGGTCCCCAAGAAAGTTGACCTCTCTGTTTACATCACATACACTATCAAGCATTTCACACATATTATTTAGATACTGACTGTTAGCACTTGGTGGCCTATAGCAACACCCCAAAAGAAAAGGCTTTAGAACCTGCAACCACAACACTTCAATAACACTTGACATAAGAACTTCTCTAAGCATTACAGAGATATGGCTCTGAATATATACAGCAACTCCACCCCCATAAGCATTTCTGTCTCGTCTATAAATGGTATATCCTTATATTGCTACTGATGTATCGTCAAATGAATTATCTAAGTGAGTCTCAGAAATGGCTAATATATGAATGTTATCTGATGTTAGCAAGTTATTGATTTCATGAACCTTATTTCTAAGGCTACATGTATTAATATGGGCAATTTTCATCCCTTTCCTGGGTAGCTTATCAGAGACAGATTAAAATTGAAAAGACCAGATAAAGCAAGAGAAAAAAATATACATTCAACAGTCCATTGATCAATTGGTGTGTGTGTGTGTGTGCTGTGGGGTTGAGGCTACGAACCCATAGGTTTGGCTCTCTCATCCCTTTAGGGCCGATAACAATTTTGGGGGGTTATTGAGGCCGATGGCCATTTTTTTTGCCTGATATTCAATATCATTAAATGTGAAAGAATTGATGACAACCTTTCAAAGAGACACCAATGTATGCACTAATGCAGAAATTGTTTAAATCAAATGTTACTTAGTTTTTACCATTATGGTAATAACTGTATTTGAATGGTAAAGCTCTTGATAAACTGGGTAAATTAAGATGGCATAGGTCTACTCAAAATACAGTGAATGCTTCATTTTCAATAGGAGTGTATGCATGCAATGTGTTATTGAGCTTGTTTTGGCTGATCAGTGGAGTCTGTGGTGCTACAGATGACAATCTGTTTGCCTTCCATTTGGGACTTATATTAGACTACTGATCAACAACATTGCATAGAAGCATCATTCCAGCATGTCACGCCTGTATGGAAGGACATCATATAAGCACTGCTGTTAGTTTGAGAATATAAAAGAACATCTATTCAATGCAAATGGGTCCAACGTAACTTCATGATTTGTGATCACCAATGGTTTACGAAACTAGTATTTTTTGTCATTTTCCGTGATCGGGAAAAAGTTGTATTTTTCAGCTGTCAGGACGTATCTCTAAACAACTCAGCTGCCAGGATGAAATTTGAAACCACTCAATTGGCTAGTTCAGCTATCTGTCAAGAAATTGGCGGTTTGTAACTTGATCCTACTTCATCGCTCATATCACTTGCTGCTGTTTACTACTACTATGAGAACTAGCTCAATGGAGATGACATTTGCTACCAAGCCATAAATGTGCATAATATCTATCAAGGAGAGCGAGGCTAGGAAAAAAAGATGAAACGATGATGCACGTTCTGTATGAATGACTGAAATCTTCCCATAGTTTGAGATGTGAGAATGCACACACATCTACAGCTTTCTTGGTCCAAAAACATGCAGGAAGATTCTTAGCTAAACCTATTGCCAACCTTTATTTAGGCATTTAAAACCCTCCCTTCTTTCCCTATTTACGACACTTCTTTCCCTATTTACGACAGTCATCTAATCTGACTATCAACTGTCAATTTACGGATACGATTGTGGCTGGTCAGTTCAGCACACCAGTAAATAGCTAACATTACACCGCAAGTCAGATGGCTCGTTGCCAAAAATGGTGCGTGTTCAAAACCAGCTCCTATCTGATATCTTAGCACCAAGTCTAGCCAGCTAGCTAGCATAGTAGCTAACACAGCTAGCTAGCTAACACCACAGATGAGAGGGTTAGTTATCGTAATCTTTGCTAACAGGTCACAAAGCTATCTGCTTAGCTAACTTGCTTATTGCATGCATGTCCGAGCACATCGACACAAGCCTTATTATTAGTGAATTAACTAAAATAATATTTGCAACAGGAGTTAGATTTTGGTCACTGTGTCAATTCATCCATTTATCAATACTGCACCTTTCTGTTGAGAGAGTGCGCTAGCTTGCTGGAGCTGATTTTCCCAGTTAGACATTCCTCTGCATTGTGCAGTGCTTGTGGTTCAGGCGGTGAGTGGCGGCTGGCATAGCTGCTTTGCAATGTATAGGGACTATCGGCAAGTAGCCGATAGACAAGAAAAGGCCAATATCGACACAATATATCAGCTCAGCCGATTATCAGTCATTCTCTAGTCGGACCCCTCTTTGCCTCCAGAACAGTCTGAATTCTTTGGGGCATGGAAACATTGCCCAATTGGTATTAAGGAAAAATGTTGGTGATCGTGTGCCCACTGGAGCCACTTCTTCTTGTTTTTAGCTGATAGGAGTGGAACCCGGTGTGGTCGTCTGCTGCCCATCTGTGACAAGGACCGAAGAGTTGTGCGTTCCGAGATGTGGTTCTGCACACCACTGTTGTACTGCTCCGTTATTTTCCTGTTTGTGGCCAGCCTGTTAGCTTGCATGATTCTTGCCATTCTCCTTCGACCTCTCATCAACAAGTATCCTCTGACTGGATATTCTTAGTTTGTCGCGCCATTCTCTGTAAACCCTAGACACTGTCATGCATGAAAAGACCAGGAGACCGGGCGTTTCTGAGATACAGGATCCCGCCCGCCTGGCACCGACAATCATACTACACTCAAAGTCACTTAGGTCACTCGTTTTGCCCATTCAAACGTTCAATCAAACAGTAACTGAATGCCTCGATGCCTATCTGTGTCACGCGTGCTCCCTGTCCGGCCTCTAGGTCACCGGGCTGCTCATTATGGCGCACACCTGTCACCCTCGTTGCGCGCACCTGCGCTTCATCAGACTCACCTGGACTCCATCACTTCCCTAATTTATTTCCCTATATACAGTTGAAGTTGGAAGTTTACATACACCTTAGCCAAATAAATTTAAACTCAGTTTTTCACAATTCCTGACATTTAATCCTAGTAAAAAGTCCCTGTTTTAGGTCAGTTAGGATCACCACTGTATTTTAAGAATGTGAAATGTCTGAATAATAGTAGAGAGAATGATTTATTTCAGCTTTTATTTCTTTCATCACATTCCCAGGGGGTCAGAAGTTTACATACACTCAATTAGTATTTGGTAGCATTGCCTTTAAATTGTTTAACTTGGGTCAAACGTTTCGGGTAGCCTTCCACAAGCTTCCTACAATAAGATGGGTGCGTTTTGGCTCATTCCTCCTGACAGAGCTGGTGTAACTGAGTCAGGTTTGTAGGCCTCCTTGCTCTTACACGGTTTTTCAGTTCTGCCCACAAATGTTCTATAGGATTGAGGTCAGGGCTTTGTGATGGCCACTCCAATACATTGACTTGGTTGTCCTTAAGCAATATTGCCACAACTAAGTATGCTCATTGTCCATTTGGAAGACCCATTTGCGACCAAGCTTTAACTTCTTAAGGAGCAGCAAGGTGCGCTGGGGCGCTAGCGCCCCACTCCCGACACTACCAGGTGAAATGCAAGGCGCCAAATTCTAAATCCAAAAGTTGAATTATTAAACATGCATCAATATACAAGTGTTTCATAGTCATCAAAAGCTCTGTTTCTTGGCAATATCACAGCGTTGTCAGATTTCAAAAAAGGCTTTACGGCGAAAGCACCACATTTGATTGTTTGAGGGAAGCACCTTCAATATTTTTCCATTACCATAAATTCATAAGCTATCACGGTTCACACAAAACACATTTCACAGCGAAAACAAATCAATT
Organism: Brachymystax lenok tsinlingensis; assembly: GCA_030435695.1. NCBI lineage: Eukaryota > Metazoa > Chordata > Actinopteri > Salmoniformes > Salmonidae > Brachymystax > Brachymystax lenok. The sequence continues at coordinate 27,138,678 of CM059791.1, forward strand.
ACCTGTTGAAGAACTTCTGCTGAGGGCTTCCCAAGTGTCCAACAAAGACAATCCATGGTTCTTTTGTTAGAAAAAGTCATGTATTATATCCATAAATCTCCGTTTGGTTGGCGCGTTAGAATGAGAACATACAGCCTCCAATCGTCCATTGAAACGTGAAGAGAACTCGTTCAACTTATACCTATAAACTTGTCCAAGAACAATCAAACATCATTTTAAATGTATCCTTAGGAACACTTTTCTGTATAAATGGTATAATATTTCAACCGGAATATAAACTGGGCGATAAGAAAGGAAAAAACCACAGAGTGTGCTTGGCGGGAGCGCGCGTTACCTTCTATTGACAGCTTTGGGGACACTTCCTGATTCCTCTTCTTCTCTTGCTCTAAAGCATCTAAAGAAAATCTGAACACTTTCTCGAGTCTGTTGACATCCAGAGGAAGCGATAGGTACTGCATTCATATGCCCTTATAAGGGCATTTTCATAAAGGAGGGGTTCCAAATGAGGCAATGTGTCAAAACCACTTTTTCCAGGACAGAAATTCCTCGGGGTTTCGCCTGCCATATCCGTTCTGTTTTACTCACAGACAAAATGTTAACTCAGAGTGTTTCCTATCCAATGGTACTAAATATGTGCATATCCTATTTTCTGGGCCTGAATGGGAGGCATTTTACTTTGGGCATGCCAGGGTCTCCAAAACGGTCACCTCGTGCGCTGCTCCCTAAGAAGTTAACTTCCTGACTGTTGTCTTGAGATGCTGCTTCAATATATCCACATCATTTTCTTTCCTCATGATGCCATCTATTTTGTGAAGTGCACCAGTTCCTCCTGCAGCAAAGCACCCCCACAAAATGATTCTGCCACCCCCGTGCTTCACGGTTGGGATTGTGTTCTTCGGCTTGCAAGCCTCCCCTTTTCCTCCAAACTTAACAATGGTTATTATGGCCAAACAGTTCTATATTTGTTTCATCAAACCAGAGGACATTTCTCCAAAAGGTACGATCTTTGTCCCCATATGCAGATGCAAACCATATTCTGGTTTTTCTATGGCGGTTTTGGAGCAGTGGCTTCTGCCTTGCTGAGCGGCCTTTCAGGTTATGTCGATATCGGACTCGTTTTACTGTGGAAATAGATACTTTTGCACCTGTTTCCTCCAGCATCTTCACAATGTCCTTTGCTGTTGTTCTGGGATTGATTTGCACTTTTCGCACCTAAGAACGTTCATCTCTAGGAGACGCAGGAGAGCGGTATGACGGCTGCATGGTCCCATGGTGTTTATACTTGCGTACTATTATTTGTACAGATGAACGTGGTACCTTCAGTCGTTTGGAAATTGCTGCCAAGGATGAACCAGACTTGTGGAGGTCTGAGGTCTTGGCTAATTTCTTTTAATTTTCCCATGATGTCAAGCAAAGGGACACAGAGTTTAAAGGTAGGGCCTTGAAATTGTTCCACAGGTACACCTCCAATTGACTCAAATGATGTCAATTAGCCTATCAGAAGCTTCTAAAGCCATGACATCATTTTCTGTAATTTTCCAAGCTGTTTAAAGGCACAGTCAACTTAGCGTATGTAAACTTCTGACCCAATTGAATTGTGATACAGCGAAATAATCGGTCACTTAACAATTGTTGGAAAAATTACTTGTGTCATGCACAAAGTAGATGTCCTAACCGACTTGACAAAACTATAGTTTGTTAACAAGAAATTTGTGGAGTGGTTGAAAAATAAGTTTTAATGACTCCAACCTAAGTGTATTTAAACTTCTGACTTCAACTGTATGTCACTCCCTTTGGTTCCTTCCCCAGGCGTTATTGTTTCCGTTTCAGTGTCATCTCTGTGCGTTGTTCGTGTTTCGTGTTGTGTTGCGTTTATTTATTAAAAACCCTGAACTTGCTTCCCGACTCTCAGCACACATCGTTACAGAATAACAACTCACCTAAGGGAAGCATCAGGGAGTGTTTTTTATTTAAACATTTTTTGTGTCAGGTGGAATGACATCTGGTCCGGGAGCCACTACAGACTTTCATGACTCAGCCGGATCGCCAGGCTCCCCTGCCTCAGCCAGCTCATCAGGATTTCATGCCTTCGTTGGATCGCCAGGCTCCCCTGCGTCCACTGGCTCGTCAGGCTTTCATGCCTCAGCCAGATCGCAAGGCTCCCGTGCCTCAGCCGGTCTGTCAGGTTCCCGCATCCCGCCAGCGATAGGTTCCCGTGCATCAGCGGGGGTGACCGGTCCGCTCCTGATTCCCGGGATCCCTGATTCCCGGCGTCCCAGGGAGGGGGTATCGTCAGGTATGCTCTCTCTGGTGCTCTAGGTCGCCATGCTCCTGTGTCTCAGCCGGATTGACAGGTTTCCCGCTCCTCTGCAGAGGTGTCCGGTCTGCTCCTGATCCCCGGGATTGTCATTTTGGTCGGCGTCCTGAGCCGCGCGTCGGGAAGGGGGTACTGTCACGTGTGCTCCCTCTCCGGCCTCTAGGTCACCAGGTTGCTCATTATCGCACACACCTGTCACCATCGCTACACACACCTGCGCGGCATCAGACTGACATGGACTCCATTACTTCCCTGATTACTTTCCCTATATATGTCACTCCCTTTGGTTCCTTCTATAAGGGCACAAGGCAAGACCCAAATGCAGACACACGAGGCAGATGGTTGAGCTTCGATATTTATTATACCAAAAGGGGTAGGCAAAAGGCAGGTCGGGGACAGGCGAGAGTTCATAAACCAGGTCCGAGTCCAAACAGTACCAGGGGATAGGCAAGCTCGAGGTCAGGACAGGCAGCGGTTCAGTGAACAGGTCTGAGTCCAAACAGTACAAGCGGATAGGCAGGCTCGAGGTCAGAACAGGCAGAGTGGTCAGGCAGGCGGATTCGGCGTCAGGACAGGCAAGGGTCAAAACCAGGAGGGCTAGGAAAAAACAGAGACTGGGAAAAATAGGAGCTAGGAGAAACGCTGCTTGACTTGGAGAACAAGACGAACTGGCACAGAGAGACAGGAAACACAGGGATAAATACACCACGAACTAATGTGGAAAACAGGAGACACCTGGAGGTGGGTGGAGACAATCACAAAGACAGGTGAAACAGATCAGGGCGTGACACCTTCCCCAGGCGTTATTGTTTCTGTTTCAGTTTCATGTCTGTGCGTTGTTCGTGTTTCGTGTTATGTTGTGTTTATTTATTAAAAACACTCACTCCCTGAACTTGCTTCCAGACTCTCAGCGCACATCGTTACAATCTGCCTCTTCATATAGCAAACCACGTGACTCACTGTCTGTAGATGCAAACCATTTTCGTGTACAGGGTGATGAACCTAATAAGTTGTCTGGGTTGTATATTAGAATTACCGAGACGGAAGCCACGTTAACCATCTGGCCACGGCACAGCAACTACAGGAAAGGTGTTCTCTCCCCTTCACAGACAACCACACAAGTGCAGACATTTTAGAAAAACATTCCCAAGTTCATTATAGAACTGTTTGTTGCTAATGTACATTCACACTGCGTCTTAATGAAAAACATGGCTGTGTAGCTTTGTTCCTGCCCCAACATGGTTAGAGGCAGTCAATGTTGAATTGCCTTTGATACTCTCATAAAAGCTGCTGGCTGTTGTGATTTATCACGCTGGTTAGGCGGTGATATGAGGATAGATATGGAAAGGGCCGACGTTTCAGTATATGACACGACTTTCTAAAAATAACAGTCCCTCATCAAACCCTGAGCGCAGGCCATAACTCAAAAAGCATGTAACCAATTACAGGCCTCTCCCTGTATTTCAGATTTCTAACTAATAAATCATCTCTAATATTGTAGTGATGATGGTGAGCTAGAAGGCTGTGTGGCGTCAATTTGCCACCCGCCGTCCTCTCACTACACCAAAACATCTCTGAAATGCTTTGAACACAACCTGGCCATGTTTAATCACCAGTGCTGAAAGACGGACATCAGGAAAATGGAGTGAGGTGATCACAACTCAGGTGATTTTACGCATCGAAGCATTTGACGTGGTGATGGACTCGAAATGACTCAGGGGCTCCATGTCCTCATGGGGCTGTGGTTACCTAGTGTGTGTGTGTGTGTGTGTGTGTGTGTGTGTGTGTGTGTGTGTGTGTGTGTGTGTGTGTGTGTGTGTGTGTGTGTGTGTGTGTGTGTGTGTGTGTGTGCCCTATGATGTAAGGGCTGTGTATTCCATCATGGCAGTAGTGGAGAGAGGGCTCATAGGAGCCCCTGTCAGTGTGGAGTCATTGCCTGCTACCAAATATGGTAATCTCTAAGAGGCTTGAGATTCTGTACTGTACATTAAGGAAGACTGGCTTGTCAGTTGAAACTTACTCTAAGATATATGAGGCCTGTTGTATCATAGACCTGACCCTAACCCTCTCTCTAAACCTAGCTTAATGTCCACATCCAGGCTCAACCCTAAACCAACCCTAACCCTAAGCCTATGATCCATGTTTTTGGGGGCCAAACCAGTAACAGCCCACAAGGCTTATAGACTAAACACTAAAGTAATCTCGTGGTGCCCAAGGCAGGAGAGAGGGCATTCAGTGTTCCCCGCTGGCATCTGCAGACTGAGGACTGAGGTGTGAGGGGTGACATTGCCCTGCGTCAAACAGACATAAGGGAAAAGAGCACAGGGGAAACTGATGGCATGCAGCACACATGGCTGCGTTGGGGCGGTGAAATAAAACTCTCCTACCCAGGCCATGTGTTTGACGTGAAACATTCCAGAAGCGTTAAAATTATTCCTGAACGAAACCCAATCCGTCCCCCTTCTTTCCCAGTGCTCACTCCGGTTCGGTCGGGTTTGATCATGCCACCGCAGTTCAAAGTTGTCCTCCGTGAAAGGCTGCTGTTTTTCGCCTGTTTACTTCCTGCGTTACAGGTAAACGTCCATAATAATTTATGTCTCCTGGTTTGGGAGAAGAACATCTTTGATGAATTGAACCACCCATATGAAAGGGGATCAAGAAGTGTTTCTGAGGAGCTCAGGTTATTCATCAAAGACCCTCCACGCTCCACCAGAACCATAACATCAGTTACCTCCCTCAAACAGCAAAGACTTCTGGAGGATCCTCCAATGGAGGCTCACTAGAACACCTGAAAGACCTGAAAGGGCACAGACTGCTGGGAAATTCCCTACCCAGAGGCCTATCACAGAGACATGGCATAGAAAGGAGGTCTGTTGCTCTCAGAGCTCAGAGACTACTATGTAGCATGTAATTACCTGATTTAGATACATATCATTTACTCTATCTCAGACCTCACAAATCAAAGTCAATGCTAAAAGGTGAGAAAATTAGACTAATCTTCAGCGATAAGTAAAGGAAGTATTATTGAGAGCTATTTAGCATAGAGCGAGTAAGTGGATGTGACTTTACGCTATGTGCATGTGAATTGCCTGACTTTAAACTATGTGTTTCCTAACTATAGAGAGAATGTTATTGCCTGTGACTTAAGATCACGTGGGATTTTGGTTAGTGTGTGGAATGATGTTGGGTTTTCATATTTTGTCCTGACTCAGGGCGAGACAGAGGGGGACAGAGGGCAACTTAATGAGATGTATAAGAGGTGACTTGATGACAGATGCCGACGGGGGACCTTATACAAACAAACCCACTGAAGACAATGTCAATCAACAGGCCCAGATTAGAGCTCAGAGTTTCAGGCTATTGCTTAAGACTAGAATCCTTCATCTCCCCTTGAAGAGGACAAAGCGCAATGAACTGAACTAACCCATCTATAGACTACAGCACAGCAACCTGGAACAGGCCGCAGACATAACTTCTGTCCCGCATGACTGTGAGAAGACTGCATTTTTTTAAGGCTCGTACATCCCTTTAAGGCTAGTACAACCCTGTGTTTAAGGGAATCGTTCAACAACACCCACTGAGCAGAGACGTCAATTCAACGTCTATTCTACATTGTTTCAACATCATTTTTGTGAAATGACATGGAAACAATGTTGAATCAACCAGTGTGTACCCAGTGGGCAGTGATCATTGTTTTTGTCCATAGAGCTATTATATCATAGCCTCCCATAGTGACTAATCTGATAGTGATTAGGGCAAGTTGATGGGCAAAGTTTTGCTGTTTAAAGCATCTGGTCTCTGTGAAGTTTAGAAAGGCTGTCTGACTGTCTCTGGCTATTCCCCAGAGCCACACACATAGAGATTTCCATCACCAGAAACCAGGTGTTTATTTATAATTGGCTAGCTGGGCAAACGATCTGAAATACCAGACTTATTCCCTGAAGTACCTAACTACCATGGAGATTGTATGTCAGACGTCAATTGAAATACAGTATTCTGTAGAATATTGATGCAGGAATGTTTACAAATGTTGTAGTGAACTACAGCATGGGCTTTGGTCTGGTCTATCTCTTGATGAGCGATGACAGGTGTGAGATAATGCATAATCAGATGAAAAATAGAAATTGACAGCTTTCTGACAGCATCTGATTAAAGAAACTCTTATGTTCTATGTTCTCCACAAGCAGCTGATCTGTCAATGTTTAAAAAGCCTTCATGCTTTTGTCATCCTGGGAAGCCCCCGTTTACTGGTGATGAGGTGAGGTGTATATTGGTGTTTATATGTGTTTAACGACCAGTAGTTATTGTTAATGTCACTTTGGATCAGTAGTGTGATAGGATGTACTACTTGCACAGAGTCAATGTGGAAAACAGGACGTTAATAGAAATTACCTCAGCTTCTCACCAGTTTACGTTAGACACTGTGGTATTGTTATCAGGATAAGGATGTGGAAGGCTACCTTTCTCTATAAACTAGAAATCCAGATCATTGTATAGACCGCATGCAGTATATCTGACGTAATAACAGACTGATGGCATACACTATGTGATATCTGTATCGAACAAGAAGATTAACCAAGAAAATTATATTGTTTTCTGGTTTCGTAATATTGTTATTTTACAATGGACAGGAACTTGTAGCATTACACACTATAATGCATGCAGTCACACGGACCCAGGCATGCACAAACACACGCACACACACACACACACACACACACACACACACACACACACACACACACACACACACACACACACACACACACACACACACACACACACACACACACACACACTCATACACTCTCTCTCTTTATCTTGCATCAGGGGTGAAGAGTGCATTAACACGTGTGATTCCCATCGTCTCCGCTGATAGTTAGCTCTGTTTTACAGACCTGCCTTACTCATAAATCTACAGCTGTTTCTTGGGTGTTTTTTTGTATAAAAGTGAAATCACCCATTTTATATTTATAGATCTCACAAGCACTTTTCCACACTCCAGCAACACTTGTAAATGCAATCTCTCTGTGGAGGGTTTTATGGAGTAACCCAATGATTTGCAAGAGGAGCCAGAATGGATTTGGGTTATTTTTCAATAGCTGCATGTGTGTGTCAGAGCAGGTCCGGTAATGTACAGTCAGGTCCAAAATTATTGGCACCCTTGATAAAGACGAGCAAAAAAGACTGTATAAAATAAATAATACAAATACTGAGCTACATTGTGTGCTCAAACAATTAGACAATTTGATTATTTAATACTAATACTACTGCTCAGAGAAAAATATTTAGTTTAAAAGAACAATATATAAATATCTATAAGGTAGGTTTAAAACATTTTGGTAGCTTTGTTTTCAGTAGTTTGAGCAAATCAAATGAAATGTTATTGGTCGCATACACATATTTAGCAGATGTTATTATGGGTGTAGCGAAATGATTGTGTCCTAGCTCCAACAGTGCAGTCATATCTAACAATACACAACAACACACACAATAATGGAATTAAGAAATATAGAAATATTAGGACAAGCAATGTCGGAGTCCGGAGAATATATATATATATATATATAAATATATACAGTATATACAGTGGGGCAAAAAAGTATTTAGTCAGCCACCAATTGTGCAAGTTCTCTCACTTAAAAAGATGAGAGAGGCCTGTAATTTTCATCATAGGTACACTTCAACTATGACAGACAAAAGGAGGAAAAAAATCCAGAAAATCACATTGTAGGATTTTTAATGAATTTATTTGCAAATGATGGTGGAAAATAAGTATTTGGTCACATACAAACAAGCAAGATTTCTGGCTCTCACAGACCTGTAACTTCTTCTTTAAGAGGCTCCTCTGTCCTCCACTCGTTACCTGTATTAATGGCACCTGTTTGAACTTGTTATCAGTATAAAAGACACCTGTCCACAACCTCAAACAGTCACACTCCAAACTCCACTATGGCCAAGACCAAAGAGCTGTCAAAGGACACCAGAAACAAAATTGTAGACCTGCACCAGGTTGGGAAGACTGAATCTGCAATAGGTAAGCAGCTTGGTTTGAAGAAATCAACTGTGGGAGCAGTTATTAGGAAATGGAAGACATACAAGACCACTGATAATCTTCCTCGATCTGGGGCTCCACGCAAGATCTCACCCGTGGGGTGAAAATGATCACAAGAACGGTGAGCAAAAATCCCAGAACCACACGGGGACCTAGTGAATGACCTGCAGAGAGCTGGGACCAAAGTAACAAAGCCTACCATCAGTAACACACTACGCCGCCAGGGACTCAAATCCTGCAGTGCCAGACGTGTCCCCCTGCTTAAACCAGTACATGTTCAGGCCGTCTGAAGTTTGCTAGAGAGCATTTGGATGATCCAGATGAGGATTGGGAGAATGTCATATGGTCAGATGAAACCAAAATAGAACTTTTTGGTAAAAACTCAACTCGTCGTGTTTGGAGGACAAAGAATGCTGAGTTGCATCCGAAGAACACCATACCTACTGTGAAGCATGGGGTGGAAACATCATGCTTTGGGGCTGTTTTTCTGCAAAGGGACCAGGACGACTGATCCGTGTAAAGGAAAGAATGAATGGGGCCATGTATCGTGAGATTTTGAGTGAAAACCTCCTTCCATCAGCAAGGGCATTGAAGATGAAACGTGGCTGGGTCTTTCAGCATGACAATGATCCCAAACACACCGCCCGGGCAACGAAGGATTGGCTTCGTAAGAAGCATTTCAAGGTCCTGGAGTGGCCTAGCCAGTCTCCAGATCTCAACCCCATAGAAAATCTTTGGAGGGAGTTGAAAGTCCGTGTTGCCCAGCGACAGCCCCAAAACATCACTGCTCTAGAGGAGATCTGCATGGAGGAATGGGCCAAAATACCAGCAACAGTGTGTGAAAACCTTGTGAAGACTTACAGAAAACGTTTGACCTCTGTCATTGCCAACAAAGGGTATATAACAAAGTATTGAGATAAACTTGTGTTATTGACCAAATACTTATTTTCCACCATAATTTGCAAATAAATTCATTAAAAATCCTACAATGTGATTTTCTGGATTTTTTTCCCTCATTTTGTCTGTCATAGTTGAAGTGTACCTATGATGAAAATTACAGGCCTCTCTCATCTTTTTAAGTTGGAGAACTTGCACAATTGGTGGCTGACTAAATACTTTTTTGCCCCACTGTATATTCAACTGATATATACAGTACCAGTCAAAAGTTTGGACACACCTACTCATTCAAGGGTTTTTCTTTATTTGTACTATTTTCTACATTTTGAATAAGAGTGAAGACATCAAAACTATGAAATAACACATATGTAATCATGTAGTAACCAAACAAGTGTTAATTATACAAATCAAAATATATTTTACATTTTAGATTCTTCAAAGTAGCCACCATTTGCCTTGATGACAGATTTGCACACTCTTGGCATTCTCTCAATCAGCTTCATCTGGAATGCTTTTCCAACAGTCTTCATAGAGTTCCAACATATGCTGAGCACTTGTTAGCTGCTTTACCTTCACTCTGCGGTCCAACTCATCCCAAATCATCTCAATTGGGTTGAGATCGGGTGACTGTGGGGGCCAGGTCATCTGATGCAGCACTCCATCACTCTCCTTCTTGGTCAAATTGACCTTACACAGCCTGGAGGTGTGTTGGGTCATTGTCCTGTTGAAAAATAAATGATAGTCCCACTAAGTGCAAACCAGAATTGCTGGTGTATCGCTGCAGAAAGCTGTGGTAGCCATGCTGGTTAAGTGTGACTTGAATTCTAAATACATCACAGACACCAGCAAAGCACCCCCACACAATCACACCTCATCCTTCATTCTTCATGGTGGGAACCACACATGCGCAGATCAACTGTTTACTACTCTGCGTCTCACAAAGACACAGAGGTGGGAACCAACAGACCAAAGGACAGATTTCCAGCGGCCTAATGTCCATTGCTCGTGTTTCTTGGCCCAAGCAAGTCTCTTCTTCTTATTGGTGTACTTTAGTAGTGGTTTCTTTGCAATAATTCGACCATGAAGGCCTGTTTCACACAGTCTCCTCTGAACAGTTGATGTTGAGGTGTGTCTGTTACTTGAACTCTGTGAAGCATTTATTGGGCTGCAATTTCTGAGGCTGTTAACTCTAATGAATGTATCCTCTCCAGCAGAGGTAACTCTGGGTCTTCCTTTCCTGTGGTGGTCCTCATGAGAGCCAGTTTCATCATAGCGCTTGATGGTTCTTGCAACTGTTCTTGACATTTTCCAGATTGATTCATCTTCATGTCTTAAAGTAATGATGGACGGTCATTTCTCTTTGCTTATTTGAGCTGTTCCTGCCATACAAATGTTTTACCAAATATGGCTATCTTCTGTATACCAACCCTACCTTGTCACAACACAACTGATTGGCCCAAACGCAATATGAAGGAAAGAAATTCCACAAATGAACTTTTAACAAGGCACACGTGTTAATTGACTAATTGACTATCTCATGAAGCTGGTTGAGAGAATGCCAAGAGTGTCTGAAGCTGTCATTTAATTGTTTATTTAATCTTTGTTTAACTAAGCAAGTCAGTTAAGAACAAATTATTATTTTCAATGATGGTCTACCCTGGCCAAATCCTCCCCTAACCCGGATGACGCTGGGCCAATTGTGCGCAGCCCTATGGGACTCCCGATCACGGACGGTCACACTCGGGAGTCCCATAGGGCGACATCAAGGCAAAGGGTAGCTACTTTGAAGAATCTCAAATATAAAATATATTTAGATTTGTTTAACCCTTTTTGGTTACTACATGATTCCATTTGTGTTATTTCATTGTTTTGATGTCTTCACTATTATTCTACAATGTAGGAAATAGTCAAAATAAAGAAAATCCCTGGAATGAGCAGGTGTGTCCAAACCTTTGGCAGATACAGTATATACAGTATATCTACAGTATACAGTGCGTTCAGAACGTATTCAGACCTCTTGAACTTTTCCAAATTTTGTTGCGTTACAGCCTTGTTCTAAAATGGATTAAAAAAAAGAATGAAAAAATACCTTTTAAACTTAAGTATTCAGACCCTCTTCTATGAGACTCAAAATTGAGCTCAGGTGCATCCTGTTTCCATCGATCAACCTTGAGATGTTTCTACAACTTGATTGGAGTCCACCTGTGGCAAATTCAATTGATTGGACACGATTTGGAAAGGCACCCACCAGTCTATATAAGGTCCCACAGTAGACAGTGCTTATCAGAGCAAAAACCAAGCCATGAGGTCAAAGAAATTGTCCATAGAGCGCCAAGACAGGATTGTGTCAAGGCACAGATCTAGGGAATGGTACAAAAAAATTCCTAGAGCTGGCAATCGGGGGAGATGGGCCTTGGTCAGGGAGGTGACCAAGAACCCAAAGCTCTAGAGTTCGTCTGTGGAGATAGGAGAACCTTCCAGATGGTCAACCATCTTTGCAGCACTCCACCAATCAGGCCTTTATGGTTGAGTGCCCAGACGGAAGCCACTCCTCAGTAAAAGGCACATGACAGCCCAATTGGAGTTTGCCAAAAGGCACCTAAAGACTCTCAGACCATGATTCTCTGGTCTGATGAAACCAAGATTGAGCTCTTTGGCCTGAATGCCAAGCGTCATGTCTAGAGGAAACCTGGCACCATCCCTATGTTAAAGCATGGTGGTGGCAGCATCACGCTGTGGGGATAATTTTCAGTGGCATGGACTGGGAGACTCGTCAGGATCGAGGCAAAGCTGAACAAAATACAGAGAGATCCTTGATGAAAACCTGCTCTAGAGCGCTCAGGACCTCAGACTGGAGCGAAGGTTCACCTTCCAACAGGACAATGACCCTAAGCACACAGCCAAGACAACGCAGGAATGGCTTTGGGACAAGTCTCTGAATGTCCTTGAGTGGCCCAGTCAGAGCCCGAACTTGAACCCGATATAATATCTCTGGAGAGACCTGATAGCTGTGCAGCAAAGCTCCCCATCCAACCTGACAGAGCTTAAGGGGATCTTCTGAGAGGAATGGGAGAAACTCCCCAAATACAGGTGTGCCAAGCTTGTAGCACCATACCCAAGAAGACTCGAGACTGTAGTCGCTGCCAAAGGTTCTTCAACAAAGTACTGAGTAAAGGGTCTGAATACTTACACTACCAGTTTATACTTTTTTCTACATTGTAGAATAATAGTGAAGACAACAAAACTATGAAATAACACATGGAATCATGTAGTAACCAAAAAAGTGTTAAACAAATCAAAGTATACTTTAAATTTGAGATTATTCAAAGTAGCAAACCCTTTGCCTTGATGACAGCTTTGCACACTCTTGGCATTCTCTCAACCAGCTTCATGAGGTAGTCACCTTGAATGCATTTCAATTAACAGGTGTGCCTCGTTAAAAGTTCATTTGTGGAATTTCTTTCCTTCTTAATGCGTTTGAGCCAATCATTTGTGTTGTGACAAGGTAGGGTTGGTATACAGAAGATAGCCCTTTTTGGTGAAAGACCAAGTCCATATTATGGCAAGAAGAGCTCAAATAAGCAAAGAGATATGACAGTCCATCATTACTTTAAGACATGAAGGTTAGTCAATCCGGAACATTTTCAACTTTGAACGTTTCTTCATGTGCAGTCGCAAAAATCATCAAGCATTATAATGAAACTGGCTCTCATGAGGACCGCCACAGGAAAGGAAGACCCAGAGTTACCTCTGCTGCAGAGGATACGTTCATTAGAAATTGGTTATTGGAAAAGTGGTTATTCTTGGGAAACGTGATGCACACGGCTACAGTAACATAAAGTTAATGAAAATGCTATTGTATTATTTTAAACAGTAACTTTGTTTGTATAATAATGATACCCAAAACCTTCATGAACACAACCAAATTATTGTTTTTCCAATAGCATTTATGAAATATATTTATTAGACTGTTAGAATGTTGGAGTCAAAATGATTCCTCATTGGCACGAAGGGGAGTGAAACGAGGCCTTTCTAGAGTTAACAAAGGCCCCAGGAGCAGTGGAAGCAAAACAGCCCCATAACATCAAAGATCCACCACCATATTTACAGTAGGTGTGAGGTTATTTTCTGCATATGCATCCTTCTTTCTAAGGCCCAACCAATCACTGGTGAGAGTGGCCAAAGAGATCTAATTTTGTCTCATCTGACCATAGCGATCCAAGTGCCAATGTCGTTTAGTAATCTCCTGGCGTTTACATGTGTTGGGTGCTCTCATGGAGGTGGTGTCTATTTGTAGATTTGTAGACTTGGTGACCGCAACATTCGTCCAAGTTCTGTAATTCTCCAACTGTGGCCCTTGGACTTTTCTTTGCCTCCCGAACCATCTTCCTCACTGTGCATTGGGACAAGATACACTTGGGTCGTCTAGCAGGCAAGTTTACCACTGTTCCAGTGGTTTCAAACCACTTCATTGTTGCCCTAATAGTGGTTAGTGATTTTTTTTACCCATTTGGCGGATTTATGAAAGTCAACAACCATTTGTCTCTTTTCATTTGTGAGTTCCTTGCCTTTACCCATGGTGATGGATGACAAAAGGATTGTTCATGCGTGTTACCTCATTTTTATACCCCAGTGAAACAGGAAGCCATGGAAGGACACAGTACAGTTCCTTAAACTGAGATTAACTTTAAAAAGTTGAATGTTAAAGCAGATTTTATTTTGTCAGATTTTATTTATAAGAGTCTTTAGGGGCCTTTAGATAGAATTTTTACCTGTTAAACAAAATCTCTTTCTCTGAGCAATTGTATTAATATAAAATAATAATGTCTTCAACAAAACAAGGTAGCATATAATATAGCTCAGTATTTTCATTTTGTTTGCTCATCTTTATCAATGGTGCCAGTCATTTTGGAGGTCACTGTATGTGACTTGATAACGATTGGGATGTCAGACCAGAGTTGGAAAAATAGACCCACCTGGTGGTATATATTTTTAGTTTTCAAAATCAACTTTAACAAAACCACAAAATAACTATTTTATGTAACAACACATTTCAAAACAAAGTTGTCTATCAGTGAATGCTGTTGTAAGTCAGTCTGTTGTTTGATTTAGTGAAAGGGCAAGGTCACTGAGTCTAAGACGTTAGTACAGATGTAGGATCTTAATTTGATCACCCTGTTGCAGGAGAACTTTAAAATATGTATTTGAGGTTTAATTTCCACTTTAAAATATCAGACTTGATTTTACCTTACCAAAAATGTATCAAAGCCTACAAAAATATCCATTAATTATAATCCACATAATATTCAGGTTTCTTGTTGCTGCATGAATGTTTTTCTGCTGTAGCAAACTGGCTCAAATTAAGATCCTACATCTGTACTGACCTTATGGACCTCACTGAAATCAAAACCACAGAAAAAAACATGGGAGAAATTTATTTTGGCACCACTGACTCCTCATGGGCCATTTGATATTTAACCCCAACTATGTGTTCATCAATATTCAATTAGTTCTCTCAGTAACTTGATAAAAAGCGCTTGATAAAAATCTCATAATGTGTGTTAGACATCAGTGTCTTTGTCCAATTAGACAGGAGAGAATGTCTTATGTTGTAATTGTATGCATTTTTCTTAAAGCATTCATAAAACCTGAAAACATATCGTGATTCTTCCCATTCCCATCTGCACCAGACAAATCCAACATGGCAGCCGAACACAGCCAAAGAAATGTGTTACATGGCACCATAGAGTAAGACAGTTCCTCACTTCAGCCTTGGCATGCAGTACTATACATTTATACATAAACATCAGGCATTTCAGGGCTTCTGAAGGTTCCTCTCTCCACTTATAGAGGCTCAACTGAGACACATGATACGTACGCTGCTTATTAAACAGAGCTTACTGTAATTACCCTCACAGACGCTTCAGTTTGAGCCGCTTTTTTCCATGTCTTCTCCTCCCAGAGTGATGAGTGAAGAGCAATGGGGTTCATAATGTGTTACAGAGAAATGACAGACTGTTGAAAGCAGGGGGGACAGCTACGACAAGAACTTGCTCCTTACAAACTCAATTAAGCCAAACACGTTTTGTTTAGCACTTGATGAACATGGTAAATGAAACCTAATCTTCAAAGTCATGTTCTTTTAAACTGCCCCAGTATGTATAAATTATACAGTATTCTAGATGTGATTAAAACCGGAGCTGTGCAGTACAGGCCTAGCTGAGGACGTGAAAAATCACCTTATCGTTCAACATACAAACCATTCATGATAGGTGAAAACAGAGGAGGCCATTGAGATTAAGACAGGATAGCCCCAAACCCTCCTGTAGTCAATGACATGATGTTGGATGCCACTGTGCTTCCCCAACTGACATCATGTACACAGTTTATGAAAGGAAGTCTTTCTCTGTGTTTACCTGTTCATACCGAGAAGACAGAGCAGATAAGGGCTTTGTGAAGCAGAACAAGTCAACCTGAAGATAATCACCATGTTGAAAGATTACGATTAAGATTCAGATTGGGATAAATTACCCCGTTTTGAATCCATCAACATCCTTTGTTTAACCATGCCACTAAAACAAGGAAGCACTGTAATGGAATTAGTATAGCTTCAGTGTACCTTATGGAAATCCAGAAGTCAATAACATACTAGTACAGTATTATAGCTGATCAGTCAGACTAAATGTGATGCAACATGTAACCCAGCCGTGTAGAGAGGCAGGAAGCAAGGTTTTCCCTGTGCCCACTGCAAGCTAAAAATGGCATCAGGAGCTGGTCCTGGACTGCTGCGAGTGTTTCTGGTTCTACATGTGTAGGCCTCCAACACCTCACTCCGGACCTGCAGAACACACAGAACACAGAAATGTGTTTTACCGAAACATCTGGCAGCATGCAGGTCTTTCTCTGCTCCCTTGCCAATTAGTGTTTTTCATCCCTTCAAAAACCTCACTCCTACACATTCCCATTCTGGCATACAGAGCACATCACCTTCCTCTCTCTGTTCTTTTCTGGACCTGCTCTCCCTCACCAGGTTGGACACACAGGGACATGAACATGAAAGGAAACCCATAAAAAGGGCTAATCTCCCCATTTTAAAACATGGAGAGTTTATTTTTACAGTCTCCAGCTGGACTTCCCCTTCAGTGTTTGGAAACAATCAGTAAACAGAGAGAGAAGGAGAGAGAACGAGAGAGAAAGAGAGAGAAAATAATTGCGCGATCACAGACTTGTGCGTCACCAAGCCCTTAGGATAACTTATGGAACTCATAAAGTGCTTGTTGAAATAAATTCTGGTGTGAGTGCTTGTGCAATTGTCTCAGCAATTGATGTAGCATTGTTGCCTTTTTGTCTGTGAAGGATGAAGGGTTGTTTTGTGAAAATTGAAACATTTGCTTTGTGTGTCTGGGCTACATGCCCATCATCAGCCCTGGAAAGCCACTTCAAAGCCCCTTAGTCACTCAACGGAATGTAAGAGAACACCAAACATTTCCATGTCTTTGTCTCATGTTGTTTCTATTGATGTACCCAGGAAGTAATTGTCAACCATATGACTGATATTATGTGACTGTGATGTGTGTGTGCATTGCATATGAGTGTGCCTCAGCATTTTTAATAATAGACAAACCGCCCATCCAATAATGACTTTTTATTGTCTGTGTTCTCTATCATCCAGCATTGTATGAACAGTGTCCCAGTGGAGTACACTAGTAGAGATGTAGAACCATTAGCAGGAGGGGAAATCCATCTTTGAACAGGGAAGAATGTCTTCCTCCATTCACCACATGGGGTGTGAGTGAATGTGCACATACAAGTAGAAATATATGCAGTAGAAAGTGTTTAACATGTGTCACAGGCAGAATTCAAGTGTGAACTTGTGAGCATATGTTGTATGTACCTTTTTGCTTATTTGGACTAGTATGTGGGCGTATGTCTGTGTGTAGCGTCGGCGAGATAAAGCCTCATTGAACCTGCCCAGGGGCATAGTATGACTCTCCTGTGCCCCTGTTGGGCCTGTTGGTCTGACAGGCTGTAGGTCTGATGGATGAGCTCTGTCCATGTGGCCCTGTGCTTTCATCAGGCCCTCTCCGGGTAGACAGGCCAGGAGCGATGGTTGAGCATCACATGCTTCCTGCACAGGAGATAAAACGACCATCCCATGTCACCACGCAGGAGATAAAGCAATTCTGCTCTTCACAGATCGTGCATCAACGTTATGCAGACTGACGCCAGGAAACTGCAAGGCATGCTGGGTAGGTGACACACCTCAGAGATGGATGTCTTCAATCTGAGGCGTAAACACATAAATTATCCTACAGCTCGAGAGACACTTAGCAATTGGAAGATGGTTTCAAGTCCGGAGATTAACAGATGTATGTTGAAGTCGAACAGAGAATACCAGCAACAATTACTAATAACCATATAACTGTTGATAATAGTAATTATTTTATCTTCCTTGATATTATTTCCTCACTTGTGAACCTGGCATGATTTACAATAGAAATGTAACATGATAGGCCTCCTGAGTGGTGCAGCGGTCTACGGCACTGCATCACTGTGCTAGAGGCGCCACTACAGACCCTGGTTCGATCCCGGGCTGTATCACAACCGGCTGTGATCGGGATTCCCATAGGGCGGCGCATAATTGGCCCAGTGTCGTCCAGGTTAGGGGAGGATTTGGCCGGGGGGGCTTTACTTGGCTTGTGTGTTGCTGGAGATGGATAGAGTTGTGGATAATAATAATGTACTCTGGGTGGAAGGGGACTGACATCAGACTTTCATTGTATCGTTTGGCGGCTCCTCCTGTGTTCTCCACATTTCAAACACAATTACACTTGATTGTTCTGTTATCCTGAGTGCACTGAGCTCCAGCCACCCCGTCCTCCTCCTCCTTGCCACTTACCAAAATGTGGTTTTCATCTCCCTAACATGGTTTAGATTTCTCTTTCGAGGAGCAGGGCTGAGTTTTCCCCTTTCTGTGACCGTGAACTGGGCAACTGGGTGGATCACGGCGTGGTTGAGACGCCCGCTGCTCGCGGGGGGACTGTTTATTTGGAGAGCTGGCCCTCACTCCTGCTGCAACACTACCACCCAGATGAGCGCACTACATGCCTTAATTACTGGAGTTTGAAATGAGGCACTATTAAAATGAATGACCTCCATTAAAGCAGTATTAGCTAGAGGACAGATGCCTTTGCTGGTGGGGTGAACGTGGAGCGCAGGGGGGGAACACTTGACCAGACGCACAAGTGCCTGAATAAACAGCTTGGCAGCTTTTTTCTTTCTCTCCATCAATTTTTTTGAAGCCCCACTATGACTGACTTCAAGATTACAACCACCTGGCAGTGCAGTCCAGCTCCCCCTTCACCAAACATTTTAATCATGGATGAAATTCATTTGTATGTTGCGATAATTGTCCCTAATTGTTTCTTTGAAGGGGAGTAAGGCCGTCAGCATCTGGCTGACATATGGCTCGCTGCCTGCCTGCCCCGCCTGGCTGTTGGGAGAGTAACTTTGTGCCCAGCATGAAACTGCGGGTCCTAATCCTTTCCTTAATGCCATTTGAGCCAGAATGGACGTGTGCCCTGAATGATACCTTTGAGCCGTAATGGAGGCGTATGTCTTGGTGTTGACCTTCTGGCTGAGGAGGTTATACCCTGAGTAGGTGAAATGTGCTAATCCTCTCCCCGAGTGTGTGAGCCCCCAGTGGAACTGTTTCACCACAGGGACTGGCTGTCTGGTCTGGACCTGTTCTCATGCTCAGGAATTCAGAATTCCTACTCTTTAGTCCTCTATCTGGGCTTCCCCTGTCTGATTATACATTCCATTTGAGCCGCTTAGAGCAAGACGTGCTACTCACAAACACGTTTACTGTAGTGTATGTATGCAAATGAACAGTATACACATGCAAACAGACACTCACTTCCTTAACACGCAAAGACATGCTCATAAGCATACAGAAAAGCACTGCCACTTTCACACGCATAAACTGAAACATGCCCTGGTGTTGATAGATACACACAGGTTGGCACTGAAGAGGCGATTATTTTCTCTCTCTATCTGAGTGATGTTTCAATCCACTTTGAGAGCATGTCACTCATCCCCCCCTTCATTGGGTGTCGTTGATGCTGACATGTCACATCTGGAAGCTCTTCTGTGTGTCTGCTACATAGACATTCTCATAGACATTTCTCTGCTTTCCTATAGGCTGGGACTGTGAAACTTTTGCGATTATGTGTAGGGGCAAACCAAGACCTCATTGTGTTGAAGTTCAAGTAGTCGGGCCACATATAGTACACCAGCTCAAGGATTTAGTTGTCCAAAAAATAAGGATTGAAATCATTCCTACTTTGCCATTTGGGCTATATGACCTTTCCTGTAAGGATGCGTTCACACCTGGTTTATTCTGAGGGGATTTCCCAGGCCGGAATTTAAAAGTACAGAACATAATTGTTTTTCAAAGGTATGGGCATTTTGAGAAATTTGGTCTGCACCCTTAAAAGGGCGTTGGTGGAGAAACAACCCTTTGATGCCATTTGCATTGTACAGGTGTGGCAGCAACCTAAGTAAATGCAAATCTTACCTACATTCAACATAGCAATATCAGTGGGTTCAGTGAGTCTTGTACACCTTTGTCAGTGTCACCCTGGGCCAGTTAGTTCTGACAGTGAGCTGTTTGGGCCCTTCGTTCCTAAGGAAAGGGGATGGTAAGTGTGCTGTACTCTGTCACAGACCTGGGTGTTTCCTTGGCCAGAGGAGCGAGTGAAATAACCATTAATGTGTCTGAAGGGTGCAATGTACTATGATGATGTCATGCACACTGAATAAATGTGTAGCCGCCAGGCCGTGTAAGACTAGAATATTGTTTCACAGGAGAAAGTGACACTTTGGTCCAGATTGACTCCCAGGTACTGAGACACACTCACACACGCATGCACAAACACACACACATACTCACACACACACACACTAATGTAACAACGTCCATACATCCGCCGAGATGAGGCCAGTCTGCTTCCAGTTAGATTGCACACTGTTCCTCTTGGACTAGCTGGTGTACAAAGGGATGGATCCAATTTCAGGACATGCTTTTAATGAAACTCAAACTGGAACACATTTCAGATCACAGAACAAAGAGGGAGAATCAAAAGCGTTAGAGGTGACCTGGGGTAGAGTGTGCTTTCGGCTCTAAACACAGCGCCTCACCATGATGGTCCAACTGTAAACAAGACGTCCCTGAAGCAGCCAGTTCCCCATCTCTCTCCCGAACAGGTAGACAAATGAAAGCTGCATGTTTTAATCTTGGTGTCTAGAGTTACATAATGTTTTTAAAGCTCAATGGCATAATCATAAACTACAATTAAAGTGGTTTTGACTTCCATAGCAGTAAAGACCGAGAGCAGAGGCTACTGAAACTAACTGGCAAAGCTTTGAAGATGAGAAACGATTTCAAAAATCTGTTAAATGAACGGTAATCCTTAACAAATGTGCTCTTAGGACATTAAGTGTTGAGTTATCTTAGACGCAGCGAGGACACATGAAAAGTATCGAACGCAAATGGAACAATATGTATGTCCGCAGATAAGTTATGGCTTTTCACAGCAGCTTTAAAAAGCCTTACAACTCCATCCTACACAAACGTATGCTGCTGTGAAAAATGATGGAGTGAGAGATTTATTGGAAATGAAAATGACTTACTGAATGTTATAAATCACTAAAGTATCTGTTGTTAAGCAGTGGGGCATTCCACCCAGAAGAACCAAAGGAAACGCCATGCAGCTTCAAGCCCACCTTGGACTGCCTCCACCCAAGTAAAACATTCACATACGCCACTCAAGCTTTGTATCTTGCCAGTGCATCGTGGAAGGTTTTTGATTTGATGATTGGATTGTTGACCTGAACAGATGATTTTTCATTAGTATAAATATTCATAGATCTTCCCTTCAGATTGGTTTTGAGTGATGTATGTTTGTTTATGGGAGTTACATGTGAGGTTACTAGAAAAGTGCCTCAAGCAAGTTAGATTGTGGGTGCTGATGTGCTTTGATGTGCTTATCTATTGCATCTTGTATCATCCATTTTACAGTAAACATCTTCAGTGCAACTATTCCACCTGGACTATAGGCCTTCAATCCTCAAGCCCTGAGGTCACAGTGAGTTCAGTGACCTGACCATTGGACCCCACAGTGTTGTAGGCCTACTGTACAGCCCTGCCCCTAATACCTCTCCCCTCTGAGACCTCAGTGTTTGGTGGGCCGACCGGCCGCCCCTGGAGCCCTGGTCTGTAGGTCAGACTGCACCTGTGGCCAGCGACGTTCAGAAGCGATAAATAACTCTGCTCCTGCTTAATGGAGCTTGGGAGGAGACGCTCACTGCTCATTGGCCGTGAAGAACACGCCGTTTGAAATGACTCGGTTTTTACAGAGTGGTATAGCGCATCGCAGTGGGAGCGGTCCACAGTTGTGTTGTGCATGAGTAAACTGGTGATGGTATCAGTTTAAACTAACCGGCAGGATAAAGAGATGTGAGATGTGAGATCAGTGATTGTAATGGTTTGCTGCAGAGGTTAAATATGCGGGTTGCCCACATTCACGGGGAGAAACAAGTGGAAAGTCCTACACACACCATTGTGTGTTATTGAAGCAGATCGAGAGAGGTTTGGGGTTTAGACACAGAGCCCTGGTCTACCCCACACATCAAAGACTCTCTCGTAAGGACATAGAGGTAAACAGTCTTAGTCACACACAATGAAACCTGAGGATAGGATCTGGGTGTCTTTCATTTGTTATCAGATTCAATGGTTGTTTAGATTCAATGTCCGGTTGCAGTCTATCTATCCGATGAACACAAACAACAGTAGGGCACGTCATGTTTCTGTGCCTGTTTTTAATCCCATCATTGCACTCTGTTGTGTGTGATCACTTTCTTCCTTGCAAAGAGGATGCACATGATGCTATCAGCTATTGACTGTGGCTTACAGTACACGGAAGCCTGATACGTCCAGTTGCTGAGTGTGGACAGCCAGGTATGTATTTATAACAAGGGAAGGATGGATAGTTGGGTGAAGGGCCCGGCTACTCTGTCCCCAGGTCAGCCTCTCTCTCTGTCTGTGTCTCATCCTTCAGGCTGACAGGACTGTCCAGGGCTGTGCTCTTGAGTTATGGGATCAAGGCTGATGGCTCCCAGACCACCGCTAGCTCCGGGAGCAGGTTTCTAATACACTTCCTTATTTTAGCAGCTTTCCAACAAGTGAACATGAACACATGCCTCCGTAAATCACCGGGCAGCACAGAGGCACTCTATCAGCTCTGTTGCTGCAGGATTATTTTCCTGCTGTAAGAAACTGGGCAAATGAATATAGGACATCTGTACTGTACATGTGTGCTGCTTTTCTTTACTGTGGCAACGTACTGTTACAGTGCTGTCTTTTGTAGTACTGTTTTAGTCATCTTTAGTTTGAGTCCCAGGAAGTTGGTGGCACCTTAATTGGGGAGAAGGGGCTTGTGGTAATGGCTGGAGCGGAATTGTGGAATGGTATCAAACACATCAAATGTGAGCTGTCCTCCCCTCATTAGCCTCCGCTGGTTGGAGTGTAATAGACAGGTGCCAGCCATTTACTGTTGAAAGTCTCTCAGTGGCTTTGGCATCTTGAGCTCATATCATTTGAATTATGTCCAGGGGCCACCATGGATATGGCCAAATTCAATATGGTGGCCAAAGTAGAATATTAGGTATGGGCAATTCACATCTAATGTGACAATACTACCAATATTTAATGCCATCATAGTGTCATAATGTCCCCCTTGATGTCCCCAGAAGAAACACCACTAAGTAAATACACGTGAGAGTATGTATGTGTTCAGATAAACGGCTCTCAGTGCAACAGAGACAGTCTGGGTTTGCAAAGCACTGAAACCACAATGCATATGGGAGTGAGCCATCTTTTATGAAGCAGGACCTCGGCCTTGCTCTTCTGTCTCCACTCTACAGTAGCTGGGTGTGTATATAGGGAAAGGGGATACCTAGTCAGTTGCGCAACTGAATACATTCAACTGAAATGGGTTTTCCGATTTTTACATCTTGCCGGCTCGGGGATTCAAACCAGTTAAGGTTACTGGCCCAACGCTCTTAAATGCTAGGCTACCTGTGTGTGTGTGTGAGAGTGTGTGTGTGTGTGTGTGTGTTTGAATCATGTGAACTGTGTTTGAGTGTGTGGACAGTGTGTATAGGAGTGTGTTAGAGTGTGTTAGAAAGATGCAGTCACGGTCAAATGGCTCAAACAAAGAAGACAGAAACACTGGATTAATTACATTTGTTTGACCAATAACTTCCTGTGAAAGATAGATGTGTTTTGGCCCAGGCAGCTGTTCATTCTGGCAGCAGAGTCACTCCCCTTGCATAATGTCCCTGTATGCTGGGGGAATTACCATTCAGTGCACGTATGTGTGTGTGTCTGCCTGTGTGTGTGGTCTGGAAGTAGCAGGTTCAGCGTGTCTAATGCAAAGAACTCAGACAGAGGACCTGTCTCACCTCACATAGCTGTGAAAAGGACAGAGACACAGCATGCCATTCTCAGTGTCTAAGTCACATCTCTGGGTGTGTGTGTATGTGTGTGTGCGTGCGTGTGTGCGTGTGTGTGCGCGCGTGCGTGTGTTTTCAGTGCAGGCTAAGTCAGCACATAAAAAGGTGTGTATCCCAGGGTTGCTCCTCTCCCTGCTCTGACGGGAAACAGACCTTCAGTCTGGTGTTTGGTTTCTCCATCTCTCCCACAAGTGGGACTCTGTACAACCAGCTCACTTTCAAACACAAACACAAATCTAAAACAGAGCTTCTTCCTGCAAGGGGACAACTACAGCCTTATGTCAGTGTTAACATTCAACTCCCTGCTGTTTACTGATATTACATATAATTACATGTATTTACTTGTGGTTCTGCGCTCCTGTGTTGATAATGTATCAAAGCACAAATGGTGTGAGTCAGTCAATGGCTACATTTACCAGTGCTATTGTGCATGTCTGTGTGGGTGAGCCCTTGGTCCTCAGTGTATGTCTCTCTGTGTATTCTGGCGTTGAAACATTTCTTTGTGTGTCGTTACCCTTGGCATCTTGTCTTAACTGGTTCATGAGCTCCAGTGTGCTCTTGGGAGATTTGTGCTGGGCGTTTCAATGTAGCCGAACCCTAAATCAAATAAAATCAAATCAAAGGTATTTATAAAGCCCTCCTTACATCAGCTGATGTCACAGAGTGCTGTACAGAAACCCAGCCTAAAACCCCAAACAGCAAGCAATGCAGGTGTAAAAGCACGGTGGCTAGGAAAAACTCCCTAGAAAGGCCAAAACCTAGGAAGAAACCTAGAGAGGAACCAGGCTGTGAGGGGTGGCCAGTCCTCTTCTGGCTGTGCCGGGTGCAGATTATAACAGAACATGGACAAGATTTTAAAATGTTCATAAAACAGGCAGAACAATTAAAACTGGAGAAGCAGCACGGCCAGGTGGACTCGGGACATCAAGGAGTCATCAGGCCAGATAGGCCTTGAGGAATGGTCCTAATGCTCAGGTCCTCCGAGAGAGAGAGAAGAAGAAAAAAGAAAGAAAGATAGAGATAATTAGAGAGAGCATACTTAAATTCGCACAGGACACCAGATAAGAGAAGAAATACTCCAGATATAACAGACGGACCCTAGCCCCCTGACACATAAACTACTGCAGCATAAATACTGGGGGCTGAGACAGGAGGGGTCGGGAGACACTGTGGCCCCGTCCGACGATACCCCCGGACAGGGCCAAACAGGCAGGATATAACCCCACCCACTCTGCCGAAGCACAGCCCCCACACCACTAGAGGGATATCTTCAACCACCAACTTACCATTCTGAGACAAGGCCGAGTATAGCCCACAAGATCACCGCCACGGCACCAGTAAGTCAGTGACTCAGCCCATGTAATAGGGTTAGAGGCAGAGAATCCCAGTGGAGGGGAACCGGCCAGGCAAAGACAGCAAGGGTGGTTCGTTGCTCCAGTGCCTTTCCGTTCACCTTCACACTCCTGGGCCAGACTACACTCAATCATAGGACCTACTGAAGAGATGAGTCTTCAATAAAGACTTAAAGGTTGAGACCGAGTCTGCGTCTCTCACATGGATAGGCAGACTATTCCATAAAAATGGAGCTCTATAGGAAAAAGCCCTGCCTCCAGCTGTTTGCTTAGAGATTCTAGGGACAGTAAGGAGGCCTGTGTCTTGTGACCGTAGCGTACGTGTAGGTATGTACGTCAGGACCAAATCGGAAAGATAGGTAGGAGCAAGCCCATGTAATGCTTTGTAGGTTAGCAGTAAAACCTTGAAATCAGCCCTTGCCTTAACAGGAAGCCAGTGTAGAGAGGCTAGTACTGGAGTAATATGATAAAAATTTTGGGGTTCTAGTCAAGATTCTAGCAGCCGTGTTTAGCACTAACTGAAGTTTATTTAGTGCTTTATCCGGGTAGCCGGAAAGTAAAGCATTGCAGTAGTCTAACCTAGAAGTTACAAACGCATGGATTAACTTTTCTGCATCAATGTTACGTAAATGGAAAAAAGCTGTCCTTGAAACAGTCTTGATATGTTCGTCAAAAGAAAGATCAGGGTCCAGAGTAACGCCGAGGTCCTTCACAGTTTTATTTGAGATGACTGTACAACCATCAAGATTAATTGTCAGATTCAACAGAAGATCTCTTTGTTTCTTGGGACCTAGAACTAGCATCTCTGTTTTGTCAGAGTTTAAAAGTAGAACATTTTCCGCCATCCACTTCCTTATGCCTGAAACACAGGCTTCCAGGGAGGGCAATTTTGTGGCTTCACCATGTTTCATCGAAATGTACAGCTGTGTGTCATCCGCATAGCAGTGAAAGTTAACATTATGTTTCCGAATGACATCACCAAGTGGTAAAATATATAGTGAAAACAATAGGAAGCAGCTCTTTCAGTAGTTTAGTTGGAATAGGGTCCAGTATGCAGCTTGAAGGTTTAGAGGCCATGATTATTTTCATCAATGTGTCAAGAGATATGGTACTAAAAAACTTGAGTGTCTCTCTTGATTTTATGTCCTGGCAGTTGTGCAGACTCAGGACAACTGAGCTTTGGAGGAATACGCAGATTTAAAGAGGAGTCCGTAATTTGCTTTCTAATGATCATGATCTTTTCCTCAAAGAAGTTCATGAATGAATCACTGCTAAAGTGAAAGCCATCCTCTCTTGGGGAATGCTGCTTTTTAGTTAGCTTTGCGACAGTATCAAAAATACATTTTGGATTATTCTTATTTTCCTCAATTAACTTGGAAAAATAGGATAATCGAGCAGCAGTGAGGGCTCTTCGATACTGCACGGTACTGTCTTTCCAAGCTAGTTGGAAGACTTCCAGTTTGGTGTGGCGCCATTTACGTTCCAATTTTCTGGAAGCTTGCTTCAGAGCTCGGGTATTTTCTGTATACCAGGGAGCTCGTTATTTATGGCAAATGTTTTTTGTTTTTAGGGGTGCGACTGCATCTAGGGTATTGCGCAAGGTTACATTGAGTTCCTCAGTTAGGTGGTTAACTGATTTTTGTACTCTGACGTCCTTGGGTAGGTGGAAGGATTCTGGAAGGGCATCTAGGAATCTTTGGGATGTCTGAGAATTTATAGCACGACTTTTGATGATCCTTGGTTGGGGTCTGAGCAGATTATCTGTTGCGATTTCAAACGTAATAAAATGGTGGTCCGATAGTCCAGGATTATGAGGAAAAACATTAAGATCCACAACATTTAATCCACGGGACAAAACTAGGTCCAGAGTATGACTGTGGCAGTGAGTAGGTCCGGAGACATGTTGGACAAAACCGACAGAGTCGATGATGGCTCCAAAAGCCTTTTGGAGTGGGTCTGTGGACTTTTCCATGTGAATATTAAAGTCACCAAAGATTTGAATATTGTCTGCCATAACTACAAGGCCCGATAGGAATTCAGGGAACTCAGTGAGGAACGTTGTATATGGCCCAGGAGGCCTGTAAACAGTAGCTATAAAAAGTGATTGAGTAGGCTGCATAGATTTCATGACTAGTAGCTCAAAAGACGAAAACGTCATTTTTTTGTAAATAGAAATTTGCTATCGTAAATGTTAGCAACACCTCCGCCTTTGCGGGATACTCGGGGGATATGGTCACTAGCGTAACCAGGAGGTGAGGCCTCATTTAACACAATAAATTAATCAGGCTTAAGCCATGTTTCAGTCAGGCCAATCACATCAAGATTATGATCAGTGATTAGTTCATTGACTAGAACTGCCTTGGAAGTGAGGGATCTAACATTAAGTAGCCCCATTTTGAGATGTGAGGTATCACAATCTCTTTCAATAATGGCAGCAATGGAGGAGGTCTTTATTCTAGTGAGATTGCTAAGGCGAACACCGCCATGTTTAGTTTTGCCCAACCTAGGTCGAGGCACAGACACAGTCTCAATAGAGATAGCTGAGCTGACTACACTGACTGTGCTAGTGGCAGACTCCACTAAGCTGGCAGGCTGGCTAACAGCCTGCTGCCTGGCCTGGCCTGCACCCTATCTCATTGTGAAGCTAGAGGAGTTAGAGCCCTGTTTAGGAGGGCAGAGAAAAAGAAAGAGTGAGGGAAGACTGAAGGAGAGGGAGGAGGCAGGTAAAGGGATGAGTAGAAAATGCGAAAAAGAAATATGGTGGAACTCTCATCACATTCGCACAAATGTTTTCATCGCCAATCACCTAATTCCCAGAACAGTTATCAGTGAACATTGTGGGAAGGAAATGGGATTTTGTAAAGATGGCTCTGGTTTGGGGAGAGGAGAGACAGCCATTACACAGCAACAGCCTTGCCAAACATTCCCAAACTAATAAAAAATGATGTGTTGAATTAGATTATGCGGTGGCTCTTGACATTCGTTTCTAGTTTCGTGAGCTACATCGAACCTTGGCAACCGCTCAGAATTTGATAGGGTTTTCTGTTAAAGTGAGTTTTTGTCAAGAACATTTTGGATGGAGAAAAATTCCACGGCAGCGGAAAATATGTTTGGTATCTCAGATTGTTCTGCCAATTCTCACATAGAAACTTAATTGGGAGGAAGAATTTTTTACATGTTTTTACATTTGCATTTACATCACTTACCATTTTTTGGAAAATCACGATGAAAGTTGCCATTTTAGGCCCTTTCTAGACCTACTGTATACATGCCTCCTGTAAGACCCTATGATATGTGAACCATACATGATACAGACAACATCAACATCAAAGCATACAGACAACATCAAAGTCAAAGCATTTCAAACACAATTCTTCTCAATTAAGTTAATATGTGAGAATTGCCAGAACAATCTGAGATACCACAAATATTTTATGCTCCTGCTGCCGTGGAATCGCCCTTAGTTGTTATGTGAGGTGTGAAGTTGAACCCTGGTCATTGTATCTGTATACTGTACAAGTTCTCAACACAAGGATCTCCTCCTGAAGAACACACCTGATATCTGTTTCAGTTTAAAATGAATAGGGCAGAGGAGGCTCTCCTTTTCTTTAGGTATAATAATGTGCTTGATGACATTCCCAGTCAAGGTGCAGACAGGGCTGTGGTCACTAATGACACTGCAGAGTGAAGGCACACGCAATGCACCTGATGACAGGACTGAAGACCGCTGGGGCTATAGAGGTGGACTTACTGACTGATGCCTTTTACTCTTTAGACATTCATTATCAACATCCATGTTTTCTGTGGTATTTTACTTTTCTCTCATCCTGCCTCTAGACCTCTGTCCTATTCTCCTCTATCATCATCCCCCTCTCTCCGCTGTGAGAAAAAGAGGGGAAGAGTGTTTGTTGGATCAAGAGAAACCTCAACATATTCATTAGACATTGGTTAGAGCCTGAGCCAGAGCCCAGGCCTGAAATACAGTTACTGCTCAGAAGGAACAGCGTATTTGACAGAACTGGAAAAACAGTCATATAAAAGAAGCTGGCATTCTTGAATTGAACATTCTGTTTTGGGACAATGCCTGTCCAGCTTTGTTCTCTGTACATTGTTACATTCACAGTGTTTCTCACGAGCTTCAGCCTCAGCCTGGAGTCTGAGGCATCTTGTTCAAATCAAGTCCCACATCCTGGCATTTACAGGGTAAACAATAAGAACACGTCTGACCTCCAAATCTGCATCTTCTCAAACAATGTGAGAACACCACTGTTCCTTTCTCCCTTTTTCCTGACTATGAAAAGCCAACTAAAGTTTGTGGTGTTGAACTGGTTATAATCTGACCCTGCTGGTCATCTAAGAACGGATGTAAAAAGGGCTTTATAAAATACATTTGATTGATTGATTGATTGATAGATAAATGCAACTTGCTTGTGACACTGGGCTGAATAATGTTAAGAGAAGGATATCATTTTCTAAAATGCCTTTATCATGTTTTGAATCTTCAGGAAGCGTTTATGTTGGTGCGTGTATGAGGCTGGGAATTGGGGGATATGCCTTTCCCAATTTGCTACTAATTGTCTACCTGATCTGATAGACCCCTCCTTTTCCATGCAGTCTGGGAGACTAGAGATGAGGTTAGACAGTCTCCTCATTTAAATACACGCACGAGCACACACACACACACACACACACACACACACACACACACACACACACACACACACACACACACACACACACACACACACACACACACACACACACAGAACAAGGACAGATACAATTGTGTTGAGTATTCCACTGCAGTGCTTTCTTTGACCAGCAGAGGCTCTGAGGTCAAACTAGAGATATTTAATCTTTCTCCACCTACAACTCTCAATTATCTTTACTACACTTTTCTATGACTGTTTTTCCTGCTGGTGTTGTCTTACTCACTGTCAAGTTCTTGACCTCTAAGTGGTTTTGGGCACCAGGGTTTTTTGGTATCCATGTGCCACTCCCTCGGTTTCCATGGACGCAGGCCCTCAGCTTTAAAGGAATGTCCAGGAATGTTGGTACAGGGGCCCAGAATAGACCCACACACCCTCCACACCATCCCTACACAAAATGCACATGGATGGCACCCTGCACGCGGGCACCCAACAACTCCGCATTCCCCTGGTCACGGAAGTGTTCCGGACTATCCGTTACCACGGCAACGGCGGCCAAACAGCCCGGCGAGACAATATTGTCCGTGTGATTCCCGACGTGACGGTGGTTTTGCTGTAAACCCCAGCTGGCGTGGTAATGACACTCCATGGCGGTGGGCGTGGGGAGCTGTGGGTGGACGCTGGTCTGGTCTGGGCCCAGTCTGGTCACACTCACAGATGGGGAGGCAGAGCAGGAAACTGGGGCTTCCAGTAAAAACATGTAATTAGAAACACATTGACTCGCTGGGAGCCCCGGTGTGCATGATACTACAGCTCTGAATGTGGAGATGGGGGACTGTCCCATGAAAACACACACTGGTAAGGGAAAAGCCAACATCTTTTAGAGCCATCAACCCTCTAAACTTTGCGTTGAGGTGTGGAAAGGGTTATTCCACGGTTGAGAAAAGCCCCCATAATTTGTTTACAACTTAAAAAAAAAATAATGACACTGTGTGTGAGAGCGTCAGCGCAGCCCTGAGGCCTGCCCACTAAGAGCAGACAGCGAGCACAGACAGCGAGCACAGCAGGCCCAGTGGGCAGAGTGGGTCCAGGGACCTGTATGCTGGCTGAACCACGCCCGGTCTGGACGGCCATGTGGTGAACCCAGCTTCAGAGGGAGTGGAGGTTAACATGACCACATCTGATCTGAGAATCCTGCAGAACAGCCAGCCGCCCAGTCCTCAGGGACACTGGGACTTTGAATGGAGACGCGCCTGTAGGGGCGCATGTATCTGTCGCTTCCCATATCCACCATCTACTATGAGTTTAGCACGCAAGAGTAGCATATGCCTAATCAGTCTCTGGGGGGGGGGATAGGTGTTACCAGTTTAATACATCAGATTTATTGATGGATTTTGAAAAAAAAAATACATAAACAAGCACCCAAACACCGAAAATAGACATGCCGAATGCATTGGTTTTATAAACCAGAGTATGTGTTTGCGGAGACTGACTGTCAAACATGACAGGATTTATACCCACTCTTAACAGACTATTTGATGACAAGCTTAGAGACTCCCAGCTCTGGGAGTCTGATCCGGCATCCAGCTGCCATTCAGGAAATTCTCACAGACTCAGTAAACCCTTCAAAACAGACGCCTTTGAGCCTATTAGGAGCTTCAGCAGTGGATGAGTGTGAGAAATGAGTCCGAGTGAGTCCCTTTATAGCGAGAGCAGAGCAGAGAGAAGAGAGTAGAGCAACCATCAGATAGCCTCTTTAGTGGGTTGCTTTAGATCAGGCAAAGTGGGAACTAGAGATCAGGCAGCGGTGATCAGTGGTGACTGTGGCCACTGGGGGAAAAAAACACTTCAATTAGGCTCCCAGCAGACTGCCAGCCAAACCAAGAATAAGGGTTAAATTAACAACAACAAAGCGAACAAATGTAATCAAATCTCAAAGTGTTTTCCGAAATACCCCAACGTCAACAGTTAATCGACACATACTTAGAATTAACAGAGTAAATGGCTGTTTGGTAAGTAATGAGGTTTTTATGAAGTACATTTCAAAACAGGGAAGTGTGATGTGAAATATTCACAGTTTGAGAGGAATAGTAAAAGAGAGGGAATGTGTAACAGTCTGTGGAACACAGGAAGGCTATGGTCTGGCCATATAAAAAGAACAGATAAACATACATAATTGCACCATCCATTAAATACATTATCCATTTAACATACAGGATTTAAAAAACAGGAGTATAAACAGAAATAAACTGCTTGGTCCCTCAGTATATGAAATAACCATATGAAACAGTCTTAGCAGACATGAAATACAGTATTATGAACAATTGTTGCTCTTCTTTTGACAAACAGTAACTTTGACAACAGTAATAAGGAATTCATTGCATTTCCAGACAATGCATGGGCTGGAGGAAGGGAGTAGGCTGGCTGTGTTCGGTAAACATCTTTTTCTTTCAAACTCTTTGGAAAGTGTGTTACCTGGTCACAAGCATATAGCTGTAACAGAGTAAGGCACTGTAAGGTTGGCATGAGGTGGGAACCTAGAAGCCGATAAGTAGGAAAGAGACTTTTGGAGCGAGGCTAGTTATTGTATTGCGCTGAATTGTCTGGACATGCCAATCCCAAACTTTCCTATTAAAACTCAATTGAATGTAAAGTATAAACAGGAAGAGAAGGGCGGTTTGGAAGCAGATCAGAACAGCGTGGGTCTTGCGCCTCATCCAAACCCCCTGTGAATTGAATATGTAATGTTCATACTCCATAATTCCTATGTGCAGGATATGTTCCGATATTGAAATCTAATCTTTTCCATATTTTGCATTTGTATATATTTAATAGGAAAAAGAAAAGACTGCTTATTGCTACATCTGAAATGCATAGCAGGCCATCCTGTACGTTTAACACTGTAAATATACAGCGAACTCCAAAAGTATTGGGACAGTGACATGTTTTGTTGCTTTGGCTCTGTACTCCAGCACTTTGGATTTGAAATGATACAATGACTATGAGGTTAAAGTGCAGACTGTCAGCTATAATGTGAGGGTATTTTCATCCCTATCAGGTACACCGTTTAGAAATTACAGCACTTTCTGAAGATAGTCACCCCCATTTAGGGGACCAAAAGTATTGGGACAAATTCACTTATGTGTATTAAAGTAGCCAACAGATAAGTATTTGGTCCCATAAGAAACTTGTTGGATGCATTTGCTGTTTATTCTGGTTGTGTTTCAGATTACTTTGTGCCCAATAGAAATTAATTGTAAATAGTGTCATTTTGGAGTCACTTTTATTGTAAATAAGAATAGAATATGTTTCTAATACATTATTTACCATTCATTTCTATTGGGCACAAAATAATCTGAAACACAACCAAAACAAACAGAAAATGCATCCGACAAATTTGTAGAGTCACAAACTTCATGTAGACATTATGTGCTATGGATATGGCACACAATACTTAACTTTTTACTACTTTAATACACATACTGTAAGTGGATTTGTCCCAATACTTTTGGTCCCCTAAAATGGGGGGACTGTACAAAAAGTGCTTGAAACGGTTCACCCGATATGGATGAAAATAACTTCAAAGTAAATAGTCTGCACTTTGATAGTCTGCACTTTAACCTCATAGTCATTGTATCATTTCAAATCCAAAGTGCTGGAGTACAGAGCCAAAACAACCACAAATGTGTCACTGTGCCAACACTTTTGGAGCTCACTGTAGTTTATCTTCAGTAGTATCATATACAGTAGATGGGTCCTAGCCCTCTGTCTCCCCGTGAACATTCTCCATGTGCACTTTGAGGTAGTCGTTCCTGGTGAACTTCTTATGGCACAGCGAGCATTCTGCCATGGGCCTGTTGGGGTTGTGGGTCAGCTTATGCCTGCTCAGCATCTTCTTCAAACTGAACGACAGATCACACACCTACAGTGAGCAGAGGAAAGAGAAGTGTGTTAGTTAGCTCTGTTAGAGATTAGAATGGATTAGACCTTAATTACCGTATTTACACATCTCTGTTATAGTAGCTCTCTGATAGATCTTACTTAATTCATTCAATCCTAAACTAAAGGAGTATGCTGCAGAGCAATATTAAGCTTTACACTCCCTATTATGGGTACAGCCAGCTGACTGAACCACATTTAGTTTGTACTGTCAATCGCATGAGAGAAGGCTTAGTTAGAAATCACATTTTCTTGACATAAAGAGGGAATAAATTAAACATAGCATCCATCACAAATGATCCCTTTTACACCCTACAAACAACTCCATTTCACACTACCAGTCATCTTAGTCTTCTTCACACTTAAATATCATCCATTCAAAATGCAAACAGTACAGAAGTCCCCTAAAGTTCACAGGCGGTAAACCTTTCTGTGACAGAGTGTGTGTTTCTGTGATCACATCATCAACCAGGTTTAATCACCATTTAGGATGCACGTCATAACACATAGACGGCTGGAGATACAAAATAAAAAAAATGCACTCAAAACCTTTAATACTGAATCAACAAGGCAGTTCATAAATTGAATTCAAACACATCCTTGAAATGATTACAATAAAGAGATGGCCTTAACTGATAACAGTCCTATCCTTCGTTTCCCAAACCCCCCTAGTGCTAACCCCGCCAGTCTGGGCTTAAAAGACCCATCATGTCAGAGGGTTCTGAGGGTTAAGGAAATAGCCAATTTGATTGGCTTTCAGATTTAAAACTCTAGGAATTTAAAAAAGACAGTTGTGGGTCTTCCATAAAACAGAATAAAAACAGTGGAAGGAAAGATGTTTTCAATTTCCAGACATGGTAAGAGGAAAGTGAGGGGGATCCAGAGACTTTAACGCGTCTTAAAAGATCCTTCCAGAGCATCAGCAGGATCCGTGGTCGCGTGTTTCTCTCTGAGAATCATTATTACTCCTGTGGTATTATAAACAGAGGGTAATTTCTCCCTCTGATCTTCTCAATGTGTTTACGTGAGATCAGTCGACTAGACCTCTCCAGAGGAGAGAGATCTTTATCTTCCTCATATTAAGTTTTAGCCCACATCTGGCCCCGTGCCACAGTCTGGCTGAGCAGAGCACATGCACACACAAGCACACATACATAAGCGTGGATACAAAAGCACGAACACACACATACTGTATGTACATATACATACAGTACCAGTCAAAAGTTTGGACACACCCACTCATTCCAGGGTTTTTCTTTATTTTTACTCTTTTCTACTTTGTAGAATAATAGTAAAGACATCAAACCTATGAAATAACACATTTGGAATCATGTAGTAGCCAAAAAAAGTGTTAAACAAATCTAAATATATTTTTAGATTTGAGATTGTTCAAAATTGCCACCCTTTGCCTTGACAGCTTTGCACACTCTTGACATTCTCTCAACCAGCTTCATGAGATCGTCAGCTGGAATGCATTTCAATTAACAGGTGTGCCTTGTTAAAAGTTAATTTGTGGAATGTCTTTCCTTCTTAATGCGTTTGAGCCAATCAGTTGTGTTGTGACAAGGTAGGGTGGCATACAGAAGATAGCCCTATTTGGTAAAAGACCAAGTCCATATTATGGCAAGAACAGCTCAAATAAGCAAAGAGAAACGACAGTCCACCATTACTTTAAGACAGGAAGGTCAGTCAATAAGGAACATTTCAAGACGGTTTGCAGTTGCAAAAACCATCAAGCGCTATGATGAAACTGGCTCTCATGAGGACCGCCACAGGAAAGGAAGACCCAGAGTTACCTCTGCTGCAGAGGATAAGTTCATTAGAGTTAACTGCACCTCAGATTGCAGCCCAAATAAATGCTTCACAGAATTCAAGTAACAGACACATCTCAACACCAACTGTACAGAGGAGACTATGTGAATCAGGCCTTCATGGTCGAATTGCCACAAATAAACCACTACTAAAGGACACCAATTAAGAAGAAGAGACTTGCTTGGGCAAAGAAACATGAGCAATGGACATTAGACCGGTGGAAATCTGTCCTTTGTTCAAAGATTTTTGGTTCCAACCGCCGTGACTTTGTGAGACGCCAGAGTAGGTGAACGGATGATCTGTGTGGTTCCCACCGTAAAGCATGTGGGGGTGCTTTGCTTGTGACACTGTCAGTGATTTATTTAGAATTCAAGGCACACTTAACCAGCATGGCTAACACAGCATTCTGCAGCAATACGCCATCCCATCTGGTTTGCGCTTAGTGGGACTATCATTTGTTTTTCAACTGGACAATGACCCAACACACCTCCAGGCTGTGAAAGGGCTATTTGACCAAGAAGGAAAGTGATGGAGTGATGCATTAGATGACCTGGCCTCCACAATCACCCGACCTCAACCCAATTGAGATGGTTTGGGATGAGTTGGACCGCAGAGTGAAGGAAAAGCAGCCAACAAGTGCTCAGCATATGTGGGAACTCCTTCAAGACTGTTGGAAAAGCATTTCAGGTGAAGCTGGATGAGAGAATGCCAAGGGTGTGCAAACCTGTCATCAAGGCAAACACCTTTTGGTTACTACATGATTCCATATGTGTTATTTCATAGTTTTGATGTCTTCACTATTATTCTACAATGTAGAAAATAGTTTAAAAAAAAAAATAATAATTATGAGTAGGTGTGTCCAAAGTTTTGACTGGTACTGTATACCCACACCATTTGGAGTTATGGTTAAAGTGGCAATATGTAACTTTTGGTGCCACCTGACCAATTTAACATTGAAATGTGAGTTATAGATCTCTAATTCTACTTGAAAGCAAGTCTAAGAAGTGGTAGATCTGTTCTATGTGCGCTATTTCTATGTTTCCCGTTCTTAAGTTTTGGTTTTGCGTCTTTTACTTTCAGCTTTGTACACCACCTTCAAATAGCCGAAAAAACAATATTTTTGGTTTTGGAAAATATATTTTACAGCAGTTTAGATGGTGCAATGATATAATTGCTTATTTTGTCACATAAACTGAAATTAGGCAAACTATTAGAGTATTAGCAATCAGGAAATGGCGATTTCTGCATAGTGCAACTTCAAAGTCCCAGAACTCACGTCACACTGGAAGGGTTTCTCTCCCGGTGTGGGTCCTCATGTGTTCGTCCAGACCTCTCTTCTGACTGAAAGCCTTGTTACATTCACTGCATTTATATGGCTTCTCCTGCAGGGACACACAAACAAACACACACTTTACATACAGATCACCTCTCAACACACAGCCAACCCGTATACTATACACAAATACTGTACTCAAACAGAGACATGGACTCTCACACAATGGACACCCACAATCACACACACACCCTCATATCCTCTCACCCCCAGTGAGTTTATGAAGATATGAAATGAGAGATTGTACAGCCCCTGCAGTAGGGAGGAAATGGCCAGCGTATGGGGCCATAAGGAACACATGGATCCCTCTAAAGCGTAAGAAAACACGGCACAGAAAAGCCCTTTGAACATGTACCAGTGCGCCGGCTCACTGGGGCTGTAGAATATCACCTCTTCTCCACACCTCATCAGTTTACCAAAGAACATTTCCTCTGTGCCTTTCAGAGGCCTGTCTGGGTGTCACTCAAAAGCTGCTATCGCTCTGTGGGTGTGTTATTGTGTGTGCGTGTTCTTCTGGGAGGACAGTCTCTCTGTGGCTCTTTTTGACAAGACTCACTGATAGCAAAGTCTCTACCCAGTTAGGGCTCAGTTGTCATGGGAACTGGGTGAATACAGGAAGTAAGGGTCCTGGGAAAAGAGCTATCATGTGGGCGGGACAAGGAGTGGCCAACGACACAGGATACAACCGGAGGTAAAGATCAGGTTCAATGCATATGTCGTGAGTGAGTGTATGAGTGAGTGTGTCTGCGTGAGTGTGTCTGCGTGTGTGAGTGAGAAAGAAAACTAGAGAAGCCTAACAGAGTGTGTGTGGGTGTGTGAGAAACTTGGGTGTGGAGACCAAACCAGAACATAAGTGATGGTTTGTGTATTGTAAAACCGCCAGATAAACCTGCTAGTTTAATTGGTATCACTTTTCTAATAAAGCTTCACTTTCACACCCAGGGGAAAACTTCCTCCTGAATGACATACAGAAAACCAAAAAAGGTTGGTCAGGAAAACAAACGGATGTAGAGGGGTGATGTGGAGGACCCAGAATGCATCACTGTGACCCCAGTAACATGTAACATCTGTAATCTGCTCTTCAGCAGCTGTTCACCCTTGTGACATTCAACCTGACCCTCTGATTGGCTCATCTCTGAATCTGTCCATTCAGGAGCCAGCAGGGTTATGAATGGAAGGATAAAGCTCTGTGTATGTACTCTAAGAGATCCAGGAGGATCACATTTCATATCAAACGTGTGGTCAATGGTCATCTCTAAACCAACATGGCCACACGGGATGTGCCCATCCTCTGTTATCCAATACAAAATCAAACCCTTGTCCATATACCCCTAGGCACTTCGTATAGCTTTGAAATAATTGGAGGTAATTAGCAATGTGGTGATGATTCCGCCTAGCCTAATAGAGGGCAAGGTGGAGCAACTGCCGTATTGCTAATACCCATCTAAACTGGTCCGATCACTTAATGCTGTGACAAACCATTCAGACTGCTATATTGGACCAATAGGAACCAGCTATAACTGACCAATGAAAAAGTGTTACAGTAAAACCCGTTCAGAGGTTTCCAAACTGAAAACAGAGGAGCTTGGAAGATTCTGACGGAACTTCAGAACTCTGGGCCAAAGTCAAACAAAATCAAACAGGCACCCCCACAGAGGGAAGCAGTGGAATTTTAATCAGTGTGTTTATAGTCAGATCACTCTTGTCACCATCAGAGAAACTTAAAGAGATTAATAAAAAATCTCTGACCAGGCAACATGTCAGACGCTTTATACGAATCACATGTGTTCTATTGTAGTTGCCGATGGTTTGCTATGTGGGATAAACACACAACTCTAAACAGATCCATCTCTAAACTATACATTAACACTGAGCTGGAACTCCTTCAGCCAAATGGCATTTGTTCTGCTGAGGGGTGACTTCATCGTCCAGCTCTCTGCTGTGTGTCACAGCTCAGCTCATATTTCACTACTGCAGTCACGGTGCTCTGAGCAAAGACAGAGCAGGGGACACACAAAGCCATGTCTCAATTCAAACATGAATGTTTCATCAAGTCCTCGCTAGAGAATAGGAGCTGATAGGAGTGTCCCAGTACCGCCAGCTGCCTGTTTCCACTGTACTGTTTTAGGCCAGAAGCTTTATACTGTACCTGCAATACAGGTTCATAGAGTGCAACGTAATGATGTGTGCTTGAGCAAACAGGAAATGTACTTTAAACGTGTCAACAAAACCGACAGGCCATACTCATATGAATTAACGATAATGTAAAAAGTCATAAATAAATACTTGTACATAAATATACAGTACCATGGCCTCACACACACACACACTCCAACACACATATCTCATGGAAAGCAGTGATTAGGTGGAGAACTTCAGTTGGTAGAGAAGTAGTGCAGAGGCACGGGCAGGAAATGACCTCATGAGAGACCAGGGTGACCATGCTCTTCCTCTCCCCACCCTGAGCAGCTTGGTCCAAGCTCTGAGTCAGTGTACATTTACATGCTCATCGTATCAACACTAACGACACCTGCCATGTCCTCACAATGTAGAGTCAGGAACCCAATCACAGTCATTCAAAACTTTTCAGACTGTGCTCAGTGTCTGCTGTGAGATTGCTATTACATGTGGATGTATTCTAGTCCACCATATACAGCTCTAAGTAGTCTTCATTATCCTCCCCAGACTTTAAAAAAATGAAAATCACTGTGGGAGAAGCCTACGTGAGTGTCCTGGAATCTCCTCATGGAAAAAAAGGTCCTTCAGCTTTCATGTTTGCAGAGTGAGACATTGACTGGCAAGACAGGACTCCTCTCTATTCCTGGCTGCCTGGCAGAGGTGTGTGAACCTCTATTCCTGGGTGTGTTACGTTCTACAGCTTGGCTGAGCATGGAGCAGAACAACTAAAGCGTAGCGCTGGAGATGGGCAGATAAGCATTTATGGACACCTGGGACTAGTACACCATATATACACAAAAGTATGTGGACATCCCTTCAAATTAGTGGATTTGGCTATTTCAGCCACACCCATTGCTGACAGGTGTATAAAATTGAGTGCACAGCCATGCAATCTCCATAGACAAATATTGGCAGTAGAATGGCCTTACTGAAGAGCTCAGTGATTTTCAGCGTGGCACCGTCACAGGATGCCACCTTTCCTACAAGTCAGTTCGTCAAATGTCAGCCCTGCTAAAGCTGCCCCAGTCAACTGTAAGTGCTGTTATTGTGAAGTGGAACCGTCTAAGAGCAACAACGGCTCCGCCACGAAGTGGTAAGCCACACAAGCTCACAGAATGGGAACGCCCGAGTGCTGAAGCGCGTAGCGCATAAAAATCATCTGCCCCCGGTTGCAACACTCACTACCAAGTTTCAAACTGCGTCTGGAAGCAACGTCAGCACAAGAACTGTTCATCGGGAGCTTCATGAAATGGGTTTCCATGGCCGAGCAGCCGCACACAAGCCTAAGATCACCACGTCAATGCCAAGCGTCGGCTGGAGTGGTGTAAAGCCTGCCGTCATTGGACTCTGGGAGTGATGAATCACACTTCACCATCTGGCAGTCTGACAGACGAATCTGTGTTTGGCCAATGCCAGGACAATGCTACCTGCCTGAATTCATAGTGCAAACAGTAAAGTTTGGTGGTGGAGGAATAACGGTCTGGGGCTGTTTTGCATGGTTCAGGCTAGGCCCCTTAGTTCCAGTGAAGGGACATTTTAACGCTACAGCATACAGTTGAAGTCGGAAGTTTACATACACCTTAGCCAAATACATTTAGACTCAGTTTTTTACAACTCCTGACATTAAATCTTAGTAAAATTCCCTGTCTTAGGTCAGTTAGGATCACCACTTTATTTTAAGAATGTGAAATGTCAGAATAATAGTAGAGAGAATTATTTATTTCAGCTTTTATTTCTTTCATCACATTCCCAGTAGGTCAGAAGTTTACATACACTCAATTAGTATTTGGTAGCATTGCCTTTAGATTGTTTAACTTGGGTCAAACATTTTGGGTAGCCTTCCACAAGCTTCTCACAATAAGTTGAGTGAATTTTGGCCCATTCCTCCTGACAGAGCTGGTGTAACTGAGTCAGGTTTGTAGGCTTCCTTGCTCGCACACACTTTTTCAGTTCTGCCCACACACTTTCTATATGTTTGAGGTCAGGGCTTTGTGATGTCCACTCCAATACCTTGACTTTGTTGTCCTTAAGCCATTTTTCCTTTGGAAGTATGCTTGTGGTCACTGTCCATTTGGAAAACTCATTTGTGACCAAGCTTTAATTTCCTGACTGATGTCTTGAGATGTTGCTTCAATATATCCACATAATTTTCCTTCCTCATGAAGCCATCTATTTTGTGAAGTGCACTAGTCCCTCCTGCAGCAAAGCACCCCCACAACATTATGCTGCCACCCCGGTACTCCCCGTTTGGGATGGTGTTCTTCGGCTTCAAAGCCTCCCTCTTTCTCCACCAAACATGACGATGTTCATTATGGCCAAACAGTTTTATTTTTGTTTGATCAGACCAGAGGACATTTCTCCAAAAAGTACGATCTTTGTCCCCATGTGCAGTTGCAAACCGTAGTCTGGCTTTTTTATGGCGGTTTTGCGGCAGTGGCTTCTTCCTTGCTGAGCGGCCTTTCAGGTTATGTTGATATAGGACTCGTTTTACTGTGGAAATAGATACTTTTGTACCTGTTTCCTTCAGCATCTTCACAAGGTCCTTTGCTGTTGTTCTGGGATTGATTTGCACTTTTCGCACCAAAGTACGCTCATCTCTAGGAGACAGTACACGTGTCCTTCCTGAGAGGTATGACGGCTACGTGGTCCCATGGTGTTTATACTTGCGTACTATTGTTTGTACAGATGAACGTGGTACCTTCAGGCATTTGTAAATTGCTCCCAAGGATGAACCAGTCCTGTGGAGGTCTACAATTTTCTTTCTGAGGTCTTGGCTGATTTCTTTTGATTTTCCCATGATGTCAAGCAAAGAGGCACTGAGTTTGAAGGTAGGCCTTGAAATACATCAACAGGTACATTTCCAATTGACTCAGAAGCTTCTAAAGCCATGACATCATTTTCTGGAATTTTCCAAGCTGTTTAAAGGCACAGTCAACTTAGTGTATGTAAACTTCTGACCCACTGGAATTGTGATACAGTGAATAATCTGTCTGTAAACAATTGTTGGAAAAATTACTTGTGTCATGCACAAAGTAAAGTCGTGGCCAAAAGTTTTGAGAATGACACAAATATTAATTTTCACAAAGTCTGCTGCCTCAGTTAGTATGATGGCAATTTGCATATACTCCAGAATGTCATGAAGAGTGATCAGATTAATTGCAATTAATTGCAAAGTCCCTCTTCGCCATGCAAATGAACTGAATCCCCAGAAAACATTTCCACTGCATTTCAGCCCTGCCACAAAAGGACCAGCTGACATCATGTCAGTGATTCTCTCGTTAACACAGGTGTGAGTGTTGACAAGGACAAGGCTGGAGATCACTCTGTCATGCTGATTGAGTTCGAATAACAGACTGGAAGCTTCAAAAGGAGGGTGGTGCTTGGAATCATTGTTCTTCCTCGGTCAACCATGGTTACCTGCAAGGAAACATGTGCCGTCATCATTGCTTTGCACAAAAAGGGCTTCACAGGCAAGGATATTGCTGCCAGTAAGATTGCACCTAAATCAACCATTTATCGGATCATCAAGAACTTAAAGGAGATCGGTTCAATTGTTGTGAAGAAGGCTTCAGGGGCGCCCAAGAAAGTCCAGCAAGCGTCAGGACCGTCTCCTAAAGTTGATTCAGCTGCGGGATTGGGACACCACCAGTACAGAGCTTGCTCAGGAATGGCAGCAGGCATGTGTGAGTGCATCTGCACGCACAGTGAGGCGAAGACTTTTGGAAGATGGCCTGGTGTCAAGAATTGCAGCATAGAAGCCACTTTTTTCCAGGAAAAACATCAGGGACAGACTGATATTCTGCAAAAGGGATTGGACTGCTGAGGACTGGGGTAAAGTCATTTTCTCTGATGAATCCCCTTTCCGATTGTTTGGGGCATCCGGAAAAAAGCTTGTCCGGAGAAGACAAGGTGAGCGCTACCATCAGTACTGTGTCCTGCCAACAGTAAAGCATCCTGAGACCATTCATGTGTGGGGTTGCTTCTCAGCCAAGGGGAGTGGGCTCACTCACAATTTTGCCTAAGAACACATCCATGAATAAAGAATGGTACCAACACATCCTCTGAGAGCAACTTCTCCCAACCATCCAGGAACAGTTTGGTGACAAACAATGCCTTTTCCAGCATAATGGAGCAAGCACCTTGCC
This sequence comes from Brachymystax lenok tsinlingensis, assembly GCA_030435695.1. Classification (NCBI taxonomy): domain Eukaryota; kingdom Metazoa; phylum Chordata; class Actinopteri; order Salmoniformes; family Salmonidae; genus Brachymystax; species Brachymystax lenok. The sequence continues at coordinate 27,181,932 of CM059791.1, forward strand.
ATATGGCAAAAGTGATAACTAAGTAGCTCGGGGAACAAAACATCGATATTTTGGGTCCATGGCCAGGGAACTCCCCAGACCTTAATCCCATTGAGAACTTGTGGTCAATCCTCAAGAGGCGGGTGGACAAACAAAAACCCACAAATTCAAAAACTCCAAGCATTGATTATGCAAGAATGGGCTGCCATCAGTCAGGATGTGGCCCAGAAGTTAATTGACAGCATGCCAGGGCGGATTGCAGAGGTCTTGAAAAATAAAGGGCCAAAACTGCAAATATTGACTCTTTGCATCAACTTCATGTAATTGTCAATAAAAGCCTTTGACACTTATGAAATGCTTGTAATTATACTTCAGTATTCCATAGTAACATCTGACAAAAATATCTAAAGACACTGAAGCAGCAAACTATGTGGAAATTAATATTTGTGTCATTCTCAAAACCTTTGGCCACGACTGTAGATGTCCTAACTGACTTGCCAAAACTATAGTTTGTTAACCTCTTAGCGCGCCGATCCCTTTAGCGGGATCGTTTTCAGAGCAAACATAACGCGCCAAATTCAAAATACATATTCGTAATACATATTCGTAATATTTAACTTCGATATACAAGTGTTGCATAGTGTTGCATAGCCATCAAAAGCTCTGCTTCTTGGCAATATCACTGCGTTGTCAGATTTTAAAAAGGCTTTACGGCGAAAGCACTACATTTGATTGTTTGAGGCTAGTACCTCACATATTTTCCACATTAGCATAAATTCATATCCAGCTCGGTTCTCAAAATATCCATATCACAGCTAATATAAATCGCTTACCTTTCAAATAACTTCTTCTGAGGTCTTCCCAAGTGTCCAAACAAGATAATCCATGGTTCTTTTGTTAGAAAAAGTAAATAATTATATCCATAAATATCCGTTGTTTTTGGCACGTTACGTTCAGCTACTCCACCAAGCATTGTCAGTCTACTCGCCCGTTTTACAGTGAAGGGATCGCGTTCAAATTATACCTCTCATCTTTTCACAAACAAATCAAATATCATTAATAATGCATCCTTATGTATTCTTTTATGAATAATAGCGATCATATTTTACAAGAACGGTAAGTGAAACGTTAAAAGACTAAAAGAAAGTTGGTCGCTGCTGCGTTCACGTTCGTGAACGTGCACGTCTGTTTACCTTTTTCCCTACCGTAGTAATTCTCTCTCTAAGGATCTGGTCAGAGCTTTTTCCTCCATACCCTTTCCAGAGACTGTTGACATCTAGTGGAAGCCATAAGTACTGCAACCTCGGTCCTATTCCCCATAGAAAAATATTACATGGGCTTCAAAATGAGAGGAGAGCAACAGAAAAATAAATTCGGACAGAAATCTCTCTGGTTTTTGCCTGCTAAATCTGTTCTGGAATAGCCACAGACTATATCTTAATGGTTTTATAAACTTCAGAGTGTTTCCTATCCAATAGTACTAAATATGTAAATATCCTAGTTTCTGGCCATGAGTGGTAGGCATTTAACTTTGGGCACGTCAGACAGGCGAAAATTTGGAAAATGGGACCCTAGCTGGAAGAGGTTAACAAGAAATTTGTGGAGTGGTTGAAAAACAAGTTTTAATGACTCCAGCCTAAGTGTATGTAAACTTCCGACTTCAACTGACTTCAAGACGATTCTGTGCTTCCAAATTTGTGGTCAATGCCCGACCTCACTAATGCTCGTGGCTGAATGGAAGCAAGTCCCCGCAGCAATGTTCCAACATCTAGTGGAAAGCCTTTCCAGAAGAGTGGAGGCTGTTATAGCAACAAAGGGGGGACCAACTCCAAATTAATGCCCATGATATTGGAATGAGATGTTCGACGAGCAGGTCATGTAGTGTATCTTAGACACACACACAATTGCAAATATAAAACACAGTAGCATGTGTAGATTTTCCTACATAAAAACAGAAAAGTATGCTTAAGGATATTTCATGTGACTTATGGAATATACCAGAAGTCATGTCGTAGTAAGAAGTTATTTCCTAGCTCGTTTGGAGGTTAAACATCTGACAGCAAAAACAGCTCTCAACGAAAACAGATCCAGAATGATACTGTTATTCCTTGGTAGGGTTGGGAATTGCCAGGGACCTCACAATACGATATTATCACGATACGATATGTATTGCGATTCTCACAATTCTGTATTGTGATTCGATTAGGGCTGTCACTGACCCCTCAAAAAAAATATTAGTCAATCGAGTCATTTTTTCTTTCTACCAATCAAGTGGTCAATTTTAAAATATATATTTTCCATATATAGACACACCCTATGTGTTTTTATAAAATCAACTATAAGTACTAAACTTGTCTGAGGCTTTAAGCACGCTGTTTGATAAAATAATTAAGACACACAAATGACTCAAGAGGGAGACAGAGATCAAGATAGCCTAACCAAATATTATTCCCGACCCTCCTCCTCCCGTTGCTGCTGGCCTTTGCATATTCTGCCATTACACTCCTGAAGTTGCTGGTAATAGCGCTGAAAACATGTTGGCTCAGTATTTAAAAAGAAGATGGAGAACAAGCTATAGGATGAAAAATAGAGTTTTGGCTCAGGTACAGCCGACTAGCGCTAGCTAACGCTACCTACAAAAACAAAAAATAAATTGAAGACTTGGGAGTCAAATATTGATATAATATTGTACAAACATTATATTGCGATATGTAACTGTATACATTTTCCCCAATCACTATTCCTTTCATGACTGGTTTTTAACTCAAATACATACAGAGACATACATGTGTGAATACACACACACACGTAGGGGTGTGAGGATGGAAAGAGGAAGTAAAGGGAAATAAAACCATTTCCATGTGGCAGAGAAACACCAACACCTCAAACTGTGCCTGGAACAAAGAGAGGAGAGAGTGTGTGGTAGAAGTGGGTGTGGACAAGAGACTTACCCGAGTATGTGTGCGAATGTGCATCTTCAGTCCATCATTCTTGCTGAATGCTTTGTCACAGTAAGGACACTGGTATGGCCGCTCACCTAGAGAGAAGAATCAACAGAAGGATCAACACACATCAGCGAGAGGGAAACATCAAAATCAATACAGAGTGGATTACAAATACAGTGTACAGATGCTCTTAAGTAGTTTAGATAAGCACACATTTGTCTACACACTAGGCAGAATGCAAAAAACTATTTGAAACACAAAATACTACACAATGATCAAACACTAGACATACATACACACACGTCCACCCAAAACTACTATGACCACGGTAATCTTCAAACAGAGCAGATCTAAGCTCAGGGGAATTGGAGGCATGAAAAAAATGTAGGGGGAAAATCAAAATTTTTGCGCTGCGGCTGGCCACATGCAGAGCCTGATCAAAGTTATCTGTTTCCTGCCGGCCGGGCCTCCAGCTCTGATGCAGCGCTGCAGAGAGAAGGGAGATCTTCATGTTTATGCCACCCCTGCCCCTAAACTAGAGCTGCTGGCGCTGCCATGCACCGATGCACTACACTGCACTCTGACACTGATGGGGGCCACAAAAAATATGAACTCATCATGAGGGCCGCAGCGGCTCATGGGTCTGCGTACCCACATGCAGTCAGAGCCGGTCCTAGCCTTTTGGGGGCCCTTGGGAGCAAAACATTTGAACAGCCCCCTTTTTGATAGCAAAGGGAAAAAAAGTTTTACACTTCATTTCCTGTAATTCTACACATTTTGCCATGGGGCGTAGACAGTGCTTAATTTGAGCCGGATCCTGCCGGAACAGGATCTGGCATCTCTCAGTTTTGGACTGTTTCATTCCAGAACCCATTTGCCAGCATCCGGTACCCCTCTTGGCATGACATTTTTTTTTCACTGTTTGCAATGTAAAACATGAAATAACAGCAATCAGGGTTAATTCAAGTTGCCTCCTCTGTAATTCCCCTTCCCCTTAAAAAACACTGAAAACGTGCCTGATATTCTAAGAATTGATTTGAGTTGGGCTGGCCCGGGTTTTTGGTTTCCACAACATTGTAGCCTATAGACAAATGAATGTCCATTGCTGTGGGGAGAGAGAGAAGTACGCCTGTATCTCTCACAGAACTAGAATGACATTTACTTTCTATGAACTCTCATCTCTCCAGCGTTGTACTTATGTACTCATAGCCGCGGGAAAGGTTCTGGAGGTTTTGCAGCAACCCTGATAAAATGAAATACATTTGCCAAAAAGTTATAGAATTACAGCTGTCTGTTCAGAAAGAAATGAAATAATTCAGAAGACTACACCTGGAGTAGGCCTATAATTTAGCCACAGAAGATCAATAGCTTTTAATTGTTTCTTTTTTTTAAATGTGCCTAGCTGTGGATTGTGTGTAGCCCAAAAACAAGCCGTACCTACAGTCGGGAACATGTGGCAAATCTGTCAGTGAACAGCATGCAGCCAAAACAGGGCTTTCGCAATACTTCAAATACAATCGCGGGAAAACAGATTGGAAAGCAAATGGCTCCTGCTGAAAAGAGAAGACTAATCTGCCTTTAGGCTACCAAATATGTTATCAACTTCCAAATAGGCCTATTGAGCGAAACAGCATTGTTTTGCAAAGGAAAACGAGAGAGGCTTTGGACACAAGGGCATCAGCGCATCACTGATGAGTGAGCTGCGCATCATTAGATGATTCAGTTAAACTGGAAAGCTTTTTTAGGACTATAATTTCCTCCTCATACTGTACAATGTATGTGTCTCCACACACCTAGGCCTAGGCTATTGATGGATTCAAGACATAGTTGTTTTTATTGATCTCAGATTCTAAGTTTGTCAGTGTTAAAGTAGGCTGTCATTTCGATAATCTGTGAGTAATTAAAAAAAAATCTGTTGCGGTCTTCAGTCATCTAAAATGATGTATAAATACATGAAATGCATTTAAAAAAGGTCAAAATCTTCCCGGTGTCACGTCCAGGCCTGAGAAGACAGGCTGGAGTGTTTAGTTTTGTTTTTGGTGTAGGGGTTTTCTGTTCTAGGTTATATATTTCTATGTTGGGTTAATGGTTCCCAATTAGAGGCAGCTGAGTGTCGTTGTCTCTAATTGGGAACCATATATATGTTTGTAGTTTTCACTTGGGGTTTGTGGGTTATTGTTTGGTCATAGCTTTGTTTTGTTAGACATGTTATGTTCCACATTACGATCTTCGTTCATTTTGTTGTTTTTGTCCCAGTTACGTTGATTTAATAAAGATGTATACTGGATGCCTTGCTGCGCCTTGGTCTGTCCGTACTGAAGATCGTGACAGAATAACCCACCATAAGAAGACCAAGCAGCGAGAGACTTGGGAACATTGGACTTGGGAGGAGATTTTAGATGGCAAGGGATCTTGGACATGGGATGAGATTTTGGAGGGAAAAGGACCATGGTCTCAGCCGGAGGATTATCGTCGCTCCAGGGAGAGAGAAAAGTTCATTGGAACTCGCCTGGCACGGAAGCCCGAAAGGCAGCACACGAGGAGGTTGGCAGGTTCAGGAGGGACTTCTGAGCCAACTCCTCGTGCTTTGTGGAGAGAGTGTTGGAGGGTGCGTCGCACTGAGCAGACACCGTGCTATGCAGTTGTGCGCACGGTGTCTCCAGTGCGCATGCATAGGCCGGTGCGCGAAATTCCAGCACCACTCATCTGTCGGGCTATGGTGAGTGTGCAGCCTGGAGGAGTGGTGCAGGCTCTGCGCGCCAGGTCTCCAGTGTGCCTGTTGGGACCGAAATATCCTGCGCCGGCTCTGCGTGCGGTGTCTCCTGTTCACGCGCACAGATCGGTGCACGACATTCCAGCTCCCCTCATCGGTGAAGCCAGGATGAGTGAACAACCTGGGAGAGAGGTGTCGGCTTTACGCATCAGGTCTCCTGTGCGTGTTGTGGATCCAGTACATCCTGTCCCTGTTCCACGCTCCAGGATCCCTGTTCGTGTAGTGGATCCAGCACGTCCTGTTCCTGCTCCGCGCACCAGGCCCCCTGTGCGCTTAGAGTCCAGCACGTCCTGTTCCAGCTCTGCGCACCAGGCCCCCTGTGCGCTTAGAGAGTCCAGCACGTCCAGTCCCTGCTCCAGGATCCCTGTGCCCGTCGTGGACTCCGCACGTCCTGTCCCTGCTCCACGCTCCAGGATCCCTGTGCCCGTCGTGGACTCAGCACGTCCTGTCCCTGCTCCACGCTCCAGGATCCCTGTGCCCGTCGTGAACCCAGCACGTCCTGTTCCTGCTCCCCGCACCAGTGTGCGCGTTATGAGCCCAGAACGGCCGGTTCCTGCTCCCCGCACCAGTGTGCGCGTTATGAGCCCAGAACGGCCGGTTCCTGCTCCCCGCACCAGTGTGCGCGTTATGAGCCCAGTACGGCCGGTTCCTGCTCCCCACACCAGAGGGCCAGTGTGCTTCCCCTGTCCAGGTCCGCCAGTGTGCTTCCCCTGTCCAGGTCCGCCAGTGTGCTTCCCCTGTCCAGGTCCGCCAGTGTGCTTCCCCTGTCCTGAGCCGCCAGTGTGCTTCCCCTGTCCTGAGCCGCCAGTGTGCTTCCCCAGTCCGGGGCTGCCAGGCCAGAGAGGGTCCCCAGTCCGGGGCTGCCAGGCCAGAGAGGGTCCCCAGTCCGGGGCTGCCAGGCCAGAGAGGGTCCCCAGTCCGGGGCCGCCAGGCCAGAGAGGGTCCGCAGTCCGGCCAATAGCCCAGGGCCTCCAGTGCGGGACATCGAGCCAGCACGGCCGGCACCGGAGCCGCCACCTGGGACAGGAAGGCCTACCCGAAGACCCCCCCAATGGACTTTTGGCGCGGTCGGAGTCCGCGCCTTTGGGGGGGGGGTACTGTCACGTCCAGGCCTGAGAAGACAGGCTGGAGTGTTTAGTTTTGTTTTTGGTGTAGGGGTTTTCTGTTCTAGGTTATATATTTCTATGTTGGGTTAATGGTTCCCAATTAGAGGCAGCTGAGTGTCGTTGTCTCTAATTGGGAACCATATATATGTTTGTAGTTTTCACTTGGGGTTTGTGGGTTATTGTTTGGTCATAGCTTTGTTTTGTTAGACACGTTATGTTCCACATTACGATCTTCGTTCATTTTGTTGTTTTTGTCTCAGTTACGTTGATTTAATAAAGATGTATACTGGATGCCTCGCTGCGCCTTGGTCTGTCCGTACTGAAGATCGTGACACCCGGACCCTAGGCTACAAACTTTTTGTTCTGGCACCTCCCAATTTACAAATGAAGCACTGGGCATAGAGAATACGTTGATATTTTATAACTAATTTCATGCAATTCTACTCATTTTGCCATGGGAAAGAGAGAAGAAATAGCAATAGCATCAGGCAATTCTATTCATTTTAATAACAAACGTCAGGCAATTCTATTCATTTTGCCATAGGGTGGAGAGAAATGACTGACATAAGAGAAAAATCCTGCTGATGTACAACTACATTTTGAAATTGGATCTTGTGTATTCATTCTACTATTCTAACTATCAATAGTAAGTTGGTCCGCGGACCTGTGCTAGAGCATAAAACTGGTTATTCTGAAGGCCCTTTTCTCCCTCTAGCCATGCTGCCTCTGGTGTTCTCTGCATTTCTATGCAGGGAAACCATTCTCCAGGCTGTAGGTCCTCGCAGGAACTACAATTATGAAGGGATTCTATGGCTGTTAGGTTTGGGTAGAGGCTATTATAATGTAGATGTGTTCTGAGAACACATTGGCCAATAATGAAGCAAAGCAAACAGAACTCCCACACACCTTCTCAGAATCAGATTTTGTCAAATATCCGTTTATCCAGAGTTTCCCAAACTTGGCCCTCGGGACCCCAAAGGGTGAACGGTTTGGTTTTTGTCCTAACACTACAAAGCTGATTCAAATTATCAGCTGTGTAGTGCTAGGGCAAAAAACTAAACCTGCACCCCTTGGGGTCCCGAGGACTGAGTTTAGGAAACCCTGCTTTTATAATATTAGAATCAAATAAAATGGTACACACTCACAAATCTGCCTATAGTTTTATGTGAGGAAATAATGATTGATTATTTGTCACACTAATCCATGTGTTCTTTCTAGTGAGAGAAAAGGCCTCACAATCAGTAGTACCGCTTGTCTCATGAAAAAACATAGTTCCAAAGTAAGAACACACTACAACCCATAGTCAGGCTGGCCCGGCTGAGCTGAGCCTGGGTACCAGTGGATCAAAGACAGGCCAGCCTAACTCCCAGAGATCCTATCTGAGCACGCTCTGTACGATGGCAAAGAGGATGTGACAGGCTGTCAGTCAAACAGCCAGCAGACACGTGGATCTATTTACCCCAGAGCTGATCCGCAGCCCAGATAGCACAACCAGCACTGATTACCAACCTATATATGGAATATGAAGTAACTCATATAACCGCAGTGAATATACCCCTTCCAAAGGAAAATACAGTGCAATACTTGTAAGGTGGTATTTTGGGGTTCCACCACGGCTACAGTGCCTTCAGAAAGTATTGAGTAAAGCCTGAATTCAAAATCTACACACAATACATCAGAATGACAAAGTGAAAACATGTTTTATGAAATGTTCGAACATTTACTGAAAATGAAACACAGAAATATCTAATTCACGTAAGTGTTCACAACTCTGAGTCAATACTTTGTAGAAGCACCTTTGGCAGCGATTACAGCTGTGAGTCTTTCTGGGTAAGTCTCTAAGAGCTTTCCACACCTGCATTGAGTTACATTTGCCCATTATTCCTTTCAAAATTCTTCAAGCTCTGTCAAATTGGTTGTTGATCATACCTAGACAACAATTTCAGGTCTTGCCGTAGATTTTCAAGTAGATTTAAGTCAAACTGTAACTCAGCCTCTCAGGAACATTCACTGTCTTCTTGGTAAGCAACTCCAGCGTAGATTTGGCCTTGTTATTTTACTGCTGAAATGTGAATTGATCTCCCAGTGTCTGGTGGAAAGCAGACTGAACTAGGTTTTCCTCTAGTATTTTGCACGTGCTTAGCTCCATTCGGTTTCATTTTATTTTATGAAAAACTCCCCAGTCCTTATTGATTACAAGCATACCCATTACATGATGCAGTCACCACTACGCTTGAAAATATGGAGAGTGGTACTTACTGTAGTAATGCGTTGTATTGGATTTGCCCCAAACCTAACATTTTGTATTCAGGACATTGCTCTGACACATTTTCTGCATCCTTTTCACTCTGTCAATTAGGTTAGTATTGTGGAGTAACTACAATGTTGTTGATCCATCCTCAGTTTTCTCCTATCACAGCCATCAACTTGTTAGGGAGTGGCAGCTGAGGGGTCAGTTTTGGAGAGTCTGGCGTGCCTAAAGTAAAATGCTTGCCACTCAGGCTCCGAAAATAGGATATGCACATAATTAGTACTATTGGATAGGAAACACTCTGAGGTTTCCAAAAGTGTTAACATTTTGTCTGTGAGTGTAATAGAACTAATTTGGCAGGCAAAAACCAGAGAATTTTCCATCCGGAAATGTCATTCTGGTGGCTTATGGCTCACTTAGAGAGACTGCCTATTGAAAAGTATTTATACCAGGATACTGAATATAGTACCTATTGCTTCCACTGGATGTCAGCAGTGTATAGGTAAAGTTTAAAGGCAATCGGAACCATTGTGTTCAATCGGTAGAGGTTTTAGTCAGGGGAGCTATTTTTCAGTTGCTTTTGGGCGCACGTTTGGCTGAGCGGTCCACTTTATTTGACTTATATAACGTTTAGGTGACCATCCAAGTGAAAGATTATCACTTTTATTCATAAAAGATAAGCTAAGGATGCATTTTAATTGGTTTTTGTTTTGTTGAGGGAAAGTTTATAGGTTTAAATGAACGCGTTCTCTTCACATTGGATTTTCTGAACACAAGGTGCCAACCAAACAGAGATTTAAGGATATAATAAATTACTTTTTCTAACCAAATACTGTCTTCGTTGGACACTTAGGAAGCCCTCTGCAGAAGTTCTACAAAAGGTAAGGCACAGGTTTTCCCTGTGAAATGCATTTTCTATCGACCGCGCTGGCTAAAGATTTCATGGTTATGGAAAATATTGAAAGTGCTACCCTCAAACAATCAAATGTGCTTTCGCCCGTAAAGCCTTTTTGAAATCCGACAACGCTGTGATATTGCCAAGAAGCAGAGCTTTTGATGAGTATGAAACACTTGTATATTGGTGCATTTTTAATAATTCAATATTTTGATTTTCCCTTGTATTTCACCTGGTAGTGTCGGGAGTGGGGCGCTAGCGCCCCAAATCACCTTGCTGCTCCCCAAGAAGTTAAACTCTGTAACTGATTTAAAGTTACCATTGGCCTCATGGTGAAATCCCTGAGCGGTTTCCTTCCTCTCTGGCAACTGAGTGAGGAAGGACACCTGTATCTTTGTAGTGACTGGGTGTATTGATACACCATCCAAAGTGTAATTCATAACTTCACCATGCTCAAAGGGATATTCAATGTCTTCTTTTTTTAAATCTGTTTAACAATAGATGTCCTCTTTGCGAGGCATTGGAAAACCTTCCTGGTCTTTGTGGTTGAATCTGTGTTTGATATGCACTGCTAGACAGAGGGACCTTATAGATAATTGTATGTGTGGGATACAGAGATGAGGTAGTCATTCAAAAATCATGTTGATCACTATTATTGCATACAGAGTGAGTCCATGCACCTTATTATGAGACTTGTTAAGCAAATGTTTACTACTAAACTTATTTAGGCTTGCCATAACAAAGGGGTTGAATACTTATTGACATTTCAGCTTTTCATCTTTAATTAATTTGAAAAATGTCTAAAAACATAACTCCACTTTGACATTATGGGGTATTGTGTGTAGGCCAGAGACAAAAAAATCTAAATTCAGGCTGTAACACAACAAAATGTGGAAAAGGTCAAGGGGTGTGAACGCTTTCTGAAGGCACTGTATTTTACTGGTTCTGAACAATTGAAGTTAGGAGAATTATATTCCTTTCACAGAGAATCACAGTAAATTATTGTTAACTAGACCACAACAGTCACGACCAGGTAACACCAATGTATGAAACTAAAGACAAGACTATTTTGGCTCATTTCTGGGGTAATAGAATCAGGGTATTTTGGACAAAATTAGTCCCCTCAGAATAAGAGCTGTTCCTGCCGGTATAAATAGAACAGCTCCAGGGGGAGAAGTGAAACAGCAAAATGGTAACTTAATAAAACACCGCCTTAAGAGAGATACAGATGACTGTGTGGGTATGTGTGTGTGTGTGGGTGTGTGTGTGTGTATGTGTCCTTGCAGGTACCACAATCTAATTCCTCCTACACTTTGTTGTAGTCTAATAACTCTTTAGTGACTAATTGTCGAAGAGGAAAAAGCGAGAGTGTTTTAATTAGATCGAGGCGGAATTGATGGAGGAGATGTTTTGCTCCTGTATGTAATAAGGTTAATGAGCTGAGTGTCCCGGGGAGACAGGGAGTTAACATGCAGAGATGCCTATTCAATCAGAGGAACCACAACCACCCAGAGAGAGAGCGAGAGAGCGAGAGAGCGAGAGAGAGAGAGAGAGAGAGAGAGAGAGAGAGAGAGAGAGAGAGAGAGAGAGAGAGAGAGAGAGAGAGAGAGAGAGAGAGAGAGAGAGAGAGAGAGAGAGAGTACATCAGCAGAGAAATATCACGCATAATAAACATTTAGCTCTGTTTGGGGCTAATTCCCCACTGACACAAACTCAACTCAAATCCATCATGTACTGTACGAGATGATGTGGTTCTGGTTTAAACACTACTATATAGTAGGGCATTGTCTATTACCAGACTTTATTGGGAGTGGACTAGTCAGCCTTTACAGATTCACTCATTTTCAGGGGAGGAAAAACATTTCCAATCTGTTTAAGTCCTCTCTAACTCAAGGATGGGATTCTATTGGTTTGTTTTAAATTGTGTTTGACCATTTCTTCCAACCCAGTCCATTTTTGCCAATCAAAGTCAGGCTAGCCATCACTTTGCTGTCCTCATAAACCAGCAGTGACCATTGAGGTAGAATGGGCACACCAGACATCCCCACAAGGGAGGTAACCAGGACCAGGGAGGGACAGAGCAGTACCTTCCTGTTTCATCCATCCAACATATAGCTTGTAAAGGGATAACAACAGGCCTCGTACAGTACAGAATGATCACGCATTCAGAAACGTGCAGAGAAGGCCGCTCAAAATCCCAACCCCCAAAAATCCTTCTGCTCAATTTCAGTCTCTTAGGAGGCCTTTGTTGACAAACAGGAAAATCTGAATCCCAGATGTGCATAGAGACGGAGGAGAGGGAATCTGTCTGTTATGTAGCATGGTAGGGTATCAGGTTAAGGCCTTGGAGAAGGCATTAGTGTGTTCTAATATGGTTGGCACAGTGTGCTCTGCGGCTTAGAGCGCATCCCTCTGGGTAAGAGCAGAGGACTAGGCTGATATACTGATACACTGTAAAGACACTCACACTCACACTCACACTCTGCAAATGGAGTCCTCACCATTGAAACAGCAGTACAATGTGCTCGCTACAATCTAACGTACGTAAATGTTATGCTTCTTCCACAGCTGACTGACACACAACCCCAACTCTTTGGCACCGCTCACTTCAAACCAGACCAACTCTCTCTAACACACGCCTGACATCCAGACTAGTCCGAAAAGATCAGCTCAATCCTTTACAGGATACAAACATGGACCAGTACCAATAGCAATAATTTCAGGAATAATTTCCTTGAGCTGGTATGGTTGATATGAGAGGCGCTATGTCCTTTCAGTTGAACACTACCGTAATTGGAAACCATCCACTTATTATCTAGATTGAGTGAGATGGTTTGGGGATTATGTGAGGAGGCTTGGCTTTGTGTGGTGGAGATGGTAACTGATTTAGCATGCGCTGAAATGGGACACCATCTCCCTGTGACCCTGAGAGTCTCCCTGCCACCCACCCCCCCACTGTGCTCCTCACACCCCTTGTCTGCTAATCGATCCGTTTGGCACCTCTGACAGTGTGCCTGTGTGTGTGCTTGTGTGTGCGCGTGTGCGTGAGTGTCTGGTAAACAGATGGTCTTGCTCGTCGCATGCCTGCCGCACAGCATTCGTGTTACGGAGAACGCTTTGTAGCTCCAGGCCCTGGTCTGAAAGACATTAGCGCTGTCCATCAGAAATTAATTCCTGGCTTCCTCCAGTCCAGCCAGACATTGGCCCTCCTCGGTCCCCCTCTCTCTCGCTCTGCCTCTCTCTGCATGCCAACAGGGGCCACTGAGGTAATGTGATATCGATCCATTTTAGCCGATAAGCGATTTGACTTTGATCAGCCCCAGAAATGCCCAACAACTTTACACTTGACCTTTCTATTATGACCTGGGCCTCCAAAGATTGATTTACTTCCTCAAAGGTTTCTCTTAAAACTGGCCCATGTGAGACAACCTGTATCAGAGAACTTCACACCCTGCCTTCTACCACACACCCACACACACAATAATGACCCACACTTTGAAACAACCCTCACCACACACCTTGTTCAGTGGAAACTACCCTCAGTAGGTCTCAGGGTGAAAGAGAAGAAGAGGAGGAGAGAAGGAGAGAGTCTCTGGGGCAGGCTGTACTAGGCATGGGCGGTATCCAGATTTTCAAACCGTCATACCGTTCTTCTGCCATCCCGGGATTTACGGTATTACTGGCATAGCACACAAGGTAAAAGTAATAGCAAATTCTCATGGATACTTTTAGCTAAATCCTAACGAGCGCAAACAAACAAATTGCAAAGACGGTCAAATCCAGCTCATAAAGTTAGCTAGTAGCTAGTATTGCTACTAGCTAAGTGGTCCTTCAGTGTTCCCAGAGGTCTGCCAGATGTACATTTGGACTGCATCTGAATCCCGTTGTGCCCAGAGAGACTACTGCATACTTAACAACTGTGAAGACACTGGTCTCCAGCAGAGTACACGTCCCTTAGAATTACCGATCGTCTTCAGTCCATTAGACACACCACTGCTGAGTCTTTTCTGGCCGTTTAGAGGGAAACTAAAGACATCTGCTTCACTGTCTTTATAATGACATGCAGTACCATCTCTTTACACACATCATGCAGAGTGATGGGTCAAAGGTGGAATGACTCAACCGTTTTACTCTTCTCATATCTTACACGGAGGACACAGGGTTTTTAAACCAAACTGCCAATTTATCTCGATTTCAATGACACCTGTTTAAACAACAACTGCAAAGTTCACTGTTTTACTGTACGTAATGTGAGCCAGTCATACATTAGGAACCCGAAATGCTACATTTCCAGAAATTTCATCCAAAATATCACACAAAGAACTTTTCTGTTTAGAGACACAAAATAATTGAACTGCGTGATTCTATAATAGTGACAATTTGTGAGCGACAAACTATGACATTTGCTAAGATGTCAGTAACACTCAGTGGGCACTGGGTTCTGTAAACACTTCCTTGGGCGTAAGCACCTTGGTCAACCCCAGGACTGTCATATAACATCACTGCACACTGTACAAAACTGTCCCACTGACCTATGATCTATTTATGGTCATTTGCATTTACACCAGTCTTATGCCAACATTAATCATCAAATAAGGGTGGGACTCATACTCTAAGGGTGGGAAGAGTCATACTCTCTGGAATCACCTGATTATGAGAATATGAGGGAGTCCCCCTCTTTTCTTTAGTTTAGAATGAAATAAGTTATACATTGGAGACATGGAGTTTGATTGTGAGTGGCAGGGAAGGTTCCCTCCTCTCTAAGGTGAATGATGTCGCCACTCGCCAGGATGCCTTGACATTGTCAGCAGTACACTCTCTCGGGAGAAGTTCCACCCTGTCCGTCTGGCTGGTAGAAGGTGTGGGAATCAATCAGCTAAATCCCATGTTACCATGTGTTAGCCAAACCACATCCCAAATTAATGTGATGGCCAAACACATAGACAATTTCCTCATGACCAGTGAAACATTGATGACCAGAGTGTCGAGTGACTGCTCACGGAAAATCGCTGTGAGAAAAACTTTACAAAGCATCCTGTGTGATTAGTGTTTACCAGGTAAATAAGTGAAGCTGTGCTGTTCCTGTGTGGGGACACTGTAAAAACAAACAATACCAGGAGTTTAACTTTTTACCATCCAGAGAGACTGTCAACACACAGGCCTTTAACCTCCGCTGGAGGCTTCCTTTAAAAGAGATTATTGACAGGAAGAGGAGCCACGTTAATTAAAGGTTTATTTACAGAACTAGCAGCCACATGGACAGAACTACACCTAGTGGAGTACTGAGACAATACTAGTCTTTCAGAACCTTGCTTTTTAACTGTACTTAACAAAGCCAACCAGACATCTAGCAATTTACTACACTCCTCCAGGGAAGTCAAACACAACTAGAAGAGAGACTCTACCAGTGGATGCTCCTCATGGGAGGAAGGGGAGGACCAAACTATACTTCAAATATTCACGTCACCAAATAATTGATTAAAACACACTGTTTTGCAAAGAAGGTCTACAGTAGCCTCAACAACACTCTGTAGGGTAGCACCATGGTGTAGCTGGAGGACAGCTAGTTTCCGTCCTCCTCTGGGTACATTGACTTCAATACAAAACCTAGGAGGCTTGTGGTTCTCACCCCCTTCCATAGACTTACACAGTAATTATGACAACTTCCAGAGGACGTCCTCCAACCTGTCAGATCTCTTGCAGCCGTGACTGACATGTTGTCCACCCAATAAAATGATCAGAGAATTAATCTAGTACTGAAAGCATAAGCTACAGCTAGGTAGCACTGCAGTGCATAAAATGTGATGAGTAGTTGACTCAGAGAGACAATTTTTGATGAGTTTTGAACAAATTAATTTCTTCAAAAATGAAGCAGAAGCGAGAGATGGAGAAAGCTGGCTGCATTTCATAGTTTTTTTAAAACTTTCACATAGTTAGATAGAGAATGCAGCTAGCTTGTTTAGCCTACTCAAACACTCAGCTCAAACAGAGAAGGATGCTATGTTGGCTAGCTGGCTATCCAACACCAAAACTCTTCCAAGTCAAGGTGAGCTTTTGGTTTTATAGATGTATTGCCAACGAGGCCCGCCGGTGTAACTGCTAAACGCCTTTGTGACTGTACACTGTACTGCATGATTGTAGCGGGTTTATTAACGCGTTAGTTCTAGTAGCTATGTTGGCTATGACATTATAATATGGTGGCAATGATGTAGGCTGTGTGTAGCGGTTAGCGGTTATGCTATGAAGGTTTGGCTTGGAAAGGTTTTTTCGCCTGGTCACAGACAGCTGATGTATTGTGCACTGAATTCCACAAGTGAAGGGAAAAGCTGAGATGAGGAGAGTGTGTAGATGCGAGAAGAAATTCTACAACGATCATTCTGTATTGTATGTACAGTGAGGGAAAAAAGTATTTGATCCCCTGCTGATTTTGTACGTTTGCCCACTGACAAAGAAATGATCAGTCTATAATTTTAATGGTAGGTTTATTTGAACAATGAGAGACAGAATAACAACAACAAAAATCCAGAAAAACGCATGTGAATAAAATGTTATAAATTGATTTGCATTTTAATGAGGGAAATAAGTATTCGACCCCTCTGCAAAACATGACTTAGTACTTGGTGGCAAAACCCTTGTTGGCAATCACAGAGACGTTTCTTGTAGTTGGCCACCAGGTTTGCACACATCTCAGGAGGTATTTTGTCCCACTCCTCTTTGCAGATCTTCTCCAAGTCATTAAGGTTTCGAGGCTGACATTTGGCAACTCGAACCTTCAGCTCCCTCCACAGATTTTCTATGGGATTAAGGTCTGGAGACTGGCTAGGCCACTCCAGGACCTTAATGTGCTTCTTCTTCAGCCACCCCTTTATTGCCTTGGCCGTGTGTTTTGGGTCATTGTCATGCTGGAATACCCACCCACGACCCATTTTCAATGCCCTGGCTAAGGGAAGGAGGATCTCACCCAAGATTTGACGGTACATGGCCCCGTCCATCGTTCCTTTGATGCGGTGAAGTTGTCCTGTCCCCTTAGCAGAAAAACACCCCCAAAGCATAATGTTTCCACCTCCATGTTTGACGGTGGGGGTGGTGTTCTTCGGGTCATAGGCAGCATTCCTCTTCCTCCAAACACGGCGAGTTGAGTTGATGCCAAAGAGCTCCATTTTGGTCTCATCTGACCACAACACTTTCACCCAGTTGTCCTCTGAATCATTCAGATGTTCATTGGCAAACTTCAGACGGGCATGTATATGTGCTTTCTTGAGCAGGGGGACCTTGCGGGCGCTGCAGGATTTCAGTCCTTCACGGCGTAGTGTGTTACCAATAGTTTTCTTGGTGACTATGGTCCCAGCTGCCTTGAGATCATTGACAAGATCCTCCCATGTAGTTCTGGGCTGATTCCTCACCGTTCTCATGATCATTGCAACTCCACGAGGTGAGATCTTGCATGGAGCCCCAGGCCGAGGGAGATTGACAGTTCTTTTGTGTTTCTTACATTTGCGAATAACCGCAACAACTGTTGTCACCTTCTCACTAAGCTGCTTGGCGATGGTCTTGTAGCCCATTCCAGCCTTGTGTAGGTCTACAATCTTGTCCCTGACATCCTTGGAGAGCTCTTTGGTCTTGGCCATGGTGGAGAGTTTGGAATCTGATTGATTGCTTCTGTGGACAGGTGTCTTTTATACAGGTAACAAACTGAGATTAGGAGCACTCCCTTTAAGAGTGTGCTCCTAATCTCAGCTCGTTACCTGTATAAAAGACACCTGGGAGCCAGAAATCTTTCTGATTGAGAGGGGGTCAAATACTTATTTCCCTCATTAAAATGCAAATCAATTTATAACATTTTTCACATGCGTTTTTTCTGGATTGTTTTGTTGTTATTCTGTCTCTCACTGTTCAAATAAACCTACCATTAAAATTATAGACTGATCATTTCGTTGTCAGTGGGCAAACATACAAAATCAGCAGGGGATCAAATACTTTTTTCCCTCACTGTATGTGGCTGCTATGAAAGTGAACTGTATTTGCGTGAGATCAGGGGTGTATTCATTCCGCCGATTCTGTATAAAAACAATTATCCAATAGACACTATCGTTTTCAACTGTTGGACTAATAATTACACCATAGATCAGCTAGATGCAGGCAAGAGTGTGCAAGGCGGTAATGAATGTGTCAATGTCTGTCACCTTGATTACTCAAATTTCTCTCGACCTGTGCACCTACGTTGTAAACTTTCATTCATAGGCTAGGTAGTAGCAACCTCATGATGAGTACAGGGAACATTTAAGTATCATGTAGTAGCCTAAACCTATCGATGTTACATTGAACTGGGTGAATGAAATATGAATGACAGTCATCCAATATGCTGTAATGGAAATAAGGCCATGATCATTAAAACAAATGTGTCCTCCCTCATCTTAAACGGCACCGACCGCCACTGGACTCTACCCCAATTAAAATACCCCCCACCACTGATTCAGTTCATACAGCATCCTTTGTAAGCCCATACTAAGCATCCAATGTATATTCAATGTATTATGCTACACTAACTAACACTTCAAATTACTCTGGAAAGAACTGTATGCCCAACCAATTACTCATCAATGTGAGAGAACAAAATGAGCATTGTCGAGGTTTTTTATGGGAACTACTCACACTTTTCCTCAATCTTATTTTCTTTACTCAAGAAACAACAAAAGCTTGGGTGAGTGAGTTCTGGGCTATAGAATGAGAGGACAGATTTACAGCCAGTCAGAGTCAAGGGTCATCCTGCTGGATGCTTTCTTTGGAGTGGTCTTTTCTCTCCTTACTTTCTTTGAGGTGTCCCCTCCGCTCCCACCCTTCCCCCTGCATTCCCCCACAGCCCACTCTTTTGTTTCTATATAAATACAATCAGACTCAGCCATGTCCCAAACTGCCACACACATAAGCACATACAGTGCACTTGGAAAGTATTAATTTCCACATGTTGTTACATTACAGCCTTATTCTAAAATTCCCTCATCAATCTACACACAATATCCCACAATGACAAAGACAAAACTGTTTTTTAGATTTTTTGCTAATAAAAAAAACAAACTAAAATACCTTATTTACATAAGTATTCAGACCCTTTGCTATGATACCCGAAATTGAGCTCAGGTGCATCCTGTTTCAATTGATCATCCCTGAGATGTTTCTACAACTTGATTGGACTCCACCTGTGGTAAATTCAATTGATTGGACATGATTTGGAAAGGCACACACTTGTCTATATAAAAGAAAACAAGCCGTGCAGTCAAATGAATTGTCCGTAGAGCTCCGAGACAGTATTGTGTCGAGGCACAGATCTGGGGAAGGGTACCAAAACATTTTCTACAGCATTAAAGTTCCCCAAGACACAGTGGCCTCCATCATTCTTAAATAGGAGACGTTTGAAACCACCAAGACTCTTGCTACAGCTGGCCACTCGGCCAAACTGAGCAATCGGGGGAAAGGGCTTTGGCCAGGGAGGTGACCAAGAACCCGATGATCACTCGGACAAAGCTCTAGAGTTCCTCTGTGGAGATGGGAGAACCTTCCAGAAGAACAACCATCTCTGCAGCACTTAACCAATTAACCAATGGTAGAGTGGCCAGACGGAAGCCACTCCTCATTAAAAGGCACATGACAGCCCACTTGGAGATTGCCAAAAGGCACCTAAAGGACTTTCATACCATGAGAAACAAGATTCTCTGGTCTGATGAAACCAAGATTGAACTCTTTGGCCTGAATGCCAAGCGTCACGTCTGGAGGAAACCTGGCACCATCCCTATGGTGAAGCATGGTGGTGGCAGCATCATGCTGTGGGGATTTCTTTCAGCGGGCAGGGACTGGGAGACTAGTCAGGATCGAGGGAAAGATTAACGGAGCAAAGTACAGAGAGATCCTTGATGAAAACCTGCTCCAGAGCGCTCAGGACCTCAGACCAGGGCGAAGTTTCAGGACAACGACCCTGAGCACACAGCCAAGACAATGCAGGAGTGGCTTCGGGACAAGTCTCTGAACGTCCTTGAGTGGCCCAGCCAGAACCCGGACTTGAACTCGATCGAACATCTCTGGAGAAACCTGAAAATAGCTGTGCAGCAACGCTCTCCATCCAACCTGACAGAACTTGAGAGGATCTACAGAGAAGAATGGGAGAAACTTCCCAAATAGAGGTGTGTCAAGCTTGTAGCGTCATACCCAAGAAGACTCGAGGCTGTAATCGCTGCCAAAGGTGCTTCAACAAAGAACTGAGTAAAGGGTCTGAATACTTATGTAAATGTCACATTTCTGTTTTTTATTTCTAAAAAAACAGTTGTTGCTTTGTCATTATGGGGTATTGTCAGTAGATTGATGAGGAAACGGTCAAGGGATCTGAATACTTTCCAAAGGCACTGTACATACACACACGCATGTGCAAGCATGAACAGACACGTATGCAGACCCCCAACACACACACACACTCTTTATTTTGTGCTTTTGGAACCTAGAGGGTGAGTTGATCTGAGCTGGAAATAAAATGGTGTTAGACTAAGTCCTTAACAAAATAGGTAGGACTAGGTATTAGGCTAATACATATTTAGTTATAGATAAATGAGCAAGCTCATTAAAACTGTCAAAAGGCATTTTGATTGCTTAATCATAGTCTAGAGCCTTGATTAGGTAGCTATGATTGAAAGATGAGACATAGTTCATTACATTTGATGGTGGTCAGTTATTGCAGTGATAGTGATAGATGCCCTAGGGAGGATGTGATAGCACTGATTGTGTGCTATGGATCTCAATGGCAGAAAAGCCTGGGGAAAATCGTTAGTACTAAAGCTGCAAACACATCCCGAGATTAAGGGATTGGGGAAAGGAAATAGCCATTGTCTGTTGGGAGTTACTTAGTTTGAGATGATTTCAGCTGATGAGTGGACTGGCGTGAGGATTCAATCTCAAATACAGGGAGGGCAAGAGGAGGATAGGGAGAGAGCAGGAAAGATAGGTAGGGGAGAGAGAGTCTAAGTGGGAGAAAGACAAGAGCCAAACAGACAAGTAGATGTAGAGAAACAGAAAGAAAAGGAGGGAGGAGGGAGAGAGGGAGAGAGGGAGGGAGTAGGGGGTAGATGGAGTGTGTGTGACTGTGCCAGGTCTCTGCACTAGTCTGTTGGTAAGGAAACAGACTGGAATGTGTGGCTCTCCAGTTAAAGGCAATTTAATGAACATCCACTCTGGGACACTGTTACCACTCTGGGCTCTGGGGGAGCAGACTGGCCGAGTGTGGATCTGGTAGACTGGATTGGTGTTTATCTTACACCATTTTATGTGACGTTCAATGACAGTTGATGAATTTAACTAAACAATTATGATAATATAGTTGAACTTGTCTTGTTATGGCAGGGCCACTGACCTGTATGGCTGCGGATGTGGACCCTCAAAGTGCCGTTGCTGGCAAACTTCTGTCCACAGTACGGGCAGATCTTCTCCTTTTCCCCTGTGTGTGTCTGGTATGGCAAAGATCAGAAAACATATTGTTGGTATTTAGGAAAGACAATTGTAACATTCAGTGGTACATCTTTCCCTCATTACAAAACACATGATGATCACTGGTAGAGCATACGTACCACTTGGATACTACGAGCTCTGCTAAAACTCTTGGATACTAAACAGAAACTTTGAAAGGTACCATTCCAGTTAAATGCCCTATGGTTATATGTCATTTACAAAGTTTTTTAAATAAAGTGTTGGATAGGTTGTCAAAGTTGTTTAATATATATTGTCACTCAAAAGCTACAAAGCCTCAAAGTTGACCCCCTTTCAGGGTGTATTCAAGGGTGGTCTTCTGACAAATATTTGATGTCAGTCATTTAACCAGAGATCCTGTCCAACACTGGGAGAGCCCACTGAGAGTCCAGACCTCCCTGGTGCTAGACATGAATCTGCATGCCGCTGATAGAGCTAGACACTGATACTAAACACTGGTGTTCATATGAACTGTACAGCTCTCCAATTGGAACTCTACAGGCTCTGAATTCTACAGCTCTCCAATTGAAACTATACAGGCTCTGAACTCTACAGGTCTCCAGTGAGAACTCTGTAGGCTCAGAACTCTCCAGCTCTCCAATTGGAACTCTACAGGCTGACTTTATGGTGGTTTCAGTCTCTCTGCGGAAATCTGGATTTAAGAATCCAAACGATTCAGCAGGCCTATCATTAGAGTCAAAGAGCCAGGTTGAGGAGCAGGGTGGAGACCAGAGGGATCTGCTCTGCCTGCATTCCTCTTCCCCTCCTCAACCTGCCCTCTCCCTCCTCCTGTCCTCGCTTCTCAAACACACTCAGGTCAGTCTTTTCTCTGAGGTCCAGATTGGTGGGCACTGTATGTATACACAGCAGAAAATGTGTGCAAAAAGAGGAGCGTGCTGCACCCCTCAGCAAGGCTAAATGTCTCTCACCCTCCCTCTCTCCTCCTTGACTTCCTCCTATCTCATTATTTATTTATTTTTCTTTCTTTCTGCTGAAAGGTAAGTAATAAGTATGATGTGAATTCTGCTGCTGGCCTGATGTAAATTCCCCAGAATAAACACAACTATTAGAAGCTCAAATTCTGTGTGACAGTTTAAACAGCAGTACAACAATACAGACAGGAATACCACCTTTCCTTTCCACCATCCTCTTCTCTCCATCCCCCCATCACCCCCTCCATCCCACGCTATCGGCATTAGGTTACATAAACCCTTTCCTTCACTCTCCCTCTCTCAGAGACACACAAACACGGACAGATGTCTCCCAGATGCCTCAATGTACAGTTGTTTGGTTTGTTGTTTGTATTCTTACTTTATAAAAGGCTTCATAGTTTTCCCTGGGGAACATTATGTTCCAAAACAGACCTTGGGAAAGTATTGGGGTTATACATAACCATTACACCATCCTTTTAATATGGATAGTATGGATGTGACATTAATAACTTGGCTAACACCTCCGTAATTTTTTCACACACAAAACATAAACACAAACAAATGCAGTGCAGAATAAACAATGTACAAGTACTGTACTGGTATTGTACACACACCGCACGGCAGATACAGAGAAAACAAACGCTCCATGTACACACATCTCTGCCTTTAAGAATAATGATTACGGCAATTTAAGGGTGTTCTGAGAGGAAGACTAAACTAGAGCTGCCAGAGAAACACATCATGGTGTATTGTATACTGCAGCACACAGAGCATCATGTACTCCATGTTTTCCCCAGATCCCCAGTCAGAGTTCTGGGTTGTGTCCTTAATGGCACCATTTTCCATATTTAGTGCACTACTTTTAACCAGAGCTTTAGGCTCTTTTGACCAGGGCCCTGGGTTAAAAGTAGTGCACTACAAAGGAAATAGGGTGCCATTTGGGACCCAGCCCTGGTGTTCAGTCCCAGCTAGGTTTCTGGGCTCAGCTACCTGTCTTTAATCACTGCCAGAACCGAGCACTCTCTCAGCAGTCTCCAGTCTCTGAACACCGACCGACCGAGAGAGAGACAACTCATGTGCCTTTCTGTTTTCAGTCCTACTGTACTAAGGCCATGTTATGTTTGATTTGTTTCTTTTGCCGTGTGCCAAGAAACTGTTTGGTCTCAATCTGATCCATAAACCAAGCAGACAATGTCAGATTGAGGCTGGTAATCTGCTTTGGGATCTGTCCTGTGCTTTGAAACCCTGTGGAGCTAATGTACTAAATGCCATGTGTAATTTACAAACAGAGACCGGATGATTCCTGAGCTGCATGGGGAACAATGGTGGAGGATGACTATATACTGTAGCCTAGTTCCGGTCCAGCATACAAGAGAGATCACAAGAAAACATCAATGTAAATTTTCTCAAATTTTCTTTAAAGAAAAAATCCACACAAAACCATTCATTAGTGTTAACACTAATTTGTGAGAACAATATTTTTTTGTGAACAAATGTTTCCTTTTGCCGTTATAATAAGGTTGGTAGCAACATGGAAAATCATTGTGGAAATCTGTTGCAGCTCAAGTGGACTACAAAATCCACAATGCAATGCTCTCTCTAAGAGCTAGCTGGCTGGCTGGCTAGCTAGTTAGCTAGCAAACGTAGTGACACACAATAAAACCAAAGACAATATCAGCATGTGACGTAGTTAGCTGTACAATCGCTTAAACAAACTGCACTATCAGTTTAGGAGTCAAAAATCTCACTATGTTCAACCTGCAGATCGATGTGCCTCAGAGTGGAGTCTAACATTCACAACGTCAGATATACTTTTTGAGGAGATGGAAAATGTTGCCCGTGCTACGTCAATGGGAGCACCGGTGCATTCTGGACAATTCTGGGACAAGGAGCACTCTCCTTCAAGGAGTGAGAGTCTGTTGGGCGCCAGCTCAAAAACTCAACATTAGCACAAATTTCAGAAGAAGTATAACATCACAAATCTTTTCCGAGATTGGGGATAATTAACTCGCCATTTGACATTAGAACTTTCAAGGACAATAGGCACGTTTCTCAACATACCAGTGTTGCCAACTCCTCAGTAAGGAAAGTAGCTATTGGCTGTCCTAAAAGTCGCTAGAAGTCGCTAAATGACGTCATCGCCTAGGCCATGTGCATGTAATTGTGATGGACGCTGTAGGAGAGAGGAAGACAGTTCATTTGTAGTTCTAAACATATTTAGGGTGTTTTTACTCACTTTGTCTCTCCCACAACATTATTCCTCTCTCCTAGATCACATGCCAGCATGGAACAGTGTTCAGCGATAGCTAATGCCATGGTGGCCTCAGCCTTTTTTGCAGTAATCTTTTTTAACCATAAATGGCAGCTAGTTTTGGGTGGAACTGTTATAAGGCTTTGCCTTTTGAGTATGTTTTTGAGTTGTCATGTGTTTTTTTTTACACCAATAAACGGCTTCAACCAGCCTTTGAATTCAGGGTTTGATTCCCACCCCTTTCTGTATTTTTGAGTGTACAGTTTAGACTGAGACATGGTGAGCTAGCCAGCTAGATGTTGAGCTTATGTCACAGAGAGGCACACACACAGTGGACAAGGTGAGTAAGTGACTGAGGCTGTGTGAGTCAAATGCAGTGAATTATTTTTGTGCAGTGATTTATTTTAGACAAAGAACATTTTACATTTACATCCCGGGGCGGGATCAGCCAGCGGCGGCTTCCCGCATGCGCGATTCATTTTCAGTTTGGACGTGGAGGGGTGAACATCTCCTGCTCTGACTGCAGCTGGAAGGGACTACTGCTGCGCGAGGACTGGGCCGCCTGTGAGTGCTTTGGGACGGGGTGGGGCCCACAGCAGCACCCGCTGCTCGTTGAGAAGAGTAAGAACGATACGTGCTTTCACATCAGAGTCTCCAAAAGTCTCCAATAATACCAAAAAAAGATTTGTCGCTAGTCGCTTTTTTGAAAATGTGTCTCTAGAGGGGTCTGAATACTCGCTAAATATAGCGACTAAGTCGCTAAGTTGGCATCACTGACATATACACTGACTTTGAGAATGCATTTTGTGACGATTAGCTTAGCAACCGCGTGACGCGATTGGTCGACAGTATACTGGGTGGGGCGTTATAAAGTTCCTTGATTTATTGAATTCTTAAATTTCAATTTAAGGGGCTTTATTGGCATGGGAAACGTATGCTTACAATTCCAAAGCAAGTGAAATAGATAATAAACAAAAGTGAAATAAACAATACATTTCTTTACGTTAAACACAAATGTTCCAAAATAATAAAGACATTTCAAATGTCATATGTCTATATACAGTTTTGTAATGATGTGCAAATAGTTAAAGTACAAAAGGGAAAATAAATAAACATAAATATATGTTGTATTTAGAATAGAGTTTGTTCTTCACTGGTTGCCCTTTTCTTGTGGCAGCAGGTCACACATCTTGTTGCTGTGATTGCACACTGTGGTATTTCACCCAATAGATATGGGAGTATCAAAATTGGATTTGTTTCCCTTCAATAATATCCTTTCAATAATACCTCTGTCAACGGCACCATGCAATGCACCCTGGACTAAAGAGGCAAACAAATAGAAAAAATGTGCTACAACCTCCGTTAAATTACACATATCTCGAGGTAGGAATATCTCAAAAATATTATCAATGGCTCATTCGAGAGAAGACATCTTCCAGAGTTATGCATCGGCCAGTATTGAAATCTGACATGTATGATAGATGTTTTTGCTATCTAAAAGTCGTATTCTTATTAACTTCCAATGTAGTGAGACTTTATCACGGTGGAATGTAATACCGGACAGATTTCTGCCTGCTTGAACCCCTATAACTCAGATACACATGCAAACATGAAATGACCCAGGGAATCGATAGAACATCACTCAGAGATACCCCAAAACAATATAACATTCAAAATGGGTGAACTTATCCTTTAACATTTGAAGGACATTCTTACATACGAAATGTAGGAAAAAACACAAACATACAGGATCATTATTTTGAAAGAGGATTTGCTCTAGGAGAGACTGACAATGTCTGGACTGGGCTCTACAGTACGTAAGACTGGCTGAACTCACCTTCTTGTGGCTCTTGAGAACAGAGGGGGTGACGAAGGCCTTCTCACACAGGTCACATTTGTACTTCTTGTGTCCATCGTGCACCACCTGGATGTGCACGTTGAGCGTGTCTTTCCTCTTGAAGGTGGCGTCACACTGGTCACACTTGAATGTCCTCTCACCTTCAGAAATGACAAAAGACCAACCCAACACAGTAAAGAAAGAGCAACTTTCCGTCACTCTCATTTCTGCACCCTCTTATTTTCTGGGGAGAAGGACAAGAAAGAGAGGGATCCATTGTTGTACCTGTGAAAGCATAACCATCACTCACAGTAGGCCTGAAAACAATTTCTCCAGGCCAATTGTATGGGCTAAAGAACATTGTGTGTTACATTACTGCTCCCTGCAATTTTCTTTTCAAATGATCTGGACTGTACTTGTTTTTTTACCTTTACCTTTTTCTAAAATGATGCTCATCTTGCATCCATAGCAACCCAGACTGAAGGATGGGTCTCTTATTTATTTCACAGCAATGAAAAACACAAACCCTTACATTTTTCATTCACTTAAAAACACCAGACATCACTCTGACATTAAACAAAAGCACAACTCTCAGCTGTTCCCAAACCAGAGCCATATAGACTATAGCATGGTGTTATTCTTCACGCCTTAACTCAGTGACTCCATACAATAGAGGCTCTTGTTGAAAAGTGCCTTTTTCCATTATAGGGGGATCAGTGGGTTGGTTTCCATCGAGTGGTTTGGAGAGCGTGTATGCTTGGCAGAGTGAGCCTTGGCCCCAAACGTGGGTTCATTCTCCCATTACGAAGAATGAACATGATGGTCAGCACAATAAAATGGGACACAAGTAGAGGCCTGTGTCCATTAATGCTCTAGTCGTCAAATAAAACCATTCCCTCCATTAATATTAAAGTCAGGTACTCAACCAAACACAGACTTCAAAATGCTGAGGTTTTAAGTCATTCACAAACATGACTGATTATGAGATGAAGGGGTATTCTGTGGAGGGCTTAACACAGAGTGACATTTGACCGTACTTTAAGGTAAAATCAAATCAAAGTGTATTGGTCACATGCACACGCTCAGTGGCGTGTATTCCTGGATTCCAAGGGGAGAATGTACCAAGAAATGTTGTCTCTGTGTTGTCATAATTGTCCTTCAATTCGCAAGCGGCTGAATGTATCTCACCGGAGAAAGCATCTGAGCGAGCGAAACAGCACCCCTCTGTCTCTGTATGTGTAGGCCATCTATCTGATGCAGTCTGGTCATAAAGAGCATGACATTGTTGTTGCCCGCAGCATTGAATGCAAGGGAAGCCAGCGAGTATTTGGCCTCCCATGATAAATAAAAAGTATTAAATAATAGCCCATTAGCGTTGAGCTAAACTGAGTGAGCTCAACTGTTAATGGTCCTGCCGCACGAACAAAAAGTGTCAAGACATGCCAGCTTGGATTTGGCTTCACTCCTATCACAGAGACATATTTAATCGACAGAAACAACTTGAATTGTTGCGTCTCGTTGTGTTGTTGTCTTCCGGTGGCTGGACCAGCTAGCTAAAATTGGCCATTTCCTAAATTATCTGGATCTGGATTTGAACTTGTGTTTTTACTTAATTCTCCATACTGGCCAAGGATTATAACGGCAATTCTGATCCTACCATAAAATACATTGTGCCCCTGGACTGAGAGGATGAAAGTTCAATATGTAGCTAGATGTAGAATACTAATGTTAACTAGCTAATGTTGCTCATGAAAGAAAGTTAGGCTAGCAAGCAAGCATTTTAGCCAGGTAGGCTAGGACAACAAAAAATAAAAGAGTGTACTGTATAACAGTCATAGACTGTTTCGTCAACATGAAAGAGAGGAGGATGGCATTGGCGTTTCCCTACAAGTAGGGTGAGTCAACATGTTTTTTCTACTTGCACGAATGCGCACACACACACACACACACACACACACACAAATCAGAACCATGGACAGCCACATCATATTTAGCTTACGTTGATTGGACTAAATATCTTTTAGTCACTGTATTATACTAAGCATAGGTTTTGATGATGTTGAAATGGTGCTGAAATAGTGGGGGCAGCTTCTGTTTCTTTTGTGACTTTCAGCAACTCTCCATGGTTCTAAATCAATAGAAGTGTAGTAATCCGAAAATGTCGGAAACATTAACTTGATTGACCATGCTGTAGGTAATGTAACTGTTTGTTACATGCAATATGCTTTATGGACTTCACCGGACAGATGTTGCTCTCCGGTTTTGTGATGAAACAAAGGTGTGGTTGAATTTATGCTGCAACTGTGTCTTCTTATTTCTGGCTTCGGAGTGGCACAGCTGTCTAAGGCACTGCATCTCAGTGCAAGAGGCTTCACTGTAGTCCCTGGTTTGAATCCAGGCTGCATCACATGTGACTGTGAGTCCCATAGGGCGGCGCACAATTGTCCCAGCGTCGTCCGGGTTTGGCCGGGGTAGGCCGTCATTGTAAATAAGAATTTGTTCTTAACTTGCCTAGTTAAATAAAGGTAAAATAAAAATATACATATTATTGTTTCTGCCTTTAGACCTTTTTACAGTATCACGGTCGCAAGGCATATGAACTAACAGGTTATAGAGGAAACAACACAATTATCACAACACATAGGTTGTAATATCTCTTTTTTTCTGGCTTGGCTTCCCCAGTGATTTTACCCACACACCACTACTGCACACATGCTTTGCAAAAATAACAATTTCCCTAATAATGCTGTTTATTTACATAGACACATCTGAAATCAGGCCACCTGATTGAACTTTAATAAATGCAGAAAATTACCAATCAAAATAAAAGTTCTACCACCGTGACCATGTTATTTTGTAAAGCCTATTTGATTCTTCTGAGTTCGGACCTATAAAATGTGTATGTGAAAACTAAGACGCATACTTTCAGTTTTTCCCAAACTCACTTCACTCATGAAAAATAGGGAAGCTAGAGCTGCTGGTGCTAGCACATGCACAGGTCAAATACACCTCTGCAACTCTGATTAAGGTGTCTACATGTCCTAACAACTCGAAAGAATGTTTAGAAATCCAGGTGTTTTAATCAGCATATGCTTACTTTGACTATGACCTTACGGCGATTAAGATAAGCAGAGTAAGGTGTTGACATGAGTAATGCCATACTCGGCCTACTGCCATAATCAGTTTAATATCGATTTATTAGTGTGCATGTAAATATACTCAATGTCTGTGTCAGTTAATCTCAGTATTCTCACATCATTGATTTGATTTACTTATTTCAGGCAATCTTGCGGGTTTATTTTTGTGAACAATGATGTATTGGTTTTTCTTGCATGTCCTAGATAATTACAGTATCAAGATGCAATACAAATATGTACAGTTCAATAGGAAGAATGTAAAAACAGAAAAAAAACATACAAATAAAAAAGGGCTAAACAGATTAAAGACAAGTATGTTTCAGTATTTCCAAATTCAATCACTCTATTCAAATGTAATTCTCAAAGGCTACCAACCCAGAGCCGCATGGGAAAATAGATTAAAGACAGAGCAGGGCAATGCTATCTCCCATCCGCACGACCAAACATTGTTGTTAAATTAGCTCTTGCAAGTGGGAGATACCATGTGACCAATTGAGAGTTTCGGGCTTGGCCCCACACAGTCTGGCAGTGAATCCTTCCAGCTGTGCAATGTCCAAGTTCATAAGCAACCAACATCTGCAAAGGGCAATACCCGGTTTAAACCTACTCCTTAGAATATTTTTCTTCCTGCTGTTATTGCAGCCATAACAATCCGCCTCTCTTCATAAGATAACTAAATGCTAGGGCTGCAACCCAGCAGGAGGAGGGATGGGCAAACAGGTAGGCTTCTGCCAAGAATAACAATTAAAATATTAACTAAATGAACCCAAAGAGACTTCACTGGTACACAGCTCCAAAACATATAGTACATATAATTGCCACCTCAGATTGGGTACATTTATTACATAAATCACTATCCATAGGCTTGGGGCGGCAGGGTAGCCTAGTGGTTAGAGTGTTGGACTAGTAACCGAAAGGTTGCAAGTTCAACCTTTCGAGCTGACATGGTACAAATCTGTCGTTCTGCCCCTGAACAGGCAGTTAACCCACTGTTCCTAGGCCGTCATTGAAAATAAGAATTTGTTCTTAACTGACTTGCCTAGTAAAATAAAGGTAAAAAAAATCTTGAACTTTCACTCTGGGGTAATATAAACCTGTTAGTAAAATGAATACATTTATGGGCAAGGATCTTAGAAGAGGCAAAAATATTTCCCTATATCAAGGTCCAATCCCTTCAAAACTCTGCATTTGTAGGTCCTTCTCCTAGACCTTCATAACAGGTAGATTTTTATAGATATGTTTTTGGTCCCCTATGGAAATTCCCAATCTCCAGCGAGTGGTTGATTGAGTCTAGTAATACAGATCAGACTAAATCCCACACAGCCAACAATAATTTAGGAGGGATACCATCCAACATTGGCGACTTGGATTTTGACAAAGAATCGAAGGCAGTCTTCAGTTCTGCCAAGGAGATGGGGGCATCTAATAGACTGACTTGACGAGAAAGGGAAGGAAGTTCCAAGGAACTTAAAAAAGATAACATCTTCAAAGATAACATCTTCCTAGAGACTTCAGGAAACACCAAGGTATACAGATTGGAATACAAAGTAGTGAACATATGATTAATTTGGGAGGAAAGGGTACAAAGTTCACCGTTATTGTTCCTAATGACATCAATAGATTACATTTTTTTTCAGTTTGCTTCAGTTTCATTGTGCCTACTCGGTCTATCCACATTCTCATAGTCACATTATCACATTCTCATAGTCTCGTTTTCACATTAATAAATTCATCCCTCGAACTAGTCACCATCTTAGGCTCAATTTTAAATATGGTGAGTTCTATCTTTCCATCTTCAGTATAGTTAGACTATTGCATCAACACTAGATGGGCTATTTCTCTCTCTAATGAAGAAATCTGAAGGTTGCGTTTTTTTATCTGATGTGATGAGAAGGAATTACACATATTCCTCTAATGCAACACATAGCTACTTCCCATAATGTATGTGGGTCTACCTCTGGTTGTGCATTCACAAGAAATCCTTATTTCCAGTCAAAATTTGGGAAGTCTAAAAAGCTTCAGGTCTTAAAAAAAGGATTTATCAAAAGAATTTGGTGCATAAATGGAGGACAAAAAAACATGATTTAGTGCCATTAATAACAACAGAGGCATTATAATACCATGCTTCAGTGTTTTCCCCAGAGACCCCCACCTTCATATGAAGTTTCCTGTTAATTACAATCATAACACCCTTTGTTTTTTGTGGGGGCACAAGAGTACGCTATTATCTTATTGTAAAAAAATCCGTAATCTATTGATATCATTGGCTGTCAAATGGGTCTCATGTAGGAAAGCGAAATCAATATTTAAACACCAAATTATCTTGATAGGGCTGTTCAAGCCTCAAACACTTAAAAGTTAAAAGGTTAAACAAACATCTGTCTCTGAATGGGTCCAATAATAGCTAATGCAGTTGAAGTGTGGAGACAGGCCAATAGACACCTCATGATCTAATTCCCTTTTCACAGCCATTCTCCATTATGGAATAATAACCTAATCTTATCAGGCTCAAACCCTTTGTTTTTCCTCAATGGTCTAGAAATATTTTCACCCTCAGTGACATCTTTGATCATTTCGTTCTTGGAACTTTTCAAGACCTCAAAGAATAATATAATCTCCCAGTGACTTCCTTTTCTTTTTGTTGCTTAGGCTCCACTCGAATCTAAAAGCATACGCAGTACCCTGGGATTCCCTTATTGCCACCCATCCCATGGTTGAGACTCTTGAATATTCCCAAATCTGTTGGCCTGGTCTCCACTCTCTACTCCAAACTTAACTCGTCCGACACCTGAAGTCACTTCCATCTGTAACAGACAACTCCTAG
Organism: Brachymystax lenok tsinlingensis; assembly: GCA_030435695.1. Classification (NCBI taxonomy): domain Eukaryota; kingdom Metazoa; phylum Chordata; class Actinopteri; order Salmoniformes; family Salmonidae; genus Brachymystax; species Brachymystax lenok. The sequence continues at coordinate 27,214,367 of CM059791.1, forward strand.
GTTTTGGAGAACAGTTGAACTGGAAGGTGACAGAACAATGTTTTCTCATCATAAAACAATTCTCACCAGTTAACTTATTAATTAATTCCCAAATTGTATTATACACCATATCGCCGCTTCCATAATCTCGATAATCAGTTCAGTCTTGGTTCAGTCGGGACCTATGTACATATTTTTTGGGAATGCCCAGTGGTCTCAGGGGACAAAAGCATTTACCCCCGAGAGAGAGCCGGCCGGTAGACCTGAGTTGGTAGTCCCTTGGATGCTGACACAATATGGGGACACCCTGCAAACCTCACAATTAAAATAAATAAAAATAAAAGCTTCTACTGTTCTTCTATATCAGATATAAACGCAAGCCACTACAGAGGGGAAACTGCTACAGTCAAAGAATAACCCAGCCTGAGTTCATCAAGACTCCAAGGAAAAAGGAAAAACGCATCAGAGAAGAGCCAAAAAATGTAAGTTCACATGCTATTTTACTAGATTCAATAGAACAATGACTTTAGAATACACTAGAATACTTTTTTTGTGTGTTTCGAGCTTCACAATTAAGAATAGGTAAGTCAGAAATTGTATAAGGGATGTACAGAGGGACAAAGTAAACCTGTAAGGCTTAAGGATGTGTCCCAAATAAAATATTGTTCCTCATAGATGCCTCCTACACATATATACAATCATTAGCCAGTTTATTAGGTACACCACCCCATTCATTAAAATGGTTTGCTCCTACAGACAGTGAGTCACGTGGCCGTGGCTTGCTATATAAAGCAGGCAGACAGGCATTCAGTTACTGTTCAATTGAACATTAGAATGGGCAAAACGAGTGACTTAAGCTTATTTGAGCGCGGCGGTTCCAGTATCTCAGAAATGGCCATCTTCCTGGGCTTTTCACGCACTACAATGTCCAGGGTTTACCGAGGATGGCGCGACAAACAAAAAACATCCAGTCAGCGGAAGTCCTGTTGGCAAAAACAGCTCATTAATGACAAATCCCTGTTTCTGTTGTCTCATGCTGATGGCAGTGTCAGGATTTGGCATAAGCAGCATGAGTCCATGGCCCCATCCTGCCTGGTAGCGACTGGGGAATTTAGGAGGACCAGGTTGGACAAGCCCCCATCCTCATCAACGGGCCTACTGTGGAAACAGTCAACAACTTCAAATTCCTCTGCGCACACATCTCAGAGAAGCTGAAATAGTCTAACCATACCGACACCGCGGTGAAGAAGGCACGACAGTGACTCTTCAACCTCAGGATGTTGAAGAAATTTGGCCTGTGTCCGAGGATCCTCACAGTGATCTACAGGAGCACCATTGAGAGCATATTGAAGGACTGTATCACAGCCTGGTAAGGCAACTCCACCACGCGAACCGCGAGGCGCTTCAGAGGGTCATATCTGCAACCAAACGCATTTATAAACTATAATCGTTAGTAGTCCTTGCCACATGCGTCTGGCATCAGTCATTGTATTGCGATTCGACTTTGTCCCTGTACTGCCTTTTCTGTTTGGGATTTGTACCATTGTTACTGTTGGGACAACGTCTTCTATGAATTTCCTAATGAACCACGTGACTGAGTCTGTGTACTCGTTGACGTTATTGTCGGAGGCGACCCGGGAACATTTCCCAGTCCACGTGATCAAAAAAGTTCCGTAGCAAAAGATTCTGATTGCCCAGACCAGCTTTGTACAGTCATTACCACGGGTGTTTCCTGCTTTAATTTCTGCCTATAGGTCGGAGAAGCAGAATGGCAGCGTGATCTGATTTACTGAAGGGGTGGGGAGGGGAGGGCCTTGTAACCGCTCCAGCTAGGCAAATAACATCAGGTCTCTTTTCTACCATCGGACCATCAGACTGTTGAACAGCTAGAACCTAGCTGTCTACCCGCCTGCACCTTAGAAACTATTTGCACTGACTCTCCAAACACACACACACACATTCACCACTGCTGTTACTATGTATTATGTGTTCCACTGATTTTAAATCAACAACTTTATTTCATGTCAAAATACTACGACAGCTGTGGTTAATTTTCTCACTGTGAGGGGCATACACAAACACATACACTGATATTTACTGTCTCTCCATATACAGTACCAGTCAAAAGTTTGGACACACCTACTCGTTCCAGGGTTTTTCTTTATTTTTTACTATTTTCTACATTGTAGAATAATAGTGAACACATCAACACTATGAAATAACACATGTGGAATCATGTAGTAACCAAAAAAGTGTTAAACAAATCAAAATATATTTATTTTATATTTGAGATTCTTCAAAGCAGCCACCCTTTGCCTTGATGACAGCTTTGCACACTCTTGGCTTTCTCTCAACCAGCTTCATGAGGTAGTCACCTGGAATGCATTTCAATTAACAGGTGTGCCTTGTTAAAAGTAAATTTGTGTTGTGACAAGCTAGGGGTGGTATAAAGAAGATAGCCCTATTTGGTAAAAGACCAAGTCCATATTATGGCAAGAACAGCTCAAATAAGCAAAGAGAAACGACAGTCCATCATTACTTTAAGACATGAAGGTCAGTCAATTTTCAAGAACTTTGAACTTTGAAACTGGCTCTCACAAGGACCGCCACAGGAAAGGAAGAGCCAGAGTTACCTCTGCTGCAGAGGATACATTCATTAGAGTTACCAGCCTCAGAAATTGCAGCCCAAATAAATGCTAACAGACACATCAATATCAACTATTCAGAGGAGACTGTGTGAATCAGGCCTTCATGGTCGAATTGCTGCAAAGAAACCACCACTAAAGGACAACAAAAATAGGAAGAGACTTCCTTGGGCCAAGAAACACAAGCAATGGACATTAAACCGGTGGAAATCGGTTTGGTTCCAACCGCCGTGTCTTCGTGAGACACAGAGTAGATGAACGGATGATCTCCGTATGTGTGGTTCCAACCGTGAAGCATGGAGGAGAAGGTGTGATGGTGTGGGGGTGCTTTGCTGGTGACACTGTCAGTGATTTATTTAGAATTCAACGCACACTTAACCAGCATGGCTACCACAGCATTACGCCATCCCATCTGGTTTGAGCTTAGTGGGACTATCATTTATTTTTCAACAGGACAATGACCCAACACCTCCAGGCTGTGGAAGCGCTATTTTACCAAGAAGGAGAGTGATGGAGTGCTGTATCAGATGACCTGGCCTCCACAATCACCCGACCTCAACCCATTTGAGATTTGGGATGAGTTGGACCGCAGAGTGTGGGAAAAGCAGCCAGCAAGTGCTCAGCATATGTCAGAACTCCTTCAAGACTGTTGGAAAAGCATTCCAGGTGAAGCTGGTTGAGAGAATGCCAGGAGTGTGCAAAGCTGTCATCAAGGAAAAGGGTGGCTACTTTGAAGAATATAAAATATAAAATATATTTAGATTTGTTTAAAATTTTTGTTGGTTACTACATGTTTCCATATGTGTTATTTCATAGTTTTGATGTCTTCACTATTATTCTACAATGTAGAAAATAGTAAAAATAAAGGGAAACCCTTGAGTAGGTGTGTCCATACTTTTGACTGGTACTGTATATATACGGACTTTCACTCACTTTCTTCTCATATACTGTTTCTCTCATTCTCTTTTTCCCCCATACACACGTACACACACACTTAAGCACCTGATTCATAATACCAGCCCCCATGGTCCAGTATCCCACTGATTTGTGTGAATAGTGATCTGTATCCAGAGACACAGGAAGGAAATGTCTCGAGCTTCACAATCTCTGTGTCATCTGTCTCGACTGGGAGACCATACAGGACTCCATCCTGCCAAGACCAACTGTCTGCAGGGCTCCTCAGTCCTCAAGGACCACTGTCTATGTCTGCAGGACTATAACACTCAGGGCTAGGAGGACCACAAAGGACCAGAAGGAGGCTGTGGAAGCCCTCAGTATCTGCTGGTAAAGAGAGTTTTGAACTAAGGGCTATAGCATCTATGGGGAATTGGGAACCGTATGCTTATGTGTTGGTAGGGGCCTTGAATGTAGGTACTAGTGGCTACAGTCAGTTAAGGTAGTATGAACCCACTCTTACACTCAGAGATACACACACAAACACATTTATACTTACTGTTGTGGATGAGTAGGTGGCGCTGTAAAGAGAAGGGGGTGCGGAACAGGGCTTTGCACTCCTCGCACTGGAAGGGCCTTTCCTCTGAGTGAGTCTGGAGAAAGAACAGGACAGCACTCATGGTTAAAGGGATACTTCAGGATTTTAGCAAATGAGGCCCTTTATCTACTTCCCCAGAGTCAGATGAACTCGTGGATACAATTTTTATGTCTCTGAGTCTAGTGTATGAAAGAAGTTTGAGGTAGTTTCATGAGCCAATGCTAACTAGTTAAAGCGCAATGAATGCATGCTAGCTAACGCTACTTAGCATATTGGGCTATGGGGGCTGGTGTGTGTGTACGGGGAAAAAAAGAGTCATTTCTAAAATCCAGAGGTATGCCTTTAAGGTACACAGCATCACTGAACACTACCTCTGACTACTCCTCTTTACCAGTGGAGGCTGCTGAGAGCTCTTAATAATAGCTCGAACGGAATGAATGTAATGGCATCAAACCATGTGTTTGATGTATTTGACACCATTCCACCTATTCCGCTCCAGCCATTACCACGAGCCCGTGCTCCCCAATTAAGGTGCCACCAACCTCCTGTGCTCTCTACATCTTGGTATATACATAATGTACCAGTTTCCTTCCTTTCTATTTAAATGTATTGATATAGAGTGAATAAGTATTTAATGTTTGCGGTCAGTTCATGAGAACAGCTAGCAGAGCTAACATGGAGCCCTGACACCCCCTAAATATAACTAAACAGTTCTCTCTAAACTTCTCCTTAGTTCAATCTAAGCGCTGTCTCCAGTCCGTGTGTTGATGTGGGATCAGATGTGTGACCATTGGGGTTGGGGATAGAGTTTGGGTTAGGCTCCATAGCTGATTTGGTATGTTGACTTGATGAAGACAAGTAGCTTGAGGGGCTTAGGTTCAAAGTGCTTGTGTTTATCTGCGCCCCCACTCTGACCTGTGTCTGAGTGACACCCCATTCCCTTAGGTAAACATGGGAGTCTTCAGGGGGGAGACAGGCCACTGACCCTACAGAACCCCAAAGACAACTGAAGAGACCTCTGCTTTTAGGCTACCACTAATAATATTAGCTCTGAACCACTGAGAGTATGCTTGTGTGATTGCTTATGTGTATGTACAGTGCATTCGGAAAGTATTCAGACCCCTTCACTTTTTCCACATTTTTTTACATTACTGCCTTATTCTAAAATTTATTAAAATGTGTTTTTTCCTCATCAATCTACACACAATACCCCATAATGACAAACCAAAAACAGGTTTTTGCAAATGTATTAACAGAAAAAACTCAGTACTTTGTTTAAGCACCTTTGGCAGCAAATACAGCCTTGATTCGTCTTGGGTATGACGCTATAAGCTTGGCAAACCTGTATTTTCTGAGTTTCTCCCATTCTTCTTTGCAGATCCTCTCAAGCTCTGTCAGGTTGGATGGGGAGCGTTGCCGCACAGCTATTTTCAGGTCTCTCAAGAGATGTTCAATTGGGTTCAAGTCCAGGTTCTGGCTGGGCCACTCAAGGACATTCAGAGACTTGTCCCGAAGCCACTCCTGCATTGTCTTGGCTGTGTGCTTAAGATCGTTGTCCTGTTGGAAGGTGAACCTTCACACCAGTCTTTGGTCGTGAGCGATATAGAGAAGGTTTTCATCAAGGCTCTCTCTGTACTTTGCTCCGTTCATCTTTCCCTCAAACCTGACGAGTCTCCCAGTCCCTGCCACTGAAAAACATGCTGCCACCACCATGCTTCACAGTAGGGATGGTGCCAGGTTTCCTCCAATCTTAGTTTCATCAGACCAGAGAATATTGTTTCTCATGGTCTGAGAGTCTTTAGGTGCCTTTTGGCATACTCCAAGCAGGCTGTCATGTGCCTTTTACTGAGGAGGGGCTTCCATCTGACCACTGTACCATACAGGTCTGATTGGTGGAGTGCTGCAGAGATGGTTGTCCTTCTGGAAGGTTCTCCCATCTCCACAGAGGAACTCTGGAGCTCTGTCAAAGTGACCATCGGGTTCTTGGTCACCTCCCTGACCAAGGCCCTTCTCCCCTGATTGCTCAGTTTGGCCAGGCAGCCAGCTCTAGGAAGAGTCTTGGTGGTTCCAAACCTCTTCCATTTAAGAATGATGGAGGCCACTGTGTTCTTGGGGACCTTCAACGCTGCAGATATTTTTTGGTACCCTTCCCCAGATCTGTGCCTCAACCTAATCCTGTCTCGGAGCTCTACGGAGAATTCGTTCGACCTCATGGCTTGGTTTTTGCTCTGACATTCCCTGTCAACTGTGGGACCTTATATAGACAAGTGTGTGCCTTTCCAAATCATGTCCAATCAATAGAATTTACCACAGGTGGACTCTAATCAAGTTATAGAAACATCTCAAGGATGATCAATGGAAACAGGATGCACCTGAGCTCAATTTTGAGTCTCATAGCAAAATGTCTGAATACTTATGTCAGTAAGATATTACTATTTTGTATTTGTAATACATTTGCAAAACTTTCTAAAAACCTGTTTTCGCTTTGTCATTATGGGGTATTGTGTTTAGATTGAGAGAAAAAAATAATACATTTTATAATAAGTTTGTAACATAACAAAATGTGGAAAAGAGGATTTATTTATTTATTTAACCTTTATTTATCTAGGCAAATCAGTTAATAACAAATTCTTTACAATGACTACCAAAAGGCAAAAGGCCTCCTGCGGGGACAGGGGCTGGGATAAAAAAATTATAAAGAATAGGACAAAACACAAAAAAACATCACGACAAGAGAGACACCACAACACTACATAAAAAGAGACCTAACACAACATAGCATGGTATCAACATCACCTGACAACATTAAGCAAACACAACATGGCAGCAAAACAACATGGCAGTAGCACAAAACATGGTACAAACATTATAGGGCACAGACAACAGCACAAAGGCCAGAAGGTAGAGACAACAATACATCACACAAAGCAGCCACAACTGTCAGTAAGAGTGTCCATAATTGAGTCTTCGAATGAAGAGATGGAGATAAAACTGTCCAGTTTGAGTGTTTGTTGCAGCCCGTTCCAGTCGCTAGCTGCAGCGAACTGAAAAGAGGAGCGACCCAGCGATGTGTGTGCTTTGGGTACCTTTACCAGAATGTGACTGGCAGAACAGGTGTTGTATGTGGAGGATGAGGGCTGCATTAGATATCTCAGATAGTGGGGAGTGAGGCCTAAGAGGAATTTATAAATAAGCATCAACCAGGTATACAGAGATGACCAGTTTACAGAGGAGTATAGAGTGCAGTGATGTGTCCTATAAGGAGCATTGGTGGCAAATCTGATGGCCGAATGGTAAAGACCATCTAGCCGCTCGAGAGCACCCTTACCTGCCAATCTATAAATTACGTCTCCGTAATCTAGCATGGGTAGGATGGTCATCTGAATCAGTGTTAGTTTGGCAGCTGGGGTGAAAGAGGAGCGAATACAATAGAGGAAACCAAGTAAAGGGGTCTGAGTACTTTCCGAATGCACTGTATGTGCTTGTTTATAGTAGGCTATACATGCCATCACTTAAAATCTTGCCTAAGTTTCAGCATTATCTCCATCAGTAGAACTTGCATATTAAAAAACACCCATTTAAATCTGGAGCTTTCGGACCCTTCCTGTTCCCTGCTCACCTTCTTGTGGTTCTTGTAGACATTCCGGTGGGCAAACTCCTTCCCACACAGCTTACACTTGTAGGGCTTGTCTTCGCTGTGGATGATCTTATGGGCCGTCACCTGGTCCAGACGCTTGAACGAACGACTGCAGATCTCACAGGTGTACGGACGTTTCTCTAACCAGAGACAGACAGACAATCAGAGAGAGCGAGAGAGAGAGATAGTGAGATAGTATACAATGTCTGCGTGTAGCTCTGAGTGTGCGTGTGCTCTCTTACCTGAGTGAGTGATCATGTGGCGCTTGAGCTGATTGGTAGAGATGAATTTCTTATCGCAGGCAGTACAGTCAAATATCTCGTGTACCTAGAGATACATACAGTACCCAAAAGACCAGACACACAGGGTGGTTAAGTAAGAGTTAGAGATCATGGTGTGAAGTGATCAGTGTTGAGGTCAATTCTGAATTGAGTTGCGAATTGCTCTTTAATTCCAAGGAAGCAGAATTGTAATTCAATTTCAACGAAAGGAAGTAGAATTTAATTCAATGAAATTCAAATGGCTTATTTGTTCTACACATCACCATAGACATTTTCATTTTGACATTATGTATGGTTACCAAAACCATGTAGCGTAAGGTTTAAGCATTTGATTTTTAAAACTCATTCTTCTAAAACAATTTTAAATAATTCAATTTGTAAGGAAATATTCTAAGATCATGTTGTGGGTTGTCTATAATAATAATAATTCCCTTCATGTTTTTAAATATCAGAAAAAATACATTGACCAGAATGCATTAGATCAAACACCGCAGCATGGAAGTGAACAATCTAACATCTCATGACAACAACAAAAAAATCTGTTTGACATCTTTGAGTTATAATCAAACGCATATTTGAAATGGTATGATTTTCTTCAGATTAATTTGTGGCATATCCTTTCAAATGAATTGTTTGAATTGAATTACAGTCAGAAATTCCTAATTGACCTCAACCCTGGAGGTGATACAGAAAGAGAGCATTCCTTGGCTCGCTGTGTTCTGTACATGACACTGTGTGAACCTTTCCACACTTGCAGGTAGGAGAGTACATTCAGAGACACACAGTCACACTTTTACTCCTTACTCAACTACGTCTTTACACAGAAATATAATTAAACTGCTGAAAAGTTTGAATTCCTCGTCTGCTCTCAGCATGGTTGTAACAATAGCACATTTGATAGCTCTTCTGCCTAATGCTACAATATGCTAAGACTGAATAGCTCCTCTGCTCAGAGCTTCTATAATAAAACTAAGATTGAGCAGTTCAGGCAAATTATCACAATGGCTGGTTTAAGAAGCTTTTGTGCAAACGTGTCTTTATGGAAATTCTGATCACTCTTGTGCTACGTTCTAAAGTGTCTTTGTCCGAAGTTCAGCTGTAATATGTCTTCTGTTCCAAAGAACTTTGTTCCAACAATTTTTTCTCTTTCTTTGCTTAATGCTTTTTAAACCTCAGAAAATGATTCTTCCAATGACTTTTAAAACATTTCTGAATAACCTACATCGTACAAGAGAAGAATGAAGCACTCATTGAATTCAAGTTTGTGACTGACCCACATCTCCCTATCAAATCACATTTTTCTGTGACTACTGTCAATGAGGAAAGAGCCTCTCACAAAGACAAAGACATTAACACAGCAAATACTGCTAAAAACTTTTTCAAGTTCACATGTACCACATATAGAATTTATGGAACTGGCTTTTGACAGCATGGAAAGGTCAGAATAGGGCAATACACTGAAATACATTAGGTGAAAGTTTAGAAACACAATATGAAAACTGATTGATTGACTGGCAGGTTGGTTGGTTGATAGTTCTACAACAGATCAATCCACCTATCTAAACATTTCTTAATGATTAACAGTTGCTGATAAAGTGTGTTCGTGATGAATCACTTCTGACCCTGTTCAGTTTATTACTGTGGAGTATTAGTAATGTCTTCTGATTAATCTATTGGATAGATGTTGACAGGGAAAATGAAGCCTTACCCAAACACCAGCTGAGTTCACTGGTCATAAATATCAAACCCTCATTTGGATGGGAAGCCAAACCAATCGCAAAACAATCAAATAACTCACTGCAAACATATTTCATTTCATGCAGATGAAAATGCCTCACTGTGAGATAGTTTGTGATGGGAATACCTTACCGCCATTAATCTCTGAAAGTAATGTAATATAATGGTTTTGTGGTCCTGTCATTTTTCCGTTTATTTTTTTTTCCTAAGAGGTCAATCTCTGAGAGGAAGAATCCCGACGCCAGGGTTAGCCTTGTTGTCTACTCGCCATGCGTCTTAAGTTTCATGAGAGTCTGTGGGGATGAGCTTGTGAAATAAAAACCAACCTTTCTCTACTGTCACACGGTCTGAAAATGTAACAACTTTAACATAAAGCCAACCTCCTACTGAGAGAGAAGAAGAGTAAGACAGGAGCAGAAGGTGAGCATGGGATTAGGAAAGGGATAGGGACAAAGGAATGGAACAAAAAGAGATGGATGAATATGAAGGAAATAGACCTTAAAGGAAGAGACATGGCCAGTGTGAAACCAACACTAGCCCCGGACCCTAATACCAGAGGGACAGGTGGGGCCAATAAAACATTCAGCTTACACCTATCAAGTCCTTCCAGATCTCTGAAGGACCAAACGTGTCTAGGAATACGGGCTAAGGGTTGGCCAGAGACAGTGTAACAGTGAGACAGTTAGGTAGGTGAGACAGTGATGTAGGTAGGTGAGACAGTGATGTTGTAGGTAGGAGCCAGACCTTACGATGTTCCTGGAGATTCAGTAAGGAGGAGCATTTCCTGTTGCAGATGGTGCACATAAGCTTCCGCCTGGAACTACCTGAAACACAATGATTGGACAAGCAGAGTGACCAATCCTGCTCTACATTTCTCAATCTACAGTGTGATAATGTGGTGGCTAGCAATGACAACAATGGTCAGGGCATTCCACATGTTAGTGAACAGTATCATCGCTCACCTGATGGCAAAGCCAATTCCATCTGAAGCACAGCCAGACAAATAGACACATTGAATCAGAGTATCACTTGAGGTCAAAGTTGAACTACCAGATGTACAGTCAGGTCCAACATTATTGGCACCCTTGATTGTATGTTCAAAGAAATCTGAAAATTATATTATTTTATACTAATACAATCAGATACAAAAACATGAGGTGGCGCACACCCAGAAAAAGGTTTGTGTGGAGGTGCTGACTAACGGCGAATACACTATACACTATCAAAATAAAGAAAGTCGCACACTACATATATACTCATGATGCCGAAACGTTGGTAAATACCCATTAAACTGTTGGGAGAGTATATATGTAGTGTCCGACTTTCTTTATTTTGATAGTGTATAGTGTATTCGCCGTTAGTCAGCACCTCCACACAAACCTTTTTCTGGGTGTGCGCCAGCTCATGTTTTTGTATCTGATTGTATTAGTATAAAATAACATCATTTTCAGATTTTTTTTAACATACAATCAAGGGTGCCAATAATGTGGCCTAAGAGCTCCATTTTAATTTAATCTGACCACAGCACCGCCTGGAGTTTGATAAACGGGATTGGCACTTAGATTAGAACCGGTGCTACGGTCAAATTACACAAAAATAGAGCTCTTTGGCGCCGCACACCAGTGGTGGGTTTGGTGTAGAAAAACAGAAGCATATGCAGAAAAGTACCTCAAACCTATTATAAGTCCGGAGACTGAGATGGTCATTGAAAAATTTTGATAGTGTGATTAATTAGCAATTTATTTGCGGATGGGTGCTTAGGGTTATTGTCTTGCTGGAAGGCCAAGTGTCAGCCTCCTGGCAGAGGCAAACAGGTTTTTAGCTAAAATGTCCTGGTACTTGGTAAAGTTCAAAATGCCATTGACCTTAATAAGGGCCCCAGGATCAGTGGACACAAAATAGCCCGATAACATTGAAGATCCACCACCATATTTGACAGTAGGTATGAGGTACATTCTGCATATGCTTCCGTTTTTCGACCCTAAACCCACCACTGGTGTGCGTGGCCAAAGAGCTCTAATTTCATGTAATCTGACCATAGCACCGCCTGGAGTTTGATAAATGGCACTTGCACTTGGATTTAAACCGGTGCTATGGTTTGTTGACATGAAAATATTGCTTTTTGGCCACGCACACCAGTGGTGGGTTTGGCGTCGAAAAACGGAAGTGGAAGCATCCACAAAGAAATCGTTAATTGACCCCAAAAACAACATTTTGCAATGGCCATCTCAGTCTCTGGACTTGAACCCCATTGAAAACATGTAGTCTGAATTGAAGAGTTCAGTCCATAACCGCAGACAAAGGATATCAAGGATCTGGAAGGATTCTGTATGGAGGAATGGTCCAAGATCCCTCCCAATGTGTTCTCCAAATCATAAAACATTTTAGAAAAAGGCTCATTGTCATCCTCGCAAGGTGAGGGTGCTGGAGTATTATTGAAAACAGTGGTGCCAATCATTTTGACCCCTATCTTTATTTTATTTGTATTACTTGTTAAACAAAATCGGTTTCTCTGAGCAATTGTATTAGTATAAAATAACATAATTTAGCAAATTTCTTTAGCAAACAATGTAGCTCAGTATTTGTCGTATTTATTTTATACAGTCTTTTTTGCTCGTCTTTATCAAGGGTGCCAATAATTTTGGACCTGACTGTATGTTCTTTTCCGACCGTCGGGGCAACCAAGACGTAGCATAAACAAGACACTAACAAAAGCCGTCTGCCACCACTGGGCTCATCTAGAAATTTACTAGACAATTAAAGCTCACTTCATTATAGTGACAAAACCTAAACTCCCCCATTCTCATCATTTATGAGTCACGTGTGCCACATCTGTAGAGCTAAACCACATCCCCCTCGTCTACACACTCCTGATACTGACCAGACCGGTAAAAGATCAAGGCAGATACGTATTTCTACTCATCATCATTGTTGGCTGCGTCTGTATATATTGACTAACTGCGTACGTGTGAGACGGAGACCAACCTGTGTGGACGTTCCCTTTGTGTTTCTTCAGAGCGTCTTTGCTCTTGAACCTCTTCCCACAGCTCTCAGCCTTACAGATGAACCTGGCGTCTCCTCTACACGCCTCCTTGTGCTGGTCATAACTACACACACGGGGAATACAGACACAGTCACCCACCCACACACACACAGGAACTCAGACAACAACTCAGACAGATAGCAGCCCCTGTGTGCATGTTATAATACTATGTAGGTTTGTGTTCTAGTTATGTAGGCCTACCTGGACTCTGAGCTGAAGGTGATGTGGCAGAGGGAACACTGGTGGTGGCCTCTGGAGGAGTCTCCTGAATGACCCAGGGTCTCGGCACAGTGCAGAACACTGAGGGGAAGATAAAGGAGGTGTAGAGTCAGACAGGGGTAATAAAGATATTAACAGAAATACTATAGAAGAAAATACAAAAAAAATCCAAGTGGCCTACATTCAAAGACTCAATCATGGACACTCTTACTGACAGTTGTGGCTGCTTTGTGTGATGTATTGTTGTCTCTACCTTCTTGCCCTTTGTGCTGTTGTCTGTGCCCAATAATGTTTGTACCATGTTTTGTGCTGCTACCATGTTGTGCTGCTGTCATGTTGTGTTGCTACCATGTTGTTGTCATCTTGTGTTGCTACCATGCTGTGTTGTCATGTGTTGCTGCCATGCTATGTTGTTGTCTTAGGTCTCTCTTTATGTAGTTTTGTGGTGTCTCGCTTGTCGTGATGTGTGTTTTGTCCTATATTTAAAAATGTCATTTTAATCCCAGCCCCCGTCCCCGTACTTGCCTAGTTAAATAAAAGGTAAAATATATATATATTTTTTTCAACAGGTAACTAATAGAGAGGCTGAATCGGGTGGATACATTTTTTTACTGGAGTGTGTGCAAATCTGTCAGTTCCACTATATGATCCATTTGGTAGCATACTTCTGTGTAACTCAAAGAATGTCAGGTAAGTAGAGTAGAGAGATGATGTAGGCTACACACTGGCGCTGCAAGGCTTGTTTGATGGGGAACTTCTTGCCACAGTTCCTGCACTTGTACTCTTTCTCCTCTGTGATTGGTCTCTGGTGCAGGCTCTGGAGGTGGGCTGCTAGGATCTCCTCGCTAGGGAAGCTGCTCTCACACAGCAGGCACGGGTGGTCCTCCTTCTTGATCACCAGTTCTATACACACACACACATTACACACACAGGGACGCGCGCGCATATTACACACTTCAAGCAAACAGTTTGACCGACTAAACAGGTTTATAAACATGGTTGGTGTAAAACTTTGATAGGCAGGTACCCATTTCAATAAGATGTTTGGCCTCTTTGCTGTCTTCATCTTCCTCTTTGATGATTTCCTCTTCCTCATCCTCTTCCTCTTCCTCCATATCACTGTCCAGGTAGCCTATCAGCATTTCTGTGTCTGTCTCAATGTCGTCACTGCCAGGTAGAAGATATTCTCTCCGTCCTGAGAGATCAGAACACACACACACAGACAAAGGAAGAAAGGGGTTAGCTGAAGGTTGAACTCATTGAACCTAGACGCTCGTCTGCCAAGGCTTGATTAAGGTCAGAGGTCAAGCACTCATACTCCTAAACATGTCGTCATTAACTTCCATATACCTAAAGGTCACGCTCTAATGAAATCAAAGCGTGATTTTCCTTTGGCTAAGGGATTTATAAATACACATATATATTAATTTAACAGGGAAAAACACAATAAATGTCACTTTTGATGTAACACAGAGCTCTAACACACATGAATGACCTTTGAATAAGTAATCACTTTTAGCACTCTGGCATTAATGACAGAACCTCAGCCAGACGACCACAGGTCCTGTTCTTCTTCCCTTCCTTCTACAGTTGTTTTCCCCTCTTCCTCTAGTGAACCATTACGTTCTTAGAGAGCTGACATTTCCCAGGCCAAACCGTGACTGTGTGTGTGTGTTTGGTTTTACTATCCTTGAAGTTCTCACAAGGATAGTAAAACAAAGGAAAATTCGTACATTTCGCTGGTCCCCACAAGGAAAAACAATATTTTAGGCTTAGGGGTTAGGTTTAGGGTTACAATTAGGCTCAGGGTTAGGAGTTAGGGTTAGGGGTTTAAGTTAGGGGTTAGGGGAAATAGGATTTTGAATAGGAATCAATTGTTTGGTCCCCACAAGGACAGTAAAAGAAACGTGTTTGTGTGTTTAAGTGCATAAGCTAAGGTCCTGTACACATGATGTGTGTGTTCATGACTTTGGCCAATAGCTCTGATTGTGTATGGGTTGTCTGTGTTTGTGGGGTTAGGATATAATGAATCTGATCTTAATCACAGTGACTGACATGGTTTGTTAAATTTAGAAGGGACGTTCATCTGTTAGAATGTAAGCGACGCACAAGGTACTAGAGAAGATTTTCATAATATTTTCCGACACTGAGTGGGAGTTACTTACAGCTATGAAAGAAACCTCATTTTATAGTCATCAAGCAAAACCACCTTCATATCCCCTTCTGATATGGCAGGCTTGATCAGCAGCACATGGTGCAATCTTACAAGATGTCTGTACAGGCAGACAAAACAAACAAATCCATATTCTCCATCTTCATTTCACTCCCACTATCTATCTCAACTCACTAACTAACTTTCCCTCTTCTCTTCTACTTCTCGTCTATCTTTTTCTCTCCGATGTCTCTCTCTCTCTCTCTCTCTCTCTCTCTCTCTCTCTCTCTCTCTCTCTCTCTCTCTCTCTCTCTCTGAGATATGTGTTCACACAGAGCTCTTCCTGTGTCTGTTCCTGTGGAGATAGGTCTGAAGGTCTTACTATCTTCAGAGTGGGGCTGTACCTGGATGGCTGCCAGGTTCTTCTCTTCTTGCGATGGCGCCTGGTGGACAAAACGCAGCCAGTTGGCATGGCGAGGGTTACTGGCATCCAAAACATAGAGCACATCGCCTTTACTACCTCGGACCTGCAACAGAGAACAAACATGCCTATCAAGAACATGAAATACTGTTGGCCCGCATTAATGTCTTATTTCCTTACAGACTTAGCATCTTAATCTAGCTTTCTGTTCATCTGGGCATGCAGTTTTACAAACTAAATCACAGTTCCTATGAAAAACCTGTGATATAAAACAATGTGGTTCTATCCAATATAACATGACAGTTATAGGTTACTAGATGATTATACTGTAATTTCCGATGTAACCACACCTGAATGCTTTATGGCGAACAGATATTTCGTTACAGATGCACATAATCTCACTCATCAGAAATTGTATTAAGCATGTCCTAATATCAAATCAATTCAAAAACTCATGATGGGGATAAAACATAATTGCACTTTGATTAACAGAGGCCCAACATATGGGTGGAGTTTGCCAAACCAAGACTCATTACAAAGCCAAGACTCATTACAAAACCAAGACTCATTACAAAACCAAGACTCTACAGTCAAGAAGAGTATGTGCATCAAACTAGCTGCTCCAATTAGGCATCACCTGTTGCTGTATCTGAACTGCCACAGAATTCAAGAGAGTGCATTTATTCAACTATTTATCCTTTCATTTCAATGGTAGGCCTACACTGAAAATAAATATAATGCATTGTATTTGGCACCTACTACCGTTCAAAGGCACTTAAATATTTTGTCTTGCCCATTCACCCTCTGAATGGCACACATACACAATCCACACATACACAATCCATTTTCTCAAGGCTTAAAACTCTTTGAGAAGAGCTTACCAAGAAAAACATCCAAAAGGACTAATTCGAGGCAAAAAGGAGTTGGAGCACTCAACCAAAAAAAAGGCAGAGATTGATTTATTTTTGCTCACTTTACTCCATTGTACAGGATGCGAACAGGTGACTGACGTTTCAACGTCAAGCTGACATCTTCCTCAGTGACCTGACTATTGCACGTAGCTCCTATTTATATCCTAGTGACCCATTGAGACACAACAATGTAAAACAAGTATAATGATAATATTTTTCAAGGTAAATGGCAAATAATAACACAAAACAATAAGAGAAAGGGTGTGTCTCGTTAATCAATATGTCATGTCAAAATATACACTGTTGATCCTTAAGGGGCTAAACAACTCCTTTTACCTCAAACTAGTAAGCTCTTCTCATGATTTCAGTCATTGTTGTTGAACAACCCTCCTTTCCTTTGTTTGCTGAAGCGCAAAGGCCCATCGGGAACGCTTAAAAATCCTTCTTTAACCTGTCTCCTCCCCTTCATCTACACGGATTGACATGGATTTAACAGATGACAGCAATAATGGATCATACAGTAGCTTTCACCTGGTCAGTCTACGTCATGGAAAGAGCAGGAGTTCCTAATGTTTTGTACACTCAGTGTATATAGTGTATTTATCATCTATCTATTGTGCTTATGAAGAGAAATATGTGCTGTGACTGCAGTGCTATCACCTCCCACATCAGTCTGGTGTCCGTGCTCTCATCCAGCTCACTCTGCAGTTTCTTTTCTCCAGCGAAAGGGCCAAACTTTTCCCCCTTGGAAAAAACACACATAGTCAGAATTAGGATACAGGATATTCATTTTCTTGTCTTTCTTTTTTACTAGAGGTCTTTTCCAGAACTGTCAGGGGCTATGTGAAGGTAACCATATATAAATTGTGCGATGTAATAAAGGCCCCCAAAAAATGTGCAGTAGTACAACAGTATAGGACTATATAGTATTATAATAAATAGTATTGTCCTATGCATTTCACTTTGGACCCACTAGTAGTAGTAGACTAGTTAGAACACGCTACAGGGGGGATCAATGTGTTGCTAATGAATGAAGCTTTCACGTTTAAAGTTTTGAACAATGTGAGATTACATAATGAATTAACTTTAAGTAAAACAAAAATGGTTTGCACCATTGTCAACTTTGCTACAATATTGTGGAATAGCCTATAAAACTCGATTCGTGTTGAGTATGAAAGTTAAATGACAGCATTATGCAATGAAACAATGTTATAATGTATCAACAAATGTGTTCAAGTGTAACATTCGAGAGTCCTGACTGGGCATTGTGGAGTGAGCTACAGTAGTGCTGAAATCACAGTTACAGTATCTAGCTACGTGGCACTTTACGTCAGAGCAGCTTTCGTGTAGGCTACGGCTTTAGGTTTTGGAAGCGACTCGCAAAAGAACACAAAATGCGAACAGAAAACTGCCTATTTCTCTAATTCGCCGAATTAGTTTTGCACGTTGGTAAATGTATTCATACCCAAAATATACAAAGTTGTCCTGGCCAAAAGAACAAACCTTTTTCACTCGTCTCGCCGTGTAAAGCCCGATTCCATCCTGGACCTTAGATGATTTCAAAGAAAATCTATCTGGCACATACATACCCAACATTGTCATTACTCTGAACGAATCCCTAAAGTGATCATTCGAAACAAAAAGTAATGAATATTGTCTGTTTTCGCACAGAGCGGAGAGTTTTCAGCGGGTTGTTTTTCCGTAATTTGGTCCAGGTTCAACTTCCACTCTTGCTGTAAGACTGTAGCGGAGCGTCCTGATTGGTTGAAAGTTTGTTACCAGGAGCTACATATTTAGTGAAGGATGCTCGTGCACTTTGAAGTCCCTCTGTCCCCTAACCTTAATGACAAACGGTAACCACAAATGCGTGCCAAATCTAAAGATGAGCAGGTCATCAGTGTTACCCTTTATATACAGTTGAAGTCGGAAGTTCACATACACCTTAGCCAAATACATTTAAACTCAGTTTTTCACAATTCCTGACATTTAATCCTAGTAAAAAAATCCATGTTTTAGGTCAGTTAGGATCACCACTTTATTTTAAGAATGTGAAATGTCAGAATAATAGTAGAGATAATTATTTCTTTCAGCTTTTATTTCTTTCATCACATTCCCAGTGGGTCAGAAGTTTACATACACTCAATTAGTGTTTGGTAGCATTGCCTTTATATTGTTTAACTTGGGTCAAACGTGTCGGGTGGCCTTCCACAAGCTTCCCACAATAAGTTGTGTGAATTTTGGCCCATTCCTCCTGACAGAGCTGGTGTAACTGAATCAGATTTGTAGGCCTCCTTGCTCGCACACGCTTTTTCAGTTCTGCCCACACATTTTCTATGGGATTGAGGTCAGGGCTTTGTGGTGGCCACTCCAATACCTTGACTTTGTTGTCCTTAAGCCATTTTGCCACAACTTTGGAAGTATAATTGGGGTCATTGTCCATTTGGAAGACCCATATGCGACCAAGATTTATCTTCCTGACTGATGTCTTGAGATAATGCTTCAATAAATCCACATAACTTTCTTCCTCATGATGCCATCTATTTTGTGAAGTGCACCAGTCCCTCCTGAGGCAAAGCACCCCCCACAACATGATGCTGCCACCCCTGTTCTTCACGGTTGGGATGGTGTTCTTCGGCTTGCAAGCCTCCCCCTTTTTCCTCCAAACATAACGATTGTCATTATGGCCAAACAGTTCTATTTTTGTTTGATCAGACCAGAGGACATTTCTCAAAAAAAGTACGATCTTTGTCCCCATGTGCAGTTGCAAACCGTAGTCTGGATTTTTATGGCGGTTTTGGAGCAGTGGCTTCTTCCTTGCTGAGCGGCCTTTCAGGTTATGTCGATGTAGGACTTGTTTTACTGTGGATATAGATACTTTTGTACCTGTTTCCTCCAGCATCTTCACAAGGTCCTTTGCTGTTGTTCTGGGATTGATTTGCACTTTTCACACCAATGTACGTTCATATCTAGGAAACAGAACGCATCTCCTTCCTGAGCGGTATGACGGCTGCGTGGTCCCATGGTGTTTATACTTGCATACTATTGTTGGTACAGATGAATGTGGTATCTTCAGGCGTTTGTATATTGCTCCCAAGGATGAACCAGACTTGTGGAGGTCTACAGTTGTTTTTCTGAGGTCTTGGCTGATTTCTTTTGATTTTTCCATGATGTCAAGCAAAGAGGCACTGAGTTTGAAGGTAGGCCTTGAAATACATCCACAGGTACACCTCCAACTGCCTAAAATGATGTCAATTAGCCTATCAGAAGCTTCTAAAGCCATGACATAATTTTCTGGAATTTTCAAAAATCTGTTTACAGGCACAGTCAACTTCTGACCCACTGGAATTGTGATACAGTGAATTATAAGTGAAATAATCTGTCTGTAAACAATTGTTGGAAAAATTACTTGTGTCCTGCACAAAGTAGATGTCCTAAACAACTTGCCAAAACTATAGTTTGTTAACAAGAAATTTGTGGATTGGTTGAAAAACAAGTTTTAATGACTCCAACCTAAGTGTATGTAAACTTAGTAACAGTATATATATTTATACAATATGCCTTCTATAAACATATAAACAGTGTTGGCCTATTAAACTGGACTAATTGAAAGCTTGATGACAATAATTGCATTTCCACCGTGACATTGCTTTTTATCTATGATTAATACAGATAAATGTAACATAATGGCATAAACAGTCATGGCAGCTGTTTCATGCTAATTGACTTGGCCTACCTCTACCAAACTAGCTTACCTGGATATGGTTTGTGTAATGCCTCTGGGACAGTTATAATGACAGTTTTATGAACCCCTATGATAGAAGGTAAAAGTGTTGGCCTAACAGTAGGAACCCACTCATGGTGGGTGTACAGCATAATATCTGTTACTGCTCTAGGGCCAACACTGAGCCAAAATCAGCATTTTGTTTCCACTGCTTTAAAATAACCTTTTCAAAGAACTATGGTACTCTGATCCAATTGCTGTCCCAATATTGTCTGTATATTCTCTATATGGCTTCTGGTGTGTGTGTGTATGTGTGTGTGTGTGTGTGTGTGTGTGTGTGTGTGTGTGTGTGTGTGTGTGTGTGTGTGTGTGTGTGTGTGTGTGTGTGTGTGTGTGTGTGTGTGTGTGTGTGTGTGTGTGTGTGTGTGTGTGTGTGTGTGTGTGTGTGTGTGTGTGTGTGTGTGTGTGCATTCGTGCATGTTAATATAGTGGAATTTCTATCCTTAGCTGAACATCTTGCACTTTTTATATGTTGTAGATCTCATGTACCTCTTTATCTGCCTATCTAGGTCAGAGTGTGATACCATGGCCATTTAACTACAAAATATACCTTTCTGTCTTTAGAAACCATCTGTGCAGGCGGACATCCCACTGTCTAAGTGACTTCACATGTGAAAGGTGGATGAGACGCTATACACAAATACATTAGGTCTCAGTTCAAACTCAATCTCAGACCATTAGTGAGGGAGAAATACATCACCCACCTTGATTTGTTGACTTTTACCCTGCAGGACAGAGATTAGTGTAATCAAGTATACATATACTCTGGTTCTGTTGGTGTGTTTGTCTGTCTGAAGGACTGTACATGTTGTTGGATGCGCATCTTCAACAAATCTCTGTTCTCTCTAATCAGTGCTGTGTCAGCATTGTGATAGTGTTGTTTACAGTGTTTGTAGCTCTTGTTTATCTTAATGACTTCCTGTGGCATTATGGGTCAGTGTTCCACACTGCCATGATTGATTCACATGATCAGTGTGAGTTGACTAGGTTACCACAGAGCCTTTGCGTCATGATGTTCTTGTTTACTGGTGAGTCAATGAACTGGCATAAATCTCTGCTCTGCCTCTTTGAAAGAGGATGAGTTTCCATGGGTAGGAACATTTGTTTAAGACAGCACTCTGGACTCCATCGTCAAAATCCTAGTAAAGCTGGTGATTGTTTGTTTCCCTTTCAGTGTCAAATTTAAACCGTGTCTTTTGTATGTATATTTCTCCTTTCAAAGACACAAAAACAAAACATTACTTTACTACAAAAAAGAAATTCTCACATAGTATATGGGCAATTCATTGGTAACAGAATGACGCTGAAGTGACCATTTCTTTCACTTTAAAATGTATGCCAAACAAAACCATTGATTGCAAAGTTAAACAAACCATACAACTACTTATGCACAAGGACTACTTTAAAAAAAATCCACTGAAAAGTTAACAATATACTTGAAGAACAGAGCAGATGTAAAGTTTCTACTCTGAATTAAGATTCCAAGATGTCTTCAGAAAAAATACGGAGTGAGCTATGATAGGACACCTTGAGTTTAAAAAACATCTTAATTGAACAACACTAAGTGAAGTGGATTAACACCTGATAACATAGTGACAGTAACAGAATGACTTCATGGGTCCCTGATCTGCACTATACATACAGTGCCTTCGGAATGTATTCAGACCCCTTGACTTTTTCAACATTTTGTTAGGTTACAGCCTTCTTCTAAAATTGATTAAATAGGTTTTTTTCCCTCCTCAATCTACACACATTACCCCATAATGACAAAGCAAAAACAGGTTTTATGATATTTCTGGCATTAAAAAAACAAAAAAAAAGGAAATATAACATTTATATCAATATTTTCAGACCCTTTACTTTGTTGAAGCACCTTTGGCAGCGATTACAGACTCAACTTCTTGGGTATGACGCTATAAGCTTGGCACACCTGGATTCGCGGAGCTTCTCCCATTCCTCTCTGCAGATCCTCTCAAGCTCTGTCTGGTTGGATGGGGAGCATCGCTGCACAGCTATTTTCGGTTTCAAGTCCGGGCTCTGGTTGGGACACTTAAGGACATTCAGAGACTTGTCCCGAAGCCACTCCAGGGTTGTCTTGACTGTGTTCTTAGGGTCGTTGTCCTGTTGGGAGGTGAAACTTTGCCCCAGTCTGAGGTCCTGAGTGCTCTGGAGGAGGTTTTCATCAAGGATCTCTCTGTACTTTGTTCAGAAACATCCCCACAGCATGATGCTGCCACCACCAAGCTTCACCGTAGGGACGGTACCAGGTTTCCTCCAGACGTGACACTTGGCCTTCAGGCCAAAGAGTTCAATCTTCGTTTCCTCAGACCAGAGAATCTTGTTTCTCATGGTCTGAGAGTCTTTAGGTGCCTTTTGGCAAACTCCAATCGGGCTGTCATGTACCTTTTACTGAGGAGTGGCTTCCGTCTGGCCACTCTACCATACAGGCCTGATTGGTGGTGCTGCAGAGATGGTTGTCCTTCTGGAAGTTTCTCCCATTTCTACAGAGGAACTCTAAAGCTCCGTCAGAGTGACCATCGGGTTCTTGGTCACCTCCCTGACCAAGGCCCTTCTTCCCCGATTGCTCAGTTTGACCGGGCGGCCAGCTCCAGGAATATTCTTCATGGTTCCAAACTTCTTCCATTTAAAAATGATGGAGGCCACTGTGTTCTTGGGGACCTTCAACGCTGCAGATATTTTTTGCTACCCTTCCCCAGATCTGTTCCTCGACCTAATCCTGTCTCGGAGCTCTACGAACAATTCCTTCGACCTCATGGCTTGTTTCTTCTCTGACATGCACTGTCAACTGTAGACCCTTATATAGACAGGTGTATGCCTTTCCAAATCATGTCCAATCAATATAATTTACCACAGGTGGACTCCAATCAAGTTGTAGAAACATCTCAAGGATGATCAATGGAAACAGGACAATTTCGAGTCTCATAGCAAAATGTCTGAATACTTCTGTAAATAAGGTACTTTGTTTTGTTTTTAATACATTTGCAAACATTTCTAAAAACAGTTTTCGCTTTGTCATTATGGGGTGTAGATTGCTGAGGATTTTTAGATTTTTTAAATCTATTTTAGAATAAGGCTGTAACGTAACAAAATGTGGAAAGAGTCAAGGGGTCTGAATACTTTCCCGAAGGCACTGTAAATGCATCATTATAGATATGTGATGTATTCATTGTGATGTATCCTGACTAGTCACACAAATGTAGAAAAATGCAATATCCTCCATTGCATTTTGGGCTATTATTCTGTTGTTATTCTTCACTCATGAGGGAGGGGAATTAGAAAATATCTTAACGATTTGCAGGTTTTTTGTAACAAAATGACAAGATACAATGCAATATTTCTTAAACTTACAGAAGGCAAATCATTTCTGCAAAATTAAATATAACTAATCTTCATATTCTTTAAAATTCTTGTCTGTTTCTCCTCGTTTGTTTGTGTATTGTCTCAGTTCACCTTTGTATTTGAGGTTGTCAAACCAGTAGCCTTGTGTCATGTTCCAGGTGTGCTATAAGACCCCACTGACATTATAGAAGAGCAGTAGGCCTATGGAAAGTGTCAGGGGGATGTGTAGGTGGACCTATTGGATGACAGGAGTGACCAGTAGACTGAGAGGCTCTTTGTGTGCGCCCAGCCCCCCTTCCCCTCCTGTCCCCCCCTGTCCCCTTCTGACATCCCTGTCAGTGCCATGGTCTGGAGGGTCATGACCAAGACGATTAAAGGCCATTAACCCAATCTCCACCATGCCCTCTATAGACCCCTGTAGACCCCCTTACCCATAAACTTTCACTCAGCTTTCATGACTACCCTTGGGTGATCCAGACCAACCCTGGTCATCTACTGTTGAACAGTAACCACACACACACACACACACACATTCAGATGCACAGTCAGACACACAGTCAGACAGACACACTACCATAACATGGCCACCGGTTTCCCTGGGCTTTTCATCAGGTCTTGTGTTAATGTGCCTTCTTCAGTAGGTCGCAACAAAGTTGGATTTACCGGGACTGCTAAATTCAGGTTAGATCAGCAACAGGGTCCTATCAGAACATCTATCAGACCATTATACTGAATCATAAAAAGGCCAGAAGATCACTAATACAACACGACCAAAACAAAGAGCGGTGAGCCATGGAACCTAGGATCCAGCCATCCTCTCTCTGTACTGCCAATGACGACTCAGAGGGCCACAGAGCACAGAAATCACATTTAGGACATGGCAGAAGATTGTACTGAAATAAATACTTTGTTTCTTTTTTTCTAAGTAAATATTTTCACTGCAGGGAAACCTCAGTTTGGCAAACACACAAATGGTTCCATACAGGATTTTACAAATGTATGTGTGCATTTTTGTTGAAATACCCAAACCTGATACTGTAGGTTTAGAGGCCAGACACCCTTTTCATGTTTCACAAACCCCCCCAGTCCCTTACCACCCCAACCCCCTATTTCAAGGCTATTATGAAACAGCCAGCAAACCATTTCCTGCAGCTCCGAGGTCACTGGATAAATTGTGTTTTCGTTTGTCAACCCCTGGTCCCCGATGGATCCTGTTAGAGAAGGTTCTTCAGAGGGCATCTACAGAGATTACAGTACTGATGAAGGGGGAGAAATTACAGGCACTTAGGAGTGACCAGAGAACCGAGGGACCACCCCTACGAGGGTCCTACTAGGCATTCATACTGTAATAAGTGTACACAAACACATATTTCCTTTCATGTTCATGTATTACACTCATGAGCACGCCCACACACACACACACACACACACACACACACACACACACACACACACACACACACACACACACACACACACTCATACAACACACGTTCCATACATATACACAAAACCAAAATAGACTTAGTACACATTGCACACATACATAGACACACTAAAACACACACACACTCCTAGATGGTAAATTACCGGCAGTTAAACAGTGAATTCAGTGTTAGTGTATTATCACAGCAGCCATACATTGGTTGAGTCCTTCAGCTGGGGTGTGTGTGTGTGTGTGTGTGTGTGTGTGTGTGTGTGTGTGTGTGTGTGTGTGTGTGTGTGTGTGTGTGTGTGTGTGTGCGTGTGCGTGTGCGTGTGCGTGTGCGTGTGTGTGTGTGCATGTGCATGTGTATATGATTTGTATTACACTAACTTGGAGCATCGCAATGCCCACGTTATGGTGTTGAGTTTCTAGAAAAATATTAAGTTGGCCCCAGTGTGGAGCTGTAATGTCTGACTAAACCCTTACTCAGTCCACATCTTATTTTTCCATAGTAGCCTAGGTGCCTTGGATAGTAGCCTAGGTGCCTTGGATAGTAGCCTCGGTGCCTTGGATAGTAGCCTTAGGTGCCTTGGATAGTAGCCTAGGTGCCTTGGACTCATTCTGCTCCACAAAGCTTATAATAGTCATCAGAGAGTCTACAGTTTCACTGCTTTCTCTGCCAAAGGGATAATCATCTCTGAGAAGCGTTCCATGTTCTTCTTTAGTTTCAAATCACATGAGAGTGTCATGAACAGAGGCTGTGTGTTAGTGTGTGTGTGTGTGTGTGTGTGTGTGTGTGTGTGTGTGTGTGTGTGTGTGTGTGTGTGTGTGTGTGTGTGTGTGTGTGTGTGTGTGTGTGTGTGTGTGTGTGTGTGTGTGTGTGTGTGTGTGTGTGTGTGTGTGCATTCGTGCATGTTAATATAGTGGAATTGCTATCCTTAGCTAAACATCTTGCACTTTTTATATGCATGGCCGTCTGTCTCTGTGGGTCTGTATGCATACCTGCCACTCTAGTGGCTATTTCTCCACACAAAATCGCCAAAATTGTACATTAACGATTACCGGGATCCCTGGAGTGTCACATCTTCACTTTTTCAGAAATAAAATAAAATGATGAGACCTGCGAAATTACAAAATGTGTCCCCCCAATGTCGAATTAATGCAATTCCACAAAATACACAACATGCCAGCAGCAGATTTTCAAAAAATGTAATTGCACAAATACTGGAATAAAGTAGGCTAATGCAATTGAAGGCATTTATAAAATTCTTACTTATGCTGAAACTCCCAAAGTCGTTTCCAACCGTTATACTAATGTAAAGCAATAGTCGTGTGTGGTCACCTAGATTATTTCAGCACTGTTTTGACACAAGCATGGGCCGACTAGATAAATCAGATAAATCAATCAGTGTCAGATGTTTTGTTTTCACTGAATCTCCCTTTGGATATTTGGTAACAATTAATGTTAGCTAAATTGAGATGAGTGCTAACGATTATCTTTATTCTAGTTTGCTCATATATTAGCTGATCAGATAATTTTTCTAGCATGTTATACAATTGGATGTTGATCTTCTGCTCCCGAACAAAAGCCTGTGACTTGTCTGATAATCAATCAATGTGATTTTCGTTTAACCGAATCTCTATCTGTACATTTGGTTAAAAGATCTCTGGCTGGACAAGTGGTAGTGGTAATTTATGTATTCGTTTGCTCATCTATCAATTATCAAAAAGCATATAGCATGAAATAATGTAGCCTAAATCAAGTGAATTATCTATGTAGTGACTCACGTAGTAGCCTTATATAGAGCCTAGGCTATTTTCCTATTTTTACAATCCCACTGAAACCCAAACTCCTGACTCATGTCTCGCATGAAAATTCCTAACTTTATTCTGTAATCCATAGGTTGCATTATCAAAGCACGTCTCGCCTATGCATGTCAAAATACCGCTATAACATTTCCCCTGCTTCTCTGTGCTGTCTCGTTTTGCTGCCCGTATGAGAGTTTCCGTAGACAATGTGTGATCAACAAACGGTACGAGAGTAGGTAGATATGGACTTTTAAAAAAAAGAGTGGGTCCCGTTAAGATACCTTGACATTAAACAATTTCCTTTATTCATCTCCCCCGTTATTCATGATCTGATCTGCTATCCGTTCAATCATCAACTACATTTTGCCAAATAGAAGATATTCTGTAATTCGTTGGAGGTTATGTATCAAGTTTAGCAAATTTAGTCAATTGACTTTTGTTTGACTGCAACTAGAAAGTTTGTATGATTCGACAATGCTATAGTATACTCCGGGTGCACTCTCCGAGTCCTGAGCACGCTCTGTCTCTAGGGCCTACTGCTGAAATGCGCTGAAATTATTGAGGAACAAACATGATAACGCTCAGGGATTTATGAAAGGCCTGTTTCGCAATTCACAACAATGTCATTGGTGATCAGTTACTCTATGATTACTTAATAGCTGTGAAATCTTTACATAGTGGAGCAGCCAAGCCGGTAATGTGGCGCAGGGACAATCTTATTTTGGGAGAACCCTGGGATATTGACCATATCTTGATTGTAAACGTTTTAAATAGGCACTTCCGATTTATGCGGTAGTCTCTGGATAAATATAAATACAATTATAAATTATTCCCGGTATTTTTCCGGCTACAAATTACTGTACATGCTCACACACTGGCATGTATCTTTTGTAATTATACATCTAACATAATAATATATTGTTTATCTGACAATATATTAAGGTCTATCTGCTGCATTTGTGCTCAACTAGCAGTCCTGTGATTGTTAAACTGGCCCTTGCTCCAGAGCAGTCTGCCATGCCTCACACTGTAGACAGGTGACTTCCCGACACCAGCATAGTGAATTTGAGGGGCATGTAAAGGTCTCCGGCGCACAAGTCTCGCCATTCTACCATACCTGCAGTGTTATGGATGTCTCCACTCTTCATTCAGCTGCATATATACATAACTCACAGATCAAAGCATTACTATGTTAAAAAACAAATATACACAGCCCACCAGACTGAATTACACTTTGACTCTGATGTTTTAATAAAAAATGTATGCCAAACAAAAACCATTTAGTCTATTTAAAAGTTTAACAAACCATAGCACTGAGATGCAGTGCCTGCACCACTCAAGTGATAGAATTATAATTTTTATGCGACCACGTTTTTCAAAAACTCAGTTAATAAATATCAGCTCTGAATTGAGATTCAAAGATGTCTGCAGAAAGAAAAGTGTGTTAGCTATGACATGACACCCTGAGTTTGAAACATTTATTTTGGTTATTGAACTACAGTACAGTAGGTGAATTTGATTTACATCTGGTAAAGTAATTAAGTAACGGAATTACATCATTCTCTTCCTGGGTATTATTGGGTGTTATTCTACACACTGGCTATTATTGTAATAAGCTCTGCCCCCAAACAAGCCCATATTTGTATGGTCCAGACCAAATTTCAGCTACTTTTCAACGTCCATGGATGTCCGGTGTTGGTCGGTGCTCAGTGGGTAAGGATGCTTCTTACAGGCGGCAGGTAGCCTAGTGGTTAGAGTGTTGGACTAGTAACCGAAAGATCGAATCCCAGAGCTGACAAGGTAAAAAGCTGTCCTTCTGCCCCTGAACAAGGCAGTTAACCCACTGTTCCTAGGCTGAAAATAAGAATTTGTTCTTAACTGACTTGCCTAGTTAAACAAAGATTTAATGGAAAGAGAGTAGGTGTCAGTAAGATCTGGGAGAGGTGACATTAACTGGAAAGAGAGAAAGCAGCATCTCTTGTCTGTGAGCTCCAGAAAATAGGCTTTTCTGTGTGTATATCAAGAAATGTGAGTTTGTATTTGTTTCAGCCTTATGCCTCCTAAGTGACTAGTACAGAGAGAATGAAGGAGGGCCTTGCCTTTGTTAAAACTCCATCTACCTCCATTCAGACCTTATTCATGAGAGTATTGACCCTCAGAGCATAGCACTAGCATTCCCTACTTACTGACTTTATTAGTAGGAGTTTACAGGCCTATCCATGACATTCCCACAGCTCTCTGGGAGCTCCACATTATTCTAGGGCAACAGCAGGTTAATGTAAGCCAGGTGGAGCCTCCTCTGCGCTTCCTCTGAACGGGGTTGTGTGATTGACGGGGAGTTGTGGTGGAGAATCGGAGCGTTACTGCTCAGAATCGGGTTGTGATGGAAACCTGGAGAGTCACAAGGAACAGCTGTTTGTCTTAGCCACAACAGTCAGGACTTTTCCACTCAACTGTGACCACTGTTGATTACAGCGTGTGGATGTGTGTGTGATCGGGTCTGTGTCGGTGTGTGTCAGTGCATGCTGAACTCCTCCTCTTCTCTTATTTGTGGCAAGTGTACTGTATGTGTGGTTAAAACTGTTACCCTACATCCTAAAACACATGTAAACATGAAACGATCGCAGACACTGATGTGACATTAGTTCTACGTTGTTCCGGTGTAGACAGTCCCTTTGACAACTTTTGACACCTAGCATATGACAACATTTACCAACATTCAAATACGTTCATCCAAATAATTCACTCTGGCAGTCCCATTCACTCCGGTACCGTATGTCCATGGGAAATTGTTCTTATGTCAGTAATCATTTATATCAAGGATCATGTTATGCGTACGTGGACATAATGTAGGCTTAATGTAAAATCTATAAACACTCCTATTCTCCTTTCTGCTGATACACTGCTGCAGCGCTGCCTGACACCCTCCAAATATCTACACTATGTGATGTTAACTAGCCCACAGAAGAACATGACACCCAGGGTGACACAGGGATTACTTGTTCTATATTTAGTGTTTATGTACATGAATATTGGCAGGACAACTCTGTACATGTGACACACACAGCGATACAGTGGTAACACACAGACCTCCAGCACAGAACACAACATTTACAGACAGGCTCTAGAGCGCACACTGGCTGTTACACAACGGAATGTCTCCACAATGACAATTTCCTCACATAATTTGAATTATTTCTTCATAACAGTAATAGTCATCATGATCAATAAAAACAAACAATCAAACCAAAAGAGGCGAAGTATAAAATAATTTAAATCTCTCCTAAATGTGAATAATGCACTGAGAGAACTATACACGGCTGGTAGCTATTTTATCTCTGCAGGTCAACTTAAATTGAATCTGAAGTAACAAACCATTTTGACAGAGGAACGCAAGAGTCATGCAGCGACAGAGAGATGCACAAGATGAAACAGTCTCTTCTCTGAAGCTCTGAAGTCTCCCTGTTGGCAACGTGATTCTGGGACCCCAAGCACAGGGCGATCCATAGGTGAGCACCTCTCACCTATGGATCGCCCAAAAACATGCCAACAATGAAATGTAAACATAAATATACAGGTTGATATCTCCCTCTGCAAACAGTTAAGTCTCTGCCACAGGCTCATCAGCTGTGTGAGTAGTCAGTCTGTATACACTCCTTAGTAGAATATCACTTAGAGTTAAATAAAACTTTTTTAATATATATATATATATAATAGATTTATTCTGTGCAGTTTTTTAGCAGTATTTCCTCGTTTTCACCAGTTTGCTCTGGTATTTGACTGAGTGACCACTGTGGCCCACAACATAAACGTCCAGCAGATAGGTCTTGCCCGGCTCCAGCCCTGTGATGGTTTCCGTGGTAACGGCCTTCTGCAGGTTGGGGCTGTGGAAGTACTTGCAGAGGACCTTCTCTGACTTCCTGCGCGTCTCAGGCCCGGCACACTGGTTCTGCTCACGGCGCCGCTGCTCCTCGCCGTAGCTCTCGGACACTTCTTTTTTGTAGACGCAGAACTTGTTGCGGTCCTGCGTTCCCAGCCAGGCCACAGTGGCAGAGGAGCAGGTACGCAGCTTGTCGAAGGCCTTGATGCGTGTGTCCTCGGGTAGCGATGGGAAGGGCTGCTTGCTGCTGGGCTTTGTGGTGGCCAGCACCTTCAGGGTGGACGCTCCTTTCCTGCTGCCTCGCAGACGGATCAGGTACTTGGCCTTGGGCTTCCCTCGCAGCTGGAACTGCCGTACACCCTCCACATTCTGGGAGAGCAGCAGCTTGCCGTCACGCCTAACCTGCACCTGAACAGAGTCCAGACAGGCGTGTACAAACAGAGTGACCCTCTGGTGGGAGGAGACTGGGGCGAAGCGCAGAAACTTACTGCCCTTCCTCTTGATGAAGACGTCGGACACTTTGCCGTCCTTCAGTTCCACCGTCTTCTGCCGAGCCTCCTCCTTGGTGCGGGCGAAGGTGCCCACATAGGCGGTGCTGGTGTTGGTGGCAGAGTTCACAGCGAACACGTCAAAGTAGTACTGAGTGTCCGGCTTCAGGTCCGACACAGTGAAGATGTTCTTGTTGCCAATGCAAACTTTCTGAATGTCAGAGGCCTTGGGTTTGGCTGTGTAGGAGCGGGAGATCTTGTTGCTGGTGAGACCTCGGTTTAAGTTATTGTCTGAGGGGACAAAGCCAAAGTGAGCAAAGTCAAAGGGGCTGAAGTCCCGGCCTGGCTTTGGAGCGGCCATGAAGACATCGTCAGCGCTGATCTTAGCCTCGGCAGCACACAGGCTCTTGAAGTTGTGCTCCTTGTTGATGACCACACAGTACTGGACGGGCTGGCCCATCAGAACGCCCGTAGGGGTGGGCTTCCAGGCCAGGGTGACAGTGGTCCGGCCCAGGGCGATGACGTCCACCCGGGGATCGTAGGGCAGCTCGGGGTAGGGTTGGTCAGACGCTGGGGTGGTGGTAGCGTACACCTTGAAGTTGCTGTCCTTCTCTGTGGAGAGCATCTCCAGCTGGTAGAGGCCGGAGGGAGAGCTGGTGGCCACGTAGGACTCGACATCGTTCCCCTTGTAGGAGAAGAGCTCTGTACCCTCATC
This sequence comes from Brachymystax lenok tsinlingensis, assembly GCA_030435695.1. Lineage (NCBI taxonomy): Eukaryota > Metazoa > Chordata > Actinopteri > Salmoniformes > Salmonidae > Brachymystax > Brachymystax lenok. Next base: position 27,246,343 of record CM059791.1, read on the forward strand.
TACTGTCCCCTGCTGCTGCTTCTGCTGGTCCAGGGGCTCTGGCTCACCTGGAAAACACACAGACTTAACATGAGTTCCTTTCATATCACAGCATCCCCATCACCTCCTGAGATATTTTTTGCTAACCTCCCCTAATGTTTATTTAATTTTTTTCGGGCACTGAAGTAAAATAATTTCCACAGGTGGCTAAAAATGACCTGTTTAATGTGTTGATCCTGGTGAGGTCATTGTAAAGCTCTCCGAGCTGTACGGACGATTAGCCCCTCACGAGCCAGCGACCATGTTTTCACTCTAAACATCCCCAAAAATCCCAGGCTGTTATTCACTTGGCCCTTCCTGGGAACTTGTGAAGCTATGCTACAAAGAGGCACCTTGTAGCCTATCCATGAGGGAGTCAGTCGCAGGCCTTATTTCAGCTGAGCAAGGAAACATAATATTATACTTGTCAACCAGAGAGTGTGCTCAACGGTGTTCTAAATTAATGCTGAAAGATCCGATCCGAGGCCGAGACATTCAGCAAAGAGAGAAGCAAACATATGAACAGACAGAGAGGTTGTGCATGTGTGTATTTACACTGGAAACTAATGCAATCCTGACGGCTAGTGCTCCACTCAGCCTATGTGAATGGCTGCTCGTCTATGTTAAGCTGCCATGTGTAGCACATATTGGAGGTTTACTGTGTTACAGTATTTAGTCTCTATTCTATAATCTATTAGGACAGTGAGTGAACATAAAAAAATCAGGTGGTATCAGGCAAGGAGCCCATTTATTCATTGGCACAGACACATGCACACCCATATAGTCCTACACGTGCACACATGTACTTTCACACCCTCACATTATGCACACTCTAAAACCACCGCTGCAGTCCATGTCTGTGCTCTAATGGGACTGGGCTTGAGGGAGTTGATTGATTTCTTGTGTTTCTAAGACAATGTCCAGATGGAGAGAGAGTGACTGAGTGTGTGAGAATGAGAGGGTTGAGAAGAGAGAGAGAGAGAGAGAGAGAGAGAGAGAGAGAGAGAGAGAGAGAGAGAGAGAGAGAGAGAGAGAGAGAGTCTTCCCTTAGGAGGACAAAGGGAGTATACGTTAGGAATGGACAAGAGGGGTTATTGTACCTAGCTGTATAAATATGTTTATGGGGGAGGAACGAGGAAGGCTTAATCACATTCTAAACACTTTACTCATACACTGTGTTTGTCTGCCAGCCAACCAACCAGCCAGCCAAGGGCAGACTGTTCTACTCAGAGCTCTGTGCCCTTTTCACAGACTACAGAGGTGTGGTCAATTCAGACTTCAGTGTGGTCAGTTCAGACATTGTGTCACTAGTTAGTTAATAACCATATCACAACCGCACCAAATAAGCCGACCAGCAACAAAATGTACAAAGTCTTTTTCATTTTATTCAAAACTATATCAATCAAATGACTATGTTGCTGATAGTTAATGTTCATCCTGATGAATTACTGAGATGTTTGTTTATGTACTTGTTGTACATCAAACATATATTTCACAAGTTTGACAATGTAATTATTGTAATATCCCGATTTACATTAGCTATCAGTTCTATATATCATATTTATGTAAATACCTGATCCCTCTCCACTGGCCTCCTCAGGCAGCTCCTGCAGAGTTAGCTTCCACTCCAGAGGAGCATCACATGGTGTCACTGTCACAGACAGTGGGGTGTTGTCCTCCTCCACCACAAAGTAGTACCTTCAGAAACAAGAAGTATTGCCCAGGTAAATGACAGGGATCCAACAGAATGCAGGGCTAACTGCAGGGTTAACTACTGAAATCACCCTACACACTAAGTCTATGGTCACTCTATGGAATGCTAATGACCTGGGTCTCTATCAGCAGACATAAATCACATGAACATCTCTTTCTCGTCTATAATGCATTTACTCATCCTAGTATACAGTACAATGCATTCCATATTCCACATGCATCCATTTGCCATAAGTCGTCATACAGAGCCTACAGTGCTATTTAGTGTGGGAAGGCTACGACACTGTTTCCGAGCGATACACAACCTGGTCTCATGCATTTGGTAAGATAAGACATACAGTACATGTACATGTTTGGAGCAGTAAACCTACAAGTGGGTAATGGTTGTTGATAGTGACGGCTGTCTTTATATAGACTTCAACTCGTTACCTTTTGGGCGTGTCCCTGAACAAGTATCCACTGATCTCGGCTCCGTCTGGGATGACGGAGGAATCATGGAACAGGGTCTTGTCTCTGATCTGCAACTGGAACAGGCCCTCATCTCGCGTGGGCAGCTTCTGGCCCACTACAACCCCCAGCAGTAGAGCCAGGGCCAGAAGCCAGCCCTGAGGTCCAAAACACAACCTCATCCTCCTGTAACACATAAAGCAGATATGCAGGACCGTCAGAACAAGTAGAATTCATGTTAGAAACGCAAAAGCAGTGAATATTGGAAATCTTTCAGTCAATTACTTGGAAGAAGAACTTGAAAATGTACTTCCAGTTTTGCCTGTTAAGTCTATCAGAATGGAAGGGAAACCAGTAACACACTGCCAAAGAGAGGAAAGTGAGAGACAGAGATGGACAGAGAGAGGCCCCATCTCTTGGAAAAAGAGAGAAAGTGGAAAGCACACAAAAAGAGAGAAGACACTTTGGACCAGAAAGAGGGAGAATATCAAGAGGAATACAGTGGCTAGTGTGAGAAAGGTTCCCCAAGGTCAGAGAAACTAGATTGAAGGGGATAGAAGAGGAGGAGAGATTGGCACCAGTCGCTACACTGTACTGTTCAGTAGATATCCCCATGGCTATGGGACGTGGCTCAGTACACAGGTCTTTGCAGCTCACTGAGGATGAGGAACACTCAGATATCCTCTGTCTATTGATTTGGCCACATTGATTGCAGCTGATGGGAAAGCCAAATCCCTGTAGATTTAATCAGGATAATGATGGCAGATTAGCCAATACTTTACTGCCATTTACAGCAAGTGAGTGTGTCCTTTTAATGACCCCTCTCTCGCCCTCCTCCTTGCTCTCCTTTTCTCTCTCCCTCTTTCTTTTCCACCCTAGCTCTCCATCTATTTTTCTCTTGCAAATATAGCTCATCTTTGTCTCTTGCACACACATATAATCTCTATCCCTCCCTCTTTCTGTCCTTGTCAAACAGACATCCTCTCATTCCTCCCTCCCTCTGGAGAGACAGATAAGTCAAACCAGAGAACCCAAAGCTGGACATGCTTCCATGCTACAAACATGGCTTCATTACTACATTGTCTTCCTTTTAAAACACAAGCCAAAGAAAAGCCCTTGACAGCTGTGTCAATTTTTCCCTTTAGGCCTGTCGTGTCTGAGCCGAGCCTTCCCTCATTCAGCCAGACTTCAGAGAGGTGGAGGAAAGCCTTCTAAGTGGTACTTTGAGATTTGACTCAGAGAGGAGATCCTTATCTCCGCTTGTCTTATTCCACTTCAGAAGCGTGTCGGGTGGAACAAAGACAAGTCTATTAATACTTGAGACAGTCCTGAGGTGGTATGTACAGAGCTCTACAGAGTTGTCTCTCACTCTTCAGCCCCAAAACAGAGCACAGAGGCTCCCAGAGGCCCCAGTCTCTGCTGCACCAAGCCCACATAATGACACTACTAGACTGATGTCATCAGATATGTGCGCTCTCAATTATTAATTAGTGTGGAATTGTCCAGCAGATTTGCTTGCAAATATTTTTGGCATAACCCAACATGCACTTGATGTGCTGTTTCCAATGTAAGCAACTTGCCCACCGCGTGTGACATTACTGATTCAAACTAATGGCTTGGGTTTGAGTTGGTCAAAGCGCTGCAGTATCCCAAGTCTGAGAAGCGTTACCACTAAATGCTACGTTCCTCTATCCAGACTCAGATCTCATGAATGAGCCACTACTGAAAGATGACACCTGCACATTAAAACAGTTGGATTCGACTGTGCTAATGTCTAGACCTTGAGGTTGTGTGGTGCAGCACAGGCCGTAAGTATGGGTCATACAGGCTGGAATCTGGAATGTTTGTGCATGCATGAGACTGCAGGCCTGCCTCTACCATTCACAGGCCATCGAGTTAGCTCCCCTTCACCAAAATAAAACTTCAAAAAAGCTGCATCTGGAACAAATAAAGCCTAATGTTTAATTAGAGTAAGGGAGAATGTATGATAGTAATTTGGGGGGAGGATAATTTGAAGGCAAAGCTGGCCACAATCGTGTCAACTTTGTTTTGCTGCTGTTTTTTGTATATTTATATATTCATTTATTTTTCAGTTTCACTCCGACTGGAACTTTGTTCAAAACTTGAAGCTCTTTTGGTTGTTAAAGAAAAAGTCTAATGAATAATAAATGGTAAGTTGTGGCAGCTTGAGGGGTGGGGAGGGGGAGGGGGTAAGGATAATACTGAACAGGTTAGGTGCACAAAGCATAATTAAGATAGTAATTGATGGAAATAAAGGTATGTCACAGTTCAACTGCATAACCCATAGTAATAACTACGTAATAACCATCAAATGATATGACTTTACAATGACGGTTAGTTCCTCCTGAATTCCTACGACAACAACAAATGAACCAGTGTTTACCCTGTGCCTATATCATGCCTTTACAAGAACTATGTGAATGACAACTTAGCCAGATAACAATGTTAAAGGGATAATTCTGGATTTTGGCAATGAGGTCCCTTTATCTACTTCCCCAGAGTCAGATGAACTCGAGGATACCATTTTTATGTCTCAATCAATCCATACATTAAACAAATGAAATGTATTACATGATAAAGAAGTCAATGTGTGTGGTCAGTTTGGTTGCAGAATGTAGATTTTTGTTTATGAATGTTTTTATGGGTGTGTTGGTAAATTTAATCTGGAGTGCCAGAGCGCGCTCAGAGTGTGCTCTGGGCATTCGCAAATTCATAGCATTGTCAGATTGTCAGTTCGTAAATTCAGAGCGTTTCGCTCAACACTGGACACTGACCGAGGAGTAGGGTTGATCTGAGCGTTCTGATCTCACAACGGCAGTCAAGCACCCGAGCTGGCTAACGTTGGCTAGCTTGCTAGCTACTTCCAGACACAAATCAGAGAACACCTCACTCTGACCATTTTACTTGCCCTAGCAGAGCTGGTTAGACTGTTTTCATGTTATCCAGAGTGTTGATGACTGTAACTACGCTTCTGGCAACAATTTAATTGCACTTTTTTTGCCGACTTTTACTGACACCGGCCATATTCAACGGGTGTTGAGCATTCATAAATTCATCAGTTATTCTGCGCTCTGGCACACTCAGACGAGAGTGCTCTGAAATCGGAGTAGATAGCCAGTGTGAATTTACGAACGCACCCTATATGTATGTACGGTTTGAGATCAGTTGGTGAGTCAGTGTGTGTGTTTGAGCTGGTATTCCAGAAGTCAGTCATCAATGTGAAGCTAGCCCAGCACAGCCTGATAACTAGCACACATAATCAGTGTTTCTGAGTGACAGAGAACATGTATCCACAACGGAGCAGCTTACGCCTGTCATTCACACGGCCCTGCAATAGTCTTGCCTTCCAACTGTCCAACATGAAAGACCCATGTGGAGTGTGTGCGAGGGCCTCTGCCTGCGTGTGTATATGAATGTGCTCACATGTGTGTGTGTGTGTGTGTGTGTGTGTGTGTGTGTGTGTGTGTGTGTGTGTGTGTGTGTGTGTGTGTGTGTGTGTGTGTGTGTGTGTGTGTGTGTGTGTGTGTGTGTGTGTGTGTGTGTGTGTGTGTGTAAAAGAAGATTGTGTGTGCGTGTCTGCGTTTTGCCTGCCAGTGTGTATACCAGGCACCCGACTACCCCTACACTACCACATCGCCCCTCCATCTCTCCATCCCTCCAATGTCTTCTCTGGGCTGCCCTGTCTCCATCCAGCCGCAGTCCCAACCCCATCCACCCTCCAGTCTCCCACCCCCAGCTCCATGACTCCCTGTCAGGACGGGTAAACCTCATGCCTGCTCCCACATGGAGCTCATTAGCAGGACGGGAAGGAAACAAATACACTTTAATTTCAACACAAATAAAGAGACATTTAAGATTCTCCCCAACGAGACGCCTGGCAGGCCTCACAGGACCTGGAGCCTTTGTTTGATTTCTTAAAGCTGCTCTGAGGGCAGATTTATGGTCGGTATGTCTTCAGTAGCAGACTCCATCACTGCTGTGCTGTCAATTCAGGGCCAACCGGGGGATTGGGGATACAGACAGGCAGGCAAGGGCTGAGGGCTCAGAGCCTGAGATGGAACCAACTACACATAACCTGGGCCCATTCTGATGGAGAGCCAAACCCAGAGCACGTCTGGTGCTCTTGGAGAGCCAAACAGCTCATTAATGAATTGGTAGAGACTGTGGTTTAGGGCTCCTGTCCAGGGGCAGAACTTTTGTCTGTGCACAATGTGAGTTTCTCTGTTTGTGTATGTCTTCTAAACCGTCAAATTCCTCAGAGTGTGTATAAGTCTACATCATCACTCACATTCTGTCTCTAAACCACCCACATCATCATCATCATCAGCCCACAAAGACACAAAGACTATGCTGCTGCTGGCACAATAGCGTGTTCAGGAAGGGGAGCCTATTTTCCATCCCTGCCTGCCTGCCTCTCTCTCGTTCTGTTTTATGGTCCATCTCTGAGCGAGGCAGCGGTTAGCACGGCATCCTGGAATGTTGCTTGGTGGAGCGGGTCAGGTCATAGGGCACGTTCTATTACTGCACAACAAATGAGCCATTCAAATGAGGGGCACACCTTTGACTGATGTGCACTTCATTGCTGTCATTATGACTAAAGGGAAGCGCACACAAGATTAGCCCACAAAAAGCCCCATGGGAAAGAAGTGGTCCACTCTCTGCCCATCAGCATATCAACGATAAGGGCATAGACCAGTATCGTGGGAAATGAGTCAGTCATGTATCCATTATGTTGCGCTGGGCAGAGAGCACAGACCCCTTCTTCAGGAGAGAGATCCGTCAGTCTGAGGGCACTGCCTCTGCTTGTGTCCATAATGAGGGATTTGCAGAGTGAATGTTTTGGACACTGGGAGAGGGTGTGGGTGGATAAAATGAATAGTTTAATGAAGGGAATAAAAACCTGTCGCTATGTCCTTAATCTTCCAGCAACGACTCTGGACGTGACATCCCACTCCAGCGGTCCGCACAAAGCAAACGCAACGAGAAGAAGACTGTATATACTGCAGCTCGTCACTTCTTTGGACGCATAAATTGCAGTAGCAACACTGGCGGAATTCTTTCAGCCCAGAGTTTTCATATGCAAATCATGGTTTAGTTACGGTATGCAACACAGACCTTCCCATTTTCAGACTTTTTGTTCATGATTCATTCTCCTGAGAAAGTACGGGAGGCAGTGTGGCTTCTCTCTGCTACTAAATACAGTTATTCAAATTCCCATTCTGAGTCTGTCTCTCATTATACTCCTGAGCCCAATGGGGTATGCAGCTGGGGGAAAAAATAAGTCTGACCAAGGAATGGATGAGGTGAATAACAGAAGCACAGAACTTGGAATTCCTTCCCTTCTGATTTCCTTGCGTAAAATTCATAACGTAAAATGCATTCATTTATACAAATAATTTATAAACGAATAACACATTTAATCAACTAAAACAAATTATTACGACTCAAATAAATGTATTTCTAAAAAAAAAGTTAATAAGAGAGGATTAATATGCTCAATGATCAATTGTATATCAATATGTATATATACATGCAGTAGTTTGTCTTAAATTTAAGAGGATTTTTAAGGGTCTCCAAATGTGAATATATGTGTGTGAGAGTAATCAGAGCAGGATAGCGGTTATAGTGCAGGTGCGGGGGCTCGCACAGGGTTGAGGAAAACTACTCCAAAAACTGATGTCCCATTTAAAAAAACGGATGTCCCAACATGTGTGGCATGTTGCATCGGCAGCACCACTATAAAAAAGGACAAGTGAGGAGAATGTACGCCACGCACTATAGAATGGGGTGAGAACGCATCTTGGTGAATTGCGTCTGGCGGCTTTGAAGGGTGCTCCGCCACCCCTGAGAGCATGGGAACCCCGTTAAAAGCACAAAGCAGCGCACCTCAGATACAGAGCCCCGAGCCCGTGGACACTGCCTTCCGCGTGTCCTTTTCAACTCCCTCAAAAGTTCATCCTTTTTGCGCGACATTAATCGTGCCAAGTGAAATAGTGGCCACAGCCAAACTAAGGAAACCAAATTAAAAGAGCATGCGAGCCCGGGCTTGATTGAAATGTGTTTGAAAACCTTAACTTCCCGGAGTTGTAAACCACAAAACCATTTCCCCTCTATCTGGCAGTATTTTCAAAGGCAAGCGTTATTTAATCGGAGAGTCCCTCTCTGTTTTTCTTTTTTATGGAACCGTCTCATTATCTTCAAAAAGCGCTCCACAAACCATATAGAGTAGACCAGGCTACTACAAAAACGCAAGCATGTTGCCCGAAAGCAGCGTTTTTAATCGATGTGATTTGGCTATCATACGTTTAGGCTATTTAATGGGACATTTATATAAAACAGAGATCTAATGAGCCACGGATACATTTAAAATAGTTTGTGAATGAGCGTCTTACCTTTCAGTTTTAGGCATGTCGAAAATTGTTGGAAAGTTATATGAATATGTTGATTTTTCCTAACCAGCGCAACAGTTCTTAGACCACAATAAAAATGTAAAAAATGAAGAAAAAAATACAATACAGTTGTCCTTTTCAGTGTCCTATAGATTCCTCGAGTCAGTTATGGTGTGGTGGCAATCGGATTACAGGTCTGGTTAGTTGGTGGCAGTTCTGGAGGGTTGAGCCTTGTTTCAGAATCTGAGTGGGTAGGTATCCTGAGTTCTGTCTGCGCGTCCGTCCCCTACCGCGCGGCTGCTATTGAGACTCGGACTGGCAAACTGGTGCGAACTTCTGTCTCTGCGCTCTCCCTAGGCGCACTCTGATAACCAGCCCACTCCTCCTGGACATCACAACCCCAACAAATAAAAAACCAACCAGAGACCAGCCAGAACCAGCAACGGACCTATCACAGACATGAACTTAAACTGACATCACTTTATGAATGAAAAACCTATATTTCTACATTACTTTGGATTTTCTTTGAATGGCTATAGCCATACCAAGTAGACCTGATTTGTATAAATTGGATGACAATTACACACGTTTTACATACATTGTATTAAACCTTTTTGCATTCAAAATAAACTTTAAATGTTTTTTTCTCCATCGAATAAGGTAATATCCCTACATGGCGAACACTAAGGTTGAACTTACCCGAAATACTTGAGACGTGTCTGTAAACCTAGAGCAAAGCAAAGCAAAACAAGGCATAGATCTGGTGTCTTCACCTCTGTTATTTTAAGAGCGGGGATCCCCTGTGAGCTGTTTACGTACGTCGTAATGCGCGCAGAAAACGAGCACACTTGGGTAGGACCCTTTTCAAAGTCACGTAACCATCGGGTTACATATTTGGTGTTGTCAGTGAGCAAGTTTTATCATGAGCCTAGATAGATAGATGTGTGAGAAAAAAACATTTTATTCATTCATCTGTCATGTGTAATGTATGTGTAATATATCCATAAAGAGAGATTTCTCTGGGTCGCTTTCGTTTGTCCGGAGTGTTAACACCAAACCAATTCGACGGGGCCGAATGTGTTTTTGTTGCTTACATTACATTATTCCGTGTGGTCTAAATGTGTGAAAACGCCGGCGGTACAGAGATGCTTTTGTCTGTTCCCGGGCCATAACCCAGGGAAGTAAATATTTATCCAAGATAAGAGCCTTTGACTGAATTCTGTGGGTGATGTGAATTGGAAATAATTTACGACTTTATGGGGGCTGCCGAGCTCAGCAGAGTAGCCCGAGTAAAATAGATAGGAGCGTTACGGTTTAAAACTGTTGTTTCATTATCCCTTGACGCATTAGCAGGAACAAGTGTAGCAATAATGCATAGTCTATTGGAAGGGTTAGCATACCCTACCTCATTAAGGGGAGAGGGAGATGAAAGCAACGTTGGATAGGAGAGAACTTGGCAATTATATAACATTATGTTAGAGAGCAGTTGGCCTAAATATGTAGATCATTTTCCATCATACATTTCCAATTTGACTTCTAGCCTAATCCTATCATTTAATGCAGACTAATTAAATATGCGTAGCCTATTCTATATATTATATATTTTTCAGACAAAAACAAATATATATGCGTAATTTCGCATTAAGCATATTCATTCAACATTATAGTATCAGTATAGACAGTAAGTAGGCCTAACAAACATACCTCAATTAAAGTTAAAACCATTGAGTGAGACGCCTTGGTGCAACAGCATCATCTAGCGTCAGTGGTCTCTCTGGAGGCGTAAATCCGCGCACACTAGCCTACACTGGTTAGCGCGCTGGCTAGGGAATTATCGAGTGGACTTTCTATCACAGGACATTGGTGGCACCTTAATTGTGGAGGACGCGCGCGTGGTAATGCCTGTGGCGGAATGATATCAAACACACGAAGCTTATGGACGTGGCTCTTGTTATGTTCACTGTAAACTAACGGTTCTCCAGGCACATGGCTACCGCCATGGCGAAGTGGTCTCGTCAGCGCACAGGGTTTTATGCGTTTGAGTCATTCGGACAGACTATGCTGCCACAGTGGTAGGTGGGCAAGTGCTGTCCACTCCTGGTCTGTCTGGATCCTGTAGGGAAGGTTGAAGTAGCGCTCTAGACCCCTGACCTTCCATCTCACATCTGGCTATCACTCCACATAATGCAAAGCCCTTTCTCTCTCTCTCTCTCTCTCTCTCTCTCTCTCTCTCTCTCTCTCTCTCTCTCTCTCTCTCTCTCTCTCAGACCCGATTCAAATTGGTGCCAAATTCTCTGGGCTACACCCCTGAGCTATGAAAAGGAATCCACTCTGGGGAGGGACAATCTCAAACACACATTATCGCTTGCTCTCACTCTCAGAGAGAGAAAGAGACAGAAAACAGTTTGGCTATTGACATGACAAAGATTTGGAAAAGTATCCACACTAAGGACATTTTACCACAGATGGGAAAAGGACTGAGGGGAAAAAGAGGTGAAAAATGTTCATGGCATAATTCTCTCCACTGTACTTTAGCCCCATTACAGGGCTGATAAGTATCTAATTTTCACACACATTCATTGACAAAAGCATTCCAAGCACATACCGGTAAACTATTAGACACCTTTTAGCATTACACTACCTATAGCCAATTGTGATTAAAAACAATATGTTAAAGTGGTGTACTTTTTCTAGACATACATTCCATTCAAATGTTTACTGTAATGTTGAGTAAGCTTCAGCCCATACAGTATTATAGCCCACTCCTAACATTCATCAGCATGCATCTCTATGCACCTAATCCTGGATTGGTCAGCCTGTCAGAGTGGAGATGCGTTCTCTCAGGGTCATTGTTATCACTGACCTGGAGTCTGTTAGCATTGGGGGATGCTGTAAGGCAATGACTGATTGTTACCTCTCTTAAATGTTCCTCTTACACACTTCTCAAATACTCCCCTAAGCTATTAATGCAGGGAGGATGGAATGCCATAGCTTATCAGGGTGGAATGTATTTAGTGTGTGTGGATGTGGTGGCTAGTGGTGTGGGGTGAGGGGGCTATATTCACACTAGATACAATAAGATAATTGTTAGGGAGAAACATGGACACCAGACAAAAAACATAAACATACGAAATCAGAAACACACACTCTGAGATACACACACACACACTCTCTAGGTTATCTATGGGTCTCCTCCTCAGAGCTGTGGAATGCTAACTAGGAGGCTGTTCCCTGGCCAGTGTCCCCTGCTGGCTAACAGAGCACTCCACTACACATCACAGCTAATCATTTACTCTGGACAGACAAGAGCTTGTGCTATGGCAACAGTTGCTGTGTATACAGCTTTCACCATTTATGGTTTCCCCTTCCTGTTGTCCTGTTGTGTTTGTGACAGGACCAGAGGGACCAGGGACGAATTAGGCATAAAAGCTGAACTGACCTCCAATGGCCACTACTTCTTCCAGTCATTCAAAGACATTTGGCAAAATATTTTGTTACAAAGTTTCCAAGAAAGAAAGCAGAGAGTGGGAGAGAAGCAAAGGGGGCTACAGTTCAAGGTAAGAGGCAGAGGAGAATGATAGCAGTAAGTAAACATTATCTGAACACAACGTGTCTTTCAGTAAATATCGCTCAGATGAAAGACACCTGTAAAAGAACTAAACTATGTGGAAGAGCCCCTTCTGTTGGACTAACAGTTTTAATATATCTCTGGTTGTGTCAGCAATCCATCAATTTAATTCTCTAATTAGTCTTTTGAACAATCCAAGCAGATCCAAGCAAAAAGATCTGATGTGATTGGTCAAAAGATCATTTAGTAGAAAAAAGATCAGAATTGAGATAGATGCCTGTTTAAACGCAGCCTAAGATGCTCAGATACAGGACACACAGATAAACATCACTGGACCTTTTAGTGACATGAATGATTCATTGTTTGGAAAAATGTGCCTATCCTTCCCGCTGTCCTTTTCTCTAAAAATTATATTTCAATCATGGGGAAAGGGAAAGGGGGATAACTAGTCAGTTGTACAACTGAATGCCTTCAACTGAAATGTGTCTTCCGCATTTAACCCAACCCCTCTGAATCAGAGAGGTGCGGGGGGCTGAGGTAGAAGACGAAAAGCTACAATTGAAGCCAGACGAAAGAAGACAAGGGTGAAGAGTAAATATCGTGTCAGTGTCTAACTTCCTCTTATCCAATAAGAGTGTGGTGTGTCAGCGGCCGACTTCATCTTATTATCCAATAATGGAGCAGCATGTCAGTAGTACCCAAAATACCCAGGGGACAGCAGACATAAACATATCCCAAAGTTTGGATTCACAATCACACACAGACACACACACACACACACAAATATACTGTATACACACAGACGTATAGTCCAGGCCTTTTTACTGCAACTCTAGAGCACAGCAGCCAGAGGCATGGTATGTGCATTGTAAACACAGCCGGGGACAGTCAGAGAGAGACAAGTGGAGGAGAGCTTGACTTCCTACTCTGCCTCTCGTCCAGGCCACAGGAGGACACACTCAGTGGAAGCATTGCATCACTGGCAGCACAGCAGCATGGTTACACAACTCACCCATTTACAGAATTTAGATGAAGTTCAAATAAACAATGTGTCGTTGAAGAGCTGCTAACAGGAAAACAGGGGCCATACATGCAAACACTAGAAAGAGTTCAAGGTTAAGTTTAAGAATCAGCCAATTCAAATCGTCGACGTAGTGCCATTTGATCAAAGGCTACATGTTAGCTGTTCCGATTAATAAACTTGCAGATTTAGCCCTATGCTAACCTCACTACCTCATTATTTCCTGTAACAAATTCCATATCAGCCAACTAAAGTAGACTATGAACACTTGTTCATGGAAGCATCCTTAACATACAGTACCAGTCAAAAGTTTGGACACACCTACTCATTCAATGTTTTTTCTTTATTTTTACTCTTTTCTACATTGTAGAATAATAGTGAAGACATCAAAACTGTGAAATATCACATATGGAATCATGTAGTAACAAAAGATGTGTTATATTTTAGATTCTTCAAAGTAGCCACCCTTTGCCTTGATGACAGCTTTGCACACTCTTGGCATTATCTCAACCAGCTTCATGAGTAATGCTTTTCCAACAGTTTTGAAGGATTTCCCACATATGCTGAGCACTTGTTGGCTGCTTTTCCTTCACTCTGCAGTCCAACTCATCCCAAACCATCTCAATTGGGTTGAGGTCGGGTGATTGTCGAGGCCAGGTCACCTGATGCACCACTCCATCACTCTCCTTCTTGGTCAAATAGCCCTTACACAGCCTGGAGATGTGTTGGGTTATTCTCCTTTTGAAAAACAAGTGATAGTCCCACGAAGTGCAAACCAGATGGAATGGGGTATCGCTGCAGAATGCTGTGGTAGCCATGCTGGTTAAGTGGGCTCCCGAGTGGCGCCGTGGTCTAAGGAACTGCATCTCAGTGCAAGAGGCGTCACTACAGTCCCTGGTTTGAATCCAGGCTGTATCACATCTGACTGTGATTGGGAGTCCCAGAAGGTGGCGCACAATTGGCCCAGTGTCGTCCGGGTTTGGCTGGGGTAGGCCGTCATTGTAAATAAGAATTTGTTCTTAACTGACTTGCCTAGTTAAATAAAGGTCTTAAAAAAGTGTGCCTTGAATTCTAAATAAATCACTGACAGTGTCACCAGCAAAGCACCCCCACACCATCACACCTCCTCCTCCATGCTTCACGGTGAGAACCACAGATGAGGAGATCATCCGTTCACCTTTTTGGTTGGAACCAAAAATCTCAAATTTGGACTCATCAGACCAAAAGGACAGATTTCCACCGGTCTAATATCTCTTGACACATTGATGAAAATAATCAGGGCCTCTAAACCTTCAAGCTGCATACTGGACCCTATTCCAACTAATTTACTGAAAGAGCTGCATCCTGTGCTTGGCCCTCCTATGTTGAACATAATAAACGGCTCTCTATCCACTGGATGTGTACCAAACTCACTAAAAGTGGCAGTAATAAAGCCTCTCTTGAAAAAGCCAAACCTTGACCCAGAAAATATTAAAAACTATCGGCCTATATCGAATCTGCCATTTCTCTCAAAGATTTTAGAAAAAGCTGTTGCGCAGCAACTCACTGCCTTCCTGAAGACAAACAATGTATATGAAACGCTTCAGTCTGGTTTTAGACCCCATCATAGCACTGAGACTGCACTTGTGAAGGTGGTAAATGACCTTTTAATGGCATCAGAAAAAGGCTCTGAAACTGTCCTCGTGCTCCTAGACCTTAGTGCTGCTTTTGATACCATCGATCACCACATTCTTTTGGAGAGATTTGAAACCCAAATTGGTCTACACGGACAAGTTCTGGCCTGGTTTAGATCTTATCTGTTGGAAAGATATCCGTTTGTCTCTGTGGATGGTTTGTCCTCTGACAAATCAACTGTAAATGTCGGTGTTCCTCAAGGCTCTGTTTTAGGATCACTATTGTTTTCACTATATATTTTACCACTTGGTGATGTCATTCGGAAACATAATGTTAACTTTCACTGCTATGCGGATGACACACAGCTGTACATTTCGATGAAACATGGTGAAGCCACAAAATTGCCCTCCCTGGAAGCCTTTTAAACTCTGACAAAACAGAGATACTTGTTCTAGGTCCCAAGAAACAAAGAGATGTTCTGTTGAATCTGACAATTAATCTTGATGGTTGTACAGTCGTCTCAAATAAAACTGTGAAGGACCTCGGTGTTACTCTGGGCCCTGATCTCTCTTTTGACGAACATATCAAGACTGTTTCAAGGACAGCTTTTTCCATCTACGTAACATTGTAAAAACCAGAAACCTTCTGTCCAAAAATGATGCAGAAAATTTGATCCATGCTTTTGTCACTTCTAGGTTAGACTACTGCAATGCTCTACTTTCCGGATACCCGGATAAAGCACTAAATAGACTTCAGTTAGTGCTAAACACAGCTGCTAGAATCTTGACTAGAAGCAAAACATTTGATCATATTACTCCAGTGCTAGCCTCTCTATACTGGCTTCCTGTTAAGGCAAGGGCTTATTTAAAGGTTTTACTGCTAACCTACAAAGCATTACATGGGCTTGCTCTTACCTATCTTTTCCTTACTGTCCCTAACATTTCTAAGCAAACAGCTGGAGGCAGGGCTTTCTCCTATAGAGCTCCATTTTTATGGAATGGTCTGCCTATCCATGTGAGAGACGCAGACGCAGACTCGGTCTCAACCTCTCAAATCTTTATTGAAGACTTATCTCTTCAGTAGGTCCTATGATTGAGTGTAGTCTGGCCCAGGAGTGTGAAGGTGAATGGAAAGGCACTGAAGCAACGAACCACCCTTGCTGTCTCTGCCTGGCCGGTTCCCCTCTCCACTGGGATTCTCTGCCTCTAACCCTATTACAGGGGCTGAGTCACTGGCTTACTGGTGCTCTTCCATGCCGTCCCTTAAGGGGGGTGCGTCGCTTGAGTGGGTTGAGTCACTGACCTGATCTTCCTGTCCGGGTTGCCCCCTTGGGTTGTGCCGTGGACGGAGATCTTTGTGCGCTATACTCGGCCTTGTCTCAGGGTGGTAAGTTGGTGGTTTGAAGATATCCCTCTAGTGGTGTGAGGGCTGTGCTTCAGCAGAGTGGGTGGGGTAATATCCTGCCTGTTTGGCCCTGTCCGGGGGTATCGTCGGACGGGGCCACAGTGTCTCCTGACCACTCCTGTCTCAGCCTCCAGTATTTATGTTGCAGTAGTTTATGGGTCGGGGGGCTAGGGTCCGTCTGTTATATCTGGAGTATTTCTCCTCTCTTATCCGGTGTCCTGTGTGAATTTAAGTATGCCCTCTCTAATTATCTCTCTTTTTCTGTCTGTCTCTCTCTCTCTCTCTCTCTCTCTCTCTCTCTCTCTCTCTCTCTCTCTCTCTCTCTCTCTCTCTCTCTCTCTCTCTCTCGGAGGACCTGAACATTAGCACCATTCCTTAAGGCCTACCTGGCCTGATGAATCCTTGATGTCCCCAGTCTACCTGGCTGTGCTGCTTCTCCAGTTTCAACTGTTCTGCCTGTTCTATGAACATTTAAAAATCTTGTCCATGTTCTGTTATAATCTGCACCCGGCACAGCCAGAAGAGGACTGGCCACCCCTCACAGCCTGGTTCCTCTCTAGGTTTCTTCCTAGGTTTTGGCCTTTCTAGGGAGTTTTTTTCTAACCACTGTGCTTTTACACCTGCATTGCTTGCTGTTTGGGGTTTTAGGCTGGGTTTCTGTACAGCACTCTGTGACATCAGCTGATGTAAGAAGGGCTTTATAAATACATTTGATTGATTGATTAATGTTCATTGCTCGTGTTTGTTGGCCCAAGCAAGTATTTTCGTCTTATTTGTGTCCTTTAGTAGTGATTTATTTGCAGCAATTCGACCATGAAGGCCTGATTCATGCAGTCTCCTATGAACACTAGATGTTGAGATGTGTTTGTTACTTGAACTCTGTGAAGCATTTATTTGGGCTGCAATTTCTGAAGCTGGCAACTCAAATGAACTTATCCTCTACAGCAGAGGTAACTCTGGGTTTTCCTTTCCTGTGGCGGTCGTCATGAGAGCCAGTTTCATCATAGTGCTTGATGGTTTTTGCGACTGCACTTGAAGAAACGTTAAAAATTCTTGTAATCCCCCTTTGACTGTAATGTCTTAACGTAATGATGGACTGTCGTTTCTCTTTGCTAATTTGAGCTGTTCTTGCCATAATATGGACTTGGTCTTTCCCCAAATCTTCTGTATACCACCCCTACCTTCACAACACAACTGATTGTCTCAAACGCATTAAGGGAAAGAAATTCCACACATTAACTTTTAACAAGGCACACCTGTTAATTGAAATGCATTCCAGGTGACTACCTCATGAAGCTGGTTGAGAGAATGCCAAGAGTGTTCAAAGCATATAAAATATATTTTGATTTGTTTAACACCTTTTTGGTCTCTACATGTTTCCATATGTGTTATTTCATAGTTTTTATGTCTTCACTATTATTCTACAATGTAGTAAATAGTAAAAATAAAGAAAAACCCTTCAATGAGTAGGTGTGTCCAACCTTTTGAATTGTACTGTAAGTCCAACAGCACTTTCTGATGATCAAAGCAACTACATCACATGTATTTGACTTACTGGTCAAATTGCTCTCTGAGTAAAGTGCCTTGCTCCTCGTAATTGTCACAGATTGTGGCATGGGTTCAAATCGCACAAGTTTTTTCCCCCTTTGAAATGTATAATTGCATTTATTTTTAGTGTGTTGAGAAGGGACGTAGCCTACAGCCAACAGGTTGAAAATGAACATTAAGAAGGAATTTAATAAGGATCTCTCTCTTTATTCAGCCTTGTAGACAAACACACTGCTATGGCCTCATAATCATGTTGCATATGCTATATTACATGGAGGTGTACACCTAAATG
Organism: Brachymystax lenok tsinlingensis; assembly: GCA_030435695.1. Classification (NCBI taxonomy): domain Eukaryota; kingdom Metazoa; phylum Chordata; class Actinopteri; order Salmoniformes; family Salmonidae; genus Brachymystax; species Brachymystax lenok. Next base: position 27,264,378 of record CM059791.1, read on the forward strand.
TAAGCCTACAATGTTGCGTTTTTATGATCATCTATTTTGTCACATTTGCGTTATGGCTAATTTACTGGAGGACAAGCATTACGAAGACTAATAGAGTAGGATTACAGGTTGCACTCGCGTTATCATCCTACAGTTGGCAGTATTGCAGTTATTGTTAAGAAGTTTTTCGCAGTCCAGACTCAAACCCACACTTAGCCTTCCGTATGTGAAAGGTTCCACATCGACAGTCTTAAGACACTTGGCTGTATCAGTATCAGATGATGAATTACTTATATTTGACAAAGTCATCTAACTCTCTGATTAGCCTTTTTTGTAGTCTCCTCCCCTCAGCAGCCTCCACTGATTTCATCACTGACCATTCTCTCTCTCTCTCTCTCTCTCTCTCTCTCTCTCTCTCTCTCTCTCTCTCTCTCTGTAGTCCAGCTCTGATCCCATGCAGTGTATGCCTGGGGAACAGTGCCCCCTGGCGGTTGACTGGGCCCTGACCTCCCTCTATCGCCCATCAGAACAGCTGGCAGTGACCGGACCAGGACCAGGTCAGCATCATCTCCAGCTGGACCACTGGACCGGGTCAGGTCAGCCTCTACAGCTGGAACAGCAGGGCTAGACCTGGTCAGCACAAACACTCAATACAAATATTAGTCTCTAAGCTTAGAGAATGACCCATATACGCTCAAACAGAAACTATGACTGTACCCTCACACATGCTGTCATGTGCCGTAATCCCTGTGTACACACACAGATACGACCTCGTATAGCCCCCACGGTCTACACATAAACACAGACCGACACAAAGACCCCCAACACAAGCTGTAGAACACGCTCTGCATAGAGACAGGAATGTAACTAGCCCTTAAAGTGAGCTCTGCTGTGGAGAAACCAGAAAAGTACTTGAGAAAAAGGAAACCATTCTTCCAGATCTCAATGTTTTTCTGGCATCATATTTAGTGGCTCCTCGGAGGCTCTTTGCTTATCTGCTGTACTGTGTTCTGGGTTTCTCATGAAACCTGTTTGAGAGCACTTACTATACAATCATACAAAGCAGCACTAACTAAGCAAATAGAACTTACACTGAGTTTGGATGAAACTCTCCAGATCTATGCAACTATCAGGTCTATCTGTATTCATTAGCACAGTAATGATGTATCAGATGTACAGAGTGTATATAGTATGTAGAAGTAAAAAGCACAGAGAGTTATAACAATACAGTATGTGTGGTGTATTGGGGTTGTGCCGCAGAGCATCATGGGGGTTTGTATATGTTGTTGATGATCACGTTCCAGATAAATGGCTGCACTGAATTCCTGTCTCCCGTCTCGTCGTTATTGAATTGTTATAAAGACGTGGTTAGGAAACCCACGAGACATAACAAAAGATTGGCGACGAGTAAATATGAACCTTCGGGAACTATTCTGTCTGGAAGAAGTCGGTTTTCTAACTTTAAACCCCCAAGCATCCCATTGGTTCCTTAATTTGTTTTTTGCAGGAACGCCCCTCCTCGAGCACCCCATTGGTCCCTACATGAACGGTCCGTCCGTCCCCCGACCCCGAGCACAAAATTTTCATGCTTGTGTGACAATTTCGAATGTGGGTCAAAATAAATCTTCATGCTTGTACGACACTTTTGAATATGTGTCAAAGGGAAAATAACAGGATTATCTGACTTTTTCTGCCCCTGCCTACCAGAGTCCTCCTTGCTAGCTAGCGGGAGCGACACCGATAGACAGTGTTCTTCGCTCCCACCTCCTGAATACCTGCCCTCCCCGCTGTTAACAGAACTGTGGGAAACAGTGGGCGACAGGCGGGGGCGAAGGAAACTGTCTACTGGTCGCCCGCCTCCCACTAGCACAGCAGGCGGGAGCAACACTGTGTGCTAGCTAACTAGCTAGCTTGGTAGTTATCAACATTGTGTGCTAGCTTGCTCGTTTGCTAGCTAGCACACTGTGTCATCCCCACCTCCAGTGTACCTGAGAAAACTGTGCCCGACAGGCGGAGGCAAAGGACACTGTCTACCGGTTGTCCCGCCTCCCGTTAGCACAGCAGATGGGAGGCTAGGGCGACACCGCGTGCTAGCTATTGACTGGTTCATGACCACTGGTCTAGGCTAATGTTAACACAGTGTATTACTAGCAGAGGCACGTGCAGAGTCGAGCTAGCTAAGAGATAGAGTTAGCATTGTCATGGACGGCAGAATAGGATTCGAGACGGATCGAGACGGACTTCAGAGTGAGAACACAACGTGATTAAAAAGGGAGGAATGTACCATGACTAAAGGAAAGGACATTTATTCAACTGTGAAGACAAACTTTGGAACTTGAGGATGAAACGTCAGTGAATGAAGTGAATGATCATGTGACTGAGCAAAATATTTCTGTGGCAGAACAGAACGTTGACGTGGTGGAGGACAATATTGAAGTGGGTGACTATCAGGAGCTTATTGAGAAACAAAAAATGTCTGGAATTGTTGGAAATATTGGACAGTTTGATGAAGGTGTTGTGCAGTGGACCTCATATACATAACAGTTTGAATATTGTGTGCAAATGACATTGATGAGGACAAAATTGTGACTACATTTTTTTGTGTTATGGGGCCATCAGAGCACTGTGAGTGTAATGATGTTCTACATGACACCATGAGAGACAGACTAGTATGTGGGCTACGGAGTGAAGTTATTGAAGGCCATTCAAGTCAGTGTGTCCATCGAACTAGCTGCTAAAGAGGCTCAGCAGTTTAGTTCATCAGGAAAAGTGCACAGAGTTGCAACTGAAAATCAGAGACAGGGAAATCAAGGCACATGCTTCTGCTGTGGCTAAGCGGGACATCAGGCGTCTACATGATGGTGTAGGGACATGTATTGCAGAGCCTGTGGTAAAAAGGGCCACATCAAACAAGCCTGCAGAAACAGAAAGAGATTAGAGAAAACTTTAATGACTGAAAACAAGAAAGAGACATTCCAACAAAAGAAAATTAGACATGTTCATGCTGTTGAGCAAGAGAACACAGAGGTGAGTGACTCATCAGATGAGGAAGTCACACTGAATATACTGACTTGCTGGGGGGCCGCACGGCTACTATGTCTCTCCCTTGCTGGAGGGGCAACCAGTGTCTATAAAGATTGACACGGGCAGAAAATACATTTAAACCACTTCCAATTCAGCCAGCACACATCGGGTTAAAGACTTACACAGGTGAATCTGTTGTTGTGAGAGGCATCACTGAGGTCACAGTTCAGTTAAACGGACAAACTGAAAAGCTGCCACTCTACATCGTGAAAGGAGACTATCCATCACTACTGGGACATTCGCGGCTGGAGAAAATCACACTGGACTGGTTATCAGTGCGTACAATGACAAATGGAGACACAGACCTACCCGCCATCTTAAAGAAACAAGTATCTAATGGAGAGCTGGGTAGCATGAAATACATTACAGTCAAGCTTAGCATTAACCCAGACAGCAAACCAAAGTTTCTGAAAGCACGACCCGCACCTCATGCTATCAGACCAAAAGTCGAGGCTGACTTGGACGCTTTAGTCAGGAACAAAGTACTGGAGCCGGTCGGTGTGAATGGGCAACCCCCATCGTACCAGTCCTTAAGAAGGATGGTGGAATCAGGATATGTTGAGACTTTAAAGTCGCAGTTAACCCTGTGTTGTCTGCTGAGCAGTATCCGCTACAACCCATCAAATACCTTTTCACGGGTTTAGCTGGGGGTCAAAAGTTCCGCACTATCAACCTCTGCCAAGCCTACTTGCAGATGAAAAGTCAAAAGAGCTGCTGACCATTGTGACACACAAGGGGCTCTTCGGGTACTGGTGTCTACCATTTGGAATCACAAGTGTGCCAGCGCTGTTCCAGAGGGCGATGGATCAGATCTTGAGTGGATTGCCAGGAGTACAATGATACCTGGATGACATCCTCGTTACTGGGAAGGACGAAGAGGGCCATCTTCGGATTTGGATGCTACCGTACAGAGACTAAAGGACTACAGACTGCGAGTTCGTAAGGACAAAAGTGCATTCTTCCAGTCATCGGTTGAATACCTGGGACACGTCATCGATGGTACGGGCCTTTACAAGGCTCCGCCCAAGGTCAAGGCTATCTTGGACATCCCAGCTCCTTAGAACGTCAGCCAACTTCGTTCTTTTCTGGGGTTACTCAATTACAATGAAAGCTTCATTCCGAGCTCAGCAACGAAGCTGAAGCCGCTGCATCAGGTGCTTTGTCAGGACAAAACATGAAATGGACATAACAATGCAAAGAAACATTTGTGAAAACCAAGGAAACACTAGTGAAATTGAGGTAGATGCACTTCGACCTGTCATTGCCCATCCAACTAGCTTGTGATGCTAGTCCCTTTGGTGTGGGAGGAGTTGTGTCCCATATTATGCCTTCTGATGAAGAGAAGCCGATCGCTTTAGCATCGAGGACATTGAAAAAAGCAGAAAGGAACAACGCACAGATAGAACAAGAGTGCATAAGTTTCAACAGTATCATCGTATGCTGACAAGCATCTTTGGTGCGCATACTGGGATTCCGTCACCTGCTGCAAGCAGAATGCAAAGGTGGGCTTTGTTGTTGTCAGTACACACCTACGACATCAACTACTGCAAGTCAGAACTGCACTGCAACGCAGATGGACTTTTCATCATACCAGCTGTGATGACATCAGCTTTGTCAGTCCAAGACGTCTTGAACTTTGGCAGAAGGATTGCAGCAGCAATAAGCTGTGGCTCCTCCATCATTTCTCCAAAACGCTTTTGGAGACTGTTCTGAACGGCTCTGATAAGTGGTAGGCACATTTGGCAAGATACTTCCAGCCTTTGAAGATCACTGGCAGCAGCGTGTTGGTCTGTAGAATGTTCAAAGCTGAGACCAAGGCTTCATCACTTTGTAGTACTCATTCAATAAGGACATTTCTGCCGGGCTCTGCCTGAAAGATAAGGTAAGGTAAATGTAATACCTCTTAGAATTCTAACATTTCATGGCCAATAAATATTACTGTTATAGGAAAGCATTACAGTGATTCAAAGAATTGCTACTCACATTTTCACTTTTAATTATTCTCACACATTTCTTATGGCATCCTCCCCGATCTCTTGTATGATACGTGTGATCCTCTCCACAGCCAGGTAAGTTGAGTTCTAAAGTGTTTGATTTGGACGGATCAACGTCAGTTTGCACTCAATCTCTACAACTGCAGCAGCTAAGGTTGACCGCCCCGTTTTATTCCACATGGCTTGGCATTTGGCAAAAGACGACCTGGACAACCTTTTGTAGCTATCACTGTTTGTTTCTGCCAACACAGAATCTGTTGTTGCAATGAGGTTCAGCAGGTGGCATGCACACCGTTGATGCTGAGGGAGTTGATATTCTAGGCCACTGTCATTTTCCAGAATGGAATAGGTGTCTTGGTACTCAACCTGCTCTGCTGGCTCTTCAGCATCTGAGTCTCGGTCTGCTGACTCGACTGCCTGGCTCTGTTCACCAAAAACACTGAATGCTTTGATGAAGTTTGATCCACTGTCTGTTGTGGTTCTTAACACTTTCCCCCTGATCCTGTATGCACAGTGGATGTCATTGAGGGCACCTGCAAGCACATCAAATGTGTGGGAACCTCTCAATCTCTTGCAAGCAAGTGCAGCAGAACGTCTCACCAGAGTTTTTTCATCTATCCAGTGACGTGACCCCGACGTAACTCCTTTGATAAGCTGTCCAACAATCAGTGGTGGTGGCAACATAATTTACTCTGCCAAGGTGTGCCATAACTGTCTTCTTCATGTGATTGGCAGCTTCATGTATTCTTGAACGAACAGTAGGTCTGGAGATTACTTTGCATTGAGGATGCAGGGTCGTTACCAACTCTTTAAAAGTTGGTTGTCCGACCACAGAGAATGGCTGTTGGCCCTCACAGATCAAATTAATGACAAGCTTGTCAACGGTTGCCTGTGAGACGCACCTGGCTCCTCCCACTGCCATCATTTCAGACATCTTTGCTTGCTTGCAAGTTGAAGAGGTGTTTGATAGTTCCTTGGTTCGTTTGTTTGTGGTTGCAGAGGTGAGCATATTGTAGTTTGTCATCTTCAATGGATGTTTCCTCTGTGGACAAAATTATTGTGTCAACCTGGGCAAAATGTATATAGCCTGAACAGATTAACAAATACAAATTAACTTAAACCAGCACATAAAGTGCAATCTGTAAGTATTTGGGCATTGACAAAAATTTAGTTTTGGCTCAGTAGTCCAGCGCATTGGATTTTAACATGGTTTTTGGCTATTATTTGAAACTCAGTAATCCAACCAGATATAGCCAGGTAATAAGCAAGCAAAAAAAAGATAATGCACATACAGTTGAAGTCGGAAGTTTTCATACACTTAGGTTGGAGTCATTAAAACTTGTTTTTCAACCACTCCACAAATGTCTTGTTAACAAACTATAGTTTTGGCAAGTTGTTTAGGACATCTACTTTGTGCATGACGCAAGTCATTTTTCCAACAATTGTTTACAGACAGATCATTTCACTTATAATTCACTGTATTACAATTCCAGTGGGTCAGAAGTTTACATATACTAAGTTGACTGTATCTTAAAATGGCTTGGAAAATTCCAGAAAATTATGTCATGGCTTTAGCAGCTTCTGATAGGCTAATTGACACCATTTGAGTCAGTTGGAGGTGTACCTGTGGATGTATTTCAAGGCCTAACTTCAAACTCAGTGCCTCTTTGCAAAAGAAATCAGCCAAGACCTCAGAAAAACAACTGTAGACCTCCACAAGTCTGGTTTATCCTTGGGAGCAATTTCCAAATGCCTGAAGGTACCACGTTCATCTGTACAAACAATAGTACGCAAGTATAAACACCATGGGACCACGCAGCCGTTATACCGCTCAGGAAGGAGACGCGTTCTGTCTCTAAGAGGTGAACATACTTTGGTGCGAAAAGTGCAAATCAATCCCAGAACAACAGCAAAGGACATTGTGAAGATGCTGGAGGAAACAGGTATAAAACGATCTATATCCACAGTAAAACGAGTCCTATATGGACATAACCTGAAAGGCCGCTCAGCAAGGAAGAAGCCACTGCTCCAAAACCGCCATAAAAAAGCCAGACTACGGTTTGCAACTGCACATGGGGACAAAGATTGTACTTTTTGGAAAAATGTCCTCTGATCTGGTGAAACAAAAATAGAACTGCTTGGCCATAAGGACAATCGTTATGTTTGGAGGAAAAAGGGGAAGGGTTGCAAGCCGAAGAACACCATCCCAACCGTGAAGCAAGGGGGTGGCAGCATCATGTTGTGGGGGTGCTTTGCTGCAGGAGGGACTGGTGTACACAAAATAGATGGCATCTTGAGAAGGAAAATGATGTGGATATATTGAAGCAACATCTCAAAACATCAGTCAGGAAGTTGAAGCTTGGTCGCAAATGGGGAGGCCTACAGGAGGCCTACAAACCTGACCCAGTTACACCACCTCTGTCAGGAGGAATGGGCCAAAATTCATCCAATTTATTGTGGGAAGCTTGTGGAAGGCTACCCGACATGTTTGACCCAAGTTAAACAATTTAAAGGCAATGCTACTAAATACTAATTGAGTGTATGTAAACTTCTGACCTACTGGGAATGTGATGAAAGAAATAAAAGCTGAAATAAATAATTATCTCTACTATTATTCTGACATTTCACATTCTTAAAATAGGATTAAATTTACTAGGAATGAATGTCAGGAATTGTGAAAAACTGAGTTTAAATGTATTTGACTAAAGTGTATGTAAACTTCCGACTTCAGCTGTACCTAAAAAGTTCCTTAAATTCCCTTTTAGCTATCCCCAACAACTTACATTATGGGATGGCTAACTACTAGCCACCATAATGTCAATGCGATAGTAGCCCGCACTACAGCTCATAGTTCCTTCAGCTGTGTAAAGATGTTGGTCAGGGTTAGCTTCTAACTAGCAAGCAACAGGATGTAGCATTATGCTACATATTGAATGCAACTGGCTAGTAGCAACACTTTGTTAGCTACATTACAACGCCTTTCATGGCAATAAAATATGATTATAACTTTACTTTTCGTACCATTACATGTTTCCTCAAGTTTCACGCAGAGTTTTTGTAGGCAGCCACCTCCACCATCTTTTCTCTGCTTGAAGCTGAAGTGTTCTTTGAGATGCGGCCAGGGATTTCCTTCCTCATGGTCTTCAGAAGACCCGGCCACTGACTCTGTCTCTGTGTGTGTGTCTGTATTGTCTCCTGAACCTTCTCAATCTCGTTAGGCTCCATCTATTTTTGAAGTTGATTAGGAAACCTTTTTTTAAATTGAATTTAGCCACCTTTTTTTTTACTGTTAGAAAATCCTGCTACTGATCATCATTTGGTTTGCATAAACAGCTGTGATTGGGCAATTTTTGCGCGATGCGTGAAATTGAATTGTATTGGTCCATCTGGTCATGTTACTTGTCACTGACAAACAAGTGAACAGTTCTAGCTGCTAAAAAAGGCGCAAACTTTATGTGCTTGCCATGATGATGTGTATCCTTTTTCTAGATTGTACTCTGTAACGGATGGTTTTGAAAATGTACTTAAGAACTTTACTTCATTCAAAATGTACTTAAGTAAAAGTACAGCCTTTGAAAAATACAAAAAAAAGTACATGTACACAGAAAAGATACTCAATTACAGGAACGTGTTGTAGTTGTAACTCGCTACTTTCACCCCTGGTTGAGGCCTTAACTTTACTCTTTTTTAAGTCACCACACACAGAGAGAGAAAGAGAGAGAGAGAGAGAGAGAGAGAGAGAGAGAGAGACAGAGACAGAGACAGAGACAGAGACAGAGAGAGAGAGAGAGAGAGAGAGAGAACGGGGAGGAGTGGATAGAGACTGAATGTGAAATTGTATTCATTGTTGGTTTTTTGTGTGTTTCTTTTGATCCTGTGTTTCCCTCTGCCACAGCCTACAATGACCTGGTTCTGTGGAGGGGTTGGAAGGGTAAGAAGATTTGTGGCTTTAAGACTAATACAAAGTATCCCGTGCACACTGACACCCCCAACATCCATTTCTCTCTCTCTCTCTCTCTCTCTCTCTCTCTCTCTCTCTACACCACACACAGAGAGAGAAAGAGAGAGAGAGAGAGAGAGAGAGAGAGAGAGAGAGAGAGAGAGAGAGAGAGAGAGAGAGAGAGAGAGAGACGCAGTTAGCCTACCATTTGAAGTATTTTATTAGGCCTATGTACAGTTGTGGCCAAAGGTTTTGAGAATGACACAAATATTAATTTCCACAAAGTTTGTTGCTTCAGTGTCTTTAGATATTTTTGTCAGATGTTACTATGGAATACTAAAGTATAATTACAAGCATTTCATAAGTGTCAAAGGCTTTTATTGACAATTACATGAAGTTGATGCAAAGAGTCAATATTTGCAGTGTTGACCCTTCTTTTTCAAGACCTCTGCAATCCGCCCTGGCATGCTGTCAATTAACTTCTGAGCCACATCCTGACTGATGGCTGCCCATTCTTGCTTAATCAATGCTTGGAGTTTGTCAGAATTTGTGGGTTTTTGTTTGTCCACCCGCCTCTTGAGGATTGACCACAAGTTCTCAATGGGATTAAGGTCTGGGGAGTTTCCTGGCCATGGACCCGAAATATCAATGTTTTGTTCCCTGAGCCACTTAGTTATCACTTTTACCATATGGCAAGGTGCTCCATCATGCTGGAAAAGGCATTGTTCCTCACCAAACTGTTCCTGTATGGTTGGGAGAAGTTGCTCTCAGAGGATGTGTTGGTACCATTCTTTATTCATGGCTGTGTTCTTAGGCAAAATTGTGAGTGAGCCCACTCCCTTGGCTGAGAAGCAACCACACACATGAATGGTCTCAGGATGCTTTACTGTTGGCATGACACAGGACTGATGGTAGCGCTCACCTTGTCTTCTCCGGACAAGCTTTTATCCGGATGCCCCAAACAATCGGAAAGGGGATTCATCAAAGAAAATGACTTTACCCCAGTCCTCAGCAGTCCAATCCCTGTACCTTTTGCAGAATATCAGTCTGTCCCTGATGTTTTTCCTGGAGAGAAGTGGCTTCTTTGCTGCCCTTCTTGACACCAGGCCATCCTCCAAAAGTCTTCGCCGCACTGTGCGTGCAGATGCACTCACACCTGCGTGCTGCCATTCCTGAGCAAGCTCTGTACTGGTGGTGCCCCGATCCCGCAGCTGAATCAACTTTAAGAGACGGTCCTGGCACTTGCTGGACTTTCTTGGGTGCCCTGAAGCCTTCTTCACAACAATTGAACCGGTCTCCTTAAAGTTCTTGATGATCCGATAAATAGTTGATTTAGTTGCAATCTTACTGGCAGCAATATCCTTGCCTGTGAAGCCTTTTTTGTGCAAAGCAATGATGACGGCACGTGTTTCCTTGCAGGTAGCCATGGTTGACAGAGGAAGAACAAAAAACAATCACAAGGATTCACTTGTACAGACAATATACAGACGCACAGACAACTCATTGCACAAACAAAACAACCCTCGCAATATAAATTGGAATTACATGTGTCTATTACTGAACCTTTTGTTGAAAACAAATATTTGAATGGCTGTCACTGGCAAACATGGTTACAGACCCAACAAAAGTATATAGTATCCCCTCCTCGTGACAAGAAGCACATGAGCTAATTTATGCAGCAGCATACAAGACATTTTTGGATTCATTGTTGTTGTGCTGTGCTCACTTGAACAGGAAGGTGGCGCGGCAGTACTTCTTGTCTGCAAATTTTGTCACCAAAGGTGCATTCAAGACAACTGGGAAGTCTGAAAAAAACAAGGTCGGAACATGACGTCAGTGATCTTCAGGTCGGAGCTCTTGAAAGAGGCCGAAGTTCCCGGCTTGGAAGTCTGAGTTGGATGACCATTCAAAACCTATTTTCCCAGTTGTCTTGAACTCACTGAAGTCTAAGATTTCCCAGTACCAAGTTTCCAGTTGTTTTGAACACTGCAGAAGTCATGCTGGATTGGCAGCATGGCCAATGTATTCAACCTTTTCTGGCCCATGATGTTGCAAGTGAATGTTTATCCTTTTAAGCCTGGTAAAAATACAATTTTAGACAGATGTTTTAAATCCTTAAACCCAGACTTTGACCACGCATCCTCTCCACCGAATAGCAGGCAGGGGAAGCAAAATAGTGACTGCTTTGCAACGCTTGCAGATTGCCTCCAAACCACTCATTGTTGAATTTGCAATTTCGGACTTTTTGTGTAATGTTTATTTAATTTACCTTTATTTAACTAGGCAAGTCAATTAAGAACAAATTCTTGTTTTCAATGATGGCCTTGGAACAGTGGGTTAATTGCCTCATTCATGGGCAGAAGGAAATATTTTTACTTTGCCAGCTCAGGGATTTGATCTTGCAACCTTTACGGTTAAAGATCCAACACTCTAACCTCTAGGCTGCCTGCCATTTATGTTGTATGATAAGGATGGAAAAGGATTTGCCAGTAGATTGTTGACGCGAGTCATGATGATGACTGCTTGTCTAGCTAAGATTTTGAAAGTAAGATGATCAGTCCAATCAAAGCTAAGGTAGATATAATGTGATTTGATGTCATTTTATCTGTGGCCAATGACCTTGAGCCTTCTTGATCGTGCACTTCTAATGTAAATCCATGGCAGCACCCAAGGGGGCTTGAACTGCCTAGCTCTCCCTGTAGATTCTGCGGTGACGTAGTGTCCCCATGAGTGACAGAACACTGAGCAAATCACAGCGCAACTAGAGAAGATTACCAACACCTACGCTCTGTATATTCCACTGGCTGCCCCCCCGCCACAGAAAGCACTGAGCAAGGCTGGAACACCTGCATTTCTGAGCTGCCTTACTCAAGAAAGAGCTGCCTTACTCAAGAAAGAGATGTTTGTATGCAGCTTTATTAACTCAATCTTTTTTTCTTACACTGTTTGCAAACTGATATGTGACATGAATTAATACCAAAATAACATACAAAACAGGCTCTGCCCCACCTTCCCTGAATGACAGGTTGACACTGATGCTGAAAACGGGATGTATGTTATTTAATAACATTCTTAGAACGTTACTAAAGTTTTCTTGTGGTTTTTAGTGAAAGTTGTCTGAACGTCCTCTGAACAATTTGAGAACATGACTTTAATATAACCATGAGGAAACCTGTGGGAAACATGCTGATATACTGACATTCCCGCAGAAGAACATTCCCACTGGGCACACATTAGTTGAATCAATGTTGTTTCCAGGTAATTTCAATGAAATAATGTTGAACCAACGTGGAATAGACATTGAATTGACGTTTGTGCCCGGTGGGTTGTTTTTTAACATTCCTAATGTCAAACCATTTGGAGAATGTTCCTAGAACATTACCAAATTTGAATTTAAATGTGACCATGTTTGAAATTCAAGGAAATGTTCTAAAGTAACGAAATACCAAGAAAATAACGTTTTTGGTTAAGTTCCTTAAATGTGCTGAGAATGTTCCAAAGCCAAGCAACAACTATCCAGAAAGTTGTGGGAAGGTTGTATTCAAAATAACCATAGGACAACCACAGTCTCACCAAGCTCTAAGAAACATATGGTTCTCAGAACATTATGTGCTAGCTGGGATGTTACTATCATTAAGATATCAGAGATCCCGGGGAGATCAGTTCAGTTTTTATTAGATTTGCCCTGTCATAGTCAGGGGAAATGTCAAACAAAAACATTGGAGGTTCCAGATTTTTTCAAGCAGAGGTTTTACAGTCCTTCCCAAAGAGAGTCTGTACAGGAAAATCCCCATAAAGCCCTCTCTGAGAGACATCCAGCATCAACATTACAGACTAGACAAGCATGTCAAAGAAATTAACACACTTAGGCCTACTCAAACACAGAATGAAAAAGGTTAATGGAAAGTATAATTTAATCGCTGTCAGGCCTACACTAAACGGAAGCATAGTAAATATAAGAAAATGCTATAAAAAAAACATTACCTTTACCCTACAAACTGTATGAAGTCACATACTATGTTTTCTGTACATCATGTCTTCCTATGACACATTCAAAGAGTTACTGTGTAAAAAAAAATTGCACTCCAAGATTTCAATGACTTCTAGGTGTCAGAAAGATTATAAAACAACCAAATGTCATGAATGCAAAGACCTCCCTCTTCTGGCAAGAGTAGTATAATGCACCCCCTCACCCCAAAGTGCATGTTGGAGTGTAATACAGACTTACAAACACAAGAGGGCAGTCAAAGATTAAATGATTTTTATTTATTTATTTTTTATTTCACCTTTATTTTACCAGGTAGGATAGTTGAGAACAAGTTCTCATTTACAACTGCGACCTGGCCAAGATAAAGCACAGCAGTTCGACACATACAACAACAAAGAGTTACACATGGAATAAACAAACATACAGTCAATAATACAGTAGAAAAAAACAAGTCTATATACAGTGAGTGCACATGAGGTAAGATAAGGGAGGTAGGGCAATAAAATAGGCCATGGTGGCGAGGTGATTACAATATAGCAATTAAACACTGGAATGGTAGATGTGCAGAAGTTTAATGTGCAAGTAGAGATACTGGGGTGCAAAGGAGCAAGATAAATAAATAAATACAGTATGGGGATGAGGTAGTAGGATGGGCTGTTTACAGATGGGCTATGTGCAGAGATCTGTGAGCTGCACTGACAGCTGGTGCTTAAAGCTAGTGAGGGAAATATGAGTCTCCAGCTTCAGTGATTTTTGTAGTTCGTTCCAGTCATTGGCAGCAGAGAACTGGAAGGAAAGGCGGCCAAAGGAGGAATTGGCTTTGGGGGTGACCAGTGAGATATATCTTCTGGAGCACAGGCTAAGGGTGGGTGCTGCTATGGTGAGCTGAGATAAGGTGGGGTTTTACCTAGCAAAGACTTGTAGATGACCTGGAGCCAGTGGGTTTGGCGACGACTATGAAGCGAGGGCCAGCCAACGAGAGCGTACAGGTTGCAGTGGTGGGTAGTATATGGGGCTTTGGTGACAAAACGGATGGCACTGTGATAGACTGCATCCAATTTGTTGAGTAGAGTGTGGGAGGCTATTTTATAAATGACATCGCCGAAGTCGAGGATCGGTAGGATGGTCAGTTTTTTGAGGGTATGTTTGGCAGCATGCGTGAAGTATGATGTTGTGAAATAGGAAGCCGATTCTAGATAAAATGTTGGATTGGAAATGCTTAATGTGAGTCTGGAAGGAGAGTTTACATTCTAACCAGACACCTAGGTATTTTTAGTCCACATATTCTAAGTCAGAACCGTCCAGAGTAGTGAGGCAGGTGCGGGCAGTGATCGGTTGAAGAGCATGCATTTAGTTTTACTTGCATTTAAGAGCAATTGGAGGCCACGGAAGGAGAGTTGTATGGCATTGAAGCTCGTCTGGAGGTTAGTTAACACAGTGTCCAAAGAAGGGCCAGAAGTATAAAGAATGGTGTCGTCTGCGTAGAGGTGGATCAGAGACTCACCAGCAGCGAGAGCGACATCATTGATGTATACAGAGAAGAGAGTCAGCCCAAGAATTGAACCCTGTGGCAACCCCATAGAGACTGCCAGAGGCCCGGACAACAGGCCCTCCGATTTGACACAATGAAATCTATCAGAGAAGTTGTTGGTGAACCAGGCGAGGCAATCTTTTGAGAAACCAAGGCTGTCGAGTCTGCCGATAAGGATGTGGTGATTGACAAAGTCGAAAGCCTTGGCCAGATCAATGGATACGCCTGCACAGTAATGTCTCTTATCGATGACGGTTATGATATCGTTTAGGACCTTGAGCGTGGCTGAGGTGCACCCATGACCAGCTCTGAAACCAGATTGCATAGCGGAGAAGGTACGGTGGGATTCGAAATGGTTGGTAATCTGTTTGTTAACCTCTTCCAGCTAGGGTCCCATTTTCCAAATTTTCGCCTGTCTGACGTGCCCAAAGTTAAATGCCTACCACTCATGGCCAGAAACTAGGATATTTACATATTTAGTACTATTGGATAGGAAACACTCTGAAGTTTATAAAACCATTAAGATATAGTCTGTGGCTATTCCAGAACAGATTTAGCAGGCAAAAACCAGAGAGATTTCTGTCCGGAATTTATTTTTCTGTTGCTCTCTCTCATTTTGAAGCCCATGTAATATTTTTCTATGGGAATAGGACCGAGGTTGCAGTACTTATGGCTTCCACTAGATGTCAACAGTCTCTGGAAAGGGTATGGAGGAAAAAGCTCTGACCAGATCCTTAGAGAGAGAAAATTACTACGGGTAGGGAGAAAAGGTAAACAGACGTGCTCGTTCACGAGAACGTGAACGCGCCAGCGCGACCAACTTTCTTTTCGTCTTTTAACGTTTCACTTACCGTTCTTGTAAAATATGATCGCTATTATTCATAAAAGAATACATAAGGATGCATTATTAATGATATTTGATTTGTTTGTGAAAAGATGAGAGGTATAATTTGAACGCGATCCCTTCACTGTAAAGCGGGCGAGTAGACTGACAATGCTTGGTGGAGTAGCTGAACGTAACGTGCCAAAAACAACGGATATTTATGGATATAATTATTTACTTTTTCTAACAAAAGAACCATGGATTATCTTGTTTGGACACTTGGGAAGACCTCAGAAGAAGTTATTTGAAGGTAAGCGATTTATATTAGCTGTGATATGGATATTTTGAGAACCGAGCTGGATATGAATTTATGCTAATGTGGAAAATATGTGAGGTACTAGCCTCAAACAATCAAATGTAGTGCTTTCGCCGTAAAGCCTTTTAAAATCTGACAACGCAGTGATATTGCCAAGAAGCAGAGCTTTTGATGGCTATGCAACACTATGCAACACTTGTATATCGAAGTTAAATATTACGAATATGTATTACGAATATGTATTTTGAATTTGGCGTTATGTTTGCTCTGGAAAACGATCCCGCTAAAGGGATCGGCGCTAAGAAGGTTAAACTTGGCTTCGAAGACCTTAGAAAGGCAGGGTAGGATAGATATAGGTCTGTAGCAGTTTGGGTCTAGAGTGTCTCCCCCTTTGAAGAGGGGGATGACCGCGGCAGCTTTCAAATCTTTGGGAATCTCAGACGATACGAAAGAGAGGTTGAACAGGCTAGTAATAGAGGTTGCAACAATTTCGGCAGATAATTTTAGAAAAAGAGGGTCCAAATTGTCTAGCCCGGCTGATTTGTAGGGGTCCAGATTTTGCAGCTCTTTCAGTACATCAGCTATCTGGATTTGGGTGAAGGAGAAATGGAGGAGGCTTGGGCAAGTTGCTGTGGGGAGTGCAGGGCTGTTGACCGGGTTAGGGGTAGCCAGGTGGAAAGCATGGGCAGCTGTAGAGAACCAGGCGAGGCAGCTTATTGGAGTTCTCAATTATAGTGGATTTGTTGGTGGTGACAGTCTTTCCTAGCCTCAGTGCAGTGGGCAGCTGGGAGGAGGTGCTCTTATTCTCCATGGACTTTACAGTGTTCCAAAACCTTTTTGAGTTTGTGCTACAGGATGCAAATTTCTGTTTGAAAAAGCTAGCCTTAGCTTTCCTAATTGACTGAGTATATTGGTTCCTGACTTCCCTGAAAAGTTGCATATCGCGGGGGCTATTCGATGCTAATGCAGATCGCCACAGGATGTTTTTGTGCTGGTCAAGGGCAGTCAAGTCTGGGGTGAACCAAGGGCTATATCTGTTCTTAGTTTTACCTTTTTTCAAAGGGGCATGCTTATTTAAGATGGTGAGGAAAGCACTTTTAAAGAGCAACCAGGCATCCTCTACTGACGGGGTGAGGTCAATATTCTTCCAGGATACCCAGGAAAGGTCGATTAGAAAGGCCTGCTCGCTGAAGGGTTTAGGGAGCGTTTGACAGTGATGAGGGGTGGTTGTTTGACCGTGGACCCATTACGGACGCAGGCAATGAGGCAGTGATCGCTGAGATCCTGGTTGAAGACAGCAGAGGTGTATTTGGAAGGCAAGTTGGTCAGGATGATATCTAAGAGGGTGCCCATGGTTACGGATTTAGGGTTGTACCTGGTAGGTTCCTTGATAATTTGTGTGAGATTGAGGGCATTTAGCTTAGATTGTAGGAAGGCCGGGGTGTTAAGCATGTCCCAGTTTAACCTCTCTGTGCACGGGTCCCGCTAGCGGGATCGTTTTCAGAGCAAACATAATGCGGCAAATTCAAAATAAAAATTTGTAATATTTAACATTCTTCGATATACAAGTGTTGCATAGCCATCCAAAGTTCTGCTTCTTGGCAATATCACTGCGTTGTCAGATTTCAAAAAAGCTTTACGGCGAAAGCACCACATTTGATTGTTTGAGGCTAGTACCTCACATATTTTCCACATTAGCATAAATTTATATCCAGCTCGGTTCTCAAAATGTCCATATCCCAGCTTATATAAATCGCTTACCTTTCAAATAACTTCTGCTGAGGGCTTCCCACGTGTCCAAACAAGAGAATCCATGGTTCTTTTGTTAGAAAAAGTAATTCATTATATACATAAATCTTCGTTTGGTTGTCACGTTATGTTCAGCTACTCCACCAAGCTTTGTCAGTCTACTCGCCCGTTGTACAGTGAAGAAAACACGTTCAAGTTATACCTCTCATCTTTTCACAAACAAATCAAATATCATTAATAATGCATCCTTATGTATTCTTTTATGAATAATAGCGATCATATTTTACACGGATGGTAACTGAAACGTTATAAAAGGAAAAGAAAGCTGGGCGTGTTCACGTTCTCGTGAACGTGCACGGTTGTTTACATTTTTCCCTTCCTGTAGTCTTTCTTCTTCTATAAGGATCTCCTCAGGGCTATTTCCTCCAGACACTTTCCAGAGACTGTTGACATCCAGTGGAAGCCATAGGTACTGCAACCTGTGTCCTATTCCCCATTGACTTCTATTACCAGGCCTTCAAAGTGAGTGGAGGGCAAAAGGAATTCCGGACAGATATTTCTCAGGTTTTTGCCTGATATATCTGTTCTGTTATACCAACAGACTATATCTTAATGGTTTTAGACACTTCAGAGTGTTTCCTATCCAATAGTACTAATTATGTGAATATCCTAGTTTCTGGCCCTGAGTGGCAAGCATTTAACTTTGGGCACGTCAGACAGGCGAAAATTCGGAAAATGGGACCCTAGCTGTAACCGGTTAAGTCACATAACAGTAGGAACTCTGAAGATAGATGGGGGGCAATCAATTCACATATGGTGTCCAGGGCACAGCTGGGGGCTGAAGAGGGTCTACAACAAGCGGAAACAGTGAGAGACTTGTTTCTGGAAAGGTGGATATTAAAAGTAGAAGCTCGAATTGTTTGGGCACAGACCTCGATAGTATGACAGAACTCTGTTCAACCCAATTGATCTGTACTGTATGTACGGTAAGGTCACCTGTATCACCCACTATGGTCTTGCATACTGTATGTGTATGCATGTCAGCTTGAAGCAAGAGACTACAGGTTAGTGTTTACTGAAGTTGATGTCTATCTGGCTATCTATTTACAGTAAACACACACATATCTAACAATACAAATTGGTATACTTTCAGGCTGAAAAGTGAATGACAATCAGATATGTTTCTAACACACAACCAACATTTCCAGCTCAGCTGGCAGGTGTTGAGTGAGGTGTTGTGGAGGTGACGTATTGTGTTTTACGTCACCTCCTGGATACAAGATGCTGACCTCTCAGTCAAGGCCGGCATATACAGGCATATACAACTTAAGAGGTCACTTAGGGCCCTACGGGACCTCCGACCCAAAAATGTGTAACTACGTCAGTCTCAACGTACTGTTGAAAGTTATAATAGCAGAATGAATAGACAAGGTGCAAGTTCGAAATTTGTTTGTGCATCAGCAGTTTTTCTCTTGTTTTTTTTCAGTCACTGACAGTCACTCAATGTCAGCTCCCAATTTTTAGATTGGTAAATTAGTCCAGCCAGTTATCTAAACTTGTAGCAATCGTGGCCGAATACCGACTGGGGACACAAGGCGTGTGCCCAGGGGGCCCTGATCTCCGGTGGGCCCCCATTGATTTTGTTAGTCACTCTCACTCAGATATCATTAACATGGCATAAGTCATGGCAAAATGTGCAGAATTGCAGGAAATTAGTTTTAAAACTGCAAAAAGTTATCTCCACCTAATCTCAAAATGTGTAGAATTTCAGGAAATTAGCTTTAAAACAGCAAAAATGTCTCTGCTCCATGGCAAAATCAGTAGAATTGCATGAAATTTGTTGTGAACAACTTTATATTCAGTTTTGCCATAAAAAATATTCAGAGGGGGGGTTACAGGTACAAAAACAATCAAATAAATGCATACAAAGATAACCTGACCCATTCCCAGCTCGGTCTCCATCCATCCACCCGCCCACATTTCACTGTTGTATTCGGTGCATATGACCAATAATATTTGATTTCATCCTTCCTTCCCACCCAGAAAGCATGCTTCCCACCCCTTGCAATCCCACCCAGCTACTGAGGCAGCTTATCAGTCCCCCTCCCACCCATCCATCCCGAGTCTCCCCTTAGATTCGCACAAATCCCCACGCCCGCCCCCTAGAGGATGTCTTCCCTGTAACGCACAGCGTTGAGATTGACTGCAATGACAACAAGCTCAGTCCGATGATGCTGTGACACACCGCCCCAGACCATGACGGACCCTCCACCTACTAATGGATCCCGCTCCAGAGAACATTCCTTGGTGTAACGCTCATTCCTTCGACGATAAACGCAAATCCGACCATCACCCCTGGTGAGGCAAAACCGCGACTCGTCAGTGAAGAGCACTTTTTTGCCAGGCCTGTCTGGTCCAGCGACAGTGGGTTTGTGCCCATAGGCACAAATATGCCTAAGGCACGTTCACGCAGATGAGCAGAGACCCATGGCATCGTTCTTTAGATGTTTTTCAGAGTCAGTAGAAATGCGTCTTTAGTGTCCTAAGTTTTCATAACTGTGGCCTTAATTGCCTACCGTCTGTAAGCTGTTAGTGTCTTAACGACCGTTCCACAGGTGTATGTTCATTAATTGTTTATGGTTAATTGAACAAGCATGGGAAACAGTGTTTAAACCCTTTACAATGAAGATCTTTGAAGTTATTTGGATTTTTGCGAATCATCTTTGAAAGACAGGGTCCTGAAAAAGGGACATTTCTTTTTTTGCTGAGTTTAGTAGATGGAAAGCATTTAATCTCTAAATTAATGCACTTCAAAATTAATTTTGTAACTTTTGCCTCAGAAGTATTTAACTGCAAGGCACTCCCGCATTATGTGAAGGAATAAATCTACCTGATTTAGGGGACACAGTGAACAGTTGGGAGTTGGGTCCAATTTCATAGTCATTTTTTTGTTGGTGTTAGATACAGTCTGTGAACAAACTTAAAATTTATAAATTGATGGTTCGGATTACGGGATGGAAAGGTCATATTTTTCCATACTATGCTTCAGTTAAAATGTGGTTCAGATTCAATTAGATTGTGGGCCATACTTTTTTAATGGCAGCTCAGAATATGAACATTCCATAAGTTGTTTATATATTATAAAGATCAGTCCTTCCAGGAGCAATAGGAGACACCTTATTTCCCTCTATACTCAGCAAGGGGGAGTAGAATCATATCTAAACCAATTTAGGATGGGGCGAAATGCTAAAGCCGGGAGTCCTCCTACTTCTTCCCCTCATTGTAAATGTATACATTTTATCTGGGATCATTTACATTGCCATATAAATTGCATTAACATTTGTTTAAACAATTCATGTTTTCTCTCTGCCCCATGGCAAAATGAGTAGAACTGCAGAAAACTTGCTTTAACCTTTTCACATGTGAGTTCCAAATATCTTTAACGGTCACACCCTAGCATGAGTTGTTTTATCAAATCAAATCTGTACAGAAACCCAGCCTAAAACCCCAAACAGCAAGCAATGCAGGTGTAAAAGCACGGTGGCTAGGAAAAACTCCCTAGAAATGCCAAAACCTAGGAAGAAACCTAGAGAGGAACCAGGCTTTGAGGGGTGGCCAGTCCTCTTCTGGCTGTGCCGGGTGCAGATTATAACAGAACATGGATAAAAATGTTCATAAAACAGGCAGAACAGTTGAAACTGGAGATGCAGCACGGCCAGGTGGACTGGGGACATCAAGGAGTCATCAGGCCAGGTAGGCCTTGAGGAATGGTCCTAATGCTCAGGTCCTCCGAGAGAGAGAGAGAGAGAGAGAGAGAGAGAGAGAGAGAGAGAGAGAGAGAGAGAGAGAGAGAGAGAGAATTAGAGAGAGCGATAATTAGAGAGAGCATACTTAAATTCACACAGGACACCGGATAAGAGAGGAGAAATACTCCAGATAACAGACGGACCCTAGCCCCCCGACACATAAACTACTGCAGCATAAATACTGGGGGCTGAGACAGGAGGGGTCGGGAGACACTGTGGCCCCGTCCGACAATACCCCCGGACAGGGCCCCACCTGTATAACCCCACCCACTCTGCCGAAGCACAGCCCCCACACCACTAGAGGGAACCCGGCCAGTGGAGAGGGGAACCCGGCCAGTGGAGAGGGGAACCGGCCAGGCAGAGACAGCAAGGGTGGTTCGTTGCTCCAGTGCCTTTCCGTTCACCTTCACACCCCTGGGCCAGACTACACTCAATCATAGGACCTACTGAAAAGATGAGTCTTCGATAAAGACTTAAAGGTTGAGACCGAGTCTACGTCTCTCACATGGATAGGCAGACCATTCCATAAAAATTTAGCTCTATAGGAGAAAGCCCTGCCTCCAGCTGTTTGCTTAGAAATTCTAGGGACAGTAAGGAGTTCTGCGTCTTGTGACCGTAGCGTACATGTAGGTATGTACGGCAGGACCACATCGGAAAGATAGGTAGGAGCAAGCCCATGTAATGCTTTGTAGGTTAGCAGTAAAACCTTGAAATCAGCCCTTGCCTTAACAGGAAGCCAGTGTAGAGAGGCTAGCACTGGAGTAATATGATCAAATTTTTGGGTTCTAGTCAAGATTCTAGCAGCCGTGTTTAGCACTAACTGAAGTTTATTTAGTTCTTTATCCGGGTAGCCGGAAAGTAAAGCATTGCAGTAGTCTAACCTAGAAGAGACAAAAGCATGGATCAACTTTTCTGCATAATTTTTGGACAGAAAGTTTCAGATTTTTACAATGTTACGTAGATGGAAAAAGCTGTCCTTGAAACAGTCTTGATATGTTCGTCAAAAGAGAGATCAGGGCCCAGAGTAACGCCGAGGTCCTTCACAGTTTTATTTGAGACGACTGTACAACCATCAAGATTAATTGTCAGATTCAACAGAAGATCTCTTTGTTTAAAAGTAGAACATTTGCCGCCATCCACTTCCAGGGGAGGGCAATTTTGTGGCTTCACCATGTTTCATCGAAATGTACAGCTGTGTGTCATCCCCATAGCAGTGAAAGTTAACATTATGTTTCCGAATGACATCACCAAGTGGTAAAATATATAGTGAAAACAATAGTGGTCCCAAAACAGAGCCTTGAGGAACACCGAAGTTTACAGTTGATTTGTCAGAGGACAAATCATCCACAGAGACAAACTGATATCTTTCCGACAGATAAGATCTAAACCAGGCCAGAACTTGTCCGTGTAGACCAATTTGAGTTTCCAATCTCTCCAAAAGAATGTGGTGATCGATGGTATCAAAAGCAGCACTAAGGTCTAAGAGCACAAGGACAGTTTCAGAGCCTCGGTCTGACGCCATTAAAAGGTCATTTACCACCTTCACAAGTGCAGTCTCAGTGCTATGATGGGGTCTAAAACCAGACTGAAGCGTTTCGTATACATTGTTTGTCTTCAGGAAGGCAGTGAGTTGCTGAGCAACAGCTTTTTCTAAAATCTTTGAGAGAAATGGCAGATTCGATATAGGCCGATAGTTTTTTATATTTTCTGAGTCAAGGTTTGGCTTTTTCAAGAGGCTTTATTACTGCCACTTTTAGTGAGTTTGGTACACATCCGGTGGATAGAGAGCTGTTTATTATGTTCAACATAGGAGGGCCAAGCACAGGAAGCAGCTCTTTCAGTAGTTTAGTTGGAATAGGGTCCAGTATGCAGCTTGAAGGTTTAGAGGCCCTGATTATTTTCATCAATGTGTCAAGAGATATGGTACTAAAAAACTGAGTGTCTCCCTTGATTCTTTGTCCTGGCAAAGTTGTGCAGACTCAGGACAACTGAGCTTTGGAGGAATTCGCAGATTTAAAGAGGAGTCCGTAATTTGCTTTCTAATGATCATAATCTTTTCCTCAAAGAAGTTCATGAATTTATCACTGCTAAAGTTGAAAGCCATCCTCTCTTGGCGAATGCTTCTTTTTAGTTAGCTTTGCGAACGTATCAAAAATAAATTTGGGATTGTTCTTATTTTCCTCAATTAACTTGGAAAAATAGGATGATCGAGCAGCAGTGAGGGCTCTTCTATATTGCACGGTACTGTCTTTCCAAGCTAGTCGGAAGACTTCCAGTTTGGTGTAGCGCCATTTCCGTTCCAATTTTCTGGAAGCTTACTTTAGAGTATACCAGGGAGCTCGTTTTTTATGGCAAATGTTTTTTGTTTTTAGGGGTGCGACTGCATCTAGGGTATTGCGCAAGGTTACATTGAGTTCCTCAGTTAGGTGGTTAACTGATTTTTGTACTCTGACGTCCTTGGGTAGGTGGAGGGATTCTGGAAGGGCATCTAGGAATCTTTGGGTTGTCTGAGAATTTATAGCACGACTTTTGATGACCCTTGGTTGGGGTCTGAGAAGGTTATTTGTAAATGTAATAAAATGGTGGTCCGATAGTCCAGGAATATGAGGAAAAACGTTAAGATCCACAACATTTATTCCACGGGACAAAACTAGGTCCAGAGTATGACTGTGGCAGTGAGTAGGTCCGGAGACATGTTGGACAAAACCGAGTGAGTCGATGATTGCTCCGAAAGCCTTTTTCCATGTGAATATTAAAGTCACCAAAAATTTTAATATTATCTGCCATGACTACACGGTCCGATAGAAATTCAGGGAACTCAGTGAGGGAACGTTGTATATGGCCCAGGAGGCCTGTAAACAGTAGCTATAAAAAGTGATTGAGTAGGCTGCATAGATTTCATGACTAGAAGCTCAAAAGACGAAAACGTCGTTTTTTTTTTTGTAAATAGAAATTTGCTATCGTAAATGTTAGAAACACCTCCGCCTTTGCGGGATGCGTGGGGGGATATGGTCACTAGTGTAACCAGGACGTGAGGCCTCATTTAACAGAGTAAATTCATCCGGCTTAAGCCATGTTTCAGTCAGGCCAATCACATCAAGATTATGATCAGTGATTAGTTCATTGACTACAACTGCATTGGAAGTGAGGGATCTAACATTAAGTAGCCCCATTTTGAGAAATGAGGTATCACAATCTCTTTAAATAATGGCAGGAATGGAGGAGCTTTATTCTAGTGAGATTGCTAGGGCGAACACCGCCATGTTTAGTTTTGCCCAACCTAGGTCGAGGCACAGACACGGTCTCAATGGGGATAGCTGAGCTGACTACACTGACTGTGTTAGTGGCAGACTCCACTAAGCTGGCAGGCTGGCTAACAGCCTGCTGCCTGGCCTGCACCCTATCTCATTGTGGAGCTATGGGAGTTAGAGCCCTGTCTATGTTCGTAGATAAGATGAGAGCACCCCTCCAGCTAAGATGGAGTCCGTCACTCCTCAACAGGCCAGGCTTGGTCCTGTTTGTGGGTGAGTCCCAGAAAGAGGCAGAAAAAAGTTTTCAACCAACGATTGAGTTGTGAGGCTCTGCTGTAGAGCTCATCACTCCCCTTAACTGGGAGGGGGCCAGAGACTATTAAGGCAGCCCCCCGCACCTCTCTGATTCAAAGGGGTTGGGTTAAATGCGGAAGACACATTTCGGTTGAAGGCATTCGGTTGTACAACTGACTAATAATGGTGACTTTGACTTTGACTTTGAGACAATTACTCGATGACGTCACATCTTTCTAGCTGATTTACACGCTGAAGCTATGTTGCGCTTGGTGACCTCTGACTGTTTCATCCTAACATCGTTGGTGCCGATGTGGATAACAATATCCCTATATTCTCTACACTCGCCAGTTTTAGACTTAGTCAGCACCATCTTCAGATTAGCCTTAATGTCGGTAGCCCTGCCCCCTGGTAAACAGTGTATGATCGCTGGATGATTCGTTTTAAGTCTAATACTGCGGGTAATGGAGTCGCCAATGACTAGAGTTTTCAATTTGTCAGAGTTAATGGTGGGAGGCCTCGGCGTCTCAGACCCAGTAACGGGAGGAGTAGAGACCAGAGAAGGTTCGGCGTGCTTGCGTATGCTGTCACTACTTCTGTGAATGTCTGAACATTGGATCCAAAAATAAACTGGTCACATTTTAGACATAACTTTGTAAGGACTGTGTTTGTGCAAAATGTTTCTGTGAAAAAACAGTGTGGCTAGCTCAAATGATGACTATTGCACCAATCGAAACAGGACGTTCTAAATAAGCATTCTATACACACCAGTTTGAGCGTACGGTTCAGGGACCACTGTAGAATGATCACACCCTTTTGTACGTGTGAAAATTAAAACTGCAACATTTTAGCTACACTCCATGGCAAAATGTGTAGAATTGCACAAAATAAACGTTAAAACTTCAATTGTTCTCTCTGCCATCAAGAGGGGGTCCACTAAAACGTTTTGCCAACTTTGTGGGGGGGGCCACCCAACCAAATCTCACTTAGGGCCCCCAAAAGGCTAGAGCCGGCTCTGCTCTCAATACATCAATAATAAATACATGGTCTCTCTCATATTTCATATTCACTGTATGCAGCTACTATGCAACATTATTGAAATGTTTACTAGTTGTCATGATAATGATCATCAATGATCTAAGACAGTCCTTTTGCATTAGCATAATGTTGTGCAGCGTGTGTGTGTGTATGTGTGTGTGTGACATATACATAGCTGGAGCTTTGCGTTACCCAATACATTATTCAGTGAGAGCTCCAGCATCAAGTGTCTGCTGTATGTTGATGTAAGACAAAAACTTGCCAGAGTAACACTGCTGCATCCCATGTACAATGTAATGTACATAGTTACTGGTTTGAAATCCATCTCTATTTGTAGGTTGAATATAAATGACAAAGGCCAAAGACTCTTTCCATTATCTTTCAGTGTTCTCCCAGCAGCACCTGCTCTTCCAGACCACACAGAGCATCTGGAGCTCAGGGACACCTGTCATCATCATTGACCTCTGACCCCCAGCTGGAGTGCTGCTCTGGAAAAACTGGGGATGGCCCTGCCGATAACAAACAAACACATACAAGCACACTTTGCAAACGTTGCCCTTACTGTCACGTGTGCTCCCTCTCCGGCCTCTAGGTCACCAGGCTGCTCGTTAGGGCGCACACCTGTCACCATCGTTACGTGCACCTACACATCATCAGACTCACCTGGACTCCATCACTTCCCTGATTACCTTCCTTATATATGTCACTCCCTTTTATTCCTTCCCCAAGCGTCATTGTTTCTGTTTCAGTGTCATGTCTGTGCACTCTTCGTGTTTCTTGTTTCATTTATTTATTTAATTATTCACTCCCTTAACATGCTCCCCGTCTCCCAGCGCAGACGTTACAGAATGACGCCTCACCTAAGGGACGTATCAGGGAGTATTTTTTATTTATTTTTTTCGTCTGGAATGATGTCGGGTCCGGGAGCCGCTACAGGCTCTCATGTCTCAGCCGGTCTGTCAGGTTCCCACACCCCACCCGGCGAGAGGTTCCCACGCATCAGCAGGGGTGACGGGTCCGCTCCTGATCCCCAGGATTGTCCCTTTGGTTGGCGTCCTGCGGCTGGAGCCCAGCGCATACGTTACACTTACAAAAAATGTATCAACCCCTACAAAAATGTCACATTCCCTGTTGCTGCACGATTATTGTCCTGCTGTAGCAAACTGATTTAAGTTAAGATCCTACATCTGTACGTCAGCCAGTTGTGGTCAGAGACCAATGTGTCGTAGAGGCAGCCATGCTTGTGTTGGTCTCAAGATTCCCCCAGATTCTAATAAGTTGCATATGGCTGCATTTACACAGACACCCCAATTCTGATCTTTTACCCAAGTTGGGCGAAAGAGCTGATCTGATTGGTCAAAAGACCAATTAAGGAAAAAAAGATTGCAATTGGGCTGCCTGTGTAAACGCAGTGTGTGTGTGTGTGTGTGTGCGTGTGTGCGTGCGTGCGTGAGCGAGCCCATTGCTAATACATGTCCTACGGAAAGCAGAAGGCTAGAGCAAGGTTGTTATCTGTCCATGTGGATGTTTGCTATTAAAACAGACCACTCGCTTCTGTGCAGCGAGGGGAAATTTACTCTGACATTATGATAACGCTGTCTCACACACAGGAAGCTACTGAGTGCAGAGTAGTGATGGAGAAAATACTGCATGGCACCAACCTAGGAAATCATTGTGGTTAGAGATATTGATGTTAATATCAAGAAGAGATTTATTGCAAATAGATATTCCTAGACACACTAATTTCCAGTAAAATTGAGATATTGGTCTGGCATAATGAGGGTGATCACAATGATGCATGAGAGGAAGAAGAGATTGAGCTGCAGATTTGTTCTCTCACAAAGAGGTTATTTTACCTCCCTCTGATACCAAAGACCCCAGCCCTGGACCCTTAATAAGTGTAAACCCTGACAGATGTGACCGCCCGCCTAGCCCCACTCCTTCAGTCTGGGAGATGCCATAGATCCAATCAGTGCCACCATCCCACTGCAATGGGCCGTCAAATGCTAATGTGTTCCACTCTGATACCGACCTGCTGCTCTGCCAAGCTCTCTGAATAATTCCAATTACACAGAGATACATCATATATAATGTCTAGAAGACCTTGGAGGTTCTGGTGTGAAGGAGTGTGGTGTGTGGGTGTATAGTGTGTGTGTGTGTGTGTGTGTGTGTGTGTGTGTGTGTGTGTGTGTGTGTGTGTGTGTGTGTGTGTGTGTGTGTGTGTGTGTGTGTGTGTGTGTGTGTGTGTGTGTGTGTGTGTGTGTGTGTGTGTGTGTGCAGATGTGTGTGTGTGTGTGTGTGTGTGCAGATGTGTGTGTGTGTGTGTGTGTGCAGATGTGTGTGTGTGTGTGTGTGTGTCTGTTTGCAGATGCTTTATCAGTCAGTGGCAGAGAGACGCTATTCAGTGGTGGGAGAGACACAACAAAGAGTTTACAGAAACAAAGGCTGCCACGACCTGCAGGCTATGCTGGCTGCAAATCAGAACAAAACCCTCCGATAACCAACCACAAACCATAAGGAGACCTTTAACAAACCTTCAGAAAGGCTCCTAGAAACTACCAGATGACCTTACAACAGTCAGGTAACATAACATACTGCCCCTGAGCAACACACAGGAACACATAACCCCATCAATTTTGGGGCCATAACAATGAAATTGAGAAAGTCATATTTGGTATGGTGTGTACTGAGTGGGTACTCAGTACACCGACAAAGGGAAATGACCTGTTGCCATGACTACGGCAGCTGAGCTGTGTCACAGCGTGAACACACACTCACTCAAACGAGGCCTAATTTGAGCTGGCTTTACACACACACCATGAAATCGGAGATAGGTCTGGATCAACGTAACAGGTGCATTGTGATGGCCAAAGGTAGCATTATAACCAACCATGTAACCAGGTTAAAAGCCTACCTGTTTGGTTTCATAAGTCGCGTGTTCGCACATGTGTGTGTTTGTGTGTGTTTGTATGGCTAGAAAGGGTTGATGGTGTAAATGAGTATACCAAGTGCTTCTTACTTTTAGTTCTGTTTTTCTTTCATATTATAACAAAACAAATTACAACCTCACTAGTGTGAAACTGAATGTGTGTCAATGTGAGTTTGTGTGTCAGCAAGCCTAGGTTAGTTATTTGTGCCTATCTGTGTTGGAATGTGTAGGTCAGGAGTTGGGATTTAGGTGTCATATTCTGCATGTGCCAGCCCAGGGACAGGGCAGCTGGAGGCCTGAGCCTCAGAGAGAGAACACCCCTTACCACAAAGAGAAGAGAACACCCCCAACCAGCCACTCTAGCAGCAGCACCCTTCGCCCTCCAGGCCCCAGTCATGGTCCCCTCGCCCGGCCCTGTATAAGCAGCGTGTGGAAGGGGGCTAGCACTAGCAGCTGGCAGCCTGCCTGCTCTATCACAGCTCCCCCATCCCTTACCCCAAACTGGCTAATCACAGCCAATGATTGCTCAGCACCAGCCGTGGCCACCACACCTGCCCCCTTCCTCTGGTGGGACTGTCCCATCTGGGACACACAGAGGGGGAGGGGGGGAGTAAAGAGGGTGTCTGCTTACTAGCCAAACAGCTGAAAACGCCTTGAGGATAGAGAAGAGCAACCTCCATGGCTTAATCAAATAAATAAGAACAATTACTGGAGAGAAATTATTTCATTGCTTTGGAAACATCATACAGATGTAGGATCTTAATTTGATCACCCTGTTGCAGGAGAACATTCCTGCAATGCAGGAAATGTAAAACTTGAATTTTATTTGAGGTTTTAAAAGGTTTGCAAACCTTTTTTTCAAATTTTAAACTTGATTTTCCCAACAAAAAATGTCCATTAATTATAATCCACATAATAATTCACATTTCCTGTTGCTGCAGGATTATTTTCCTGCTGTAGCAGATGACTCAAATTAAGATCCTACATCAATACGTCAGCCAGTTGTGGTCAGAGACCAATGTATTGTAGAGGCAGCCATGCTTGTGTTGGTCTCAAGATTCCCCCAGATTCTAATAAGTTGCATGTGGCTGCATTTACAAAGCCCAATTCAGATATTTTGCCCAATTATTGGCAAACGAACTGATCTGATTGATCAAAATAGTTAGCTGCAATAGTTCATCATATTCTTTGGCCTGGGAGGAAGGCATGAGATGAGGTGCTGAAGTTGCTGCAGGCTGGTGCAAAAATTGGGACTATCATTGGTCATGATTAAGGCCTCGGCCCGATTGCATAAAACATCTAAAGTGCATTTTCCCCTTGTGTTTTTCCTTAAGGTTTCCTTAACTTTAAGTCAGTTACACAAAACATTTTATGGCAAATTATCCCCTTAAATTAAGTGAAAAGTTAAGGGTGTCCATAAGGTCCTTTAAGTGCTTCATTCAGTATGGATATCAATGTAAACATCATTTGTAGAAGTGCATTTTGTTTTCTTTTGCCCTGGTTTCCAAAGGAAAACATCCACTAGCTAGCTAGCTAGCTACCTACTCTGTAAGTTAGAGTAGGTCGATGTGCTAGAAAGTAATTTGAGAAAAAAGTAACTAAAGGAAACGTATTTTATTATCTCCTGAATCCATTTTTTTCTCCTGTCTTGAATGTAGAAGTTCTATTTTGCGATCTCCCAAAATAAATGTGATATCTTTGATGAGATGTCCACATTCAGTGAATCAGGATGTCTCCACGGTAACTCGTAAACCCCTTAAATTATGCCCTTACCTAGGAAATGTTTGAGGGGCTATAGGCAACACCCATAAACAATTACCTTATGTAATGGAAAATTATTCCTTAGGTAACACCCATAAACAATTCCCTTATGTAATGGAAAATTATTCCTTAGGTAACCCATTAAAGGTGCAATTTGCAGAAATTGCTCTGCCCTTTCCTGGTTGCTAAAATATTAATGTTTCGCCAAATTTCAGTTTATGTGACAAAACCATCTAAAACGCTGTGAAATATATGTTCAATAACCTAAAATATTATATTTTCAGCTGTTTGAGCTGCTGTACAAAACCGAAAGTGAAAGCAAAAACAAAACTTAAGATCAGAAAGCATAGAAATAGCGCACATAGAACGTATCTACTGCTTCCTATACGTGCTTTCAATGAGAATGACAAATCTATAACTCACATTCCCATGTGAATTTGTTTGCGTCGCCCAAAAAGTTACATATTGAAGGGAAATGCTTGAGATGTTTTATGCAACTTGGCCCTGTTCTATGACAGCTGCTCTGGACACAAAACAGTTCATTACCTGCTTAAGGCCTATATATTCCATTTCTTTAGGCAAGAATGCATGCTTTTAGTCCATGTGTGACACAACATCAGTAGGAATAAAGCATATGATGGTGGTATCTGATGGATATCTGACACATAGGACCGGATGTTCCCATTCTGCCCAAACCCGCAGTGGATAAAGCAAACTCATAAATGTCATTTAAAGCTTAATAATCAGGACATCATGACGAAGTAGGCTACTGGCCCTTATGAAAAATGAACGATTTATGTAAACAATGCGGTGTTTGCAGCTCGGCCCTGGTAGAAGCGCTCAGCAGCATTCACTAAAAAGGGCGGAGCGAGGGACAGAACAGAACTTGATGCGGTCGTGACGTAGACTTCGTCGAGACCTTTAATCCTCTTCCGCAGCAGTACAGCCGGTATCGAGAGGAGGGGGTTTACGGTCGGTCAAGACTGGATTGCGTAAGCTACAATATAAGGCTAACTTTCACATGAATAAATATGTGCCTATATTCATCGTCTTTAAAATAAGAAACAAATATTCATTGTAGAAAACGGAGACAAACCCCTCCTCTCTCGTAGACTATTTATCTGTCGACGCATCTATTCTACACATTGTCCTATGTTGTTCTAGGCGGAGGAATGGAAAACTGCGTTCAAATCCATATTTGTAGATAAATAAATGGGTGATTACGTTTTGGTTTATTACAGACAGCGACCATTGGACACCGCGCTACCCTCCTCGACGGACGCGCTCTAAGATCTGCTCCTCCTCTTCTCCAGTTTCTATCCGCCAGTTGCGCCCCGGCTCGCCCTTGGTCTCACACAGTAGCGTCGCCGCCTTGTCCCCACTGTTCCTGTCAGCTGCTGCGCATCAGCAAAACATGCAGGATGAGCCTGTGGGGGTGACAACCGAACAACGACCCCCGCCAACAGAGGAAAAGTAGTACAACAAAAACAACACAATCAATAAAACCGGGATACAACAACCAAATGAAACTAACAACCAGCTGGGAGCCCTCACTTCCAACTACAACCACCTGAACCAGAATCCAGATTTTACCGATTTTGGTCAAAATATTTTTTTCCCCACACAGTCTATCTTTGACCTTCAGCACGACTGGAAAATACATCAGCTAGCTGAGTTTGGATGCACTGAGTCGCCCCTACCCCAAGGAAAGTTCAGTCACCTGCCGCTGAGGAAGCCTTCACCGCGCAAGTCTCCACCAAACCCGAGCGCAGCACAGACTACAGCCCCAGACGAATCAGCGGCTCGCAAGTGGGGAAGGTTGAAGCCGATGTGGAGACTACCGCGTCGCCATCGCCCACTTCCGTAAATCCAAACAAGGTTAAGATCCAAATGGACTCCCTCATCACCCACCATATAAATAACGGCAATGGCAGTGGCAGTGGCACCGGCCATATGTTGGCCGGAAGTCTCGGGGGCGGTTTTCCAAACCTCCAGAACCAAGAGATGCAGAACCCGAGTGGCGGCTCAGCTTCCCCTCCACTCCATGGATTCGGAACCCCGTGGTCAGTTCAGACCAGCTCCCCACCACCCGTCTCCAACTCGGCCAACACTATCCACCACGCAAACGCGATTAATCAGATGGCTCATACCGACCCAGACAACAGCTTCTATCCCGGTATCCCCTCCTCCATCAACCCGGCCTTCTTCCAGAGTTTTTCTCCGGTGTCGTCTAATCCGTGCCCGGGGATTAACGTGCAGGGCTTCACCAGTCCGTTCTCGCACCAGATCAACGCCCCTCAGCAGACGCAGCAGAGCCGCCGGTCCCCAGTCAGCCCCCAGATGCACCCCCAGCACCAGCAAGGCGTCTTCCTGCAGCAGAGGAACAACTACAACCATCACCACCAGGTGAGCTGTCTCCAGTCCTCTCTACACATCTGTTCACATGGAAACCATAATCAGGATCTCTATAGAATAGAGGATTGATCTTTTAAAATGACAGATATATAGAAACTGTTAAAGTGGGTAGGAGATATTAATATAATGCTTTTTCGTAAAGCTAATGTAAGTTAGTGCACATCAATGTCACACCTAGATTGTATTAGGCTCAGGCCGTGGTTATGAATATGTTATAACATGTTAGTCAGCCTACTATACAGAAGTGCACGAAAGCAGCTATGATGATGAAAACAAATGCGTCCCTGTGCTCCCAGAACATGTAAGAGCTGCCCGGCCAGTGTAAGGCAGGGCAGGGATTGCATTATTCAATAAACCCCACACTGTGTGTGTGAGTGTGTGTGCATGCATGTGACTGACTAATAGATCTTAGGTTCAAATGTAAATGTATTCATCACATGCTTGGTAAACAACAGGTGTAGACTAACAGTGAAATGCTTACTTATGGGCCCTTCCCAACAATGCAGAGAGAAAGAAAATAGAGAAATAATAGAAAAGTAAAACACATAATAATAAATACACAATGAGTACTGATAATTTGGCTCTAATCACGGGGTACCAATACCGAGTCGGTGTGCAGGGGTACGAGGTAAATGAGGTAGATATGTACATAGAACTAAGAATAAAGTGACAGATATTAAACAGTAGCAGTAGCGTATGTGATAAGACAAAAAAGTTAGTGCAAGAAGGGTCAATGCCGATAGTCTGGGTAGCTATTTGGTTAACTATTTAGCAGTCTTATGGCTTGGGGGTAGAAGCTGTTCAGGGTTCTGTTGGTTCCAGACTTGGTGCATCGGTACTGCTTGCCGTGTAGAAGCAGAGAGAACAGTCTTTGATTTGGGTGGCTGGAGTCTTTGACATTTTTTAGGGCCTTCCTCTGACACCACCTGGTATGGAGGTCCTGGATGGCAGGGAGCTCAGCCACAGTGATGTACGCACTACCCCCTGCGCCTTGCGGTCAGAAGCCAAGCAGTTTCCCTACCAAGTGGTGATGCAGCCAGTCGAGATGCTCTCAATGGTGCAGCTGTAGAACTGTATAACTTTGTGAGGATCGTTAAATCTTTTCAACCTCCTGAGGGGGAAGAGGAGTTGTCGTGCCCTCTTCACAACTGTGTTGGTGTGTGTGGACCATGATAGATCCTTAGTAATGTGAACACCGAAGAACTTGAAGTTCTCGACCCGCTCCACTACAGCCTCGTCGATGTGAATGGGGGCGCGCTCGGCCCTCCGTTTCCTGTAGTCAACGATCAGCTCCATTGTCTTTCTGACGTTGAGGGAGAGGTTCATGTACTTACTATGACTGGGATATGTGGTTATCCCACCTAGCTATCTTAAGATGAATGCACTAACTATAAGTAGCTCTGGATAAGAGCGCCCACTAAATTGATGTCATTGTAAATGTCATTGTGTGAGTGTGTAGAGAGTGTGTAGAGAGTGTGTAGAGAGAGAGAGAGAGAGAGAGAGAGAGAGAAAAATGGATGTTGGGGGTGTCAGTGTGCACGGGATACTTTGTATTAGTCTTAAAGCCCCAAATCTTCTTACCCTTCCAACCCCTCCACAGAACCAGGTCATTGTAGGCTGTGGCAGAGGGAAACACAGGATCAAAAGAAACACACAAAAAAACAACAATGAATACAATTTCACATTCAGTCTCTATCCACTCCTCCCCGTTCTCTCTCTCTCTCTCTCTCTCTCTCTCTCTCTCTCTCTCTCTCTCTCTCTCTCTCTCTCTCTCTCTCTCTCTCTCTCTCTCTCTCTCTCTCTAGCCCATGGTGAAGCAATCTCCTTGGGGGGGCAGTCACCAGGGGAGTGGTTGGAGCTCTGGTGGTATGTCCTGGGGTCGGGACCACCGTCGTGGTGGAGGCATGGGCATCCCGGGCTCTGTCAGCCAGGTCTCCCCCATGAAAAAAACCTTCTCCAGTAACGTCATCGCACCGCCCAAGTTCCCCCGTTCCGCTGGCCCCATGGGCCCCAAGGCCTGGATTGATGAGAACATGTTCCGAACAGACAGTAACAGTAACATGCTTATGCCTCTCCAGGTACGTGCTTTGACTGTGGTGTATGTGTTTTTCTCAGTAAGCATACACTGAGTGCTGCTTTAAAGCTACAAAACATTAGGAACACCTGCTCTTTCCATGACATAGACTGACCAGGTGAATCCAGGTGAAAGCTATGATCCCTTATTGATGTCACCTGTTAAATCCATTTCAATCAGTGTAGATGAAGGGGATGGGACAGGTTAAATAAAGATTTTTAAGCCTTGAAACAATTGAGACATGGATTGTGTATGTGTGCCATTCAGAGGGTGAATGGGCAAGACAAAATATTTAAGTGCCTTTGAACGGGGTATGGTAGTAGGTGCCAGGCACACCGGTTTGAGTATGTCAAGAACTGCAACGCTGCTGGGTTTTTCACGCTCAACAGTTTCCCGTGTGTATCAAAAACGGTCCACCACCCAAAGGACATCCAGCCAACTTGACACAACTGTGGGAAGCATTGGAGTCAACATGGGCCAGCATCCCTGTGGAACGCTTTCAACACCTTGTAGAGTCCATGTCCTGATGAATTGAGGCTGTTCTGAAGGTTAAAGGGGGTGCAACTCAAAATTAGGAAGGTGTTCCTAATGTGTTGTACACTCAGCGTAAATATACAGGGGTCTGTGTGTGTGTGTGTGTGTGTGTCTGTGTACTGTATACTGGTGGGTGTAGTGCAAAAGCGTTTTAATGCAGTGAGTGAAATAGGGCCGGACTCATAGGATTACGGAATTATTTCTTGAATTAGATATTGAAGCCAGAGAGTGAGTGAGAGAGAGTGGCCGATCAAAGGTAGAGAGAGAGAGAGAGAGAGAGAGAGAGAGAGAGAGAGAGAGAGAGAGAGAGAGAGAGAGAGCAGGGATGACAGGAGAACAGTTTAAATGATGGGAATGGGACAGTTTAATATTCACAGCCCTGTTTTCAAAGTACAGAGTGTTTCAGAGTGTAGGATTGTGGGAAAGAAGGAGCAGGAAGGCGACAAACATCAAACGCAGAGAGCCAGACAGAGAAAGCAAAGCAGGAGGCAGAGGGGAAGACAGAGAGTCGGGAGGGAGCAGAGGGGGGAGAGAGGAAGGGGGAAAGGGCTCTTTAGAAAACACACAGCTGAGAATCAATGTCACTCCCAGATGACGAGCAGAATTACCATTTCAATCAGACGGGAGCGGTGTTATTTATTTCTGCCATAGTGGGAGGTGTCAGGGAGTAGGGCTGCTTTAAAGCTACTTTAACACCACGTTTAGCAGGTTTCACCTGAGTCTATTTCAAGATGGGAGTTGTTATAGCTCTATGTACACATGCTTCAAGACCCATAACTGATGTCATCTAATTATGCACAGCACAGTTCTGACCTTTTAAGGACAATGGGGGAAACTGGAGGCAGAAGGCTTTTACAAAGAATCTTTGGGTGGGCCACTGTCACCATTATGTATTTTCCCAGGTGGAGACCGGAAAAACACGCTAGTTATTCCCCTGATGTATTTTTAAAAGTAATCCCCTCATCACTTTCTCCCCTCTGTCATGGCTCTGCTCTTCCTCTTCCAGGAAGCAGGCGAGGCTCCATGAATTGTTCATTTCCATAAACAGTGTCCGACTAGCAATTCCTCGGATTCCATACACGTCTCCTCTCTTTTCCTTCCTTCCTCTGTGTTATGTTTGGATAGGGCTTTTGCATTTATGCTTCATCATGATGTGAACGTCATTGACAGAGATATGTAGAAGGAGAGAGAGAGGGGTGGATGCTGGCACTGGGAGAGAAAGAGAGGTGACCTACTGCCTATTCCATGGAGTGGACATTCCTACACGCTTCGATCATTCCATAATAATGCCTTTAGAAATCCTTCATAAGATATGTCATACCATATAAAGGATGTTGTAATACACAGACCTGTACTACATTCTTATTCGGTGACAGTGTGGCAACACTCCTTTAGTTGCTACAGTTGCTACAGCATCACATAAACTAGAACGTCCACCCGATGACAGGCTATAGGATCTTTAACAGCCATGTTGTTTTTTCCTCTATGTAAAGCCCAGCTATAAACAGGCCTGGAGGAAACCTGGCTGGGCTGCCTGTAATAATCTGGCATTATCCAACCAGTGGCCTTTACTCTCTGCCCTTCCTCTGACTGTCAGGGGCCCTGACTGATGCCTCAGAGTCAGGCAGTAAACGTTAGCCTAACATTAGGCTACAAATCACACACAGATTGACCACTGGACCACTTTTAGATGAGTGTTTTTATCCTGTGTGTGGAGAAGTAGTGTGCGGAGTACTGTTGAGTGGTGGTCTGTGATGAACATACGTCTAGCATCTCATGTTGGGCACGTCGAAAATGTTTTTATTGTCTAATTAGATAAGAGAGTAAATATTAAGTTGTGAGAGGTGCTGATATGACCTTTTACTATCTCTCCTCATGTTCTCAGCCGGGAGATGGTACAGATCTGTATAAACCATTTTCTAAGTCTTTCTTCCATAGGCTCTGCCATCTGTGGTATGTTATAAAGGTTGAGTGGCCTCTGGTTTAGATCTACTGTACAGGGGTCTGTCTTATTGCCCCTCTGATGAGTTCATAATAACCTCCATCCCATCCCAGCAAGCACTCTGGTTAAATGCCATTCCTGGATTTGGTTTCCGCTCTCTCTCTCTCTCTCTCTGTCTGTCTCTCTGACGTGCTCCAGAGTTCCTGGTGAATCAATCATTGGGTCCATTCTGCTCACAAGCATACCTTAGTACCCCTGAAGTGAATAAATACAGATGCGTTTTTTTATCCATGTATGTGCTGTTCACACGCAGAATATTAAGCCACACCCACAGGCTTACCCATGCCTACAGTATGTACCAGACCTCTTCAGTGTTCCAGTTGTTGTATGTGAGTGTTTCAGTTTGACAGTTTTTTTTCTCAGTTGTTTAAGCCTTCATATCTCTGTCCTTCCCTCTCTCCCTCTCTCCCTCTCTCCCCTCAGGATCGATCTAGAATGTACGACAGTCTAAACATGCACTCACTGGAAAGCTCTCTGATTGACATCATGCGGGCGGAGCAGGATCCAATGAAGGGTGAGACACTACTTACTTACTCCCTCCCACTGTCTTTAATTCTCATACGTACTGTACTTACTCACTGTATAATGGGGAAGGGCATTGTGATTGTGGAGAATGGTGATTAGGTGGAATGCATTTGAGGCGCAGCATACTCTTTCCCAAGGAACTGTCAGGCTTCCTGCTCCCTCCTCGAGGTATGTTGTTTTCCCCAGAGCGAGCAGCTTATGTTCTCCCTGGTAAGAGTGAGTATTACTGCCACCACCGGCTGTGCCTTTAAATGAACTTACAGCCCTGATCCTGCTGCTACTGCTACTGCTTAACCTGGGGCACACTGACAGACAGGAGTCAGGCAGCCTGGCAGCACTCTCTGTCCTGATAGGATAGGGTAGGACACTCCTCACAGGGACAAGGAGTAGGGTGACAGGGCTGGCCCAGGAGTAGAGTGACAGGGCTGGCCCAGGAGTAGAGTGACAGGGCTGGCCCAGGAGTAGAGTGACAGGGCTGGCCCAGGAGTAGAGTGACAGGGCTGGCCCAGGAGTAGAGTGACAGGGCTGGCCCAGGAGTAGAGTGACAGGGCTGGCCCAGGAGTAGAGTGACAAGGCTGGCCCAGGAGTAGAGTGACAGGGCTGGCCCAGGAGTAGAGTGACAGGGCTGGCTCAAGAGTGGAGTGACAGGGCTGGCCCAGGTGCTGGATCTTGAGAAGAGACTCCATCCAGGTACACTGCAGTCAGTGTACAATGACTCCTAGCTAGCTACACACATGGTTATGCCTACTGGCTTCAACATACTCCCCCAAACCACAGACTGGAGGCTCCTACGCCTATTTGGCAGAGACTGAGAGACAATTTTAAATTTACAGTACACAGCACAATCCCTTACATTGAATTTGGCACAGTATACTACCCTTGAAAGACTATTATTATTGTTCATTATTTACTAGTCTAAATAGCAATGTCATTCTCACAGCCAGTGTCCTGTACTCCACCTGTCCAGGACTCTGAGTTGAATTTCTTGTTTAGCCTGCAGGATCAGATAGAGCAGACATTTTAGTCATTTAGCAGACAGTCTTATCCAGAGCGACTTACAGGAGCAATTAGTGTTAAGTGCCGTGCTCAAGGGGACATCGGCAGACTTTTCACCTAGTCTGCTCAGGGATTCAAACCAGCAACCTTCTGGTTACTGACCCATCGCTCTGCCGACATAGGCCAGTATTCAGAGCACAGAGAACCAGAGGGAAACAGACTAAATTTAGACATGATCACACATTCACACACTGCATGTGACAGCCAGAGGAGTGCGGAGAGGAGGGTGGAGGGGACGGTAGGAGAGGGTGGTCTTTGCCATTTATAGCCCTGACTGCTAGGCACAGGGCTAAGCTAACAGAGCAGAAGCAGAAGGCAAGCACAAACCTAACAGGGCTTTAGAAATGAGCTTAGCTAATTGGGCATGGGAGATTTACATGCTAACAGGGCAGTGGGAAAGGGTTGCTTCTTTTTCAACTGGAGATCAGATCATTTGCCAGCATCCATTCTTTCTCTGTTCACACGTCTGCAATTCTTCCCATTAAATAACAGACATTTGCTTCTGGTACTTCATTAGGGTTAACCCAAATCGATTCAGGGTTTTACTTTGTGATAAAACATTTAGATAACCAGGAAGTTGGCGATGTCTGCGTAACAGCAAGTGATTCAGGTTTCGCATAAAGGCTCCCTCATTGCATTCTAGGTAACATTCTCTGTAGCTAAACATGCTAAGCAAGTTCTATATATATATATATATATTTTCCAGCTCAAGCTGTCTCCATGGATAAACAGGGTATTGTTCTGTGTTCTGTTTCGGACACTACTGCTCAGTAGGCTATAGCCATGTGACAAGGGTGCCGCTGCTCCATATACATGGCCGTGCCGTGATGGCCTCACCCTGGCCTCACCATCTGCTGAGAGTCTCATCCCTGTGTGTATGTGTGTGTGTGTGTGTGTGTGTGTCTCTCTCTCTAATGTCAGGCCGTGTGGGATGCCCTCACCCCGGAGCCGACGGCCTGCTCATGCTCAATGGTAATTATCTCTTCTGGCCAACGCCAGCTTGTGTCTCTTTTAGAAATGTCTCGGTGTAAATGTTTCCATATCATGATTATCACATTAGGGATGCTAAACCAGGCTAGTTCGAGAAGCAGCCTAGACAGAATGTGTAGGATGGACATTTCTGTCACTTTTCTGAACTTCATTTGTGTTGGGATATACCCTTCTCTATAGTGGACCGTGCTGGATTGCTTTGTTTAATGAGTAGTGTTGGTTCTCCTATGATGTGCTGTGTGTGTGTCAGTTAGACTGACAGTAGACTGTAGTAACAGTGTAGTAAACATGTCTCCTGTTATATATGTATATAGAATCTATAGGACAAACTCAGCCATCATGTCAACTCTAAAGACTTCATGAGGGATATGCATTGTTGTTGTAATCCTACTGGGGCTTAAGATAATGAAGTACTGTATGTCCAAGAGGAATGTTGAATAGTGTGCTTCACATGATGAAGTGAAATGCCTATTTGTCTAAGTCACATGACCAGCAGCAGGCGAGCCGTATGTAGGCTAGGTCACATGACTAGAGGCCTAGTGTTGTTTCCATTAGGTTAGCGTGGTTTACAATATAGACTACAGTCCTGCTTGAAACAAAGCTGCTATGTTTCCATCCAATTTGCGACAGGTTTTCATGCGAATATTATCAAATCTGCCCAAAAAATACCCACCAGAGGTGTGTTTCCATCAGACTGACTTTGTTGCGGATAAAATGATTTAAGATTTTGCGTTTAAGATTTCATGTATCCAATATAAGAACATGTCTGTGTTTCTATTGCATTCTCCACAAATTTGCCCAATCTTGTTTTATGCACATTCTGCTCTCAGAGAACAGTTCGCTTTGAAATTGCAGTAAAAGTGCAGTAACTGCAGTCGACTGTGGTATTTTGGACGGAGTAATTGTAAAAAAACAGTGTTATTTTGGACTCAGTATTTGCTGCAGTTATACTGCGCTCTGACTGCAATATTTTTTCGTGAGGGCTGGACAGGTTAGGTTATATGATAAGATGGATAAGAGCAAGATCATTTGTATTTGTTAATTGGCAGCTTAGCACTGATCATCATGCCAATGGCAGGCAAATGAAGACCCTCAATGTTTATTGGAAAGGAGCATCAAGCTCATCGCCGTGCACTTTCACCACCCTGTAGCCTGAACTGTGCATGCATTTCCAAGTTGCAGTGGGAGGACCACCAGCACAGCAACGCTTGACAGCAAATGTACCTCCACATGCTAGTTATTCTATCTACAATTGCGCAAGTAATCATTTCCACCACAATTTGTTGCATAATACATTTTTAACGACACAAAAAGATCCCACTAAAACGAACACTTCCTGTTTCCATTACACTTTTTTTATACGCCACTTTTTTTATACGCCATGACTTTACTCACATAAAAACTGTGGAGGGAAACGTAATGACAAGCTTGTGACCATAATAAGCTTTTATGACACTCCAAACATGCAGTCAGATGAGGAGGAGATGAAAGGGGGTAGGGGTAAATAGGGGTACTAGGTAACACAGGGCCATAGTTTGATTGCTCTGTAGTGTCAGTAGTACCAGCCAGGTCTGTGGGTGCTTTACTTTGCGAGGGATGTCTGCAAGGCATAAAACCACTCTTTGCTTTGTTTACATACAGCAAGGAGCTATGGGAGACGTCGAGGTAAAGCCGCCTTCATGTGACGTGCAGTCTGTGTTATGGCATGTGTGTTGCGTGTACGTACACTACACAGCATGGTTTAACGCTACTGAACTTCAGCTACCAAAACAGTGTCTGGATACAAACAATTCAGTGTTTCTAGTGTCAGCATGACTCATCACCAACCGCAAAAGGCTCAGTTCAGTCAAAGTTATATTTTTTCCTGTGTTTTGTATCATGTTGTAAAATAGCTGATGATACTAGCACTGTAAAAGTGTGTATTCTTTTATCAGTGTTATTTCCTGATAGTTACTGGTTGAAACTACAATCCACAAAGGACCTTCTAATCAGCGTGTTTGCATGGGCGGGAATTTCTGCTTGCCTGGTGACATCACCAGGCGGTAAATTGGTTAATAGACCAATAACAAAGTTCCAAACCTCTCTGCCAATAACAGCTAGTTTTAAGTTTTCCCTCCCCACTCAGACCACTCCCAGACAGTCCTAGCAAAATTCTTCCTTGAAGAATAGTTTGTGTATATATTTGTATAATGTATAATGTATATATTTTTCCATTTTAATGGAGAACTATTACAGTGAGGTACTTAATTGTTACCCAGAAATTATTTGATATTGATACAAAATGACTGCATTGGGCCTTTAACTGATGTGGGAGACCAAAATAATCATTTAGTATGAATAATACGTGGTATCCCAAGCACTTGCTTCTTGTACCAGCATTTGCTTTTTGGTTTTGATTGTACTATGTTACAGGTCACTGTGCTGCACAATATGTGTTTACATCCAGACATAGCACATTGCTATAGGTTTCAGACTCAGTAAACCATAGGTTTTCGTCAGTCCATTACTCTAACCACTGCTACTGCTTTGCCCCATGGTAAGCTTGTATCCACAGCTTTCTTACCAGACCTCTAGCCTGTCCTCTCTGTCTGCTGTCTGTCAGTCAGTCACAGAGCTCCGGCTGGAGTATTCATGGTTGCGTGTCTTGGTCTTACAGCACATCTATACTAGATTGCACATCATCCTCTTTCACTTTATGTTTATACTTTATATTGTAGCTACAAAGCACAAAGCCTGATGACAGTTAACAGCCATGGCACACGTTGTTATAGACCCTGTGCATTTATCATGTGATTCATTATAAAACGAGAAGTATATCAGAGCAGGCTGGTGGGAGGAGCTATAGGAGGAAGGGCTCATTGTAATGGCTGGAATGGAATTAATGGAACAGTCAAAATGTGGTTTCCATAGGTTTGATGTGTTTGATACTTTTACATTTATTCAATTTCAGCCATTAAAATTAGCCTGTCCTCCTATAGCTCTTCCCACCAGCCTCCTCTGATATATATAACATTAAGCCGTTGGGCTCCATGAGTGTTCAATCTAGTAACTGTCAGTGGGTGTTATAACAGAGATAGGACAGAACCATTGGTTGCTTCCGTTGTTGACAAACCCACAAATAATGAATATGCACAGCAGAAGTATGGGTGCCTTGTGATGTGACTGTATGTATGTTTGTGTGTATCTATGTGGATGTCATTGTCTATGCGGTCTGACCTCTGACCTCCGCTTCTCCAGGCCGCTCGTCCCTGTTCCCCATTGAAGACAGCCTCCTTGACGACGGGCACGGTAACCAGGGCGTCCCAGGGCTTGACACTAACTGTTACCCCCACCCGAACGGGGAGCGCATTGAGCGTTTCTCCCGCAAAGTGTTTGTGGGCGGCCTTCCCCCTGACATAGATGAAGGTGAGAGGAGGAAGAGCATAACACAATCTTGTTAGTTCAGTGACAGCTTGTCTGTTCCAGTTAATATGGTGGTGTGAACGGTTGATCTTACTCACGTTGGTTCCTACTTCTTTCCCTCTGCTCCCTCTCTCCTCTATCTTCCTCTCGTCAGATGAGATCACCAACAGTTTTCGTCGCTTTGGCCACCTGGTGGTGGACTGGCCACACAAGGCTGAGAGCAAATCCTACTTCCCCCCGAAAGGTAAAGCTCCGCTCAGAATTTCTTTAACTGAAACTGACATAAATGTATGTCATAAAGGTATGTCTTAGCACCGTATGCTGTATATATATGGCCTGTAGCCATCTATGAAGTCCCTGTGACTGCTGGAAGAGAGAGCACAGCTAAGTTAACCCACATTCTCTTTCCCTTATGACTACCTACATAGTCTGTATATACAGTGAGGGAAAAAAGTATTTGATCCCCAGTTGGTGCGATTATTCGCAAATGGAAGAAACACAAAAGAACTGTCAATCTCCCTCGGCCTGGGGCTCCATGCAAGATCTCACCTCGTGGAGTTGCAATGATCATGAGAACGGTGAGGAATCAGCCCAGAACTACACGGGAGGATCTTGTCAATGATCTCAAGGCAGCTGGGACCATAGTCACCAAGAAAACAATTGGTAACACACTACGCCGTGAAGGACTGAAATCCTGCAGCGCCCGCAAGGTCCCCCTGCTCAAGAAAGCACATATACATGCTCGTCTGAAGTTTGCCAATGAACATCTGAATGATTCAAAGGACAACTGGGTGAAAGTGTTGTGGTCAGATGAGACCAAAATGGAGCTCTTGGGCATCCACTCAACTCGCCGTGTTTGGAGGAGGAGGAATGCTGCCTATGACCCCAAGAACACCATCCCCACCGTCAAACATGGAGGTGGAAACATTATGCTTTGGGGGTGTTTGTCTGCTAAGGGGACAGGACAACTTCACCGCATCAAAGGGACGATGGACGGGGCCATGTACCGTCAAATCTTGGGTGAGAACCTCCTTCCCTCAGCCAGGGCATTGCAAATGGGTCGTGGATGGGTATTCCAGCATGACAATGACCCAAAACACACAGCCAAGGCAACAAAGGAGTGGCTCAAGAAGAAGCACATTAAGGTCCTGGAGTGGCCTAGCCAGTCTCCAGACCTTAATCCCATAGAAAATCTGTGGAGGGTGCTGAAGGTTTGAGTTGCCAAACGTCAGCCTCGAAACCTTAATGACTTGGAGAAGATCTGCAAAGAGGAGTGGGACAAAATCCCTCCTGAGATGTGTGCAAACCTGGTGGCCAACTACAA
This sequence comes from Brachymystax lenok tsinlingensis, assembly GCA_030435695.1. Lineage (NCBI taxonomy): Eukaryota > Metazoa > Chordata > Actinopteri > Salmoniformes > Salmonidae > Brachymystax > Brachymystax lenok. Next base: position 27,309,183 of record CM059791.1, read on the forward strand.
GAAACGTCTGACCTCTGTGATTGCCAACAAGGGTTTTGCCACCAAGTACTAAGTCATGTTTTGCAGAGGGGTCAAATACTTATTTCCCTCATTAAAATGAAAATGTTTTTCTGGATTTTTTTTTTTCTGTTTTTTTTTGTTGTTATTCTGTCTCTCACTGTTCAAATAAACCTACCATTAAAATTATAGACTGATCATTTCTTTGTCAGTGGGCAAACGTACAAAATCAGCAGGGGATCAAATACTTTTTTCCCTCACTGTATACTACTTGGTCAAATGGGAATAATTAAGTGTATTTGTAGCAGTATTTCTTCCCACTATTGGATATGCTTTCCAGGTGCTATCCCCTGAGAGTGTGGTGTGTGTGTTGCCTAGGTTACGCCTTCCTGCTGTTCCAGGAGGAGAGCTCAGTGCAGGCTCTGATCGAGGCCTGCATGGAGGAGGACGGCAAGCTCTACCTCTGTGTCTCCAGCCCCACCATCAAAGACAAGCCTGTGAGTCCAACACAAACCCAGCTCTCTGTAGGGCCATTGCCATCAGAAAGGACATCTGTGAGACTAGCAACACCTACACTGTGTAATTCTATCTGGCGATGATTAAATGTATGGGATATGTGTGTATGGGTGTGTGTCTCTAGGTCCAGATTCGTCCATGGAACCTGAGTGACAGTGACTTTGTGATGGACGGCTCTCAGGCTCTGGATCCTCGAAAGACCATCTTCGTAGGAGGCGTTCCCCGCCCTCTCAGAGCAGGTAAACACACACACACAATCTCCCTCTATCACAGAGCTCTCCAACGCTCCTGTAGTTTTTCACTCCAACCCCAGTCTAACCTGGTTCAGTTTATCAACCAGCTAATTATTAGAATAAGGTGTGCTAGATTAGGGTTGGAGTGAAAACCTACAGGACAGTAGCTCTCCAAGTAGAGGGTTGGGCAGCTCTGCTCTAGCAGATCTACTCAGTATGTAATTGGATCGGTATGTTCCTGTTGGTGATGGTAAATAGATAAACAGATGTTGTGTTTGAAGTAATATGGACCGTCTGAAAGATGGCAATGTTTCCCCCCGTGTAATCACATCTTGTATAATTCATCTGACAACCCCCTCCTCCACTCTTTCTCTCTTGCCCCTCCCCCATCTCACCTACTCATGTGTCACCTCCCCATCTCCTCCCCCTATTCTCTCTCATTTCTTCTGTTCTGTCTCTTTCTCTCATCTCTCTCCAGTGGAGTTGGCCATGATTATGGACCGTCTCTATGGGGGGGTCTGCTACGCTGGCATCGACACCGATCCAGAGCTCAAGTACCCCAAAGGAGCGGGGGCGCGTGGCCTTCTCCAATCAGCAGAGTTACATCGCTGCTATCAGCGCCAGATTCGTCCAGCTGCAACATGGAGACATTGACAAGCGGGTATAGCCCTCTTCCCTTTCTCCCTCTTTTCCTCCCTCTTTCCCTGCCATCCTTCCCTCCCTCCCACCTACTGCTCCCTCTCATTAACCACACAATCCTGTCGGAGATATTCTCCTCATCATTTTCTAAGGATGAAGAGAGAGAGAGAGAGAGAGAGTAAGAGAGGGAGCGTGTGAGAGGATCAGTCCTCCTGAGGATTTGTGGTTCAAAGGAAAAGAGAGTGTGTGAGTTTCCTCAGCATCACACGCAGATAGATAGACAGTGGTTGCTACGGAGAGGAGAACGCTTGTTAGTGCTGATTGAATTAGTTCTATTTCTCAGCGCTGACTCTTTAATTCTCACAGAGCCTCAAACCCTGTCCTTGTTTGTATAGTAGCATGTTCATCTCTCACTATGTATACCAGCATTTTACCTGTGCTTTCTCAGTGTATTTACATGCTGTGTGCTACATGTATTTACATCCATACCTATTATTTTATAGGTATATTATTTTCATATTCAACGGGCAGAGCAAAAACTTAATTTAGGCCTACTGGTCAAAATTAATTAAGGTTAGTTTTAGGAACAAAGGTCGGGTTTAGGTTAAGTTTAGGTTGTTTCGCTGAGGTTAAGGTCAGGGTTATGGAAAGGTCAAAAGTTGGGTTAGCATAACGCCGTCCGTCGCCATACTGTAGATTTTCTGCCGGTCAAATATACACTTATCCTATTGGCTTTCTCAGTATACACTGAGCTTGCTCCATGACATAGACTGACCAGGTGAATCCAGGTGAAAGCTATGACCTCACCTCTTCAATCAGTGTAGACAGGTTAAAGAAGGATTTTTCAGCCTTGAGACAATTGAGACATGGACTGTGTGTGTGTGCCATTCAGAGGGTGAATGGGCAAGACAAAAGATTTAAGTGCATTTGAACAGGGTATGGATGGTGCTAGGTGCCAGGCGCACCGGATTGAGTTTGTCAAGAACTGCAACCCTGCTGGGTTTTCACGCTCAACAGTTTCCCGTGTGTATCAAGAATGATCCACCACCCAAAGGACATCCAGCCAACTTGACACAACTGTGGGAAGCATTGGAGTCAACATGGGCCAGCATCCCTGTGGAACGCTTTCGACACCTTGTAGAATCCAAGCCCCGACGAATCAAGGCTGTTCAGAATGCAAAAGGGGGTGCAACTCAATATTAGGAAGGTGTTCCTAATGTTTTGTACACTCAGTGTATGTATCTGTGCTGTGTCTGAGTATTCCACTTCTCATCCCCTCCATGCCTCTGTACCCCTGTACCCTTGTACCCCTGTACCCCTGCAGGTGGAGGTGAAGCCCTATGTTCTGGATGACCAGCTGTGTGATGAGTGCCAGGGGGCGCGTTGTGGGGGGAAGTTTGCCCCTTTTTTCTGCGCCAACGTGACCTGCCTGCAGTACTACTGTGAGTTCTGCTGGGCTAACATCCACTCCCGCGCCGGCCGAGAGTTCCACAAGCCACTGGTCAAAGAGGGAGCTGACCGCCCAAGGCAGATTCACTTCCGCTGGAACTGAAGAGAAACGCGATCACATGTCACCATGGAGACATGGTCAGAAGCAACAGACAAGGATGAGAGACATCGCCAGGCAGGAAAAAGTGTCATCACTCTGCTTCTTACCGTAAGCTATCAGTATAGAGTACATAACAGTATACAATATATCTATCTTTTGTAGCAGCCAAACATCACAAGCCTCAGTTTTTCACCAAAACCCCCCCTTCACATCTCAGGCTCTGACAATTTTTTTGTGGTACCTTCGTGTTTTTTAAGAGGATATTTAAAAAGAGATTGATTTTTTGTAGTTTTTCAAATTATTTTTATATGTGAGATTTAACGTAGATATGAGAATGTCTTTGCATGGGGGCAGCCTGTCTGTCTGTTTGTCTGTTTGTCTGCTGCTAGCCACCCCCTAGTGGGTGTAGCGTGCCCTTGTTTCTGGGAAAACCTTGATTCTATCATCTGGACGCCTGCCCCAGGTCATTTACCAAAGGTAGCAAAATGATAAGAAGCATAAAAGGGATCCACTTCTGCCACAAAACAAACTTTAATTGTTCATTGTTGCTATATTCTCTTTTTCCTTATTGGGGAAGAGGTACAAAAATGATAGGGTTATTTTTGCTCTCATTTTGACCTGAAGAAATATAACTATAAATATGCACCTGGTTTGTAATAACTCTATTTAACATTTTTAATCACAAGCTATATTAGAGGCTTTGCTGCTATACATAATATATGAATAGATGTATAGGTGTTATATATTAACAGCATCTGTAAACCGTGATCTTGAAAATGAAATGCAGTCTGCACTCAAACACTCCATTGCCATGGAAGAATAGAATGTGAAAATTAAAATGCATGTTTGTACATGCAGGATAGACTTAACCAACACATGAAGGATAGACTTAACCAGCACATGAAGGATAGACTTAACCAGCACATGAAAGATAGACTTAACCAGCACATGCAGGATAGACTTAACCAACACATGCAGGATAGACTTAACCAACACATGCAGGATAGACTTAACCAACACATGAAGGATAGACTTAACCAACACATGAAAGATAGACTTAACCAGCACATGCAGGATAGACTTAACCAACACATGCAGGATAGACTTAACCAGCACATGAAGGATAGACTTAACCAACACATGAAAGATAGACTTAACCAACACATGCAGGATAGACTTAACCAACACATGCAGGATAGACTTAACCAACACATGCAGGATAGACTTAACCAACACATGCAGGATAGACTTAACCAACACATGAAGGATAGACTTAACCAACACATGAAAGATAGACTTAACCAACACATGAAGGATAGACTTAACCAACACATGCAGGATAGACTTAACCAGCACATGTAGGATAGACTTAACCAACACATGCAGGATAGACTTAACCAACACATGAAGGATAGACTTAAGCAACACATGAAAGATAGACTTAACCAGCACAATCAGGATAGACTTAACCAACACATGCAGGATAGACTTAACCAACACATGCAGGATATACTTAACCAGCACATGTAGGATAGACTTAACCAACACATGCAGGATAGACTTAACCAACAGATGAAGGATAGACTTAACCAACACATGCAAGATAGACTTAACCAGCACATGCAGGATAGACTTAACCAACACATGCAGGATAGACTTAACCAACACATGCAGGATAGACTTAACCAACACATGCAGGATAGACTTAACCAACACATGCAGGATAGACTTAACCAACACATGCAGGATAGACTTAACCAACACACGAAAGATAGACTTAACCAACACATGCAGGATAGACTTAACCATCACATGCAGGATAGACTTAATCAACGCATGCAGGATAGACTTAACCAACACATGAAGGAAACTACAGATATCATATAACAGAAACCGCTAAAATCCTACTGTGAGTAGCATGAACAAAAACGATAGAAGCCTAGGTGTAAGAAAAAATAAATACCACGGAGATCAAGAAAAATACATTAAAACGACTTACTTAAAACATCTTGCATACATTGATGTTGATCCGACATACTTATACAAAAAATGCTATATTGGTTCTAGACTAGTGGATGGCACCGTTTTGTGATGTGGTGGTTTGTGAGGAGTGAAGAAGCTGTTGAGAAGCTGAGTGGTGTTTAGTCAGTGGTTAGTGTCGTCTCTGTGCTGTCTGTGTGGGACTTGTTAGTGTGTGGACAGAGGTTTTAGTTTAGTAACAATGTAGATATAGGAGAATGAGAACATCACAATATTTTGCCTTCACCCCTCCTTTCCTCCCCACCTTTTTCTAGTTACTGTGGTTACTCTAATGTAGCATAGCACTTAACAGACCAAAAACACACACCGTAGCCTGGCTGGATCAGCTAACTACAGGCATACGACTGGGAGATGTTTGTGCGGTGTAGTGTGCCATGTGTTACGCTAGTTGGCTAATCCATTCCGCTGTTCAAATGTTGTCATGGAGAAGGATTGTAAGGAAGCATCTGTCCAATATTTGTTCCTGGGTTGTGTTATCAGGCTATGCATTTTGCAGTTGGATAAAACTGTTCTATAAAAAAATCTGTCTCTCATATGTACTGTAATTACTAGTTATGAGAGTCCAGACCTATAGAAAGTGGCCCAGTTTTATGTCCTGCTAATGAAAGATGACAAAGTCACACCCCTTCACTTATAATAATAAAAAATGTTGGTCTGCCGAATATATATTATCTGTGTTCTTTGTTTTTTCTAATTGTGACCCTGTGAGGATATTGCTCTTAAATACTTTTTAGGGACAATCCCTCTCTCTGTGAGCAATGACCTGCTGGTGCATTAGCATATCAGCTGTATGGTACTGTACATGTCTGTATCTCTACAGTGTAATATCCCTGTTATTCCTGTGTCATAGTGTTTCTGTGTTTCATGCCCTGGTGTGGAGTCCTTGGTATCCGTAGGTCAGGTGTCAAGTGTTGCTGTTACTACTCTATGGGGATACAATTTTATGTTCATTTATTCACATATACGTCTTGAACTTGTGACCCCCTCCCTGTCCCAAGCATCTCTAATCACTTTTGATAATATATTATGCACTTCCCTTTCTATATTTCCTTCTCTTTTCCCTTGGATGATTTGAATGCGGACGTGGTTTGGGTAACAACCTATTTTGCTCCATTTCGTTACTCATGAAAAATTCTGTTCTAACGAACTTATACCTATTTATAATTCTACCAGATGATTTATTGAATAACATTTTTTCATAATGATTTCTTTAAGAAATTGTGTGAGGAGGGGGTGGTCTTAGGTTTTTCTATGTGAAGGAAGCAGTTATCTAATATGTTCTAATATATTTAAATGGAGTCCCGTTGTTACAGGGAATGTGTTTCTGCCCGTCTCTCTGTAAACTAACAGGGTGCTGAGGTATGATGACTGGCTCTACAAAATGGTGGCCAAAAAATGATAAGCAACAGTTTCATAGCAAATGAAGAGTCCTTTAGCCACCAGCCACCCTACTTGTACTCGAGAGTTCTTGTATGGCGTTCGTGGTGTGGTTGGTGTTGTGCTCAGAACAGAACAGAGCTCGCTTTTACATTGTCACCATTGTCCTGTAACACTTGACTCCTTGTGCTGTTTGTTGAGTAATATGTTGAACACTGTTACTTTGTACAGTGCCTTCGGAAAGTATTCAGACCCCTTGACTTTTATCACGTTTTGTTATGTTACAGCATTATTCTAAAACGGATTAAATTAATAAAAATCCTCAGCAATCTACAAACAATACCCCATAATGACAAAGCGAAAACAGGTTTTTAGACATTTTATTTACATAAGTATTCAGACCCTTTGCTATGAGATTCGAAATTGAGCTCAGGTGCATCCTGTTTCCATTGATCATCCTTGAGATGTTTCTACAACATGATTGGAGTCCACCTGTGGTAAATTAAATTGATTGTACATGATTTGGAAAGGCACGCACAGTGCATGTCAGAGCAAAAACCAAGCCATGAGGTCAAAGGAATTGTCCGTAGAGCTACGAGACAGGATTGTGTCGAGGCACAGATCTGGGGAAGGGTACCAAAACATTTCTGCAGCATTGAAGGTCCCCAATAACACAGTTTGGAACCACTAAGACTCTTCCTAGAGCTGGCCGCCCGGCAAGACGGAGCAATCGGGGGAGGGAGGTGACCAAGAATCCGATGGTCACTCTGACAGAGCTCTAGAGTTCCTCTGTGAAGATGGGAGAACCTTCCAGAAGGACAACCATCATGCAGCACTCCACCAATCAGGCCTTTATGGTAGAGTGGCCAGACGGAAGCCACTCCTCAGTAAAAGGAGTGACAGCGCGCTTGGAGTTTTCCAAAAGGCACCTAAAGGACTCTCAGACCATGAGAAACAAGATTCTCTGGTCTGATGAATCCAAGATTGAACTCTTTTGTGCGAGTTCACGTCTGGAGTAAACCTGGCACCATCCCTATGGTGAAGCATGGTTGTGGCAGCATCATGCTGTGGGGATGTTTTTCAAGAAGCAGGGACTGGGAGACTAGTCAGGATCAAGGCAAAGATGAACAGAGCAGAGTTCAGAGAGATCCTTGATGAAAACCTGCTTCAGCGTGCTCAGGACCTCAGACTGGGGCGAAGGTTCACCTTCCAACAGGACAACGACCCTAAGCACACAGCCAAGACAACGTAGGAGTGGCTTTGGGACAAGTCTCTGAATGTCCTTGAGTGGCCCAGCCAGAGCCCGGACTTGAACCCGACTGAACGTCTCTGTAAATAGCTGTGCAGCAATGCTCCTTGTCCAACCTGACAGAGCTTGAGAAGATCTGCAGAGAAGAATGGGAGAAACTCCCCAAATACAGGTTTGCCAAGCTTGTAGTGTCATACCCAAGAAGATCAGATGCTGTAATCGCTGCCAAAAGTGCTTTAACAAAGTACTGAGTAAGGTTCTTAATAAATTTGCAAACATTTCTAAAAAACGGTTTTTGCTTTGTCATTATGGGGCATTTTGTGTAGATTGATGAGGGAAAAAAATATTTAATAAATGTTAGAATAAGGTTGTAACGTAACAAAATGTGAAAAAAGTCAAGGGGTCAGAATACTTTCCGAAGGCACTGAATGTGTGTCTTTGTTTTTTTAAGAATCATATTTATTTCACTATTTAGTAGACAAATAACTATTTGATTTTGATTGTATTTTTTGTTTCAATAGGTTTGTTATTATTATTATTATTATTATTATACATATTTTAGTTCTCCTAATATTCTAATTCTGTTCTTAAGCCGGGCTCTGTTGAAAGACAAAAAGAAACAAACTATTTCAAAATGTCATTATGTATATATTGATGTATTACTATATAACTGTTTTAATATGTCTAAATGGTTAATATATAAGTTCAGCTTTACAACTTTTAATTGAAGGAAAGAAACATTGAGGGTTCTATTATATTCATGGAAGACACTTGAGATTCTCTCCCTGTTGCATCGAGGCCCTTGGTGCCTCTCCTCATAGATGCTCTGAAACTTGAATATAACACATTTTGAAAGGCTGACTAACCTCGATTCTGTGTTGTGACGTGCAATACTGTTTCTAATGTTTGTATAAAAAGTAACAATTACAGTGTAAACCTTTTTAATGCAGATTTATTTTTTTCATTGCATATTTTGCATATTTCTGATCCACAGTGTCATTTTTTACTGTCAAAAAAGAAACCCCTTTTCATTGCAACTATTTTTAAATCCAGATATCTTTGTACTGATGTAAATGATTGTAATTATTTTGGATAGTGTTTTGCTAACAAAAAGAGATACTTTTTCATGCATATTTCTATTTCATTTCATTTTCATTTTTTAAATTTCATTTAATAGTAGAATACTTTGAATAATTTTTCATATTGTATGTCATTGATATTATTTTGTATTTTTATGTGGCAATATATACAATTTTAAGAGGCTAATTGCATAGATATTATTTTAATTTGAATAATTTTTTAAGCTAAATCTTTGTAATATTGTTAAAGTAACTAATTTCTAAATTTGAGTTTGTGTATGGATTCACAAAAGTGGTTTGAGGTGTACCGATTGTAATTATTACTCAATGGTTCTTTGATATGCAAAATAGATATAATGTTGATTAAAATGTTTGTTTGTTTTGTATTTAAATGGTGTGTTGATTACAATCTGTTTTCTTTAATTTCCTGAATAAATAAAGACCCATTCTGTTCGGAAACGACATGCTTGCCATTTTTCTCTGTGTTTTTTTCTATGGCTCTGCCTAATGTTTAGGACAGTTGTTCACAACCTTTTTTGCTTACTGTACCACCAACTGAATTTTGCTTTGCCCGGAGTACCCCTGATGTACCCCCTCATGTGCATTTTACCAGTAAGCCTATGGTCTCATGAGTCTTCTCAAGTACCCCCTGTGGATAGTCCAAGTACCCCCATGGGTCCTTGTACCCCTGGTTGGGAACCACTGGTTTAGGATGCCGTCGCTATTGCTTAGCTATTCTTTGACTAAGCTACAGTACATAGGGAGAAATAACCCTCTGCTTACTAGCCTAACTGTATAAGGAGTCCTTTAGTTGTATGTCTGAATAGGAGTGTAGTGAGTGATAAGACACATACAGGTAACTGTCAAAATAAGTTAACACAAAGTACATTGAAAGCAGGTGGTTCCTGAGTTAATTATGCAATTAACACCCCATCATTAACACCCTGTTCAATATACCTTATCCAACCCTTCAGTTCCACCACCCACACATACGATGACATCACCTGGTTTGAATGTTTCTAGAGACAATATCTCTTTCATCACCACTCAATGCCTAGGTTTACCTCCACTGTATTTACGTCCTACCATACCTTTGTCTGTACATTATGCCTTTAATCTATTTCATCGCCCCCTGAAACCTGTTCTTTTTACTCTCTGTTCAGGATGTCCTAGACGACCAGTCATTATAGCCTTTAGCCGTACCCTTATCCTACTCCTCCTCTTTTCCTCTGGTGATATAGAGGTTAATCCAGGCCCTGCAGTGCCTAGCTCCAATCCTATTCCTTTAACACACTCTGCCAACCCGGATGTCCTAGCCGTGTCTGAATCCTGGCTTAGGAAGACCACCAAAAACGCTGACATTTCCATCCCTAACTATAACATCTTCAGACAAGATAGAACGGCCAAAGGGGGCGGTGTTGCAATCTACTGCAGAGATAGCCTGCAGAGTTCTGTCTTACTATCCAGGTCTGTACCCAAACAATTTGAACTTTTACCACCTTTCTAGAAACAAGTCTCTCACTGTTGCCGCTTGCTATAGACCACCCTCTGCCCCCAGCTGTGCTCTGGACACCATATGTGAATTGATTGCCCCCCCATCTATCTTCAGAGTTCATGCTGCTAGGTGACCTAAACTGGGACATGCTTAACACCCCGACCATCCTACAATCTAAGCTTGATGCCCTAAACATCACACAAATCATCAATGAACCTACTAGGTACAGCCCCAAAGCCGTAAACACGGGCACCCTCATAGATGTCATCCTAACTAACTTGCCCTCCAAATACACCCCTGCTGTTTTCAACCAAGATCTCAGCGATCACTGCCTCATTGCCTGCATCCGTAATGGGTTTGCGGTCAAACGACCTCCCCTCATTACTGTCAAACATTCCCTAAAACACTTCAGCGAGCAGGCCTTTCTAATCGACCTGGCCCGGGTATCCTGGAAGGATATTGAACTCATCCCGTCAGTAGAGGATGCCTGGTTATTCTTTAAAAGTGCCTTCCTCACCATCTTAAATAAGCAGGCCCCATTCAAGAAATTTGGAACCAGGAACAGATATAGCCCTTGGTTCTCTCCAGACCTGACTGCCCTTGACCAGCAAAAAAACATCCTTTGGCATTCTGCATTAGCATCGAAACTTTTCAGGGAAGTCAGGAACCAATATACACTGGCAGTTAGGAAAGCCAAGGCTAGCTTTTTCAAGCAGAAATTTGCTTCCTGTAACACAGGAAACTGTAAGGTCCATGGCGAATAAGAGCACCTCCTCCCAGCTGCCCACTGCACTAGGAAATGCTGGCACCACCGATAAACCCACAATAATTGAGAACTTCAATAAGCATTTTTCTATGGCTGGCCATGCTTTCCACCTGGCTACCCCTACCCCGGTTAACAGCCCTGCACCCCCCTCAGTAACTCGCCCAAGCCTCCCCCATTTCTCCTTCTCCCAAATCCAGTTAGCTGATGTTCTGAAAGAGCTGCAAAATCTGGACCCCTACAAATCAGTCGGGCTAGACAATCTGGACCCTTTCTTTCTAAAATTATCTGACGAAATTGTTGCAACCCCTATTACTAGCCTGTTCAACCACTCTTTCGTGTCGTCTGAGATTCCCAAAGACTGGAAAGCAGCTGCGGTCATCCCCCTCTTCAAAGGGGGAGACACTCTTGACCCAAACTGCTACAGACCTATATCTATCCTACCCTGCCTTTCTAAGGTCTTTGAAAGCCAAGTTAACAAACATATTACCGACCATTTCGAATCCCACCGTACCTTCTCCGCTATGCAATCTGGTTTCAGAGCTGGTCATGGGTGCACCTCAGCCACGCTCAAGGTCCTAAACGACATCATAACTGCCATCGATAAGAGACATTACTGTGCAGCCGTATTCATTGTTCTGGCCAAGGCCTTCGACTCTGTCAATCACCACATCCTTATCGGCAGACTCGACAGCCTTGGTTTCTCAAATGATTGCCTCGCATTGTTCACCAACTACTTCTCCGATAGAGTTCAGTGTGTCAAATTGGAGGACCTGTTGTCCGGGCCTCTGGCAGTCTCTATGGGGGTGCCACAGGGTTCAATTCTTGGGCCGACTCTCTTACTGTAGACATCAATGATGTCGCTCTTGCTGCTGGTGAGTCTCTGATCCACCTCTACGCAGACGACACCATTCTGTATACTTCTGGCCTTCTTTGGACACTGTGTTAACTACCCTCCAGAAGAGCTTCAATGCCATACAACTCTCCTTCTGTGGCCTCCAACTGCTCTTAAACGCAAATAAAACGAAATGCATGCTCTTCAACCGATCGCTGCCTGCACCTGCCCACGTTCTGTCTTAGATCATGTGGACAACTACAATCATCTAGGTGTCTGGTTAGACTGTAAACTCTTCCAGATTCACATCAAACATCTCCAATTCAAAATGAAATCTAGAATTGGATTCCTATTTCGCAACAAAGCATCCTTCACTCATGCTGCCAAACATACCCTCGTAAAACTGACTATCCTACCGATCCTTGACTTCGGTGATGTCATTTACAAAATAGCCTCCAATACTCTACTCAACAAATTGGATGCAGTCTATCACAGTGCCATCCGTTTTGTCACCAAAGCCCCATATACCACCCACCACTGTGACCTGTACTTTCTCGTTGGCTGGCCCTCGCTTTACACTCGTCGCCATACCCACTGGCTCCAGGTCATCTACAAGTCCCTGCTAGGTAAAGCCCAGCCTTATCTCAGATCGCTGGTCACCATAGCAGCACCAACCCGTAGCACACGCTCCAGCAGGTATATCTCACTGGTCACCCCCCAAAGCCAATTCCTACTTTGGCCGACTTTCCTTCCAGTTCTCTGCTGCCAATGACTGGAACGAACTACAAAAATCTCTGAAACTGGAGACACTTATCTCCCTCACCAGCTTTAAGCACCAGCTGTCAGAGCAGCTCACAGACCCCTGTACCTGTATATAGCCCATCTGTAAATAGCCCAACCAACTACCTCATCCCCTACCATATTTATTTATTTATGTTGTTTCTTTGCAACCCAGTTTTTCTACATTGCACATTCATCTACTGCACATCTACCATTCCAGTGTTTAAATGCTATATTGTAATTACTTTGCCATCATGGCCTATTTATTGCCTTACCTTCCTTATCTTACCTCATTTTCACTCTTTGTATATAGATTTGTTTTTTTCTACTGTATTATTGACTGTATGTTTGTTTTACTCCATGTGTAACTCTGTGTATGTGTATGTATGTGTCGAACTGCTTTGCTTTATCTTGGCCAGGTCGCAGTTCTCAACTTGCCTACCTGGTTAAATAAAGGTGAAATAAAAACAAATTCTTAGGGTCATATATAAAAATGCCCAGTTGCCGGTTGTTTTTGGCTACCATGGCTAGAAGAAGAGATATCAGTGACTTTGAAAGAGGTGTCAAGAAGGAACATAGGGGGTTTAAAGGGTGTGTGTGTGTGTGTGTGTGTGTGTGTGTGTGTGTGTGTGTGTGTGTGTGTGTGTGTGTGTGTGTGTGTGTGTGTGTGTGTGTGTGTGTGTGTGTGTGTGTGTGTGTGTGTGTGTGTGTGTGTGTGTGTGTGTGTGTGTGTGTGTGTGTGTGTGTGTGTGTGTGTGTGTGTGTGTGTGTGTGCGTGTGTATGCATATAAGGCGTGTGTCACCAGATCTCAACCCATTGAACACTTACGGGAGATTCTGCTGCAGCGCCTGAGAGCGTTTTCCATCAACAAAACACCAAAAGAATGGTGTCGCATCCCTCCTATAGAGTTCCAGACTCTTGTAGAATCTATGCCAAGGCACATTGAAGCTGTTCTGGTGGCTCATGGTGGCCCAACGCCCTATTAAGACACTTTATGTTGGTGTTTCCTTTATGTTGGCAGTTACCTGTATGTAATCTAGTCTTCTTGAAAAGTGATTAAATGTTGCATTATAGATAGACCCAGCCAGAGGCTGGGCTCCACTGGGACTAGTAAATATATGTCCAGGGTCATTGTGCAGTCCATATGATATTCTGCTTAGCACAGCAAGCATCCTGAGAGAGTGTGGGAGCGAGGGAAGGTAGTTTCAGAGTAAACGGGTTTTGAGATCAGTTTTGACAGATGGCCAGGTTTGACCATGACCAGGGTAAACGTGACGGTCATTTTCCCACTCAGAACAACTACCTGTGTTTCCACTGAGAAATGGTGTGTCAGTAGCCAAACACCAGCCAGGATCCCATCCTACAGCATTACTTTACCAAAGGCCCTATTTCCCCTCCTCTCTGTCCTTCTTTTACTGTATATATAGCTCCATCTAGAGGCTAAATGTTGCTATTGCTACAACTTCTCAGAGTAGATAATACTGCACTTTACCTGACTGATAATTGTGTTACAAGAATCACACTCCAGAATGATGTATGGTGTCAAGAGTTGACTCTTTATGGTTGACTTTATGGAGGAAAAGACTGGTGAAAAGGGTGTGTGTTCAGGCCTGCACTCTGAACTTGAGTCGATGATAGTTGTTTGCTTTGTGGAAAGTTTGTAAGGAGACAGAGGGAGTGGATGAGGGAGAAAGAGGGAGGGGGGTGGGAGTGAAACGGAGAGGGGAAAGTTTACAAGACTCTGAAAGGGAGCAGAGAGACAGAGGGGAGTCCTACACAGATGTTTGAGCGCACAGGCGGCGGGTAGGAGAGAGACAGAGAGATTGAGAAAGACACTATGTTATCTAAGGACATTCTCCTCATCTCTCATCACCACGGAGACAGGACTGTGACCAGGAAGGAGACCTGAGGATTGACACAAATATCATAATTTGAAGTTGTTCAAGTGGTCAACATGAGGAGCAGCTCTCAAGCCTGTGGTAAGAGCATTCAACTGGCAAATCAAACATCTGCATGTTCCTTCATTCCATACATTATGTCAGTGCTATGATCACTAAGATTATAAGCCTTGTTCCTCTGCACATTGATCTGGTATTATTCCTTATATGTATTCCTCTTGTGTTACTACTATTATTTGTATTATTATTTTTAAACTCTGCATTGTTGGGAAGGGCTCGTAAGCAAGCATTTCACGGTAAAGTCTACACCAGTTGTATTCGGCGCATTGTAACAAATACAATTTGATTTGATTTGTACGGGCCATCATTTTTTTTTATAGATCTGAGACGTTGACATTCTTTTACAGTCACCTCATCTGATCAACACCTTTGTCTTTATTGCTAATTTTATCAGGCGTACCAATTTAAAAAATGGCACTAGGCTTTAGCCATTCTTTTAAGAATGTGTAAGTGTCCTTTCTCTGTGCGTGAGCATGCCCAGGTGAACACTTTGTCTCTGTGTGTGAGAATGTCTGCATCTGAGGCAAGAGTAGAGTCAGTGCTTTAATGATGGGTATGTTCCAGTGATGACATCATCCCTGCTGGGCAGAAATGGCGGGCAGAGACTCTCACCCAGAGAATAAATAGCCCTAATTAGCTATGGGGGTCCTAGGGGTATCTATTTCACAGTGCTGGCTGAACTTGCTCACACCAGTATGTGAATGTGTGTATGTTCATGGGGGAGGGCTGTGTGTGTGTGTGTGTGTGTGTGTGTGTGTGTGTGTGTGTGTGTGTGTGTGTGTGTGTGTGTGTGTGTGTGTGTGTGTGTGTGTGTGTGTGTGTTTGTTTACCCGCACCCACCCGCAATTGCTAATAACCCATCAGCAATCACCTGACTATATGTGATAAAGTGATAATCTGAGGCCCGTGCCTGACCCTAACCCGCTAATATAGAAAATGCGCTGTACAGTCAGAGATGGCAGAACAATTTCTTTTGACAGGCCGTTTTAGAAAGGCCTATGTTTCTGCATATAATTTCCGACATTTTGGTTGGCAATTTGTTAGTCAACTTGTCTATAGCTAGATACATGCAGCTTCTCTTCTGTCATTACTTGTTGCCTTAGAATACTAAATAATCCCTTGCTCACCAGAATAATTTCATAAACCGAAAGAATGAATGCTTCCATCTAGTTGACTGTAATGTTTCATCTTTCATCTCTGCTACTGCTATTCTCCCGCAGCGAAAATGTTTACGGGCCGGAAAGAAAAGGCAACTCTAAGTAGTTTCCATGCAAAATTTCAGTTTAACCAGTTTTTTAGGAAATTAAAAGCTGTGAAAACTACCCAACATGTTTCTGATAAGATTTCCATTCAGCTTGGTTGCATAATTCATCTGGTTGTGGTACTATCATCTTTTTAGGACTAGCCGGCTATCACACGGTTACTCAACACTGCAATTTAGAGCCTGCTGCCCTATGTACATAGACATGGAATCTCAGATCATTTTAATAATGAAACACTAGTCACTTTAATAATGTTTACATACTGTTTTACTCATTTCATATGTATATTCTGTGTTCTACTGTATTTTAGTCAATGCCACTCCGACATTGCTCGTCCTATAATTGATATATTTCTTAATTCCATTCTTTTAGGTGTGTGTATTGTTGTGAATTGTTAGATACTACTGCACTGTTGGAGCTAGGAACACAAGCATTTCTCTACACCCGCAATAACATCTGCTAAATATGTGTATGTGACCAATACAATTTCATTCGATAAAGATAGCACCTTTAGAGATGGTCCCTAACAGTGCATTCATTCTCTCAAGATACTAAAAGAAGGAAATCAAATTTCTCCATGTCACGATCTTCATGCGGGACAGACCAAGACGCAGCGATGCTTCCAGTATACATATTTATTATACCAAAAACGAAACTCACGTAACTGGGTAAAACAACAAAAGGTAAACGTAACAAAGATCGTGAAGTCGAACACACAAAACACAAACAAGCTATGCTCAAACAATCACCCACAAAACCTAAATGAAAACCCCAAAATATATATATGGTTCCCAATTAGAGACAACGACACACAGCTGCCTCTAATTGGGAACCATTACCCCAACATAGAAATAGAACACCTAGAACATAAAAAACCCTACACCAAAAACAAAACAAAACACGCCAGCCTGTCATCTCAGGCCTGGACATGACACTTCACTCCTGTTCAAGAGTCAAAATGTACATTTGGTGTATCATTTTACTCTAAGAAATGCTTAATTGTGCATGAGTTCATATTAAATTATGCTATGTGAGAAGTTATAGACCTACAGTCAGTGTCCAGATTTCAGGCTAGTATTCCATTTAACCCATCTGAACCAGTAGACTACATTTGCCTTGGCTGGCCATTTTGAAGTCCCCATCTTGTGACTTTCAAATGTGAATAGCGCCTTACAATCATCACACATAACATAGCCGGCACTGCTATCATCCTCTTCTACCACTTCACCAAATCTTTCCCAAACATTAGGCTACTGTTTTGGCCCTCCATTCTATTTATTTTCAACTCTCCATTTCGCAGCTTTCCTGTTATTGAATTAAACTTGAATTTGCCTCAGTGGATCTACGTTAACTTTTTCTGCCGAAGTTCCACAAGGCAATTAGCAATTGCTGTGTAGCCTATTTGGCGTAGCCTACACATCCTTTGACACTTGCATGATATGGAGAGTCCTACTGTAGGCATAGTCAATCAATGTTATCTGCTACACTTGCATGACTGCTGGATCCACGCGCGTAAACACCATACAAAGTGCCTGGAATAATTGGTATAAATCCTTTTTTTTACACTTAAAAACATATTTACTCACCTTCATAGTATGAAAATGTAATAGGCTAGAAACATTTATAATAGTAGTAGTCTACATCAGTACAGTAGAAGTAGGTTTACCTGTATGAAAAACGAATATATAAACGGCACAAATCTGTGTGTAAACCATGCATGGGATCATTTCCACGTGTGAGATTTATCAATATGAACGTTTGCTTGAGAGTGTGCATAAATCTATGCACAGCCACGACCATGCGTACGCACAGTGCCAAGTGGTGGAATAAGGGAACTGCTTGTCAAGGGTAGAATAGAGAATGGGGAAAATAATGTATATTGTATGTTGAAAAGGTGTGAATTTGTGAGAGTAAAATTTTTCGATTCCATTGTGTTTCCATTTACAATTTGTGCAACATGACAGGCTATATCATATAATTAGACCACATCAGTGCATTTGTTACAATAATAAACCATATAAAATACAGAAATGTGTTCATTTAGAGGCATGTGTGAAAGTGAAACCATTGCTGAAAACCTATAAAAGACTGAGATAATGGGAAATTGAATGAGAGATGTCTGTCTTCCTCTGTTGGAAGATTTGACACATGATGCATTTCCAGCCTGGTCTCATAGACTAGATGTAACATAGTAAACGTAAATCCAGGACATTCAAATTAGTATTATATGTTACGTTTGGCATGGTTACATCAGACTGAAGGTTACCCAAATATTGCGAGTTTGAATCTCATCATGGAAAATGATCTATATTCCGTTTGTACGAAGAATTTTGGAATAGTTTCTCTGCAATATTGATAAATGAGGCCCCAGGACCCTAAACCCGCCACCCAACGGCTGGTTATGAGTCAACCCGCGCATCACTAGTGTGTGTGTGCGTGTGTGTGTGCAACTATAAAACATTGGCATGTGTGAGAATAAAGTATAAGTGTTCTACACAGATTATTTTATATTATGTTCTGTGGGTTATGATTCCCCTGGTCATGAAGTTCTATGTCTTCCATCTTCAGGACGGAGTGTTCATTATAGAGATCCTATTAAATTACTAGAGCATCTATGTCATTAACCCTCAAAGTTTCAGAATGGTATGAAAATGGCAGCCATTGTGGTCAGGGAGAAATCCATACCAGTCTAATTGGAATGAATGGCAGTAAAGGCATAGGTGATGCACTTCCTGCGTTTACTTATGCAGGAAAGTAAGGCATGTGATATATCAGAAATGGTGTAATATAGCCTAACTATTGTCAACCTAAAATAGTATCATACAATTATAAATAGGTTTTACACAGGTTTTATACCAATTGTCTGAATTACAGCCTCTAAAATGATCAAGGCTCAGGCTAAGACCGAGACGCAAACACAGGAGGCAGATAGTACGAGTCTCAGAGTTTATTATAGTTCAAAGGGCAGGCAAGGCAGGCAAAGGGTCGTAATCCAAGTCAGAGTCAAGTAGGTACAGGTCGGCGGGCAGGATCAGGGTCAGGACAGGCAGAAAGGTCAGAACTGGGTAGACTAAGAAAATCAAAAACTAGCGCACAGGAAACACAGGAACACGCTGGTAGGACTTGACGGGACAAGACGAACTGGCAACAGACAAACAGAAAACGCAGGCATAAACACAAAGGGGAGATGGAGATGGGAGACACCTGGTGGGGGGTGGAAACAAGCACAAATACAGGTGAAACAGATCAGGGTGTGACAAAAATATATGTAAACAGACCATAAATGTCTCAATGTTTGTTTTCTTGGAGTACTTTTTGCATTTACAACTTGTCTGTCCTATCATCAACTGATTTCAGCCAGTGGATGGCTGTGTTGACTGCATTGTTTTTATGGAATGCTGGCATATTGGTAGTAAATTTAAAAAAAATATTGGAATCATCCCACTGGCTGCAGGGTTGGAGAGTAGCCTAACTGATTAGGCCTACATGTACAGTGCATTCGCAAAAAATTACAGCCTTATTCTAAAAAGGATTACATTGTTTCCCCCCACCCCCCATCAATCTATAAACAATGCCCCATAAGTGCAAAAGCAAAAAGAGTTTTTTTATCTTTTTTGGAGAGTGTATTAAAAATAAAAAACTGAAATGTCACATTTACATAAGTATTCAGACCCTTTATTCAGTACTTTGTTGAAGTACCTTTGGCAGCGATTACAGCCTCCAGTCTTCTTGGGTATGATGAAACAAGCTTGGCACATCTGTATTTGGGGAGTTTCTCCCATTCTTCTCTGCAGATCCACTCAAGCTCTGTCAGGTTGGATAGGGAGCGTCACTGCACAGCTATTTCTGGTCTCTCCAGAGATGTTAGATCTGGTTCAAGTTCGGGCTCTGGCTGGGCCACTCAAGGACATTCAGAGACTTGTCCGAAGCCACTCCTGCGTTGTCTTGGCTGTGTGCTTAGGGTCGTTGTCCTGTTGGAAGGTGAACCTTCGCCCCAGTCTTAGGTCCTGAGCGCTTTGGAGCAGGTTTTCATCAAGGATCTCTCTGTACTTTGCTCCGTTCATCTTTCCCTCGATCCTGACTAGTCTCCCAGTCCCTGCCACTGAAAAACATCCCCACAGCATGATGCTGCCACCACCATGCTTCACCGTAGGGATGGTGCCAGGTTTCCTTCAGACGTGACACTTGGCATTAAAGGCCAAAGAGTTCAATCTTGGACTCATCAGACCAGAGAATTATGTTTTTCCATGGTCTGAAGGTCCTTTAGTTGCCTTTTGGCAAACTCCAAACGGGCTGTCATATATGCCTTTTACTGAGGAGTGGCTTCCGTCTGGCCACTCTACCAAAAAGGCCTAATTGGTGGAGTGCTGCAGAGATTGTTGTCCTTCTGGAAGGTTCTCCCATCTCCACAGAGGAACTCTGGAGCTCTGTCAGAGTAACCATCGGGTTCTTGGTCACCTCCCTGATTGCTCAGTTTGTCCGGGCGGCCAGCTCTAGGAAGAGTCTTGGTGGTTCCAAACTTATTCCATTTAAGTATGATGGAAGCCACTGTGTTCTTGGGGACCTTCAATGCTGCTGAAAAGTTTTGGTACCCTTCCCCAGATCTGTGCCTAGACACAATCCTGTCTCAGAGCTCTACGAACAATTACTTTGATCTCATGGCTTGGTTTTTGCTCTGACATGCACTACTGTCAACTGTGGAACCTTATATAGATAGGTGTCTGCCTTTCCAAATCATGTCCAATCAATTGAATTTGCCACAGGTGGACTCCAATCAAGTTGTAGAAACCTCTCAGGGATGATCAATGGAAACAGGATGCACCTGAGCTCAATTTTGAGTTTCTTAGCAAAGGGGGTCTGAATACTTATGTAAATAGGGTATTTCTGTTTTTGCTTTGTCATTGTGGGGTATTGTGTGTAGATTAATGAGGAAAACATTTATTTAATACATTTTAGAATAAGGCTGTAACGTAACAAAATGTGGAAAAAGGGAAGGGGTCTGAATACTTTCTGAATGCACAGTTACATTACTAGCAAAATAATTGTAATCAGATTAGGCTACAGATACTTTTGAAAAACTAGATGATTACTTCTTGGATTACTTTTAAATTCAGAAAGGATGTTTTCGAGAAAAATAAATACATTATGACACCTTTCTGTTTACTCAATTTGCTCCGGTCTGTTCAAAGCTAGTCCGACCAATCTGATTCCACGCTTCAAGATTGCTTCGATCACGTGGACTGGGATGTTCCGGATAGCATCTGACAACAACATTGATGTGTACGCTGATTCGGTGAGAGAGTTTATTAGCAAGTGCATCGGTGATGTTGTACCCCTAGCAACTATTAAAACCTTCCCCAACCATAAACCGTGTATTGATGGCAGCATTCGCACAAAACTGAAAGAACGAACCACTGCTTTTAATCAGGGAAGGCGACCGGAAACATGACTGAATGCAAACAGTGTAGCTATTCCTTCCGCAAGGCAATCAAACAAGGTAAGCATCAATATAGAGACAAAGTAGAGTCACAATTCAATGGCTCAGACACGAGTGGAATGTGGCAGGGTCTACAGTCAATCATGGACTACAAAAAGAAAACCAGCCCCATCGCGGACCACATTGTCCTGCTCCCAGACAAACTAAACAACTTCTTTGCTCGCTTTGAGGACAATACAGTGCCACCGACACGGCCCGCTACCAAAACCTGCGGGCTCACCTTCACCGCAGCCAACGTGAGTAAAACATTTAAGCGTGTTAACCCTCGCAAGGCTGCCGGCCCAGATGGCATCCCTGGCCGTGTCCTCAGAGCATGCGCAGACCAGCTGGCTGGTGTGTTTACGGACATATTTAATCAATCCTTATCCCAGTCTGCTGTTCCCACAAGCTTCAAGAGGGCCACCATTGTTCCTGTTCCCAAGAAAGCTAAGGTAACTGAGCTAAATGACTATCGCCCCGTAGCACTCACTTCCGTCATCATGAAGTGCTTTGAGAGACTAGTCAAGGATCATATCATCTCCACCCTACCTGACACCCTAGACCCACTCCAATTTGCTTATCGTCCCAATAGGTCCACAGACGACGCAATCGCAATCACACTGCACACTGCCCTAACCCATCTGGACAAGAGGAATACCTATGTAAGAATGCTGTTCATCAACTACAGCTCAGCATGCAACACCATAGTACCCTCCAAACTCATCAGCCCAGTGCAACTGGGTCCTGGACTTCCTGACGGGCCGGCCCCAGGTGGTGAGGGTAGGAAACAACATCTCCACCCCGCTGATCCTCAACACTGGGGCCCCACAAGGGTGCGTTCTCAGCCCTCTCCTGTACTCCCTGTTCACCCATGACTGCGTGGCCAAGCACGCCTCCAACTCAATCATCAAGTTTGCTGACGACACTACAGTGGTAGGCTTGAATACCAACAACGACGAGACGGCCTACAGGGAGGAGGTGAGGGCCCTCGGAGTGTGGTGTCAGGAAAATAACCTCTCACTCAACGTCAACAAAACTAAGGAGATGATCGTGGACTTCAGGAAACAGCAGAGGGAGCACCCCCTTATCCACATTGATGGGACAGTAGTGGAGAAGGTGGAAAGTTTTAAGTTCCTCGGCGTACACATCACGGACAAACTGAAATGGTCCACCCACACAGACAGCGTGGTGAAGAAGGCGCAACAGTCTGCAACAGTAATTCGATTACGTTATCCAAAACTTACATTAGGCTACTGATGACAATTTTGGACAGGTAACTAGTAACTGTAACGGATTACATTTAGAAAGGAACCTACCCAACCCTGACTGGCTGGCTAGCTAACAAACATACTGTGCATATTATGTTTTACACAATAACTTATCACAGCACTAGCTGACCACTGGTTTACCAACTCCGTTACCAAAATGGTTGACCTTTTATACCGTCATAAGAATGTTCATGTCCATTATAGTATTCTAAGTCCTAATTATATGGTGTTCATCCTGTATCTCTAACATCTGACAACAAACTTAGCTGACATCTTCTTTACTAGAAACCATGGAAACGCAGACGTACAAACACAGACAGAGACACAGACCTAACATGCTCACGCCCAGATGCCCACACATACACAAACAGCAGACACAAACACAAACAACAAGAGCAGAATTACAGGCGTGAACATTCTCCAGATCTCAAAAACATCTGTACCTGTCTGAATCTATGGTTCAGGTTTCTGTTACATTACTGATATATTAACTATATTATAAGTGCTGAAGCTGGAGTAAACTCAAAAAACATTTTCCCACAGCTGCTTACCATTACCGCTATACATGTTTTTTGCATATTCTTTACAGTATTATTATCATCATCGCGAATGGAATATAATTACTGTTATGAAGCATATCTAACAACCCTAGTCAATTATGCTTGCCTTTGGTGTGTAACTAAGTCTAACTTAATTTGCATGATTTAGGCCTTATGACTTATTACATTTTGCCAAATAGTATCCAGATACAGTATGGGTGCCAGAGGGAAAGAGGCGTCCATGATGTGGTCTCTTATGTCCCTTCCATACAGCCCATTGCACACCAGTCCTTACATTACCAAAGATCCATCTCTTTCTCTCTCTTTCTAAATCATCACTGATCTCATTGCTGTTTAACGCAATCATCTACTCTTTTAATAACATTATTGCTATTGCATACTGTCAGTGTTTAGTGGATCCAAGAGCAGATAACACGGATGTGTTTGTGTGTGTGTCTAGAAGTTTATTTCGTGATTGTGTTGCTCTGACAAAGTTGTTTTGGCTGTTGTCATAACTAAAGTATTGGCTTGGAACCAAGCAAGGCTTCTCTCACTGCAAATGGGGGCTGACAACAGAGAAGAGAAAGAGAGAGAGAGATTGTGTGAAAGAAAGAGTCCAAAACTCAGCGCTGTTCATTAGGACCCACATCTGGCCCTGTGGCTGTAGTTCAGCAGAAGTGTTGAGGTGCGTAATCTTGATTAATCTTTCAGTGTTTGTCACTCTGTTTAAGGCATATGTTGTTTTACAAGGGAATCTGCTGTGTTTTATAATGCCTATGTCTAGTCTAATGTCTAGTTCCTCCAATTGTATCTGAGTCTGTGTGCTCTAGCTAGCTGACACTAGAACTAGCTCCTCTGCCGCCAGGAAACTGTTTTGTCTTCATTTCTGTTCGTATCTAATAACTGCAATCTAAACTGGGCTGTTTCTCATTTTAGAACTTAGAAGAAAGTTCTCAGATTTGTTAGATTAATATGCACACAACCATTATCAGAGCATGTCACCTGTTTGTGAATGTGGATGTTTGAGGTTGTGTATCTCTCTCTCTCTCTCTCTCTCTCTCTCTCTCTCTCTCTCTCTCTCTCTCTCTCTCTCTCTAGAGCTGAGGATGTGGCTGTTTGTGGCCGTGGCTTTACTTTGCCAGTGTGTGATTGGTCAGCTGCTGGAGGCCAAGGTGAAAGGAGCTCCACCTCGTCTGATCTGCAGTGTTCTGGGGTTGCCAGGGAGACCAGGTAAACCTGGCCCAAATGGGCCTCCAGGGGAAAATGGGAATATGGGAATCCCAGGAAGAGACGGAAGAGATGGCAGGAAGGGAGAGAAAGGAGAAAAGGGTGAAGCAGGTACAGTACTGACCTTGTATAACTCCACAAAACATATCCACACAGTTCACATATTGACTCATACTGTATATTTACTTATTGTCTACATTAGCTCCATCAACATATAATACAATACATAGCCAGATTTGGCAGTATCACCACAACATTGATTGGAGTCCACCTGTGATGAATTCAATTGATTGGACATGATTTGGAAAGCCACACACCTGTCTATATGAGGTCCCACAGTTGACAGTGCATGTCAGAGCAAAAAACAAGCCATGGGGTTGAAGGAATTTTCCGTAGAGCTCCGAGACAAGATTGTGTCGAGGCACAGATCTGGGGAAGGGTACCAAAACATTTCTGCAGCATTGAAGGTCCCCAAGAACACAGTGGCCTCCATCATTCTTAAATGGAAGAAGTTTGGAACCACCAAGACTCTTCCTAGAACTAGCCACCCGGCCAAACTGAGCAATCAGGGAAGAAGAGCCTTGGTCAGGGAGGTGACCAAAAACTGGATGGTCACTCTGACGGACCTCTAGAGTTCCTCTGTGGAGATAACCTTCCAAAGGTCCTTGAGCTGCCCAACCAGAGCCCGGACTTGAACCCGATCGAACATCTCTGGAGAGACCTGAAAATAGTTGTGCAGCAACACTCCCCATCTAAACTGACAGAGCTTGAGAGGATATGTAGAGAAGAATGGGAGAAACTCCCCAAATACAGGTGTGCCAAGACTCAAGGTTGTAATAGCTGCCAAATGTGTTTCTACAAAGTACTGAGGAAAGGGTCTGAATACTTATGCAAATGTGATAGTTCAGCTTGTTATTTTTTATACATTTGAAAGAATGCATGTTTTTTTCCATTATGGGGTATTGTGTGTAGATTGATGAGGGGGGAAAAGTATTTAATACATAAGGCTGTAATGTAACAAAATGTGGAAAAAGGGAAGGGGTCTGAATACTTTCTGAATGCACTGTATTTTAATTTTACCTTTATTTTACTAGGCAAGTCAGTTAAGAACAAATTCTTATTTTCAATGACGGCCTAGGAACAGTGGGTTAACTGCCTGTTCAGGGGCAGAACGACAGATTGTACCTTGTCAGCTTGGGGATTTGAACTTGCAACTCTTTCGGTTACTAGTCCAACACTCTAACCACTAGGCTACCCTGCCGCCCCAGGGTAGCCTAATGTCTTAAACAGCCATATTTCACCAGGGAGACCATGAGCCAGACAGACAAAGTTACGTGATGTGTGATGTGACAGATAAACTTGTGTGTGATGTGAGGTTTAAATCCAAGATTTCGATATGTGTCTGAGCTTCCCAGTCAGTTTCCCTTATTTGGGGTGTGTTTATATTTTCCCTACTGTTTAGACGCCTGGTTCTCCTGCCTTTGGAGTGATTCAGTCTAAGACTTTATATGGGTCAGCGCTGCCATAGAAGCTGAAACAAAGCTAAATCACTGCCTCTGTTAGTGTTGTCCAAGTACTTCATGGCTTTAAGCCAAGTATTTGAGACATGAGCTCCCCTAAATGCAACAAAAGTCAAATTTGATGGGGTCTCTAATCATTCTCCTATTTGTTTCAAATCAAATGTTGGACTGCTACAGTGGTAAATATGAAAATAAAAGCTTTTTCCAAATTAAACGAACACCCCCGCCTCCCATGTCATCCTTTAAACCAGTTACAGTTGGTTCAGGTTATTTCAATCGCATTCATCTCTAAGACTACTCCCTTCTGTTTCTCTCTCTGTCTGTCTTGAGTTTTCTAGCAAACTTGCAACATTGTATTGACTAGGTCCAGCCCGCTAGCAACTTGCAACATTATCAACTCCCAGCTAGAACCTGATGTTCTGAGAACCATATGTTTCTTAGAGCTTGGTGAGAGCGTGGTTGTCCCATGGTTATTTTTCATACAACCTTACCACAACTCTCTGGGAATGGTGCCGTATAGGTGCTGAGCTCTGGTACATTCTCATCACATTTAAGGAACTTGACAAAAAAAAAATGAAAAATGAAAATGAAGGAATTTCATTCCTTTAACAGAACATTTCTTAAAAGTTCAAACATGG
The DNA here is from genome assembly GCA_030435695.1 of Brachymystax lenok tsinlingensis. NCBI lineage: Eukaryota > Metazoa > Chordata > Actinopteri > Salmoniformes > Salmonidae > Brachymystax > Brachymystax lenok. The sequence goes on from CM059791.1 coordinate 27,335,624, forward strand.
TTACATTTAATGTTCTCCGACTGGTTTGACATTGGGAATGTTCTCAAATAGTTCAGAGTCTGTTAAGAAACAACATTCTTCTGTAAGAATTTCAGTACTTCAGCATAATATTTCCTATAGGTTTTCTCATGGTTCTATTTAAAGCCATGTTCTCACATTGTTCCGAGAACGTTAAGGAACAACGCTCTTCTGTGGGAATTTCTGTACTTCAGCATAACATTTCCTACAGGTTTCCTCATAGTTCTATTTAAAGTCATATTGTCAAATTGTTCAGAGAACATTAAGAAAACTAGCCACAAAAAGCAAAAGAACACTTTAGTAATGTTCAGAGAACTTTCCAAGAATGTTATTTAAAACCATATACATTCCATTCTCAGCATCAACAAAACTCTCTCTATCCTCTGTCTTCTTAAGTGTGTTCAGGTGTGTTGGCCGCACCCACTAATCTTAATGAGTCCTTGTTTCCTTTGAAATGGGGTCTTTTTGAATAGACTAAAATGAATAGCTATGTATGAGTTAAAAATCATGGCATGCTAGCTCCATCTTGGTGACACAGTGGACTTTGATAGAGAACAGAAGATCATAGGTTTGAATCTCACTGACTCTGTGCCACAATAAAAAGGAAATGTGTTTGATTGATTAATGCCTAAGCAAATCAAAATCAATGTTTCCTATCTGTGCTCAGAGTTCATAACAGTTAACCAAAACTAAACTAGCAGTGTTATTGAAACATGCTCTCAGAACCTCCCTGCAACCTAAAAATGAACATTCCCAGAACAGGAAAAATGTTCACTTCAGTTCTCAGAACGTTTACAAAACGTTTAATTTTACCAGTCAGGAAATGTATGGCTTCATTTCCAGAACCAATGGGATCCAAAAGTGTACGTTCCTACAACTTCCAAGGAACCAAAAGTGCTAGCTGGGCTGGGTCCAGCCCCCTAGCGAACTTGCGACATTGTTTCAACAAAAAAAGGTTCATTTGTCAGCAAGAAGCATCAATTAATTCAGGCTACAAGAGTTTAGGCCTACTGACAATCACCGAATGTCATTACACTTTTTGCTGATAGCTGACTTTGCTGATCTTTACTGTTCTTTATTGAGGAAAAGTTTACTTGCTATGCCTGTGATAGCTAATTGGGACAACCACGTATCTTAAGATGAATACATTAACTGTAAGTCGCTCTGGATAAGATCAGTGGTGGAAAAAGTACTCAATTGTTATACTTGAGTAAAAGTAAAGATAATTTAATAGAAAATGACTCAAGTAAAAGTGAAAGTCACCCAGTAAAATACTATTTGAGTAAAAGTCTAAAAGTATTTGATTTTAAATATACGTATGTATCAAAAGTAAATGGAATTGCTAAAATGTACTTAAGTATCAAAAGTAAAAGTATAAATTATTTCAAATGTCTTATGTTAAGCAAACCAGATGGCACAATGTTCTAGTTTTTTTATATTGACTGATAGCCAGGGGCACACTCCAACATTCAGACATAATTTCCAAATGAAAGATTGGTGTTTAGTGAGTCCACCAGGTCAGAGGCAGTAGGGATGACCAGGGACGTTCTCTTGAAAAGTATGTGAATTGGACCATTTTCCTGTCAAAATGTAACAAGTACTTTTGGGTGTCAGGGAAAATGTATGGAGAAAAAAGTACATTATTTTCTTTAGGAATGTAGTGAAGTAAAAGTATAATTTGCCAAAAGTACAGATACCCCAAAAAACGACTTAAGTAGTACTATAAAGTATTTTTACTTAAGTACTTTACACCACTGGATAAGAGCATCAGCTGAATTACTAAACTTTAAAATGTAACAGATGTTTCTTTCCCAAATGGCGGGTGCACAGTGCACTGTTTGGATGCGCAGGTATCCTACTTTTTGAAGTGAATTGACAATCAGATGAAAATATCATGACTGGTTGTGTTTATGTCATATTAAAAGGTAAAACACGTTTACCCTTAAAATACATGTCTTTACTATTAGGCCCATCAAAAATAAAGCACATGCACAAGCAGGAAGTACCTTGAAAAAAATAGAGAACCCCGAATGTCACGGTATAATTAGCATTCTGGCATTAAAATAAATCCTGCATTAGTATCAGATGCAAAACATACTATATCAATGAGCCGTAAATGTCAGGCTCAAAGTACCTGACTTCTGCATGATATTCTTTTTACAGATTTACAGATTAAAAGGAACCTAGGCATGCAAATACCACACAGACTCTTTCTCAGACACACACATCAGAATAGCACTCATTTTTGCAGACATACAGTACATGCACACACATGCATCCTGTCCATTCTTTCCTAGCGCCAAGAAAATGTATTGTGTGATGGTTTGGTTTGATACAATCAGAGATCTCACCACACTGTACACCAGTCAGTGCAGCACTGTCAAACATACTGTAGATTGTGGCTGGACTCCAAGGGTGACATAATAACCGATGATGGATGTGAGGCACTGAGCCTATTCACTAATAGTAGGGTTGAACATGCACAGAGAATCATCTTACTCATATTACAAATAGGTAATCTATGCTGGTCTAAAGTGATACCCATAACTGTTATAGAATGTGTCAATGGCAATACACAGCTAGAATTACAGTCAGTCTGATCGCCAACTGTATCTCTCTGTTTCAGGGGTAAAGGGGAAACTTGGCCCAACGGGTAAATGTGGCGAGCGGGGTGTCCGGGGTCCAGGGGGGAAGAGAGGTCCTGATGGAGAAAGCGGGGACGGGGGCCGGCCAGGGCCTCCAGGGCCCCTTGGGAAGAAAGGGGACAAGGGCCAGCGAGGACCACTGGGTACGGCAGGCATCTGCCGGTGTGGCAGCCTGGTGCCTAAAGCAGCCTTCTCTGTGGGAATCACCAGCAGTTACCCTGCTGAGAAGGAACCTATCAAGTTCAACAAGGTCCTCTTCAACGAGGGTGGCCACTACAACCCAGAGACGGGCAAGTTCATCTGCGCCTACCCGGGCATCTACTACTTCTCCTATGACATCACCCTGGCTAACAAACATCTGGCCATCGGGCTGGTGCAGAACGGGCAGTACCGCATCAAGACATTTGATGCCAACACAGGGAACCATGACGTGGCCTCTGGGTCGCTTGTGATGTTCCTGAACCCAGAAGACGAGGTGTGGCTGGAGATCTTCTTCAAGGACCAGAACGGCTTGTTTGCAGACGCAGGGTGGTCTGACAGCCTGTTCTCTGGATTCCTGCTCTATGCAGACACCAACTACCTGGACTCACTAGCAGAGGACTACCCATAGGGACTTATAACGCTCAATAAAGGACAGAGGACTGAGTTTATAGCCTCCCCTTGACATATTTACAGTATCTATATTTCATCATGTATTATTTATATTCTATATAACTATGTGGGTGTACATGTATGCAAGCATGTGTGTATGAGCTTATGTATTGTGGCGTAAGAAACAATATATATTTTTTATGTTTTTTTACAATGTTTGTTTGGAGAAAAATGTATAATTATCTCAAAGTGATAAGTTTCATGAATAAAACTGATGATATGCACTCAGTCAGTAATGAATCTACCCTGTACGCTCTGTCCATTCAGAGAGAGCAAAAAGAGCAAAAAAATAAATAACAATATGGGGATGAGGTTGTTGGATGGGCTATTTACACATGGGCTATGTACAGGTGCAATGATCTGTGAGATGCTCTGACAGCTGATGCTAAAAGTTGGTGAGGGAGATATGTCCACAGCTTCAGTGATTTTTGCAATTCGTTCCAGTCATTGGCAGCAGAGAACTGGAAGGAAAGGCCGCCAAAGGAGGAGTAGGCTTTGGAGGTTGACCAGTGAAATATAACTGCTGGAGAGTGTGCTACGGGTGGGTGCTGCTATGGTGACAAGTGAGCTGAGATAAGGCGGAGATTTACCTAGCAAAGACTTATAGATGACCTGGAGCCAGTGGGTTTGGCGATGACTATGAAGCGAGGGCCAGTCAACGAGAGCATACAGGTCGCAGTGGTGAGTAGTATATGGGGCTTTGGTGACAAAATGGATTGCATTGTGATAGACTGCATCCAATTTCCTGAGTAGAGTGTTGGAGGCTATTTTGTAAATGACATCGCCGAAGTCAAGGATCGGTAGGATAGTCAGTTTTACAAGGGTATGTTTGGCTGCATGAGTGAAGGATGCTTTGTTGCGAAGTAGGAAGCCGATTCTAGATTTAATTTTGGATTGGAGATGCTTAATGTGAGTCTGGAAGGAGAGTTTACAGTCTAACCAGACACCTAGGTATTTGTAATTGTCCACATATTCTAATCAGAACCGTCCAGAGTAGTGATGCTGGATGGGTGGGCAGGTGCGGGCAGCGATCGGTTGAAGGGCATGCATTTAGTTTTACTTGCATTTAAGAGCAGTTGGAGGCTACGGAAGAAGAGTTGTATGGCATTGAAGCTCGTAGGGGTCCTTGCTCACACAGCGCTTTTTCAGTTCTGCCCACAAATGTTCTATGGGATTGAGGTTAGGGCTTTGTGATGGCCACTCCAATACCTTGACTTTGTTGTCCATAAGCCATTTTGCCACAACTTTGGAAGTATGCTTGGGGTCATTTTCCATTTGGAAGACCCATTTGCGACCAAGCTTTAACTTCCTGACTGATGTCTTGAGATTTTGCTTCAATATATCCACATAATTTTCCTCCCTCATGATGCCATCTATTTTGTGAAGTGCACCAGTCCCTCCTGCAGCAAAGCACCCCCACAGCATGATGCTGCTACCCCCGTGCTTTACGGTTGGGATGGTGTTCTTCAGCTTGCAAGCATTCCCCTTTTTCCTCCAAACATATCGATTGTCATTATTGCCAAGCAATTCTATTTTTGTTTCATCAGACCAGAGGACATTTCTCAAAAAAGTTCAATCTTTGTCCCCATGTGCAGTTGCAAACCGTAGTCTGGCTTTTTTTATGGCGGTTTTGGAGCAGTGGCTTCTTCCTTGCTGAGCGGCCTTTCAGGTTATGTCCATATAGGACTCGTTTTACTGTGGATATAGATACTTTTGTACCTGCTTCCTCCAGCATCTTCACAAGGTCCTTTGCTGTTGTTCTGGGATTGATTTGCACTTTTCGCATCAAAGTACGTTCATCTCTAGGAGACAGAACGCGTCTCCTTCCTGAGCGGTATGACGGCTGCGGGGTCCCATGGTGTTTATACTTGCGTACTATTGTTTGTATAGATGAACGTGGTACCTTCAGGTGTTTGGAAATTTCTCCCAAGGATGAACCACTTGTGGTGGTCTTGGCTGATTTCTTTTTATTTTCCCATGATGTCAAGCAAAGAGGCACTGCGTTTGAAGGTAGGCCTTGAAATCCATCCACAGGTACACCTCCCAATTGACTCAAATGATGTCAATTAGCCTATCAGAAGCTTCTAAAGCCATGACATCCTTTTCTGGAATTTTCCAAGCTGTTTAAAGGCACAGTCAACTTTGTGTATGTAAACTTCTGACCCACTGGAATTGTGATACAGTGAATTATAAGTGAAATAATCTGTCTGTAAACAATTGTTGGAAAAATGACTTGTGTCATGAACAAAGTAGATGTCCTAACCGACTTGCCAAAACGATAGTTTGTTAACAAGAAATTTGTGGAGTGGTTGAAAAACTAGTTTTAATGACTCCAACCTAAGTGTATGTAAACTTCCGACTTAAACTGTATATCTACAGTAAAACGAGTCCTATATCGACATAACCTGAAAGGCCGCTCAGCAAGGAAGAATCCGCTGTTCCAAAACCGCCATAAAAAAAACTACGGTTTGCAACTGCACATGGGGACAAAAATCGTACTTTTTGTAGAAATGTCCTCTACAGCATTTCCTTCCAGCAGCCATGAGAAAATGATCCGGCTGCAGGGACTGTGCGAGGGGATTTATACTACTATCTGTACTTATTGGTGGCACAGACGCTGTTTCACTTAAATTACCCTCGACTAACGATTGCGTCTTAAACTGGGCTTGCAGCACGACTATCCTCGCCATAAGGCGATCGTTCTCCTGTATATTATGAGTACAGCGACTGCAATTAGAAGGCATAATGCTAATGTTACTACTTAGCTTCGGCTAGTGGAGGTCCTGCCGAACCACGTCCAGATAAAGCGCCCGGGGTAAAAAAGTTGAATGAAAAAAGTAGAGCAAGGGAAAAAATACAAATATAAAACGAGAATTATAAAGTAAAAACCGTAAAGTTGGCAGGTAGCAAAGTAAGGTTAGCAACAAACCGCACAGCAGCACGTAAACAAGTTGTGACCGGAAATCACGCAAAAAGAAAGTATCGAGAGAGGTGTGTTCTGCCTCCTCATCAATTCACATAAAAGTAGGCCCTTTCACTTTTGCAGATAATTAAATTTTTAGGCATTACTGAGCCGGACAAACTTCCCCAAGCACTTCCCCATGGTTTCCACAGATCAAGTATGCAGACATTTGCGCTTCTCCAGTCAGAACAGGACCTGCACAAACTTGATCACATTTTCCAGCTGGTGCCCGCATCGCCTTCATTGTTGTTTTCCTTACTACATGATAATACCTTTGGACACCTTTGGACATGTGTGTGTTTCTATCAATGTTCGTGCCTTTTTACATTATAATAGTTTCTGTATGTCGTGTTATGGTGTTTCTACTGTAGCTCACTGTATGTATGGAGCATAACATTTTTGTGTGTATTCCTTATAACTGCGGACACGCAAGGTACTAATTTCATAACCTTCATGGTGTTATACTCAATTGTGCTTACGTAGCTAGCTACATTCATATATTAGCTCTGTAAACAAAATGCTAATTGCATCGGAGAAGTATTAGCTTGTTTTGTCTTTTGAAGCTACCCTGGCCTTATCACCATGGTTTGTTTTCATTTGGCCTGTTTAGCATAGCTCTGTTCTGCCCTGCCCTGCCCCCTTGTGGAGCTCAACAATTACTGTTTATTACTGTTATATAACTCATATTTGTGATTTTGTATTTTTATAGCAGTATAATTATGTTACTTCTTTGTAATATTGTTTTATTGCTATATCCTGATATTGTATTCTAATTACAAAAAATCCCTCTTTATTCACACAAACAATATTGAATATTATTTGTCAATATCATAACTGGAACTGGACATCTTTTGAGCTGAAGATTGAGGCCAGCTTTTGTATACTAACAACAAGTTGTTTGAATGTAAACTCAGTTTTACTGGATGAAAACACAGCAAGAAAACACAGAGGCCTATATGTAATAGTTGTCTATTTTATTGATGTTTTGGTGGTGGTTTTCCCTTACTAGAGGGGAAAAAACTGCAAGAAAAGACTGACAACTTATGAATATGCATAGCCCATATTTCATATTCATGCAGTGATTGAACAACAACTGCATTTCCACCCTCCATCTCTAAAGGCATATTATCATGGCAGGTCACCTGTCAAGTAACCTGTCAAGTCAGTCAGTCAGTAATTGCTTCAGATGTGCTCAATAGTGCTTGAGCATATGGTACTCCCCAAAGCATGTTGAAACACATACAGGTGTGTCACAAGCTAAACCCTTGTACTTTGCCAACCTCTGCTTCCTTCTCCTGGTGCCAGACAGGCACACCTTGCAGTGCCTCAGTGTGCGACTGCCTTGAGCAGCAGTTTGAGGGACTCAAACTGAAAATGGAAAATGCTGTGCAACGGAAAATGCCGTGCAGTGAGGCGTAGGGGATTGTCTGCAGCAGGACGGCCCCCAGTAGATGGGCGCCGAGGGTTGTGGTGCTCCTCCAGCAGCTCTCTGATGAGATTCTCTCTGTACTTTGGTAGGTAATTACTTTACCTGGAGGATGAGGGAAGGGAGAGGATGATGAGGCAGTGGGTAGGTGGATGAGATATTGTCACTATAATTGCATAATGGAGCTGTATGTGATTTTGTATGTGAAAAAATACCTTGTTCAGTAATCATCTCAGCTGTTAGTTGGCGGTGAACTATGTGGCCATTAAAGGCAGCAGTGTCGATTAGATGGAAAAATATCTTCTTATACCACTTGGTAGTTTTCAAAGCGCATTCCACAAAGCTATTTATCATGTCCACCTTATCCACTGCCCCCATTTTGAGGTTATAGTCAAGCACATAGTCTGGTGTGATTTTTCTCTCTCCCGTCAGGTGGTCCACCTTCCCTGTGGCTGACATGGTTGCTGTATGGACAGTGGAGAGGACGTGGATGTCTCGTTTGTCATGCCACTTTACTGCTAGTTGTTGACCGATCTCCTTGAACTCCACCTCCCCTCTCTGCATCTTCCTGCATCCGAATGCCGGCATCCCCTTCCTGTTCGACCTGACAGTGCCACAGGCCCCTGTGCTGTTGGAGAGCCGATGCTGGAAGAGTGTGGGACTGCTGTACCAATTATCCACATACAAAGTGTGTCTCTTGCCGAGATGAGGAGCCAGCATGGTCATCCCCACGGACCTGGACACCCCAAGCCCCTCATAATGTTGGATGTTAGTGGAGGACCCTGTGTAGACTATGACGTCCTGGACAAATCCTGTATTCACGTCGCACATAACAAAGAACTTGACCCCAAACCTATGCCTTTTAGAGGGATAAATGCTTATGTCAGGCTGGTGAGAACATTTTTTATTTGTGTAACGGGTCATTTAGGTTGCTAGTAGCATTGTTTGATGAAATACAGGCATCGCAGCAGAACTAGGAAGCGGTCTTGAGTAGAGGGTGGCAAAGAAGGGAGTTGCAAACATAGGATCTGCCCCTTGGTTCACCCCCGATCTTCGTCTCTTGAAAGCCAAAGGTCGGCAACTTGAACGTCTCTATAGAAAAACTGGTCTCACTATTCACAAAGAAATGTACAATAACCACATCTTACATTATAAGGACTCTGTTGCTAGCACCAAAACCCACTATTACTCCAGTATAATCATTGCTAATAAAGGAAACTCCAAGTCACCGTTTTCCCTACTTAACAATATCACCCAACCCCAGAACTTTCTCCCCCCTCACTTGTATACAACCTCCTTCTGCAACTCCATTATGTCATTTTTTACTGAAAAAATCAAAAACATCCACCAGCACCTTGGATCTATCCCTCACCTCAGCATCTCAGTCGACTTTCACCCATCCACACATTCATTTTCTTCCTTCCAGCTACCCGCTATTTCAGAAATCACAGAACTTATCAGAAATTCCAAGCCTTCCACTTGTCAACTTGACACCTTTCCCACACAACTTGTTAAAGCCTGCTTTTCCTCCCTGGTTCCCCTCATTTCTGCTATCATCCATTCCTCTCTCACTACTGGAACTGTTCCTACATCTTTCAAAACTGCTGCTATTACCCCAATTTTGAAAAAAATTGGTGCGGATCCCTCTGACTTCAACAACTTCCGTCCTATATCCAATTTACCATTAATTTCCAAAATTCTTGAAAAAACTGTTTCCTCTCAACTCCATTCTCATCTATCCCACAATAACTTGTATGAACAGTTCCAGTCCGGGTTCTGTCCACTTCATAGCACCGAAATAGCCCATTTCAAAATCACCAATGACCTCCTTATGGCAGCTGATTCTGGACTTCTTACCATCCTCATCCTCCTCGATCTGAGTGCAGCCTTTGATACCATCAGTCACACCGTCCTCCTCAACAGGTTATCTTCCATCAACATTAGCCACACTCCGTTAGACTGGTTCACATCTTATCTCTCTGGCCGCACTCAGTTCATTCAACTTAAATCTTTTAAATCCAGTCCCTCCGCCGTCACTTCTGGTGTGCTCTGTCCTGGGGCCCCTACTTTTCATCATTTATCTCCTGCCCCTGGGCAATATCTTCCGCAAATTCAATATTCAATTCCACTGTTATGCTGATGACACCCAGCTCTACTTTTCGACCAAACCCTCGTCCACTCTCCCGCCCACCTCCCTTACTGACTGCATCTCGGAAATAAAAACCTGGTTTTCCCAAAACTTCCTAAAATTAAACAGTAATAAAACTGAGGTTCTCCTTACCGACAGTTTTTCTCTTAATATTGATAACTCCTCCGTTTCACCCTCCCCACAGGTTGAGTCTGGGTGTCATCCTTGACAGCACATTATCTTTTCAATCTCACATTAATAACATTACACGGTCTGCCTATTTCCATCTACGAAACATCAAATCGACTCCGTCCCTCCCTTACCCCCCATACTGCCGCCGTCCTTGTCCACAGTCTCGTCACTTCCCGTTTGGACTACTGCAACTCTCTCCTTTTTGGCCTCCCTCATAAATCCCTCCATAAACTTCAACTGGTCCAGAATTCAGCTGCCTGCATCATTACTCGAACCCCCTCCATTCATCACATCACTCCTGTTCTCCAACAGCTTCACTGGCTCCCGGTCCAGTTCCGTATCCAATTCAAAGTCCTTCTGTTAACATTCAAGTCCATCCATAAACTCGCCCCCCCATATTTGTCTGATCTCCTCCAGGGTCCAACTTCCACCCGCTCCCTTAGATCCTCTTCCTCCATACACCTGTCTGTCCCCCCCCGCCCGTCTCACCACTATGGGCAGCAGAGCATTCAGCTGCTCTGCTCCCCGTCTCTGGAACTCATTACCATCCCAACTCAGAAACATCGATTCATTTTCCCATTTCAAATCACAACTCAAAACACACCTGTTTAAAACTGCCTATCTCACTTGACGTCAATTGCTCTGCTTCTTTTGTTGTTTTTAATGCTGTTCTATGCTTTTAAATGTCTTATGTTTCCCTGTACGGTGTCCTTGAGTGTCGAGAAAGGCACCTTAAATAAAATGTATTATTATTTTATCTTTGCTCCAGTATTCTCTTAGGGAGTGCTTCTTCACTATTCCCATGAGAAGGACTGTCACCAGGAAGGTATACATTTCACAAATTGTGGTTGTCACCCATTTATCGAGTTTCCCCCTCACTCCTGGCTGTCGCTTCTCCTGTAGCTTCAAGGCATAGCGATTGGGAAAGGGGGATACCTAGTCAGTTGTACAACTGAATGCATTCAACTGAAATGTGCCTTCTGCATTTAACCCAACCCCTCTGAATCAGAGAGGTGTAGGGGGCTGTCTTAATTGACATCCACATCATCAGCGCCCGGGGAACAGTGGGTTAACTGCCTTGCTCAGGGGCAGAACAACAGATTTTTGCCTTGTCAGCTCGGGGATTCAATCCAGCAACCTTTCGGTTACTGACCCAACGCTCCTACCCGCCAGGTCTCCTCCACTATGTCTCCCACCAGTTCCTCTGTCAGAAACAGCTTGAAGCACTCTGCCTCAGAGGGAATTGCAAGGGGCTTTGCACTCCAGACTGGGACTCATCAAAGCAAACAGCATGGCCAGGAGGGGTGAAATGGCTGGCGGCCTTCCAGCTACCACAGACCTCCTGTACTTCATCCACTGTCGGTCTGCCTCCATCACCAACAGCATCTTCAAAGGGACATGGGACTTCGTCAGTGGGCAAGGGGTCCTCAGATTCAGCTATGTGTGGAGCCATGTTTGTTGACATACAATGCATTCTGGTTCACGTAAACGTCTGTCAGACCAACAATGTTATAACAAAATGAGGTGAAGGACTGTTCACTCATCTTTCGAGTAAACTTCTGGAAGTGAATGATGAGATGTGAATGATGGTAGACGACACACCCCTTTCAACATGCATACTGCAAACAGACCAAACTCATCTTGTCTCTTATCTTTGGTTAACACGAATAAAAAAAGCAGGGTGCACAAACTACCCATCGTCGGATTACTTTCTAAGTGTTTTACTCAATTATTTTGATCAATGGTGAGCTCACCCGTGATTATAAATAGTAATTACTATTAGCTAATTCATATTATGGTTTCTGTCAGCCAAGTGTTATCTAAATATGGCCTTTCCTGTTAGCGCTAGGACTAAAGTAGCCTTCATTTTACGGTTTGGATGACTGTGTATGCTGTCGCTACTTCTGTGAATGTCTGAACATTGTATCCAAAAATAAACTGGTCAGGACATAACCTCGTAAGGACTGTGTTTGTATAAAATGTGTCTGTGAAAAATCAGCGTGGCTAGCTCAAATGCTGACTGTTGCGTCAATCGAAACAAGCATTCTAATCACACCGGTTTGAGCGTAAGTTGCAGGGAACACTGTAGAATGATCACACCCGTTTGTTGGTACATGTGAAAAGGTTAACAATGTAATTGTATTTATTTTTGTGACTTGCAAACCTGTTGTAAAATGACAGAGTTCTGGACAAATTGGAGAGGATGTTAGAGTCATTGTTCCATGTTTGTCATTATAGCTAAGATTCAATGGTGGTTGTTGGTGAGAGTGGCTCTATCAGAGGGATTGGGCCAGGGTTTGTTTATTTTTTATATATTTAACTAGGCAAGTCAGTTAACTACTTAGGGAGCAGTGTGGCGCTAGCTCCTGACACTACAAAATCCGACACTATCTGGTGAAATGCAAGGCGCCAAATTCAAAATCCAAAAGTTGAATTATTAAACATTCATCAATATACAAGTGTTGCATAGTCATCAAAAGCTCTGCTTCTTGGCAAAAACGCTTTAAGATCTCAACCCTGTCTTGAGTCACATGGGCCACAGACAGGGCAGTTGCGATGGCGTTGGACGGCCAGTTGCAACGGCGTCGGACAGGCCATTCCCGCTGTCTCCATTCGAGTTTGGGTATTCTGACACGTTGTATAAATGATTGGAGACAGGCACAGGAATACGTAATAGGGGCATTTAATACTCCACCCAAACAATTCAACATGCCATGAAAAGGCACAGGGACGAAGCCCAAAACAAACACATATACAAAAACACAGGGATGTAACCCCAACAAAAGAGCGAGGTTAAACTTACAATAAATACACGGGACAAGACCCGTAAACAATGCACGGGACAAGACCCGTAATAGCAGTACACAACACACGCAGCACGAAAGCCGCAAGAACAAAACACAGGTACTCACAAGACCAACAGACATGGTAACAATAACCGACCAAACAATGGTGAACAGAGGGCACATATATACAAATACTAATCAGGGGAAATAGGAACCAGGTGTGTGTAATTAGACAAGACAGTCCGGGGTTGATGATAATGAACCAGTTCAGCGATTACTAGAAGCCGGTGACTTAGAACTCCGGAACTGGTCCACAGAATGAGCAGCAGTAGCAGACAGTTCACAATTTTTGGCTTTGGGATTTCCATTAAAAAGCTCCAAAATCTTTTCAATGTAATTATTTCACAATGCATTTAATGTTAAAAACATTATTTGTTTTATCTATGATGATTATTTTTGTTATAGAACTGAACAGACCTCAAAATGCAGTAATTGCTCAGCCCTAGCAATTACATGTATCACAATTACATTTTATTTCATTAACTATGACCTTTTATTTAGTGAAAATCCATGTTCAGAGATCCAACACACCAGAAGGAAAGTCACAACTTGGGAGGTGTAGCTGATGGACAGACCTCTTATGACATTCAATGCTGAACAGGGGTCCTGCAGGAGTCTGGCCTGTGGCTTGCAGGACACTGTCATCCCATTGGATAGTCCTGTAGAGCACCTCCCCCACCATCAGAAACAGCAGGCCAGTCAAACTACACTGGAACAGACCTGCACGGGCGCACTGGATCCCCAGGAAAATAACCACAATAAAGCTGCACTTGATTTGCAAAGTAGCAGACTCTTTTCCCCCAGGGTGGATGGTTTCTACTTGATTTAAAAACACACAAAAACTTAAATGTTTTCATTTTGACGTCATGTTACTTGGTTAAACGTGGCACTGAAGTTTTTTGAGCACCTTACACAAGACTCTAGTCAGTCTAGTGATGTGGTTGTGCCCATGTTGAAATGACATGAACATTGCAGAACTTTTCTTTGCCTGCGCTACTCAGGACTGTTCTTATACTGTGTACTCCGGTGATGAACATGAATAAAAGAAAAGCTTTAAAAACAATGCTGCTCCTCAGAATCAGACTAAATCCTCACCTGTATGTGTGTGGAACCTCCATGAACACTTCAGGTGGGAATTCTATAGCTGGAGTCTGGAATGCAGAAATGTATATGGAATAATACAATTACAGTTTGTCTTAAAAATAAACACCTTCAATCTACAGAGTGAAACACTGAATTAATCATTAGCCAATTAGTGTGATCTAAACTCAACAAAAAAAGAAACGTCCTCTCACTGTCAGCAGCGTTTATTTTCAGCAAATTTAACGTGTAAATATTTGTGTGAACATAAGATTCAACAACTGAGACATAAACTGAACAAGTTCCACAGACATGTGACTAACAGAAATGGAACAATGTGTCCCTGAACAAAGGGGGTGGGGGTCAAAATCAAAAGTAACAGTCAGTATCTTGTGTGGCCACCAGCTGCATTAAGTACTGCAGTGCATCTCCTCCTCATGGATGGCACCAGATTGGCCAGTTTTTGCTGTGAGATGTTACCACACTCTTCCACCAAGGCACCTGCAAGTTCCTGGACATTTCTGGGGGGAATGGCCCTAGCCCTCACCCTCCGATCCAACAGGTCCCAGACGTGCTCAATGGGATTAAGATCCGGGCTCTTCGCTGGCCACGGCAGAACACTGACATTCCTGTCTTGCAGGAAATCAGCCATACTGCTCGTTCTGTGCGTGAAGAGCACTTTTTGCCAGTCCTGTCTGGTCCAGCGATGGTGGGTTTGTGCCCATTGGCGCCGTTGTTGCCGGTGATGTCTGGTGAGGACCTGCCTTACAACAGACCTACAAGCCCTCAGTCCAGCCTCTTGCGGACAGTCTGAGCACTGATGGAGGGATTGTGCGTTCCTGGTGTAACTCGGGCAGTTGTTGTTGCCATCCTGTACCTGTCTCGCAGGTGTGATGTTCGGATGTACCGATCCTGTGCAGGTGTTTTACACGTGGTCTGCCACTGCGAGGACGATCAGATGTCCGTCCTGTCTCCTTGTAGCGCTGTCTTAGGCGTCTCACAGTACGGACATTGCAATTTATTGCCCTGGCCACATCTGCAGTCCACATGCCTCCTTGCAGCATGCCTAAGGCAAGTTCATGCAGATGAGCAGGGACCCTGGGCATCTTTCTTTTGGTGTTTTTCAGAGTCAGTAGAAATGCCTCTTTAGTGTCCTAAGTTTTCATAACTGTGACCTTAATTGCCTACCATCTGTAAGCTGTTAGTGTCGTAACGACCGTTCCAAAGGTGCATGTTCATTAATTGCTTATGGTTCATTGAACAAGCATGGGAAACAGTGTTTAAACCCTTTACAATCAAGATCTGTGAAGTTATTTGGATTTTTACAAATTATTTTTGCTGAGTTTACTTACATGTCCCTCTGGTGTCTCCTTCTCAGTGGTAGACAGTGAAGGATAGAGTGGATTCAGTAGAAACACTGATTTACAGGGAATAATCTGAAAAGGACAAAGACATGGAAATGGCTGGAGATTCAAAGACATTACAGTGAAGCTTTTCTATTTAACAAGTTCTGCTACCCTCTAGTGGTTAGAGTGAGACTGACTAAACAGAGGAGAGGAAACAGTAAATCCAACAGAACACATTAAAACACACCACTACTCATCGAATTGTCTGTAGGTCCAACAGAACATTTTAAAACACACCATTACTCATCGAACTGTCTGTAGGTCCAACAGAACATTTTAAAACACACCAATACTCATCTAAAGTGTAGGAATGATTCCAGAGGAAAACAAATTATGAAACATTGCTACGACTCACCTTTGAATGTTTAGGTCATCTATCTGACACAGGGTCAGTGAGGAGGAGGAAACCCCAAATCCAGGATAGAGCGGTTCAGTGAATGTAGTGTGTTCTGTGTGAAGGTGTGTCAGTTCAACAGGGGAGGACACACTATAGAAGGACAAAGTACCAGCTAGCCAGTCTAGATACACACCAAGTCTGTTAGGATCAGGACCAGGGATGGATCTGCTGACTCCAGCATGGTAAAAGTCATAAACACTGTCATAGCAGAGTAAACTCCAGGACTTCCTATTCTATCCGGCAGGTAGCCTAGTGGTTAGAGCTTTGGGCCAGGTTGCTGGATCAAATCCCCGAGCTGACAAGGTAAAAATCAGTCGTTCTCTCCCTGAATAAGGCAGTTCACCCCACGGTTCCCCCATAGGCAGTCATTGTAAGTAAGAATTTGTTCTTAACTGACTTGCCTAGTTAAATAAAGGTTACACACACACACACACACACACACACACACACACACACACACACACACACACAATCATACTGTCATGCTCCCATCCCTTCCTCATCATTCCTTTGTACACCACACCAATGACAGTCACTCCACCTCCCAGTAATAACAATATCCAGATAAGCCTTCTCTGCAGAGAGCTTGGAGATAACTGTCAAATCTGTCTGGATGGTCTTCATAATGCTGCTCCTCTTCAAACTCTGTCATCTTCCTGTTCCCCTCAGACAGTATCAGTTTTGGGTGTGCTGTATTTCAGTCCAGGGTGAGATGACATGCATCTGTAGATAAAAGGAGAGATTAGATACTATGTCAATATAGTCCTGAATAGGCAGTTGATTAGGATTGAAGAAACTTACATTTTATTGACCCTAATTTCAGCCTACACTCTCCACCACGATCCACACTGTAGGAGAAACTGGTTATGATCCACACTGTAGGAGAAACTGGTTATGATCCACACTGTAGGAGAAACTGGTTATTGACTGACAAAGACCTAATAAAGCAGTAAACATTTAAACCAATTTTGTTGTGTTCTGGTGCACTATCCAAGTTCATTACTAGAGACATTGCAACAGGATATCAGTGATGCAGAAGAAGAGTATGCATGTAGTGATGAGTAATCTTCCCCTTAATGGCCTCATGTTACTAAGCCTACTACATCACCGCTTCTCACACAATTAGGACATCTATTCTTATGACTTACTTCAGCTTCATCAGTTTATATGTGGGATCCACCAGAGCAGCTGAAATCAGTCCCCCTGCAGAGTCCCCTGGGTGATTGTAGCTCAGGTCCAGCTCTCTCAGGTGGGAGGGGTTTAACCTCAGAGCTGAAGACAGAGCAGCACAGCCTTTCTCTGAGACCAGACAGCCTACAGAGAGACACACACAACAACTCTCTAGGTTGGTGTACTGGTGTCAATCATCTGGTAGGACACCCATATACACTGAGTGTAGAAAACATTAGGAACACCTTTCTAATAATTGAGTTGCACCCCATTTTGCCATCAGAACAGCCTCAATTTGTCAGGACATGGACTCTACAAGGTGTCGAAAGCATTCCACAGGGATGCTGGCCCATGTTGACCCTCCCACAGTTGTGTCAAGTTGGCTGGATGTCCTTTGGGTGGTGGACCATTCTTAACACACACAGGAAAGTGTTGAGAATGAAAAACCCAGCAGCGCTGCAGTTCTTGAGACAAACCGGTGCGCCTGGCACCTACTACCATACCCTGTTCAAAGGCACTTTAATAGTTTATTGCCCATTCACCCTCTGAATGGCACACATTCACAATCCATGTCTCAATTGTCTCAAGGCTTCAAAATTCTTCTTTAACCTGGCTCCTCCCCTTCATCTACACTGATTGAAGTGGATTTAACAGGTGACATCAATAAGGGATCATAGCTTTCACCTGGATTCACCTGGTCAGTCTATGTCATGGAAAGAGCAGGTGTTCCTAATGTTTTGTGTTACTCAGCGTATTTGTCCATGACCCAAACATTGTCATGAAACATTTGATTTTCAGAGTATTTGTACTAAGCTAAGTACCGGCCTGACTGAAACAGCTGTACTTACATCAGTTTGTGTAGTTTACAGTTTGGATCTTCCAGTCTAGCAGAAAGCAGTGCAACTCCTGAGTCCTGCAGGCCATTATTTCTCAGCTCCAGTTGTTTCAGTTGTGAGTTGGGTGAACGGAGGACTGAGGCCAGATCTGAACATCAACCATCTGTCAGACCACACTGACCTAGTCTAAAGGGTAGAAGGGCACAAATATACAGAAACATACATCAAATGGGATAAATATATAAAACAAGGTTTCAATATCTTGAGTAAGTTAGTATGTTTTTACCATTGGTAAGTTATGTATCCTTCTGTTATTGTCTTAATGCATTACATTATTCTTAAACATACACATAATAAAATTAAAATAAAATAACAATATAAATAAACAGTGGATACTCACGATATTTAACTCACAAAAGTGTCTGTATGTTGCAGAGTGAACTGCTTAGTCCAACACAGAGGAGCTTCACTCCTTTGTCTTCCAGGTCATTGTAGCCGAGGTCCAGTTCTTTCAGGGGGGGAGTTTGGTGTCTGCAGAGCTAAGGCCAGAGTCTCACAGGATTCATATGTGAGCCAACAGCGGTCCAGTCTGGAGAGAGGAGATACACTGTTAGATATACAAATCCTTCAAAATAATTATACTATATACATCAACACAATAACAGAACTTACAGTGCTCTTTTACAGGTTTTCACTACCGGCAGCAACCTCTGATAACCCTCCTCTGATGTGTTGTATGTTTTCAGGTCAAACTCCTCCAGCACCTCCCCTGACATCAGTAAGACGTAGACCAGGGCTGAACATTGGTGAGGTTGTGGTCTTGTTTCTGAAAGAGTTCCTGATCGCAGGGAGGTCTGCATGTCTTCAACTATAGAGAGTTGGCACTAAGTTCATTCAGACAGTGGAACAAGTTGATGATCCTTTCTGGTGAGGATTCCTCATTGATCTTGTCTGAAAGGTACCTGACTGTTCTCTCAACTGTTTCCTCATTGCTCTGTGTTGCACTTCCTTTCTGTGTCAGAAGGCCTCATAACAGATTCTGAATGGACTCCAGTGAGGGACCCAGAAGGAAGCAGACGAACAGGTCCAGGTGTCCATTCTCACTCTCCAATGCCTCGTCCACTGCTCTCGTGTAAGTTAAACAACTTGTCTGACTTCCTGAAGTATTGGAATTGGGACTTTTCATCATTATCACTAGCGGAGGGGGGACATTTTACACATTTCCCAGACATGATTCTAAAGCACGCACTGCTACTAGGGACTCCTGAATGCTCAGATGCACAAAGCTGTAGACCTTCTCTTGGTATAGCCCAGATTCTTCTTTAAAGATCTCTGTACACAATGCTGAGTACTCTGATGCCTCTGTGACATCAATGCCACACTCTTTCAGGTCCTCCTCATAAAAGATCAAGTTGCCATTCTGCAGCTGTTGGAAAGACAGCTTTGCCAGTTTCAGGATAATCTCTTTGTCTGACTGAGACAGTTCCTTTGGGTTTGTCTCTGTGGCCTTCTTGTACTTATTGTTCATCACAATGGTTTGGATGAGCATAAAGTGTGTGTACATCTGGGTCAGAGTTTTAGGGGCATAATCCTTCTCTGCTTCTTTCAGAATCATCTCAAGGACAGTTCCTGATATCCAACAGAAGACGGGTAGGTGGCTAATGATGTGGAGGCTCCTTGATGTTTTTATGTGTTTGAGGATATCATTGGTCAGATTCTGATCTGTGATTGTCTTCCTGAAGTACTCCTCCTTCTGTGGTTCATTGAACCCTCCTACCTCTGTCACCTGGTCAAAGTCACAAAGTCAAAAGTCAAAGTCACCATTATTAGTCAGTTGTACAACCGAATGCCTTCAACCGAAATGTGTCTTCTGCATTTAACCCAACCCCTCTGAATCAGAGAGGTGCGGGGGGCTGCACTGTTTGAGAGAGTGCTGCAGCAGGCAGCTGAGTTATGGAGACAGTGCAGCACCCCTGCACGTCGTGACAACTTTTTACCAGTTGTAGGTGGGCTTTTTAGATTGTCATTATGGAGACACCTATTTCCAACCTTTTTTCCATAATACATATTAACGTACTAGAACTGATATAACAGAGACAAAGCACTGGAAAATGACTTACGGTGCATTCGTTCAGAAGTGGTTTAAAGTACACTGCATTCTAATGTTGACTTTCTTATGGAAAACCAAGTTTTTTTTTCTTTACGCATGCTCAATACTTAGGTCTCGAGCGCTGCTCGAGTGGAAATTTGAAATGGAGTTATCGAACTCCCTCGCATGCTTCTGTTATGGGAAAAAGTCCACAATGAAACTGCCATTAAATGTGTAGAATTATACATTTGCATCTGTTGGCCATCAAGTAGACTATTCATTTATATGCCATTGTAGGCTACTGTAGCCAACCATTTAATACAATAAATACACTATAAATACACAAAAGTATGTGAACACCCCTTCAAATTAGTAATAATAATTCACTAACGGAACCTCTAATATGATAACCGATAGCAAGACACGTGGTCAAATTAGGAAAATGCATGGATAAAAATAAAAAAGTGCAAAGGATCACGCATGTTAAGCAAATGGCTTAACAAGTGTCTAAAAGTAGCCTAAAGAGTCCTTCTTATTGTACATAATTATTGTGCAGTGGCCTCGCTCATGCTTACAGAAGCTATGCGCCTTTACGTATAAGTTTGGATCTTCTGCACTTTATTGATAGCTGGAAAATGCTTGAAGATTCACAAAATACAGTATGATAAAATGTCATATAATACATTTGAAAAATATTTAATTATAATACCACTGTATTGTCATATCTGATACACCAACTGAAATAGACTATTTACCATCTGCCCACTGTTCATTCTGGCTAGATCCAAAGGTATAGGAGGAACATTAGACCAGTGGAGGCTCCTTAGGGGAGAAAGAGGAGGACCATCCTCCTCAGTGAATTTCAGAAATGTTTTAATAGTGAAGCATTTAAAAACGTATCCTTTTTATATAAAACTATGCTAAATATATTCACATCACCAAATAACTGTTTATAACACACTGTTTTGCAATGAAGGTCTACAGTAGCCTCAACATCACTATGTAGGGTAACACCATGGTGTAGCCGGAGGACAGCTAGTTTCCGTCCTCCTCTGGTTACATTGACTTCAATACAAAACCTAGGAGGCTCGTGGTTCTCACCCCCCTCCATAGACTTACACAGTAATTATGACAACTTCCGGAGGACATCCTCCAACCTATCAGAACTCTTGCAGCATGAACTGACATGTTGTCCACCCAATCAAAGGATCAGAGAATTAATCTAGTAATGAAAGCATACGCTACAGCTAGCTAGCACTGCAGTGCATAAAATGTGGTGAGTTGACTTTGTGGCGAAATCCTGCACGGAGCCTTCACCGTGCGCTGCCACTTTAAGAGCGCATCAGCAGTAAGGAAGGAGGACAGATAAAGATAAGCTCTTTCAGTTCTCTGGGAGGAGGTTCTTGGTTGGCGCGACAGTTTGATTGTGTGTGCTATGCTGCAGAAGTCCTTGTTTGTTTTCAGCGTGTTTAGTTTATAACGTGTTTAACTCAATCATCCGGTGACGGCTCTAAGGTTGTGGTTGTTATCGTTTGGGACCGCACCTGTTATGGATCGCATGGATTAGTAGCAACATTGTTGCGAAGCTTGGACATATCAGCCAACACACCATCAGACGATCAGACAGTACTGAAGTCAACAGACGGGCCGACAAGCCTGAAGTCAACAGCTAAAATTCTCTCTCTCTCTTTTTCTCTTCCCTCTATCGTTCCAGTGCTTTACACTGCAGCAGACTTTCTATTTTTCAAATCCACTTCCCGTTGATGTTCATTAGCGCTGGACTATTATTGCCCTGCCAGAAGTATTTGTATTGACATTTTAGCTAAAAGGGAGGTTGCTTGCAAGTTGTGTATTGTATTGAGGTGGTGTGGTACTAATGACATGTGGCCGAGAAGATTTTGGACATTTTAAGGCCTTTGATTTGTCTATGAACATCCCCACATTCATACTCTCTGCACTTCCCCACTGGAAGGTAATACAGATTATTGCAAATTCTCTAATGTTTATGACTGGTTCTTTCTTGTAAATTGTTTCTATGAAGTTGTCGAACAATTGCTATGCCATTATTATTGTATGAGGTGCCATTGGTAGGGTTACTCATGTGCAGGTGAAGGGGTTTTATATGGTGTCTTATGTTTTCTCTCTACTGGCTGGCTACTCTCTAGG
Organism: Brachymystax lenok tsinlingensis; assembly: GCA_030435695.1. Classification (NCBI taxonomy): domain Eukaryota; kingdom Metazoa; phylum Chordata; class Actinopteri; order Salmoniformes; family Salmonidae; genus Brachymystax; species Brachymystax lenok. Next base: position 27,357,636 of record CM059791.1, read on the forward strand.
CAGTCTCTGCTGATGTGGGTGGGTCTGGTAGCGGTACTCTCTCTATTCTACTGTTTTCCTTTCGGCATGGTTAATACCGGCCTGGCGCCCGAACAAAATCTTTCTTTATCCCTCTCTAATAAATACCGCTACAACTTAAAGAGAAAGACAATAGTTGAACAAATTTAATTTCTTCAAGAATGAAGGAGGCAAAGAGAGAAAGCTACATTTTGTATGTTTTTATCTCTTTCTAACTTTCACTTCCACTTAGCTAGCGAATGCTTCACTGTGGGAACCACACATACGGAGATCATCTGTTCACGTACTCTGCGTTTCACAAAGACACGGCAGTTAAAACCCCAAATCCCTCATTTGGACCAAAGGACAGATTTCCACCGGTCTAATGTCCATTGCCCATGGTTCTTGGCCCAAGCAAGTCTTCTTCTTATTGGTGTCCTTTAGTAGTGGTTTCTGTGTAGCAATTCGACCATGAAGGCCTGATTCACGCAGTCTCCTCTGAACAGTTGATGTTGAGATGTTTCTGTTACTTTAACTCTCTGAAGCATTTATTTGGGCTGCAATCTGAGGTGCAGTTAATTGCCGATTTTTTTGAGGCTGGTAACTCTAATGAACTTATCCTCTGCAACAGAGGTAACTCTGGGTCTTCCTTTCCTGTGGCGGTCCTCATGAGAGCCAGTTTCATCATAGCGCTTGATGATTTTTGCGACTGCACTTTCCGCATTACCTGACCTTCATGTCTTAAAGTAAATAAAGGTGAAATAATGATGGAACTGTTTCTCTTTGCTTATTTGAGCTGTTCTTGACATAATATGGACTTGGTTTTTTACCAAATAGGGCTATCTTCTGCATACCACGCCTACCTTGTCACAACACAACTGATTGACTCAAATGCATTAAGGAATAGAAAATAGTAAAAATAAAGAAAAACCCTTGAATGAGTAGGAAATCCAAACTTTTGACTGATACTAATATATATATTTTTTAATCTGTATTTGTCTGAAGAAATGTGTAGAGCACAACCCCATTTTAGGCATTGTATTGATTTTGTCTTGTATTTTGTTTACCATTACATATGAGTGTGTTAGCTCTGGACTATACCTGATAGTTTGCAGTTGTTTTTCATTCCTAAGAAATAGTTTTATGTACCAAATCTGAAGCTCAGCCTCAACTGTGTTAATGTACTGTATAATATTTTGTTTTATAATTCAGCATGACTGGGTGTGGTATATGGCCAATATACCACAGCTAATGGCTGTTCTTATGCTCAATGCAGAGATACAGCCCTTAACCGTGGTATACAGTGCATTCGGAAAGTATTCAGACCCCTTGAGTTTTTTCACATTTTGTTACGTTACAGCCTTATTCTAAAATGGATTTTAAAAAATCCTCATAAATCTGCCCACAATACCCCATAATGACAAAGCAAAAACAGGTTTTGCAAATGTATTACTTTTATTTTTTAAACTTATTTACATAAGTATTCAGACCCTTTGCTATGAGACTCGAAATTGAGCTCAGGTGCATGCCGTTTCCATTTATCATCCTTGAGATGTTTCTACATCTTAAATGGAGTCCACCTGTGGTAAATTCAATTAATTGGACATGATTTGGAAAGACACACACCTGTCTATATAAGGTCCCACAGTTGACAGTGCATGTCAGAGCAAAAACCAAGCTATGATGTCGAAGAAATTGTCCGTAGAGTTCTGAAACAGGTTTGTATCAAGGCACAGATCTGGGGAAGGGTACCCAAAAATGTCTGCAGCATTGAAGGTCCCCAAGAACACAGTGGCCTCCATCATTCTTAAATGGAAGTTTGGATCCACCAAGACTCTTACTAAAGTTGGCTGCCCGGCCAAACTGAGCAATAAGGGGAGAAGGGCGTTGGTCAGGGAGGTGAGCAAGAACCGGATGGTCACTCTGGAGCTCTGTCAGAGTTCCTCTGTGGAGATGAGAGAACCTTCCAGAAGGACAACCATCTCTGCAGCACTCCACAAATCAGGACTTTATGGTAGTGGCCAGACGGAAGACACTCTTCAGTAAAAGGAACATGACAGCCTGCTTGGAGTTTGCCAAAAGGCGCCTAAAGGACTCTCAGACCATGAGAAACTGGTCTGGTAAAACCAAGATTGAACCTTTTGGCCTGAATGCCAAGCGTCAAGTATGGAGGAAACCTGGCAACATCCCTACGGTGAAGCATGGTGGTGGCAGCATTATGCTATGGGGATGTTTTTCAGCAGCAGGGACTATGAGACTAGTCAGGATCGAGGGAAAGATGAACAGAGCAAAGTACAGAGAGATCCTTGATGAAAACCTGCTCCATAGCACTCAGGATCTCAGACTGGGGTGAAGGTTCACCTTCCAAAGTCAAAAGTCAAAGTCACCATTATTAGTCAGTTGTACAACCAAATGCCTTCAACCGAAATGTGTCTTCCGCATTTAACCCAACCCCTCTGAATCAGAGAGGTGCGGGGGGCTGCCTTAATCGACATCCACGTCTTGGCGCCCGGGAACAGTGGGTTAACTGCCTTGTTCAGGGGCAGAATGACAGATTTTACCTTGTCAGCTCGGGGATTCGAACTTGCAACCCTCCGGTTACAAGTCCAACGCTCTAACCACTAGGCTACCTTCCAACAGGACAATGACCGTAAGCACACAGCCAAGACAACGCAAGAGTGGCTTCGAGACAAGTCTCTGAATGTCCTTGAGTGGCCCCATCCAGAGCCTGGACTTGAAACCGATCAAACATCTCTGGAGACCTGAAAATAGCTGTGCAGCGACGCTCCCCATCCAACCTGTCAGAGCTTGAGAGGATCTGCAGAGAAGAATGAGAGAAACTCCCCAAATATAGGTGTGCCAAGCTTGTAGCGTCATACCCAAGACAACTCGAGGCTGTAATAGCTGCCAAAGGTGCTTCAACAAAGTACTGAGTAATGGGTCTGAATACTTATGTAAATATGTTTCTGTTTTTTATTTGTAATAAATTTGCACACAAAAAAAGGTTTTTTCTTTGTCATTATGGGGTAGAGTGTGTTGATTTAATCAATTTTAGAACAGGGCAGTAACGTAACAAAATGTGGAAAAAGTCAATGGGTCTGAATACTTTCCGACTGCACTGTAGTCGGCAGGTAGCCTAGTGGTTAGAGCGTTGGACTTGTAACCGGAGGGTTGCAAGTTCGAATCCCCGAGCTGACAAGGGAAAAATCTGTCGTTCTGCCCCTGAACAAGGCAGTTAACCCACTGTTCCCCAGGCGCCGAAGGCGTGGAAGTCGATTAAGGCAGCCCCCGCACCTCTCTGATTCAGAGGGTTGGGTTAAATCACGGAAGACACATTTCGGTTGAAGGCATTCGGTTGTACAACTGACTAATAATGGTGACTTTGACTTTGACTTTGACTTTGTATGTATACTGGCCATATACCACAACCTCCAGAGTTGTCTTATTGCTATTATAAACTTGTTACCGACGTAATTAGAAGCGTAAAAAAAAAATCACGGCTTTTAGCCAATCAGCATTCAGGGTTTAAACCACGCAGTTCATAATTAACTTTATAAACTGGGTGGTTCTAGCCCTGAATTCTGATAGCTGTGGTGTATCAGACCGTATACCACAGGTATGACATGTATTTTTACTGCTCTAATTACATTGGTAACCAGTTTATAATAGCATTAAGGCACCTCAGAGGTTTGTGGTACTGTATATGGCCAATACACCACGGCTAAGGGCTGTATACAGGCACTCCGCGTTGCATTGTGATTAACAGCCCTTAGCCATGGTATATTGGCCCCAGCTATGAGACAAATATTAATTTTCACAGTCTGCTGCCATGCAAATGAACTGAATCCCCAAAATACATTTCCACTGCATTTCAGCCCTGCCACAAAAGGACCAGCAGACATGTCAGAAAGTCCAGCAAGCACCAGGACCGTCTCCTAAAGTTGATTCAGCTGCAGAATCGGGGCACCACCAATACAGAGCTTGCTCAGGAATGGCAGCACGCAGGTGTGAGTGCATCTGCACGCACAGTGAGGCGAAGACTTTTGGAGGATGGCCTGGTGTCAAGAAGGGCAGCAAAGAAGCCACTTCTCTCCAGGAAAAACATCAAGGACAGACTGATATTCTGCAAAAGGTACAGGGATTGGACTGCTGAGGACTGGGGTAAAGTCATTTTCTCTGATAAATCCTTCCCGATTGTTTGGGGCATCCGGAAAAAAGCTTGTCCGGAGAAGACAAGGTGAGCGCTACCATCAGTCCTGTGTCATGCCAACAGTAAAGCATCCTGAGACCATTCATGTGTGGGGTTGCTTCTCAGCCAAGGGAGTGGGCTCACTCACAATTTTGCCTAAGAACACAGCCATGAATAAAGAATGGCACCAACACATCCTCCGAGAGCAACTTCTCCCAACCATCCAGGAACAGTTCGGTGAACAATGCCTTTTCCAGCATGATGGAGCACCTTGCCATAAGGCAAAAGTGATAACTAAGTGGTTCGGGGAACAAAACATTGATATTTTGGGTCCATGGCCAGGAAACTCCCCAGACCTTAATCCCATTGAGAACTTGTGGTCAATCCTCAAGAGGCGGGTGGACAAACAAAAACCCACAAATTCTGACAAACTCCAAGCATTGATTATGCAAGAATGGGCTGCCATCAGTCCGGATGTGGCCCAGAAGTTAATTGACAGCATGCCAGGGCGGATTGCAGAGGTCTTGAAAAAGAAGGGTCAACACTGCAAATATTTGACTCTTTGCATCAACTTAATGTAATTGTCAATAAAAGCCTTTGACACTTATGAAATGCTTGTAATTATACTTCAGTATTCCATACTAACATCTGACAAAAATATCTAAAGACACTGAAGCAGCAAACTTTGTGGAAATTATTATTTGTGTCATTCTCAAAACCTTTGGCCACGGCTGTACCACACCTCCTCGTGCCTTACTGCTTAATTACATAATGAAATACTATTGTTTGAATCCTCCAACACATACAGCAACACTTTTTAAATCCAAGTTACTTTTATTGTTCTGCTTTTGAAATTGTACATAACCAATAGAACTTCTCATGCAGATTGTTCCAACAGGCTATTTGTCTCCTGACATATGTGCTATGTATAGCAATCACAGTGGGTTTCACAGAGCAGGGGATACTTTTCAAAATTGGCTTCATTTGGTCATTCTATATCTCGGAGATTGTTTTGTAACCCTCTGCCCTGGGAGTGCTTATGTGAACGCTGGTGAATTTAACTGTCCTTACCATTGATTCAGTGAAGAACAGTGACAAAGGGAAAATACTTAAGTAAATATTAAATCAGAACAATCAAATGTTTCCAGCCACAAAGGATAAAGATAAGGAGCATTGTGAATGACATTTTAAAGGTTGAAATCAGAGATATTGCATAAGGGTATTACCTGCAGCCAGAAACCACCATAACTCTTTATTCCTGAAATGCCTGCCCCCATCTGACGCGATTCTACCAGTGAACTGACCACCAGGGTGACACACCCTGGTGACCTATAGATTTTTTTAATAATAGCCCATTATCTTTAAGAACGTACAATCAACAAAATAAAACCTAGACAATCAGGCTCCCATTGATTTTGTTATGTTAGAGCATAAGAACACCATTAGCCATGTCAAAATGCTTAGAATTGCAGGAAATTATCTTAACTGCAAAATGTTTCAGCTCCATGCCTAAATATATAGAATTGCAAAAAATGTGCTTTAAAACTTTGCTGCCAATAATTTCACTCATTCTTTGGTCAGTGTATGTTTTTACACCGCTCAATGGTGGGTCGCGACTCAAGACACCTGGGTCTCAAAGCAAAAAAAGTGTTGGACCCCTGATCTAACTCACATGGGTTTCCACTTGCCAGCATAAGAACCAGTCTTCACCATGAGTGGGCACACTACATGAAGAAACTCTACAATAGCGTTCATACATTTGTTTTATTAATATACATAAATTGTTAAGAGGACCACAACCGAAATACCATTTTAAACTATGCTGAATGTGTGGTCTCTGGTAGTGAAATGTGCAGCACCCTCAGAATCTTAACAGTCACTGACATTAAACCCCATTGCGCTGCAACAGCATCTTCCACTGTGTGAATCACCACTATTTACAACAAAAAAGTATGTCAGCTGTGTGTAATAATAATTTAGTGGGTGCTTATTTTCCTACAAAGGGACCTCACATCACAACAGTGAATAATCTGATGTTTGACTTCTATCTTCAATAAACCAAGTAAGACTACAGTAATCGCAAATTTGGTGATCTAAAACAAGCAAGTAGGAGCAGAGGAGGTGGAACTAGTCAGAAACGACAGGATACCGGTTGTACAGAAACAAGTACTAGGTGCTCACGTATACCATCTGCTTTTTTGCAACTCAAAGTGTAAAACAAATCACCTTCTCAAAACCACAAAAATAAGGAACCAGAATTTACATTTGCAGATACTTCATCCAACACCCATATTTTATTTTCTAATTTTTATTTTCTAAATTAGTGTTTCCAAAAAATACAGATAAAAATGGCAATGTCATGAATCTACTTTTTACTTAACATTTCATGTGGTAACTATCTGAAATGACAAAATACAACGAATGGCATATTCCCAGGTGAGGATTAAAGTGCAGATGGGGGGGATTCTAGAGCGTAAGGTTAGGTCAAGGTCACTCTCCAGAGCGGCAGCACGCCCTGAAGCCACACTGCAGGTTCTGGCAGCCGCTGGCCGTATCAGCATGGGGACCTGCAGAGAGAGGCCACAGTCAGAACAGTCAATCACTCTCATAGGTACTGCTGTGCCCATTCGTTTTAACTTGCCGGTGCACCGGCTGGGCAGAGTTTGCACTTTAGGGCCAATGGAATGGTCTCAAATTCCAGTGTCCTGGTCAAGTTCAAACCAATGCACTTTTTAACAAGAAATGTAACTCTTCCCAAGTAGGGCTACCGCCCACTCTTCCGACTGGTTTAGAAACAATGTCAAAAGGTACTGTTTACACAATGGAGTTAAACATTAAGTTGTGACACTCAACAGTAAATGTGTTTCGCTGACTAGCTACCTAAAGGCCCACTTACCTTGCACCTCACAATATCAGCAGGACTGTTACATAAGGAACTTACACTGGGAAAAGTGCTGGACAGCCAGGTGAAGTTAGGTATGATTGTTAAAACAGAGGGTTATTGAAGCACATTCATTAGTCTTGCCAGATAAGCCCCATAGAGAGATTCTTTAATCCTGCAACCAAATTAGCATAGAAATGTGAGTTATACACTACCGTTCAAAAGTTTGGGGTCACTTAAATGTCCTTGTTTTTGAAAGAAAAGCACATTTTTTTGTCCATTAAATGACATAAAAAAAAACAGAAATACACTGCAGACATTGTTAATGTTGTAAAACTATTGTAGCTGGAAACGGCTGATTTTCGTTTTTTCAACCACTCCACAAATTTATTGTTAACAAACTATCATTTTGGCAAGTTGGTTAGGACATCTACTTTGCATGACAAGTCATTTTACCAACAATTGTTTACAGACATTATTTCACTGAATCACAATTCCAGTGGGTCAGAAGTTTATATACACTAAGTTGACTGTGCCTTTAAACAGCTTGGACAATTCCAGAAAATCATGTCATGGCTTTAGAAGCTTCTGATAGGCTAATTGACATCATTTGAGTCAATTGGAGGTGTACCTGTGAATGTATTTCAAGGCCTGCCTTCAAACTCAGTGCCTCTTTGCTTGACATCATGGTAAAATCAAAAGAAATCAGCCAAGACCCCAGAAAATATTGTAGACCTCCACAAGTCTGGTTCATCCTTGGGAGCAATTTACAAACGCCTGAAGATACCACGTTCATCTGTACAAACAATAGTACGCAAGTATAAACAAAATGGGACCACACAGCCGTCATACCGCTCATGAAGGAGATGCCTTCTGTCTCCCAGAGATGCGCGTACTTTGGTGCGAAAAGTGCAACTCAATCCCAGAACAACAGCAAAGGACCTTGAAGATGCTGGAGGAAACAGGTACAAAAGTATCTATATCCACAGAAAAACTAGTCCTATATCGACATAACCTGAAAGGCCGCTCAGCAAGGAAGAAGCCACTGCTCCAAAACTGCCATAAAAAAGCCAGACTACGGTTTGCAACTGCACATGGGGACAAAGATCGTACTTTTTGGAGAAATGTCCTCTGGTCTGATGAAACAAAAATAGAACTGTTTGGCCATAATGACCATCGTTATGTTTGGTGGAAAAAGGGGGGAGGCTTGCAAGCTGAAGAACACCATCCCAACCGTGAAGCACGGGGAGGGCAGCATCATGTTGTGGGGGTGCTTTGCTGCAGGAGGGACTGGTGCACTTCACAAAATAGATGGCATCATGAGGCAGGAAAATTTGGTGGATATATTGAAGCAACATCTCAAGACATCAGTCAGGAAGTTAAAGCTTGGTCGCAAATGGGTCTTCCAAATGGACAATGACCCCAAGCATACTTCCAAAGTTGTGGCAAAATGGCGTAAGGACAACAGAGTCAAGGTATTGGAGTGGCCAACACAAAGCCCTGACCTCAAACATATAGAAAGTGTGTGGGCAGAACTGAAAGTGTGTGCGAGCAAGGAAGCCTACAAACCTGACTCAGTTACACCAGCTCTGTCTGGAGTAATGGGCCAAAATTCACCCAACTTATTGTGGGAAGCTGGTGGAAGGCTACATTTGACCCAAGTTAAACAATTTAATGGCAATGCTACCAAATACTAATTGAGTGTATGTAAACTTCTGACCCACTGGGAATGTGATGAAAGAAATAAAAGCTGAAATAAATCACTCTACTATTATTCTGACATTTCATATTCTTAAAATAAAAGTGGTGATACTGACCTAAGAGGGAATTTTTACTCTGATTAAATGTCAGGAATTGTGAAACTGAGTTTAAATGTATTTGGCTAAGGTGTATGTAAACTTTCAACTTCAACTGTACATTGGCGTACAGAGGCCCATTATCAGAAACCATCACTCCTGTGTTCCAATGGCACGTTGTTAGCTAATCCAAGTTCATCATTTTAAAAGGCTAATTGATCATTAGAACCATTTTGCAATTGTTAGCATAGCTGAAAACTGTAGTACTGATTTAAAGAAGCAATAAAACTGGCCTTCTTTAGACTAGTTGAGTATCTGGAGCATCAGCATTTGTGGGTTCAATTACAGGATCAAAATGGCCAGAAACAAAGAACTTTCTTCTGAAACTGTCTTTTCTTGTTCTGAGAAATGAAGGCTATTCCACGCAAAAAACAGAAGATCTCGTACAACGCTGTGTACTACTCCCGTCACAGAACAGCACAGTCTGGCTCTAACCAGAATAGAAAGAGTGGGAGACCCCGGTGCACAGTCAGTGTATGTTTTTTTACTGCTCAACCCTTATGGTGGATTGCGACTCAAAAGACACCTCAATTGGTGGGTCGAGGCAAAAACATTTGGGAACCCCTGATCTAACTCACATGGGTTGTTACTTGCCAGCATAAGCACCAGTCTTCATCATGAGTGGGCACACTACACTGTGAACGAACTCTACAATGGCGTTATAATTTTTTTAGTTTTAACTTCTTAGGCAGAAGCGCACGAGGTGACCGTTTGAGACCCTGGCGTGCCCAAAGTAAAATGCCTCCCATTCAGGCCCAGAAAATAGGATATGCACATATTTAGTACCATTGGATAGGAAACACTCTGAATTTTCTAAAAGTGTCTGAGTAAAACAGAACAGATATGGCAGGCGAAACCCAGAGGAATTTCTGTCCTGGAAAAAGTGGTTTTGACAGAGTGCCTCATTTGGAACCCCTCCCTTATGAAAATGCCCATATGAATGCAGTACCGATCGCTTCCTTATGATGTCAACAGTCGAGACAGTGTTCAGTTTTGGATGCATTAGAGCAGAGAAGAGAAAACAGGAAGTGTCCCCTTGGAAGTCAACAGAAGAGAACGCACGCTCCCGGGAAGGCACGCTCTATTTTTTTCCGTTCTTATAGCTCAGTTTATATTCCGGTTGATTTATTATAGTAAATATACGTAAAAGTGTTCCTAAGGATACATTTAAAATGATTTGATTGTTCTTGGACAAGTTTATAGGTATAAGTTGAACGAGTTCTCTTCACGTTTCAATGGAAGAGTGGAGGCTGTAGTTTCTGATATTAACGTGCGAACCAAACGGAGATTTATGGATATAATATTACTTTTTCTAACAAAAGAACCATTGATTGTCTTCGTTGGACACTTTGGAAGCCATCAGCAGAAGTTCTTCAACAGGTAATTGATTTGTTTTCGCTGTGAAATGTGTTGTGTGAATCGTGAAGGCTAATGAATTCATGGTAATGAGAAAATAGTGAAGGTGCTACCCTCAAACAATCAAATGTGGTGCTTTCGCCGTAAAGCCTTTTTGAAATCTGACAACGCTGTGATATTGCCAAGAAACCGAGCTTTTCATGAGTATGAAACACTTGTATATTGGTGCATGTTTAATAATTCAACTTTTGGATTTTGAATTTGGCGCCTTGCATTTCACCTGGTAGTGTCGGGAGTGGGGAGCTAGCGCCCCACCACTCCCTAAGAAGTTAACCTATTAAGGATCCCGTAGGATTGTTGTCCCTATACCGGGTCGGTTGTTACTAATGTGACTAGAATGACGTAAGTAACATAATCTTGCTCTGATATGTCATCCTGAGGGTCCCAGACATAATGTACCATAGTTTTTTTTGATAAAATCAAATGTTATATTCAAATGTAGGAACTGGGTTCTACAGTTTGAACCCCTGCTGTCTGGCTCCACACACCCCCCGCCTGGCCATCTAGATGTGTGAAAGTTAAGCTAATTATCCATCATGTACGACATTCCTGGTAGTGTGTAAGCTTATATTTCGTATTACCATATTTTTGTATGTTCTCTACAGCTATGTACTTAAATGTATTCAATTGACCAATTCGGCATATTTGGGCAGACTTGCTAGAAAATATTGTGCAGTATTGCAATGATTCACTGGACCAGTCTGAAGTTTTGCACACACTGCTTCCATCTGGTGGCCTAAACTCCTATATGATATTGTGGCCTAAACTCCTATATGATATTATGGCCTTTCTCTTGCATGTCAAAACGCATTTTTTTGTTTGTATTATCTTTTACCAGATGTGTTAAATTCTCCTACATTAATTTCACATTTCCACAAACTTCAAAGTGTTTCCTTTCAAATGGTACCAAGAATATGCATATCCTTGCTTCAGGTCCTGAGTTAGATTTGGGTATGTAATTTTAGACAAATTGAAAAAAAAGGGTCCGATCCCTTACTCTACATAATTGTTAATAAGACCACAATGGAAGTACATTGTTAACCTTTGTTGTGTCATCCCCAATAATTTTAAATGCACTGTGTCCACATATGGTTGTTTTGTGTTCGTATTGTAAAATTAATTAAATTCAAGAAATGTATAAAATTGTGCATCACTCATATCCTTGTATGAATATGTTGCCTGATAAGAGGGTGTTTTCCCAGTTTTCCCTAATCTTGTGCGTTTTGTGTGCGTGCGTTACCGTTGATGTTGTCGCAGTAGTAGAAGTGTTCATCATTGAGGGCAGGACAGGCAGACACCAGCTCCTGTAGCCCAACCTCAGTGATGAGGAGACATCCAGACAGGTTCAGATGCTCCAGGAGAGGAAGACCTCCACGCTGAGACAGCGCCCTGAAACACACACACTTAGAGTATATAATACACAATCATTTGTACCTACTCACAGTCAATATCAGTAACACAAAAAAAGATTTACACAATTTATCCACAGGTAGAATACATATGCATGTTTGTCGTTTCTTTGAAGAGCAGCATCCCAAGCAGTTTTACCTCAAGCCCAGGTCTGTAACCCGAAAGCATCCAGAGAGGCTGAGGAATCTCAGCGAGCGCCAAGCGTCTGACTGATCAGTTCTGTTGTAAAGCTCCAGGCACCGCTGGCCCCCAGAGGAGCATTTAGTCCAAAACTCTGCCCCTGCACTGCCCCTGGTGGTGTAAGACGCACATTGCAGCCCTCCTAAAGTCCTCAGGGCCATCTCACCAGTGCAGCAGGTTGAATGGCCACAGCAGGCCTCCCCAAGCCCATACTGCTGCTGCCAGTAGGAGGTGCTATAGCTTGTCCTGAGGCCCCGCCTCCTACTCCTCCTGCAGCAACACAAACCTCCTGGCTTCGTCGCCACAAATCCTCGCCCCTCAGGGGTAGACACTCCCACGCGTCGGTTCCATTCTGCTGCATCCTCGATGTCAGCCAGCTCCGAGGGGTCCAGGACCCAGACCCTGGAGGGGCTGCTGCACCGTCTCCCCGTACGCTGCTTGAAGATCAGGGCCTGCCGGCTGCTACCCGTCGAATGGAGGCTCCGCTCGTTCAGCAGACTGATGGGAGACGGGCTCTTCAGAAGCTTGGCTTGCCGGTCGGATCGTTTCTGAGAGCAGGTGAGCGATGCCAGGTACCCCAGACCAATGGACAGCTTCTTCAGGGTGTGGTCAGTGATCTTCTCACAGCCTGATAAGTCCAGGTGCTCAAGAGACAGACATGCCCCCAGAGATGACCAACTGACAGAAAAGTAGTGAGGAAAAAAATGAAATCAAATTAGGGGAGAAGAGACAAGTCCAATAACTAATCATACCCTGTAGTCTTCAGCATAATTGGTCTGGCTTTGGATGGCATACCTGTCAAAGGCGGAGTCGTTGACATCAGTCTGAGTGAGGTCCAGGTGGGTGAGATTGGGACAGAGACTAAGGATCTGACGCACCTGTGGCAGCAGACACATACAGCACCAGTCAAAGGTTTGGACACACCTACTTATTCAAGGGTTTTTCTATTTTCTACATTGTAGAATAATAGTGAAGACATCACAACTATGAAATAACCCCAAAACCTTTTTTAAGTGTTAAATATAAAATATATTTTGATTTGTTTGAGATTCTTCAATGTAGCCACCCTTGATGACCGCTTTGCACTCTTGGCATTCTCTCTACCAGCTTCATGAGGTAGTCACCTGGAATGCTTTACCAACAGTCATGAATTCTCAAGCCAACTACCTCATCCCCATACTGTTAGTTATTTATTTTGCTCCTTTGCACCCCAGTATCTGTACTTGCACATTAATCTTCTGCACATCTATCACTCCAGTATTTTAATTGCTATATTGTAATTTCTTCTCCACTACGGCCTATTTATTGCCTTACCTCCCTTGCACACACACTGTATATAGACTTTTTCTATTGTATTATTGACTGTATGTTTGTTTATTCCATGTTTAACTGTTGTTTGTGTCGCACTGCTTTTCTTTATCTTGGCCAGGTCGCAGTTGTAAATGAGAACTTGTTCTCAACTAGCCTACCTGGTTAAATAAAGGTGGAAAGAAATGAAGGAGTTCCCACATATGCGGAGCACTTGTTGGCTGCTTTTCCTTCACTCTGCGGTCCAACTCATCCCAAACCATCTCAATTGGGTTGAGGTCAGGTGATTGTGGAGGCCAGGTAAAACGATTGAAAACATTTTATTGAACCTTTTATTTAACTAGGCAAGTCAGTTAAGAATAAATTTATATTTACAATGACGGCCTACCGGGGAACGGTGGGTTAACTGCCTTGTTCAGGGGCAGCCCCACCATGAATCTGATGCAGCACTCCATCGCTCTCCTTGGTCAAATAGCCCGTATACAGCCTGGAAGTGTGTTTTGGGTAATTGTCCTGTTGAAAAACAAAATGATGCTCCCACTAAGCACAAACCAGATGGGATGGCGCATAGCTGCAGTATGCTGTGGTAGCCATGCTGGTTAAGTGTGCATTGAATTCTAAATGAATCAGACATTGTCAACAGCAAAGCACCCGCACACCTCCTCCATGCTTCATGGTGGGAACCACACATGCGGAGATCATCCATTCACCTACTCTGCGTCTCACAAAGACACAGCGGTTGGAACCAAAAACCTCACATTTGGACTCATCAGAACAAAGGACAGATTTCCACCGGTCTAATGTCCATTGCCCATGGTTCTTGGCCCAAGCAAGTCTTCTTCTTATTGGTGTCCTTTAGTAGTGGTTTCTTTGTAGCAATTCGACCATGAAAGCCTGATTCACGCAGTCTCCTCTGAACAGTTGATGTTGAGATGTTTCTGTTACTTTAACTCTCTGAAGCATTTATTTGAGCTGCAATCTGAGGTGCAGTTAATTGCCAAGTTTTGAGGCTGGTAACTCTATAATGAACTTATCCTCTGCAACAGAGGTAACTCTGGGTCTTCCTTTCTGTGGCGGTCCTCAGAGCCAGTTTCATCATAGCGCTTGATGGTTTTTGCTACTGCACTTGAAGGATTGACTGACCATGTCTTAAAGTAATGATGGACTGTCATTTATCTTTGCTTATTTGAGCTGTTCTTGCCATAATATGGACTGTTTTACCAAATAGGGCCATCTTCTGTATACCACCCCTACCTTGTCACAACTGATTGTCTCAAATGCATTATGAAAGAAATTCTACAAATTAACTTTTAACAAGGCAGACCTGTTAATTGAAATGCATTCCAGGTGACTACCTCATGAAGCTGGTTGAGAGAATTCCAAGAGTGTGCAAAGCTGTCAAGGCAAATCGCAAATGTAAAACATTTGTTAAACACTTTTGGTTACTACATGATTCCATTTGTCATTTCATAGTTTGTCTTCACTATTATTCTACAATGTAGAAAATAGTCAAAAATGAAAACCCCTGGAATGAGTAGGTGTGTCCAAACGTTTGACTGGTACTGTATACATACAGATCATTAACCTACACTCTGACTAGGCTCTACATGGCAGTCTGAAACATTCACACGCCAGCTTCTCTCATTACTTAAGAGAATAGGAAGCTTTGTAGTAGTAGCACTGCTTCATTGATGTTCTATGCATATGATCATGAATATTCATACCATCTTACTGGAGACCGTAGAGCTGTAGGCCAGAACGATGGACCTGACAGAGGAACCCACAGCTGGCAGAAGATTCTGGATCATTTCATTCAGTAGCTTCTTCTCCCTCTGAGCTAAGCTTATAGCCAAGAAGTCTTCACAAGTCTCATCTAAACAAGGGAGAAAATGGATACACCAGAGATGAGGTAATAGGGTGATTTTCTGGATGTCTTATCCTAACAGTTCATCCAAATCTGTAAACACTCACTTTAATCAAGCTATGCATTTTCCCTGGATCAATCCTTTAGATGTACTCCTGACAAACGCATTAGACTGACTGGGGTTGACACAGTTATGAGGCTGAAAGAGCTCACCAGACTCATCCACATCTGCGTCCTCATCCCACTCCTGGTAGGCCTTGCCCTCATCCTGCAGACTCTTCACCCACTCCTCATCCGGTTCCTGATTCAGATCAGATGGGGGGCCGCGATAGTGATCCCCTGGGAAACAGACAGTCTTATTTCTTATCAGTGTCTTATTTCTTTCATTAAGAGGAAAAACAAGTATTAAAAGATTTGATTGGCAGCTTTTACAGTGTTGACTGCTTCACCATCAGTGAGGATAAAATTATAAAAGGTCAACACTGATATCTCTGTACCTCTGGCCCAGCGTACAGGGTAGAGGTGCCTCCACAGAGAGCCGGTCTTGGCCAGGTCGGACCAGGCTGAGGACACCTGGCCACAGTGACACAGGTCCTCAGGACCCAGGTAGCGGAACAGATGCAGCAGGATCTCTGTAGGTAGCTGGGAGATGTGGGTGGAGCACAGCTCTTTCTCTACTTCTGAGGATTGATAACCAGAGTTATTTTATTTTTATTTTTTTGTGTAGTGTACAATACATACTGAACTCAAGTGCTTATGAAAGGTTACTTATGTAATGCTTCTCTACAGGTCGGGGTAAAAGACCTAAGAATAATTGCTAGACCACAGCAATATAATACAGCAACAGAAGTGTGATTCAGCCATCTGTAGAAATGTTTTTGGTACGCATTAAAGCCACACCTTGACGAACATTTGGTTATGGGAAATTTGGCCAACTAATTTCCTAATGTACTGACCGCATCCTCCAATATAGCATAGTTATGAGGAAGTTGAGAAGCGTGTTGCTGAAGGTGATATTAGGTAAAGGGATTGCATGGTGATATGTCATATGTAGGAGGCTGTGTATGCTGGGGAGAATACAGGTGAATCATAGCCATCACCAAGATCTAGGTGTGCACTCTAGAGAAGGCAATAAAGTGCTCTGTCTGACTCACCGTCAGTCTTCTCATGGTCAGCATACTTGAAGGCTTTGTGCAGCTCCTCTGCCTGGCTCCACAGACTGAGCCCCTTCAGCACCTCTGCTGCACAGTCCCATCGCTGCTGGCTACAGTGCTGCGCCATCACCTTCTTCTTGAGGTCTTTCAGCTCCTCATAGGTGAAGTACTGCATCAGCATGGGCTGAAACACCTGGAATAGACCACATTACATAAACACAGCTAAAAGCAATGCATTATTATGAGCTAGACAGAAAGACCAATAGTTGAACAGAATATCTTATTTGCTGGTACTGTTATGATATGGAGGGAAGGTTAAGACAGAGCTGGGCACATACTCTTATTTCTCACAAATGCACAAATTAATTCAGGTTACAGACCATGTAACTAGGCCTAGGACCACAAAGTGAGTGCAACAATATCAGTAGGCTAGTTATAGGTTTTGTGACAGTACACATTCATGGACAGAACACCATATAACAAATATGTATTAATAATTGGTAACACTATTTGGATAGTCTGTAGAGCATTTACAGATGAACTATCTAGTAACCTTAACTTTTTATTCTAAATTTAACCCTTATTCTAACCCTAACCGTAGCAAGCAGTTGCTTATCAACAGATCGTTTTCTGATAGTATGACCATATGTAGCGCTTCTACAGATGGACTATTCAAATAAAGTGTGACCTAATCATTTACAAAGTAAGTCCTACATCAGAATACCTCAACTTAATTATTACAAATGATATTATTCAATCATACCTCTTCCTCCTCCTTCATGTGGGGTAAGAAGTCCTGTGTGAATGCCTCCAGTCGCTCTTTCAGTTGCTGGGCATAGTTCAGCTGCTCATACTCGCTCTGCAATTACATCGTAATCATACACGACTGACTGTCATTCACTCCACTTAAATAATGCCATCAATCCTCCGCTTCGGTCAAATCTAACCACACAATCGTAACACTCAAGAGTGAACAGACCAATAAAATACTCTAACAAATACTTTCACTTGTAGAAGAAAATAACAGGCTAAACTGAAAAATACCGTCCGTAACTTTTTTTTCATCCAATATTCCATTGATGAATCTGCAGAGACTTAACCAAAAAGTATTATAATTGCATTTATAAACAAGTCTTGTTTATCTGAGCTGAAATTAAAACATGACTTATTCTCCTGGTTGAAGACCAAGTACAGATTTCCAAATTCTGCTCTTACTAAATGGTGGAATTTCCTTTGTTATAGCAGATTGTGATTGGGACACTCTGAGCAGATGTTAAAATGTACACACTTGCGCCATTCAGGACAGGCCATTTCTTGTTTGTACATGGCTACAACATTTGTCACCTAAAGCTGCAGAAACAGGTCACAGGAACAATTCTGCCTGGAACCAAAATAGGCCAGCAGTCTCTCTCTCAAAACAGCTTGTTTATAGTCACCGTCTATAAAACGGAGTCACCCTGTAATGTTCACAGGCCCATGCAATTCGTGTCCTGCTTGGTGCTCCCTACAAGCTACAAAATACAGCTCCTCCTAACACCAAATATAGGCTACTGTATACAATCAGCATAATGAGGAGAGGCTATAAGGTCATTCCTGATCAGTAAAACCGCTAAGCAAAATCTGAAACTGATGTTTTGCAGGTCAGGAGAGTCCATATATGCTTTTCCAACAATGCCAAGAATTGAACAGATTCCCTTTGAAGGAATTGTTCAATCAGGTGTTGTCCAGAAACACCAGTTTCACTAATGTAAATTTTTAAAAATTAAAAAAGGTAACAGGAAACCTAGCTGAGGAACGCTCAACTCCGTTCTCTTATATCAAGGCGGAGATGAGTTTGGATAACTTTTCGCGGGATTTGCTAGCAACATCTTTGAGCCACCATCAGTCGATTCTTGTAAAAATGTAAATTCTGAAAGCACTTACCTGTACCTGTTTGTCCAGTACAACTGCAGTCCTTCCGCGGGGTGCTGAAATTCATACTTTTAATAAACCTTTATCAACTACAACCACCGACTTTTTCCCTTGTTGCTCGTACTATGTAAGCTGAGATGCAATTGGGTCTGTGCTATCCGGAATCCTTGGGACGTCCCTACCCCATTTAAAAGTTTTAAAATGGTTAAGGTTAGGGTTTAGGGTAGGGACATCCCAAGGATCCTGGTTAGTACGGACCAAATTGCATCTCAGCTTACGTCGTAAAAGCAACAAGGAAAAGGTTGGTGGTTGTATTCGCTAAACGGAAGCACTGCAGTTGTACAGGACAAACAAAGGTACAGGTTAAGTGTTTTCAGAATTGACATTTTTACAAGACTCTACTGATGGGGACTCAATATTGTTGCTAGTAAATCCCGCAACCAGTTATCAAAACTAAACTCTGC
This sequence comes from Brachymystax lenok tsinlingensis, assembly GCA_030435695.1. NCBI lineage: Eukaryota > Metazoa > Chordata > Actinopteri > Salmoniformes > Salmonidae > Brachymystax > Brachymystax lenok. The sequence continues at coordinate 27,376,266 of CM059791.1, forward strand.
CTCGATATAAGAGAACAGTGTTGAGTGTTTCTCAGTTGCAGGAAACCAAGACCTTCCTTATCCAACGTGGTGTTGTTAAAATGACATGTCTGTAGGCTGAATCACTATAGGGATAGGCTATCATTTCAGTGCAGACATGACTCAGTGATACACAACACAAAGCCCAAAGAGCAAGAGGGATTATTTGTGAGTCTTTTCATAAATGTTATGTTGGTGGCAGTACTTCTGCTGATATTATTAGTGGAGTCACCTTAACACTTCTCAGCCCTTTCTCAAACAGGGACAACATCTCTGAGAGCTTGTTATCAGAGTGCACATTATACACAGTGCAGCTGCGCTGTTGCAACAGGCCGATGATATACTCGTTTTCAATCTGTTCGTGCATCTTGAACTCCTTGAAGGTGGCACACAGTGACTGAAGAAAGGAGCGGAAGTCATTGTTGTTGGAGAAGTTGGTCTGTGACAGCTGTGGTATAAAGGAAATAAATAACATGTCAAAGTTTCTCAGATAGTAATAGCAGACCTGCACACAACCATAGCAACAGAACTGTGGACATGCCTGTATGAATGGAATCAAGCCTCATTAACGTGACCTTAGGTATGCTCCCTCTAATTCTCCAGTCTCTCTCGGCTAACCTGAGCCCTAGGACCATGTGTCAGGACTACCTAGCTTGACGACTCCTGGCTGTCCCCAGTCCGCATGGTCATACTGCTGATCCAGTTTCTGCTGTTCTGCCTGCGGCGGCAATGGAGCCCTGACCTGTTCACCAGATGTGCTACCTTGTACCGGACCTGCTGCTCTCGCCCTCTGAATGTTTGGCTATGAAAAGCCAACTGACAATTACTTCCGAGTTGCTGACATGTTGCACCCTCTACAACCTCTTATTATTTGACCCTGCTGATAATCTTTGAACGTCTTGAAGAACGATCTGGCCTTAAATCGCCATGTACTCTTATAATCTCCACCCAGCACAGCCAGAGGAGGACTGGTTACCCCTTAGATCCTGGTTCCTCTAGTTTTCTTCCTAGGTTCATGCCTTTCTAGTGAGTTTTTCCCAAGCCGGCGTGCTTCTACATTTGCATTGCTTGCTTACTCTTTGGGGGTTTAAACTGGGTTTCTGTATAAGCACTTTGTGAATAAATACATTTGATTGATTAATGCCCTCAGAACCGTTCATGCCGCTGTTCATTGCTTGGATGGGCACAAAGTAGCTTGCTAGCTAAATTACGCATGAATTTGATTGTTTTGCTCATGCCAAGTTATGACATCAGGTAAAGGGAAAACAATATTAACTAGCTAGCCACACTGTAATGGTTTAGCTAGCTAGCTAAGATATCGTGTTGCATAACAACAAAAGGGCTAGAAAACTTCAGACTCGTCTACGGCAGCCACGTAACTAGCTAGAACTAAAGTGTTTGTTACCTACTAAATAGCCAAGTTATCTACACTAGCCATCCTGTCATTACCTAGCTAGGTTAGCTTGCTAAAAAACTGGCTGAGACCTTTCCCAACTAGCCAGCGACAGACATACTGACTAACTGGCTACTCTGCCAAAATCACACCCATTTCTCAGACCAGCTAACGTTAGCTAGCTAAAGCACTGCATTCGCAGCAAATGCCAGGCAGCAGACGATAGCTAGCATTTTGAGCAAATTCTCAATTCATATTCCTCCATACACACCTTCTCGCAGTAAAGTCCTACCAACTGTTTCATTCGCCAATGTGGGCCAGTAAAAACATCCACCTCGTCGGGAAAAGGTGCCATCTTCACTCCATAAAAACTAGTCAGCACTACCGTCGCACTCTAGCTGCTAGCTAAATGGTTAGCTTAGCATTGGTGAAGTCAGAATGGGCATGCGCACTCCACTGTTATGTGATCGATTCGGTGGCGTTGGAATTAGAATGCTACACTGAACAAAAATATAAACGCAACATGTAAAGTGTTTGTCCCATTTCTCCTTTGCCAAAATAATCCATCCACTTGACAGGTGTGGCATTTCAAGAAATGTATTGCACAGCATGATCATTGCACAGGTGCACAATGCTGTAGACAGTAAAAGACAGTAAAAGGCCACTCTAAAAGGTGCAGTTTTGTCACACAGCACAATGCCACAGATGTTTATTTTATTTATTTTTAATTATTTTACCTTTTTGAGAGAGCATGCAATTGGCATACTGACTGCAGAAATGTTTACCAGAGCTGTTGCAGGATAACTGAATGTTAATTTCTCTACCATAAGCCGCCTCCAATGTTGTTTTAGAGAATTTCACAGTACGTCTAACAGGCCTCACAACCACAGCCCACGTGTAACCACGCCAGCCCAAGACTTCCACATCTGGCTTCTTAACCTGCTGGATAATCTGAGACCAGCCACGCGGACAGCAAATGAAACTGAGTTTGCACAAACAAAGAATTTCTGTACCCACTGTCAGAAACCATCTCAGGAAAGCTCATCTGCGTGCTCATCGCTCTCACCAGGGCCTTGACCTGACTGCAGTTCAGCGTTATGACCAACTTCAGTGGGCAAATGCTCACCTTCAATGGCCACTGCATACTGGAGAAGTGTGCTCTTCATGGATGAATCCCAGTTTCAACTGTACCGGGCAGATGGCAGACAGCATGTATGGCATCGTGTGGGCGAGTGGTTTGCTGATGTCAACGTTGTGAACAGAGTGCCCCATGGTGGTGATGGGGTTGTGGTATGCACAGGCAAAAGCTATGGACAACAAACACAATTGCATTTTAGCGATTGCAATTTGAATGCACAGAGCTACCGTGATGAGATCCTGAGGCCCATTGTCATGCCATTCATCCTCCACCACCACCTCATCTTTCAGCATGATAATGCACAGCCCCATGTCACAAGGACCTGTACACAATTCCTGGAAGCTGAAAATGTCCCAGTTCTTCCATGGCCTGCATACTCACCCGACTTGAGCATGTTTTGGATGCTCTGGGTTGACATGTACGACAGCATGTTTGAGTTCCCGCCATATCCAGCAACTTTTCGCACAGCCATTGAAGATGAATGGGACCACATTACACAGGCCACAATCAACAGCCTGATCAACTTTATGCAAAGGATATGTGTCGCACTGCATGAGGCAAATGGTGGTCACACCAGATACTGACTGGTTTTCTGATCCAAGCCCCTACCTTTTTTTAAAGGTATCCGTGACCAACCGATGCATATCTGTATTCCCAGTCATGTGAAATCCATATATTAGGGCCTAATCAATTGACTGATTTCCTTTATATGAACTCTAACTGACTACAATCTTTGAACATGTTGCATTTATATTTTTGTTTCCGTGTAGCTAATAATTTAATAGGATCTCTATGGCGTTGCCAAAGATAGGTGTTTTTGAAAACTCTGGTGTTGCTTTGAAATAAATGTTTTTCTGTTGTAGATAATTCCTCATATCTAATGGATTTTAGAAATGAACTACACTGCATCGGACATTGGTATTTATTTCAAGGAATCTTAGTTTCTACGTTTGTGCTTTTTATTGGCAAAGAGTGTGCTGGACTGACTTACATTTGGGGCGGCAGGTAGCCTTGCGTTGGGCCAGTAACCGAAAGGTTGCTAGATCGAATCCCCAAGCTGACAAGGTAAAAATTTGTCGTTCTACCCCAGAACAAGGCAGTTAACCGACTGTTCCTAGGCCGTCATTGTAAATAAGAATGTGTTCTTAACTGACTGCCTAGTTAAATGAAGGTTAAAATAAATCATGTCATTTCTAATGTGGGCCAGTAGGCGACGGTCCTCCCCAACTATTCAACAATCTGTGCAGGTGAGGTGATGGGCATTTTAATTTTACTGTATCATCATGTACAACTAGTCTGGTTTGGTGAGGCATCTTAAGCAACTCTGTATTACATTGGAAGGTACAGTATATCTGTTTTATAATAAATAAAGAAGATTTATAACCAATGTTGTATAGCCTGAGGCCTACATTTTTTAATATTAGCTTTTCTTTTTGAGCATTTAATAACATTGACACAGATATTACCATTCATTTATTTTTTATTCATTCTTGTATGCAATTGGTATACTTCCTTCTTACTCATACAGCATATAATTTGGTGTAAGTGATTGCCGTTAGAAGTGGGTGCCGTTTATAATCCCCAACAGACAAACCTCCATACTTTGTTTCAATGTAAAAAGAGGAATTCAAACGTGCTTGTTTGCTACACTGCATGTTCTGTCTAGCATTGCTTTCACAAAAGCATCATATTTTTATAATAAGCCATTTTCATTTATTTCATGCGGCACAATTTCATCCTGGACTGTGTTTTTATCCAGAAAACAGGATAGAGTGGTTGGGTGAATGTAGTTTGTACTCTATAGAGGAGGGTCATTGTGTCAGTAATGTTATAGAATGTTAGCGTTCCAGCCTTGTGATCCAAGTAGAGTCCTATTTTCTTAGAGGGCCAAAAAGGTAGTTGTTTAGTCTGTTTAGTATTCTCCCAAACACAGCGACCAAACACATCAAAACTCCAGGTCTGTTCATGAAAGTTTAACATCCAATCAAAATTACCATGTCTAGGACAATTCTTTCTGTTTATCCCCTTATATGCAACACCCATAATAACCTGTACTCCACTCCATTCAACTTCCCAGTAACAGCGGCCTGACAGAGCCTCTCTACACAGTACTACAGCATTGTAATCAAATCTCTCTGGGTGGTCAGGATAAGGCAGCGCCACATCCTGCCAGACAGCCTCTTTGTTGTCCTTGGAGAGAAGGAGGTTTTTATGTGCAGTGTTTAGGTCCAATGTGAGCTGACAGGAATCTGATGGTAAGAAATCAGATATGATGAACCCGTACAAAAAGTATTGATCTGTCTGCTTGTTTGTTGTTTGTCTTCCATACTTACATTTAAAAAACTCCTCTCTTGTTGTTGGTACTTTACTGTCCACAAACCTTTCTTTTACTTGGGGTAGAGCTAGAGGGATACAGAAATAATGAACTAAAGACATTAAAGTATGTTGCATTAGTCTCAAGATAAATTGTGCTGATGTAATTTTAGTGCAAATGTGAGGTGAAAATTGACTCACGTGGACTGGGCTTTGATGCCTGCAGAATATGAACATCCTGTACTGTGGAAACGGATATATAGGCCTAGTGAGTATAACAATGTAATTGAGCCAGGTTTACTCAATTAAATGAAGGAAAGCTATTGATTGGTCAGTGGAGATGGTTTGAGTGTAACAAGGGATTTGACAAGTTTGGTCTGTTTGTTGCAAACCTTTTTTAGATATTTTTACAAAGGTCCCTTTGCAGATGTCCTCCAATCGCTGTTTCAGTTCGGCCACAGATTTCTTCACGCCTTCAAAAGACACTTGTTGACTGACATTGATGCTGGATGAGTCTCCGCATCCAGGGAGGGCTAGGATTGATTGACAGCTCTATAGACACAGACAAGCAATCTTAGTATACAAGTTGGATCCTGACAAATTCAAAGTGAAACAAAGTACGAGGTGAATTTGGCAAAAAAATCATATTTTACTGATGACTCATCGTATCCAGGAGTCATGACAGTGCCAATATTACCTGTAGGAAAATAATAGAATCTTCTGTTTTTGACAACTGTTCAAGCTCAGCATCTCTCCTCCTCAACTCTGCAATCTCATTTTGCAACTGGTCAACCTTTTCTTCAGCCTGGCCCACAGCAGCATTCTCCTGTGATCTGATCAGTCTTTTCACATCAGAGTGCCACTTCTCAACAGAGCGGATCCTTTCATTAAAGACCTTGTCACTGTCTTCCACGGCTACCTGTGCTGAGTACTGTAGGGAGGCACACACAAATAGAGAGTGGGAGAGAGAGTCTTCCTTTGAAATTATACCTCTCATACAGCTCTGAACACTGAACTTATCAGATGATTGGTTGGAGAAGAGCTTCAGTTGTCAGAAGTTGAAGTTCTCTCATCAATACTCACTGTGAGAGACTCTATGGCCTGCTTCAACCGCAGTAGCTCCTTCTCTTTCCTCTTGATTACTTGCTTGCATTTCTTGTGTGTATCCTTCAGTTCTTTCTGTAGATCCAAAACTCTTATGAGTAAAAATTATATGGGATTGTATTGGAATGGTGCCTTAAACCTTGGGAGATTAGGGCGGTGTTTTGTTTACTCTCTAGCTACTGTTTAATTGCTATGTGGACTTCAGACTAAGTCCAATCTTTGACCCTCCTCTATAGAGTACAAACTACATCCGTGTGGATACTGATGCATAGGCTACAGTTTCAATGTTTAATTCAGGACTTTTCTTTATCATACAAAACATGTAGAAGCAGTCTCAGAGAGCATACCTGTTTTTCTGTGCTTTCAGCTACAGCTGAAACGGTTTCATGGCCTTTGTGTACACCCATCAAACACTCATAACAGATACAAAGTTGATCAGTACGGCAGTAAACCTCCAGCAGTTTGTCATGCTGGGAGCATATCTTCTCCTGAAGCTGTATGGAGGCTTCCTCAAGCCTGTGACGTTTTCCTGGGTTTAGCTTGTCATGAAGCTTGAGGTGTGCTCCACAGTACGAGGCCAGGCACAGAAGACAAGACTTGATGGCTTTCTGCTTTCTCCCAGTACAGACATCACACACAATATCCCCTGGTTCAGCATAACTAGGAACATAAGGGTCAGCTTGGAGTTCTTCAGTCTTCTTCAGTCTTTCCACTACCTCTGCAAACATGGTATTTTTGTTCAGAGCAGGCCTTGTTGTGAATATCTGTCTACACTGAGGACAGCTGTAGACACCTGTCTGGTCATTTAGATTCCAGCAGTCCTTTATACAGCCCATGCAGTAACTGTGTCCACAAGGAATGGTCACAGGCTCCTTCAGTAGATCCAGACAAATTGAACAAGTGAATTGTTCTTCACCAAGTAATGAACAAGACTCAGCCATTTTAGAGATTGTGGCCGAGACCAATGTTTATCTTGTGTGTCAGGGCTGGTCCGGGTATAGTGCAACGATCTGAATTCCTATTCGTTCTGAAAAATGACATTTCCTGTTTTGTCTGCACAGCTGAGGGGTGTGGTACACACTACAGTACAGTAGGTGGCAGCCAGTGGTGTAAAGTACTTAAGTAAAAATACTTTAAAGTACTACTTAAGTCATTGTTTTGGTGTATCTGTACCCTACTATTAATATTTTGACAACTTTTACTCCACTACATTCCTAAAGAAAATATGTACTTTTTACTACCATACATTTTCCCTGACACCTAAAAGAACTAGTTGCATTTTGAATGCTCAGGTAGGACAGCAATATGGTTCAATTCATGCACCTATCAATATAATACGTTGTTTAAATGGCGGATTCACTAAGGTCTGAGTGTTGGAGCATGGCCCTGTCTATCCAGAAAAAAAAAAAATCATGCCATCTGGTTTGCTTAATAGGAATTTGATGTATAAAATGTCATTTCTACTTTTACTCAAGTATTACAATCAAGTACTTTTGTTTGTAGACCACCATAGTTCCCTATTAGGCCACCAGAGGGCAGAGTAACACCAGAAGAAACCAAAGAGGTTGGGAAGAGGGCAGAGAAACTACCCGAATCGTCAGGGAAACAGAGACACTGATATAACTATAACTCTTTCCCTCCCTCCATCTAGCTATGGTGCCAGTGTGTGAGGAACCTCTGTTTATGAAGCTGTTCTCCTCCCCCGGCCCACCTTTGTACTGCAGCTCTTGTTCCTATGTCAGCCCAGTCGTCCATGGAGGACTCGTCCTTCTCTCTGGCCTCGCGCTCTCGCTCCGTCTCTCCGCTCCAATCACCACAACGCCCTCTTCATCGGCCTCTCCACCAGCCAGTTCGACGCCAACAACCCCAAGTTGAATAACAACACTTCTCCTCATGGAGACTGGGAATAATAACTAAAGAGAATGGATGGATGTGGAGTTATGAAGGAAATATAATGAATAACGAAGTAATAAACTTCTCACTAATATAGTGACCCTGTCCCTGAACATCCTTCTATCATAGTACACAATCACAACACAAGTAACAAGCATATTTCCTCCATGAAATTAAATGGGTCATTTTTATCAGTCAGTATCATATATCAATCACAATTTACATTTAGCTGACTCTCTTATCCAGAACGACTTACAGGAGCAATTGGGGCTAAGTGCCTTGCTTAAGAGCACAACAACAGATTTTTCACATAGTTGGCTTGGGGATTCGAACCAGCGACCTCTCGGTTACAGGCCCAATGCTCTTAACCACTAGGCTACTTGCCACTCCCGTAAGTAAGTAGCCTTTAACGAGCCTTGACTTGTGCGAGCCATAACGGCTCGTAGGATCAGTCTCCTGTTTCGGTAGCGTGAGGCAGCTTGTTGTACAAGTAAACCCTCTGGACAGGACGCTGGTCTATCGCAGGGCCTTCCATTCACATGAGATCTATTATTCTGTCCTCTACAGTGATGTGATGCACAGCTGTGGTAGATGATCAGATAATGTACTCGGACCTTTCTGCTTGTGCCTGGTGAAATGCGGTATTTTTAGGCTCTGATTCAGTCTTTAATAATAAAGGGCTCTGGAATGAAGCCAGCCCCATTAATCACGTGTTCTGGAAGAGAGCCTGATGGGAGAGAGAGGACATTTATCTTCCTGCATCTTTCATAACCTCTACCGGGGAGAGAGGCCCAGAGAGAGACAGGCGAAGTTCCCTGTTATTTTTGTAGGGACTGTGTCGGTGTAGAGTTCCAACTTTGAGCTGTGTGTGTGTGTGTGTGCGCTCAGGTCCAGGTCTGAGCCCTGCATGTGTGTTTTCAGCGATGGCTCTCCCTGGACACAGTGTTATTAATGCGTCTCTTCCACATCCCTGATGTGTCATCATACCAGAGGCCACTCCACCGGCCTGCCTCACACACTCACCCATGCATGCGCACACACACACACACACATACACACTCACATGCACACCCATGTCCTCAAACATACTCCAACTGACACCTCACACTTTGACACATTATGGATCGGACCCATCATCTCAATTTCCGCCTAAAATTACATTCCCAAATCTAACTGCCTGAAGCTCAGGACCTGAAGCAAGGATATGCACATTCTTGATACTATTTGAAAGGAAACACTTGGAGGTTTGAGTAAATGTGAAATTAATGTAGGAGAATATAACACATTATATCTGGTAAAAGATAAAACAAACAATGTGTTTCCTATTTTTTTATTGTGCATCAAATCAAATGAAATGTATTTAAAAAGCCCTTCTTACATCAGCTGATGTGACAGAGTGCTGTACAGAAACACAGCCTAAAACCCCAAACAGCAAGCAATGCAGGTGTAGAAGCACGGTGGCTAGGAAAAACTCCCTAGAAAGGCCAGAACCTAGGAAGCAACCTAGAGAGGAACCAGGCTATGAGGGGTGGCCAGTCCTCTTCTGGCTGTGCCGGGTGGAGATTATAACAGAACATGAATACGATTTTAAAATGTTCATAGATGACCAGCAGGGTCAAATAGTAATAATCACAGTGGTTGTCGAGGGTGCAACAGGTCAGCACCTCAGGAGTAAATGTCAGTTGGCTTGTCATTGCCAATCATTCAGAGTATGTATGGGACAGGTAGCACGTCTGGTGAACAGGTCAGGGTTCCATAGCCGCAGGCAGAACAGTTGAAACTGGAGCAGCAGCACGGCCAGGTGGACTGGGGACAGCAAGGAGTAATCAGGCCAGGTAGTCCTGAGGAATGGTCCTAGGGCTCAGGTTCTCAGAGAGAGGGAGAAAGAAAGAGAGAAAGAGAGAGGGAATTAGAGAGAGCATACTTAAATTCACACAGGACACCGGATAAGAGAGGAGAAATACAAAAATACAACCCGGGGGCAAGGAAGATCACGTCAGTGACTCAACCCACTCAAGCGACACCCTCCCAGGGATGGCATGGAAGAGCACCAGTAAGCCAGTGACTCAGCCCCTGTAATAGGGTTAGAGGCAGAGAATCCCAGTGGAGAGGGGAACCGGCCAGGCAGAGACAGCAAGGGCGGTTCGTTGCTCCAGTGCCTTTCTGCTCACCTTCACACTCCTGGGCCAGAATACACTCAATAATAGGACCTACTGAAGAGATGAGTCTTCGATAAAGACTTAAAGGTTGAGACCTAGTCTGCGTCTCTCACATGGATAGGCAGACAATTCCATAAAAATTTTGCTCTATAGGAGAAAGCCCTGCCTCCAGCTGTTTGCTTAGAAATTCTAGGGACAGTAAGGAGGCCTGCTTCTTGTGACTGTAACGTACATGTAGGTATGTACGGCCGGACCAAATCTGAAAAAAAAGTAGGAGCAAGCCCATGTAATGCTTTGTAGGTTAGCAGTAAAACCTTGAAATCAGCCCTTGCCTTAACAGGAAGCCAGTGTAGAGAGGCTAGCACTGGAATAATATGATCTAGTCAAGATTCTAGCAGCCGTGTTTAGCACTAACTGAAGTTTATTTAGTGCTTTGTCAGGGTATCCGGAAAGTAGAGCATTGCAGTAGTCTAAACTAGAAGTGACAAAAGCATGGATAAATTCTTTTGCATCATTTTTGGACAGAAAGTTTCAGATTTTTGCAATGTTACGTAGATGGAAAAAAAGCTGTCCTTGAAACAGTCTTGATATGTTAGTCAAAAGAGAGATCAGGGTCCAGAGTAACGCCGAGGTCCTTCACAGTTTTAGATGACTGTACAACCATCAAGATGAATTGTCAGATTCAACAGAAGATCTCTTTGTTTCTTGGGACCTAGAACTAGTTTAAAAGTAGAACATTTGCCGCCATCCATTTCTTTATGTCTGAAACACAGGCTTCCAGGGAGGGCAATTTTGGGGCTTCATCATGTTTCATCGAAATGTACAGCTGTGTGTCATCCGCATGGCAGTGAAAGTTAACATTATGTTTCCGAATGACATCACCAAGAGGTAAAATATATAGTGAAAACAATAGTGGCCCTAAAACGGAGCCTTGAGGAACACCGAAATGTACAGTTGATTTGTCAGAGGACAAACCATCCACAGAGACAAACTGATATCTTTCCGACAGATCTAAACCAGGCCAGAACTTGTCCATGTAGACCAATTTGGGTTTCCAATCTCTCCAAAAGAATGTAGTGATCGATGGTATCAAAAGCAGCACTAAGGTCTAGGAGCACGAGGACAGATGCAGAGCCTTGGTCTGACGCCATTAAAAGGTAATTTACCACCTTCACAAGTGCAGTCTCAGTGCTATGATGGGGTCTAAAACCAGACTGAAGAGTTTCGTATACATTGTTTGTCTTCAGGAAGGCAGTGAGTTGCTGCGAAACAGCTTTCTCTAACATTTTTGAGAGGAATGGGAGATTCGATATAGGCTGATAGTTTTTTATATTTTCTGGGTCAAGCTTTTTCAAGAGAGGCTTTATTTCTGCCACCTTTAGTGAGTTTGGTACACATCCGGTGGATAGAGAGACGTTTATTATGTTCAACATAGGAGGCCAAGCACAGGAAGCGGCTCTTTCAGTAGTTTAGTTGGAATAGGGTCCAGTATGCAGCTTGAAGGTTTAGAGGCCATGATTATTTTCATCAATGTGTCAAGAGATATAATACTAAAAAACTTGAGTGTCTCCCTTGATCCTAGGTCCTGGCAGAGTTGTGCGGACTCAGGACAACTGAGCTTTGGAGGAATACGCAGATTTAAAGAAGAGGTCGTAATTTGCTTTCTAATAATCATGATCGTTTCCTCAAAGAAGTTCATGAATTTATCACTGCTGTGTCGCGATCTCCAGTATGGACGGACCAAGACGCAGCGATGCTTCCTGTATACATACTTTATTTTAACGTAACTGGCAAAATAACAAACAAATTATCGTAACTCCGGTGTGGCTAAACATGCACGCACCACTAAACATACTAGATAAACATCTAATCAAACAAACAATAACCCACAAAACCCCAGTGAAAAGCACAAACATATATATGGTTCCCAATTAGAGGTAACGACAATCAGCTGCCTCTAATTGGGAACCATTAACACAACATAGAAATATCACACCTAGAACACAAAACCCTATAACCCAAAACTCAAACTAAAGACCAGCCTGCTAAACCAGGCCTGGACGTTACATGCTGAAGTGAAAGCCATGCTCTCTTGGGGAATGCTGCTTTTTAGTTAGCTTTGTGACAGTATCAAAAATACATTTTGGATTGTTCTTATTTTCCTCAATTAAGTTGGAAAAATAGGATGATCGAGCAGCAGTGAGGGCTCTTCCGAAACTGCACGGTACTGTCTTTCCAAGCTAGTCCGAAGACTTCCAGTTTGGTGTAGCGCCATTTCCGTTCCAATTTTCTGGAAGCTTGCTTCAGAGCTCAGGTATTTTCTGTATACCAGGGAGCTAGTGTAACGCCCAGTCCTGGGTTTTCAGGCTGGAGCGTTTTGGGTTCATTTTGGTTTAGGGGGGTTTTCACAGTTCTATGGTGTCTAGTTCTATGTTGGGTTAATGGCTCCCAATTAGAGGCAGCTGAGTCTCGTTGTCTCTAATTGGGAACCATTTATATGTTTGGGGATTGCACCTTAGTTTCGTGGGTTATTGTTCATGTCATGTTTATGTTAGGCTTTTCGTGTTCGGTCGGGTTCTTGTCTAGTTAGGTTTCTACAGTCATGTCTAGTTAGGTTTCTCCGTGTTTCACTTAGATTTCGCCATTCATGTTTAGGTTTAGAGTTCTGTGTTCGTGTTTTAGGATTTAGCGTTAGGGCTCACGTCTGTTTCTTCGTTTATTGTTTTGTTTTCGTTCTGTCCCGTGTGTTATAATTAAATCATGTATTCTGGCTACATCGCTGCGTCTTGGTCTGTCCGTCCGGAAGATAATCATGACAGCTAGTTTCTTATGGCAAAGGTTTTTTGTTTTTATTCCGCAAGGAACTTCTTAGGGATCGGTGGGACGCTAGCGGTCCACCTACGACAACATCAGGTGAAATGCAGAGCTCCAAATTCAAATTACAAAAATAGTAATATTAAACATTCATGAAAATACAAGTGTTATACACCATTCAAAAGCTTAGAATCATCTTAGTAATCGAACTGCGTTGTCGGATTTACAATAGGCTTTACGGCGAAAGCAGAATAACATATTATTCAAACCAGCACAGGCGTTACAAAATTACAAAAATCGATAAAATAAATCACTTACCTTTTGAAGATCTTCCTCTGTTTGCAATCCCAAGGGTCCCAGGAACACAAAGAATGGTTGTTTTGTTCGATAAGGTCCTTCTTTATATCCCAAAAGTCAGTTTTGTTGGCGCCATGAAGTTTTGTAATCGAGTAGTTCAACATGCATACAAAGAAATCCAAAAAGTTACCGGTAAAGTTCGTCCAAACAAGTCAAACGATGTTTCTAATTAATCCTCAGGTTGTCAAATAAATAAACAATAATATTTCAGACGGAGAATAGCCTGTTCAATAGGGAAGAGAAATAACAAAGAGTGTGCACCCATTCACACGCGCCAAAACAGTAGTGTCCTTTTCATGAGCCACCTGGAAGAACTACGATTTTTTGTTTGTTTTTCAAAAAACAAGCCTGAAACCATGTCTAAAGACTGTTGACATCTAGTGGAAGCCATAGAAACTGCAATCTGGGCGCTATTGTAATATATTGTCAATAGGGAGTCAATGGAAAGAAAGACTGTGACATAAAAAAAATGTTTTGCCTGCCATATCAGTTCTGTTATACTCACAGACATTATTCTAACAGTTTTAGAAACTTCAGAGTGTTTTACTTTTACTTTGGGCACGTCAGACTCTCCACCATGGCCAAGACCAAAGAGCTCTCCAAGGATGTCAGGGACAAGATTGTAGACCTACACAAGGCTGGAATGGGCAACAAGACCATCGCCAAGCAGCTTGGTGAGAAGGTGACAACAGTTGGTGCGATTATTCGCAAATGGAAGAAACACAAAAGATCTGTCAATCTCCCTCGGCCTGGGGCTCCATGCAAGATCTCACCTCGTGGAGTTGCAATGATCATGAGAACGGTGAGGAATCAGCCCAGAACTACACAGGAGGATATTGTCAATGATCTCAAGGCAGCTGGGACCATAGTCACCAAGAAAACAATTGGTAACACACTACGCCGTGAAGGGCTGAAATCCTGCAGTGCCCGCAAGGTCCCCCTGCTCAAGAAAGCACATATACATGCCCGTCTGAAGTTTGCCAATGAACATCTGAATGATTCAGAGGACAACTGGGTGAAAGTGTTGTGGTCAGATGAGACCAAAATGGAGCTCTTTGGCATAAACTCAACTCGCTGTGTTTGGAGGAGGAGGAATGCTGCCTATGACCCCAAGAACACCATCCGACCATCAAACATGGAGGTGGAAACATTATGCTTTGGGGGTGTTTTTCTGCTAAGGGGACAGGACAACTTCACCGCATCAAAGGGACGATGGACGGGGCCATGTACCGTCACATCTTGGGTGAGATCCTCCATCCCTCAGCCAGGGCATTGAAAATGGGTCGGGATGGGTATTCCAGCATGACAATGACCCAAAACACACGGCCAAGGCAACAAAAGAGTGGCTCAAGAAGAAGCACATTAAGGTCCTGGAGTGGCCTAGCCAGTCTCCAGGCCTTAATCCCATAGAAAATCTGTGTAGGGAGCTGAAGGTTAGGGTTGCCAAACGTCAGCCTCGAAACCTTAATGACTTGGAGATCTGCAAAGAGGAGTGGGACAAAATCTCTCCTGAGATGTGTGCAAACCTGATGGACAACTACAAGAAATGTCTGACCTCTGTGATTGCCAACAAGGGTTTTGCCACCAAGTACTAAGTCATGTTTTGCAGAGGGGTCAAATACTTATTTGTCAGTGGGCAAACGTAAAAATACCCTTTCTTTGTCAGTGGGCAAACGTACAAAATCAGCAGGGGACCAAATACTTTTTTCCCTCACTGTATATTGTATGCTTCAGGTCTACATATTATATATAAGACAAATATCTTAAATGGATATGCAACCATTTAAACCACTGGATTAGCACGAGAAGCAAAAACGTATTTTACTTACTGATCTAAAAATAGCATTACCTTCTCCTTGAAATCTTTCATGCACACAGGACTCCTCGTGTCATTCTCCCGGTCAATTCCTGCAATAATCTCAATCCAATGTGTATACTTGAAGTTCGATTAAGCGTTTATAGTTTTAGTAGTCATGTTGCACTTTTTAGGTTTTGAGAAAAGTTTGTAGAAGAATGACAGTGCCTTGTGTAACAAACTCCCCTGTGTCCTGTGGATTTTCAATGGACAATGAACCGCGTTGTGCACAGCCATAGGACAATGGCTGATACTCGAATAAAGTACTCATGTAAAGCCCAGCTCATTGGCTATCTAGCTAGCTATGTTTCAAAACGATAGGTGGAAATTGGACCAAGAGACTGTCAATCAAGTGAAAACCACCCATCTCATTGTTGCGTAATGATATCTGTCCTTTGTGGACTAAAATAGGTGTTGTGTAGCCAGTACGTAATGTAGAATGATGAAACAATGTTTGGTTGCTGTGTGTGAGGATTGCACAGAAACCAAACTTGACCGGGTGAAACAAAGTTTAGCCGTTTAGATTTTATAGATTGTTTTGTTGCAAGTTGAAAGAGTCGGAAGTCATGTGAAACGCTGTATACAATATAGATCGTGTTAGGATATTAAATGTATTTTATCACAAACTACGCTACATTTTATCTCTGGGACCCTCAGGATGACGAATTAGAGCAAGGTTACTGAATGTAATTACATTATATACCTTCAGAGGTGAATGTATCAAGCCAGTTGCCTTGATAAAAGTGTTTTGTTGTTGTGCACTATCCTCTAACAATAGCATGGTATTTTTTTGCTGTAATAGCTACTGTAAATTGGACACTGGAGTTAGATTAACACTCATTTAAGCTTTTTTACCATATAAGACATGTCTATGTCCCGGAAAGTTGGCTTTTGTTTACAACGCCTTTATAGTCAAAAACAAATATTGCATATTGAGCAGCAACTGTCCTGATTTCGGGATGCTGATCCAGTGGTTAAAGGCATTTATTACAATTCTATTCGGTTTCTTGAGCTTCTGGGAACCTGACCTGGCTGCACTACAACTTATTTAAGGCAACAAAACTAATCCTAGGGTAAACTTTTGAGTTATGAAAGTCTTGAGCTGGCGTTAAGAATTTGCATGTGTGATATTTAGTTAGTCATGGTGGGTGTATAGGAGTGTGACTTGCTGGCTGTGAGGTGTGTGTGTCCTCAGATGCTGCGGACCTGTTCTCTCCCAGACCTCAGCAGACTGTTCAGCTCTTTATAGGAGGCAGGAGGGGTCAACGGGGCTGTTGCCCCCGACGACAACAACAACAACCTGGAGATAGAGGACATGGAGGAAGAAGAGGCCAAGGAGGATGAACAATCAGAGAAGGAGGAGTAAGACACTGTGACACACTTGCACTACACACACACAAACACTGTGAGTATATGTTTGATACATAGACACTTAAGTTGACTTCTCTGTGCCATGAGGAACATGCTTTGTGCAGTATGAAAACATGTGTATAATGAAGCTGTGAGTAATATGACCTGTGTTCTCTGTGTGTATCAGGATGATGACCTGAGGGAGCTAAGGGCCTCCATGGAGAGACTCCTGCAAGCGGAGCGCAGCAAGGAAGAGGAGAGGGGTGATGAAGATGACGAGCGGGGCTCTGGCTCTAACGGCAGCCCTCCAGAGGAAGAGGTAGCAGATTGCTTCAACGGCAACCCTGCTGTGGATGAAGATGATGAAGATTCTGCTGAGGTAGAGGAGGAGCTGAACGGGATGGATGAGGATGAGCGTCCTAATGGGAATCCAGGTGATGAGGCAGGACACACACTCACCAACGGACTGGAAGAAGAGGTGCACCACAGCGGTGAGAGCCAGCTCCATGAAGTATGGTACATTTAGTCATCCTTCTTTTATCCACATGCACAATAGTTACAATGCACGCAGTCAGAACCAGATTGTCAATAGGATTGTGTGTGTGTGAACACCAGATGACAGTGGTGAGGAGGAGGATGTTGAAGCTGAACAGCAGGACAGCATCTACAGCCGTCTGGAGGAGCTGCGTTTTAACCTGGAGCAGGAGATAGGCCCACTCCAACTTTATAGAGGCCTACAACAAGACCAAGGTATGGGTGGGACCTGCTTACCCTCTACCCTCCTGATGTAATTTATGATCTATCGTCCAGAAATTACGGATGGTAATTGAATGTTCATGTCATTGTACCATTAAAGGCAATTCATGAGGATGTTACTGAACAACATCCTGGGGACTGAGCACCAGCACCTGTACCCTAACATCCTTCACCTGGTCATCGCTGATGGAGCCTACCAAGAGGGTTAGTATCAGAGACCTTTTCTGTCTCTCTGTCTCTCTGTCTCTGTCTCTGTCTCTCTGCATCTCACCTTCTCTAATTTGCCCTTAGTTTTGACAGATCTATTTTCCCTCATGTTCACATCACAGGCATGCATGATGTGTTCTTCTATTAATTGTTGTGTTCAGCCAGTATGCTGAATGCCTCTAAAACAGGTTCTCCCACAGCTCACAGCTGTGAGAGCCAATAAACCCTTTAATCTGATCTGCCCAATCTGCTATTCTCTCCTGAAACACACCCTAAAGACCCCCAACCAGACTCCTGTGCCAAGTCAGCTGTCAGACACTGGGGAGGTGTAGGGGGGAAGAGTTTAATTTGTGTCTGACAGAACGGAACGGAACTCCCCCAGGACATGAGAGCAGAGGCTTCAGACAAAGCTCTCAATCTCTCTGGACTGTCTCTCTGCTCTCTGTGTTTTGTTCCCTCTTCTTACTCTTTGGATAAAATAAACACTTGTCTTTCTCTCCCTCCTTACCACGCTGTCTAGACTGTTCTGTCTAGATTTCCAGTGCTGGCCTGTTTGTCTCTAACAGCCTTGCTGTTCGATCCATTTTTATTTGATCTCGTGTGTGCCTCAAGCCCTTTCATTTAGGCAATGAGAGCAGAGAGGGTAATGTTAATGGAGCCAGGCACAGGCAGGAGGGTGAAGCTGAAGGTTTCTGATTTTCAACGCTTTTAATCTGCTGCTTTAAACTTGTCTGTAATGGGAATTAATCTAATCTGTCACTGACGATTAGAGCAACTTGTCTCCATTTATGCTTAAATGGTGATCCTGCTGAATGCTGTTGTATGGCTGTTTTGTGTTGCACGGTGCCAGATTCAAGTGTTTGACCTCTATCCCCCCTCTGTACTTTAGTGTTCAGGGTCAAAGGTCACTGGCTTGGGTTAATGGAAATGACAATTTAGTAATATGACTGTGAAAGGGATGTGCTCAGTTTCTCGCCCATCCCCTCAAATGAAGAAAGATGATTTGACCTGTGACTCCTGGGCTCTGAGTGTACTCAACGACTCTCTCGGGCTACTGCCAGTCTAATGACTCTTTGGTTTTAACATGATTCACATCTCTCTCCCCGTCGCCTCTTCCTCTCCGTCTTTTAGATAATTATGAATAGGGGATGTGTCCAAGCCACTGGCAACTTTTGACGATCTACTAGCCATCTGATGTCTTCCGATAGTGCACTGCGTATGGTAGATGACTCTCTGCAAGGAGGGTTGGGGCCATAGATGGATCTGAGAGGGGTTGGAGCCAGGCCCAGGCACACTTGCATGATTGAATAGGCTAACTAGTACACTTGATGTCTGTATTTCCTGCTTCCACTTCCAACACCTGACACACTCTTGTCTAACTTAATGTTCATATAAAAGGGTATTATCAAGTAATACTTTCAGGTAACCAAAGTTAAATGGAAAGTTTTGTCAAATGTATATCTTTATGTCTGTATCTGTTGGAATATATTCATGGACCAGTACTTAAAGGAACATAAAAAAAGAATCAACTTCACATTCATTATCTCCAGCATCACCCCAACATTAACATATGTGAAAATGTTTTGGAGTAAAAAAGTTTCCAATGATATCGTCAACCAATTAGTAGGCAATGCCTACTCATAATTGGTTAAAATCACACTATGTCATTGGAAACACTTGTCTTCTATCTTTTTTAGTACAAAACATAGAAATGTGCAATTTTCAGATATGTTGAGGTTGGGGTGGTGCTGGAGATGATGCATATGAAGTTGAGCAATTTAGAAATGTCCCTTTAATGGTTAATAGTACCATGTTAAATGGTCTGTTAAGGGTCTACTACAGCAACTTGGTCAAACAGGTGATTATACCCCCGAACGTCGGGTGTTCTTCACAACGCTGAAGTTAGGACCACCCGGTCACCATCCTCAGAATACAAACCAACTTCTACATGCAAAACGTATTTTCAAACTTGTCAAGATTCCATAAAAATCAGATGGACCTCCTTTTCTTACTCACTTTTTCATACAGTAAAAGGTTAAAGATTATATAATTTTTTACATTTCTTACTGTTTCCGTCTGTCCTCAGCTCAAAATTTAAGATTACATTTTGTGTGAGAATGTTGTGTAGCAGCTGCATCGGAGTGTTACTTGTTATGCGGTATGACGTTAGATTGCTACTCTGTAGAGAATTGTAAAGATATCAATGAATGGTAATGATATCGATTTTAAAGCATTCTAATTTTAAAATAAAGCAAATATTGTACATCTTCATAATATAAAAAAATAAATGCTTAACTTTTTATAATCTTTGTTGTGTGGACCTGTGTTGTCTTGTCCATCAAGAACTGGTGTGCAGCTGTGTTCAGAACACAGTGGAAGAACCCTAGTGTCCGATTTCCCCTGATCCGAGGCATACTACACGACAACAACATTCTAATAACAGATATTCTCAGGCAGTTTACAAATAACAGTATGCGACAGCTATGTTTCACAGGGAAACTAAATGCGTTGGATGTGGATATGAAATGGTGATCAGTGTACAAAACTACTGGCTTCTGTTAAGGAGAAGGTTTCACCCAGGATATGATACAGTATGCTGTCTCAATCACTCCCCATAGCTTCTGTTCTCAAGTGCTTTTGAGATTAAACTAGCCCCCCTTTATTGTCCTATAAAAATGAGGATGCTGCTTCTAGTCTATACGTTGCTGTATACTGTATATTCAGAGCCATATCCCTGTAATGCTTAGAGAAGATCTCATGTCAAGTGTTATTGAAGTGTTGTGGTAAAGCCTAAAGCCTATTATTTTTGTGTGTTGCTATAGGCCACCAGGTGCTAACAGTCAGTTTCTTGATAATGTGTGTGAAATGATTGATAGTGTATGTGATGTAAACAGACATCTACTTTCTTGGGGACCTGAATATTGGCGGGGATCAGCTGTCACTGATCCCCGCCGTACTGCTGCTGACTCCGTTCACCAGCTCCAGAGGTCTATGTCACCGGCCTTTTAGGCGTCACTGAATTGGATCATTACCACCATCATTCCCATTCCCCCTGATTAGTATATGTATAATTTTTCCCTCTGTTCCCGTGTATTGTTATTACGGGTCTTGTCCCGTGTATTTATTAGAGGTTTACACCTGGCTCTTTTGTTTGGGTTACATCCCTGTGTTATATATATATATATATATATATATATATATATTTGTATGTGTGTGTGTGTGTGTGTGTGTGTGTGTGTGTGTGTGTGTGTGTGTGTGTGTGTGTGTGTGTGTGTGTGTGTATATATATATATATATATTTTGTGTGTGTATGTTTTGGGCTTCGTCCCCGTCATTTTCATGACATACTCTATTTTGGTTAGGGAAATAAAAACATATATTTTCATATTCCTTCGCCTGTCTCCTATCATTATACAACGTGACAAAAGCCAAGGTTCCAAAAGTTGGGCCTAAAGTAGTGTATATAAAAGATAATACAAAAGTCTTTGCTGTGACTCTTATGTGGATGATGTTAAAAATATTTGTTGGTCTGATGTGATTTAATTATGGGTTTCCAGATGCAGCATTAATGAATTAATTAAATTGCTTCTTCCAATTATTGATGAACACCTGTTAAAACCCCCAAAGGTCGATGTCCAGGACCATGCGGAAATAGAATTGCCATAAAGATCTGTCTGTTTAAACTCTAGATGTTTTTTTTGCATTGTATGCGTCTCAATCCACCGCATCCGCCTATGTCGCATTTCCGCATCTGTGGTGAAAGGTGAAAAAGCTAGAGTGGTGTTTGTCAGACCATGAGACATCCTGAAAATCTGTCTTCTCACAAATCGTTTGTAGCGTCCAAACAGTTTGGGTGAAACACTAATATGACCCCTCTGTACAAAGGTGAGACTCTCCCGAACACGTACATGTTGTTTTGCTCTAGGACTCCTACAGGACTCACGTGACTCATCTGAAGGTCCCATGGTACCAGTTGAAAAAATGTATGGAAGTACAGTACCATTCATTCAAAGGTATATATATTTTGAATTGTTTACAACTTTTTTGGTTACTACATGATTCCATATGTGTTATTTCATAGTTTTGATGTCTTCACTATTATTCTACAATGAGTGTTCTAAAACTTTTGACCGGTAGTGTATGTGTTTTGGCTTTTCAACCTCTGCCATATCGTGGATTCAGAGCTATTTATCTAATAGAACTCAGAGGGTTTTCTTTAATGGAAGCTTCTCTAATGTCAAACATGTAAAGTGTGGTGTACCTCAGGCCATTTCGCTGGGCCCTCTACTCTTTTAAATGTTTACCAATGACCTGCTACTGGCATTAAACAAAGCATGTGTGTCCATGTATGCTGATGATTCAACCATATACGCATCCGCAACCACAGCTATTGAAGTCACTGAAACCCTTAGCAGAGAGTTGCAGTCTGTTTTGGAATGGGTGGATAGTAATAAATTGGTCCTAAACATCTCTAAAACTAAGAGCATTGTATTTGGTACAAACCATTCCCTAAATTCTAGACCTCAGCTTAATCTGGTATGAATGGTGTGGCTGTTGAACAAGTTGAGGATACTAAATTACTTGGTTACCTTAGTTTGTAAACTGTCATGGTCAAAACATATGGATCCAATGGTTGTAAAGATGGAGAGAGGTCTGTCCGTAATAAAAATATGCTCTGCTTTTTTGACACCACACTCCACAAAGCAAGTCCTGTGAGCTCTAGTTTTATCTTATCTTTATTATTGTCAGTCATATGCAGCTGGCCTAGAACAGAGTGGCACATCTTGCTCTTCATTGTAATCAGAGGGCTAATATTACTATGCATGCTAAGGGGTGAGGAAAGACTGACTGCATTGCTTCTTGATTTTATAAGAAACATTGTGTTAGGTAATTCCAAATTGTTTGCATAGTCAACTTACACACATCACTGACACACACACTTACCCCTACCAGTCATGCCACCAGGGGTCTTTTCACAGTCCCCAGGTCCAGAACAAATTCCAGGAAACATACAGTACTATACAGCCCCACGATTGCACAGAATTTCCTTCCATCTCATATAGCGCAAGTAAACAGGAAACCTGTTTTCAAAAACAAATAAACGCCTCTCCCCCATGTGGCCTACTTTTTGTGTGCATGTACTGACTTGTATGTGTAACTGATATAGGCATACTACATGTTTTAAATGTATTTAAATTGTCAAAGACTTTGTCTGTAATGTCTTTTTCGTAATGTGTCAGACCCCAGTAAGACTAGCTGTCGCCATTCCTATCACCCATCCTCTAACAGACTAATGGGGATCCTAATAAAAATAAAGTAACAAATTAAATAAAAATTCCATACAGGGGATTTAAAGCCCTGTTCCTAGCTCATGTTCTACACTCTATACTGGTGTGATTTATCTGTGTATCACAGAGCCAGAATGTACATTGTCCTCACTCCCCCAGTCCTCTCACCCATCCTCTAACAGCTTTATTCCAGTGCCAAGAGCCAGGAGTGTGATGGAAATTGCTATAGATTAGTGTGCTGGCCACCGGCAAGCAGCGCATTCAATATTTATACTGTCATCATGTTTATTTGTTTGTCATCCCATTTCTAATTTACGAATTCCATTTAAAGTCTGCTGCTATCTGAATTGCATTAGGTGGTTGTTTTATCTTCCCAAGTTAATTACATTCCACGAGCTGAAGTGGCAAATAAGTGCCAAGTGGGTGTTACACAGAGTGGAAGAGGAGAACTTCTGTGACTATAAGAGTCAGGCTGGTTTCCAGACTTGCCCTCTACAAGCTCATCAGCAGACTCCATCACTTTCATCTACCATCCTCTGACCAGCTCTCTCCGCTCAAGCCATGAACTGACCCTCTCCATCTTCGGAGGATGCAGCTTTCAAAGAGTTGGTTGACCTGTCATGATATATTGCTTGTTTGTTTTTAGCTCTTGAAGTAATTTGAGATTCTATGAAAGCGCTATAGAAATGAATAAATTATTGCAATAATAAATGGAGGTACAGATGGATCTTAATTTTACCTATATTGTCACAGCTAAATAGTCCTGCAGCAACAGGATTTGAACGTGTTATTAGCTAGCCAAAAGTAGGCTACATGAAAAATGCAATACTGTTAATATAACCGTGTGTTGGTGTGAATTTTCAGGGAATTTATGTAAATCACGAAGCTCATCTGCATTTCCTGTGGTTCACTATATATATACACAAGTATGTGGACACCCCTTCAAATTAGTGGATTTGGTTATTTCATCCACACCCGTTGCTGACAGGTGTACAAAATAGAGCACACAGCCATGCAATCGCCATAGATAAACATTGGCAGTGGAATGGCCTTACTGAAAAGCTCAGTGACTTTCAACATAGCACTGACATAAGATGCCACCTTCCCAACAAGTCAGTTTATCAAATTTCTGCCCTGCTGGAGCTGCCTAGGTCAACTGTAAGTGCTGTTATTCTGTAGTTGAAACATCTACGAGCAACAACGACTCAGCCGTGAAGTGGTAGGCCATACAAGCTCACAGAATGGACCACCGAGTGCTGAAGCGTGGAGCACGTAAAAATCATCTGTCCTCGGTTGCAACACTCACAACCAAGTTCCAAACTACCTCTGGAAGCAACATCAGCACAATAACTGTTAGTCGGGAGCTTAATGAAATGGGTTTCCATGGCCTAAGATCATGTGTCGGAGTGGTGTAAAGCTAGCCGCCATTGGACTTTGGAGCAGTGGAAACGCTTTCTCTGGATTGATGAATCACACTTCACTATCTGGCAGTCCAACAGAAAAATCTGGGTTTGGCGGATGCCAGGAGAACCCTACCTGCCCCAATTCATAGTGCCAACTGTAAAGTTTGGTGGAGGAGGAATAATGGACTGGGGCTGTTTTTCATGGTTCGGTTTAGGCCCCTTAGTTCCAGTGAAGGGAAATATTAACGCTACAGTATACAAAGACGATTCTAGACGATTCTCTGCTTCCAACTTTGTTGCAACAGTTTGGCGAAGGCCCAATCCTGTTTCAGCATGACAACTCAGTGCACAAAGCGAGGTCCATACAGAAATGGTTTGTCGAGATCGGTGTGGAAGAACTTGAGTGGCCTGCACAGAGCCCTGACCTCAACCCCATCGAGCACCTTTGGGATGAATTGTAACCAACTGCGAGCCAGGCCTAAATGCTCAACATTAGTGCCATACCTCACTAATGCTCTTGTGGCTGAATGGAAGCAAGTCCCCGCAGCAATGTTCCAACATCTAGTGGAAAGCCTTTGGAATTAGATGTTTGACGAGCAAGTGTCCAGACTCCTTTGGTCATGTAGTGTATGTGAAAACGGTACATTTCTATGATCTGTGTAAAAAAAAAGATCCCCCCCAAAAAATGCTTCTCTGTGACATCACAGGGTAGGATTAAAAGTTAGAAAAACCATGATGTTCAAAACCTGCAACAAGTTACTAGCTAGAGGGAGGGTATTTTCTTGCATCACTGCAAAGCTCAGTGTTTGAAATTCCTTATTTTTGAAATGTTTAAACTTTTGATGATATCATCAGGTATAACTTTTTTTTTAAATGTTCTTCTACAAAGCAAAGACATGCACCATTTTCGCACATGCAGATTGGTATTGTGCTGGCGATAATAAAAATGAGGATGAAAAGTGGTGGAATTGCCCTTTTAAGGGTTTATTGAGGAGCATACATGATGAGAATATCACCTTCCATCATTCGGCATTGTCTATTTGATAAATGTGTGTGTCTTGATTTTCTGAAAAGAATTCCATCCATATTCACACCCACCTTGATATCTCCTTATTATCTCAACAAATTAAATTCATGTTCAGATTACAAACTGTTTTGTATATGTCTAGGATTCTTGTTTATACTCTTTGCCATAGAACTGCAGGTGGTAATTTAGTCATTTTATGTCTATGATTGAATTAATATTTATTCTGTGTATGTCTATCATATATAGCCTTCAAATGCAGGCTTTTTATTACTTGAAGTCGAGCCAACACCTGCTGTCATTTGACCCCTTATGGCAATAAAACCGTGAGGGGCCCCTGATGAGAGCTATAGATCGTACTCCTGTCCCGGGCCCCTCAACAGCTCCACTAACTCTATCCTGCAATGTCTACTATTATGGCAAACTCTATCTCCATACTAGAGGGAATTCTAATAGTACTACCACAGCAGCAATTTTTAAGATTAGGGTTGATTTATGAGGAGATCAAAAAGACAGATAAAAGGAGTTATTGTTACTAGGTTTCTGTCCCATATTCACCTATCCCATAATTGACAGTATCGCTGGAGTGAAGTTAATTGATTTCTTGGTTGAATTTCCCACAAGGCCATTGATTAGCTGAATCTCAGCTCTCAGAGGAGAAGCTAATACACTGACACACATGTTCACACACACAACCAGCATTCATTGACATTCATCTCTGATCCCAAATCGAATTTGAAAGCTTTTGCCCCAGGATGTGGTGTTGAGTTAGCACGTTTTATCAAGTTAATACAAATGGAGATCTCTTAAAAGTGATATTTTCGCAAATAAATTAATGGTGGATATTGTTTTGTTAAACCAAGCAGATGTTGAATGAATTTTAGTACTACATTTCAATTAACCTCTGCTCTAGTTTAAAACAATCTACACAGACCTTTGCGTCAAATCTGTTTTTATAGTCTTTGTCACGACTTCCACCGAAGTCGCCTCCTCTCCTTGTTCGAGCGTTGTTCGGCGGTCGACGTCACCGGCTTTCTAGCCATCGCCGCTCAGTTATTCATTGTTCCATTTGTTTTGTCTTGTTCCCTTCACACCTGGTTATCATTCCAGTAATTACGGCATGTATATATTCCTCTGTCCCGCATAATGTTGTTGTGTGGAATTGTTCTATGTTTCATGTCGTGTGAAGAACCAGGCTAGGTACTACCGGGTAACGTGTGTTCACCCGTAATTATTTATTGTATTATTGTTACATTTATGGACTGTATTATTTCGTCGCGCTTAGCACTTTAGTTTTGGCTAGAGGAGTGTTTGACGCATTGTGCGTTCTTCCGTTTGTTTTGCTTCTGCCAATAAAGTGTGCGCCTGTTCGATACTCTCCGCTCTCCTGCACCTGATTTCAACCCCAGTAGCGCACACCGTGACAGTCTTGTCAGGCAGTCTTGCTGTGCGCAGTACTACTAATTTTCTATTGGAAATTACCTCTGTGTTGTATGAATAAATAAGTGCACTGTTGAATTAAGGATATAATTTGATAAATGTTCTTCTCAATTCAAAGAGCATTTCCCCAAATGAATGAATTAGCTACTCATTCATTTCAAGTAGTCTTGTATGTAGTTCTCTTGCAAAAGTCGATACATTTTGACAGTGCAAAGTGTCGTGTTTGCTACTCCACCACTTCTTGAAATTATTCAATTTTCCATCACTAATGATGAACAATATATTCCTTATTTAAATGATGTGAAATGTTGTGATATTGCTTTTCACATGTTTATATTTGTCATGAGAACTAGTCGGCGGCAGGTAGCCTAGCGTTTAGAGCGTTGGGCCAGTAACCGAAAGGTCGCTAGTTTGAATACCACAGTCGATAAGGTTAAAAATCATTCTGTGCCCTTGAGCGAGGCACTTAAGCCTAATTTGCTCCAAGGCTGCCATATGGGTGACCCTGTAAAACAACACATTTCACTGCACCTATCTACATCATTATTCACATCCCTGAGTCAATACTTTGTAGAAGGACCTTTGGCAGCGATTACAGCTGTGAGTCTTTCTATCTAGGTAAGTCTCTAAGATCTTTCCACACCTGCATTGTGCAACATTTTCCCATTATTCCTTTCAAAATTATTCAGGCTCTGTCAAATTGGTTGTTGATTATTTCTAGACAACCATTTTTAGGTCTTGCCATAGATTTCCAGGGAGATTTAAGTCAAAACTGTAACTCGGCCACTCAATAACACATCCAATGTCTTCTTGGTACTGTAAGCAACTCCAGTGCAGATTTGGCCTTGTTGTCCTGTTGAAAGGTTAGTTCATTTCTCAGTGTCTGGTGGAAAGCAGACTGAACCAGGTTTTCCTTTAGGATTTTGCCTGTGCTGAGCTTCATTCCGTTTATTTTTTATCCCCAAAAAACTCCCCAGTCTATATTGACTACAAGCATACCCATAACATGATGCAGCCACCACTCTGCTTGACAATATGGAGAGTGGTATTCAGTAATGTGTTGTGTTTGATTTGCCCCAAACATAAGACTTTGTATTCAAGACAAAAAGCTTTGTCACATTTTTTGCAGTATTACTTTAGTGCCTTGTTGCAAACAGGATGCATGTTTTTGAATATGTGTATTCTGTACGGGCATCCTTCTTTGCCCTCTGTCAATTAGGTTAGTATTTTGGAGTACAGTACCTACAAAATTGTTGATCCATTCTCAGTTTTCTCCTATCACAGCCATTAAACTCTGTAACTGTTTTAAAGTCATCATTGACCTCATGGTGAAATCCCGGAGTTGTTTCCTTCCTCTCCGGCATCTTCCTCTCTGGCATCTTTGTAGTGACTGGGTGTATTGATACACCATCCAAAATGTAATTAATAACTTAGCCATGCTCAAAGGGATGTTCATGTCTGCTTTTTTTACCCATCTACCAATAAGTGCCATTCTTTGCAAGGCATTAGAAAACCTCCCTGGTCTTTACGAATTAATCTGTGTTTGAAATTCAATGCTCTGAGGGATCTTGCAGATAATTGTATGTGTGGGGTACGGAGATGAGTTAGTCATTCAAAAATCACATTAAACACTATTATTGCACACAGAGTGAGCCTATGCAACCTATTATGTGACTCAAGCAAATGTTTACTCCTGAACGTACAGTATTTAGGCTTGCCATAACAAAGGGATTGAATACTTATTGACTCAAAACATTTCAGCTTTTCATTTTTAATTAATCTCTAAACATTTCTAAAACAATTCCGCTTTGATATTATGAAATAAAAATCTCTTTTTAATCAATTTCAAATTTAGTGTGTAACAACAAAATGTGGAAAAAGTTAAGGGGTGTGAATAGTTTCTGAAGGCACTGGAACACAGACTGCGAACCAGGCCTAATCGCCCAACATAAGTGCCCAAACTCACTAATGCTCTTGTGGCTGAATGGAAGCAAGTCCCCACAGCAATGTTCCAACATCTTGTTGAAAGCCTTCCCAGAAGAGTGGAGGCTGTTGCAGCAGCAAAGGGGGGGACCAACTCCATATTAATGCCCATGATTTTAGAATGAGATGTTCGACAAGCAGGTGTCCACATACATAGTTTATATATAACGTTCAAAAGTTTGGGATCACTTAGAAATGTCCTTGTTTTTGAAATTTTTTTTTTTGGTCCATTAAAATAACATCAAATTCATCAGAAATACAGTGTCGACATTGTTAATGTTGTAAATGACTATTGTAGCTGGAAACAGCAGATTTTTTTACGGAATATCTACATAGGCGTACAGAGGCCCATTGTCCGCAACCATCACTCCTGTGTTTGAGGTGGTATGTACATGAATGTATAGTTAAAGTGACTAAGAATATATGATAAACAGAGAGTAGCAGCAGTGTAAAAGAGGGGTTTGGGGGGGCACAATGCAAATAGTCTGGGTAGCCATTTGATTACCTGTTCAGGAGTCTTATGGCTTGGGGGTAAAAACTGTTGAGAAGCCTTTTTGTCCTAGATTTGGCACTCCGGTACCGCTTGCCATGCGGTAGGAGAGAGAACAGTCTATGACTGGGTTGGCTGGGGTCTTTGACAATTTTAGGGCCTTCTTCTAACACCGCCTGGTGTAGAGGTCCTGGATGGCAGGCAGCTTAGCCCCAGTGATGTACTGGGCCGTACGCACTACCCTCTGTAGTGCCTTGCGGTCGGAGGCCGAGCAACTGCCGTACCAGGCAGTGATGCAACCAGTCAGGATGCTCTCGATGTTGCAGCTGTAGAACCTTTTGAGGTTCATCACTAAGCTAAGGACCCTGGGACTAAACACCTCCCTCTGCAACTGGACTCTGGACTTCCTGACGGGCCTCCCCCAGGTGGTAAGGGTAGGAAACAGCACATCCGCCATGCTGATCCTCAACATGAGGGCCCCTCAGGGGTGCGTGCTCAGTCCCCTCCTGTACTCCTTGTTCACTCATGACTGCATGGCCAGGCACGACTCCAACACCATCATTAAGTTTGCCGATGACACAACAGTGGTAGGCCGGATCACCGACAACGATGAGACAGCCTATAGGGAGGAGGTGGTGCCAGGGCAACAGAGCATTAGTGGAGCAGGTTGAGAGCTTCAAGTTCCTTGGTGTCCACATCACCAACAAACTGTCATCCCCCTCAGGAGGCAAGCAGTACCGGTGCGCCAAGTCTACCCCCAAGCCATAAGAGTCCTGAACAGCTAATCAAATGGCTACCCAGACTATTATCATTGCCCCCCTCCCTATTTTACGCTGTACATATTACCTCAATTACCTCGACTAACCGGTGCCCCCACACATTGACTCTGTACCAGTACCACCTGTATATATAGCCTCACTATTATTTTACTGCTGCTCTTTAATTATTTGTTACTGTTATTTTCTATTTTTTACTTTACACTTATTTTTTCTTAAAACTGTGCTGTTTGTTACGGGTTGTAAGTAATTATTTCACTGTAAGGTCTACACCTGTTGTATTTGGCGCATGCGACAAATAGAATATTATTTTATTTTATTTGATGGGCTGTTGTTTCTCTTTGCTAATTTTAGCTGATCTTACCATAATATGGACTTGGTCTTTTACCAAATAGGGCTATCTTCTGTATACCACCCCTACTGTACCTTGTCACAACACAACTGATGTTCTCAAACGCATTAAGAAGGAAAGAAATTCCACAAATTAACTTTTAACAAGGCACACCTGTTAATTGAAATGCATTCCAGGTGACTACCTCATGAAGCTGATTGAGAGAATGCCAAGAGTGTGCAAAGCTGTCATCAAGGCAAAGGGTGGCTACTTTGAAGAATCTCAAATATAAAATATATTTTGAATTGTTTAACACTTTTTTGGTTACTACATGATTCAATATGTGTTATTTCATAGTGTTGATGTCTTCACTATTATTCTACAGTGTAGAAAATAGTACAAATAAATAAAAACTCTGGAATGAGTAGGTGTGTCCAAACTTTTGACTGGTACTGTATATATTACTGTTTACTGTACATGAGTCTGATTGTTGGATGCATTATCATGGCTGTCAGATTTTCTCCCTCCAGGGGAAAATTTAGCATATTTCTTGTCCTGTCTCTTTTATCCTTCCTCTCCCCTGCCTCTAGACAATAGCACACCTGTCACCGCCATCATCTGTGTGTGTGTGTGTGTGTGTGTATGTGTGGTGTGTGTATCAGTCTTGTTTATTACCAATAACATGGTTGTGGACTTGTTTCTTTCTGTTCTTCAGATTGGGTCTTTCTGAGTGGTCATTACATCTCAAGGTCTGTGAATCACTCATTCTGCTTTCTACTGCTACAAATAATCCATACCTGAGGCTCAGCCAGACGTCACACAGGCAGAGATGGTAAAATATGATTGGGATCGTGCAGGAAAGGAGGGCAGGGGTTATAGTTCCAGCCCTAAACCAATCCAGGGAGAGTGGAGCACTGTCTCCGTCCCCATGACGATGAAACCAGACCTGAGAGCCTGCCAGCTCCTATGGGATCACTAGTGACAGAAGAGGGCCAACTCCATATAAATCTTGCTTTTATTGCTCTTTCTCTCCTTCTCCCTGTCTTATTCCCCCTCTCCGTCCCTCATTCAGTATGCAGTGTTCTCAAACAAAGTGATCGTTATAAATCACACTTTTTATTGTTTTCCTGTGCCTTTCTCCTTCTCCCTGCTGCTGCTGCATCTGCACTCCTCTCTCTGCCCCTAGGGCAGCTGTGTTGCTGTGCATATGGGTCTTTCTATAAACTAGGGTACCATTTATTGTAATGGTCAACTGTTTGGAGCTTAATCATTTTCCTTTTTTTTTTTACGTGAATACATTAAGATATAAAGGGGAACACAGATACCTTCAATTTAATTAATGAGTTAAATCAAAACCTATGTTTAAACAATTTCTCATCCTTGGAGTCTTCACAGATTTGGCAAAAATCGTGTAACATTAAACACTACCTTTCTTTCCTTACATGAGATTTCTGTTTGTCATTATATCATTCACTAAGCATTTAACAATTGAATTACACAATGAACTTGATCCTGTAAAATTCCTGGATATTGCTGTTGGACTCGTTTTTTGTATGGAGATCTCGGAAGTGCACTGTAACCTCGTAACATTTCGTATCTCGGTATGTTATGTTGTGAAAACAAGGGAGCATGAGCGCATCTCCATATTGAATGGATTGCAAAATAGAATGCTTCTAATAGAAATAGTAACTTTAACAATATCAAACAAAAATCAATAATGTCATTACCGGGGCTCTTCAATAATGATGCATAATAGTTGTTTGAGGTGTATTTGATGTCTAGCTGTTTAGTTAAGTGGGGAGATTATCGTGCAACGTCAGCTGATTCAGGAAAGGATTTTAGGAATGACAGGATTAAAGTTCTGGATACTGCACGCGATTGAACCACAGCCAAAATGAAGGGAATTGACAACATGTTGGTGCCTATGTTGTTACTGCTTTCAGGATAATTAGCTTATGTCATGGACAACATTATGTCAAAATTCCTGGGGTAAAATTACGGTCCATGTACGTTTGATCGTTTGTTTTTCCGAGTTAAAAGGGAGCATTTGGGAACGTGAAAACGGCTTCGATTTTTTTTAAATGGCTTGTATTTAATTTAGCATATAAAACCAAACAAAACAAAATATGAAATGTGGATTTTCACATTTGGGTGGGTTTAAATGTGGAATGCCTGCCATTGGTTAAGTGCACAGCCAACACTTTCTGTGCTTTCAAAGTAGGAGTTCACCCTTCTAACTCCATTCTATGAATCTATTATATATTAATACATCGATTAATAGCTGCCTATACAGTGCAACGATAAAGTACGATTTTTCAATTTCTGCATAAGATTTAGTGTGCATTGACTTGCTAATGACCTGCTGTTACTGTAAATGTTTAGCTGACTGATATATCCTAGTTACCTAACTAACCATTGGTCATCTTATTCAATGACCCCATACAGCCAAAACAACAGTATCTATTGCTAGACTAGACACATGCCCCTAGATATAATTAGTCAGTGGTTGCACATCTACAGTTGAAGTCGGAAGTTTACATACACTTAGGTTGGAGTCATTAAAACTCGTTTTTCAACCATGCCACACATTTCTTGTTAACAGACTATAGTTTTGGCAAGTCGGTTAGGACATCTACTTTGTGCATGACACAAGTCATTTTTCCAACAATTGTTTACAGACAGATTATTTCACTTATAAATCACTGTATCACAATTCCAGTGGGTCAGAAGTTTACATACAATAAATTGACTGTGCCTTTAAACAGCTTGGAAAATTCCAGAAAATGATGTCATGGCTTTAGAAGCATCCAATAGGCTAATTGACATAATATGAGTCAATTGGAGGTGTACCTGTGGATGTATTTCAAGGCCTACCTTCAAACCCTGTGCCTCTTTGCTTGACATCATGAGAAAATCAGCCAAGTCCTCAGAAAAAAATGGTAGACCTCCACAAGTCTGTTTCATCATTGGGAGCAATCTCCAAACGCCTGAAGGTACCAAGTTCATCTGTACAAACAATAGTACGCAAGTATATACACCATGGGACCATGCAGCCGTTATACCACTCAGGAAGGAGACGCGTTCTGTCTCCTAGAGATGAATGTACTTTGGTGCGAAAAGTGCAAATCAATCCCAGAACAACAGCAAAGGACCTTGTGAAGATGCTGGAGGAAACAGGTACAAAAGTATCTATATCCACAGTAAAACGAGTCCTATATGGACATAACCTGAAAGGCCGCTCAGCAAGGAAGAAGCCACTGCTCCAAAACCGCCATAAAAAAGCCAGACTATAGTTTGCAACTGCACATGGGAACAAAGATTGTACTTTTAGGGAGAAATGTCCTCTGGTCTGATGAAACAAAAATGGAAACCCATTTCATTAAGCTCCCGACGAACAGTTATTGTGCAGACGTTGCTTTCAGAGGCAGTTTGGAACTTGGTAGTGAGTGTTGCACAACGATTTTTACTCACTTCAACACTCGGCAGTCCCGTTCGTGAGCTTGTGTGGCTTACCACTTCGCGGCTGAGCCATTGTTGCTCCTAGACATTTCCACTTCACAATAACAGCACTTACAGTTGACCAGGGCAGATGTAGCAGTGCAGAATTTGACAAACTGACTTGTTGGAAAGGTGGCATCCTATGACCGTGCCACGTTGAAAGTCAGTGAGCTCTTCAGTAAGGCCATTTTACTGCCAATTTGTCTATGGAGATTGAATGGTAGTGTGCTCAATTTTATACACCTGTCAGCAACGGGTGGGTCTGGAAATAGCCAAATGCTATAATTTGAGGGGTGTCCACATACTTTTGTGTATATATAGTGTATTTCCAAACACACACTATGAGGTAGGGCCGGAATGGTATCAGTATCACAATATTTTTTCCATGGCAAAAATGAAAACATGAAGCAGATCAAACTCTTTGGTCCTTAATAACCTGCTGTATGTAAAATATTGTGTGCTACAGGTTGGAAAATGAATACATGTGACTCTGGATGACAACATATGATGCTTGTTTCCAACATTAGTGTTTGATTGCCACGATACTAACAAGTATCGTGATACTGGTATCGTCCCGTCCCTACTATGAGGTTGAAGTAAAACTCTGAAATTGTGATAATGATGATAATGCCGTTTTTGTATAAGAGCTATTTTGAAAAAAATGCTTTGAATTTCAAACTGTTCAGGTGGGGATGGAACTTTTGGCCCACATCATGATGTCACAATGTGATCTGATTATAATAGACCAATGACTGTTCATCTGGAACAATAATGAAGACATCAAAACTATGAAATAACACATATGGAATCATGTAGTAACCAAAAAAGTGTTAAATACTTATTATATTTTGATTCTTCAAAGTAGCCACCCTTTGCCTTGACAGCTTTTGCACACTCTTGGCATTCTCTCAACCAGCTTCACCTGGAAAGCTTTTCCAACAGTCTTGAAGGAGTTCCCACATATGCTGAGCACTTGTTGGCTGCTTTTCCTTCACTCTGCGGTCTAACTCATCCCAAACCATCTCAATTGGGTTGAGGTCAGGTGATTGTGGAGGTCAGGTCATCTGAGGCAGCACTCCATCACCCTCTTTCTTGGTCAAATAGCCCTTACACAGCCTGGAGGTGTGTTTTGGGTCATTGTCCATGTTGAAAAACAAATGATAGTCCCACTAAGGGCAAACCAGATGAGATGGCGTATCGATGCAGAATGCTGTGGTAGCCATGCTGGTTAAGTGTGCCTTGAATTCTAAATAAATAACAGACAGTGTCACCAGCAAAACACCTCCACACCATCACACCTCCTCCTCCGTGCTTCACGGGAGAAACCACACATGCAGAGATCATCCGTTCACCTACTCTGCATCTCACAAACACACTGCGGTTGGAACCAAAAATCTCACATTTGGACTCATCAGACCAAAGGACAGATTTCCACCAGTCTAATGTCCATTCCTTGTGTTTCTTGGCCAAAACAAGTCTATTCTTCTTACTGGTGTCCTTTAGTAGTGGTTTCTTTGCAGCAATTCGACCATGAATGCCTGTGTTACATTCCCCAGTTTCTGTGTTGTGGGTTTGTATGTGTATGTATTTCAGGAAATGGCTTCCTGGATTCCCCCAAGCAGCTGATTGGTCGGCCCCATCGATGATTGGAGATCTGACCCTGCCCTCTCGTCAGGAGATACAGCTGTCTTCAATTACCGACTCCTTCGTCAGCTTTAAAAGCCAGTGTTCCTTTGAGGAACAGAGAGCTTCTTGGTACGTCCTGTGTTGGTTGTTGCTCAGTGATATACACTGCTCAAAAAAATAAAGGGAACACTAAAATAACACATCATAGATCTGAATGAATGAAATAATCTTATTAAATACTTTTTTCTTTACATAGTTGAATGTGCTGACAACAAAATCACACAAAAATTATCAATGGAAATCAAATTTATCAACCCATGGAGGTCTGGATTTGGAGTCACACTCAAAATTAAAGTGGAAAACCACACTACAGCCTGATCCAACTTTGATGTAATGTCCTTAAAACAAGTCAAAATGAGGCTCAGTAGTGTGTGTGGCCTCCACGTGCCTGAATGACCTCCCTACAACGCCTGGGCAGAACGTTCTCCACGGCGTCTCCAGACTCTGTCACGTCTGTCACGTGCTCAGTGTGAACCTGCTTTCATCTGTGAAGAGCACAGGGCGCCAGTGGCGAATTTGCCAATCTTGGTGTTCTCTGGCAAATGCCAAACGTCCTGCACGGTGTTGGGCTGTAAGCACAACCCCCACCTGTGGACGTTGGGCCCTCACACCACCCTCATGGAGTCTGTTTCTGATCGTTTGAGCAGACACATGCACATTTGTGGCCTGCTGGAGGTCATTTTGCAGGGCTCTGGCAGTGCTCTTCCTTGCACAAAGGCGGAGGTAGTGGTCCTGCTGCTGGGTTGTTGCCCTCCTACGGCCTCCTCCACGTCTCCTGATGTACTGGCCTGTCTCCTGGTAGTGCCTCCATGCTCTGGACACTACGCTGACAGACACAGCAAACCTTCTTGCCACAGCTCGCATTGATGTGCCATCCTGGATGAGCTGCACTACCTGAGCCACTTGTGTGGGTTGTAGACTCCGTCTCATGCTACCACTAGAGTGAAAGCACCGCCAGCATTCAAAAGTGACCAAAACATCAGCCAGGAAGCATGGGAACTGAGAAGTGGTCTGTGGTCACCACCTTCAGAACCACTCCTTTATTGGGGGTGTCTTGCTAATTGCCTATAATTTCCACCTGTTGTCTATTCCATTTGCACAACAGCATGTGAAATTTATTGACAATCAGTGTTGCTTCCTAAGTGGACAGTTTGATTTCACAGAAGTGTGATTGACTTGGAGTTACATTGTGTTGTTTAAGTGTTCCCTTTATTTTTTTGAGCAGTGTAATTTGTTGTAAAGTATTTTGTAGCTGGTCCTGCAGAGGTATGTGTATGCCATAGGACTTAGTGTTATTGATTTATTGAAATTGTTTATGTACGTTAGTAATTATTCTGTTTTCTTCCCAGGGGGTAAGGGGAAGGCACCTTGGGAGTGCTTAGGCAAGAATCCTGTGGGCATACATATACCTGTAGTATGTACTCTGTCTATGCACACTAGGTAAGACCTGGGTGGATCATCTTCTGTATTTTGGTTAGCGCGCCAGGTGGAGAGGGTACTCTAACTTTCTTTGCTTTGGTTCCGTCCAGACCCTTTCCCCAAATTACTGTGTGAAGGAAATAAATTCCCTGTAAACTGTACTCATCTCTGTCATCCTTACCCGCACCTACAATCCATACCTCTTTCACTTCGCGGGGAGTTAGGAGTAGCACGGTGTTGCGTTCCCTCCAAGAGGCGTGCGCAACAGCCTGATTCAAGCTTGTCTCCTTTGAACAGTTGATGTTGAGATGTCTGTTACTTGAACTCTGTGAAGCGTTTATTTGGGCTGCAATTTCTGAGGATGGTAACTGTAATGACTTTATCCTCTGCAGCAGAGGTAACTCTGGGTCTTCCTTTCCTGTGACGGTCCTCATGAGAGCCAGTTTCATCATAGCGCTTGATGGTTTTTGCGACTGCACTTGAAGAAACTTTCAAAGTAAATGCATGTCTTAAAGTAATGATGGACTCTTGTTTTAGCTGTTCTTTCCATAATATGGATTTTATATTTTACCAAATAGGGCTACAGTATCTTCTGTATACGCCCCCTACCTTCTCACAACACAACTGATTGGCTCAAACTCAAGAAGTAACTTTTAACAAGGCACACCTGTTAATTGAAATGCATTCCAGGTGACTACTTCATGAAGCTGGTTGAGAGAATGCGAAGAGTGTGCAAAGCTGTCATCAAGCCAGAGGGTGGCTTCTTCTCAAATATCAGATCTCTTAACACTTTTTTGGTTACTAAATTATTCCATATGTGCATTTCATAGTTTTGATGTCTTCACTATTATTCTACAATGTAAAAAATAAAAACTGGAATGAGTAGGTGCCCCATTTTTTTATTTTTTATTTTGATTGGTACTCTATATTCAAATTTGTTTCCTAACGCCCACACGATCAGATTGAGCATTGCAAGGGCCAAAGAAGGCTCCGGGGAAATAAAAAATATATTTTGGAGTTATTTTCATTAAACACAGTGATTTATTAGACAGTGATGATTAAAAAAATGCAATAACAGACTGCATGGGGGCTTTAATAGCTGTCAAGTACTCTCCTTCTCAAAACCCATTGAATGTCAGAGGTTCTTCCCCTCTCAACTTCTTATCCAATAGGTTATGAGAAGGAAGCGAGGAGAGGATGTGAGGAATCAATGAAATGCAATTGAGATTCTCCCCTTGTTTCCACCCATTCCTCACCTCTTTCTCAAAGCACACTGGGGGGAAAGGAGTGAAGGTTCCTCCCCTCAAGCTACAATGCACTTTCAATTAGAGGCAAGAAGTGGAGGAAACAAGGACAGAGGAAGCAAGAATTTTACATCTAGTTTTCAGATACAGACACACACACAATGCTTGAAGAGTTTCATGATTTTAATAATTTCATTATTGGTTATTAATCAGATCAAATCAAATCAAATGGTATTGGTCACATACACATGGTTAGCAGATGTTATTATGAGTGTAGCGAAATGCTTATGCTTCTAGATCCGACAGTGCAGCAGTATCTAACAGGTAATATCTAACAATTCCACAACAAAACCTAATATCTAACAAATTCCACAACACCTAATACACACAATCTAGTAAAGGAATGGGATGAGAATATATAAGTATAAAATATATGGATGAGCAGTGTCAGAGCGGCTAAGATGCAATAGAAAGTAAAGAATAGATAGTGAAGGATACAGTATATACATATAAGATGAGTATTGCGAGATATGTAAACATTCTTAAAGTGGCATTATTATAGTGAGTAGTGTTCCATTTATTGAAGTGGCCAATGATATAAAGTCTGCAGGTAGGCAGACGCCTCTCTGTGCTAGTGGTGGCTGTTAAACAATCTGATGGCCTTGAGATAGAAGCTGTTTTTCAATCTTTCTGTCCCAGCTTTGATGCACCTGTACTGACCTCGCCTTCTGGATGGAAGTAGGGTGAACAAGTAGTGGCTCTGGTGGTTATTGTCCTTGATCTTTTTTGCCTTCCTGTGACATCGGGTGTAGGTGTCCTGGAGGGCAGGTAGTTTGCCCCCTGTGATGCGTTGTGCAGACCAAATCACCCTCTGGAGAGCCCTGCGGTTGTGGGAGGTGCAGTTGCCGTACCAGGCGGTGATGCAGCCCGACAGGATTCTCTCAATTGTGCACATGTAAAGGTTAGTGAGGGTTTTCGGTGACAAGCCACATTTTTTCAGCCTCTTGAGGTTGCGCCTTCTTCACCACACTGTCTGTGTGCGTGGACCATTTCAGTTTGTCGGTGATATGTACACCGAGGAACTTAGAACTTTCCATTATTATTATTATTATTATTATTGTCTATGATTTTGTTGACTTAACCCATTGTATTATATTATATTATTATTATAAACTATTAAAACATATAGAAATGCTGTTGTTTGTCTTTTTTATTCTTCAGGAATGTTTAGCATGGCTACAAATGATAGAGAAGTTGACTAAAGCACAAAAATAATGGCATCTAGGCATGACACAGAAACATGCAGTTTTCATGTTTCTTGTGACATTCTGAATGACATGTAAGTGTTTTGTTGTTGCTAGGTTGAGTTATGGTCTCATTGTGCCTACCTTTACTAGTATTCCTGTAACTATGCATGTGAAGCTGCAAGAAAATAATATTTCAATGTATCTCAAACCATTTTTAAATGTTGACCCTGATATCACACATTGGCCCCGTAATTTATAGAAAGACCCATAAGACCCTCAGGTTATGGGACTTGTCGGGAAATGTCAGTCCCTGATGGATTCTATTAATAAGAGCAGCACCCTCTGAAAGGGTTTAATCTCACTCTCTTTCTCTCTCACACATAAACACACTGTTTTCTAGAGACAAACACACGGAAAGATGTTGTTTACTGCAGACAAATAGAGGTGTAAATGAAGGGTTGCTCTGATTCTCAGTGGAAGTCAGGGATGGGAAAGAGGTCTATCTCAGTGTCTGTCTGCTCAGAATGCCTGGCGTATCCTCTCTATATTAGCATGTTACACATCTTAACAATATTCACATATGATACATTTATATTAACATTCCAGTGAAGAATGGCGTACCCCAATCATTGATCCCTTTATGACATGAAATAGGCTACTTTGATCAATATTGTAGGGAAGTTTAGGGCTGAACTTGGAATGGAGGGCAGTGCCGTGGTGTCGGAATGGAGGAACATAAGGGGGTGAGTGATGGTACTGAGATAAAGAACCACAATGCCATGATGTATTTTTTTCACCATACTTGCACCAGAGACCTGGCCGGGTGGTGCCAGAATAACAACCTATCCCTCAACGTAACCAAGACTAAGGAGATGATTGTGGACTACAGGAAAAGGAGGACCGAGCATGCCCCCATTCTCATCAACGGGGCTGTAGTGGAGCAGGTTGAGAGCTTCAAGTTCCTTGGTGTCCACATCACCAACAAACTAGAATGGTCCAAACACACCAAGACAGTTGTGAAGAGGGCACGACAAAGCCTATTCCCCCTCAGGAAGCTAAAAAGATTTGGCATGGGTCCTGAGATCCTCAAAAGGTTCTACAGCTGCAACATCGAGAGCATCCTGACTGGTTGCATCACTGTCTGGTACGGCAATTGCTCGGTCTCCGACCGCAAGGCACTACAGAGGGTACAGAAATGGCAGCCTCGCTTCACGTTCTCAGGAAACCATGCAGTATTTTGTTTTTTTATGTATTACTTCTTACATTGTTACCCCGGGAAATATTAAGTTTTATTACATACAACCGGGAGGAACTATTGGATATAAGAGCAACGTCAACTTACCAACATTACGACCAGGAATACGACTTTCCCGAAGAGGATTCTCTGTTTGCTACCCCAACTAGGACAATAGACTGGATAGCATCCGGCGACTCAAAACAACGGCGGCGGCGGAGAAAAGGGAAACGCGCCGGTCTTTTGGTCAAGCTACGTCGACGGGCGCATCGTGCACCTCTCCCGAGTATTTTAATCGCCAATGTACAGTCTCTGGACAACAAAGTAGATGAAATCAGATCAAGGGTTGCCTTTCAGAGAGACATCCGAGACTGCAACGTTCTTTGCTTCACGGAAACATCAGGACACGTTATCAGAGTCGGTACAGCCACCTGGTTTCTCCACGCATCGCGCTGACAGAAACAAACATCTATCGGGTAAGAAGAAGGGTGGGGGTGTGTGTCTTATGATTAACGAGACGTGGTGTGATCATAACAACATACAGGAACTCAAGCCCTTTTGTTCACCTGACATAGAATTCCTTACAATCAAATGCAGACCGCATTATCTACCAAGAGAATTCTCCTCGATTATAATCACAGCCGTGTACATCCCCCCTCAAGCTGAGGGGGGATGTACACGGCTGTGATTATAATCGAAGGCACTGAAAGAAATTCATTTCACTCTAGGCAAATTGGAAACCACATATCCTGAGGCTGCATTTATTGTGGCTGGGGATTTTAATAAGGCTAATTTGAAAACAAGGCTCCCAAAATTTTACCAGCATATCGAATGTGCCACCCGGGCTGGTAAAACCCTGGATCATTGTTATTCCAACTTCCGTGAGGCATACAAGGCTATTCTCCGCCCTCCTTTCGGCAAGTCTGACCATGACTCCATTTTGTTGCTCCCAGCCTACAAACAGAAACTAAAACAGGAAACGCCCGTTCTCAGGTCTGTTCAACGCTGGTCCGACCAATCTGATTCCATGCTGCAAGATTGCTTGAGCACGTGGACTGGGATATGTTCCGGATAGCATCTGACAACAACATTGATGTATATGCTGATTCGGTGAGCGAGTTTATTAGGAAGTGCATTGGTGATGTTGTACCCATAGCAAATATTAAAACCTTCCCCAACCAGAAACCGTGGATTGATGGCAGCATTCGCGCAAAACTGAAAGCGCGAACCACTGCTTTTAACCAGGGTAAGGCTACTGGAAACATGACTGAATACAAACAGTGTAGCTATTCCCTCCGCAAGGCAATCAAACAAGCTAAGCGTCAATATAGAGACAAAGTAGAGTCACAATTCAGCGGCTCAGACACAAGAGGAATGTGGCAGGGTCTACAGTCAATCACGGACTACAAAAAGAAAACCAGCCCCGTTGCGAACCATGACGTCCTGCTCCCAGACAAACTAAACAACTTCTTTGCTCGCTTTGAGGACAATACAGTGCCACCGTCACGGCCTGCTACCAAAACCTGCGGGCTCTCCTTCACCGCAGCCAATGTGAGAAAAATATTTAAATGTGTTAACCCTCGCAAGGCTGCCGGCCCAGATGGCATCCCTGGCCGTGTCCTCAGAGCATCCAGACCAGCTGGCTGGTGTGTTTACGGACATATTCAATCAGTTCCTATCCCAGTCTGCTGTTCCCACATGCTTCAAGAGGGCCACCATTGTTCCTGCACCCCCTATCCACATCGAGGGGACAGTAGTGGAGAAGGTGGAAAGTTTTAAGTTCCTCGGCGTACACATCACGGACAAACTGAATTGGTCCACCCACACAGACAGCGTGGTGAATAAGGCGCAACAGCGCCTCTTCAACCTCAGGAGGCTGAAGAAATTCGGCTTGTCACCAAAATCACTCACAAACTTCTACAGATGCACAATCGAGAGCATCCTGTCGGGCTGTATCACCGCCTGGTACGGCAACTGCTCCGCCCACAACCGTAAGGCTCTCCAGAGGGTAGTGAGGACTGCACAACGCATCACCGGGGGTAAACTACCTGCCCTTCAGGACACCTACACCACCCGATGTCACAGGAAGGCCAAAAAGATCATCAAGGACAACAACCACCCGAGCCACTGCCTGTTCACCCCGCTATCATCCAGAAGGCGAGGTCAGTACAGGTGCATCAAAGCTGGGACCGAGAGACTGAAAAACAGCTTCTACCTCAAGGCCATCAGACTGTTAAACAGCCATCACTAACATTGAGTGGCTGCTGCCAACATACTGACTTAAATCTCTAGCCACTTTAAACATAGGAATTGGATGTAACAATGTATCACTAG
Organism: Brachymystax lenok tsinlingensis; assembly: GCA_030435695.1. Classification (NCBI taxonomy): domain Eukaryota; kingdom Metazoa; phylum Chordata; class Actinopteri; order Salmoniformes; family Salmonidae; genus Brachymystax; species Brachymystax lenok. The sequence goes on from CM059791.1 coordinate 27,419,020, forward strand.
CCACTTTAAACAATTTTGTATATAATGTTTACGTATCCGACATACTCATATCAAATGTATACACTGTACTGTTAACCATCTACTTAATCTTGCCTATGCCGTTCGGCCATCGACCCAAATCTCTAGCCACTTTAATAATTATAATTGGATGAAATAATGTATCACTAGCCACTTTAAACAATGCCATTTATATAATGTTTACATATCCTACATTACTCATCTCATATATTTATATGTGTATATACTGTACTCCATACCATCTACTGCATCTTGCCTATGCCGGTCAGCCATTGCTCATCCATATATTTATATGTACATACTCGTATTCATTCCTTTACTCTTGTGTGTATAAGGTAGTTGTTGTGAAATTGTTAGATTACTTGTTAGATACTACTGCATGGTCGGAACTAGAAGCACAAGCATTTCGCTACACTCGCATTAACATCTGCTAACCATGTGTATGTGACAAATAAAATTTGATTTGATTTGGGTAGTGCACCCCCACCCTTCTAAGCTGCCTGCCATCCAGGACCTCTACACCAGGCAGTGTCAGGCCCTAAAAATTGTCAAAAACCCAAGCCATAGACTGTTCTCTCTACTACCGCATGGCAAGCGGTACCGGAGTGCCAAGTCTAGGACAAAAAGGCTTCTCAACCGTTTTTACCCCCAAGCTATAAGACTCCTGAACAGGTAATCAAATGGCTACCCAGACTATTTGCATTATATGCATACTTTCTGCAAGCTGACACAAATCTAACCTTTGAGCAGTCATGTGGAAAATACAGATGTTATAGTGGTTGTTCTGAGAGGGAAGCAAAAATAGACTGTTTTTGTGAAATGTTGGTTGTTTTTGATCTCCTCAAATACATAATTCTCTTTCATGGGAAGGTTTCACTACTACTGCCGTCTACCGTAGGGCTTATTATTGTTGCGGGCGTCCATAACAATCTAACAGTATTACAAAGAAGGGTTGTCCGCTAGGGGTTTCAGTAGCCAAATCAGGATGAATTATCGACAAAATGTAAAATGTTTCATGAATTGAATAAATAATATCGCAGGGAGTATTGTTAAACATATTTTGAGTATGTGTGAAATAGACTGTCTGTTACATATTGACTGACATCCCTTCACGCCCTCCCGCCTCCGTGAAGTAGCTTCGGCGTCTTCCATAGAATCAATCTAATTCATCATGGGATTCGGAATCGGATACGGCAGCTGGAGTTTGTTACTCCCGTCTGTCTTTCCCAAACCGTGAATTTCCCCGTTTAGATACATGCTCTCTTGGACTAGGACAGTGCAGAATAAAATGTCGTGTAAAGATGTTCTCTCTGTGGAGCAGAATAGAGGGTGAAACTATATTACCCGCCAAATAGGCTATTTCCCAAATCGCTCATTCGATATCCAAGTCGGAGAGAGAAATTGTTTGGAAAGGAAAGGAGAGGAGAGGAGTGGAGTGGTGGAAGAGGCCCGACTTTGAGGTAAGATTTATGTTTTCAAGGGCGATTGTTTTTCTAACTTCAAACATATAATACACAAAATGGTAGGTGATTCAATGGCATTATTTAATAATTTGTATTGGTTTACACACTAATAACTAGTAATCACACAGCTACAGCTAACTTTAAAATCCCTCCCTCGTTTTGACACTGTTGTTTCTCAACAAACTAACCTAGCCAGACAAGTAGCCAACAAGCTAACCACGGAATTCATACATAATCCTATGGGACATACCTAACTTTTTTCATATGACCGACACTTAGCTAGTTGTGGCTTTAATGTATATTTCTTTCTTGCACTGTATGACATTGTAGCAAAGTTACGCAATACATTTGATGTTTTTCAGATTTTATGAATTCATTTGTTGTGAACAACGTTATTTTCATAACGTAATCATTCTGCTGCAAAATCTTGCGTTCTACGAAGTGGTCGTACTGTGTCGCACAAGGTCGTTATATTTCTTCCAAATGTACCTATGTAGTTTGTTACAGTCAGGGATTATTGTCATCAAAGCACTTTCTTATAAACTTCATTGGCACAGATACGCTTTCCTCCCGGTTAGTTCTGGACACAGAAATTCACACAAGTTTTGAGTTTTGCGCGGTTGTAGTGTATATAAATAATCCCACCGCTCGAATGTCAACATCTCTCGCCAGGGTTTCAAATGGTCTTTAATCTAATAGTGCACGTCTGTGAATTAAATTACATAATCCCCAATTAATAATTTATGTTGCGTTCTCCAGTCAACAAACGGTTGTTCTGTTGTGAAAAATATTTTATCAAGTAGGATTGACTGGTATAAATGGGGACAATGCGATCGAACGTATCTGTACCACTGTAGAAGACGAGGTGAAGGCATTCTGTGTTCCTTTTACCTTTGGATGTGACTGGCATGATGACAGAGAACTTTGGAATCTATCAGTCTTGAACTTTGCTACATTCCGTTAATTATAGTAGCAATACCTAGCAGAATACCATCCCGTTATATGCAGAAATCAAACTGTCGCCATGTAATCTTTTTATATGTGGAATAACAAAGGATTTATCATCATACTACAGCTGTTGCAGGCGCTATGGCCATAGCTGCGGCATGGGAGTGACGTGACATTCAGCACGGAAATGGCTTCCTAAACATAACCCCCACTACCATCATGCTTGTCCCACTGAAGTAGAAGAAAAGCTCAGAGGTGGAGACAGAAAGCATGGATGAATCAGTGCTGTTGGACTTGCTGGAATGCCCAGTGTGTTTGGAGCGGCTGGATGCCACAGCCAAGGTCCTCCCTTGTCAGCACACCTTCTGCAGGCGCTGCCTACAGGGCATCCTGAGCTCCCGGGCAGAGCTGCGATGCCCAGAGTGCCGTACGCTGGTGGAGTGTGCTGTGGATGAGCTGCCCAGCAATATCCTCCTGGTTCGGCTGCTGGACGGCATCAAACAGAGACCCCGCAGAGCGGGCCCCGTAGCTGGAGTCTGCACCAACGGCACAGCTGGAGTCAGGATGCAGGGCAACGGGCCCAGAGACCCAGGCGCTCCTGGAGCACAGCCCCAGAGAGGCCAGGCAAAGAGCACCCCAGTGAGGGTAAGTAGTCCACTTTCAGGGGGTTGTTAAATATGTATGAGTGAGCATGTATGTGGTTTCTCATAGTTTGTGCCAGGGCTGAAACAAATCAGAGCAAATCTGCAGGGATTAAATAGCAGCATGTTGCATTACTGGCTCTAATCTTTGGCCCAGATGAACAGTTATCATAGTGATCCTACAGATGGCCAGCTGACTAACAGCCCAGTGCTGAATACAACAGAGACTACTGAGCAGATGACAGTTGAGCCAACAAATGATTCTGTCCTCCTGGCTGCTGAGTACAATAGTGTCATGAGGTTCATGTTGAGAAATAGATTTTGAACTGTTGTTGTTGGACCATTCGTTATATTGGAACATATGTGTGACCGGTCCATGTTGTAGTGAGGGTTTTGGAATGAAGGTGAGGCAGGATGCAGGTGTTTGTTAGGACTGACAGTTACTGTGCAGCACAGAGAGATAGTCATCAGGGATGATGCAGAGCCAGAGGTGAGTGCTAGAATCCTATTAGGTCTCCGACAACCAGTTATGCAGCTGAGATAAACCGTCTCCACTGACGAGAGTAAGCAGAATTATGTTCTTCCCTCTTATCCTTAGGAGCCACATGGAGAAGACTGGTTGACGTGTTTGGTTATGTTAGGTGGATATTTGGGATCATATTTAACTTGAAACCAGACCATGATGTTCTTTTCAGATGGTGTCTTCAGAAAGTATTCACACCCCTTGACTTTTTCCACATTTTGTTGTGTTACAGCCTGAATTTAAAATGGATACATTTAGATTGTGTCACTTGCCTACACACTACCCAATAATGTCGAAGAGGAATTATGTTTTTTGTAATTTTTACAAATTAAAAGCTGAGATGTCTTGAGTCAAGTATTCAACCATTTTTTTGTTTTGGCAAGCATAACTAAGTTCACGAGTAAACATTTGCTTAACAAGTCACATAAGTTGCATGGACTCACTCTGTGTGAATGTTTTATATATTTTATGACAACCTCATCTCTGTACCCCACACATACAATTATCTGTAAGGTCCTTCAGTCGAGCAGTGCATTTCAAACACAGATTCAACCACATAGACCAGGTAGGTTTTCCAATGCCTTGCATAGAAAGGCACCTATTGGTAGATGGGTAAAGAAAAAGGCAAACATTGAATATCCCTTTGAGCATGGTGAAGTTATTAATTACACTTTGGATGGTGTATCAATAAACCCAGTCACTACAAAGATACAGACATCCTTCCTAACTCAGTTGCGACAGAGGAAGGAAACTGCCCAGGGATTTCACCTCGAGGCCAATGGTGACTTTAAAACAGTCACATAGTTTAATGGCTGTAATAGGAGAACTGAGGATGGATCAACACTATTGTAGTTACTCCAGAATACTAACCTAATTGACAGAGGAAAAAGAAGCCCGTACGGAATACAAATATTCCAAAACGTACATCCTGTTTCTAATAAGGCACTAAAGTAATACTGCAAAAAAAGTTACTTTTTGTTCTGATTACAATGTTATGTTTGGGATAATTCCAACACACTACATTACTGAGTACCACTCTTCATATCTTCAAGCATAGTGGTGGCTGCATCATGTTATGGGTATGCTTGTAATCATTAAGGACTGGGGAATTTTTTTTTCAGGATAAAAAATAAATGTAATGGAGCTAAGCACAGGCAAAATCCTAGAGGAAAACCTGGTTCAGTCTGCATTCCCCCAGACACTGGGAGAGGAATTCACCTTTCAGCATAAAAATAACCTAAAACACAAGGCCAAATCTACGCTGGAGTTACTTACCAAGAAGACAGTGAATGTTCATGAGTGGCCGAATTTTAGTTTTGACTTAAATCTATACTGACCAAAAATATAAATGCAACATGGAACAATTTCAAAGATTTTACTGAGTTACAGTTCATATAAGGAAATTGGTCAACTGAAATAAATGTAATTAGGCCCTAATCTATAGATTTCACATGACTGGAAATACAGATATGCATCTGTTGGTCACAGATACCTAAAAGAAAAAGTAGGGGCATAGGTCAGAAAACCAGTCAGTATCTGGTGTGACCACCATTTTCCTCATGCAGCGTGACACGTCTCCTTCGCATAGTTGGCTGTTGATTGTGGCCTGTGGAATGTTGTCCCACTCCTCTTTAATGGCTATGCAAAGTTTCTGGATATTGGCGGGAACTGGAACATGCTGTCAAACTTGTCAATCCAGAGCATCCCAAACATGCTCAACGGGTGACATGTCTGGTATGCAGGCCATGGAGTAATTGGGACATTTTCATCTTCCAGGAATTGTGTACAGATCCTTGCAACATAGGGCTATGCATTATGCTGAAATACGAGGTGATGGCGGCAGATGAATGGCACAACAATGGGCCTCAGGATCTCGTCACGGTATCTCTGAGCATTCAAATAGCAACTGATAAAAAGCAATTGTTTGTTGTCCTTAGCTTATGCCTGCCCATATCATAACCCCACTGCCACCATGGGGCACTCTGTTCACACCGTTGACATCAGCAAACTGCTCGCCCACACAACGCTATACACGTGGTCTGCGATTGTGAGGCCAGTTGGACGTACTGCCAAATTCTCTAAAACAACATTGTAGGCGGCTTATGGTAGATAAATTAACATTCCATTCTCTGGCAACTGCTTTGGTGGACATTTCTGCAGTCAGCATGCCAATTGCACTCTCTCAACTTGAGACATCTGTGGCATTGTTGTATGATAAAACTGCACATTTTAGTGTCCTTTTATTGTCCCCAGCACAAGATGCACCTGTGTAATGATAATTTAATCCACTTCTTGAAATGCCACACCTGTCAGGTGGATGGATTATCTTGGCAAAGGAGAAATGCTCATTACAGGGATGTAAACACATTTGAGCGCAAAATTTGAGAGAAATTTGCTTTTTTGTGCCTATAAACATTTTTGTAATAGGCTAATGTTGCACAATCCAGGTGTGGAAAGCTCTTCGGGACTTACCCAGAAAGACTCACAGCTGTAATCGCCGCCGAAGGTGCTTCTACAAAGTATTGACTCAGGGGTGTGAATACAAATATAAATGAGATTTTCACTTTGTCATTATGGGGTGTTGAGTGTAGATGGGTGAGAAAGAAATCTATTTTAATTTTGAATTCAGGCTGTAACACAACAAAATGTGGAATAGGTCAAGGGGTATGAATACTTTCTGAAGGCACTGTAGTTGTCATGGCATGTCATCTGCTCTTTCTCCTCCACCAACAAAAACTAGCATTCTTTTCTTTTTAAATGGAGTTATCTGGGAAAATGTTAAGTACAATGCTTACTGGCACGGCATTCTGTCACTTATGTCATATGAAATGGCCAACCAGTGATGCAACATAAGATTACTGCATGTACTGTAAGACAATCTGTAATGTTTAGCCTAGATATTGTATGAGCTGGCTTCACTCACTATTTAGGTATTGACAAGTTGTGTTTGGTGTATTGTACCTCATTCAATAATACTCAAGGAAGCAGCTGGGTCAATGGACAGATGTCCAGGTTGTATGTAGTCAGTGGAATGTTGTGTTACTGTGTCTGTTTTAACCATTCAGGTATAGAGATCCCATCTCCTCCGGGCGAAACTACCTAATGCTGGTTGAGCTGCCTCATTTACTGTAGTATCACTTCAAAAGTCAGCCCATTTCAAGCTGGGCCTGTTGGAACTTCCCTCTATTCTGAAAATCCGGTTTATTGGAGATAAGAGCTAGTCATACTTGTGACTGCTCCATTATATGGTCCTTTTGAGGTTTTTATTTTCAGGTTGTTTATATGATCCCCTCAGTAAGGGGATGGAACTCGCAATGCCCTGAGCTATCATGTTCAGCCTAAACCACGTAACACATGAACGCACGCACACCCACACACTACACAATGCTGGGAAATTATCCAGGCTCCTTCACTTTTTCCACATTTTGTAAGGTTATAGCCTTATTCTAAAACTGATTAAATTGTCCCCCAATCTACACACAATAACCTGTTTTTACTTTGTTATTTTGGGGCATTTCAAATGTTTGCTAATACCTTATTACATAAGTATTCAGACCTTTTACTCAGTATTTTGTTGAAGCACCTTACAGCCTCGATTACAGCCTCGAGTCTTCAAGCTTGGCACACCTGTATTTGGGGAGTTTCTCCCATTTTTTTTTTTTTTTTTTTTTTTCTCTGAATATCCTTTCAAGCTCTCAGGTTGGATGGGGAGTGTATTTTCAGGTCTCTCCAGAGCTGTTTGAGTTAGGGCTTTGGTTGGGCCACTCAAGGACATTCAGAGACTTGTCCCGAAGCTACTCCTGCTTTGTCTTGGCTGTGTGCTTAGGGTTGTTGTCCTGTTGGAAGGTGAACCTTCGCCCCAGACTGAGGTCCTGAGAGCTCTGGAGCAGGTTCTCATCAAGGATCTCTCTGTACTTTGCTCTGTTCATCTTTGCCTCAATCCTGAATAGTCTCCCAGTCCCTACTGCTGAAAAACATCCCCACAGCATAATTCAGCCACCACCATGCTTCACAATAGGGAGGGTGTCAGGCTTCCTCCAGACGTGACGTTTGGTATTCAGGCCAAAGAGTTCAATCTTGGTTTCATCAGACCAGAGAATCTTGTTTCTCATGGTCTGAGTCTTTAGGTGTCTTTTGGCAAACTCCAAGTGGGCTGTCGTACCTTTTACTGAGTGGCTTTCGTCTGGCCTCTCTACCATTAAAGGCCTGTTTGGTGGAGTGCTGCAGAGATGTTTGTCCTTCTGGAAGTTTCTCCCATCTCCACAGAGGAACCCTGGAGCTCTGTCAACGTGACCATCGGGTTCTTGGTCACCTCCCTGACCAAGGCCCGTCTCCCCCGATTGCTCAGTTTGGCCGGGCGGCCAGCTCTATGAAGAGTCTTGGTTGTTCCAAACTTATTCCATTTTAAGAATGATGGAGGCCACTCTGTTTTTGGGGACCTACTTATGTAAATAAGGTATTTCTGTTTTGCTTTGTCATTATGGGGTATTGTGTGTAGATTGCTGAGATTTGTTTTTATTTAATCAATTTTAGATTAAGGCTTTAACGAAACAAAATGTGGAAAAAGTCAAGGGGTCTGAATACTTTCCGAAGGCAATGTGGGTATTACCAAGTCAAAACACTTTCAGCATAATTTCCCTGCATTTCTCTGCTGTAGCATGCTGTCTTTGTGAAGCCTGTTCTGCTCCATCCCAAGGCATCTTACTGTAGAGAGAGAGAGCTGAATGGGAGAGGGGAGGGTAATGCAGGTGGAATATGTCAAAACATGAAAGGCAGAGATCAAAGCGCTGGCTGGGTGCTAGAACGGTTTTATCCCTCCCTCCCTGCCCAGTGAGTCAAGGAGTGCTGGTCGACTCCTCAGGGACCCTTCGCCTTGCTACCCCCTACTTGGTTCTCCTCATATTGAACTCAGTCCTCCACCACACCACACTGACTCCCTCTCCTATTGGACTCAGTCCTCCACCACACCACACTGACTCCCTCTCCTATTGGACTCAGTCCTCCACCACACCACACTGACTCCCTCTCCTATTGGACTCAGTCTCTCCTTCTGTTGTTGTTGTGTGTCTCTCATTCTTTGAACTGGCCCCTTCAGCTTGGCGCTCCTGTCCAGCCCTGCCTGCCCCTCTAATTCTTATCTGGCCCAGAGAATGGACTTGAGGGGAGAGGGGGCGGAGCCTGATCGACAGATGCATAACAGGGTTTTGTTTTTGCTCTCCTCTGATCTGACTGACTGACATTGGTGTCAGGAGGGACTTGGGGAGAGGGTGCTGTGTGTGTGTTTTTTTGGGGGGTAGGGATGCTGCTAGTGGCAGACAAAGGGTAAGGAAGGAATGCTATGGGAAAGGTGTTAATTGTAAAAGGGTCAATGGTCCCTCCCCTTCCTTGACCCTGGCCTGTCACAATGTAACAGAAGTCACCAGTGGTGTGACACTGTGGCCCTGGCATGTCTCTGATTTAATGGGGAATAAAGGAGCGGAGCAGGCAGCCTCAGGGAAAGGCTGCGTGACTGTGGAGGGGACCTCATCACTGATGAGTCAGGTTAGCTCTATGGCTCTCCGATTACTGGGATGTTTTGTCCTCCTGGCTTTGTTGTTGAGTCATACTAGAACAGCACAGTAATCTCATCCAAACCTGTGTGAGGATGGAAAACTATCATGTGATGTGGGTGAAAGCCGTTGTAAGTGGAAGTCAGGGGTCAGGTTCAGGGGTCGCGGCTGTGTGGGGTCGGAGCCAGCAGAGACGGATTAAAATAACCTGCTCTTTAACACAGAAGGGGAGAGGTCCCTCCCCCTGGATGTCTTTCATTTGCATTTTAGTCTTAGAGAAATTGTTATTCTGCTGAAAGCTCAGGCTTGTTTTAAAACAGAATATTTTGTTAGCAATGGATTGCTATAGATGTGTGGACGATTTGCCAAGTGTCTTCAAACTGAAAACCGATTTAGTAGAATTAATCAGTGTAAATGGAAAATTGCTCTCCCAATAATGGATCTGAAATTGTTCCACAGCTGGTGTCATTATCACGTTGACACTTTTGATGGGACGTTAGCTTTGTGTGAAACCCAGCGCGTACATTTTGTAGAGGAGGTTATCTGACATCCTGCTCGACGGAAAATGTTGATTTAACAACGCCGTAGGAGAGTTTGCGTGAGCTGGACCTCCTGTCGTCTGGGCTTGCGTGCACTAGCGTGTAGAGATGCAGCAGTATTCTGTCTAGCTGAAGCTCGGGGCTAGAATTAGGCCATTGTTTCCTCTGTAGTAATGATGCCTTAGTAGAACTCATGGCTGCTTCCCTCTTTCTAGGGCTGGTAATTGCCAGGGAACCTATTATCACGATAGTTATGTATTATGATATTACGATTCTCACAGTTCTTGCTGTTCTATACAGTATTGCCGTTCTATATTGCGATTTGATGTTCCAAACATATTGCTCACCATATGTCTGGTGCAGAGACGAAGAAGCCATTTGATCAGTCAGGGAAATGTTGTGCTTTTTTTATCTTTTGTTTTGTACTTTCTTTCTTCCCCCTCTCTGGAGTTGATGTTGTTTTAGTTTTTTTTATAGTGAGGAAGAATGTTTACTGCTTTGTCCTGGTATAAGTGTCTCCTTCAATTCCAGTGCTTCTCTTTGCGTCTGAGTCCCGCTGCTGCTGGCCCTCTTTGATGAGGTCATTGTTGGCGGTGTTTTCTGCTGGCTGTCTGGCTCACTTTGGCCTGTGTGATGGAACCACCTCATTACACCCTCACTCTGCCCACACTGGCAAACGCATACTTACACCTCCACTGGGAACAGAACAGGCCCTATACTTTTCTCTCGGTCTTTCTCTCTCCTTCCTTCTCATTTTTCTCACATTGCCTGTCTCTCTCCTCCTCTGTATTTCCCATGGAAGTCCAGAGGGAGCTGGTAGTATTATTGTCTGAGGTTTTGATTATCCACCTAATGACCTTCTTTGTGAAACCATCACCATCTCTTCTTTCATGTCTCTAGGGTGCCCCCTCTTATCTAGCTGGAGCCTGTGGCTGTAGCCTGTCTCTCTCCATGTTAAAGGGTTCATGAGATTAGTCTGTTATTGATTGGCCAGTGAGACAGCACTGCTCACATTCTCACACACTTGTTACATAGTACAGCAAAAGTCTAGGGTATGTGCTGTGTATGTATGCTCGGAATCGGGGTATTATGTCTGGGTGTTAGTGTTGCCCATGCAGGCTATGCTATGGGAATGACTGTCCTTCTCTGGGGTTTACATAATTCAAAAAATGTTTTCAGCTCAGAAATGTAAGGCGTATGTAGGTCTGTCTCCCCAGAAGGAACGGTGTGTCTGTGTTAATGTATGTCTGATCTTTTTATCTGCCTTCACAGACAGACCTGAGAAGCTATGCATGTGTCTATGCACATGGAATAAACAAGCATACAGTCAACAACACAATAGAAAAAAAAGAAAGTCTATATACAGTGTGTGCAAATGGCATGAGGAGGTAAGCAATACATAGGCCATAGTAGCGAAGTAATTACAATTTAGCAAATTAACACTGGAGTGATAGATGTGCAGATGATGATGTGCAAGTAGAAATACTGGTGTGCAAAAGAGCAGAAAAGTAAATAAAAACAATATGGGGATGAGGTAGGTAGATTGGATGGGCTATTTACAGATGGGCTGTGTACAGCTGCAGCGATCGGTAAGCTGCTCAGATAGCTGATGTTTAAAGTTAGTGAAGGAAATATGTCTCCAGCTTCAGCGATTTTTGCAATTCGTTCCCGTCATTGGCAGCAGAGAACTGGAAGGAAAGGCGGCCAAAGGGAGGTGTTTGCTTTGGGGATGACCAGTGACATATACCTGCTGGAGTGCGTGCTACGGGTGGGTGTTGTTATCGTGACCAGTGAGCTGAGATAAGGCGGAGCTTTACCTAGCAAAGACTTATAGATGACCTGGAGCTAGTGGGTCTGGCGACGAATATGTAGCGAGGGCCAGCCGACTAGAGTATACAGGTCGCAGTGGTGGGTGGTAAATGGGGCTTTGGTGACAAAACGGATGGCACTGTGATAGACTGCATCCAGTTTGCTGAGTAGAGTGTTGGAGGCTATTTTATAAATGACATCGCCGAAGTCGAGGATCGGTAGGATAGTCACTATTACGAGGGGATGTTTGGCGGCGTGAGTGAAGGTGGCTTTGTTACGAAATAGGAAGCCGATTCTAGATTTAATTTTGGATTAGAGATGTTTAATATGAGTCTGGAAGGAGAGTTTACAGTCTAGCCAGACATCTAGTTATTTGTAGTTGTCCACATATTCTAAGTCAGAACCGTCCAGAGTAGTGATGCTAGTCGGGCGGGCGGGTGCAGGCAGCGAACGGTTGAAGAGCATGCATTTAGTTTTACTAGCGCTTAAGAGCAGTTGGAGGCCACGGAAGGAGTGTTGTATGGCATTGAAGCTTGTTTGGAGGTTTGTTAACACAGTGTCCAAAGAAGGCCAGCATCTGCCTCCTGTCCTGACAGACTGATCTTTACTTTCATCACGTATTCCAATGTAATGTAAGGCTTAAAGGGACATTTTTATTATTATTATTGGTGTTACTACAACAACTGTCATTTTATAGACTGTAATCAGTCACAATTCAGTGTGATGTGTTTGTTCTGTTGTCTGTGAAGGTGTGGTAGGAATGTTGGTCCCTGTGTAAGCACTAGACTCTGGGTGGCCTAAACTCAGCATTTGCCAACCTCAGGCCCCCTCCACTAGCCCCCAACAGCTCTGTCAGCATGAGGTTGGGGGTCTGACCTCTATTTTAATGCAGTGCTGACACACACCTGTGATGTCCAACCAAACTCTCTCTTCCATCTACTACTGTGTCTCCAGAGTGACTGTGTGTGGTCCAGCCACAGAGACTTCCTGATTTTATATACTAACAAACTCATGGCGCAAGTGTCTCAAACACACAACAGCAGGCGCCTGGCTATGCAGCCTTGGGCTGATCATAGGGTTGCAAAGTTCCGGGACCTTTCAAGAAATTTCCTGGTTGTCCAGATATCCTGGTTGGAGGATTCCGGTTTTCCTGATTTATTTCCTCTTGATTCTGGGAATTGGGGTTGGGTCGTTTCTGCACCATACCAGGGTATACGGTATTACCGGAAGTGCCCACAAGGGGCGCATATATTTATTTTTAAATCTCTAGTCTGGTACACAGTCTCAGCTAACATTCCACTCCTTGCCACTCAATCTCATTGCCAAAGAGACTGGCCTTTCGGCAGTCTCAACTTGCAGCTGGAGTTGCTCATCGGTTGTTGGAAATAACATGAACGTGACCGACAACAATATAGGCCTGAAATATAATTAGCTGTTAACTAGGCACGTTGTTGTATTTTGAGGGTTAAAATCAAAGCAGAGGTTTTGTGGTTGGGAATTGCAGCATGTATTTAGTTTGAGAATTTAGATGTGAGCTAGCAACTTTGGACAGACTGGTTTCGTCTGGACAAACAAACGGTTGCTTAGCAACTGGATACCAACGTGTTCTGCTGTGATTGGAGGATGGCTGTGAGGGTTAAATCGAATCAGGATCAACTCCTCTGTTCTCCTCTCTCATTAATGATATAATTAATATCTGATATAATACATTTTTGAAGATGGCAGAAAGGCCTGTCTTTGGCAATGACAAGAAGTGGCAAGGAGTGGAATGTTAGCTAAAGAGACTTGCACTCTGACTAAAATGTCTCTTGCTGTAACCAAGAACCTTGATATTGACATCTAGCCACTTAACTAGCAAGTTAGCAAACCAAATGCAAAGCTGGAGTCCTGAGCTGGATATCATTTATTTGGCACGTCTTAGATTTCTTATAGTTATACTTAACGTATAGTTAAAAGCAGTGGCACACCCCCTCTCCCAGTATACGTTATAAACGGTATATGGTATAAATCGCCAAAGCCTACTGTGAAATCTTGGGAAAACCAGGGAATTTACTGAAAGTTCCCGGGATTTTGCAACCCTAGTGGATCATAACCCCATATTCACCCTGGTCGGTCAGTCAGTGAAATGAATGTATAACTGTGTGTCAGATGTTAAACAATCACATCTCAATTCCTCTAGTCCCTCTGGCCCTGTAACTCCACAGCTTTAACATAGCAGCTTGACCTCTGACCTTGTGGTATTATTGGTCTGTGATCGGTTGACCATTGGCCGTCGTGTTAAGTGTCCAGTTCCCGTCCCCAGGGCTGAGTCATGATTTGGTGGGAGTTTCTTTTTCAGTTGATTGACCCCTTGCCCGTTACTCCCACTGTGGAAGGTGTGTGTGTGTGTGTGTGTGTGTGTGTGTGTGTGTGTGTGTGTGTGTGCCTCTGAGTTTTTGCATACAGATGTGTGGTCCATCTTCTGAAAAAAAGAGATGGAGGTAGAGCTGGGTGATATGGCCTAAAGATAATAACTCATTTTCTTTCAAACCTATGGGCGATTCACGATATCTCGACCAGTCAGCAGTAATCTGATGAATGCAGGGCTTGTGAAATTATACCTAGGCTAAATATAAGCCTTCCACAACCATAAGACCCAATAATGATTTTATCAAAATAGTCCAACCTGCTTTTCTTTTGCAATCACTCCTCTCTCTCAAGTCTGTTTATGAAAATTCCCTTTATTTCTTCCAAACTTAACCAGAACCATGCATAATGCACATTCACTAATAATGACTAACTTCTTGTAGCAGTCATTTATAGAAAATTAACACCGGTCTCATAAACAATCTCTTAAGCACAAACCCACGAGCTAGTGAGGAAGTAGCCATCTAATCGTTATATTTCAAGTTTAGCCAACTTGGATCTATTTGCCAGCTAACGAGGCAGAACAGTTGAATTGCTATGAACACACCCTTCTGTCAGTCTCCAACTGTTTGAACAGCATGCTAACCTGTCCACTTTGTTCAGATGTTGAAATCAAGTGGCCTACTTTATTTCTCAGAATGAGAACGAGTTGCCAATTCTTTATATAACTATGTTTTATGCTTATTGCACATTTATAAAACACAGACTAGACAGCTAGCATAAGTCTTTGGTTAAAATGCTACTAGCGGTGCCCCAGTGTCGAACTGAGCGTTCATTTCCCAGAATCTATGTTAATTGATACACACGTTTTAGTGTCTGCTCTGCTTGAGACATAAAAAGGGTATAGTTAGAAAGGTTAAGTTGTCCTCTATTACAGTAAAATAATGTCTCCATGTGTCCCATTCTGTTGGACCAAACCTAAAATGCAATTAGCGGGTTGAAACCGCTTGTCAGAGGAATATGTGATCTCTCAACTTTGTTGGCGTGAGTGGCAGGGGGAGGGGCGTGGTGTGGGTGTGGGTGTGTGTGTGTGTGTGTGTGTGTGTGTGTGTGTGTGTGTGTGTGAACCATAGAGGAAGAGGCGAAGCGAGAGGTTTGAATTGCGCTAAAAACAGTCCAAAATAAGCCTGATGCGTTTCTATGGGCTTATTTTGGACCTAAACTTGTCGCCTGCCTTTGGGACAACGACTCCCATTGTTAGGGTGCATCTTGTCATTACACGTCTCTGGTGTAGATGGGAAGGTGTGCACTGCACCGAAGAGTGAAAGAGACGAGACAAAAAAGACACACGCTCGATTCTTGCGATACAGGCATTTGGAATATCGAGCAAAAACATGCATTCAAATGAATTTGATTATATCGCCCAGCCCTAGAAGGAAGCCAGCCACACATGCACACTTCCTCTACCCCCTCCACTCACTTTTCTCTGACTCTCCTTTCAGATCCCTTTCCTTCTTGCAAGGGAAATCAGAGCCCTGTGTTTGTTTATCTGCAGTGTGCCGAAAAAGTTTCCAGTTTGTGCTATGGGTCCCAGGGGCACAGTTAATCTGCATTTGTCCCCTGAGTGACATCCCTCTCCCCATCAGAGGGGCACGGGGGAGCCAGCTGCCCAGCCAGGCACTGAGGCCAGGGGATGTGGTGGGGCTTGATGTGCTTATGGGTGATTATGGATGATTATGTATAGGGGCTATAACAAGGACTATAGAAGTGGGATTACAGTACAGCCACCTCTCTCCCCTTTCTCTCTCTCTCTCTCTGTGTCTGTCAGTGGGTGGGTGGCCATAGAAACACTTCTCTTCTGAGGGTCAGGAATCAAAGCCCTTTGTGAGAAGCACAGAGCTAAAGAGCCTGGGAAACGATGTGTGTGTGTGTGTGGGAGATTGTTAGAAGTGGGTATAATGGTCAGTGTATATTATTTGTTTCTGAAGCGGTGATTGAGTGATCGAGAGGGCTGTATGAAGCTGCTGCTGGTGGGAGCTCTGGGTTTCAGGTTGATGTTGGCGAAGGGGAATGTGTAATTTAGAAGGCTACTCTCTTAACCTCTGACCTGTCTCCTTTCGGTGCCTTGTCACACACACACACACACACTGCAGTATGTTTTAACTTTACCAGACTGTTCCTCTGCTGGTCCCAGTGGAGCGCTGACCCTTGGCCTGTCTGATACTTGTTACTGATGCCTTGTGTCTCCTAGAATAGATCTTATTTATTCACATCCAGTCCCAGTGCTCTGAGTATGGAGAGAGGGGATACCGCTGTGAATGGAAACCAGTGGATCTCTCAGCTGCTCTTCATCAGCCAATTGTTGCATCATTTGATCACCTCCCACCAGTTCTCTCAGCACATACCACTACAGTCGTAGGATTCTTCAATACTGAATCTGTTTCCCACAGAGCCACGGAGATGAAACGTGTGTGTGTGTGTGTGTGTGGACATCCAGTATGAGGCAGGCAGTGAAGGAGATATCAAGTGTTCTCACTCTTCATGCGTGGGGCCTCTCCTGCTGACAGCGTGTGATTTAATTATTTAAGTTGAATAGAAAAGAGGAGCACTGTTGAGGACCGAGGGAAGGCTCTACTTGTTGGAACGTTTTTTTCTGTTTCACACACACGCTCTCTCCTCTCTCTTGCACTCTCCCGCCACCCTGACCAGAAACAATCTACCTGGGCACACCTGAGTAATGTCACACATCTTTCTCCCAGGCGGGCTGACCGACCTACTTCAGGAGCCCCGGAGACAAGGATGTCTGTTTTTAGTGCTGTTTGTTTATTTTGGTGACTCCCACACTGATCCAGTGGATTTGTATGTCGTCATTGTGGTGGTCTCATGGCTAATATAAAATCACACCCACACAGGCGCAGTGAGACCCAGGTCTCTCTACTCTGTAACCATGCCGATGCGGTCAGTGCACAGTGGCAAACAGTGTTGACATCTGATGTCACAATCCAGGTGTATTGATATTGTGTGAGCTGGGCTCTGAGCTGCTGATAATAGTAGCTCCTACTGTATCTCACAACTTGACCTCTGGAGCCATAAACACACAGCCCCTCCCTCCCATAAGCTCTTCCCTCCCTCCCAGTCCCTTCCCTTCTCACCACCAGGCAGACCAGAACATAAGCTCTTTCCTCCCTCCCATTCCCTTCCCTTCTCACCACCAGGCAGACCAGAACATAAGCTCTTTCCTCCATCCCAGTCCCTTTCCTTCTCACCACCAGGCAGACCAGAACATAAGCTCTTTCCTCCCTCCCAGTCCCTTCCTCACGACGGGGCAGACCAGAACATAAGCCCCTGCCTGCCTGTTATTACTCTGACCTGACACCCTCAGTCTGATAAGCTGATGAAGTCCAGCTGCTCTGCAGAGGCTCTGGCCTCTGAATTCTGTTTGTTCGGGCTCTGTGAACAAACAAAACATATTTTTTTGTTTTGCCTACATAGCTGTGATTCGATGTGTTGCTTCAGGTGCAGAGACCCAGTCAAGGTCTTGGTAGACTGAACAGGACAGGGGTCAGGTCTAGTAAGGGGGTTGCATAAGCTGGTGGAGTTCAGAAAGGTCTGACTCTGTAATGTTCTAGCTCAGGTCTGCCAAAATATGGGGGGGGAAACAAGCGTAGAGCAGCCAGTCTGTTGTCCCTGGCTCTCTAGCTCCGTGGCTCTAGAGCTCTGCCAGTATTCATCATAGGAGAAGAAATGCTAGACGTTAGATCTAAGCTGTGGGTGTCCCATACTACTGGATTACACACACACACGCGCTTTCTCACAGAATGGTAAATTATGGACAAAGCTGTGATGGTCTTTGAAAGGGGGAACAGATGCAGCATTTGTACATTGTCCTTTGCCTCAACTGCTTTGTTTGTCCACTGTAGAGGTGTCCAAATACCAGCCAATGCAAACAACAGTTTCCTTTCTGTCCCCAAAGGCTGATGCCCACAGGTCTGGGGCCCAAAAGGCCAAACTTCGGGCCTAAAGGCCAGTGGTCTGAAACCGCCAGGGCCAACCCACAACCTAAAGTCTTAACACTGGTTATTGGTCAAGGCCCAATCAGAAAATTGACGGTGTAGTTTCAACTCTGTTGGTGGGTTCCTCTTGTCTAAATGCTGATAATTCAGGTCCCTGGGTGCTGCTGTCTGCCTGTCAGGTGATCCAGTCCTCTTTTAAACAATTAACCCTCCCAGTGCCACTGCCATGGCCAAATCAGTCAAGTCTGACTCAGCAGGACAGGAATAGCTGGCTCTGCCTAACTGATTGACTTGACTGGAACAAAAGCCTACCGACAACCATGCTGCACCGGCTTCCTTCTAGGAGCTGAGCGGTAGTGGAGAGTATTCAGTTTACACCGATCGGCACTAGATACACCGATAACTGTGACATTTCGTAAAGTAATCTCAACGAATTAGTCCCAATCTCACTTTATTTATTCTAAAGCCTCTGTCAGAGCTCATTCTAGATTAGGAGATTGAAGATTCCTATGTTCTCTCTTGCATTTTCCCCTGAATAGGCAGAAAACTCGGATGGAAACATGAGATTTTAAAGCTGACTTCCCTCTGAACTCTGTGGTTCCAGAGTGGGCCCAAAGGCTGACATCTGTGGGAGAAATGGTGAAAGAGAGGGAGGCTGAGCAGAAAACAAGCCCTTCAGAGAGGATGTTGAGCCTCTCGGGGCCACTCTTAAAGCCTGCTCCTCTATTCACCAAACACAAAATCCCAGCCTCTTCACCTTCAGTCTGGAGCACGACTCGGCCCGTTTAACATGCCTCCGCCTCAGCCAGAGCAAGGTGGACTGGGAGGAGAGGAAAATAGACAGGTAAAAGTGGAGGAGTTTTTGATTCATTGCTTTTAGTGACTGCATGGTCTTTGCGTGGCCAAACTGTCCCAGTGAAAGATCCCTGGTGAATTACTGGAACAACTTGTAGTGTACTGCTCTCTTGCGCGCCTCACTGCAGGCAGGGATTTCTGGTTGTTTGTCCTTCTGGCTCCCCCAGCTGTTTCTGCTACATTATATTAGTCCTGGCCAACAGGCCTGCTGGGGCCCCGTCTCGACGTGTGTTTCTGGCTCCTGTTGGAGTGGAGGTTCTGTCAGAAGCATCACCATCACACTGACACTCCTATCTCAGTGTCTCTTCTCGCTCTCTCTCTCCCCACATTTTCCTCTACTCCTGCTCTTCTGTCTTTTGATCATGCTTCCTCCCTCCCCCTCTTTCTCCTCAGTGTAATGTGAGTGGGCTCTTTCCTATGAGAGAGAGTCTTTAAGCCCACTCAGTGTATGAACTGGCACAGAGATAGAGGGTTCTGTTCTCAGGTCTGCTGCTTTAGCCAGACAGACCATGTGATCCCCCAGCCACCCAGAACCAGCCTCCACCGCTGGAATGGGGCCAACCAGCCAGGTAAAGGCTAGACACGCACATGCATTCACACGGTCCATGCACACGCGTGCTCATGTAAGATGGCAACTTCACTACAACACGTCTCTCACACACACACACAGAGCCGCTCACAGCTTTATCAAAACCGTATGGTCTTCCATAAACCCAGACCCCCTTCCTGGCAAACTGGTTTCTTTTTGATGACTAATCTGTAGCTTTCTACTAAATGCTCTTGCCTCAGCAACGTCTTAGTTGTACTTCCTTGTGTTGAATGTTTTTATAGATTCCCCCTTCTCTTAAAGTGAATTCTGAATGTAGCCTAGTCCCTGGTTTAGGCCTACACATGGCTGCCTCATGGGCCCTCACTTTGTCCAGACTCCAGGAGAGGCCGCTTTGATCAAAGCCAAGGACTGCAATTCCCAGGAGCCCCCACACTGCAGCCCAGTGAACAGGCCGTAAAAGGAAAATTTGTTTTGGGTCAACGAGTGGCTACTCCTGAGATGTGTGTGAAAACTGACACTCAGGGGAAGGGAAGCAATGGCTCTTTGTATGTGCATTAGTCTGGATGAGAAAGACCTTTAGTGACCTGACCTAGGGATGAGGCTTTGGCGGTATCCCAGGATTTACGGTATTACTGGCGTAGCACACAAGGGGCCGGCAAAAACGCAAGGAAAGCCCATTGGGCCTCTATTACCAGAATACCCCCCTTCCCCCCAGAAAAGTACACAAGTAATAGCGAACTCGCATAGACGCTGTTAAATGCTAACTAACAAAAATGAACAATTACTAATTGCAAAGACTGACAAATCCAGCTAATAAAGTTATACAGGCATAGCTAGTAGCTACCGAATGTCATTTGTCAGTGAGTGTGGACATTTACAAGCGAAAGTGTGAGATTGTTCAGTTGCAGAAAGTTGTGATTCATGCTTTTCTGACGGAAGAGCAGCATGTGTACACGGAGGGGAGAGGAGGAAGAACAGAGGGGGGAAAAACGCTAGTGGGAAGCACAGGGGAAAGAATAACTCATCCAGAGCTCTTTGGCTTCTCAAACACGGCAGAAAGCCGGAATATGATATCTGTTGGCAAACATTTAATAGTGAATGGCATACAAGTGTGACTTCATCACCTCATGTGCACAACAGAGACGCATGGACTCACCTGCTCCCGCTTTTTCCCGTTGGGCTATTTACAAACACATGACTGGCTCAACTGTTCTGGGGAACTACGGTAAGCTTCATAATGTGAAGAACGCAATCTGCTTTATATCTTAACATGTTGCACAAGTTGACTGCATATATTAACTTAAAAAGCAACTACAAATATTCACATTTATTGAAAAACATATACTGCCCAAGCCTACCAGTGATAGCAGGAGGAACCTGAAGATCGTTAGAGCCAGTAGTAAAGTTGAGGACTAGTGAGATGTCCTGTTCTGCTCACGTTCATGTGTGAGCCAGACCTCCATCTGTTCACTCCTCTATGGTGTGTTACTGTAGCTTTTACCCCTCTAGAGAAGGTGATAGTCCATTAACTTCAGCACTGCCCTACGCCCCTCCCCTGGCCCCACCAGGCCCCCCAGGAACTGCATACCCCTCTGACTTTGAATGACTCTCTTTCATAAGATTCACTAC
Organism: Brachymystax lenok tsinlingensis; assembly: GCA_030435695.1. Taxonomy (NCBI): domain Eukaryota; kingdom Metazoa; phylum Chordata; class Actinopteri; order Salmoniformes; family Salmonidae; genus Brachymystax; species Brachymystax lenok. The sequence goes on from CM059791.1 coordinate 27,439,903, forward strand.
ATTGTAAAGAGGCCCATAAATAGCCCTCAAAAAGGCTTGCTGAGACGGGTTGCCATAGAAACCAGTGGTTGGAAGTTAGTCTTTGTCTTGGTTCCATGCAGGAGTGCGTGTGGGAGGCAGGCAGGGGCAGTAGGAGCAGTAATGCTAGCTAGCTAGCTAGCTAGCTGCTTTCTGGCTCAATGAACAGACCTGTTTGAGATCATCTGAGAGTGCTGGAGGTAGACTCGGCTCTGCCTGGCCTCCTGAGGTAACCTTTACAGGACTCGGATAACCATGGCTAAATCGATAGGAGTGATTGACAAACGTGTTGCGTTTCTCTTTCTGTTTTGGTGACCCCTGTATCAAAATGCAACAGTCCAAAAGGTTGCTGACTGTGTTCTGCAGGTTGTCTTCTAACCAGTGATGTGAAGGACCCCCCCAATCTTTGAGTGATTTACTGTGCCCTTGACTTTCTCCACATTTTCCTGTTACAGCCTGAATTTAAAATGGATTAAATGTTGATTTTGTAACACTGGCCTATTTAATATTTTTTTTACAAATTAATTAAATTAAAATCGGATGTCAACCTCTTTGTTATGGCAAGCCTAAATATGTTCAGCAGTAAAACATTTCTTAAGTCACAAGTTGCAAGGACCCAGTCTGCAATAATAGTGTTTAACATGAAAAAAAATGATGACTACTAACTATGTACCCCACACATACAATTATCTTTAATGTCCCTCAGTCGAGCAGTGAATTTCAAAGGGCAAGGGAGTTTTTTAGGATAAAAAGAAACGGAATAGAGCTAAGCACAGGCAAAATCCTAGAGGAAAACCTGGTTCAGTCTGCTTTCTGACAGACACTGGGAGACAAATTCATCTTTTAGCAGGACAATAACCTAAAACACAAGGCAAAATCTATATTGACTTAAATATGCTTAAATCTATGGCAATACTTGAAAATGGCTGTCTAGCAATGAGCCACAACCAACTTGACAGAGCTTGAAGATTTTATGTTTTAAGAATAATGTGCAAATACTATACAATCCAGGTGTGCAAAGCTCTTAGAGACTTACCCAGAAAGACTCACCGCTGTAATCGCTGCCAGAGGTGCTTCTACAAAGTATTGATTTAGGAGTGTGAATACTTATGTAAATGAGATCTGTATTTCCTTTTTCAATAAATGTGAAAAAAAATTAAAACACATAGTTTTCACTTTTTCGTTATGGGGTATTGTGTGTGTGTGTGTGTGTGTGTGTGTGTGTGTAGACAGGTGAGACAAATGTAATACATTTTGAATTCAGGCTATAACAACAAAAGTGAAGGGGTATATATACTTTCTGAAGGCACTCTCTCAAATAGTATTTTACCATGTCAAAATATATTTTGGCATATAGTGTACTATATTTGCAGGTTAGTGTTTTTCGTCATGGTGTGATTAATTTATTGAAATAGCAGACATCAAACTGGTTTGCCCTGCCTACTCTGATTAGCTCACATTAATCTGTACCTGTATTAACCCCCCAATTGAAATATTAATTAGGCCCTAAACTATGGATTTCACATGCCTGGGAATACAGATACAGTGCATTAGGAAAGTATTCAGACCCCTTGACTTTTTCTACATTTTGTTACAGGTGGTCAGCTCTAGGAAGAGACTGATGGAGGCCACTGTGTTCTTGGGGACCTTCAGTGCCCCAGACATTTTTTGGTACCCTTCCCCAGATCTGTGCCTCGACACAATCCTGTCTCAGAGCTCTACGGACAATTCCTTATGACTTGGTTTTTGCTCTGACATGCACTGTGGGACCTTTTATATAGACAGGTGTGTGCCTTTCCAAATCATGTCCAATCAATTGAATTTACCACAGGTGGACTCCAATGAAGTTGTAGAAACATCTCAAGGATGATTAATGGAAACGGGATGCACCTGAGCTCAATTTCAAGTTGCATAGCAAAGGGTCTGAATACTTATGTAAGTAAGGTATTTTGTATATCTGTTTTTGTATTTTTTATAAATTTGCAAACATTCGAAGAACCTGTTTTTGCTTTATCATTATGGGTAATGTGTTTAGATTGATTTCGATTTATTATTATTTTTAATCCATTTTATAATTGGGCTGTAACGTAACAAAGTTTTGAAAAAGTCATGGGGTCTGAATAGTTTCTGAATGCACTATATGCGTCTGTTGGACAGAGATACTTATTATTTTTTTTAAAGTAGGAGTGTGGATTAAAAAAACAGTCTGTATCTGGTGTGACCACCATATGCCTCGCGTGACACATCTCCTTCGCATGGAGTTGATCAGGCTGTTGATTGTGGAATGTTGTCCCACTCTTCAATGGCTGTGCGAAGTTGCTAGATATTGGCTGGATCTGGAACACGTTGCCATACACGTCAATCCAGAGCATCCCAAACATGCTTCATGGGTGAAATGTCTGAGTATAGAGGCCATGGAAGAACTGGGACATTTTGAGCTTACAGGAATTGTACAGATCGTTGCGACATGGGTCCGTGCATTATCAATTTGAAACATGAGGTGATGGCGCAGGATGAATGGCACGACAATGAGCTTTAGGATCTTGTCACGGTATCTCTGTGCGTTCAAATTGCCATTAATGAAATACAATTGCGTTCGTTGTCCGTAGATTATGCCTGCCCATACTACAACCCCACCACCACCATGGGGCACTCTGTTCACAATGTTGACATAAGCAAACTGCTCACCCACACAAAACCATGTCTGCCAACTAACCTGTACAATTGAACCGGGATTCATTCGTGAAGAGGACACTTCTACATCGTGCCAGTGGCCATCGAAGGTGAGCATTTGCCAACTGAAGTTGGTTACGAAGCCGAGCTGCAGGTCAGGTCAAGACCTTGGTGAGGACGATGAGCACGCAGATGAGCTTCCCTGAGATGGTTTCTGACAGTCTGTGCAGAAATTCTTTGGTTGTGCAAACTCAGTTTCATCAGCTGTCCTGGTGGCAGGTCTCAGACAATCCCGCAGGTGTAGAAGCCGGTTGTGGAGGTCCTGGGCTGGCGTCTACAATTCTGTTGCCATTCAATTCTCTGGCAACCGCTTTGTAGACATTGCTGTGTTCAGTATGCCAATTGCACGCTCCCTCAACTTGAGACGTTGTGTTGTGTGAACTGCACATTTTAGTGTGGCCCTTTATTGCCCCCAGCACAAGGTGCATCTGTGTAATGATGCTGTTTAATCAGCTCATATGCCACACCTGTCAGATGGATGGATTATCTTGGCAAAGGAGAGATGCTCACTAACAGGCATATAAAACATTTAGAGAACCTTTTTGTGCATATGGAAAATTCCTGAGATCTTTTAGCTCAAGAAACATGGGACCAACACTTTACATGTTGCGTTTATATTTTTGTTCAATGTTGTTAATTTCCTTGACCTTCCTTACTCTTTTCCATGCTTATGATCCACAGTCAGAAGCCCCCAGGATTGTGTGTACAGAGAGGGAGCAGAAAGAGAAGGCAGGGAAGGCTGCACTCTCCCAGTGGTCATAAACGAGACCATTAGGAAGCAATTTAAAGTAATGGCACTTTAATGAAAACAAGATGGCTACTGCCCCTAGAATTCCACACTTCCACATTGTGTCACTCCCTTCCTGTGTGCTTTCTCAACTCTAGGGGAGACTCCTCAGTAAACGATGACATGAATGAAGACCGAATGCCACGTGCTGGTTGGAGAAAGATACTGATTTGTCCAGGAATGTCTGGGATCTTTCTGGCTCAGGGGAAGGGGGCTCAGGGGGGCTGACAAAGACTGAGCCCAGGGGCGAGAGACAGGAGACTTGGCTGGAAATGAAGACTTGTCTGGAAGAAGAACCGCTCTACAGTCCTCAATCCTCCCAGACAGGAGATTTCTTTGGCCAAGGGTCTTTTGTCTACGATCTGCATAGACCTCACTTCCCAAAAGGCACCTGTAGTCAAAGGACTGTGTGTTCGATGGCCATCTATGGCAGTTCCAAACAGTAAGCTTACTGTTACTTGGTAGAGTAGCTGTGTGATTAGCAGCAGACATTCTCTTCATAATCTACTACAGTATATATAAATCATGGCAGGTTTACATCCTATGATTGCTCAGTTAAAATGGCAGATTGTTTTTCTTGTGCTGCTGTCTTCATTGGTGGTTAGGGTTAGTCTAGTCCACCGGCAATGACCTAAGCTTACCCCTGTCGGTCTTTCTGCGTGTGTCTGTATGCATATAGTGTTTTGTGTAGTTGTCTGTGCTCGCTGGTTGTTGACATCTGGCTGTGCTTTGGAGCAGAACAGTGTTGTAATTCTGTAATGATTCAATGCCGTGGAAGTGAATACTATTACAGCCAAATCCACTTAGCACTCCACTCAGGTCTGATTGCATTATCTTTGATGAAGGTAGGATTACACACACCATCTGATGCCAGACAATATTGCCTTACACCAGGGTTCCCCAACTGTCGGCCCGTATTTGGCCCCCAAAGTTTTGAACAAAAAAAAGTTACTCTACTGCCAATGTTTGTCTATGGAGATTGCATGGCGGTGTGCTTAATTTTATACACCTGTTGGCAACGGGTGTGGCTGAAATGTCCAAATCCACTAATTTGAAGGCGTGTCCACATGCTTTTGTGTGTGTGTATATATGTGATTGTATACAAATGTAAGCATGGTTTGAAATGATTGTTTTAGTAAAATATATCTGTTTGGACTTCTTGCGGTCAATTTGCAGTTATTTGTAATTATCTTCCGGCCCTGACCATCTGCTCAAGAAAAATCAGCCCGTGGCTGAATCTATTGATGATCCCTGCACACACACAGCCTGTTACTGCTGTTCTTCCACATGCACGCACACAAACACGTTTTCTGCAAATTAGAGTGCGTATAGTTGTGGATTGTGGCTCGAAATAGTGTGTTCGTGTAGTCAGCCTGATGTGGAAGTATGTGTACTTGTTGTTCAACTGTAGTCCTCACACCACCACACACTCAGTAGGTCTGTGATGGTGTACTGTCAAATCATGTGCTTAAATCTACAACCAGGGCAGAAGGGATTTAGTTGTGGCCTGTAGTCAGATTCTCATTAGAGGTGCAATGGTGAGATAAAGCTCCCTGCTCGGCTCTGCTCTGTCTGATAGAGTTATGCTGATGAATGATGACTTCCATTAAACATTTCTTTCAGAGCGGCTGTTAATGTGGGCTGGAGGCGGAGGGGGTAGTGCGAAAGTTTACCCTCTTCCCTTGGCTGTATTTAAAGCCTTAGTATCTATTGATCTCCATCTCATTGCTCTCCATGGGAAAGGAAGGAGCCCCAGCTAGCTCAACACACAGGTTTCAAGGCTTTATCTGTGGGAGCGGAGAGGCTGAGGAGCAGAGAAGATGTTCCCTGACGCAGTCTGTTCTGTCTGCCTCCGGCTGGGGGTGAAAAGCCATTAAAAACGCAGGGACTGTGTCTCTCTAAAAAGATTTTAGTGTGGCCCTTTATTGCCCCCAGCACAAGGTGCATCTGTGTAATGATGCTGTTTAATCAGCTCATATGCCACACCTGTCAGATGGATGGATTATCTTGGCAAAGGAGAGATGCTCACTAACAGGCATATAAAACATTTAGAGAACCTTTTTGTGCATATGGAAAATTCCTGAGATCTTTTAGCTCAAGAAACATGGGACCAACACTTTACATGTTGCGTTTATATTTTTGTTCAATGTTGTTAATTTCCTTGACCTTCCTTACTCTTTTCCATGCTTATGATCCACAGTCAGAAGCCCCCAGGATTGTGTGTACAGAGAGGGAGCAGAAAGAGAAGGCAGGGAAGGCTGCACTCTCCCAGTGGTCATAAACGAGACCATTAGGAAGCAATTTAAAGTAATGGCACTTTAATGAAAACAAGATGGCTACTGCCCCTAGAATTCCACACTTCCACATTGTGTCACTCCCTTCCTGTGTGCTTTCTCAACTCTAGGGGAGACTCCTCAGTAAACGATGACATGAATGAAGACCGAATGCCACGTGCTGGTTGGAGAAAGATACTGATTTGTCCAGGAATGTCTGGGATCTTTCTGGCTCAGGGGGAGGGGGCTCAGGGGGGCTGACAAAGACTGAGCCCAGGGGCGAGAGACAGGAGACTTGGCTGGAAATGAAGACTTGTTTGGAAGAAGAACCGCTCTACAGTCCTCAATCCTCCCAGACAGGAGATTTCTTTGGCCAAGGGTCTTTTGTCTACGATCTGCATAGACCTCACTTCCCAAAAGGCACCTGTAGTCAAAGGACTGTGTGTTCGATGGCCATCTATGGCAGTTCCAAACAGTAAGCTTACTGTTACTTGGTAGAGTAGCTGTGTGATTAGCAGCAGACATTCTCTTCATAATCTACTACAGTATATATAAATCATGGCAGGTTTACATCCTATGATTGCTCAGTTAAAATGGCAGATTGTTTTTCTTGTGCTGCTGTCTTCATTGGTGGTTAGGGTTAGTCTAGTCCACCGGCAATGACCTAAGCTTACCCCTGTCGGTCTTTCTGCGTGTGTCTGTATGCATATAGTGTTTTGTGTAGTTGTCTGTGCTCGCTGGTTGTTGACATCTGGCTGTGCTTTGGAGCAGAACAGTGTTGTAATTCTGTAATGATTCAATGCCGTGGAAGTGAATACTATTACAGCCAAATCCACTTAGCACTCCACTCAGGTCTGATTGCATTATCTTTGATGAAGGTAGGATTACACACACCATCTGATGCCAGACAATATTGCCTTACACCAGGGTTCCCCAACTGTCGGCCCGTATTTGGCCCCCAAAGTTTTGAACAAAAAAAAGTTACTCTACTGCCAATGTTTGTCTATGGAGATTGCATGGCGGTGTGCTTAATTTTTATACACCTGTTGGCAACGGGTGTGGCTGAAATGTCCAAATCCACTAATTTGAAGGCGTGTCCACATGCTTTTGTGTGTGTGTATATATGTGATTGTATACAAATGTAAGCATGGTTTGAAATGATTGTTTTAGTAAAATATATCTGTTTGGACTTCTTGCGGTCAATTTGCAGTTATTTGTAATTATCTTCCGGCCCCTGACCATCTGCTCAAGAAAAAATCAGCCCGTGGCTGAATCTATTGATGATCCCTGCACACACACAGCCTGTTACTGCTGTTCTTCCACATGCACGCACACAAACACGTTTTCTGCAAATTAGAGTGCGTATAGTTGTGGATTGTGGCTCGAAATAGTGTGTTCGTGTAGTCAGCCTGATGTGGAAGTATGTGTACTTGTTGTTCAACTGTAGTCCTCACACCACCACACACTCAGTAGGTCTGTGATGGTGTACTGTCAAATCATGTGCTTAAATCTACAACCAGGGCAGAAGGGATTTAGTTGTGGCCTGTAGTCAGATTCTCATTAGAGGTGCAATGGTGAGATAAAGCTCCCTGCTCGGCTCTGCTCTGTCTGATAGAGTTATGCTGATGAATGATGACTTCCATTAAACATTTCTTTCAGAGCGGCTGTTAATGTGGGCTGGAGCGGAGGGGGGGGGGGTAGTGCGAAAGTTTACCCTCTTCCCTTGGCTGTATTTAAAGCCTTAGTATCTATTGATCTCCATCTCATTGCTCTCCATGGGAAAGGAAGGGAGCCCCAGCTAGCTCAACACACAGGTTTCAAGGCTTTATCTGTGGGAGCGGAGAGGCTGAGGAGCAGAGAAGATGTTCCCTGACGCAGTCTGTTCTGTCTGCCTCCGGCTGGGGGTGAAAAGCCATTAAAAACGCAGGGACTGTGTCTCTCTAAAAAGAGATTGTACCATTTGTGTGGGGGTGGGGGATGCTGCTCTTCTTTTATACACAAGCGGGCATAAACTGGTGCATTGTGAAACCCAGTCGTACGGTGACTAACACACTCATGGCAGGAGGGCTGGCGGGCAGTTGTTTGGACTGGACTGAAGCCTGGATTAGACTCCTTCATGCTGGTCCAGTTCAGACACATTAGCATAGTTTCTATGGTTGCAAAACGGAAACGACCCCCCTCCTTTTTCCATCTCATTCATGCAGACCAACTCTTCCATTCAGAAGCCCCCTCCCTCTCCAACCCCCCGCCCCGACCCCTACTCTACGCTATCTCTCAAACTGGGATGGAGCAGGGAAATGTGAATCTGCTGACGGCTCCTCTTGTGTTAGGCAAATCGAGGGGTATCGAGTTGATAGTCTGTGACTGCGTGTGTGGAAAGCGCTACTGGACTGCAGAGCACTGGGTTTGTGAGGAGATTTAAAGTCAATACTCAATACACTGACTGTAGTTGTTATGTACTGACCATTGTTGAGTTTAAAGGGCCCTACACACCCTATGCAAACAGAGCGTCATATACGGTCCGTCCCAACATTTTAGCTGCACAAAGGTACGTAGAAAACGCTGCTCAGTCACTGCGTTTGTCTACGATGTGTAGTGGTCTGAAGGGTGGTTAAGGAACAGCCATGTTGTGAAAATGAGGCTACCTGAGTGCCAACAGTCTGAATGTACACATTTTTATATCAGTTTGTCCTTTACATTTAAAAAAAAATATCTACTCTCCCTCTTCTGCACAACCTGTTCTGTTATTTTTAAACGAATAGCAGCGCTTTTAATGTTAATGTGCATTTACATCTGGCAGCCCCTCTCTTCTCTCTCCCCCGGACCATCCTGTGCAGCGTGTGATTGGCTGTGAGGTCCAGGCAAGGCGGGGCCCAGGTCCAAGCAGGGCTGTGTGATTGTGTGCAGGCGAGGGTAGTGTCTCCCTGGCTCAGCATCACAGCTCTGTGTTCTGTACTCTCGTTCTCGTCTCAGCTGCTAAACACTTCATTAGCCTTTAACAAGACCACAGCGCATGCCTGCGCCAAACTCCACTTTCACCTCTCTCTCTCTCTCTCTATTTCTCTCTCTCTATTTCTCTTTACCTTTGACTGTATCTTTCTCCCATTCTCTCTTTAATGCCTAGTTTCAGATCCAGGCACTGTTGGTAGTGATTGTGATTCTGAGCACTTCTAAAGGCCTCTAACAGGGACGGATAGGAGGGGGGTAGAGGATTTTTGGATGGGTGCCCTCCTCTTGGACAGCCATCCTGAATGGGGCTCATTGATCCCCCTGGTCCCCCCTCTGTGTTCTCACCCCTGAATGGTCCTTTCAGGGCTCCGGACTAGCAGGTCGAGACCACCAAGCCTTCCTGTGTAAGAGAACTGGGCCAGGCCCAGGGCGTTTAGACTGCTGCATTACACACAGCCACAGACACCCAAGCTCATCACAGTCTCACTCGGATCCTGTACTACAACTGACTTTCTCACTTAAAGGGGCCATGACAACACACATTCAGTGTCTCTCTCTCACTCACACACACACACACACACTTAGACAGATGCAGGTTTTGTTTACTCTTTGTTTCGGGAATGCAGTTTTCTTGTCTCTTTATTGCTTCTTATTTCTTCCTGCTCCCATAGCAAGTAGGCCTTCCTTTGGTTTCCATAGTAACTGGTGTCTGTTTTGGGCCGAGCTCCTTTTAGGTACATTGTTTCTCTTTCTCGGTTAGAGAGAAACTGAGAGAGGTGAATGCCGGTGAGAGGGGTGACAGAGGGATGACAGGCTAGTGGGGAGTGAGGGTGTCGGGGTCTGTCTGAAAATGTTCCTCTGCTCAAGTCAGGGTGGTTTATTCCTGATTCCCTCGTGTGTGTGTGTGTGTGTGACCCATCACTACTACCCCTCATTGTGCTCTTGTCCCTAGTGGCTCTGGTCTTCACAGTTACATTTTTCAAAACCCAGAGGGGCGTATGTGCTTCTGAGTGGTGCTCCATAAGTCCTGATATTTTTGGTCTAGCCTGAACTCTCTTTCTATCCCTCCTTCTACAGGGTGTACCCCAGCTGCCCTGTGCCAAGGCCCTGTACAACTACGATGGCAAGGAACCTGGGGACCTCAAGTTCAGTAAGGGTGACATCATCATCCTGCGACGCCAGGTGGATGAGAATTGGTACCACGGGGAGATTGGCGGAGTCCACGGCTTCTTCCCCACCAACTTTGTCCAGATCATCAAGCCACTGCCGCAGCCCCCGCCACAGTGCAAGGCCCTCTACGATTTTGAGCTCAAAGACAAGGAGGCAGACAAGGATTGCCTGCCTTTTACTAAGGTGAGTTATAGACAACTTTACAGATGTGGCACGGTATACCGGTATCACGGTACCAAAGTGTCATAATAATTATGATACCAACATTTTAGAATCCCGTAGTACCGTTTTCATATAATACCACCAACTTTTTCGGCCCTACCGATCTAAAGAAACCCACTGGCGCCTGTTAGGAATGTTTCTAAAGTCAGTTGTTTATAAGTTCAGTTGAATTTTTGAAGCAACAGCAACTAGTCTCTTGTATGCACCGGTCCAATGTCCAATTCACTGTCATGCGCATATCACGTGTGGCAGATGTGATCAGCCAGCCACATCCCCTACCAGTCCTCACCCACCTGCTTCTCTCAGCATCCCCTACCAGCCCTCACCCACCAGCTTCTCTCAGCATCCCCTACCAGCCCTCACCCACCAGCTTCTCTCAGCATCCCCTACCAGCCCTCACCCACCTGCTTCTCTCAGCATCCCCTACCAGCCCTCACCCACCAGCTTCTCTCAGCATCCCCTACCAGCCCTCACCCACCTGCTTCTCTCAGCATCCCCTACCAGCCCTCACCCACCTGCTTCTCTCAGCATCCCCTACCAGCCCTCACCCACCAGCTTCTCTCAGCATCCTCTACCAGTCCTCACCCACCAGCTTCTCTCAGCATCCTCTACCAGTCCTCACCCACCTGCTTCTCTCAGCATCCCCTACCAGCCCTCACCCACCAGCTTCTCTCAGCATCCTCTACCAGTCCTCACCCACCTGCTTCTCTCAGCATCCCCTACCAGCCCTCACCCACCAGCTTCTCTCAGCATTGCCTACTAGCCCTCACCCACCAGCTTCTACCAGCCCTCACCCACCAGCTTCTCTCAGCATACCCTACCAGCCCTCACCCGCCAGCTTCTCTCAGCATCCCCTACCAGCCCTCACCCACCTGCTTCTTTCAGCATCCCCTACCAGCCCTCACCCCCTGCTTCTCTCAGCATCCCCTACCAGCCCTCACCCACCAGCTTCTCTCAGCATACCCTACCAGCCCTCACCCGCCAGCTTCTCTCAGCATCCCCTACCAGCCCTCACCCGCCAGCTTTTCTCAGCATACCCTACCAGCCCTCACCCGCCAGCTTCTCTCAGCATACCCTACCAGCCCTCACCCGCCAGCTTTTCTCAGCATACCCTACCAGCGCTCACCCGCCAGCTTCTCTCAGCATACCCTACCAGCCCTCACCCGCCAGCTTCTCTCCGTCTGCCCTCCCTGCACATATATTCCTCCATCAGTTTTGTAAATATAATATAGCCTTGATGTTGAATGGGGATGGAGACCCTGATCAGTCTTCTGTTACATTTGATACATTGGAGCAGTGCACAGAGTGAGCAAAGTTGATAGATTGTATATAATTTCATCCCTGATATAACCAAGAGCACAGGCCAGTCTGAGTATAGGCTTTTCAAGTTCGCTGTCACGCAGCCGTGCCAGAGAAGAAAAACAGCTTTGCAACAGCATAGAAAATGTAAAATGTCATGAAAAAAATGTGACTCGTATAACCGGAGCTAACGTTTTTTCTTCCTGCGCAATTTTGCGCGCATTTGATATAATTTCACAAACCAGGACGTTTTTAAACCAATCCCGGCCCGCTAATTATTGGTTTGATAACACCCAATTTTCAGTCGTTACCTAGCTAGCTAACAACCTGGTAACCTCACAGTAGATCTAGGCAAATTTGATTGGCACAGGAAGAAAGGAAAAGGGTCTGCTACTCACAAGATTCAAAGGTAGGATTCATATAGGCCTAACTATATCAAAAATCTATATTTTTCTGGCGCACCTTACATTCTTTTTGGTGCCTAATATTTTTAAAGTTGGGAGCAGTGTGTGTTTGTGGGAGAGAGAGTGGTGTGCGTGTGTGCGTGTGTGCGTGTGTGCGTGTGTGCGTGTGTGTGTGTGTGCTTGTGTGCTTGTGAGCGAGAAAGAGAGTGAGTGGCAGGGAGGGAGGGAGTGTGTGAACTGAAGAGTGTTTTCCCCTTACTGACACAATGACACGCAGATCATTATGCATGTATATTCCTTCCTCCAATTCCTCCAGCAAATCACAGGTAGACCTTTGCAAATACGAGAAATTAGCCATTCTATGTTATACATTGAACAGTGTGACGTTAAATTCAGTATGTGTTGTATTGAGTAGAAGTGTGAACATCAGTCACAGATTTGTTATGTAGCACATGAGCATAACGTAGAATCCCCCCTGGTATCGTTTGTAAAATGTGGGTATCGTGACGACACTAGACTTTACAGACGTACCACATAGGACATAGTAGCAAGAGTTTTAATTACAACCTATACCGTTTTTTTTCTAAGCTGTCATTTTCCTGTTTTTGGAACATCTAACAGCCCAACAACTGTTGATTGTAAAAGCTCTGGGGCTTAACCCTGACCACACTCTGAGTGAGTTCGTGGCGGTCTTTGTGGACGTGTCCTGCTGATGCAATACATTTTCCCTCCTGGTGTAGAGGACCAGTTATCCACTCTCACACTGCACCTACTATATAATTGCTAAGCGGGTTGGAACAAATTTATTTTCCAATCGTTTCGTTCTGAACAGAACCATTATTTTTTTTCATTCATTCCACTGAACCGGTTCAAACCTCAAAGTACCGGTTTATATTGTTCCTTTTTAAACCTCAAATACATTTTTTTTTGTATATTTAGCTCGACATTAAATGACTTCAATCAGTGCGGATAGAGCAGCTCACTGTGGAGCAGGTAAGCTATTTAATCTGAATAGGAAAGTCGTTAAGAGCAAATTGTCTTTTGCATGGTTTAATCATAATGAAAGACACGCTGTGCACTGTACTGCCAGTCACTATGGACAGACAAATGTAGGGCGTGAGATACGACGGGTGGGGAGAGGGTGGAGGAGGAGGCTTGACTTGAAGCGCTGGGCATCTTATGACACGCATGATCTGAATTAGATGACATTATGGTATCCTTAACTAGCATTGAAAAAGTTAATAAATTGTTCTCGAATTAAACATTTGTCTCCCTAATTTCTGAATCACATTTGCAACATTGTCAGTATTCTACAGTAACCTATGCTTCGGCAGGGGCAGGTAGCCTACACAAGCACTGACAGGCAGACGCTGGAACACGTTTCTGAGTCCCAGAGTGAGAGCTTTGCATAGACGCTAAAAACTGTCACATGAATAGAGCTTTGATGCGATTTTTGTGGGACTGGAAAAAAATGCCCAGAACGTAAAAGAACGGTATTAACCGGTTCCCATGTATTTAAAATAACGGTTCTGTTCCAGAACAGTATAAATCACTTTCGTTCTGATTCTGTCCCTAAAATAATTGTTATTTTAATGTATCCCTGAACCGGTTCCAACCCCTGTTGCTAAATTACTTCATTCCTGGATCTATTCAAATATACCCAATGGGTCATTACTTTCTATCTTTGACTTTTATAAGCTGTCTGCTGTTTTTTATGTCTTATGAGCAAAATCTGAACAAAGGAAATTGCTTGGCTTGTTCCTTTCTAAACAGGATCCAGTTTATTGCTCTTATAATGCAGTCTAGCCTTAATGTGGGCACTTCCTTTTAGTTTTTAATAAAACATGGTCTCTCTCTTTCTCTCTACACAAAGGATCTAAAACTCTGCTAGTTAGCAGCATCTTTAATGACAGTCTTCCCAGTAACAACCTCCTGTATATTTTCTCTTCTAGGATGATATTCTGACTGTGATTCGCAGAGTGGACGAAAACTGGGCAGAGGGAATGCTGGGGGATAAAATAGGAATCTTCCCCATATCATATGTTGAGGTAAGCAAAATGTTCCTCCAAGTGTTCGTCCCTGATATGTCCAGGGGAGCATTTTACCTCAGGAAGAGGTTGGAAAATGCTGAGTGTGTTAGTGCTATCAGTTTTTGCTTTGTTAGCCATCTTGCAAAAAGTGCACATTAGTGCTCTCTTTGCTCTCCCCTGTTGCTTCGCCCCTGAAAACGGTCAAATATATTTCACCAAAGTACTAAACATGCCAGTAGATTTACTGCCGATTGAGCAGCCGGAGGTAATTCACTGTCCTACAAAAGCCTCACTGATCACTGCTGTTTTAGGAGAGAAGTGTCTGCTGGGATGATGCACCTTACCTGTGTAATAGACCTGAAACATAACCGGAGAATGTAGAAGTAACATGTAGAAGTAACCAGTGGCACTATGAAAGCCTTTTAGAACAGCATTTCTCTCTTAATGGAGGAGCATGGTAGAGGGAAGCACAGGAGTGGGCGGAGACATGTCATAAAAGGAACCGCAATTTGAGGAAGGCAAGACCTTTTTCCGTGTGGATGCTTTTGTGAAGGTAATCTTTGACTCGGACGTCGAAAGTGACATTCTTAGAAGAAGAGGAGCAGAAAAGGGCCCTATTCATGTGGCAGATTTTAGATTTGTCTAATATCCCAACGGGGGCGTTTTTTGAAGGGAATGGATGTGAAACCATTCCTGCATATACAATTGGCTGTGTTTTCACTGCAGAGACATACTTTGTTTTCCTCCAAGGAAGACATTTTTCACTCGTGTCTCGCACAGGTTACACAAATGTCCAAATGATGAGTACTGTACATTCAGCATACGTCACCCAGTAAATCGTTTTTTAAAAGAAAATATGAACAATTCTGGCACTGTCATAGAGGACAAACTCAAATATAGGTCTTGCATAACTTTATTATTGATGGTCAGTTCTGTCTGTACAGTGATTATATACTGATACCCGTTCTATATTGGCTGTTCATCTGATCTAGTGCTACGTGTGTACACAGGACCAATTGGTGAACCCAGCTTAGCACTGCCTCTCCTCAGGATTGGTGTGAAAGTTCTCTGCTTTGATGTCCTAAGTAGAGGAAGAGCAGCTCGGGGCTATCTGTGTCGTGGAGTGCTCCCTCGTCCTCCCTGTGATTAGCTAAACCCTTTTTAGTGTTCCTCCTTTGATTCCTGCCTCACACGAAAGAGGCCGTGAAGGCCTGCAGTCTCCTCCGCTTGCTGGCTGCCTGAAAACCCTCCACTCCCCCCTGAGCCCAAGGTCCTCTCTCAACCCCCTGGCACTGGCAGCATTCTCAGCAAACTGCTTTCTCCCATCAGATAACGGCAAAGGGTGGTTTTCACTATAGCTAGTTTCATTATGAAGAGTGACAGCTTTCATTATCATATTAACAACTCCCTTTCTTTCCAATCTACCCCTTCACATCCTGCTCTCCATGTTCTCTCTTCTCCTTTTCCCGCCGTCCCTTCCCTATATCCATCCTGTTCCCTCTCTCCTCCTGTAGTTTAACTCTGCGGCCCGCCAGCTGATTGAGTTAGACAAGCCTGGGGACTCCAGTGGGGACTCTGGCGAGGGGGCCTCGTCAGGCCCCCAGAGTAACGGGGGCCCCCACCGGGCCGGGGAGAAGAAGAACAGTAAGAAGCGCCACTCATTTACCTCCCTCACCATGTCCCACAAGCCCTGTCTGGCCCCGCCCCCCCCCAGAGACACTCCATGGAGATCAGTGGTCCGGTCCTCATCAGCTCCTCCAACCCCACGGCAGCCGCACGCATCGGCGAGATCAGCGGAGGACTGTCCTGCAGCGCACCCTCACAGGTGAGATAGGAGGGAGAGGGAGCTACTGCATTCCCTCTTGTCCAGTGTCTTTGTACTGTTTGGTTAGGGGCCTTGTCTTCAACAAGGAAGCCACTAAATCGAGAGAACCTTATGTCTGAAGCACTCTTGTATATGATGAATGGAATTAATTTACCCAGAACCCAAAGTCTATTGTCCCTAGTAATGAATTCCTCCACAATTTACTGTAGGACTTTGTTCTGAACAACCCCCTTAAACCAGAATTGTAAAAACCATCATGTTAGCCAGCATAACAGCTCATCTGTCTATGGGTGGGTGTCTGTACATTGGACACGTGTATAATCACTGCCATTGATTTCATGGGATAGGTGATAATGGACTTGTCACCCAGATCTTGTCACCAGATCTGTCATAACCCTCAGTGTGTGTCCTGCTTCCTGTCCATGTCGGCTCCACACTGTCCATCTGGGCTTGTTAATCAGGCGTAATGAGTGAGGAACCGAGGGAAAAATGTGCACTAAAGACGCTCACGCAACAAGCACAAACAACAAGCAGATTCCACACTCTTTTAATCAGATGTTTTTGTTCCCTGATAAAGATTCCCACTCTCCTTATGTCAGCAATTACCCACACCTCCCTCCCTCTCTCCCCCCGTCATGCTGAACAGGCCAAGGCTCCGTCCAAGCGGTTGAAATTACGGCTGCGTGACTCCACTCGCCCGCAAAAGACTTCAGCTTAGCCCCCGAGGTTTCCACAGCAACCTCGGAATGGCAACCACTCACAGCTGCTCTGTGGTTGTCAGAGAGAGAGAGAGAAGATGGGGTGGCTGGGGGGCTTGACAGATACAGACAGGCAGACAGTTTAGCAGGCAGACAGACACACAGACTATAAGATTGACAGACAGATGATTAGTTAGCGTGTCAGGCAGGCTGAAGCGTTCTGTGACTGACGGGGGGCTGTGAGAACCTTCAGTACTTTGCTTAGTTATTTTTTTCATTTTCTCTGCATTGGAGAACAGCGTAGAGGAGCATTGAGACAACAGCTGCCTCACCCCAGCCTGCTTGGTAGATAGAGTAGGGACTTCTATACTGACGTTGCCAATAAGCATACACTCTCTTCACATGAAGGTTAAATGTTGATTTTTTTCATGAGTGTTATTTTGGTTTGAAGTACACTGTATATATACAATTATGTGGACACCCGTCCAAAGAATGAATTTGGCTATTTCAGCCA
Organism: Brachymystax lenok tsinlingensis; assembly: GCA_030435695.1. NCBI lineage: Eukaryota > Metazoa > Chordata > Actinopteri > Salmoniformes > Salmonidae > Brachymystax > Brachymystax lenok. Next base: position 27,456,825 of record CM059791.1, read on the forward strand.
CACCCGTTGCTGTCAGGTGTATAAAATTGAGCACAGCATGCAATGTCCATAGAGACACATTGGCAGTAGAATGGCTTTACTGAAGAGCTGTGACAACGTAGCACAAGGACGCCACCTTTCCATCCAGTCAGTTCGTCAAATGTCTGCGCTGCTATATCTGCCCTGGTCAACTGTAAGTGTTGTTATTGTGAAGTGGAAACATCTAGGGGCAACAACGGCTCAGCCGTGAAGTGATAAGGCACACAAACTCACAGAAAGCCGAGTGCTGAAGCGCGTAGCGTGTAAAAAATCGTCTGTCCTCAGTTGCAACACTCAATACCAAGTTCCAAACTGTCTCTGGAAGCAACGTCAGCGCAATAACTGTTCGTCGGGAGCGTCATGAAATGGGTTTCCATGGCCGAGCAGCCGCACACAAGCCTAAGATCACCATGCGCAATGCTAAGCATCGGCTGGAGTGGTGGAAAGCTTGTGCGCCATTGGACTGGAGAAGTGGAAATGCGTTCTCTGGAGTGATGAATCACGCTACACTATCTGGCAGTCTGACGGACAAATCTGGGTCTGGCGGATGCCAGGAAAACACTAACTTCCCCAATGTATAGTGCCAACTGTAAAGTTTGTTGAAGTAATAGTGGTCTGATTCTGTGCTTCCAACGATTCTCTTCCAACAGCCCTGTGCACAAAGCGAGGTCCATACAGAAATGGTTTGTCGAGATCGGTGTGAAAGAACTTGATTGGCCTACACAGAGCCCTGACCTCAACCCCATAGAACACCTTTGGGATGAATTGGAATGCTGACTGCGCGCCTGGCCTAATCGCCCAACATCAGTGCCCGACCGCACTAATGCTCGTGGCTTCTTGAAAGCCTTCCCAGTAGAGTGGAGGCTGTTATAGCAGCAAAGGAGGGACCAACTCAATATTAACGCCCATGTTTTTTTTTTTACGAGATGTTCGACGAACAGGTGTCCACATACATTTGGTCATGTAGTGTATTTCAAAGACTTTGACATTTCTTTACGTATTAAACCAACATGGCTTTATCGTCTGTCGTTTGGACAGCATTCAGTGGTCTCCCTCGTAGTCCTCGGCTCTTTCTGACTGTTGTAGCAGTCAGAAATGGAGCATTTATTTTGGAGATGTGATTCTCTTGGTTATATTTTGAGTAGGAGAATAGAATGTACCATTTGAGTGTCTTCTCGCTGTCTCACCCCCCTGGGCATTGGGCTGCAACACATTTCAGACACACTAACATGCTTTACCCACAGCTTCTCCTGGGAAACAGCAGCCTCACAAATCCTCTCTCCAACTGCTGGCATTCCTCTGTCTGTGTGTGTCTGTATGTCTCGACAGTTTCTCCAGAAACTGAGTATTTTGTGCATCCATATACCTTTTCATTTTGGGATGATCCAGCTCTCATTAAAGCCCTGGCCACACAGGGAGTGGAGAATTATGTATTTTAAACTCTTCAGACTTTATCTGCCCTCATTATGAACGAGACACGCTCAGTATTATAAAACCTCCGTTCCCACCTGGGAGGTGAGCCTGCTCTTTGAAACAGGCGCTGTAGGACTCACGATGGGTTTGATTTATAGATTATTGGGTTTAATAAAAACGCATATAAAGAGAGAGACCCCAGGTGGAATCTGTGTGGCTCGGCCTCTCGCTTCTCTTCTCTCGCCCCTCTTCTCTTGCTCCTCTTCTCTCGCTTCTCTTGCTCCTCTTCTATCGCTTCTCTTGCTCCTCTTCTCTCGCTCCTCTTCTCTCGCTCCTTCAAAGCAGACTGAAAAACAACAAAGGGAATCAGTCGTTGCCTGGGGGGCCAGAGGGAGGGAGTGTATGGGAATGAACACGCCCTCTGTCCACTGCTTTTATTTTAGAGGGAATGGACTGTTGACTAGATAGATATAAAGGAGCCTGCAGTGTATGAAAACAGAACTGCTACTCTTTAATGTGTTGTAAAACGGAACACTGTCATTTGCGTTTTAATTGAAGTGCTGTACACATACTCACATACGCCTCATTCACATATAGCAAAATGCACAACACAGATATAGCCTAGTACAGTACTGCATGTGTGGGTACTGCAGCCCCTCACAATGAGATGTTTTTGTGGCCGTCTTGCCTCGTTGCACCTTCCCCTGCTACACAGTTGATTTGAGTTTGAGGTGGGTCCTCTGTAATGATTTACCTTGAGGCTGCTCTGCTCTGTCTGGGGCAGTCATGCATGGCTTGTGGGGAGTAAAGGGTACAAGGAGACATTGTGTGTCCAACAGTATTGCCCTGTGAGTCAGTGTCGCGCAATGCGGGAGTCAGTGTGGTTCACTTTCTCTCAGCAAGGGGCCTCCGCAGTTATCCGTCTTCACCCGGCCAATGAAAACTTGTTCTTGACAGTCATATGACCTCACCCAGCCAAGCGTGTCATCAGGACACCAGCACAGCTTGACTTAGCCAATTGGGTCCACTGCTGCTGTGAAGGCGACGTTTCCATTCAATGTGACATTTTAAGGCCGTGTGTGACATATTTTAGAGACTGGGTTGAGTAGGTTACTTTCTAAATGTAATCTGTTACAGTTACTAGTTACCTGCCCAAAATTGTAATCAGTAATGTAACGTTTGGATTACCCAAACTCAGTAATGTAATTTGATTACTTTCCCTATAAGAGGTATTAGAAGAAGACAAAAAGGATCCATCAAATGCATATGGTGTGTCATCATAGTGGTCTCTGACTTGTGGTTAGACTCGCTTAGGTGGAAGAAACTTAAACTTGGGCCAATTCAATGCTGAATTGAATGTCATTGAGAAAACAGAAAGGTAACATAATGTAATTTTTCACAAACATCCTTTCTGAATTGAAAAGTAATCCAATAAGGAATCATCTAGTTTTTCAAAAGTATCTCTAATCTGATTACAATATTTGTGCTGGTAACATAACTGGGTACCGTTTTTTTTGTAATCCAATTACATGTAATCCGTGGCTTACATGGAATCAGTTACTCCCAACCCTGTTTAGAGATTAAATAACTAGTCTGTTAGATCAAACATAAGTCTTCTGCCCATGTGAGACTGGATGCGAGGAGACAGACTGGCACAAATGAAGGGTTGCAACTATCATTGAAATGCCATAGTTGTTCTAGCATACAGTCCTGTGTTCTGTGTGTAATGCTATTATATTGTAGTGATGGTATTGAGTAAGTTGTCTGACTTTGTCCATCCTCAACAGGTACACATCTGCACAGCTGGACTCATAGTGACCCCTCCCCCCAGCAGTCCTGTTACTACGGCAACTGTCTTCACATTTCCCCCGGAGACGAGCTACGCATCCATCCCTGTGGTAGGTGGAGTTCTCTTTTCAACTGAAACTACACAACTGGGCCTCTAATACTGGTGTTAAAAGATTTTCAATTCACTTACATCAGGTTCCTCTTAACTGAACCTGCATACAGTAGCGAATGGCCGTCTGCTGCCATGGCTGTGCCGTGTTCAGCTGAGTGTGTGGAAGGGTGTGTGGCTAGGTTGCTATGTGGTACTGCTGAGAATGTGTACATAAAGGTTGAGCTCTCCGCTTCAATGGAGAACTCTACATGATGTTTCTGTACAGATGATTTCTCTGGCCTGCAGGCAATCTAATTATCTCCGCTCTAGTGTCTGCAGCGCACCAACACAGACACACACACACACAGACAAAAGCATGTAGGCCCTTCTGAGAGCTGTGCCACTCCCACCTCCCTCCCCCATTGCTCCATAGTAGTTATGTCTGTCTGCTCCTCGGGCCTGTTAATGTCAAGTTGAGAAACATTTATCTTGTTCCTTGTTTATTTCTCTGCAGATACAGTGCCTTTAGAAATTATTCAGACCCCTTGACTTATTCCACATTTTGTTACAGCCTGAATTCAATTTTTTTTTATTTCTATCTCACCCATCGACACGCAATACCCCGTAATGACAGTGAAAACATGTTTTTAGAAATGTTTGCAAATGTATTGAAAATGAAATATAGAAATATCTCCTTTACATAAGAATTCACACGCGAGTCAATACTTTATCACGTTTGGTGGCGATTGCAGCTTTGAGTCATCTTGGGTATGTCTGTTTCAGCTTTGCACATCTGGATTTGGGGATTTTCTTCCTTGTAGATTTTCTCAAGCTCTGTTAAGTTAGATGGGAAGTGGCGGTGAACCGCAATCTTCAAGTCTTTCCACAGATTTTCAATGGGATTCAAGTCTGGGCTTTGGCTTGGCAACTCAAGGACTTTCACATTCTTGTTCTGAAGCCATTCCAGCGTTGCTTTGGTTATATGCTTAGGGTCATTGTCCTGTCGGAACGTAAATCTTCGCCCCAGTCTAAGGTTGTTTGCACTGTGAAGCAGGTTCTCATCAAGAATGTGCCTGTATTTGGCTCCATTCACTGTTCCCTCTATCCGTACCAGTCTCCCAGTCCCAGTTGCTGAAAACAATCCCCATGGCATGATGCTGCCACCACCATGCTTCACGGTTGGGATGGTGTTAGACGGGTGATGAGCTGACCCCGATTTTTCTCCAGACATAGCGCTTTGCATTCAGGCCAAATAGTTTTAAAGAATTCTCATCAGAACACTGAATCTTTCACGTGCCTTTTTTGCAAATTCCAGGCGTGCTGTCATGTGCCTTTTTCTCGGGAGTGGCTTCCGTCTGGCCAGTCCCATTAAGCCCAGATTGGTGAAGTGCTGTAGAGACTGTTGTCCTTCTGGCAAGTTCTCCCATCTCAGCCAAATCAAATCTAATTTATTTATAAAGCCCTTCTTACATCAGCTGATGTCAGAGTGCTGTACAGAAACCCAGCCTAAAACCCCAAACAGCAAGCAATGCAGGTGTAAAAGCACGGTGGCTAGGAAAAACACCCTAGAAAGGCCAAAACCTAGGAAGAAACCTAGAGAGGAACCAGGCTGTGAGGGGTGGCCAGTCCTCTTCTGGCTGTGCCGGGTGCAGATTATAACAGAACATGGACAGGATTTTAAAATGTTCATAAAACAGGCAGAACAGTTGAAACTGGAGAACAGCACGGCCAGGTGAAGGAAGAGAGAGAGAGATAGAGAGAGCATACTTAAATTCACACAGGACACCGGATAAGAGAAATACTCCAAATATAACAGACGGACCCTAGCCCCCCCGACACAAACTACTGCAGCATAAATACTGGGGGCTGAGACAGGAGGTGTCATTACAGCCAAGGTACTCTGTAGTTCTGCCAGTGGTCATTGGGTTCTTCTTCCTGGTTGCATAGTTTGGTTCTGACGGCCAGCACAAGGCAGTCTGGGTAGTTACATATTTTTATCATTTCCCAGTGATGGAGACCACAGTGCGCTTGGAAACTTTCAACACTCTAGAAATTGTTATACCCTTCCCCAGATATAAGCCTCATCACAGTTCTATCTCCGAGATCTCCAGACAATTCCTTAGACTTCATGGTGTAGTGTCTGCTCTGACATGCACTGTCAACTATGGGACCTTATATAGACAGGTGTGTTTTTATTTCTAAATCATGTCCAAGCAATTGAATTGGCCACAGGTGGACTCCAATCAAGTTGTAATGACATCTAAAGGGTGATCAAAGGAAATTGGATGCACCTGAGCTCAATTTGGAGTGTCATAGCAAAGGGGTCTGAATAATTATGTAAATTAGATGGTTCTGTATTTCATTTTCAATAAATGAGCTAAAATGTCTTAACGTTTTCACTTTTGCCATTATGGGATATTGTGTGTAGATGGGTGAGAGAAAAAAATCCATCTGGAATTCAGGCTGTAACAAGAACATGTAGGATAAGTCAATGGGTATAAATACTTTCTGAAGTCACTGTACATGGATAGTTACACATGTTTAGAAAAGAACCACCTCTTTCGCAGTACACCAATGTGGCCGTGTGTATGATTGTGTAATAGTTGTTTAGGTCTGGTTTCTGTCTCGTTAGAGGCAGAACAAGGAGGAGAGCCCAGAGGAATCTGCTCACTGCGGGCCTGTGGGCTGAACTATATAATGTTTTAAGAAATGTTTTTACTTTCATATGGTCCTCATTAAACACAGCAATGGATTCACCAGGCCCCAGTGTCGTTTCTATGGCAACAAACAAACAAGCACGCTGGAGATTCCTTCCCAGATCTCGGGGGAAGTTGTGGACAAGACCAAACCTCTGTGCCAAGCGATACTCTCCCTCATTGAACAGAGTAAATGATATCCCTCTTTCACTGACCAGTTTCTCTCATTATGTAACACCTAGTCAGTCATTGGTTAAAAGGCCAGGGGTGGGCCTCCCGAGTGGCGCAGCGGTCTAAGGCACTGTATTGCAGTGCTAGAGGCGTCACTACAGACACTGGGGTGCTTTACTTGGCTCATCGCGCTCTAGCGACTCCTTGTGGCAGGCCGGGCACCTGCAGGCTGACCTCTGTCGTCAGTTGAACGATGTTTCCTCCGACACATTGGTGCGGCTGGCTTCCAGATTAAGCGGGCGGGTGTTAAGAAGCGCGGTTTGGCGGGTCATGTTTCAGAGGACTCATGACTTGGAACTTCCCCCCCTCATGACAGTGTTACATTATGTTTTTTTATTTTTTTAAAAGGCCAGGGTGTATGGTTCATGTGTCATTGCATCAAGAGCTATAACATTAATGTAACACTGTCATGTTGCCCTAAAGGCAGTGAATTGTTTATTTGTGGTTCCGGTCTTTCTTTCGGGTTCCAAACAAAGATGTTTTTGTATGTGAGAGAGTTGATTCAAGTTTACTGTAAACTGTTCTAATATGCTGTCTAATCTCTTTCAGACTGTCGTTGTTGATGTTTGTTGTTTTCATTGACAGGATGCTCTCCCTCCTCCCCCGCCGCCTCCACCACAATCCTCAGCGGTGGGAGCAGCCTCCTCGTTGGCTGCGAGTCAGAGACCCTCCTCCAGCACCAGCGACCAGAGTGGGCGGCAAAGACCCACAGTGTGAGTACACACACACAGATGCATGTAACACTCTTCCACGTATAAAGTACAAGCACGCTAAACCAGAGAGAACATGCAGTGAAACAGCAGGTTCCACACATGGCTAGGGCATGGGTCCTTCTGGGTGGGTTCTGGGAGTTCTCCAAGCCTCTGAATGACCCCTAAGCTGTCAGTGTGGAGCACCAGAGGTTAACCCAGAGCTCTGTTGACGGATGAAAGGGCAACACCTGTGGGGGGGCAGTCTCCTGGGTCCTATCAGAGACCCTGCCTGTCACCTTTGACCCCTGGCCCCTCACATAATTTCTCCTCTGAGACTCCAGACACCTGATTGGAATTAAATACGTCCCACCTCCCCAAAGCGTGTATCTGTCCGTGTGTGTTTCTACATTTTTCTTCATTTCCCCTCCTCTGACACCAGTGAAAGTGTCTATGCTGTCTGTTAGCAGGGGTTCTTTAAAGCCTCTGAGGTTCCTGGAGACATGCCTTTCCCACTCCCTTTACAGCACCTCAGTGGTGCCCTGACCCACATAGCTGTGTCATCCAGAACGTAACCATAGCATTCCTCTATAGTAGTATAGTGCAGCTTTCTCTTAATGTACTGTAGGAAGACCAGTCCAGAAGGGACTGTCCTCCTCTGTCTTCCAGTAAGGGTTTCAGAGAGAGAGAGAGAGAGAGAGGAGATGTTGATGAACATTCTGTAGACTGTGGTAGGGGGGTAAATTTAGCTCGTGACAGACTAAATGTTCCAAACACACAACACGTCTTCGATTGACTAATTTCCTCCTGAGGGTAATTGGACAGTCCCCGTGTGTGTCCTTATATTATGTGTTTGATGTTTCCCGCCTCCCTCTCCAGCTACGTGGCCCTGTTTCCCTACACCCCCCGTAAGGAGGATGAGTTGGAGCTGAGGAAGGGAGAGATGTTCCTGGTGTTGGAGCGCTGTCAGGATGGATGGTTCAAAGGCACCTCCATGCACACTGGCAAGATAGGAGTGTTCCCCGGCAATTATATGAGCCCCGTCAGCAGGTCTGATGCAGACATTACACACACACACACACACACACACACACACACACACACACACACACACACACACACGCAGTGTGTGTATATATACTATATGTGCACATACACACACGTACACACTGATTATCTCTGTATATGCAGCGTTCCTAAGGCTCCCATTCCTAAGCCTTCCTCCCTCTGTTCCATTAGGACTGTGTCCGGCAGCACCCAGCCCAAAGTGCCCCTGGCTCTGTGCAGCCAGGCTGGGCGAGCGGTCACCATCGTCAGCCCCTCCTCCACTCCTCTGGGGGCCATTGTTCCAGGGCCTGACTTCAACAAGGCCCTCCCCATCTGCCCGGGCCCTGCCCTCTCCAGCCCTTTACCCGCTGGCATGGTGACGGCTGCTCACGTGACAACGGGACAGGCCACGGTGCTCATGCACATGACGTCCCAGATGACTGTTAACCAGGCACGCAATGCTGTCAGGACAGGTAGGGTCCCCTGGGGGAAGTGGGAGGGCAAGCATACACTATCCTACACTGGCTACATAGAATGTATGTGATTGTGAGTATATGGTGAAAGGGGCGTATGGTTCTGTGTGTATGGTCTAACCCCGTGCCTCTCCTCTGCCCCCAGCTGCATGCCACAGTCAGGACCGGCCCACGGCTGCTGTGACGCCCATCCAGTCACAGACATCTGTAGCCTACCTGGCAGTGTGCCAGGCCCAGACCTTCTCCTCCTCCTCCAACCCTGCCCAGGGCTGTGTCCGCGCTGGAGTGGCACTGGGATGTGCTGCCGCCTCCCTCACCCCGCCCAACGTCAGCGCCGCCGTCCCTGGACGCCGATGCCCTGCGACAAGTGGCGGTCCTCACCATGCCTGTCGCCCCCGGCAATGGCAGCTCCACGTCAGCTAACTCCTCCCTCGCCTGTCGGCTGGACAAGGATGGCAAGGTGGGCATTCATAATAGCACCCTAGTAGGGATGTGCATCGATCCCTTTCCAAACGATTCGATACATATCTAGATACTTGGGGTCCGATACCATACAGGAACGATACGTTTTAGTTTGATGCGAGACGATTCGATGCACTAACATTTTGATGCATGAACACGTTTATTTTCCATTCTAAATTCAAATCTGCTGATGGAGCTCATGAGCTGGATCTGTCTGTGTTAACTACTGTGTGTGTGTTGTATGCAGCCCCCTACCCCCAATGAATATATAGCACACAGGTTTGGATTTCACCCCCGTCTCATAATAAACATTACGAACACCCGCTCTTTCCATGACAGACCACATCTTATTGATGTTACTTGTTGAATCCACTTCAATCAATGTAGATGAAGGTTAATTAAAGAAGGATTTTGAAGCCTTGAGACATGGATTTTTGTTTGTCATTCAGAAGGTGAATGGGCAAGACAAAATATTGAAGTGCCTTCAAACGGGGTATGGTAGTAGGTGCCGGAGCACCGGTTTGTGTCAAGAACTGCAATGCTGCTGGGTTTTTCACACAACAGTTTCCCATGTGTATCAAGAATGGTCCACCACCCAAAGAACATCCAGCCAACTTGACACAACTGTGGGAATCTTTGTAGTCAACATGGCCAGCATCCCTGTAGAACACTTTCGACTACAGCTGACCCCATTTAGTCTACTTGTTTGGTCGATAGACTGTTGGCCAGCCTAATATTGCGCTAGCCATTTTACAAACAGTTGAATGCTGAAGGTGACGTGCAGATGTGCCAGATCAGGAATAGGCCTACCTATTGGTCAGCGCGAAGCTGCGTACGGTTTGGACTCCCGCGGGCCGATGCATATCCGTGAATCGTTACAGCCCCACAACTTAGCCATCAGTATTGCTATCTGCAATGTTGGCATATTTCTCACGTTTGTATATACAATGTCAAGAAAAAGTATGTGAACCCTTTGGAATTACCTGGAGTTCTGCATAAACTGGCCACCCAATTTGATGTGATCTTCATCTAAGTCATAACAACAAACATAGTGTGCTTAAACTAATAACACACTAATTTTTTTTTTTTTAAATGTTCTTGTCTATATTGAATACATAATTTCAACATTAAATCCAAGGGTTCACATACTTTTCCCACCCTGCACTGTGAATGTTTACACGGTGTGTTCAATAAAGACACGAAAACGTATAATTGTAAGCAGACTGTGTTTGTCTATTGTTGTGACTTAGATGAAGATCAGATCAAATTTTATGACCAATTTATGCAGAAATCCAGGTATTTTCCAAAGGGTTTATATACTTTTTTCTTGCCACTGTAGCTACTTCTATCATGCCTAGCATATTTGGCCGATGTGAAACACGGCTAAAGGGGATTGGTGAAATAGTTCACATTTGCCCGTTTCTGGTGCCCTTGTTTTGAATCCCAGGCGCTCAGTTTTTTGTTGAACACAGGAGTCCTTCCAGTTTCTTTCGAAACAAATTCTCACACAGAGCTCTGTCTGTTTCACGGGCGAGCCCTGGGAATTTAGTTAGAGAGTGAGAGAAACTCTGCTGGCTGCAGCCCTGAAGACATCATTATACAACAGTGATTAGTCTGGAGCGAATTCTCATCAGGCCCTAATGACCAAGACAATGGATTATGTTCATGCAGATTTGACTGTCCACACAGTGAGTTCCTGTAAGACAGTCTATATGCAGCCCACACCATTATCAGATAAGTGCATGGTAGTAGCACCGTGAATGACCTTATTCTCTCTGTTTCGTTCTTTCATTCTGCAGAGGGAAAAGAAAGGTATTCTGAAGCTGTTGTCATCTAACAAGAAGAAGTCTCGCCTCTCTCCTCCCTCCTCCCCCACCCTGGAGGCAGAGCAGGCTGCTACGGGGGAGGTCTTCCAGGGGGCCATGGGCCCTGACACCCCTTCCCCCTCCTCTGCTAGCGTTGTCGTGGGTTACCATGGCCGTGCAGTCCCCTGCCCTGTGGAGCTTGAGTCTACTGCAGCCACTGCCTCATCTTCATCCTCCTCTTCCTCAGCCCCAGAGTTAACACACCGTAAGAGCAGCCCCCTGGATGGATGTGCCCCCATCGCCCGGCCCCCTCGCCAGGCATGCTCCTCCCTCATCTCCCAGCAGCATGACGCTCGGCCAATCCTATGCGAGAGGTAAAGCATTTCTTATATTGTAGGACAGTGACATATTGTTAAAAAGGTCTGTCTGATGTTGTGATTGTGCTGGAATTGTTGTGTGTGTGTGTGGCGTCTCTGATCTCCTGTGCTTCTGCGAAGTCTGTCAGTACAGTATCCCCTCTGACCCCCCCCCAGGTACAGAGTGGTGGTGTCTTACCCCCCTCAGAGTGAGGCAGAGCTGGAGCTCAAAGAGGGAGACATAGTGTTTGTCCACAGGAAGAGGGAGGACGGCTGGTTCAAAGGAACACTCCAGAGGAACGGCAGGACCGGACTGTTCCCTGGCAGCTTCGTAGACAGCATCTGACTGACCATCTGACTCACACTTGACCACAGTGGACCGATCGTGACCTGACCATACCATGAACTGACCATCAATGGAACCACATCTGACTTTGTTGTTGCCTTGTTTTGGGGCCTAGCTGCAAGCCAACCAGCTGAAGTTGCTAGGGACAGGATGAGATGGATACATACACAACATTCAAAGTGGTCCTCAAAGCACAGAGGAGAAGAATGATGAAATAGTTTAAACAGAGCTGCAGAGGAAGAGGAGATAGCTGTCAGTTGGAAGCACAGTGGACCAAGCTGGAGGAGAGCACACTACTCCTGGTCATTTTCTTTTTGTCAGTTATTTATATCTGTAACAATTCAAAACGTTAAATGTGTGCCTTGTACTGTTCCTCACTTTAGTGTATATAAAGAAACAAAGACCAGAGAGTCAGAACTAATAATATGAACTGTTAATAGATGGAAATATGACAAGTTGTAACTTATTTTTTGGTAGTTTTTTTCTGGAAAAGATGTGCTTGGCCTTTCGTTGTTTAGGGGTTTTAGTCGGCACCTGTCTTATGACATGTTTCCTAAATCACTTTGTGCTTTTCTCTCATTGGCTGCCGTGCTGAATGTTAATATTGTATGGTGTCTCCACTGATTGGCTGTTGAGCGCAAACGTAAAGCATACAGCAGATGGGAGGAGAATCGGTGATGTCATCAGCACATGCATTGAAGCAAGAAAAGGGGTAGAGGTGGGCCCAATTCCAATCTGATCCCTTGAACCTATTCTTCTATTGACTGGAAGGTATCAGCTGGATGTCATTAGCTCCATACCCTCTGGTTGGGTAGTTGAAGTTTCTGACATTGCAAACACCCATCTATTCGTTTGACATCCAATTTGGCCCAGAACCTCTCTCCAACAATGGAATTTGCACAACCTCCTGTATCCCTTGGACCCTTAGTGTCCCAAATGGCTTCTCCTCTGGCTCCAGGACCCCTTATTGGCCAGCGTCTGCTGTTGATTTACATTATTAGGTACTGGGAGAGGGATTTTGTTTTGGTCTTGCCTTTTTTGATATGTTAACTAAAATTAAAACACTCCATAGATGTTGCAATCAAGTCTTACTTACTGTATTGTTCTATGTACTTATTGAACATCGTAGCTGTTCCCCCACTCCTCTAATAGTAGACCAACCTTATCGGACGTACTGCAGCTTAAGATCTCAAGTGAACGACAGACACAATCACACACAACACAGTAACCATATCATCCGACTCAGATAGTTACATTTGAATAATATATGGATGTTTCTATTCACTTGGATCTATACGGCGCCAGATGCTCTGGACAGCACCTCCTACAGCGTGGAGATGCAGCAAGACATCTGAAAGACCTGTTCTATGTATGACCTTCACGGGCTCTCAACCATCTCAAAGATTCATTCCTAACGTATCGTCAATACAAGACAGAACACTGCTTACTTATAAAGCACAGACTGTTTTCCTAATGTAACAAATCACTGATATCACTCCCCCAATGCAATCTAGTGTGTTTCTCCTTGAAGTTGCGAGTGGAGGTTTTTTTAATACGATCAATGACTTGGACATTGTTGATTCTTGGTTTTGTCGGGTTTAGCTGTACAGTGCGTCTATACAATGTGTGTGATGTTAAGTGTTCTATCGACTTGAATATGATTTCTGTGTGGCTGGTTTTGAGTTTTGGTAGCTGTTTTTAGTTTTCTGTTTTTTTCAAAGCACAAAAAAGAGAGCGAGGTGGGATTTGATTGGGTTTGGAGGATGTGAAACCTCAGAGCCCTGGGTCTGACTTATTCTCAGCTACTTTTGATTTCAAAATAATCCAGTCACACTCCACCTCATCCTCCTCCATAGGCCTTCAGTCATTGTAATGTGATTGACAGCACTGCTAGTGCTGTCAATCAGGCACCACACGATGAGCCATTGATTTGATCCAATCTCATATTTTTTGGCAGTGGAGAAAAGTCTAAATTGGATTATATTAGTCAATGATAGACAGTAAGTGGCTGTTCTATTGTTAGTGGGCTCCCTTCACTATAGCACACCAGGCAGACACCAAGAGGTTAGTGTCCTTGGTTTTCCTCCTGCTGCAGCCTCTTCTATCAGATGCTATGGTGCAATATCAACAGCTGAGGCCACTGTGTCTAAATGACAGGTTGGACCTGTAGGCACTAATCCACCCCAACAAGAGATTTGCTCTTAGTTTGCTCCTAGCAACTGGGTATCAACTCCAGTCTGAAGGGAGTTGGAAGGTCAAATTGAAACATTTAAAGATTGAGGACATTTTAAACACCAGATGGTGCTGCATTTTGGATATTTCATATGTCAGACCTGAGGGGAATATTTTCCAAAGCATGTTTAAGTGGGCGTTTGTGTCATACAGTAGCTGGGACCACTATGTGTGACTGCTGGATATGTTGTAGTTTTATGTTGTTTTGAGAACATTTGAGTTGGGAGTAGAGGCTCTATAAAGTGGTACGAAACACTGTTCAGACCTGTTTGCTTCTCATTTTGCCTGTGTAGAATGAACCTAATGTTCCACTGTTGTCTTGGCATTCACCATCTCCACCTCACCTCTAATGCTGAACTGGGTTTGGCATTTGGAGTGCTTTCAGTTACTGATAAGTTTTTTTTTATTTTTATACACATTACACACATACATTTAACTACTGTACCATCAGTATATACAGATGTAGGATCTTAATTTGAGCCAGTTTGCTACTGCATGACGATGGTCCTGCAGCAACAGGAATTATGTGGATTACAATTAGTGGAGTATTTTGTAGGGGCTGATATGTTTTTCGTAATTGAACATTTCAAACCTCAAATACACTGCAAGTTTTACATTTCCTGCATTGCAGCAAAGTTCTCCCGCAACAAAGTGATCAAATTAAGATCTTACATATGTACCATAGTCATTTTAGTCATTGATTTTCACATCTATAGTTTAATGATCAAATAATGACATTCTCTGACTCAAGAACAACCGAAGCAGTTCGGTGTTCCTGTGAACATGTTTTTACTGTAATCTCATGCCTTGTTGGGACACAAGGTAGCACTAAAGTCTGCTTTATTAAACTAAACAGATTCTCCTTATGCCAAGGTGACTTGCTTGATTTTTTTTGGGGGGGGTTGGTTATAATTATTTTTAGTTAGTTAGTCTGATCATGGTGAAATTGGCATCCATTCAAAACAAAGCATTCTTAAGTATGAGGGAATAGCACATTTTGTAAAAATAACTAGAGCAATAAAAGCTAATGGTTTCCATGGTTTTTGTCAGTTCTCTTAATTTCTGTGTGTGTCATTGCGTTTAGCTGGTCTCTTCCTGCCAGTGCAGAGGTGTCTGAAAGCATTACCACAGCCATGAGGGACTGAAGACAACAGCCAAGTCACCTCGTTTCTATTCTCATCCCTCTGCAGGATCTGCTTAAGATTGTATATGTATTGAAGCAATCCTCGCTATATATGAGCCATGTTACAATCCCCACCAAGTGGGTTTACCTTATCGGCGCGATGCGTAGGGTGTTTGCCTTTTACACCAGGGTTCGCTTCCCACTCCTTCCATTCACTTCATTGGTGTCAGAAGTGGGTTGGCGGCCGTGGGGCCAACGGAACACACAGACCGGGACTTGTGAGGGGGGCTGAGATTAGTCAAAGAACAGGAATGTACCTTCCTGTTCAGAGGGGGCAGTGTAGCGGTCCTCGCTATATGAGCCATGTTACAATTCCCACCAAGTGGGTTAACCCTATTGGCGCGATATGTAGGGTCCCACTTCTGCCTTTCACGCCAGAAACCCAGGCTACCGTAAGTTTGCAAAATGCCAATTGGTCTGTCTGAGTCTGTGTATAGCCCTATATTAACTGTGTGTGTACATAACATAGAGATCAGGGCCTCATTTCAAAGTTGCGATGTAACTTAGGCCTGAACATTATAATGATTGTACCAGATGCATCATTATTTACGAGCCAACTTAAGTGTTTCCCAAACAAGCACATAAAGAGAACATTCGCTAAGTGCATCAGACCATGTGTCGATTGACCCAGTCGGTATGAAAACGTTGTGGCCCGGCCACCTGTGGGGAAAACAACCTGTAATTACCCCATTGGCTCACAGCAAATACTTGGCCTTTTTCAAACGCTATTTAATTTTTATCTGCTTGTTTTTGTCAATTATAAAACTACATTTAAGCAAAGTACAACATTGTCTAATGACTACTTTTCAACATTGCCTGCTCCCGAGTGTTCTCACTACTTAGAAAAACGTAGTATTGTAGAGCTTCCCTCATGCCCCTTTTCATGACAGTGCTAGCTTGCTACCAACCGGAACATTAATCTAGCCAAGAATAACACAAACAAATGGACTATACTTACAAGTAGTGAGTGGTGTTACAAACGGACTGTACTAAACAAGTTAAATGTCTTACCTGTGATTTAATGTCCCCACAGTTCCCACAGTGTATAGCCTGAAGTCACAGGGCTCTCCTCGCAGGCTCTATTTCCCTACGTGGGAGCATTGTGAACTGTAGGTTGTTATTTTTAACTTGGTTAAGTGTACAGCCAAAGCCCGGACATGAACCCAATCGAACATATCTTGAGAGACCTGAAAATAGCTTTGCAGCGAAGCTCTCCATCCAACCTGACAACTTGAGAGGATCTGCAGAGATGAATGGGAGAAAAACCCAAATACAGGTGTGCCAAGCTTGTAGCGTCATACCCAAGAAGACTTATGTAAATGTAATATTTCTTGTTTTTTTTCCTAAAATTTCTAAAAACCTGTTTTCGCTCTGTCATGGGGTATTGTGTGTAGATTGATGAGGGGGAAAAAAAAATTGAATCCATTTTAGACTAAGGCTGTAACGTAACAAAATGTGGCAAAAGTCAAGGGGTCTGAATACTTTCCGAGTGCACTATATACCCTAACATCACTTTGTCAGGCAAAGACTCAACATTAAAACTCAAAAGAACAGAAAATGACTTCTGTTTCACTACTCACGCCACCCTGTCTGCGTCGCACCAAAGGACGAGCATCAAAACACAGAATCTTTTCCCCTTCGGTTGGTCAACTTTCATATTTCCCGGTACCTCAGTAATCACTCCCTTCAAATGAGCCCTTTTCTTGAGAGCAAAACATCTCTCATCCTCATTCGTTTAACTCTGAGTGCCTGCTCCCTCTGACCAGCAGAAATACAAACAATTATCACAAGACCACTTCTGGTTACCTTCACCGATTCCGCAGCACCCTACTCTGTTTTCACACCACAAGTGGATCAGCCAAAAGGGAAGGGTCCACTTTTTCCTAAAATGTCACTCCTACAGTCAGACTCATCTTTATCCTGACACTCAGTGCAAGCCTCGGGTTCCAAGAACTTCACCACACTTACAACCAATACTTTGCCCTCACTCACTTCCATTTCTCCTCCTGTCTTCAATACGGTGTAATGCTCACTCTGCTTCCACTTTCTACCATTCTTTAACAAACAATCTCCCTTTTTTCCACCATTTTTAACCAATTCAAGCTCACCCTCTTCCCCTCTCTCTTCGACCTCCTCTGCCTCTTTTTTTCCCTCCATTCCTCCTCCGTATTCCAAGTATTCGTCTTCTTATTATAATACTGCACTTTTCCTGACATCTTGTTCTTGCCCTCTCAAGGGATGCAATTTTCCCCTGGGATAATCCTTTCTCCTCAAGCACTCTGGATGTGTACTGGGATTCTGAAAACTTCAAAGTTGCCTTCACCTGAACTTGCAAACAGTTCCGTTCTTCGGTAGCAGCGACGCTAACTAGCTAGCTGTAACTGTCCACCCAATGGGAAAGAACATTTGTTTTCCCCAATTTGTGGCCTGGTCGAGGGGAATGTATTATCATTACTTGAATATGGACTCAGACTTTCTGATTGGATCGAAAGAAAAGCAGCGCTGCTCCCGGATCAGCTTTCTCCATTCAAATCTTACCTTAATATTAGAATTATTCCACATTTTGACGGATCAGCTCCTAGAGAGATATTGCCAACTATGGCTGCAAATACGCTATTGAGGCGGCTTATTGGCCTTTTCTTACCTATTCTTATTCTTACCAAATAATAATGCACTAAGTCAAAGATTGGGCACGTCATTGCGAACATGTCACACATTATGAAACACGTTGAGTCAAAAATGACAGACAGTAGCCTAGTCACAAAATAGAACTCAATTTATTGAACATGAAATTGATTTCAATATGGTTGAAATAGCCTATATAGCTAGGCCCATGTATGCCTATGTATCTTTTAATGCAGTCATCTCAGTTTTCATTTGAAGCACACATTAACCTTTACATGTTTGTAACAATTGCAAATACTTTGGCAACTTTGTATTTCTAGTCAACTTTGTTCTGAAGTTATTCCCAGTCACAGTCAAACAGCATAAACATCTTGATTCTATGTTTAGCTGAGATCTTTATTTGAAAACAGCTTGGCTACTAAAGATGCATCGTAAGAAGTTTCTAACGATGATCTTAACGCTATGAAGGATCTGGGAAACGAGATCCTAGTCACAATACAAAGCCAGGTTTTCACTTTGAGGTCAAACACAAAGCCCCAACAGCCAAACACTGCATATAGAGTCTATATAACAATGCATGGCTTAAAGATCCTTGCTGTGGCTGTGCTGTTCCCAGAGTGAAATAAACTCCACTGTGCTGCTCTGTGAGGTACATGAGTCATGCAGTAGCCTCAGCTCTTGTCTTGTTGTGTGTGATGATGCTGAGCTGGAACATGTTGAAAGGAGCTGAAAGGGGCTCTGTCAGGTCACTGGTGCACTGATGCTTCCTCTAGATGATAGGTTGCCATGGAGATTGGTTATTCCAATTTGTCCGCATGACTCTGGTGGAAAGAGATGGTTAGGTGGCTCAATGGGGGGTACAGAGACAAACAGTTGGATATTGAAAAAAAGAGAACGTGTTTTTCCATTGTTTGCTTTTAATCTGACTTGGCTCAATTGGCTGCTCTTTTCCCTCCCTCTCTCCTGCCTCCCGTATATCAAGGTGTTTTGGTACTTCCCTTATGTACTACACTTTTCGCATGGTAGCTTTTACTATAACACAGGTCAGTATACTGCCCTAACAAAGGCAAAATGCAGTAAATACACTTTTAGTCAAAATTGAGTTAAGACTGAAATCAAACTTTGCAGTGTCGGTTTTATCTTGTGACAGAGGGTTCCGGTACAATGATGTCCGTTTCAGAGAAAATTTTGTTTGAAACTTGCAGTAAATTCAAAATCCAATAAAAACCAAGGCAACCTGCAGTAACTAAAGTTACTGCACTTTGGCTTTGTTCCAATGTGTTTTGACTGCAGTTACCCGCTCTGCCATACAAAGGCAAAGAGCAGTAACTATGCAAACAGTAAAACTGAGAAAAATGAATTTAAAGTTTATTTGCTGTTCAGCCAAATATGTTGTAGGTAGATAAGTTATAATGCACTGATATATTGTCTTATTGTGAAGTAATTTATTATGCATATAAACCATGACCACTGATTTGACCTATGACCCCTAAGTCAAATAAAGTTAGATAAACACATTTAGATTGAAGATACTGCACAAAGTCACATATTTCAAGTATAAAAATAATTTGTGATGAAATAGTCCTTACCTTATGGTGAAAAAATGCTTGAGAGTTACTAGAATACAACATTCAAAAAATGAAAGCATAGCTACATCAAACCATTAAATACAGTTTGAATGTAGTTAGAACTCTCAAACTGTTTCCATCAAATTTTTTAGACTAAATTTGAGCTTTTTGGCCATTAAGGAAAATGCTATGTCTGGCACAAACCCAACATCTCATCACCCCAAGAACACCATCCCCACAGTGAAGCATGTTGGTGGCAGCATTATGCTGTTGTCATCGGGCAGGGTCTTCAAAACTGGTCCGAATTGGAGGAATGATGGATGGCGCTAAATACAGGGAAATTATGGAGGGAAACCTGTTTCAGATTTGAGACTGGGACGGAGATTCACCTTCCAGCAGGACCATGACCCTAAGCATACTGCTAAAGCAACACTCAAGTGGTTTAAGGGGAAACACATTTAAATGTCTTGAATTGCCTAGTCAAAGCCCAGACCTCAATCCAATTGAGAATCTGTGGTATGACTTAAAGAGTTCCCAGTGGAACCCATCCAACTTGAAGGAGCTGGAGCAGTTTTGCCTTTAAGAATGGGCAAAAATCCCAGTGGCTAGATGTGCCAAGCTTATAGCGACATACCCCAAGAGATTTGCAGCTGTAATTGCTGCAAAAGGTGGCTCTACAAAGTATTGACTTTGGGGCAGTGAATAGGTATGCACGCTCACATTTTTAGTTTTTTTTGTCTTCTTTCTTGTTTGTTTCACAATAAAAAAATATGTTGCATCTTCAAAGTGGTAGGCATGTTGTGTAAATCAAATGATAACCCCAAAAAAAAATTGTGCGCACAATCCTATTACGCACAACAAAAATTACAGAGACATTGGACACAGACACACGGAACTCCAACATAAACCGGGAAATATGAACAAAGGAAACCATACACCTGATCCTATATATAGCAAAGGCACCCAATCCTATAGCTGTACAGCAAATCAGCAATCTGTTCGCTAGCTCACCCGACCTGTGTTGATTGACAGTTTGCTCGTCCAATCAGAGTGTGTGTTTCACTACCCAATCTGTTGCAGGTTTTTTTTTAGCAAGGGTGATGCTGTGGCTACTGTCTCTGGCTGCATGTAGAGTAATCCACGTAGACTCTGTGCCACAAAATGAATGGCAAAACCTGGCCAGATAATTTCAAGTCATCAGTCTCAAGTCAAAGTCGAGTCCCGAGTCTTGAGGCTCGAGTCCACAACTCTGCTACTGGTGTCGTGTCTTTGGCTATGCCGGATTAAATGATATGACATGCTATTCTATAAAATCATTTCTCTGTATTTAATATTACCTGATTAACTAATCATGTAATATTAATGAACTAGAAAGTCTGGGCACCACGAAATAATGTTTATAGAGCAGTTATCATCCGAATAAACTCTTAAAGATCTGGTAATCTTTTACATCAATGGCAGTCAATCAATAATCATCACCTTATTTCAGTCTCATCTGAACATCGTAAAATTCTTGGCCCTGGCTACCAAGGGTCAGCAATCTTCACAAGCCCTGGCTACCAAGGGTCAGCAATACAAAATTTGGTTTAATAATTTATTTACTAAATACCTAAATAATCACACAGAATTACATATACACAGGATGGATCATACATTGATTACTAATTATGTCATACATGAAGAACGTTCCTGGTGGACGGAACCGATATGACGGCTGGTTACACAAAGAAAGGGGGTTGGCTTGAATGAAAGCGCGGGAAGACTGGAGAACAAAGGGATTTGGTCTCTATCGGACCTTATGAAGCTATGCTATCGTAAATACAAAATCTTATGCATTCTAAATAACCGCCCATTTGGAACAGGAAAATGCAAGACATATTTACTATGAGCTGTGCCTCAATAGGTTGGTTGTAGATGGAAGGCCGTGTTGCCCAACAGCGATCGTCCTGTCCTCTGTCGGATGTCTCTGGTGTTAGAACGCATACGTTGTAGTACCGGGGTAGAACGGATACGTTGTAGTACCCTGTCTTTTTGAAGAGATTGTCTGTTCTTTCCTAGCCCACGTTTGCAGCGGCTAGGAGGTATCACTTCTGGAGTGAATGAGAGTTAAAAGTTAATACCAAGTTGCCATACTTTTAAGCTTGTGCTATATTCTGGCTGGTAGTCCTCATTTCGGCGTGTCGATCGTCACCTCCACTCTGAAATTCGATGCTAATTTCGTTAGAAAATTATTAGCCCTTTTAACGCAGAGGACCGTCGTCTTCTTGTCCTTGGAACACCAAGTTATTATTTCGTAAAGGGCTTATATAATCAGAGAGAGAGAGACGTGTTTCATAGTTTACAGCCAATGTCTGTTCACTTGGGCGGGGCCACTGAGATGAGCATAGTTCGCTCATGAAAACCAATTATCTTATTTAGGAGCTAAAATTACATTTCATCTTTCCACAAATAATTTCATAATTAAACATTTAAATTGCATAACAATTCCATGTGAATCTGATAACTAGAATGTGTCGACTTTCCAAGATACAGTTTATGTCATCCTATCATTAGTAAAATGTTCTGACATCATATTCCCTGAGTACCAACGCATCTTTTCAGCTGGTTGGATTACCGAAATATGGTTCCTTTCCCCACCCTTTTGATGTTACCATACTCTCTCCATGTTAGCAAAGAGATTTTCAATAGTCCCTCTGTAGAGTAGAGAGAGAGAAAAGGGGGTATTTATGGGGGTGATAAACCTCACCAACAGGCCAACGTCATGACACTGGTTAGTACCAATGGATTCAGAAGAAATAGATGAAGTATGTAGCTCAAACACACAATGTTTAAAAGGTGTTAGAAGTCCTAAATCACACCAGTGTGATGATGGGACTCATTAAGTGAAAAATAATGCCAAAAGCTGTCTAATGTGTGAACAGCATAACCTTTTTTGGCTGTATCTCTGTAATGTGTCTGTATCTATGTATTTATGTAAAAATGGAAATAAGTCCTCGACTTTATTGTGCAATCCCCATCATTTAAAAAAATATTTGTACTGTGTATATATATTTAAAAAATGTATTGACAAATTAAATCAATCAATTAATCCAAACTGTGCAGCGGCCATTTGATCAATGGAAATAGAGTTATATGGAATCGTTTTAAGAAGGCCATACCAAAGTCATGTGAAAATATTTGGAAAATTGGGAGGGTGCATTTTTTTAGGATACCTTGATGTTGGTCCAGCCCTCCCCCATTAAATGTTGAACTGTCCCTAATGGTATCGGGTACTGTAACAGATTAAAGAGGTGTCTTCTTAATCAATAAGCCTTGCTCTGGCATGGCAGGGCCTTCCTACTGGAGAAAGAGGGGGGAAATCATTATCCCTACTACAAACAGTGTGAATTTTGTGTTTGTGTACATGTTGTTGAGGAGGTGGGGGGCGTGTCAGTGTGTCAGATACGCTATATATTCATGTGTGAGGGAGGAAAGATGTGACCAAGAGTGATAAAGTGTTTATGGATTGGTCTCAGACTCTGGAGCATAATATGTCACGTGCGGCGAATACAACAGGTTCACCTTACAGTGAAATGCTTACTTACAGGCCCTAACCAACAGTGCAATTTTTAAGTAAAAAAATAGGTATTAGGTGAACAATATTCGTGTGTGTGTGTGTGTGTGTGTGTGTGTGTGTGTGTGTGTGTGTGTGTGTGTGTGTGTGTGTGTGTGTGTGTGTGTGTGTGTGTGTGTGTGTGTGTGTGTGTGTGTGTGTGTGTGTGTGTGAGGAAGAGAGCAGAACGTGTGTCTATGTTGGCAGGCATCATTAGACCACAGGAGTGTGAAGGAGGAAAATGAGGTCCTGATGTTCAGGATGATGATCTGAATACAAATGAAGCCTTGTGTCACACACACACACACACACAAACTGTCTCCTTCCATACAAATCATAATACATTTCAGTCAACCCCTAAACACTACAAGCAACACCAAATGTTGCTCAACAGTTCTTCTTGTGAGTGGGGAGATGTGCTTTGTATTTTCTTACAACATAGGGCGTAACTCATGAGACAGGGGTCAAATGTCAGCTTGTGATTTACCCGCTTCTCTCCTGGAACCAAGTCACTGAGGACAGCAAATCAATCCTGAAGAACTTCCAAATGATTAAAACCCTCCAGCTGTGTTTGACCATTGTTTTTCCACTGGTGACCAGTGGTTACATTGAGCTGGGCTCCTGGACCTTGGGTCAAAGGGAGAGGCAGGCGGAGCCAACATCCAGTATCTTACGGGTCCAAAGAGAAAAGTAGGATAAAAGTATGATAAACCAAAGTTAGGGTTGTAGTTGGGGATAGGGTTCAATACTGTATATAAACCCTGGATTATTGATGCTATGTTTTTGCCAGGCTTTGAGAGAGGCTTTGAAGCCGCCGGATGGCCATATAGGCACTTCCCAGAAGAAGCAGTCCTCCGTAGGAATTAATGGAATTCTACAGTACTTGAATGAAAGGTTTCAAGTACAAAATTACATGTATTGAAGTATTTTTGTTGTAGTGTGAACGTTCTAAAAATGATACTTTAAGGATTTTGTTTTTAATAAAAATATGCATTAAGTTTCTGTAACAAAATAAACGTGACATAAACAAATATACACATGAATACATTTTATTTATATAGCTCCCAAACTGTGTTTTACAATGGTCATCTAGTGTATATATAGATTATTGGTAGAGCTAGGGTGTGGACATCAGCTAGGATTAGGGTGAGCCGGTGAGGGTAAGAGTTGAGCTAGGGTTTTTAAAATGTATTTATTTAACCTTTATTTAACTAGGCAAGTCATTTAAGAACAAATTCTTATTTACAATGACGGCCTACCAAAAGGCAAAAGGCCTCCTGCTTGGTTGGGCTAGGGGTTGAACATAAGTCTAAGGTCAGCCCTTATCCCAACCCAAACCCTAGGTTCACGTACACATCTGGTTCAACCCCAACCTCAACCACAACACTTACCCTAACATCATGTCCACATCCTGGTTGAAACATAACCCGAATTTAGGCGAATAAAATAGTGGTTAACTCTTCACAACCCCCCGAATTCCAGCTCCTTCCCTCTGGCTGCAGGTTAAAAAAATGATGGCCTCCGAATGCAATTCTGCAAATTAACAAAATGTTGAACTAATTGCACTTGGTGTAAACATACACCTGCTTAGGTGAGGTGCTGGCTAGCGGAGTAGAAAACTTCAAGAAGAAAATGGGAGCCGCACACTAGGAGCTTAGATGCAATAATTTAATTTTACATATCTGGCATTACTCATCTAATATGTATATACTATTTTCTATACTTCTACGGTATCTTAGTCACTTAATAAAGTTGACATATCTTGCATTACTCATCTCATATGTATATACTGTATTCTATACTATTCTACTGTATCTTAGTCCATTCCGCTCTGACATAGCTCTTCCATATATGTATATAGTCTTAATTCATTCCTACCTATTTGTGTGTATTGGGTATATGTTGAATAATTTGTTAGATATTACTTTATATTGTTAGATATTACCATATATTTTATGGCTGCTGCAAAACGATTTGCCTCTCTGAGGATAGTAAAGTTTTCTGAATCTGAATGTCCACATCCCAGTTCCAACCCTAACCTCAACCACAACCACAACCCTAACCCTAACCTCAACCACAACCATTGATCCCTGGCTCTGACCCCATTCTCCGGGATTGTCTCAGGAGGAGTGGGATATGCAAAAAACAAATTCCAATTCACACATGCACTTGTACATGTGTGAAATATGACAAATGTAAGCACCCACCTAATTATCTTATTATTCCCGTTCAAACCTAACTGTAACTCTAACCCTAAACCTAGACTAGGTTTGATCATCGTTTCTAAACTGTGGACAGGCTGTGCTGTGGAATGTCTGTGGGTCCAGCTACCTGTGAGGGGGCACAGCCTACGTCAACGGTAGGCTGTGCGGTAGGCTGTGGCACGACCTGTGAGATGTATGTGCGTATCTCTTGCTCCCCCATGTGGTTGAATTAATAAACGCACTACTGGAAGAAATGGCGACCTCCATGTGTGTACGGTGTCAATGATCAACTAACGTTTGCACATATTATTGTCAAAAGACCCGGATAGTCAAAAGATAAGAATTATATGGGGGGAAATGCCAACTTGTTATCCATCTTAAACGACAACAGAGTTGCGTGAAAACGTGAGTTTTGCACCAAAATACCTTCAAATTATCTTGCTAGCATAGCTAGCTAACTTAGATTTGAAATCAACTAACAGCCACTCAGACAGTTGCTCTGTCCAGAATAATGTTACTAGCTAACTAGTTAGCCGGTCTATCAAATATTTGTATAACTAGACCATTGTTATATCTGTTGCCCAGACGTGTTGTTGTTTTGACAAGGCCATGGGTATATTCATTAGGCCAGTTCTGTTGCAAAACGAAGTTGTGACACATGTTTTGTTGTTTTGGCTCTGTATTCCAGCACTTTGGATTTGAAATAATACAGTGACTATGAGATTGAAGTGCAGACTTGTCAGCTTTAATGTGAGGGTATTGTGTCATTTTGGAGTCACTTTTATTGTAAATAAGAATAGAATATGTTTCTAAACACTTCTACATTAATGTGGATGCTACCATGATTACGGATACTCCTGAATGAAATGTGAGTAATGAGTGAGAAAGTTAGATGCATAAATATCATACCCCCCAAAAAATGCTAACCTCAGATGTTATTGTAATGGTGAGAGGTTAGCATGTCTTGGGGTATGATATTTGTGCGTCTGTCGCTTTCTCACTCATCATTAATTCACGATTTATTCAGGACTATCTGTAATCATGGTAGCATCCACATTAATGTCGAAGTGTTTAGAATCATATTCTATTCTTATTTACAATAAAAGTGAATCCAAAATGACACAATACATTATTTACCATTAATTTCTGTTGGGCACAAAATAATCTGAAACAGGACCAAAACAAACAGCAAATGCACCCAACAATGTAATCATTGCGTGCTAGGAATATGGGACCAAATACTAAATACCTTTGACTACTTTAATACACATATAAGCTAATTAGTCTCGATAATTTTGGTCCCCCTAAAATGCGGGGGACTATGTACAAAAAGTGCTGTTCACCAATATTGGTGTAAATACCCTCAAATTAAATCTGACAGTCTGCACTTTAACCTCATAGTCATTGTATCATTTCAAATCCAGTGCTGGAGTACAGAGCCAAAACAACAAAAAATGTGTCACTGTCCCAATACTTTTGGAGCTCACTGTGTATACCACTATCCCCAACATACCCCACCCCACCACCCCTTCCCGCTACTTTGGCCCTAACAGACCCTACACCAGGTTGCCTGGGAGGCTGAAAACACTTCTCTCAAACCCCCCCTGTAGTTCTTCTGCACTAAAATCTCTGACACCCCAAAAGTTCTCTGCTGCTGCTACTAGAAAATTACATCTTCCTGGATTTTCTTTCCATCTGAGCAGCACAATTAATGACCATAGCAATAAACGGCAAGAAGCTAGCCTTACTATAGCACAAACTGTTCGGCTTACTCTGTACAGGCCTACTACTCACAGGGATCATCTCAGGCTCCCTGTGCCCACCATCTTCTACTTTCCTCACTGCTCTCACCCTGGAAACTTCAACCTGTCTCACTCGCACAGGACATTTCTGATCCCTTGCAACATGGCCACTCACACAATTGAAACACTCCACTTTTTCTACCGAAAAGACATACTCCTTTGACCCATGCCCTCCTGCACACTTCTCACATCTCGGAATCTCCCTCCTACATACTGCTGCAACATGAGCCTAAACTTGTCACCTGCGCACCCTCGGAGGTTCTTTCGGGATGCAGTGGGGGGGGGGCACACCTTCCGGAAGGTCGACAGGGCTGCCCGGGGGCCCGGGCCTAGCACCAGGTTGTACCGGCCTAGTTCCCAGGCGCAACGCCAGTCTGCTACCTGAGGTGAGATGAGAGATGGTCCTGCCACAGCTCGGGGAAGGAGACATCTAGTATGGGGATGGGGGGTCCTCCCTTGGCAGCCGCTCCAAACATCCGTGGCCGAAGCCCCCGAACCAAGAGTGGACCGGGTTCAGGCAAACGTTTGCACCTAAACACATTTTTTCAACCCTATTGTTTTTAGGTTTCAAGAGTGTTGTGTATTCCACATGTGAGTTCAATAAAACATGTCCCTCCTCCACATTCAGGCACAAGGTTCTCAAGAGTGGTGGAGATAAAATAATATAAAAAATAACTTCTTACAGCTGGCCACCCAGCCAAACTGAGCAATCGGAGGAGAAGAGCCTTGGTCATAGAGGTGACCAAGAACCCGACGATCACTCTGACAGAGCTCTAGAGTTCATCTGGGGAGATAAAAAGGCACATGACAGTCTGCTTGGAGTTTGCCAAAAGGCACCTAAAGACTCAGACCATGAGAAACAAGATTCTCTGGTCTGAAGAAACCAATATTAAACTCTTTGGCCTGAATGCCAAGGGTCATGTCTGGAGGAAATCTGGCTCCATCCCTAAGTTGAAGCATGGTGGTGGCAGCATCATGCTGTGGGAATGTTTTTCAGCGGCAGGGACTGGGAGACTACTCAGGATGGAGGCAAAGATGAATAGAACAAAGTACAGAGAGATCCTTGATGAAAACCTGCTCAGGACCTCGGACTGGGGCGAAGGTTCACCTTCCAACAGGACAATGACCTTAAGCACACAGCCACAACAACGCAGGAGTGGCATCGGGACAAGTCTCTGAATGTCCTTGAGTGGCCTAGCCAGAGCCCGGACTTGAACCCAATCGAACATCTCTGGAGAGACCTGAAAATACTGTAACATCCTATGTTTCACAGAGACTGGATAATATAGAGCTGGCTGGCTTCTCCGTCTTTCGGCAGGACAGAGCAGCTACGTCTGGTAAGACAAGGGAGTCTGCTGGTGCACGATGTGTAATATTAAAGAAGCCTTGCTCACCTTAGGTAGAATTATTTTTATTTTACCTTTATTTAACTAGGCAAGTCAGTTAAGAACAAATTCTTATTTTCAATCACTGCCTAGGAACAGTGGGTTAATTACCATGTTCAGGGGCAGAACGACAGATTTTTACCTTGTCAGCTCAGGGATTCGATCTTGCAACCTTTCAGTTACTAGTCCAACACTCTCACCACTAGGCTACCTGCCGCCCCAATACCTCATGATAAGCCATTGACCACAATATCTACCAAGAGAGTTCTCATCTATATTATTCGTAGCTATTTGCTACCACAAACGGATGTTGGCACTAAGACCGCACTCAACGAGCTGTATAATGCCATACGCAAACAAGAAACAATGCTCATCGAGAAGCCGCGCTACAAGTGTCCGGGGACTTTAATTTGGCTAACTTAAATCCGTTTTACCTCGTTTCTACCAGCATGTCACATGTGCAACCAAAGGAAAAAAAACTATAGACCACCTTTACTCCACACATAGAGACCCTTACAAAGCTCTCCCTTGCCCTCCATTTGGCAAATCTGACCATAATTCTATCCTCCTGATTCCTGCTTACAAACAAAAACTAAAGCAGGAAGTACCAGTGACTCGCTCATTACGGAAGTGGTCAGCTGATGTAGATGCTATGCTACAGGACTGTTTTGCTAGCACAGACTGGAATATGTTCTGGGATTCATTCAATGGAATTGAGGAGTATACCACCTCAGTCACCGGCTTTATCAATAAGTGCATCGACAACGTCGTTCCCCACAGTGACCATAAGTACAATTCCCAACCAGAAGCCATGGATTACAGGCAACATCCGCACTGAGCTAAACGCTTTCATGGAGTGGGACACTAATCCAGACGCTTAGAAGAAATCCTGCTATGCCCTCAGACAAACCCCTCTGACAAACCATCAAACAGGCAAGTGTCAATACAGGACTAAGATTGAATCCTACTACACCGGCTCTAACGCTCGTCGGATGTGTCAGGGCTTGAAAACTTTTACGGACTACAAAGGGAAACCCAGGTGCGAGCCTACCAGACGAGCTAAATGCCTTTTATGCTCATTTCAAGGCAAGCAACACTGAAGCATGCATGAGAGCACCAGCTGTTCCAGATGACTGTGTGATCAAAGTCAAAGTCACCATTATTAGTCAGTTGTACAACCGAATGCCTTCAACCGAAATGTCTCTTCAGCATTTAACCCAACCCCTCTGAATCAGAGAGGTGCGGGGGGCTGCCTTAATCAACATCCACATCTTCAGCTCCCAGGGAACAGTGGGTTAACTGCCTTGTTCAGGGGCAGAACGACAGCTTTTTTCCTTGTCAGCTCGGGGATTTGAACTTGCAACCCTCCGGTTACAAGTCCACCGCTCTAACCACTAGGCTACCTGCCGCCCCTCATGCTCATGCTCTCCGTAGCCGATGTGAGCAAGACCTTTAAACAGGTCAACATTCACAAAGCCGCGGGGCCAGACAGATTGCCAAGACGTGTACTCAAAGCAATGCTCGGACCAACTGGCAAGTGTTTTCACTGACATTTTCAACCTCTTCCTGGCTAAGTCTGTAATACCTACATGTTTCAAACAGACCATCATAGTCCCTGTGCCCAAGAAAGCGAAGGTAACCTGCCTAAATTATTACCGCCCTGTAGCACTCCCGTCGGTAGCCATGAAGTGCTTTGAAAGGCTGGTCATGACTCACATCAACACCATCATGCTAGAAACCCTAGACCCACTCCACTTCGCATACCGCCCCAACAGATCCACAGATGACACAATCTCAATTGCACTACACACTGCCCTTTCCCACATGGACAAAAGGAACACCTATGTGAGAATGCTGTTCAGTGAAGACACCTGCCAGTTGGTCAGCACATGCCCGGAGCACACGTCCTGGTAATCCGTCTGGCTCCGCAGCCTTGTGTATGTTGACCTGTTTAAAGGCCTTACTCACTTCGGCTACGGAGAGCGTGATCACACAGTCGTCTGGAACAGCTGATGCTCTCATGCATGCCTCAGTGTTGCTTGCCTCGAGCATAGAAGTGATTTAGCTTGCCTGGTAGGCTCGTATCACTGGGCAGCTCGCGGCTGTGCTTCCCTTTGTAGTCTGTAATAGTTTGCAAGCCCTGCATCGGAGCCGGTGTAGTATGATTCAATCTTAGCCCTGTATTGACGCTTTGCCTGTTTGATGGTTCGTTGCAGGGTATAGCAGGATTTCTTGTAAGCTTCCCGCACCTTGAAAGCGGCAGCTCTGCCCTTTAGCTCAGTGCGAATGTTGCCTGTAATCCATGGCTTCTGGTTGGGGTGTGTACGTACAGTCACTGTGGGGACGACGTCCACAATGCACTTATTGATAAAGCCAGTGACTGATGTGGTGTACTCCTCAATGCCATCGGAGGAATCCCGGAAAATGTTCCAGTCTGTGATAGCAAAACAGTCCTGTAGTTTAGCATCTGCTTCATCTGACCACTTTTTTATAAACCGCGTCACTGGTGCTTCCTGCTTTAATTTTTGCTTGTAAGCAGGAATCAGGAGGATAGAGTTGTGGTCAGATTTACCAAATGGAGGGCGAGGGAGAGCTTTGTACGCGTCTCTGTGTGTGGAGTACCGGTGATCTAGAATTTTTTCCCCTCTGGGTGCACTTTTAACATGTTGATAGAAATTTGGTAGAACTGATTTAAGTTTCCCTGCATTAAAGTCTCCAGCCACTAGGAGCGCCGCCTCTGGGTGAGTGGTTTCCTGTTTGCTTATTTCCTTATACAGCTGACTGAGTGCGGTCTTAGTGCCAGCATCTGTCTGTGGTGGTAAATAAACAGCCATGAAAAGTATAGCTGAAAACTCTCTAGGCAAGTAGTGTGGCCTGCAATTTATCACAATATACTCTACTTCAGGCGAGCAAAATCTAGAGACTTCCTTAGATTTCGTACACCAGCTGTTGTTTACAAATATGCACAGACCGCCCCCCCTCGTCTTACCGGAGTGTGCTGTTCTATCTTGCCGGTGCAGCGTGTATCCCGCTAGCTGAATATCTATGTAGTCATTCAGCCACGATTCCGTGAAACATAGGATGTTACAGTTTTTGATGTCCCGTTGGTAGGATAATCGTGATCGTACCTCATCTAATTTATTGTCCATTGATAGCACGTTGGTGAGTAGTATTGACGGTAGCGGCAGCTTTCCCAATCGCCTTCTCCGGGTCCTGGCCAGGCATCCGGCTCTTTGTCCTCTGTACCTGCGTCGCTTCCTCATGTAAATACCGTGGATGTCGGCCTTGTGGGATGTTTGGAGAATGTCTTGTGCGTCCTCCTTGTTGAAGAAAAAATCTTTGTCTAATCCGAGGTGAGTGATCCCTGTCCTGATATCCAGAAGCTCTTTTTTGCCGTAAGATACGGTTGCAGAAAGATTATGTACAAAAAAAGTTACAAATAACGCGAACAAAACACATAATAGCACAATTGGTTGGGCGCCTGTAAAACTGCTGCCATTTCATTCGGCGCCATTTTCCAGGTCCACACCCCAACAACCTCTCTCTCAATGTGAGAAAGACAAAGGAGCTGATCGTGGACTATAGGGAAAAGGAGGACCGAACAGGCCCCCATTAACATCGGCGGGACTGAAGTGGAGCAGGTCGAGAGCTTCAAGTTTCTTGGTGTCCACATCACCAACAACTGTCATGGTCCAAACATACCAAGACAACACCTTTTCCCCCTCAGGAGACTGAAAAGATTCTACAGCTGCACTATCGAGCGCATCCTGACTGGTTGCATCACTGCCTGGTATGGCAACTTCTCTGCATCTGACCGCAAGGCACTACAGAGGGTAGTGCGTACAGCCCAGTACATCAGTGGGGCCAAGCTTCCTGACATCCAGGACCTATATACTAGGCGGTGTCAGAGGAAGGCCAAAAACATTGTCAAAGAATCCAGTCACCCAAGTTATAGACTGTTCTCTCTGCTACCTTTCCGGCAAGCGGTAACGGAGCGCCAAGTCTAGGGCCAAAAGGCTCCTTAACAGCTTCAAGCCATAAGACCGCTGAACAATAATCAAATGGCCAACCAGACTATTTACATTGACTGCTGCTACTCGGATAAGTTAATTTTAGTTAACTGCACCTCAGAAATTTCAACCCAAATAAATGCTTCACAGAGTTCAAGTAACAGACACATCTCAACATCAACTGTTCATAGGAGACTGCGTCAATCAAGCCTTCATGGTTGAATTGCTGCAAAGAAACCAATACTAAAGAACATCAATAATCAATAAGAGACTTGCTTGGGACAACCTAAATGAGCAATGGACATTAGACCGGTGGAAATCTGTCCTTTGGTCGGTTGAGTCCAAATTTGAGATTTTTGGTTCCAACCACTGTGACTTTGTGAGACGCATAGTAGGTGAACAGATGATCTCCATATGTGTGGTTCTCACCATGAAGCATGGAAGAGGAGGTGTGATGGTGTGGGGGTGCTTTGCTGGTGACACTGTCTGTGATTTATTTAGAATTCAAGACACACTTAACCAGCATGTCTACCACAGCATTCTGCAGCGATACGCCATCCCATCTGGTTTGCGCTTAGTCCCACTATCATTTGTTTTTCAACAGGACAATGACCCAACACACCTCCAGGCTGTGTTAGGGCTATTTGACCAAGAAGGAGAGTGATGGAGTGCTGCATCAGATGACCCGACATCAACCCAATTGAGATGGCTTGGGATGAGTTGGACCGCAGAGAGAAGGAAAAGCAGCCAACAAGTGCTCAGAATATGTGGGAACTCCTTCAAGATAGTTGGAAAAGTATTCCAGGTGAAGCTGGTTGAGAGAATGCCAAGAGTGTGCAATCGCGATCGCGTTCAAGGACTCTGGCTGGGCAATCAAGGACATTCAGAGACTTGTCCCGAAGCCACTCCTGCATTGTCTTGGCTGTGTGCTTAGGGTGGTTGTCCAGTTGGAAGGTGAACCTTCGCCCCAGTCTGAGGTCCTGAGCGCTCTGGAGCAGGTTTTCATCAAGGATCTCGGTACTTTGCTCCGTTCATCTTTCCCTCAATCCTGACTAGTCTCCCAGTCCCTGCCGCTGAAAAACATCCCCACAGTCAGATGCTGCCAGGTTTCCTCCAGACGTTACGCTTGGCATTCAGGCCAAAGAGTTCAATCTTGGTTTCATCAGACCAGATAATCTTGTTTCTCATGGTCTGAGAATCCTTTAGGTCAACTCCAAGCGGGCTGCCATTTGCCTTTTACTGAGGAGTGTCTTCCGTCTGGCCACTCTACCATAAAGGCCTGATTGGTGGTGCTGCAGAGATGGTTGTCCTTCTGGAAGGTTCTCCCATCTCCACAGAGAAACTCTGGAGCTCTGTCAGAGTGACCATCGGGTTCTTGGTCACCTCCCTGACCAAGGCCCTTATCCCACGATTGCTCAGTTTTGGGCTGCCAGCTCTAGGATGATGTGGTTCCAAACTTCGTCCATTTAAGAATGATGTAGACCACTGTGTTCTTGGGGAACTTCAATGATGCAGAAATGTTTTGGTACCCTTCCCCAGATCTTGTGCCTCGACACAATCCTGTCTCGGAGCTCTACAGACAATTCCTTTGACCTCATGGCTTGGTTTTTGCTCTGACATGCTCTGTCAACTGTGGACCCTTATATAGACAGGTGTATGCCTTTCCGAATCATGTAAAATCAATAGAATTTACCACAGGTGGACTCCAATCAAGTTTTAGAAACATCTCAAGGATGATCAATGGAAAAAGGATGCACCTGAGCTCAATTTTGAGCAAAGGAGTCCGAGTACTTATGTAAATAAGATATTTCATTTTTTTTTTTTTTTAAACAAATCTAAAAACATGTTTTCGCTTTGTCATTATGGGGTATTGTGTGTAGATTGATGAGGATTTTTTATTTATTTAATACATTTTAGAGTAAGGATGTAACATAACAAAATGTGAAAAAAGGGAAGTGGTCTGAATACTTTCCCAATCCACTGTATATAATTCATTTATAAGTCCAAAAATAGAACTAGCTTTAAGGAAGGGCTTCAGTAGACGATAAACCAGACTGACCCTGAAACCAAATGAATTTGCTCTGTGATGTGTTGTTTTCTTCTGCAGGGCAGGGGCATGTCCAGGCTGTGTGTGGTGTGTGGGGGCTCCAGGGGCATTGGCAGGGCTGTATCAAGGCTGCTGGCAGAGAGAGGCTGCAGGGTTGCTGTGGTGTCCAGGAACCAGGATGCTGCTCAGGCCACTGTGGTGTCCCTCGCTGGAGGTACAGTATTATACCTGCAGGGGTGTTATGCACCTCTTAGTTGGGCTCTGGCCAGCGTTTCCCAAGCTCGGGGTCGCGACCGCATGTGGGGTTGCCTAATTAAAAAATGTGTAGCAAGAGAATTGCGCTTGGTTCATAGAACCGGGTTACGTCAGTAACCTCCGGTTGCCACTAGATGCGGTTGTCATAAACAGCACGTTTTCTGTTTTCTTCCAACAAATGTCTTACTATTGACAAATGAACCATTTACACTACAAAATATAATGACCCCATCAATGAAAGATAAGACTCTCAGGAACACAGAGGGGACAGGGCCAGGCACTAAATACGACTGGGGGGGGAATAAGGTACAGGATCGTTTTCAACACAGAACATCATACAAAATGATTGACTGATCTTCTGAACTTCTGTCACTTCAAACCATACTTCCTTCAGATTTAAATACTGTGAAAAGTACTGTCTGACTGATTTGTAATAGACTGTCATAGCCCCATTTAAAAAAAGTTAACATTGGCTGTTGATTACATAACTTATTTTTACATGGTGGGGTGGGGTCGCACATTTGTTTAAATATCAAAATGGGGTCAAGGGCCAAAAAGGTTTAGGAACCCCTATTCTAACTAGATGATTAGGCTAGTGCCACATTCACTTATGTTGTTTATTAGGCATAAACACAGTTGTAGTTTTCGGTTTACCTTATGTTTAACCAATCTCTTGTTTTCTAGCTGACCATATGGCCTTTGGTTGTGACGTCTCCAAAGGAGAGGAAGTTCAGAAGACATTTGAGACGATCCAGAAGACCTGTGGAAACATCTCATACCTGGTCAATGCAGCTGGTATCAACAGGTGTGTGTGTGTGTGTGTGTGTGTGTGTGTGTGTGTGTGTGTGTGTGTGTGTGTGTGTGTGTGTGTGTGTGTGTGTGTGTGTGTGTGTGTGTGTGTGTGTGTGTGTGAAATACTTGCATGAATCAGTACCATACAGGTTAGTTTCATACCTTCAGAACTCCCATGATAGTCCTAAGCAGGTGAGCTTGCATGTGTATAAAAAATAACTAATCCATCTCCTGTGTGTGTGTGTGCACCTTCCTGTCTTTGTGTGTGTGTGTTCAGGGATGGTCTGTTGCTGAGGACCAGGCCCGAGGACATGGTGGCTCTGCTTCATACCAACCTACTGGGGAGCATGTTGACATGCAAGGCAGTGCTACGGAGCATGCTCCACACCCAGGGAGGGGCCATTGTCAACATAGGTACTGTTACTGTACGGTGCCTTCGGAAAGTATTCAGACCCCTTGACTTTTTCCACATTTTGTTACGTTACAGCCTTATTCTAAAATGTATTGAATAAATAAAAAATCCTCAGCAGTCTACACACAATACCCCATAATGACAAAGCAAAAACAGGTTTTTAGAAATACCTTATTTACGTATGTATTCAGACCCTTTACTATGAGACTCCGGTGCATCCTTTTTCCAGTGATCATCCTTGAGATGTTTCTACAATTTGATTGGAGTCCACCTGTGGTGAATTCAATTGATTGGACATGATTTGGAAAGGCACACACTTGTCTATATAAGGTCACACAGTTGACAGTGCATTTCATAGCAAAAAGCAAGCTATGAGGTTGAAGGAATTGTCCGTAGAGCTCCAACATAGGATTGTGTCTAGGCACAGATCTGGGGAACGGTACCAAAGCATTTCTGCAGCTTTGAAGGTCCCCAAGACCACAGTGGCCTCCACCATTCTTAAATGGAAGAAGTTTGGAACCACCAAGTCTCTTCCTAAAGCTGGCTGCCCGGCCAAACTGAGCAATCTGGGGAGAAGGGCCTTGGTCAGGAAGCTGACCAAGATCCCGATGGTCACTATGACAGAGCTCTAGAGTTCCTCTTTGGAGATGGGAGAACCTTCCAGAAGGACAACCATCTCTGCAGCACTCCACCAATCAGGCCTTTATGGTAGAGTGGCCACTCCTCAGTAAAAGACACATGACAGCCCACTTGGAGTTTGCCAAAAGGCACCTAAAGACTGAATGCCAAGCGCCATGTCTGGAAGAAACCTGGCACCATCCCTACGGTGAAGCATGGTGGTGGCAGCGTCATGCTGTGGAGTTGTTTTTCAGTGGCAGGGACTGGGAAACTAGTCAGGATCAAAGCAAAGATGAACGGCACAAAGTCCAGAGAGATCCTTGATGAAAACTTTCTCCAGAGAGCTCAGGACCTCAGACTGGGGCGAATGTTCACCTTCCAACAGGACAAGGACCCTATGCACACAGCCAAGACAACGCAGGAGTGGCTTCCGGGACAAGTCTCTGAATGTCCTTGTGTGGACTTCTCTGGAGAGAACTGAAAATAGCTGTGCAGCAATGCCTCCCATCCAACCTGACAGAGCTTGAGAGGATCTGCAGAGAAGAATGCGAGAAACTCCCCAAATACAGGTGTGCAAAGATTGTAGCGTCATACTCAAGAAGACCTGCCAAAGGTGCTTCAACAAAGTACTGAGTAAAGGGTCTGAATACTTATGCAAATGTAATATTTCCGTTTTTTTTTTATATAAATTTGCAAACATTTCTAAAAACCAGTTTTTGCTTTGTCATTATGGGGTATTGTGTGTAGATTGATGAGGGGAAAAAATGATTTAATACATTTTAGAATAAGGCTGTAACTTAACAAAATGTTGAAAAAGTCAAGGGGGTCTGAATACTTTCCAAATGCACCGTATGTCCAGCCCCTTCACACTACTGAGGTACTAACCTAACGTAGCAGACGTAGAAGATAGCGCCTGAGCGGAGTTCCCACATCCGGTTTTCAGCGGAAAAGGAAGCTAGGTTGAATTAGCTGTATCCCTGAAAACCGGATACATCCGGTTATTGGCAACTCCGCTAAGGGTGCTGAGAGACCAGATGCATTGTATGTTGCCATTTGGCCACAAGGTGGTGGTTGTGGTCCAGGGAATAAACATAATCTCTCACTTCACTTTACGTTGAGTTAGCCAAATCACTGTGCTCATGGTTGTGATCTGTGTGTACTGTAGGCTCTGTGGTGGGGTTGAAGGGGAACGCAGGTCAGTGTGTGTACAGTGCCAGTAAAGCAGGTCTGGAGGGCTTCACTCGCTCCCTGGCCAAGGAGGTGGCCTCGCGCAATGTCAGAGTTAACCTGCTGGCTCCAGGTATGGAACTGTCTCTTCCTCTTTTCTTTACTGCTCCTCTCTCTCATTCATTCATCTGTTGTCTGTTTATTCTCCTCACCTTCTCTCCTGTCTTGTCCTAGCCTTTGTACTCCTGTCTATGCTTCAGCCATCTCCTTCGTCATTGCCATGCTAAAATCGAAACAGACTTGTACTGTACCTAGGATATTGGTTTCCAATGTCATCTCAGCTCGAATTGAGTTTTCTCCTGACGCTGACCCTCCCTTATCTTTTCTCCTCTAGGTTTCATCCGGACAGACATGACAGTGGGGCTGAGGGAAGGGGAGGGGGTGCGGATCATCCCCCTGGGGAGGTTTGGGGAGCCTGAGGAGGTGGCCAAGGCTGTTCTTTTCCTCCTGGAGTCTCCCTACATCACAGGACAGGTGCTGGTGGTGGATGGAGGGCTGCAGCTGGCCATGTAGGGAGGCCCTCGACCCCTCTATATACACCTAGTGCCCACTATACATGATAACACTATCAAATGGGTGGTTAAGAGACTCCCAGCCTGTCTCTGGGATGA
The DNA here is from genome assembly GCA_030435695.1 of Brachymystax lenok tsinlingensis. NCBI lineage: Eukaryota > Metazoa > Chordata > Actinopteri > Salmoniformes > Salmonidae > Brachymystax > Brachymystax lenok. The sequence continues at coordinate 27,494,803 of CM059791.1, forward strand.
GAATTACAATGGAGAGTTCTGTGTTTTCCAGTATATGTATGTTTCAGCTTAGGATGAGCTGGGTTCATGCATAGGAAAGCGATAAATATCTGCTTTTTTATCTATACTGAACAAAAATATACACGCAACATGTAAAGTGTTGGTTCCATGTTTCACAAGCTGAAATTAAAGATCCCAGAAATGTTCCATATGCACAAAAAGTGTATTTCTCTCAAATGTTGTGTACAAATTTGTTTACATCCCTGTTAGTTTGCCAAGATAACCCATCCACCTGACAGGTGTGTCATATCAAGAAGCTGATTAAACAGTATGATCATTACACATGTGCACCTTGTGCTGGGGACAATAAAAGGTCACTCTAAAATGTGCATTTTTGTCACACAACACAATGTCACAGATGTCTCAAGTTTTGAGGGGAGTGTGCAATTGGCATGCTGACTGTAGGAATGTCCACCAGAGCTGTTACCAGAGAATTGAATGTTAATTTATCTACCATAAGCCGCCTCCAATGTCGTTTTAGAGAATTTGGCACTATGTCCAACCGGCCTCACAACCGCAGACCATTGTGTATGGCGTTGTTGTGGAAAGCGGTTTGCTGATGTCATCGTTGTGAACAGAGTGCCCTATGGTGGTGGTGGGTGTTATAGTATGGGCAGGCATAAGCTGCAGACAATGAACACAATTGCATTTTATTGATGGCAATTTGAATTCACAAGAATACCGTGACGAGATCCTGAGGCCCATTTGTTTTTTTAAGGTATCTGTGACCAACATATGCATATCTGTATTCCCAGTCATGTGAAATCCATAGATTAGGGCCTAATGAATTCATTTAAATTGACAGATTTCTTCATATGAACCGTAACTCAGTAGAATCTTTTAAATTGTTCCATGTTGCATTTATATTTTTGTTCAGTATACATGAGCTCATGTCTTGGCAGCTTATTTTGACTGTAACTTTTGTCTGATTCACTCACCTTTGAATGGGAGGCAATGCACTACATGTATTGATTGATATTCAGGCTGTTTTGGCTTTGTAAGCTCTGTGGGCTTGACCTTGTAATAGTCAGGGCCATAGATATGTATACGTGTGTATGGTTCATGTAATACTGCTTCCCCTATCTGTACACAGTGCTGAGTCACAGGGTACTGCTCCACATAGCTCAGAGGGGGTGTGTCTTTATGTGAGTGACAGTTTTTCAAGACTAACACTGCTGACTCCACTGTGTCTGACTCAGTCTGGCCCTTCACGCTCCTGAGGCCTTAACTTTGATCAGCAGATTTAATGCTATTACTCTTTCCATGGCTTATAGGCATCTAGTGCTGACCAAAGCTCTCATGTTTCACTCTCCCATTCCGCTGGGGGACCGCGACACAGCGCAGGCCCCCACCGCCGCCCCCCCTGTGCCCAGCCCTGGAGGGGCCCAGAGAGGGGGTATGGACGGGGTCTGACTGCCTGTCTAGTGCCTACAGCTGGAGGGGATTTTTAGCCCATGGAATGTTTTGAGGGTCCAGTTACAGCTCAGGACCGATGGTGCAAATGGATGGGGTCAGAGGTGACTGTCATGCTCAGTGTGGAGATTTGAAATGCTGTGATCTCATCTGTTATTTCCTCCAGTGGAGAGACATTTCACCTCACTGGAGTGTGCTGCCCAGTCCCCTCACACACACAGCTCCAGGGTGCTCAACAGTCACATATATTTACACGTCATTAGAAGCCTTCATGGATCTGGGGCATCTGCGCTCAGCTGCTGTCTATCATGTGACCTAAGATCAAGGTGGAGACAATGTAAACTAGGGATCAAGGTCAAATCTGATAAGAATTCTCAATAAAGAATGGCATTTCCCCTGTGATGGATGATATGGCTGCTGGGTAAGTTTTTTGTATGGAATTGATTTGAGCAGTCTCCTACTGTCTCCTCACTCAACATAAACACAGTACCTCTAGACACTTAGATGTTTTATTATCTTTCATAAACTAACGTAATATCATGAGAACATTCCAAATACAGGCATAGAAATCAAAAGGGTGTCCTATATGTTTGTGTGACTGATCACAGTAATCGCAGGATGAAACATACTGTGAACAGATGCAGCAAAATATGCCTATTTGATAATGCAGTAGTGAGAGAAAATATATTTACTTATTTCAATACAATTCTGTGCATATCTTTTCCCTTAACAGCTTTGCTATAATTAATAATAATAGTCATTTGGTATAAGTGCCTCATAAAAACATGAACAGATATTGTGATATTTTAATACAGACAGGATTATGTTTTGTCATTGAACATTTGAGAGAAAAAAAACACTAATATAATTTATGTCAAGTTTCTTGGGAAGGTTTTCTCATACAAAAATAAAGCAGACAATCTGTGGTGTGTGATCAATCAACTGAAGCCATTATTAGGACTGTCTCATGTTTGTTTGTGAATATTTTAAACTTAAAAAATAAACCAAAGAAAATAACTGATCTCCAAAATCAGTCATCAGTCATAACCATCATTTTCCTCATCAACACCATCATCATTTCATCATCAACAGTCAATTTCTTCTTTATCATCTTTGTCATCTACAGTGAATTCTATTTAAAAAAAACTTGCTTTTCTCTGTCCTTGACTTCCACTCATGGATCACACAGTTCACAAGCGTTGAAGTGACTGTTGTCACTGGGCTGGAACAGATCATCTGGGTCTCCTGGCCCAGGATAACCCCTCTTCCTGTCCCTGTTACAGTCAACCTTCACACACCAGTACCTCCTAGCCAGTCATGGCCCTCTCTATCCATCAATCAATCACTGAAGTTACCATGGTAACGGTGACAGCTCTCAACAGTGTCCGAGTCATTCAGCCAACATTCTCTTTTTCACAACTCATCTAGTCACTAAATAGTTTTAACTTTCAAGGTCATTTGACCTGACAAAAAAAAACAAAAGAAAAAAGTATGTAAGGCCTTCTGCAATATCGATGGTAATTGTGCTAAATGTTGAACCTGACAATGCTGATATCTATGGTATTGTGCTTTTAATAACTAAAACCAGACACTGTTTATATCCATGTTGTGCTATATTACCAAGACTATGTCGTGATATCCATATAAAATAACAACTTTGTGTTTTGCGGTATCTCTTTTGTCTCTCAACAGTCCAGGGAAACATGACGTGCGGCTCCGATGCTTTGGACTTTCCATACCTTCCTATTGCGTCCAAAGTTTGTCCCATTTCTACATATCTCTACCCCTATAATTTGGTGCCTTTGTTGGGGGAGTTTTTCATAAGTAAGGCATCAATTTAGATAAAGCATTACAAATGGCACCATTGTAACATGCATAATAACACTAATTTAAACCTTCAAATATAATATAATTTTTTACAAAGAGTTCATGTGAGATATCTTAGGCATTTAAGAGGTGACCCCCTTGTGTGGTTATGGTAGTTTTACTTTGAGAACTAATTTACCAACATTCAAGTCTACTTCAGTTCCACCACCCATTATCAGAAATTTATGAAAAATATTTTTTTTTAATGGACCACAGAATTGCAAACAAACTTCAATGGCCACCAAGGGTAGATTCCTCTGCTTATATGGTTGATAAATGGAACCATCTTTTTATTTTATTTTTTATTTAACTAGGCAAGTCAGTTAAGAATAAATTATTGGGTTAACTGCCTTGTTCAGGGGCAGAACGACAGATTTTTACCTTGTCAGCTCGGGGATTGGATCTAGAAACCTTTCGGTTACTAGCCCAACGCTCTAAACACTAAGATACCTGCCACCCCATCTGATCCTAAGTTGGGATCCATGTTTCACTGACGCTGAGATATTATTATACATTGCCCGTCATCCATCTTCCAAAATAGTATCTGTGGCATTGTCGTAATACGTCTTGGATGGAGGGGGTTACATTTACCCCTATATGTCTGGGGAGAACGGGGGTTGGTGCTTGTAGCGCTGGGGGTCAGTTTTAAGGCATTAGGGGGTTGAGTGGGGTGTGTGAACCCCGCTGGTCTCTACAGGTCATCACTCTCCACCAGGCCTCCCGGCTGCAGGGGGCTGGAGTCAGGGAAGAAGGCTGCCTTCACGTCCAGTCCTCTCTCTGTCAGCGCTGCGTAGCGACTCGTAGACGGACGTACCTTCTTAGGCTTGGGCGTGTTGGGCTGCTGCCACTGAGCTGAGGACAGGACATAGGTTGAAGAGATGCGTACAGAGACAATAACAGTGATTTTGCCTTTTACATTTGGTCCTGTGTGTTTAGAGGGTTTATAATATTCAGTTGGTTTGTGTGGACACAGAGAAAGACATTTGTGTCTGGCGGACTTACTATGGACGTCGAGTCGTGCGGTGCTGGACACGATGCCGGCGTCATTTTTGGCCGACACGGTGTACCAGCCAGCATCCTCCTTCATGGCCGGCTGGATGATCATACACAGGTAGCCACAGTTGTCCTGGTGCATGCTGGGAAACAGAGTTCAACACACTCCCTCAGGACAGAGTTTCACCAGCTTTTGTCAGATCATCAATATCTTTATCATTTGCAGGTCCAGTTTAAGAGGCTGCTTACCAATAATATTGCTACACTACTTAATTTGACTGTCATTGGACTTATATCATACAAGCCATAGACGGTGAATGGTACAGCTGGCTTACCTGATCCTGTCTGTATTGTGAGTGAAAGACTCGTTCTCTTTCTTCCAGAAGATCTTTGGGTAGGGGACAGCCGACACACGGCACTCCAGACGTACAGGGTTACCCTCGGCAACGGCAGTGTTCTGCAGCTTCTCGATGAACGAAGGAGCCTTGTGAATCTCTTTGGCTGGAGACAAGAGAGAGACCACTGTCAGTCAATAGTATATCAAACTATGACGTATTGTGATAAGTACCACGGTATTTGCATCAACAAATAAAAATAGTCAAAGGGCTCTTATATCTGAAAATAAATCTAAAATATTATGGCCAGTGCTTGACTTGGGCAGGACCTCACCAGAGGTGAGTACCGGCAGCTCACATTTTCTACTGCTTGAGCTCCTGTTCATCTTATAGAATATAAACTCAAAATATAAGCTCCTGCTAAATATAAACAGTGCCGCCACCCAAAATAAGTACTGGAACCTTTTTCAGTCCAAGTCAAGCACAGATTATGGGTACTTTCCTGTGACAATGTTTTAATGTTGTTCATCTGTCTATACATCTATGTACTGTATGGGTGTCTACCTGCGACAATGAGTTCCAGGTTGAAGGAGTTCTGTCCGGCGCGGTTGCTAGCGATGCAGGTGTAGATGCCTGCGTCGCGGCTGGACACGGGCTCGATCACCAATGAGTGGACGCCATTCTCTCTCACTAGCATCTTGTGGGCGGAGTCAGGACGGATGGTCTGCCCATTCAACTGCCAGATCAGGTCTGGTGTAGGCAAGCCACTCACCTAGAGGGGGGAACACAACACATACTCAATAACTCATTCTTCACATTGTGTTATTTATACAGTGACGTGATGATTGGAATCGAGATGGAGCATGACTCTGCAGTGTATACGTGTTGGTATATATTTGCATTGTGAGTACAGTAATATGGTGTGTCTCTGTCTGCAGTGAGAGCAGCAGTGTTTTATTGTTGCTTGTCTGGAGTCTCCCGGTCGCCTGCATGTTTTCTCTTGGGAACTGCGTGCGTGCGTGCGTGTGTGCGTGTGTGGTCTGTGCATGCGTGCGTGTGTGCATGTGTGGTCTGTGCTTGTGTGCGTGTGTGCATGTGTATCCGGCCTTAACTGTATTGAGTGCTGGAAGAAGAATTTATACATTTTGGGTTGAACAACATGGTTCAGCCTGACTGCAAAACACTTCCTGTAGTTGAGACACTATTGGCATGGAAAGTTTGGAAACCCACAAACGATTTGGAAATAAATATTGTCTATAAATATCATTGACATTCAGAGCCCCAAGACATTGGAGACTTTTTTTGGGACGAGTATACAAAGAGAGTATTTTTATAGCGTGTGAAATCCGTATATGGTGCTGTTTGGTTTCATTACAGTTTTGTAACATCGTTTTCTAACTGTCTGACTGCACAGGGAGGATTAGTGACCAAGGGAGAAAGAGAGAAAAGGGGATGGACAGAGGAAGAGAAAACAAAGGAGAGTGTGGAAAGAGAAATAATTGCAGGAAGAGTGAGAGCGGGATCCCCGTAATCCTAGCAAAATGACCTGCAGGATTTCCCCTCCTCTTGCGTTCTGAGCCATTCATCATGAAAGAAGAAATGAAATATATAGCCCGCAGTTTTTTCTTCCCCAGTATATGGAATTAATGGGGAGGACACCTTTCTCAGGCCCACAGACACTCCTCATCACTGACACACACATACAATTAGAGGGTGGATCTGCACTGCTTTCCTCCATTTTCTATGATTTACTATGTGCTGAACACCAGGGTTAATTTTGGAAAGTTGGAATGTTCCTTTTAGGAATTCTTAGAACCTGCACTGCTTCCAGTAATTATAAAGCTCCCAGTCCTCCATAAACACCAGGCCTATAATGGTAGAATCCTAAAGGTGTGGCTGTAGTTGAAGAGGTCAAGGAGAGGTGGGCTCACTGTTAAGGGGGCGTGGTCTCACCTTGCAGTCCATCCGGCAGAGCTTGCCCTCCTGGACGATGAGGTCACCGGGCGCCTGCAGGAAGTGGGGACGGAAGTGACGCTCCTGGATACTCTCGTTCTCATCACCACTGTCTCTGGACCGAGACCTTGGTCTAGGAGAGGGAGGGTAGGGGGAGAGAGAGGCAGAGCAAGATTTTTACACCTAACAGAACCCAGTCCTCCCACTACCAGCTCCCTGTCTCTCCGTTTTGGAACTGTATGGTGGGTCATGACCTCAGGCGTTCCCTGACCTGCACTATCACAACAATGACATCACCATCCCTCCACACAGTGTAAATACACCCGAGCTGTGCAGAGCGGAGCGACGGGAAGAGAGAGGGGAAGAGAGAGGGGAAGAAGGAGAGCGATAAAGAGAGAGGGAGGTACTGATGGATATCTTCAAACGCTTCACTCAGACAAATGAAGGCCTTATCTGGGAGTGTCTGTGTACAGATCAGGTTACTGTAATGCATGTGTGTGTGCGTTCGTTCGGTTGGGTGTAGGAGTGTTATTATACGTGGGACAGGTATTATACCGAACAAATATTACACCTATCAATCTAACAGAGCAGAACCAACAGGCGTTTCTGCCCTCTCACGCTACACTATTCACCTCATATAAAAATGTCAGCACAATGATTTAACACACACTAGTATCAACAATACTGTACATAACTCTTTTAAAAGGTCATAATAATGGTAGTTTGGAATTGATCTTCATACACCTGGTTTCATTGTGAATATGAACATTTAGTCAATAATGTTGCTTGACCGGTGGATAGGCTGGGCAAAAGTAGGCTACATGAAAAGTGCAGTACTGGTAATATAACCGTGTGTTAGTGTAGGTTTTCGGTGAATTTATGTAAATCATAAAGCTCATCTGCATTCCCTGCGATGCAGGAAAATTCTCATAAACAAAAGAGTGATCAAATTAAGATGCTACATCTATATGAACGGCATATGAATAATAGCCAACAGTGCTTTTCTGCCCTCTCCTTCTGTGTCAGGTATTGTAGTCTTCCTGTACCTGCGAACATGTCCAGGTGTAGAGCGCTGGCTCCTCCCTCTCTGGTTCACTGCCTGGACCATCATCCTGCCAGTACAGCTCACCCTCCCCTGAGAGAGAGAGGATAAGAGAGAGACGTTTGTTCGACGTTTGTGACTGTTCATACTCAAACTCAACTAAAACCCACGTCAGGGAGGAAGTACAATGTGTGAAGTTGGCCAGGCTCTTAGAAAGCCAACAGTACATGAACTCTCGACCCTCATGAAGGCTTTAGTGATTTCCTGTCTCACTCAACGCCTGCTTCCCCTTGCTGGCTGGAGAGCCTTATCTTCTCCATGGCTATTATTCTCTAGAACTAATGACTGCTAACAGCATCAGCACCACTGGCTGCCAAACGGCACCACTGGCTGCCAAACGGCTTGGTCCTGATAATGTGTGTGTATGCGTGTCCATAGATACAGTGTGTGTATGTCCCTTGTGTACAGTAGATTGGTGTGAAACAACTTGGTGTGAAAGTATGTGCAGAGTTTTCTACATGGGGTGTGAATCAGTCAGGTCCTGTGTGTGTGTTGGGTGGGTCAGGTGTTCTCACCTCGGGGTTACCAGCCATGATGGTGTAGTTGCCGTCATCGTCCAATGAGGCGGCGGCGGTGTGGAGGTTGCAGGTTCCGTCAGCGTCGCGGCTGATCCTGTAGTGTTCACTCCTCTTAGAGATCTGCTTCCCATCCTTAAACCAGTAGATCTATAGGGGACAGGATAGACACAACACAGAGTTACACAATGATCTGCTTGCCATCCTTAAACCAGTAGATCTATAGGGGGCAGGATAGACACAACACAGAGTTACACAATGATCTGCTTGCCATCCTTAAACCAGTAGATCTATAGGGGGCAGGATAGACACAACACAGAGTTACACAATGATCTGCTTGCCATCCTTAAACCAGTAGATCTATAGGGGACAGGATAGACCCAACACAGAGTTACACAATGATCTGCTTCCCATCCGTAAGTGGATAGGAGTAGGGAGGGAAGCGAGGTATATTATTATATTATATCATACTATACTCCCTCCATCCTCTATCTATCCTCTCTTTTTCTATCTCTTCCATTTCTTCTGATGCCTGTCATCAACCAGTCATTATAGAGGCCCTCTGATGCTGCCCGCAGTGGAGGACTCAGAGATGTTAGTACGGCAGGCCTCGCCCTTATAACACACTGTACATGTACCTCCTACTAACACCACACATCATCAACTCCAAATTATCCAAACAATATGGCAGTACATTAAATGGGTTCAGCATACAACAGTACACTTTAACTAAATAGCGTAGCAGTGATAATATTGACATTAAATACAAGAAAGAAATGCCTGAATACGGCGTCCTGGTATGCGAGACTAACGACGAGTCAGTCCGCTATATTTCCACATCATCACTCTGTGATCTGTGTGACCTCTGACCTTTGGCTTGGGGTCTCCGATGACCTTGCAGGAGAAGGTGACAGGCATGCCCTCGAACACCTTGTAGTGTTTGAGCTTGCTGTCGAAGAATGGCACCACCCCCTGGCCTGTAGAGTCTTCGTCATGCTGCACATCATCGTCAGACTCCTCCACTGGAGAGCGCTCCAGACGGAACTCGATCTCACTGATCAGGCGCTGCTCGAAGCTGGACACCTTGTACTCCTGCAGAGCACACAAAGAGGGAGCAGGGTTATAACCCTGGGAGACAGAGTTCAAGGAGCATCACTATTACAGGAAGAGCCTGAAATCACAGAGGAACGGGGTCACAGAAAAAGCAGATGAACAAGAAGCACACTCCACCAAGAACAAAGAACATTCTGTGTCACTCATGCATGCATTCATTGATTTATCCATTCTTTCATTCATTCAAGAACAATGAGTTACGGAAAACCAAGATTCTCCTTTTCCCATCAGCTCGCCTTTATCCAGTCGCCTTTATCCTGATCCCTGTCAACTCTCTGTTCCTCCTTTTCTGTCTATTCCTCTCTCACTCTCTTAATTCCTCCTTCAATCTCAATCTCTCACCATCCTGGCCCAGCCTGTTGCGGCAGAAGCAACATCTGGGAGAGTAGTGTGTACTGACTGACTGATAATTACAGGCCTAAGACACAGCTGGAGGGTATGACATCTCAAGGGGAGGCAAAGCTTTGGTAGTGGGAGGACTGGGGTCTGTTGCCAACGCTCAGCAAAGTGTAAATCTATTTCTCTGCCTCTCCCTCAATCCCTGTCTCCCCTCCTTCTCGCAAATGTTTCTCTCCCTCGTCCTCTCTCTCCCCCTCCCTTGACTTCTTGTCCTCTCTGTTTCTCTCTGTTTCTCGTTCACTCGCTCACGCACGTACACAAACAAGAGACAAGTATATAGGTCATGTGACACACAACACACACACAACTATTGGTGTATCCCATAGTTCTGATGACAGTGGACCATGTTCATTTTAGCATGTCATGTCAGGGAGGTGTTGGAAACAAGCTCATGCAGGCGCCAATATCTGATTAACACATCAAAAGTGACCAATCAACATACTGAGATTCAATGAATCAACATATACATCAGTAATTGGGTCAGCTCTGACTGGAGACCACGGGCGGTCAAAAGATATGTAACCACCACAATGACCTTAACAGAACCACAAAATAACTTTTTTCCATCTGCTTTTTTGTCAAATGTATGTTTGTCTTTATCCTTATGAGCTCATTTGCAGGTTCCCAGGCCTGATCCTGTTACGGCCAATGTGTGTGTGAGCACATCTAATATAGTTATTATCAGTGTGGCTTTGTTGAGTGGCTTAAGCACGGGGAGTGACCACACACAGTGAGTGAGAAAGGGACAGGGAGAGAAGGAAAGAGAGAAAGAGGGGGGAAGAGGAGAGAGAGGAAGAGGGAGGGAGAGAGAGAGAGAGAGAGAGAGAGAGAGAGAGAGAGAGAGAGAGAGAGAGAGAGAGAGAGAGATAGAGAGAGAGAGCGAGAGGAAGAGGGATGGAGAGAGAGAGAGAGAGAGAGAGAGAGAGAGAGAGAGAGAGAGAGAGGAAGAGGGAGGGAGGGAGGGAGGGAGAGAGAGAGGAAGAGGGATGGAGGGAGAGAGAGAGAGGAAGAGAGGGAGGGAGGGGCTTAACCTTTTGAGGGACCGATTCTATATCAGATGAACTGGAGTCCTGCGAAGACATAAAATAATAGTGGGGTGTTGTCTCTGTGTTACTGTATGACGTCACGTCCTGAGGTCCAACCACACACCAAGAGGGTGTGGGTGTGCATGCACTTACCAGCATTCATGAAAGAGTGTGTAACATTGTAAGTCTTATACCATTTCACCATTCATCACATTTCCTCTGAACAGGCAAACAGGCAAACAGGCAAACTCACAGCCTCAGGCAGAGTAGTGCCCAGAGCCATGCAGAGCCAATCTCTATCAGACAGGGACCAGGCTCAGTCTCATGGGCCTCCAGGCAGCCAGAGTCCAACGTCATTACAGCACAGCAGCACAGAACAGCCCTGACCTCCACTAAAGACCACTGCCACTGTCTGCAGCAGTGAGAGGGCAAACTCTGTTTACTTGGCACTGAGGCTTGACTTTCGTCAATGCAACAACTATGTGTGTGTTCTGCACTGAGGTGTTGTGTTCTGGACATCTTTAAGACTACATCAAATCAAATCAAATGTATTTATAAAGCCCTTCTTACATCAGCTGATGTCACAGAGTGCTGTACAGAAACCCAGCCTAAAACCCCAAACAGCAAGCAATGCAGGTGTAGAAGCACTACATGTTCTATTAATCTGTGTAGCTATAGTCTATATTTGACACCTCATCCCAGTTCTATACAGCTTTTGAATGTTTCTGAGGAGAACAAACAGCTACATTCAACTTATTTCCAACTGCGTTTTTATCAACACTGTGGAGTCTGCACGTTTTAATAACGGAGTGTTTTAAAGAGGGTTCTGGAGGATAGTATTCTGTTGACATCAAGGCTTCATTGTATGCTTTAAATGAAAGTGTTTCCAGTGTAGCCAAAATATGATACAGCCTTTTTCAATAATAAACATCACAGGCCACCATTCAGATGAAAAATAATAAAAAAATAACAAATATGACTAATGTAGGTGTGTATGCCACACACACACATGCAATACTACAGTGTAGCACAGAGGTGGTGATCCTAGACAAGTATTTTGTGACTCTGTGAGTAGTGTGTGAGTCTGTACCTGTCCAGCCCAAGTGTGTGTGTATATACCTGTCCAGGTGTGTGTGTGTTCTTGGTATAGTTGCAGCAGCAGCGTACCTGTGTGACTGGCTCCTCGTCCTGCTGCTGTGTGTTTAGTACTGTGGCTGCGTTGTCTGCCCCCAGCAGCCTGCGAGCCATCTTCTCCTCGTAGGTTAACCTCTGGAAGCACCGACTATCGGATCAGCCGGGGTTAGTGTGTCAGTCGCAACAGCAACACACACTCGTTACAAATATTAAGAAGATACAGTCTTCCTGAGATAGACTTGTGAAATGGATGGCATGGGGAAAAATGTTTTGTCCTCTCAAAGTCAAAAAGACTCTTTTGGACTCACTAGAGTACTGGCCCTGTTCCAACATTAGCATAAAAGCTTGTCTGTGAACATATCTGTGGCATAGTTATGCATGTATTAATGGTTGGGAATGAAAACTGATTGATATTTGACATGACGGACCGCTTGTTAATAATATGTATTAAAGAATGTCACAAAATACCTTAATTCCCAAGTTACCTACAAATACACAGTCATTTACAGTGTTATGAAGGCACTCTGTAACACACACACACACACACACACCTGTTGTCCATTGCTCATGCGCTCCTCCTTAAATCGTAGCTTCCTCTCCAGGTCCTGAATGACAGCATCCTTGGTTCCCTGGATGTCAGAGTCAGAGGCCAGGCGTGGGGTTCCTCTGGACTGCTTCCGGGGAAAAGCACTGCTGACAGAACACAACAACAGACGTAGGGGTTAGAACATGGGATCTCAGATCGTTACTTAATTGCGGCTGCTGTTTCTTTCTACAGTAGATCACATAGCCATGATATGCAATAGGTTGTTTGTGTGTGTGTTAGACTGACTGGGAGTTATTTGAACCCGTGATTGAGAATAAGCCACTTCTTTCTGTTTCTCATTCCCTTATCTGAACATGTCCAACTGCAGCCTTCCACACAGAGTCCTGTTATCTCTCTCCCCTGCTGCAGGAATGCCACGGTGAGGGGAAAAACAGACAGAGAGGGCTTGATGAAAAAGAGGGCGAGGGAAGGAAGGAGATGTGGAATTGCCTTAAAGGGGAAGGGGGAGAGCGTGTTTGACAGCAGAGCAGAGTGGATGTTTTCTCCAGAAGGCCCAGGCATCATTAAACGGAACCAGAGCCAGGATTATCTACACAACACCAGATCTCTATCAGTTAAATAAACATAAACATGACCAAGCTCACTCTGCGTGCAGCCGACTCATAGTCAGGCCTGGCCTGAGATGGTAGGGTTTCTTGACATGAGAAATACTATTGTGTTGTGGAAAATGCCCAGTAGTGTGTGTTGAAATCTCAGCTATGCATAAACCCTTCAAATATATGTTGATTTGACTTTGACACACCCTTCATTCTAAAGTCAGTCATTGTGTATATTTGTCAGATGATAGGGCAAATATTATTATCTAACTCACACACGCACGCACACATTTACACACCTCAGGACACTGACAGAGACGGTGCTCTCTGAGCTGAGTGTCTGTAAGAGCCCCTGGCTGGTCTCTGTGCTGTAAACATGCTGAATAAGAATTTAAACAGGTCATCTTCCGTCTAGCAGCAGACCTCCAGCCTCCAGCTGCTGCCAGGTGGCAGTCCTGATGAGAATGGAGGGAGAGGGAGAGCCAGCCTGGCTCCACAGAGACAGACCTGCCGCAGGCTGTCACTCACTGACTGATATGCTATACTACCATTTGACTGGGGAACGAAATGGTCTTAAAGTTTAGGGCACTGCCCCATTTGAGAGCCAGTGTAGCTGTGTCTAGAGCCAGTGTAGCTGAGTAACATTGAGGATACTCACATAGTCCCGTTCCCTTTAGGCAGGCCCAGGGCGTTGACGGATGGGCTAGTGGGCGTGGCTGGCAGGACGGAGGCCAGGAAGCCAGCAGGTGATTGGGGCATGGAAGTGAAGGGGGAAGAGCTGTTGGAGTGGCCGGGGGAGAAGGGGGGAGTCGAGGAGATGGGTGGAGGAGGGGTTGGGGGAAAGTCTTGGCTGGGGCCTGATGGAGAGGACATGCTGCTGCTGAGGAAGGGAGGGGGTGGAGGAGGGAAGGAGGGAGACGACGGGGACTGAGACCCGATGCTGCTGCCCTTAGTGAAGGGAGGCAGGGTGACCCTGGTGAAGGGTTTGTGTGAGGTGGGTGGGGAGAGGGGTGAGGGCAGGCTGGATCCAGAGGAGCCAGACGACTGGGTGACGTAGCCCCCCACAGGGACTGTTCCCCCGGGGCTCTGGGCAGCGATGAACTGCTTGGGCCGGGCATAGTTGAAGGTGCTGGTCTGCATGGCGCTGCTCTCCAGCTCCTGGAAGGAGGGAGGAGGGGGAAGAGGAGGAGAGGGCGGAGAGGACACTTCCTGGGGCTGCTGCAGCAGAAGTGGGACTTCCTGCTCTTGCTCCTGCTGCTGGATCCAATTGGCTGCTTCTTGCTGTTCCAATAGAATCTGATCCTGCAGCTGCTTCAACTGTTCTGTGTTCCTAAAAGGAAAGGGGATACATAGGCATCATCAGTAACATGACTACTGGACAGTGGGGTCACTTTGAATGATCATGCCAAACAGTTAAAAAAAAAAACACTATTGCAGAAAAAAACGGGACAAAGTTTTAAGAAGTTTGTGAGCTAAATGAAAGCAGGAACACACACCAGTAGATCAGAAGCATTCCATACAGTAAAGGCCTTTTTTTCTGACCAATGGAATCCATACAGTAAAGGCCTAGACTCCATACTATGTATCCACATATTTTGTGTCAGGGTCAGTATAAACGCCCAGCGAGCCTAACAGCAGTGGTTTTCCTTCCCCAGGTCACCAATCAGCACATAGAACACATACCCTTGTAACACTCAACATCCTCTCAACACCACTAGAACGCTGGAGGAGATGAGATAACACTGCTAAGGTTACAGGCACGTTGTAAAAATGTCATAAAAGCATGCAGCTGTAATCCATTTCGACCTTGACTGACACAATACCCTAACACTCGTCTCTCACTATCCAGTTACACAACAATGGTTGACAAATTAAAGAGATTGTGATTGTAAAAACAGCAAACCCAGAGAATGAGCCTCCCAGTCGTGCCGAGACAGTGCTCTAATGTTACAGATGCGTTGTGAGGATGTTACTGGGAGTGGTTGAAAACCACACACAGAGTTGTGGGGATGACTTCAGCACTGGGCCATCCAAGGGCCTCACTCAGGAATTACACTGGAGCTTATTTCACCAGCCTGTCAGGCCTGAGTTGAGAGGGTTCAGAGTACCATGGGGTGTGGTTAATTCAGCTCACCAACCTTGCCACTGTGTGTGTGTGTGTGTGTGTGTGTGTGTGTGTGTGTGTGTGTGTGTGTGTGTGTGTGTGTGTGTGTGTGTGTGTGTGTGTGTGTGTGTGTGTGTGTGTGTGTGTGTGTGTGTGTGTGTGTGTGTGTGTGTGTGTAAAGCGCTGATTAGTGCTGTTCTGGGGACGAAACCTCTGCATAGGGAGTCTATCAGCCATTACATAAAGACTTAAAAGGCCAGCCTGTCGACAGCCACGTCAAAAAGTACCATTTTAAATTAAATTAAACATATTAATTTTGTTTGGCATATTTTAACATCTCAACCAATGCCTTTTAGCATAGGACTCCTGTATATTTTCAAATATGGTTCAAAACCAGGAAGTGAATATTAGCAAAAATTGACATTATTAATCACACATTTTCAGTACTAATTCTGTATAAAATTGAAAATTACAAGACTGTAAAATGTTTTTCCTGATATGTATTTCTTGGTGTGCCAGTTAAAGGGTTAGTGCAGTGCGATGAAACAAAATAAACACAAACACACGTCTCTGTCACCTCTTGTTTTCAGGGGTGAATCCTAATTATGCAGTATTGTATTCTGTCATAGAGGTTTGGCTGGCTGAGGATTTCACACACAGAGCCCTCCTACACTGTCAAATCACATCTGGCCTGGTCTGGGATCAGTTAGCTGGGGAAACTAAGGCTCTCAAGGAGGTTCCTGATCCTAGCGGGGGTGGATGACGTGACTGTGGACTGGAATGAAGAAAGAGGGACGAGTAAACTAGACTCATCCTATGTCCACTGCTTGCTTTGAATGTGTTCATTTATAATGGGGAAATGTTTTATTTGGATCTGGGGGCTTGTAACAAGAATGTACAGTGGGAACTCCAGAACACACATGACATGGTTGAGTTATCTTCTCAGGGTAGCAGAAGGGGTCTTGGGGAAATCTATAAAACCCCAGTGTTAGAAACCTTCATGTTAATGGCCCAGTCTGTGACTGGTAGTGAGTCCATTAGAAAACATGGATAGAAGAGTCTAGATACAGCTACATGCCTTGTCATCAGGACTTCACTAGGACAAAATTCTCAGAATCTGTTTCAGATGCTGAATAATCAGGACATTTTTCATTTCTGTCTGAGGTTCCAGGGGAGAAGCCCCCCATTCCCCAGCCTCCCCTCTCTCTCAAAAAATATGAAGAGCCAACAAAGGTGATGAACATTTTACAGTAAAATGACAGAACTGACAGTGAAAACACCATGAGACAGACCAGTCACATGCTCCCCTCATTAGTAGCATAGCAACAGTGGAACTCCAGGCCCAAATAAACACTAATTATTCGAATCACTCCAACCCGTAATAACCTGTGTGATGGTGTAGACTATGGTACATGAAAAATAGCATGTGAAATAGCAAAATTAAATAATGCAGTCTACTTTTCCCTTTGTGTTTTTCTTAATATCCCAGCAATTTGGACATCCAAGCCTCCACCAAAAGAGCGCTTTTACAGGAATAGTTTGGCAGCTCCTGAGAGCGGCAGCCCTGGCCTCCACTCCTCCATGGCGCTTTCATTCCTTTTTTGGCTGCGTTCTCTCAGCGCAAGGCAGAAGCTCTTCACCTCGCCCGCCCGCTCGCTCAAGCAGAGGGGAAACGCGCTTAATTTCCTCAGCGCCTTGTCTTTCTCTCTCCTTCACTGCCAGCCTTCATGTGTGAACAAACCGTTTGCCCGCGTGCCTGCAATTTTTAATAACCCACCTGATGTTTTCCAGCCTGCCTAGTATATTTTAGAGAATGTTAGGAGCCCAGTTTGAGTATACTAAATATATCTGAAAATTTGTCTTGGTGTTTTTACTCCTGCCTTTGGAATTTTTCTGAGTATGTTTGGGAGGCAGAGTGGATGTTGGCCAGCTGTGACTGACTGACATCATCTTCTTGCCTTAAAAGGTGCTCCTTCTTTATATAGAACAGCTTCCAAACAAACATCGCCGTTCATTATTCCCCAAAACAACTGATGTGCACCCCTCTCTCCCTCTCCCTCTCTCTCTCCCAGCATGGTCAATCAATTCCTCATTTAGTTCAGTCTAATTCCCCTTGCTTATTTTACAAAAGGGCACTCACATGATTAAGATTAATTTGTCCTTCTTTCCGCATAATGACTAACTTTCCAATTGTATTCTACGTTATGATTTCATTCGAATTTTTTACCATTTTGTCAGATAGTATCATATTTTATATTCTGCAACTCCAAAACAGCCCATAAACTTTAGATATTTTCATGGTTGTCAGTGAGAAGGTCAGACTGTGTAATATTGTAGCTGCATCAGGGGTTTTATTGTCCCCGGTCTGTCTCCCTCCAGGACAAAAGGAGTGGGCCTCCTTGGCTGACACCATGACCCTGACCAGACCAGCCTCCAGCCAGCTCTACCCAGCCAACATCCACTTATGAAATGACTCCGAGAACTATTTCATCTCTCTCAATCAAGCTTTTTCTCTACTTATTCAGAACAGGGGTGATCTATTAGTCTTGAATGAGCCAACAGACAAATCATTGGGATAATAAAGTATCACTTGACTTGATTTAGTCACCAACTCTGGGAACAAAGAGAGGAGCCTTCCATTCAATCAACCCCTCTTAAAAAGCATAAAGCATTCACTTACAGCCATACGGCCTTTTAATTTACAGTACTTTCACATCTCCACCTAAATCCTTCCATTGTTTAGTCTGAAAAAGGGCCTTTTCTTATAGCTGTTCAGAACCGCCTGTTCTATAGATGCCAGTCTGACGCTCTTGGGGACAAGAAACAAAACCTACATTATTTAGAACTTCTAAAAGGTTTGTGAACAGAGTTGGTGCTTGGTAAAAAAAAACGTTTTATCTCTCATGTGAGCAGCTAAAGAAATGACAGAAACTGCTGAAAAGACTGGAGTTAATTCCTTTCTTTCTTCCATTCCTCTGAGAGTCTGTTCCTATCTGTCTTGCGGTGCAGTGGGGCCTTGCAGGGAGGGAGAGAGGGAGCCGTCCTGCTCTCCATCTCCATGCCAACGGCCCAGTGTTGTGCTTTACCGAGTTGAGCCAACTGGCCCACACAACTCCCAGTTCCAGTGTGAAAAAACTGCAGAGCTCTGCCCTGTCATTTCAGACTGTAACAGTACATTACCGTTAAATCTCTCTCTTCCTTTCTCCTCTCTCTTTCCCTCCATTTAGAGGTCTAAATAGGCCAGGCTGTTAAATG
Organism: Brachymystax lenok tsinlingensis; assembly: GCA_030435695.1. Classification (NCBI taxonomy): domain Eukaryota; kingdom Metazoa; phylum Chordata; class Actinopteri; order Salmoniformes; family Salmonidae; genus Brachymystax; species Brachymystax lenok. The sequence goes on from CM059791.1 coordinate 27,513,192, forward strand.
TTCTTTCTCTCACATCTTGAAAAATACTTTCAGTTGGCCTGGCTCCTGGTGTAAATTATTTAACATGGAACACAAGGAAAGAGAACTTTAGAAGAAACTTTGATTGACTAACCATTCTTCACATTACCCTCATAGTAAAACGTAAATTATAAAGGATTCTGATGGTGCTTTTACTTTCCAGTTTCTACATGGAAACATTAGCAGCATCGCTGAGCTTAACGGGGTCAGGCACAGCTTGTCTGAGTGAAAGTTAATTGAATCGGTCTTTTAGAACACTATGTAGCAAGCTGAAACAGGCCATGTTGTAGCAGTCAGAGCAAGCTGAAACAGGCCATGTTGTTGCAGTCAGAGCAAGCTGAAACAGGCCATGTTGTAGCAGTCAGAGCAAGCTTAAATAGACCATGGTGTAACAGTGAGAGCAAGCTGAAACAGACCATGGTGTAGCAGTCAGAAAGAGCAAGCTGAAACAGACCATGGTGTAGCAGTGAGAGCAAGCTGAAACAGACCATGGTGTAACAGTGAGAGCAAGCTGAAACAGACCATGGTGTAGCAGTCAGAAAGAGCAAGCTGAAACAGACCACGGTGTAGCAGTCAGAAGGAACAAGCTGAAACAGACCATGGTGTAGCAGTCAGAAGGAACAAGCTGAAACAGACCATGGTGTAGCAGTCAGAAAGAGCAAGCTGAAACAGACCATGGTGTAGCAGTCAGAAAGAGCAAGTTGAAACAGACCATGGTGTAGGAGTGAGAGCAAGCTGAAACAGACCATGGTGTAGCAGTGAGAGCAAGCTGAAACAGACCATGGTGTAACAGTGAGAGCAAGCTGAAACAGACCATGGTGTAGCAGTCAGAAAGAGCAAGCTGAAACAGACCATGGTGTAGCAGTCAGAAGGAACAAGCTGAAACAGACCATGGTGTAGCAGTCAGAAGGAACAAGCTGAAACAGACCATGGTGTAGCAGTCAGAAAGAGCAAGCTGAAACAGACCATGGTGTAGCAGTCAGAAAGAGCAAGCTGAAACAGACCATGGTGTAGCAGTGAGAACAAGCTGAAACAGACCATGGTGTAACAGTGAGAGCAAGCTGAAACAGACCATGGTGTAGCAGTCAGAAAGAGCAAGCTGAAACAGACCATGGTGTAACAGTGAGAGCAAGCTGAAACAGACCATGGTGTAGCAGTCAGAAAGAGCAAGCTGAAACAGACCATGGTGTAGCAGTCAGAAGGAACAAGCTGAAACAGACCATGGTGTAGCAGTCAGAAGGAACAAGCTGAAACAGACCATGGTGTAGCAGTCAGAAAGAGCAAGCTGAAACAGACCATGGTGTAGCAGTCAGAAAGAGCAAGCTGAAACAGACCATGGTGTAGCAGTGAGAGCAAGCTGAAACAGACCATGGTGTAACAGTGAGAGCAAGCTGAAACAGACCATGGTGTAGCAGTCAGAAAGAGCAAGCTGAAACAGACCATGGTGTAGCAGTCAGAAGGAACAAGCTGAAACAGACCATGGTGTAGCAGTCAGAAAGAGCAAGCTGAAACAGACCATGGTGTAGCAGTCAGAAAGAGCAAGCTGAAACAGACCATGGTGTAGCAGTGAGAACAAGCTGAAACAGACCATGGTGTAACAGTGAGAGCTAGCTGAAACAGACCATGGTGTAGCAGTCAGAAAGAGCAAGCTGAAACAGACCATGGTGTAACAGTGAGAGCAAGCTGAAACAGACCATGGTGTAGCAGTCAGAAAGAGCAAGCTGAAACAGACCATGGTGTAGCAGTCAGAAAGAGCAAGCTGAAACAGACCATGGTGTAGCAGTGAGAGCAAGCTGAAACAGACCATGGTGTAACAGTGAGAGCAAGCTGAAACAGACCATGGTGTAGCAGTCAGAAAGAGCAAGCTGAAACAGACCATGGTGTAACAGTGAGAGCAAGCTGAAACAGACCATGGTGTAGCAGTCAGAAAGAGCAAGCTGAAACAGACCATGGTGTAGCAGTCAGAGCAAGCTGAAACAGACCATGGTGTAACAGTCAGAGCAAGCTGAAACAGACTATGGTGTAACAGTGAGAGCAAGCTGAAACAGACCATGGTGTAACAGTGAGAGAATGCTGAAACAGAGCATGTTGTAGCAGTCAGAAAGAGCAAGCTGAAACAGACCATGTTGTAGCAGTCAGAAAGAGCAAGCTGAAACAGACCATGGTGTAGTAGCAGTCAGAAAGAGCAAGCTGAAACAGACCATGGTGTAGCAGTCAGAAGGAACAAGCTGAAACAGACCATGGTGTAGCAGTCAGAAGGAACAAGCTGAAACAGACCATGGTGTAGCAGTCAGAAAGAGCAAGCTGAAACAGACCATGGTGTAGCAGTCAGAAAGAACAAGCTGAAACAGACCATGGTGTAGCAGTCAGAGAGAGCTAGCTGAAACAGACCATGGTGTAGCAGTCAGAAGGAACAAGCTGAAACAGACCATGGTGTAGCAGTCAGAAAGAACAAGCTGAAACAGACCATGGTGTAGCAGTCAGAAGGAACAAGCTGAAACAGACCATGGTGTAGCAGTCAGAGGGAACAAGCTGAAACAGACCATGGTGTAGCAGTCAGAAAGAGCAAGCTGAAACAGACCATGGTGTAGCAGTCAGAGAGAGCTAGCTGAAACAGACCATGGTGTAGCAGTCAGAAGGAACAAGCTGAAACAGACCATGGTGTAGCAGTCAGAAAGAGCAAGCTGAAACAGACCATGGTGTAGCAGTCAGAAAGAACAAGCTGAAACAGTCAATGGTGTAGCAGTCAGAAGGAACAAGCTGAAACAGACCATGGTGTATCAGTCAGAAAGAGCAAGCTGAAACAGACCATGTTGTAGCAGTCAGAAAGAGCAAGCTGAAACAGACCATGGTGTAGCAGTCAGAAAGAGCAAGCTGAAACAGACCATGGTGTAGCAGTCAGAAAGAACAAGCTGAAACAGAAACAACCCATGCCAACAGTCAGCTACAGAGGGTTTCCAATCTGTGATCACCACCGGCTGCCTCTCCTCCGTAGACTCCAATCATACTGTCTTTAATCAATGCTCTCTCTAATCAACATTTCTGTAATGGTCGTCTTTACACACAGTTGCTTGTTTGTGCTTCCTGGACAATGATGGCCTCGGGTCCATACAGACAGGCGGTTCTACAATTAGACTGACTAACACGGCAACATGCAAGCTGTGAGCCATCGCTGGGTTTTACGACCTAACTTGTTTGGGTGAAAGGAAGGAGAGCTTGTCTTTGATTGGCCACTGGTTTGTTGACTAGGAGGAGGAGAGGAGAGAAGGGAGGGGGTTTATGGGATTCCGCCAGCAGCACTCACTGACCACAGGAAGCAACCATGGGAGGACAGGAAGTAGTTGAGTGTAAACAGCCAATAAGGAGGGGGTTCCTTCTATAAACAACAACAAGACGCTAAGCTTCCTTCTGCATGATGTGAACATACAAGCCAGCCATGTGTAAGTGAAAAGCTGTTGATCCACTCAAATGTCTAAACAACAGGTTTACATTTTCCCACAATAGAATAAAATAAAGTTTTACTTATATTAGTGTTTGTCTGTGAGTGTAGAGTACAGCAGTGGAGGCTCCTCAGAGGAGGAAGGGGAGGACCATCCCCCTCAGTGAATTTCATAAAAATAAAAATTGTAAAACATTGAAAACGTTATCCTTTTTAGATAAAACTATACTAAATATATTCACATGTCACCAAATAATTGATTAAAACACACTGTTTTGCAATGATAGTCTAGAGTAGCCTCAACAGGGTAGCACCATGGTGTAGCCGGAGGACAGCTAGCTTCCGTCCTCCTCTTGGTACATTGACTTTGTCATGACTGTCCTGTGAGGATCCAAATAGTTCAGATCAGCTTTTTAATAAATAACTTCAATCAGACTCTCTCTCACCCACAGAGGGTGGGAGGAGGGAACTGGTCAAGGAGAGAACATTCTGACATCCCTCTCCAAATTCCCCCAAGGAATGTGTCTTTGTTTTAAGAAGGCTTTTCCCGCAGAAACTCTAACACATTCAAAAGCAACAACTGGAACAATATTTCTAACATGAAACGTGGGGAATGGTTAGAGGCGATCTGGAAAACACTGGTGACGTTTCGGGTGTTATTTTGTGATGTCATTAAAAATGTTATAAAGGAAATACTGTAACTTGGAAAGAATACCAACTATATGTGTGAAGTGTCCATCCGATGCGTTGTGCCTGAAATATGACAAATTATGAAAGTGTTTTTGTTAAGAGAAGGACATGATTTTAGGAGTTTTACATAACGCCATTGAGTGAGGTCAGAGAGCGTGTCAGCCTGACGAAACCGCCCCTTTTGAAAGAACTGTATACAATTATGGGTTAAGAATTAACATATCAGACCAGAGACGTTGAGCTGCAGCTCACTTTTTTATTTTTTCTACCCAATTTCGTGGTATCCAATTGGTAGTTACAGTCTTGTCTCATCGCTGCAACTCCCGTACGGACTTGGAAAAGTAATCAACAAATTAATTTCTTAAAAAATGAAGGAGAAGCAAGAGAGAAATAGAGAGAGAGAGAGATTTAGTCTTTTTTTTAGTTACTCAAACACCCGGCTCAAACAGAGGGATGCTATGTTAGCAAGCTGTCTATGACTAACTCTTCAAATTCAAGGTCATCTTTTGGTTTTATTAATTTATTGCCAACGGGGCCCCGCCGGTGTAACTGCTTAACTGGGTTTACTAACACATTATGTTGACTAGGACGTTACTTTAGCTAATATGGGGACAACGATGTAGGCTGTGTGTAGCGGTTATGGTTTGGCTTGGAAATATTTTTTTGCCTGGTCACATACAGCTGATGTGTTGTTCATTGAAGTCCACAAACGAAGGGAAATGGTGAGAGTAGAGTGCATAGAGGCTAGAATGAAGACAACGTGACTGCTATGAAAGTGAACTGTGTTTATGCGTGATTAGGGGTGTATTCATTTTGCCGATTCTATTCGAAAACGTTTCTTAAACGGAAGCAAACAAAACGGGGGATAGAAAATCCTGAATTTGTCCAATAGAAACTCTCGTTTGCAACTGTTGGACTAATGATCACACCCTAAATAAGCTAGATGCAGGCAAGAGTGTGTAAGGCCGTATTGAATCACTGTCTGTCCATGTGTCACTGTCTGTCATCTCAAATGTTTCTCTCGACCTGTGTGCACCTACACTGAAAACTTTCATTCATAGGCTAGGTTGTAGCAACCTCATGATGGGTACAGGGAAAATGTCAGTATCATGTAGTAGCCTAAACCTATCGATGTTACATTGAACTGGGTGAATGGAATATTAATGACAGTCATCCAATATGCTGTAATAGAAATAAGGCCATGCTCATTAAAAAATCATCCTCCCTCATCACCACTGGAGTACAGTATCTGTCTGTGTCATTGTTTAACCACACGTCACTGTGCCAGATTTTAAAATCCTTGTCAAACAGGAATTATTTATTCCCAAATAAGCTAGCAGAGCTCTAGCATCACACCTCCAAAACAAACACAGCCCCTATGTGTGTGTCCTACCGTGGAAATACACCCTAAGGTGGTAACACAGCAACAAGAGTTTATCAGACCAGATCCAGGAACGCATGATGAAATCAATGGGAGTATGGGAAAATACCAGACTCCCACTGCAATCACATAGACAAATACACCTCTCCCTGTCACCTCCCCCAAGCATGACCAGACATACAGTGCAGTATGATCAGTGGTGCATGTTGTCTCTCTGTGCCTGACAGCACCTGTTTCACACTTCCCTCACCTGTACTATACAATATTACCGTGCCCCTATTACATCACTGTTACAGTGCATCAATCTGCACTTGACTAATCTCTGACAGAAAGTGTCTGGTCTGTCACTCTGTCTGACATACTGACTGAATCAACGAATGTCAGACTGTGACTAATTGACTTAGTATCTGACTGACTGGCTACGACATGATTAATTGACTGTAAGGATATTCTGAATTAATTTGACGTGTCGCTCACAGACACACACCTATCAGGCTGAGTGTAGATCAGAATAATGTCATGCTTGTGTGAGATCAGACTGCAAGAGGAGGAGTAGAGGGGGCATGCAATACTTACACATGTTTATACACATGCACAAAAAGGTACAATACCCAAGGCTTTTACAAATGACAGGAAGTGTAGATATGGGCCAAAATCCCCATGATCCAGTTCTTAATGATTATCTCTATCGCTGCAGAATAATGTTGACACTATGGTATCCGTTTTTACCCTAGCAAAGTAACAGGTCATTATACACACAGTTATACATCGACTTTGTTGACCAAGGATCTCGAATAACAACAATGAGCTCTTTTTTTTGGTTGGCAATTTGACATCTATTTGGAGTTCTATGGTAAGTTTACGGTAAGGGGCTGCAATAACAGCTTACATGATTCCAGTATACAAACAACCCCAGCAAGATAGCTGAATGTTTATGTTTGACATCATCACTTCAGATCGCCAGATGAGGTAAACCAGTGAGCGTGATAAACTTCCATCAACAAATTCATGTGAAGCCCTCAAACAGAGGGTTATGGTAAAACAAGTAGGTCCATTGAGTTAGCCAGCTAACTTGTCTAAATGTTCTGAAATAACGTAGTATTTTTTTTTTTTTTGAAAGATAAGCTTCAAATGAGCATGGCCTCTTTCACTCAACAACCAACAACACATATCTGATTATAGCTTTTTTTGTACTAATTGAACTTGCTTTGTAGTATACCCCACAGGTGTGTGCTGCGCGCACACAAACCACACCAAACTAAACACACACAGAGACAGTACACACATGTAGGCCTGCACATGCGCACAAGCTCTGCCTGAAATTAGCACTTTGGATCGTGTTTTTAAGGACACACCTCAAATATCTCCGCCCCATCTGAGCGCAAGTGAGCTGATATAAGACAGGCAAACCTGGCGTTAGGGCTGGAAAATTTTACATGACAAAGTTTTTACATGACGAACTTGCAACCTAACAGGCGTTTGACACTAGCGCCGCCTTACCGGCAGCCGAAAGTAGAGCCCTTAATCAGATCCGTTTCCACATGAAGGAGAATGTAGGTCAAACCTCCAGTCAGGTTTCGAACCAGAGTTAACCCATTTACCTGACCCCCTCACAGGCTGACTCAACACCATGCAGTCCCACTCTGAGAACCTCATTCACACCCCATACACACAAAACCCATATACACCCTAACCTCTCAAAACACACAAAACTCATATACACCCTAACTCCTCAACACACACAACTCATATACACCCTAACCCCTCAATACACACACAACTCATATACACCCTAACCACTCAATACACACACAACTCATATACACCCTAACTCCTCAACACACACAACTCATATACACCCTAACCACTCAATACACACAAAACCCATATACACCCTAACCTCTCAAAACACACAAAACTCATATACACCCTAACTCCTCAACACACACAACTCATATACACCCTAACCACTCAATACACACACAACTCATATACACCCTAACCACTCAATACACACAAAACTCATATACACCCTAACTCCTCAACACACACAACTCATATACACCCTAACCTCTCAAAACACACAAAACTCATATACACCCTAACCACTCAATACACACACAACTCATATACACCCTAACTCCTCAACACACACAACTCATATACACCCTAACTCCTCAACACACAAAACTCATATACACCCTAACCACTCAATACACACACAACTCATATACACCCTAACTCCTCAACACACACAACTCATATACACCCTAACTCCTCAATACACACACAACTCATATACACCCTAACTCCTCAACACACACAAGACTCATATACACCCTAACTCCTCAACACACACAAGACTCATATACACCCTAACTCCTCAACACACACAAGACTCATACAACTCTCCCTAATCCCTCCTCCCCTGGTTTGGCTGTGTGCTCCTCCTCAGTAGAGAGCTGCCCAACTTTCCGTGGACATTTCATAACCCCCTTGATTCAGCTCCTAGCTCAGTTCCTTTGAGGTGCTTTATTGGCAGGAGTAGTCCCTGACATTTTTTTCATATAGACAACAAAGGAAAACAGAAAAGCCCTTTTTTTATCAACTTCCATTCCTTGTCTCTTTCCTTGTCCCACTTCAATTTATCTCTGTCTTTGTTCTCCTAGACTTCCAAACGTATTTTCATCCTCTCCATGTTTCTCTCTTTCACCTCCCTCCGTCTGTACCCTACCACCTCCCTCCGTCTGTACCCTACCACCTCCCTCCGTCTGTACCCTACCACCTCCCTCCGTCTGTACCCTACCACCTCCCTCCGTCTGTACCCTACCACCTCCCTCTCTTTATGGTTCTAATTGCACACACACCACATAAAACAGAACCAGACTATTTTCTTTCCCCCCCTTTAAACGCTGCACAGAGCGTGTGGCTCATTCCAAATAGACTACCAGTTCAGGGCTGCTCCAGCTCCAATCACCCCCTTCTTTATGTCTCTCCCTGCGTCCATCTCTCTCTCCCTCTCTCCGTCTATCTCTCTCTCTCTCTCTATCATCTGTGAAGCCATTTTATATATAATAGAATAACAGGTGAGGAGTATAGAGAATGAACAGCTCTCTCTCTCTCTCTCTCTCTCTCTCTCTCTCTCTCTCTCTCTCTCTCTCTCTCTCTCCCTCCCTCCCTGTCTCCCTCTCTCTGTCCAGTGAGACAGAGAGTGTTTTTCTTTATTTCAGGAAGGCTCAAGACATTCTTCCTGGGATTGGAATGGGAAAGACATCACCATCAAACGGGATTAGCAGCAGGAGTGGAGAGGAAGAAGGAGAAAAAGGAGGAGAGCCAGAGAAAGAGAGAGGAGGGGAGGTGGCACTACTGTTCTTTCCTGAAAGACACTACTGCTCTAACTAATCCAACAGACCCCAAAGTGGCACCACACAACTGGCCTATATAAGCGTACTTAGTCTTTCACCACTAACACAACACGGACACAACCCACAATAAAGCAACGGGCACTGCACTACTGTCATCCCTACATCAACTCTCACTACCACCCTTAGTAAAGCAGTCATTTGCCTGCAACCCTCCTCTTCAGACGAACCACTTCCCAGAACCTTCAGTAAATGAATGGGCTTCTATCTCTGCCTCTTTGTGTTCTATAAACCACACATCCATACTCCAACACATGCTTTTAACATTAACTGGGTGAGCGGCTGGCAAAGCAGACAGAAATAAAGGAAAGGCATTCCTGGCTCTCCTTCTCTATCATTTGTGTCTCTCCTTCTTCTGCACTCCCTCATTCCCTCTCTCAATTCAACTCTTCAACGTTTTTTTCCAGAAGATTCTGTGATTTTAATCCCATCTGTTTTAGCTCGTGAGGTTTCACTACGATGGCAACACTGTATTTCATTAAAGCAGTGAGGTAAGCATGAAGCAACAGTGGCTGTACTCATGTGGTGTGTGCTCATTGTTCTCTCTCTAATGAACTGAACATGACAGAGAGGTAATGAAAAGCATCTTGCTCGTTGCTGCTCACCCTCTCCCGGCTTCCCCTCTTCCTTCTCTCTCTCTCCATAAACAAGTACTTCCACTGAAGTGTGTTAAAGTTGCCCTAAAAAACATATTTTTGTTTTAAAAAGTTGTTAGTACCTTCAGTGATGCGGTCCAGGTGAGCGTGTCTGTCTGCGGCTCAGGTAGTCCCCAGGAGGTGTGTGTGTGTGTGTGTGTGTGTGGTTGTTTCTGTGCCGGTTTGCCAGGTAGCAGAGCAGCATATATAGAGCAGCCAGCAGCCAGACAGTGACAGACTCAGCCTCCCTCCCTCCCTCTCTCTCTCTCTCTCTCTCTCTCTCTCTCTCTCTGCGTGAGTCAGCCTGAGCCTGTCTGAGAACCACCTCTTTCACAATAAAAGCTTGGCAACACGGCCCACTGATCGAGAAACTTCCCTTTCAGAACCAGACTCCAAGAATAACAACAGCCCACTATTTTTGAGTCAGAGACAAAAGATTGAAAGTGAGAGAGAAAGAGAGAGATTGTGAAAGAATGCGACAGCTAGAGGTAGACACCCAGATCGTATTACATTAGGGTACCTGATGTATGTTTATCGTATTGTTATTTCGGACTAAGATCTGATGTATAATGTTCCCACTGATTCATGGGAAATTAAGTTCCTGAATCAGAGAAGAAATTCATCAAACATGTTATTCTCTCTTCCTCAGATAAGATACAATATGAAGGGAATCTCCTTTGTAAAGTCTCTATTGTGACTTTATACTGGCAGGAAATATAATCTATAATATGTTCTGTGTACTATAGTTTTCATGGGTGGCACACAGAAACAGTATCTGCTGTGCTTTTCATATGTCTACAGACCAGAATTAGCATTAGCTACATGCCAGCCACATAACAACCAAGTAGTCTGTGCTTTATATAACTGACAAACATGGTACGTAGCCATAGCAGTCTATCTAGGAACTAGGATTAGTTAGAATAGTGGATCACACTTAAAAGGCCACACAATCCGTTACAGACTAACAATCTTCCCCCACCACCACCCCCACAAATCTGGAACATGTCAACAGTTTTTTTCCCTCAAGATTTTGGCCTTCAATTTTGGGACATTTTCAGAGGCAGACATACATTTTTGGTGCATTTATCATTTCTGTTTAGGTGTGTAATGTCTATTTGTAGGTCGGCCTGCTCTGCTGTTGTCTCTCAGTGGCTGGAGATGAGTCCCAGAGGAGCGATACATGGGTGAGGGGGCGGGGGCGGGGTAGGGGCCAGGGGCCAGGGGGCGGGATGGGGAACATGGGGGCGAGGGAATGTTCAGTTCCTCTCTCAGGAGGGCTCAGTCATCTCCCCAGTGTCGAGTCACACCACTCATGTCCAAGTCAGCTTCTATGTATATCGCTTTCCTGCTTATGGAAGACAGGTTCAACAACTGTGTGAGTAGTATAGTGTTGTAACGGCGATGTATGTATGCAATATGTTGCTGACTTTACAGTATATCACAGACACCCTGTAATTAATGTCACTCTGCTCGCTATAAAGAGGAAGTTATGTCTGCGTTTCCTGGGTGTTAGGATGTGCGTCTGAGCGCATCTGGGTACCAGAACCCCCCCCCACGCACGCACATGCACGCACACATGCAGGCACACACACAAACAAGAGCAGGGATCTGGACGGCAGCTATAATCAGAGGCTGATTGACTTCATGCGGAAACAATGTGATTCTCAAAAGCGTATAGCTGCTAGAGCTTCTCTGTGTTCAGAATGCCATTCCCTCTGGGAAACAGCCCCTGCTCTCAACAGGGGATCACTAAGACCTCTGTTTCCATGCTGTCAACTAATAATCTCTCTCTCTCTCTCTCTCTCTCTCTCTCTCTCTCTCTCTCTCTCTCTCTCTCTCTGAAATTCAATTTAAGGACTTTATTGGCATGGGAAACATATGTTAACATTGCCAAAGCAAGTGAAGTAAATAATAAACAAAAGTGAAATAATCAATACAAATTAACAGTAAACATCACACTCACAAAAGTTCCAAAAGAATAAAGAGATTTCAAATGTTAAAGGGGTTGTATTTACAATGGTGTTTTGTTCTTCACTGGTTGCCCTTTTCTTGTGGCAACAGGTCACACATCTTGCTGCTGTGATGGCACACTGTAGTATTTCACCCAATAGATATGGGGAATTGGGTTAGCTTTCAAATTCTTTGTGGGTCTGTGTAATCTGAGGGAAATATGTGTCTCTAATATGGTCATACACTTGGCAGGAGGTTAGGAAGTGCAGCTCATTTTGTGGGCAGTGTGCACTTAGCCTGTCTTCTCTTGAGTGCCAGGTCTCCCTACGGCGGCCTCTCTCAATAGCATGAATATGCTCACTGAGTCTGTACATAGTCAAAGCTTCCCTTAAGTTTGGGTCAGTCACAGTGGTCAGGTATTCTGCCACTGTGTCCTCTCTGTTTAGGGCCAAATATAATTCTAGTTTGCTCTGTTTTTTGTTAATCCTTACCAATGTGTCAAGTAGTTATCTTTTTGTTTTCTCATGATTTGGTTGGGTCTAGGACCAGCCTGCTTAGGGGACTCTTCTCCAGGTTCATCTCTCTGTAGGTGATGGCTTTGTTATGGAAGGTTTGGGAATTCTGCTCTGCATGCATTATTTGACTACCAGAATCCAGTGGGTTCTTTAATAGTTGATTCTAAGGTTTTTATTTGATCATGTATATGTTTTTGTTCTTTGTTATAGGGCCAAAAAGATTGGAGAAGTTTCCAATTTTCCCAGAAGTGGTTAGAGTCTATGGATTCTGCAATTACATTGAGCTGATTTCTGACGTGCTGTTCCTTCTTTTTCCGTAGTGTATTTCTGTATTGTTTTAGTGATTCACCATAGAGGAGGCGTAGGCTCAGGATTTCTGGGTCTCTATGTTTTTGGTTGGAGAGGTTTCTCTATTTCTTTCTTCGATTTTTGCATTCTTCATCAAACCATTTGTCATTGTTGTTCATTTTCTTCGGTTTTATGACATTCTTAGATTTGATAGGGAAGCTGAGAGGTCAAATATACTGTTTATATTGTGCCAAGAGATGAGCTACAGGTGTACCTACCATAGGAGTCCCCTCTAAGCCTACCATTGACTATGTACATACCCAGCGTGCCACAGAGCTGCAGGAGTTGTTGTTATGTTGTCGTAGTTGTGCCTAGGGGGGGCATATAGGGGAGGGAATGCTTGGCAGATAGGTGTTTGTCCCCCTGTGTGCTGAGGGTGTCAGGTTCTTGTCCAGTTCTGGCATGTAGGTCGCCACAGACTAGTACATGTCCCTGGGCCTGGAAATGATTGATTTCCCCCTCCAGGATGGAGAAGCGGTCTTCATTAAAGTATGGGGATTCTAGTGGGGGGGATATAGGTAGCACACAGGAGGACATTTTTCTCTGTTAAGATAATTTCCTTTTGAATTTCTAGCCAAATGTAAAATGTTTCTGTTTTGATTAATTTAATAGAGTGAGTTAGATCTGCTCTATACCAAATTAGCATACCCCCCCCGAGTCTCTTCACTGTTTCACACCTGGTAGTTTGGTGGATGGGACTGCCAGCTCTCTGTAACCTAGAGGGCAACCAGTGGGTCCATCTCCATGTTTCTTGTAGGATGACAATGTCTGTATTTCTGATTTCCTTGGTGAAGTCCAGGTTCCTATTCTTTAGGCCAAAGGAAGATGACCTCAGGCCTTGGATATTTCAGGATGAGATAGCGAAGGCTTTGTGTTCCATAAAGAGTCCAATGTTGTTCGTCGTGTGGTTTGGCGAGCAGAGCCTGCTGTGTGAGCAGAGCCTGCTGAGCATCTGGTACATGCCATTGCCTTGGGCTAGTGTAAGAGTGGGGGTTAGGACTGTTTGCGTGCTCAAGGCCTGGGCGTATGTGTGACTTTCATGTTGAGGCCCTCTTTGTGGGAATGGGGGGCATGGGGTGGGAAGGAGGGGCATAGGTTGAATCCGAGTGGGCCTAAATGGTGTGTGGGCATGGTTGACTTGGGGGTGTTGATTGGTTGGGGTGGGGGTGTGGATGTGGCTGGTGGTGATGTGATGTGGTGTGGATGTAGGTCCTCTCTGTGTAGGTCCGGGGGCGGGGTGGGAGAGTGTCTCACTGGTCTGGGCGGGGTGTCTGTTGATCTGTTGCTCCTGTGTGAGGTGTTGGGGCTGCAGTTGAGGGCGATGTCCTTTAGGGTTCCGGGCAAAGGTGGGCAATGCTGCCTTGTATAGCTGGACCTGGTCATAAAGGCTGTTCAAGTCCAGGGTGGAGTGGTGGGCCAGGTAAACATTTGGTTTAGAGGCACAGTCACGGGAAATACTTGCTTTTACCCGCTGTATGGTAGCAGGGTGGCAGTATTTTCGTGGTAGCAGGGTGGAGATAACCACTTGTGTGTTGGGGAAAGTAGAAGAAGCTTTTTCAATCACTCCCTTGAGTGCTGTGGCCACCCTTTCCTGCTGTGTTCTCAGGACGTTTATGTGGCTGGGTGACCCTAGTTGGTCCTCAGACAGAAGGTCTAAGGCACGCTGGGTGTTTGGACACCAGAGTTTAGACTGTGTTTGGGAAAAAGTGTATTTTCTTGTATATATTTCCTGTTTGAGTCCATAATAAGTACAATCTGTGGCTTGTGTATGTCCTCAGTGGGTGTGGGGGTGTTGTCAGGAGGGCTATCAGGGTGGCTGATAGTGGGGGTGTTCAGAGGGGGTAGGATCCCCTGGGCTTGGGGTTCTTCATTTGTCTGTCCTGCTGTGATGTCGAGGTTATGGTCAGGGTCTGGGGTGGACTGTTCTGCTGTGGTGTCGAGGCTATGGTCAGGGTCTGGGGTGGACTGTTCTGCTGTGGTGTCGAGGCTATGGTCAGGGTCTGGGGTGGACTGTTCTGCTGTGGTGTCGAGGCTATGGTCAGGGTCTGGGGTGGACTGTTCTGCTGTGATTTCGAGGCTATGGTCAGGGTCTGGGGTGGACTGTTCTGCTGTGGTGTCGAGACTTTGGTCAGGGTGAGGTGGGCTGTTCTGCTGGCTTCACTGCGGGGGTGGCTAGCTGTCTAATGGGTTGTTCTCTGTCACACTTCATTGTTCTCACCTTCTCCTCCAGCACTCTGATCCTCTCCTGTTGATGTTGTCTCACCACAGTCCAGAGTGCAGATATGTCTCTCTCCACCCCCAGCTCTGGTTGAGGGGGGTATTGTTGAGCTGGACTACGTCGTGTGCAGACTGGAGTGTGTTCACCTGCTGTTCCAGCTCCACCTGCCTTACCTCCAGCTGGGTAAATGTATCCTTCATTTCAATGAGGGAGTAGTACTGGGAGGTTGACTTTCCACTTGGGGTTGCTTGTCTGTGGGGTTGTATAATAAAGAGGTCTGGTCTGACACGCTCGGGGTGGGGGTATCTTTCTCAAGTGAGAGCTTATCCTGCTGAGCTCTCTCTTTGATTATGTGAACGTCCAGCTGAAACTGTTTGGGGTTGTTGTTCCAGACTTGTACAGGTTGACATTGAGTCCTCATTGTCTAGTACCCTGAGTTTCCACACATCGCTACCCTTAACAGAGGGGTAGTGTGTTAATATAGCACTGTGCCATGCCAGGGGATGGTCTGGTTAATATAGCACTGTGCCATGCCAGGGGATGGTCTGTGTGGAAGATTAAGTTGCTTATGTTCCCATTTTTATAATAGTCAGCAAAAAGTGTCTCTTGATTTTCCATAAGGAGCTTATTTTTGTATTCTTTTCGTGCCTTCTCATCTTTTACATCCAGAGGGTACTGTATTGTTATGACCTCTGAACATTGGGAGGGGGCTTCAAATGCCTCTGCATTTGGGTGGGGTAGGCTGTGAAACTCTCCTGCCATTGTTGGGCTCAAGGGCTTTGACACCTCTCACTTCAAACCTCGGTGCTAAATGAAGTTGCAGTCAGATCTGTTCTGTTCTAGCAAGTTTGGTAGCCGTAACTTAGCATTCAGTCCTTATAAAGTAAATATATCATTGTAATGTATTTTTCTTCTTGGCTTTAAAAGTAGCTTCAGACTAAACATTACTCGACTCAGTTCCAAGTTGGATGGTGTTTTCAGGTTTCTGTTGTTTGTTTCCCAGAGCATTTGCTGTATACAGTAGCTTGGAAATAAGAATCTTTGGTAGTAATTTTGTCCAAAATCAGGTTGTAAGTTTGTAGTTTTTATTCGGAGTGAAGGTTATGTTGTGGAGGGTAGTATCGTGTATATGTCCTCTCTCCACTCTCTCTCTCTGCTCACACTTATCCCTTTCTTCCAAGCCCCTGCTGTATTGTAAAGGCCAGCTCTAACCAATCAATCAATCAATCAATCAATCGAATGTATTTATAAAGCCCTTTTTACATCAGCCAATGTCACAAAGTGCTATACAGAAACCCCGCCTAAAACCCCAAACAATGCAGATGTAGAAGCACAGTGGCTAGGAAAAACTCCCTAGAAAGGCAGGAACCTAGGAAGAAACCTAGCGAGGAACCTGGCTCTGAGGGATGGCCAGTCCTCTTCTGGCTGTGCCGGGTGGAGATTATAACAGTACATGACCAAGATGTTCAAACGTTCATAGATAATCAGCAGGGTCAAATATTCACAGTGGTTGTAGAGGGTGCAACAGGTCAGCACCTCAGGAGTAAATGTCAGTTAGCTTTCATAGCAACTATCTAACAACTATCTTCCTTATTTGGAAACCTGCTCCATTCCCTGCAGGTCACTCTAACCCAACCGGCCAATCAAGTGTCAAGCCACAGCTCTTTCAGCCAATCCTGCTGCTTGCCATGTACTTTTAAGGACTGCCCACCTCAGGGGAAGTCTAGGGGTTGTTGAGGAATGATCTGCCTCCCTGCTTTCTATACTTAGTATCTTCTACTCTTCCTCATTCTTAATCTTTCAAGAAAACTCTCTCTCTCTTTCTCTGGCTAGTTATTTTTGTACACAACCATTCACACTCCAGGTCCACATTTAGAGCAACAAATGTAACCACTCATAGAGCTGATAAACAACAACATTCTCACTTTGGGTTTTTTAACATCATTGGCATGACATTAATGAAATACCTCAAGTTGCAAACGAACGTCAGGACTGTCCTGAGCTTGCCAGGTAGCTGATAATGAAGAAACAGAGTGTTCTGTGTATAAACTCAGTTCCATATGTGTCTCTTTAACATACGTTTCCCAGCTTTCTATAAAACCACACACAACGCCTCTACAAGAAAGTGCTTGCTAATACACCATTAGAGAGTTAATGAGTTACACCTCATAAACACAAGGCCTCTGCTGTGAGTACAGCTCTGAGTCACAGCACAGATATGTGACAAAGCCCGGCAGCCAGCGCAACAAGGCTCTGAACGCAACACAACCACAACCACGGAGTAGTACGGTCCACAAACACAACCCTGAATGTAACGCAACCACAGACGCGAGACAAAGAGCAATACGGCACACCCTGAACGCAAGAGGTCGCAAGATCAACACAAAGCTCTGAATTTGACAGGCACGAACCACAGCTTCAACAATATACCATATATTTATATTAAACATGTTGTTTAAGTATACTGTATAAGCACGGTTTGAGAATTAATGAACATTCCAAAGCATCAAAATCCAATCTGAGTACAAAAAAACAAACAGTATCCAGGCACCTCTGTAAACAGTTTATGTGTATTTGTGTATGTGTGTGGGTGAGAAATAGCGCCAGGGAAGAACGGTTTGTAACCAAACGGGTGGAGCGTGGCCTTCAGTTTGTTCCAGTTATCCACTGTTACCCTGACGATGATGACCTCAGAGCGGGTTAAAAAGGTTGAGGAGCGGGACACAATCATTTAATCTCTGGGGTATGCCAATTATGCAGCCAGCATGGGTTTGAATGGCACTGGGTCAATCCATAAGCAATAAATAGCAAATGAAAGGGGATTAGTAGCTTCCTCATCTCTACCACTCTGCAGGCTTAACACACATACACACATGGTGTCGCCTACAGCCAAGCAGGCTGTTGTTCTAAGCTCCTGCATGTCTGGGATTGTTAGCCCAGTGTGTGTGTGTGACACACATTTTAGTCAGGAATGGGAGTTCCCCGAAGCCACGAGGGGGAGGGTCACCACATGGTGAGGTTGTGACCCCATACGCAGCCATTTACTAGCAGCATTTTAACACATAATAGTCACCTTTGACCTGATAATTGTTGTACTCTGTTTGCCATGTGGCTCCAGCAGAGCCAACACCTTTCACTTCCGGCTCCCTGGACACAAAAGGACAGAACATGACTTTGTAATTTTCTGTGATTTCAGCTGTTTACAAAACCAAATACTCTCTCTCTCTCCCTCTCTCTCTCTCATTGTGACTCAGTGTGCTGGTGGTAGGTCTCTCAGGGTGACAGATCAGTCTGGAACAGTGAGGATTAACACAGCTGTCTGAACATGATAACCTTCTCACCCTAACCCTGCAGGGCTTCTGAGAGGCACTACAGCATCACTTCCTCGTCACCGTGACGACAGGCCCACTTTGCCACATCATGATCTCATGATCAACAGCCTGTTTTTAGACTCACCAGAAGGAACTCAACTTGAACCAGACTCAACCACATTTCAAGTAGTCCCCAATCAAGGATTGAGTTGTGAAGGTTAATGGTTTTGTTATGTAATGTTTATAAGTTCTGATTGTGAGCGGGTTATGACAAGGCAAAGTTGAAGTTGTGTAAACTGCTGATCTGTGCTTGACTCCTCTGCTTTTCACGATCCGTAATCCTCACATAATCTGGAGCAATCAGGAAGATGGAGCCTGGTGAAGATTCTCACAGAGGGTTTGCCAGCGAGGGCTCAGCGGTAGATAAAAAGAAGGTTGTTTCTAAAATGGATACGTGCAAGATAACTATTTCAAATGTCATGTTTTGATTCCCTGTCTTATGAAACAGTGATTAAGATATCAAATGTTTGCAGGATAATTGCTGCTTGTGTGTTTTTGACGACGCCCACCCACAGATTATACCCCAACCCATAATCTAATGTTGTGCGACCGTGATCACAGTCAGTACCACAGTCACACCTCACTGTGCCTCATTCACTTGACTCTTCGCTATGATCCTCTCCTCGAAAACCTCACATGACATGGGTTTGGACTTTCCCTTCAGAGGTTGCCGCTTGAAAAGAATGTCCTTGGTGTTTCTGTACAAATACATACTGTGTCATTATCTTTTGTAGACTTTGTTGGCATGTGAAAATAGTCAATGTTGACAGTAATCGACAGCACGGGAGTTAAGAAATTGAAGATGTGCCAGATGGAATGTCAGGGAAAATCTGAGACAACAGCTTTCTGAATGCCTCTCCCACACAGTGTTTTTAGCTCTTACTAGCAAGGATATGTCATAATCCATAGCAAATGCAAACAGTTCATGTGAAATTTCACACTGTAGCATGTATTAATACTAGAAAGTTGATACTAGACACCAATACCACTCACACTCCATCCGTCACAATGTACAGTACACATGCGACACACACACACACACACACAGAGCAGATTTACAACTTCCAGATAAGTCCAGTGTGAGTGTGTGGCTTTATACGTGGTCACATGTGTCCCTTTAGACCCCTGGCGAGTCTGAATCATAAACCAGAACTAAGCATACAGACTCTCTACAAAATTGCAGCCCAGGTACCTCAAACTGATATCAGAGCTTCATAGCTCCCAGCTAAGTGATTTATGACCTGCCTCATGGCATAGCTACATACCCAACAACCTTTTACAGCTTAATACATACCCTTATACACCGCCGCAAGCCCTTGAGACCCAAAACCGACTCTCTCCCTCTCTCCCTCCCTCCCTCCCTCTCTCCAAGGGGCTTTATTAGCATGGGAAACATATGTTAACATTGCCAAAGCAAGTGAAGTAGATAATGTACAAAAGTGAAATAAACAATAAAAATGAACAGTAAACATTACACTCACAGAAGTTCCAAAAGAATAAAGACATTACAAATGTCATATTACGTATAAATACAGTGTTGTAACGATGTACAAATGGTTACAGGGTTAGGGTTAAAATAAATCAGCATAAATATGGGTTGTATTTACAATGGTGTATGTTCTTCACTGCTTGACCTTTTCTTGTGGCAACAGGTCACAAATATTGCTGCTTTGATGACACACTGTGGTATTTCACCGAGTAGATATGGGAGTTAATCAAAATCGGGTTTGCTTTCAAATTCTTTGTGGATCTGTGTAATCTGAGGGAAATATGTGTCTCTAGTATGGTCATACATTGCGCAGGAGGTTAGGAAGTGCAGCTCAGTTTCCACCGCATTTTGTGGGCAGTGTGCACATAGCCTGTCTTCTCTTGAGAGCCAGGTCTGCCTATGGCGGCCTCTCTCAATAGCAAGGCTATGCTCACTGAGTCTGTACATAGTCAAAGCTTCCCTTAAGTTTGGGTCAGTCACAGTGGTCAGGTATTCTGCCACTGTGTACTCTCTGTTTAGGGCCAAATATAATTCTAGTTTGCTCAGTTTTTTTGTTAATTCTTTCCAATGAGTCAAGTAATTATCTTTTTTGTTTTCTCATGATTTGGTTGGGTCTAATTGTGTTGCTGTCCTGGGGCTCTGTGGGGTGTGTTTGTGAACAGAGCCCCAGGACCAGCTTGCTTAGGGGACTCTTCTCCAGGTTCATCTCTCTGTAGGTGATAGCTATGTTATGGAAGGTTTGGGAATCACTTCCTTTTTAGTGGTTGTAGAATTTAACGGCTCTTTTTTTGGGATTTTAATAATTAGCGGGTATCGACCTAATTCTGCTCTACATGCATTATCTGGTGTTCTACGTTGTACACTGAGGATATTTTTGCAGAATTCTGCATGTCTCAATTTTGTGTTTGTCCCATTTTGTGAATTCTTGGTTGGTGAGCGGACCCCAGACCTCACAACCATAAAGGGCAATGGGTTCTATAACTGATTCAAGTATTTTTAGCCAGATCCTAATTAGTATGTCAAATATTATGTTCCTTTTGATGGCATAGAATGCCCTTCTTGCCTTGTCTCTCAGATCATTCACAGCTTTGTGGAAGTTACCTGAGGCGCTGATGTTTAGGGCAAGGTATGTATAGTTTTTTGTGTGCTCTAGGGCAACGGTGTCTAGATGGAATTTGTATTTGTGGTCCTGGCGACTGGATCTTTTATGGAACACCATTATTTTGGTCTTACTGAAATTTACTGTCAGGGCCCAGGTGTGGCAGAATCTGTGCAGAAGATCTAGGTTCTGCTGTAGTCCCTCCTTGGTTGGTGACAGAAGCACCAGATCATCAGAAAACAGTAGACATTTGACTTCAGATTCTAGTTGGGTGAGGCCGGGTGCTGCAGACCTTTGTAGTGCCCTCGCCAATTCGTTGACATATATGTTGAAGAGGGAGGGGCTTAAGCTACATCCCTGTCTCACCCCAAGGCCCTGTGGGAAGAAATGTGTGTTTTTTGCCTATTTCAACCGCACACTTGTTGCTTGTGTACATGGATTTTATAATGTTGTTAGAAGCTTCTGATAGGCTAATTGACAACATTTGAGTCAATTGGAGGTGTACCTGTGGGATGTATTTCAAGGCCTACCTTCAAACTCAGTGCCTCTTTGCTTGACATCATGAGAAAATCAGCCAAGTCCTCAGAAAAAAAATGGTAGACCTCCACAAGTCTGGTTCATCCTTGGGAGCAATCTCCAAATGCCTGAAAGTACCACGTTCATCTGTACGAACAATAGTACGCAAGTATGAACACCATGGGACCCCGCAGCCGTCATGCCGCTCAGGAAGGAGACGCGTTCTGTCTCCTAGAGATGAACGTACTTTGGTGCGAAAAGTGCAAATCAATCCCAGAACAACAGCAAAGGACCTTGTGAAGATGCTGGAGGAAACAGGTACAAAAGTATCTATATCTACAGTAAAATAAGTCCTATATCGACATAACCTGAAAGGCCGCTCAGCAAGGAAGAAGCCACTGCTCCAAAACCACCATAGAAAAGCCAGACTGCGGTTTGCAACTGCACATGGGGACAAAGATCGTACTTTTTGGAGAAATGTCCTCTGGTCTGATGAAACAAAAATAGAACTGTTCGGCCATAATGTTTGGAGGGAAAAGGGGGAGGCTTGCAAGCCGAAGAACACCATTCCAACCGTGAAGCACGGGGGTGGCAGCATCATGTTGCGGGGTGCTTTGCTGCAGGAGGAACTGGTGCACTTCACAAAATAGATGGCATCATGAGAAAGGAAAATTATGTGGATATATTGAAGCAACATCTCAAGACATCAGACAGGAAGTTAAAGCTTGGTTGCAAATGGGTCTTCCAAATGGACAATGACCCCAACCATACTTCCAAAGTTGTGGCAAAATGGCTTAAGGACACAAAGTCAAGGTATTGGAGTGGTCATCACAAAGCCCCGCCCTCAATCCTATAGAAAATTTGTGGGCAGAACTGAAAAGGCGTGTGCAGGGAGGCCTACAAACCTGACTCAGTTACACCAGCTCTGTCAGGAGGAATGGGCCAAAATTCACCCAACTTACTGTGGGAAGCTTGTGGAAGGCTACCCGAAACATTTGACCCAAGTTAAAGAAATACTAATTGAGCGTATGTAAACTTCTGACCCACTGGGAATGCGATGAAAGAAATTATTATTCTGGCATTTCACATTCTTAAAAAAAGTGGTGATCCTAACTGACCTAAGAAATTGTATTTTTACTAGGATTAAATGTCAGGAATTGTGAAAAACTGAGGTTAAATGTATTTGGCTAAGGTGTATGTAAACTGTAGGTTTCTCAATTTCTTTCTTAGGTTATTGCATTCTTCATCAAACCATTTGTCATTGTTGTTAATTTTCTTAGGTTGTCTGCTTGACATTTTTAGATTTAATAGGGAGAGGTCAAATATACTGTTTAGGTTTTCTACTGCTAAGTTTACACCTTCACTATTACAGTAAAACATTTTGTCCAGGAAATTGTCTAGAAGTGATTGAATTTGTTGTTGCCTAATTGTTTTTTGGTAGATTTCCACACTACTTTCCTTCCATCTATAGCATTTCTTAATATTATTAAAATCCTTTGGCTTTGATGCCTCATGATTGAGCATACAGTAGCCTGTTCAAGTAGAGTGTGATTTTGCTGGGATTTGATAAGGGTGTCAGTGGACTGACTGAACTCCCTGAGAGACTCTGGGTTGAGGTCAGTGATAAAGTAGTCAACAATACTACTGCCAAGAGATGAGCTATAGGTGTACCTACCGTAGGAGTCCCCTCAAAGCCTACCATTGACTATGTACATACCCAGCAACTGACAGAGCTGCAGGAGTTGTGACCATTTTTGTTGGTTATGTTGTCGCAGATTTGTCTAGGGGGGCATATGGGGGAGGGAATGCTGTCACCTCCAGGTAGGTGTTTGTCCCCCTGTGTGCTGAGGTTGTCAGGTTCTTGTCCAGTTGTGGCATTTATGTCGCCACAGACTAGTACTATGTCCCTGGGCCTAGAAATTGTAGGATGGAGAAGCTGTCATCGTTAAAGTATGGGGATTCTAGTGGGGGGATATCACGCAGGAGGATTTCTTTCTGTTGTGATCATTTCCTTATTCATTTCTAGCCAGATGTAAAATGTTCCTGTTTTGACCAATTTAATAGAGTGGGTTAGGTCTGCTCCATACCAAATTAGCATACCCCCTGAGTCTTTTCCCTGTTTCACCTGGTAGTTTGGTAGATAGGACTACCAGCTCTCTGTAACCTTGAGGGACAAAAGTGGATTTGTCTCCTTTATACCATGTTTCTTGTAGGATGACAATGTCTGTATTTCCAATTTCTTAAAAAGTACTGCTGCTATTTAGGCCAAAGGCAGATGACCTCAGACCTTGTATATTCCAGGATGAGATAGTAACATCTTTGTGTTCCATAGTGTCTAGTGTTGTTTTTGTGTGATTTAGTCATAAATACCACTCACACTCCATCCGTCACAATGTACAGTACACATGCGACACACACACACACAGAGCAGATTTACAACTTCCAGATCAGTCCAGTGTGAGTGTGTGGCTTTATACGTGGTCACATGTGTCCCTTTAGACCCCTGGCGAGTCTGAATCATAAACCAGAACTAAGCATACAGACTCTCTACAAAATTGCAGCCCAGGTACCTCAAACTGATATCAGAGCTTCATAGCTCCCAGCTAAGTGATTTATGACCTGCCTCATGGCATAGCTACATACCCAACAACCTTTTTACAGCTTAATACATACCCTTATACACCGCCGCAAGCCCTTGAGACCCAAAACCGACTACCTGACACTCTCTCTCTCTCTCCCCACCCTCTCCCACCCTCTCCCACCCTATTTCAAAACTAGGCCAATGTTCCGATCCTAACAGCCAACCTGTGGCCTTTCCACTAAGAGCTTCCTCTGATTCTTCCACCAGGTCTGGCAACACCAGTAACATCAGCCATCAGAACCACACACTGACTGAATGACCCAACTCCTTCTTCCTCCAGTAAAGAACAGTCACAGTGCAGACAGACAGCAGGCGTGTTTTCCCAGATCAGGTCTCCTGCAGTCACCTCAGCCTGCCAAGTCATACAGCCACTTCCTCTCCACAGCCCAGCTCTGTTAATGCAGTTCTGAGATAACGTCGACAGGAGAGCCTTCAGTAATACTACTAATCAAGGTACCATCCCACAGATCCATAGCTAAGAGGTCAAGGCAATGTGACGCATTAATAACAAGTGTAGGCCTATGTAATGGTTGAGATGCATGGATGCAACAGTACTGTACGTCCTCTTAGGCCATCACTAAAACACATTTCTTCCGTCTGAATACAATACAGCCGTTGAAGCAGAACGAGACTGTAATCGTGGTTGGTCCGGTCTATTGAAAACATCAGTCAAAACAGACACCCAGACACCTTATTGGCTGCAATGAAATGAGAGCCGTTGCATGATAGAATTTCGTTTCACATAGAGAGATGTAGAGCCAAGACAGCAGGGTCATAGTTTCCGTTCAGTCCCCATTGGATTCACGGCAATTTAGCAAAACTACTTAATCGGAAACTCAATTAAAGTTACATTGGAATCCTCAAATCAAATCCATCAAATATAAAATCTGACTTTTACACCAGAGGCAGTAAAAGTCACACAGCAGGATCCCGTTTCAAAGACAACAGACGTAGATACTGTATTACCGCCGCTTCAACATTGTGCAACAGCATGCCGTTTAAAGACCATGGAAAAAACGTTAAAAAGTAACAGGAACGTGTGCAGGAGAACAAATGAGAGGCGGTGACCCCTGCCGTGAGGTCAGAGGTTAAAGATCAAGAGTGGCCGGTGCCTAAGGCTTTAGTTTGTCAGCCAACACTTCTACAGGTCACCAGGAGACAGAGAGGGATCTAACCTCCAGTACGGCACAACGCACTGACCCCTGGGAAATGGCAGGGCTGTTGTTTTTACTGTGTAATTACTGTGTGAATGTAGGGGAGGAGAAGGGAGGGGGGCAGTACACCGTCCCGCCACACGCTTCACAGAGGGGGGGGGATGATTGTTTTAGGCAGCCTGTCCATGTCATTACCACGGAAAAACTCACTCAAGGAAGCAGCTTTACGGAGATCCTGCTATTTGCCGAAACTCAATCCGGGACACAGAGCGAAAAATAGCAAAACAACATAAATGTGCCAACACGTCGTTCTGATCCCAGCATTACTCAAACAACAAGGCTTCGTTCACATCACACCCAGAGAGCCTCAACCAGACCAGACCCAGACCAACCTTTCTGTTGTTTACCTGTCAGTTTGTGTCTTCTCCTCTATACCCGCCGCTCTGGAAGCATAGAGGACAATGTCAACATTTAGCAAGAGTTACACAGACAGGCATCCAAAAGGGGGATTCAGAAACTCAACGCAACAACGCACATGCGATGTACAAAGCACAGAGCATGAGCCCTACTTAACATTCATGCTCCACATGCGCCCAGTCTTAGGCCACATCACAAATACGTCAGTCTTAGACCCCATCGCGACTATAACGTCCCTCCTCACTAATGCATAACACATATACAGTGAGGGGAAAAAGTATTTGATCCCCTGCTGATTTTGTACATTTGCCCACTGACAAAGAAATTATCAGTCTATAATTTTAATGGTAGGTTTATTTGAACAGTGAGAGACAGAATAACAACAAAAAAATCCAGAGAAACGCATGTGAAAAAAAAAACATTTTAATGAGGGAAATAAGTATTTGACCCCTCTGCAAAACATGACTTAGTACTTGGTGGCAAAACCCTTGTTGGCAATCACAGAGGTCAGACGTTTCTTGTAGTTGGCCACCAGGTTTGCACACATCTCAGGAGGGATTTTGTCCCACTCCTCTTCTCCAAGTCATTAAGGTTTCGAGGCTGACGTTTGGCAACTCGAACCTTCAGCTCCCTCCACAGATTTTCTATGGGATTAAGGTCTGGAGACTGGCTAGGCCACTCCAGGACCTTAATGTGCTTCTTCTTGAGCCACTCCTTTGTTGCCTTGGCAGTGTGTTTTGGGTCATTGTCATGCTGGAATACCCATCCACGACCCATTTTCAATGCCCTGGTTGAGGGAAGGAGGTTCTCACCCAAGATTTGACAATACATGGCCCCGTCCATCGTCCCTTTGACACGGTGAAGTTGTTCTGTCCCCTTAGCAGAAAAACACCCCCAAAGCATAATGTTTCCACCTCCATGTTTGACGGTGGAGATGGTGTTCTTGGGGCCTCCAAACACGGCGAGTTGAGTTGATGCCAAAGAGCTCCATTTTGGTCTCATCTGACCACAACACTTTCACCCAGTTGTCCTCTGAATCATTCAGATGTTCATTGGCAAACTTCAGACAGGCATGTATATGTGCTTTCTTGAGCAGGGGGACCTTGCGGGGCACTGCAGGATTTCAGTCCTTCACGGCGTAGTGTGTTACCAATTGTTTTCTTGGTGACTATGGTCCCAGCTGCCTTGAGATCATTGACAAGATCCTCCCGTGTAGTTCTGGGCTGATTCCTCACCGTTCTCATGATCATTGCAACTCTACGAGGTGAGATCTTGCATGGAGCCCCAGACCGAGGGAGAGTGACAGTTCTTTTGTGTTCCTTTCATTTGCGAATAATTGCACCAACTGTTGTCACCTTCTCACCAAGGTGCGTGGCGATGGTCTTGTAGCCCATTCCAGCCTTGTGTAGGTCTACAATCTTGTCCCTGACATCCTTGGAGAGCTCTTTGGTCTTGGCCATGGTGGAGAGTTTGGAATTTGATTGATTGATTGCTTCTGTGGACAGGTGTCTTTTATACAGGTAACAAACTGAGATTAGGAGCGCTCCTAATCTCAGCATGTTACCTGTATAAAAGACACCTGGGAGCCAGAAATCTTTCTGATTGAGAGGGGGTCATATTTCCCTCATTAAAATGCAAATCAATTCATAACATTTTTCACATGCGTTTTTCTGGATTTTTTTGTCGTTATTCTGTCTTTCACTGTTCAAGTAAACCTACCATTAAAATTATAGACTGATAATTTCCTTGTCAGTGGGCAAACGTACAAAATCAGCAGGGTATCAAATACTTTTTCCCCTCACTGTACAGTTGAAGTCGGAAGTTTACATACACCTTAGCCAAATACATTTAACCTCAGTTTTTCACAATTCCTGACATTTAATCCTAGTAAAAATGCCCTGTCTTAGGTCAGTTAGGATCACCACTTTATTTTAAGAATGTGAAATGTCAGAATATGAGATAGAGAGAATGATTTATTTCAGCTTTTATTTCCTTCATCACATTTCCAGTGGGTCAGAAGTTTAAATACACTCAATTAGTATTTGGTAGCATTACCATTAAATTGTTTAACTTGGGTCAAACGTTTCGGGTAGCCTTCCACAAGCTTCCCACAATAAGTTGGGTGAATTTTGGCCCATTACTCCAGACAGAGCTGGTGTAACTGAGTCAGGTTTGTATACCTCCTGTCTCGCCCACGCTTTTTCAGTTCTGCCCACAAATCTTCTATAGGATTGAGGGCGGGGCTTTGTGATGGCCACTCCAATACCTTGACTTTGTTGTCCTTAAGCCATTTTGCCACAACTTTGGAAGAATGCTTGGGGTCATTGTCCATTTGGAAGACCCATTTGCAACCAAGCTTTAACTTCCTGACTGATGTCTTGAGATGTTGCTTCAATATATCCACATAATCTATTTTGTGAAGTGCATCAGTTCCTCCTGCAGCAAAGCACCCCCACAACATGATGCTGCCACCCCCGTGCTTCACTGTTGGGATGGTGTTCTTCGGCTTGCAAGCCTACTCCTTTTCCCTCCAAACGTAACAATGGTCATTATGGCCAAACAGTTCTATCAGACCAGAGGACATTTCTCCAAAAAGTAAGATCTTTGTCCCCATGTGCAGTTGCAAACCGTAGTCTGGCTTTTTTATGGCGGTTTTGGAGCAGTGCCACTTTTGTACCTGTTTCCTCCAGCATCTTCACAAGGTCCTTTGCTGTTGTTCTGGGATTGATTTGCACTTTTCGCACCAAAGTACGTTCATCTCTAGGAGACAGAACGCGTCTCCTTCCTGAGCGGTATAATGGCTGCGTTGTCCCATGGTGTATATACTTGCGTACTATTATTTGTACAGATGAACTTGGTACTTTCAGGCGTTTGGAGATTGCTCCCAAGGATGAACCAGACTTGTGGAGGTCTACCATTTTTCTTCTGAGGACTTGGCTGATTTTCTCATGATGACAAGCAAAGAGGCACTGAGTTTGAAGGTAGGCCTTGAAATACATCCACAGGTACACCTCCAATTGACTCAAATGATGTCAATTAGCCTATCAGAAGCTTCTAAAGCCATGACATCATTTTCTGGAATTTTCCAAGCTATTTAAAGGCACAGTCAACTTCTTGTATGTAAACCTCTGACCCACTGGAATTGTGATACAGTGAATTCTAAGGGAAATAATCTGTCTGTAAACAATTGTTGGAAAAATGAGATGTATCATGCACAAAGTAGATGTCCTAAACTATAGTTTGTTAACAATACATTTGTGGAGTGGTTGAAAAACGAGTTTTAATGACCACACCCTAAGTGTATGTAAACTTCCGACTTCAACTGTGTCATGCCTGAACCACTAAATCAAATGAACCAAGATCAGAAGCTTAATACAATTCCATCTATAGACAGACCAGACTGAGCAACAGCAAGTAGCAACGCGCATGCCCCGCCCACCTGTGGAGCTGTCTTTTTCAGCCATCTATTTCCTGTGTTTGACGGTTGCAAAATCCACTTAAATCTCACTGGATTAATTGCTTTCATTTGACTCCTGCGACTTCTTTTATACTCTTGCTTGTGCCTGTTATTTTCCTCCGTTAATGTTACGACCGCGGAAATGTTTAATGACCTGTCAAACACACCCCGGTAATGGCTGAAATGGGCTCAATGGAATACATTGTTTACCGTTGCATTCATAAGAACGCTAAAGCTTCGTCTGGCATTTAACGCCCCATCTCGACATTAACGTCACAAGAAAGATAACTTTATTTTGATGTGTGTTGATTTTTGGTGGAATTTAAAAAAGTTATAACTTAATACAGTCAAAATTTTTACAAATTAGATGTGCTGAAATGAAAGCAACTTCCGATAATGAACACTCTGATTATAGTGATTTTATGTCTGATCTCACAAACAATGTAAAGTATGTGTAGATAGGTGTAATCTAGAGCCAGGCATGTTGACTTTTCATCCAGTTCTATCCTGCTATTTGTTTCAATATGCTTTGTGTCACGACAGACAAAGTTATATAATTAAGCAAACTTTACTAGGCATGTTGTCAACCAGCACATCCAGTACATGAATAAGGTAAGTAACAAATGGCTTCTGTTTCCCGTGTAACATCAATATGAGTAACATCAGTATTGCTACATGTTCTCTTTTTTTTTTTACAACAAAGGCAGGCTCCACCTAACTTTGGCTTGTAGTCCATGTCTGCAATAAACTGAAATGTGAACTGAATGTTTGTTTAATGTCTCTGACTGTCCATTACATTATTATTATTTTTACATTCACACAAAGTCTTTCAGGTGTATAGGTCTTCGGATGGCCCTACCAGACCTTGTGTGGGGAGTGTTGATTACATCAGGGGGTGCTTGACCTGAGATGTTTGGATCTTCTTGTTGAGGTGCAGCGTCCACCTCTAGGTTGTTCCGCACCCTGCTGGGCGTCAGCTGGTGCTCTGTTTACTGGCTCTGTGCCAGGCTCTTCAACACTCTGGAAATCCTTCTCAATTTCTCTGCTCTTCCTCAGGTGTCTCCTGTTCCTCCTAAAGACTTGTCCCTGTTCTGTCTTCACCTCGTAGGACCTTTGCTCCACAGGTCTGACTACTGTGACCCTCTGCCACCACTGTTTCTGTCCTGTGAGTGGCTGAACTCTCACCCTGTCATCTCGTTGCAGCTCTGTGAGATCCTTAAAAGAGGTGTCGTAGTACTTTGCCTGTCTCTGTCTTTCTTTGAACTTCCCCAGCTGACAGTTTGCCATCCTCGGTCTCAGAAGATTTTCACTCATTATAAGTAGTGGAGTTGTACATCTTGCCAAGAGCACCATTGCAGGGCTGCTGTCTGTCCCTTGTGACGGGGTATTTCTGTGATCCAGCATGGCCAGGTATTGGTCAGCACCGGCTTGCTTTGCTTTTGCTATCAGTCTTTTGGCTGTTTTCACTGTCGATTCCACTTTCCCATTACTTTGTGTGTATCCTGGAGACTATGTTTTGTGTGTAAAGTCCCAAGCCTTGCTGAAACTGCGGAACTCATCTGAAGAGTACTGGGGAACATTGTCTGAGTAAAGGATGTCAGGTATCCCAAAGTGTGTCTTCAGTTTTCGAATGACCGTTTTCAACTGTGTTCTCCAAATGGTCCACTTCCCAGAAGTTGGAGAGATAATCAACTGTGACCATGTAGTCTCTGTCGTGGAACTGGAACAGGTCAGTCCCAATTTTTTTCCCAGGGACGCTTTGGTGCTTTGTGTGGCCTCAGCATCTCTTTCTGCTGATTCACACCCCATGCAGTGCATGTGCTACACTGTGCCATTGTAACAAATACTCAGGGAGAAAAAAGGTGTAGATTCACTCGCAGAGCGCGGCAGATGGTTATTAAAACTTCGCAGAAGGTAGGAATCGTGGTCGCTGGCAATGGTCAAACACAGGTAGGCAGTCAAAAACAAGCAATACCTCACAACCATACAAACAGAAAAAAACTGAACTAAATAGGGAGATGATGAGACCAGGTGAGAAACGAACACAGGTGAAATCAATGAACAAAAATGAAAGCCAGGGCTACGTTCCAGAACACAAAAGAAACAGGGCTACGTTCAAGAACACAAAAGAAACAGGGCCTAGTTCAAGAACACAAAGAAAAAGAACACATGGTTGACTAAGAAAAGAAAAACAGAACCTTACAGACATGTACAGTTGAAGTCGGAAGTTTACGTACACCTTAGCCAAATACGACACCTCTGAGCAGGATGTCTTGTACGGATCCGCAGAAACCATGCGTGGAATCATTTCAAATCAAATTTAATCAAATCTATTAATAAATCCCTTTTTACATCCGCCAATGTGAGATTGTGAGATTTATCAATATGAATGTTTGCTTGAGAGTGTGTGCACAGCCATGACCCTGCGTATGCACAGTGCCAAGTGGTGGAATAAGGGAACTGCTTGTCAAGGGTAGAATGGGGAAAATATATATTGAAAATGTGTGAAATTGTGAGTTATAATTAAATAATTTTTCAATTTCATTGTATTTCCATTGTGAATTCATGTAACATATCATGACATGCTATTTAATTTGACCACATCAGTGCTTTGTTAAGATAATAATCCATATAAAGTATAGTCATTTGTTAAATGAGAGGTACGTTTGAAAGTGAAACCATTGCTGAAACACTATAAAATACTGAGATAATGGGAAATCTGATCTTGATATTTTGGAAAATTTGGCACATGCTGTATTTCGCAGAGAACACGTTTTTGGAGACAGGTGGGACATTTTCTGCAGTACCGATTGGCTCATCAGATATCGTTGCCAAAAAACAATCTTCTAGGATTTTTGCGAGGATTTAAGAGCTACTGTAAAAAGGCAAACACGTGTCATTCCTGTGCACATCCAAGTGCTATCCACCCTCGGGTTTTTGGCAATGGGTACTTTTCAGGGGGAGTTTGCCGATCGGCATCTCACAGCCCTCGATTAGCCAATGTTTGGAATGCAATCATCAGCTAAATTAACAGTAACACTTACAATTTCTATACACCACTGTACAACAGGTTGACATTAAGAGGGGTTTCTTTTCCATGATGTCATCAATGGGTTCCCAAATACGAACGGACCAATAGAGTGCACCCACATCGCCATAAAATCACCATCCCAAAACGATTTAAACTATATTGAACAGAAAAGGTTTCCATTCTTAATGTGCAGGTGATAGGTTATGTGATGCGCAAAAGACGCTGCTGAATGTGGTGGCAAGGTGGCCAGGTGGAACACACGACTCGTTCATTCTACAGAACAACAACGTTAGCCTATACGCCTACAAGAGGGAGGGCGCTGAGGATGGATAGCTTAATGGTGAGTTTTGCCTACTCATGTGAAGTATACTTGCCAATGCTAAAGCAACTTCATTGTCCTAATGGTCCTCTCTTTGTAGCTACAACTGAGCGAGCCAAATAAAACCTTTTGGTTGTACTCAATCTCTGACACTAGCACCTCTCTTTCCGTCTCTGAAATGTTTTTATTTGTTTGGTTTAGAACAACAATTGGTATTTATCAATGGTGATCTCTTACCGGTGTGCATATGACCCTTGTTAAATCACACTTTTTTCTATGTGGTAGTATTTTGAATAGTTTCTACTCAATATTGATAAATGAAGCCATTGAACTTTTAAATCCTAAAAGTTTGGATTATCTTCCTCCATTTTCCAACTGTTGCATTTTAAAAATGTTGATGACCATTGCTACAGCAAGCCCTGCAACATGAACAGTCCCAATTTTTTTTAACCTTTATTTAACTAGGCAAGTCAGTTAAGAACCAATTCTTATTTACAATGATGGCCTACCGGGGAACAGTGGATTAACTGCCTTGTTCAGGGGCAGAACGACAGATTTTTACCTTGTCAACTCTGGGACACGATCCAGCAACCTTTCGGTTACTGGCCCAAGCGCTCTAACCGCTACCTGCCGCCCCAAATAAAAACATACAAAAGCCATACAAAGACTATCAAAGCTCTACAGCCCTGTAACATCACAGACATTATACCCGCTGCCTACACTATAATACACACTGGGAGGCTACAGGGAGGCCATACAGACAGAGCAGTGGTCCTGGGCGTGCACACAGGAGTCATACAGAGACAATAGGAGCCATCCAACAGAACAGAAGCCATACAGACAGATCCGTTTTGAGCCGCACAGCAGCAGCCAGGCCATCTCTGACACACAAACACAGCACTGACATGGCACTGACACCATAAAGAGACCGGAATGATTTTGTTCTCAATGCTGGGATTCCCCTTTCAAAAGCTGAATACACCCAGCTCCCTGATTAACAATACAATCCCTTATTATGGGAATCATGATGCCGGCTCAATCAGCCATCACTCATGACAAGGGTGATGGCAGGATGGGTGTACTCACAGTTTGGGCTTGTTGGGCAGCGGAGGGGCTTCCTTCACCAGGGGTGGAGACATCTTGGCTGGGCCTAGGAAGTCTGGCCGGGGCTCTGGTGGAGGCAGGCCGAAGGAGGGCTGAGGGGGACTGGCCCTCCGGTCCTGGCCCTCCATGTTGGGGTACATGTGGGAGTGGGCTGACACACTGGGCCAGATCTCCAGCTCGTTGACATGGAAACCCTCTGCGCTGGCACTGGGTGGGGTCTTGGGCGGTACCTCCAATAGGCTGATCTCTGTAGGCGGGGGTGGGGGGAAGGCCTGGGCATCCTCGAAGACAGAGTCATCCCCGGATACCACACCGTCCCTGGCCGAGTCGTACACCGCTAGAGGGAGAGAGACCAGGAGAGAGTAGAGGTTTACTCCCAGCAGAGCCCTACCCCCTCTTCACAGTGCACTAACATAACCTCCCCTCCCCTTCTCCTAACATAGTACACTAATATTACCTCCAGCAGAGCCCAGCTGCCCCCCATCCTCATATACCCCACTAACATGGCAGCTCTATATTAAGTTAGAATGCGATCTAAAGTAGCAGCTGTGGCTAGTCAGCCTGTTTGTCTTGAGGAGCTCTTGATGTAATCCCTGTTTATTTGGCCTGTGGATTTCCTCTGATTGCGTGGTGAACTGAGAGTACACAGAGAGAATAAACACGCCTCCCTTCTCCCACAGAGATATATGCTGCTCACGACCTAACTAGCCTATTTCTTCCTCCTCTCCTCCCCCTCTTCTTTTCTTCTCATCCTCATATAGATCAAAGATTATCCAGCATAATAAAGAGGACCAGAGGAAATACCACACAGGGATCCAAGTCGGAGCCAAAACAACTCGACCTCCCAGGCTGACTGCCTATTGGTAATCATTGACATGAACCAGAGGTACACGAGCCCTCGTCGTTGAACCAGATGTACAGTGCATTCGGGAAGTATTCAAACCCCTTGACTTTTTCCACATTTTGTTACGTTACAGCCTTATTCCAAAATGGATTGAATAAAACATTTTCCTCATCAATCTACACACAAGACCCTATAATGACAAAGCGTTTTTAGAAATGTTTGCAAATGTATAAAACAGAAATATCTTATTTACGTAAGTATTCAAACCCTTTGCAATGAGACTCGAAATTGAGCTCAGGTGCATCCTGTTTCCATTAATCATCCTTGAGATGTTTCTACAACCTGATTGGAGTCCACCTGTGGCAAATTCAATTGATCGGACATGATTTGGAGAGGCACACAACTGTCTATGTAAGGTTCCACAGTTGACAGTGCATGTCAGAGCAAAAACCAAGCCATGAGGTTGAAGGAATTGTCCGTAGAGCTCCAAGACAGGATTGTGTCGAGGCACAGATCTGGGGAAGGGTACCAAAACATTTCTGCAGCATTGAAGGTCCCCAAGAACACAGTGGCCTCCATCATTCTTAAATGGAAGAAGTTTGGAACCACCTAGACTCTTCCTAGAGCTGGCTGCACGGCCAAACTGAGCAATCGGAGGAGAAGGGCCTTGGACAGGAAGGTGACCAAGAACCCGAGCTCCAGAGTTCCTCTGTGGAGATGGGAGAACCTTCCAGAAGGACAACCATCTCTCCAGCACTTCACCAATCAGGCCTTTATTGTAGAGTGGCCAGACAGAAGCCACTCCTCAATCAAAGGTACATGACAGCCCACTTGGAGTTTGCCAAAAGGCACCTAAAGTCTCTCAGACCACAAGAAACAAGATTCTCTGGTCTGATGAAACCAAGATTGAACTCTTTGGCCTGAATGCCGAGCGTCACGTCTGGAGGAAACATGGCACCATCCATACGGTGAAGCATGGTGGTGTCAGCATCATGCTGTGGGGATGTTTTTCAGCGGCAGGGACTGGGAGACTTGTCAGGATCGAGGGAAAGATGAATGGAGAAAAGTACAGAGAGATCCTTGATGAAAACCTGCTCCAGAGTGCTCAGGGCCTCAGACTGGGGCAAAGGATCACCTTCCAACAGGACAACAACCCTAAGCACACAGCCAAGACAACGCAGGATTGGCTTTAGGACAAGTCTCTGAATGTCCTTGAGTAGCCCAACCAGAGCCTGGACTTGAAACCAATCTAACATCTCTGGAGAGACCTGAAAATAGCTGTGCAGCGACGCTCCCCATCCAAACTGGCAGCTTGAGAGGATCTGCAGGGAAGAATTGGAGAAACTCCCCAAATACAGGTGTGCCAAACTTGTAGTGTCATACCCAAGAAGACTTGAGGCTGTAATCGCTGCCAAAGGTGTTTCAACATAGTACTGAGTAAAGGGTATGAATACTTATGTAAACGTGATATTTCAGTTTGAGTTTTTTCATACATTTGCAAAAATGTCTACAAACCTGTTTTTGATTTGTCATTTTGGGATATTGTGTGTAGATTGATGAGGGAAAAAACTATTTAATCAATTTTAGAATAAGGCTGTAACGTAACAAAATGTGGAAAAAGTCAATGGGTCTGAATATTTTCCGAATGCACAGTACAGTACCAAAACTCTGCATAAACGCTGTGCAAACTACCAAATTGAAAGTTGAAGTCAATTACACTAATGGCAAATTCACCTATAAGTTGCTACAAGTTATACAAACTGTCCTGATGGTACATTTTCTGTACCTGTGAATACAATAATGATGGTAACTCACCTGTGAGAGTATTGAAGGCCCCTCCAGTAACAGAGAGTTGGGCTGTGCTGCTGATGGAACCGTAAAGGTTGGTTGCAGTGCAGCAGAACTGACCTCCATCGTCAGGGAAGGCCTCAGCTATCACCAGCGTACATATCTCCTCTGGAAGAAACAATTACAACTCTCATCAAATCACTGTGGTAGCAGTGACACAGTGTTACAACTAACAGCTAAAATGTATATTTCTGGTGATCAGTATAAGGACAGTTGTATGGCTGAAAGAGAAGTGTGTCAAATCTGAATGAGACAGACGCTGACTCCTTTACACAGGTTTAATAGACATTTACACAGCCATAGAAAAGAGTGGCAGGTTTACTATCCATATGTTTGTAGTTGGAGGTAAGACATATGCTAGACAGTTACACATATGGTATGTACATGTTAGACAGGAGACTGACAGTTAGATGTGACTCACTGCCAAGGAAGAGACTAAAGAGCAGACAGGGTTGGAGGGTAGAGAGACAGACTGACAGACACACCACTCTGAATATGGCAGGTGAAGTAGGAAAGCGTACACCTACACACAGACAGATAGACATACTAGAGAGGGGTCTGTAGTGTGACTCACAGGGTTTTTGTGAGAGCTTGGCGGTAACACCTGGTGTATCTTATTAGTCACACCGTCTCAGACTGGAAAAAGTCTGTGTGTAAATATGTGTGTGAGAGTTTGTGTACGCCTGTCAGAGTTTAGTAGGGATTCCCTCTTGCTGTGCCAGACTGTAGTTTTAAGGCCTTACACCTTTTTTCATCAAATCCAGGTGAACGGGAGATGACATCATCACAGTGCCAAAGTGACAGCACAGACTGACACAACAGATAGATTGAGGACGGTTTGGATGGATGGTGGAGCTGACGGGAGTTGACACATGGCTGGGACTTTGTTGATGACATCAACATGACTGAAAATGACATATGGAGGAAGTGAGGTTACTCTTACCTGGCTCTGCTGCAGACCGTGGCTCTGTGTTTCACATGACATCAAAGGAAGAGAGGGCGAGGAGGTAAAGAACAGAGAGAGGGAGGGAGTAAGACTCATAAGTCACAATCTTTTTTTTTTACTTTTCGATGCTATGTGGGTCTAACTCTGGGTCCAGCCACCACCAATAAGTATTCTGACTACTGAGAATGCCTCACTTTTCTGCAGGATGCGGAAGTCTGGAGAGTCCTGGATGACCTGTCCCTGTCTGAACCACTGGACCTGCAGAGGAGGACTGCCTCGAACCCTACACTCCAACACCACCACCTGACCCTCTGACGCCTGGGCATCCTGTAAGAGCTGGATGGGGAGAGAGACAGAGAGAGAGAGACAGAGAGAGAGTTATTTTGTTGCAGGAAGGGAGAGAATTAGGGTGGAGAAAGGGTCCGGGGTAGACAAACATGAGAGAGAGAGTGAGAGCGAGCGAGAGAGAGGAGGAGAAATAGACGTGGGAAGGAGAGGAGGGAATGAATGAAGACGTAGAGGAAGATGACAACACAGTGTCAGTGAGCAGAACAGAACACCACACCACGGAGTGGGAGGCCAGCAGACATTGTCCCCATTTACAGCACTCTGTTTCACTAAAGGACAGAGCAGGGCTCTTCTCCAGACAATCCTGTGACAGCTTCTAGTGTTGCAGTCAGAGAGGCAGGAAGCCATCCATTGAGAGGCCAAGGCAGAAGCCAATGGCAACATTGTGTTACCTCTCCAACCAGTCAACAGGTCTCACAGTGAAAGAACTCATCTATCAGCAACTGAAACTCCCTCTTTGTGTGTGGAGGAGCTCGTGTGTATGTGTGTGTGTGTGTGTCTGTGAGTGTATTAATTGTGTTTGGGAATCTCACTGTATATTTTGGGACGACCTGGGTGGAATGTGTGTGTGTGCGTGTGTTTACGACTCTATGTGTGACTGTTTGTGTGTGAATGTGTGTGTGTTTGTCTACAGTATGTGTGTGTGTGTGTGTGTGTGTGTGTGTGTGTGTGTGTGTGTGTGTGTGTGTGTGTGTGTGTGTGTGTGTGTGTGTGTGTGTGTGTGTGTGTGTGCGTGTGTTTACGACTCTATGTGTGACTGTTTGTGTGTGAATGTGTGTGTGTTTGTCTACAGTATGTGTGTGTGTGTGTGTGTGTGTGTGTGTGTGTGTGTGTGTGTGTGTGTGTGTGTGTGTGTGTGTGTGTGTGTGTGTGTGTGTGTGTGTGGTGTGTGTCCATGCCTATGTTTGTGTGCGTGACAGCCAGGGTGACATCACACCCCTGACTTCACCCACTTATTGAGATGATTAAAGCCCTTCAGCTCCTGGAGGAGGGTGTGAAGACAAACAAATGTCTTCAGTAATGAACTGTAAAATGTAGTCTTCAGGGATGGATGGGAGTGAAACTCTCCTGACCGCTGTGGGTTTGGCAGGCCTGTTGGATGCTCTGCCACTTACATGCCACCATCACACACACAACCCGACGCATGGCCCGAGGTGGGCTGGGGGAGAGGAGGGGAGGAGGTGTGGGTTCCAGAACAGTTAAACCAGGAGACAGGAGCGTTCCGGCCCTTCATCTAACTGTAATGTTTTATCTGGCCCCCGCCAGTGAAAGCCACAGTCCTATCCTGTGTTATTCCAGAGAGATGGAGCATGCAAGTGTCTGCACATATGTGTGTGTGATGCAAAAGTTTGCCATAATTCCAGATGTAGTCTTACCTTGGTGAAGATAGGGGGAGCTGTGACAGGACCATCACCTCCATGTAGTGAAGAAACTGGACTCCGCATCTGGAGGACAAGATCATCTGACCATCAACATCCACCTTGAGAAATTGTTATGTTTCCTTGTGTTTTCAATTGTAAGACAGATCGTATACTGCTGTGTGTGTGTGTGTGTGTCCTACCCGGTGTTGGGGTGCAGATATGGGCTGGACCAGGGTGAAGCGGTGAGGTATGGCCTCGGGGCTCTTGGGTGAAGGTGAATGAATGGACAGCGAGATTGAAGTTGTCTTCTTCTGGGATCTGAAACAGACACAGTATTAGGTCCGTTCCTCAGAGAAGTCCACACACTGACAGAGTGGCCATTTAGAGAGAGAGAACAAAACAGTGTAGTTAATGTATCACATTATCTGAGATAATAAAGATGTTGATGTCTAAAACACATTTCACTACTAAATACTCATTCTTATTGCTCTCTCTTTTCAATAATGGTCTGCTCTCACACGTCTAATTCGACAGACACACAAAGTGGGCAGTTTGCACCTTATAAATGACTTTGGAGCCTATGAAAATGTTCCCCCACAAGGACTAAGATGATGTCACTAAGAGTGAGAGCCAAGATGTTAATGTGTGAATAGAAAAGAGAATGAAGGCAGAGTGAAGACAGGAAGGGAGAGTTGGGAAATACGCAGAGAGACACAGAGAGACAATGACAGAGAAAGATAAGAAAGCAAGATAACATGAGATGAGGAACCAAGAATTCTGCACAAATATCCTCAGTGTAAAAAGTAAAACACCAAATAATGCATGCAGAGCAGAATTAGGCCGATACCCGCTAATCATCAACATCCTGAAAAGAGCCTTTAAATTCGACAACCACCTAAAAGGAAGTGATTCCCAAACATTCCATAACAAAGCCATCACCTACAGAGAGATGAATCTGGAGAAGGGTCCCCTAAGCAAGCGGGTCCTGGGGCTCTGTTCACAAACATAAACAGACCCCACAGAGACCCAGGAAAGCAACACAATTAGATCCAACCAAATCATGAGAAAACAAAAAGATGATTACTTGACACATTAGAAAGAATGCAATTCGGCACTAAACAGAAAGTACACAGTGGCAGAATACCTGACCACTGTGACTGACCCAAAATGAAGGTAAGCTTTGACTGTGTACAGACTCAGTGAGCATAGCCTTGCTATTGAGAGAGATCCCTCAGATTACACAGACCCACAAAAAAATTGAAAATAAATCCAATTTTGTTTGCGTGAAATACCACAGTGTGCCATCACAGCAGCAACATTTGCGACCTGTTGCCACAAGAAAAGGGCAACCAGAGAAGACCAAACACCATTGTAAATACAACCCAACACTGTATATAGTCATAATATGACATTTGAAATGTCTCTATTCCTTTGGAACTTTTGTGAGTGTAATGTTTACTGTTCATTGTTTATTTCACTTTTGTTTATTATCTATTTCACTTGCTTTGGCAATGTAAAAATATGTTTCCCATGCCAATAAAGCCCTTTGATTTAAATTGAATTTATTATATTACAGAAATAGGTCATAGGGAAAGAAACTGAGTGAATGAGTTCCAAGTTTTTAATGTCACGTGCACAAGTACAGTGAAATTCCTGTCTTACAAGCTCCAAGTCCAACAACGCAGTAATCAATATCAATGTAGCACAAAAATACATGGATATATATAAAGAGAGAAAGAGAGAGAAAGAGAGAGAGAGAGAGAGAGAGAGAGAGAGAGAGAGAGAGAGAGAGAGGAGGCCTATATAAGCTTTCAGGGCCAGGGCCGGCAGCCTTTACCATATTAACCCATGGGGACCTCTAATTATCTAAATGAGCCATAGTTTGACTGGCCAGGGTAAGAAAGGTCATTTTAGAGGTTTAATGGTCTAGTTAAATTAGTGCAGGCAGCTAGCCTGATTACCACCTGGAGGGCCCAGCTAACCTGGACCCTACCACAGAGTTAGGAAGGGGTTAAGGCTCACAAAGTAAGGGGTGGAGAGAGGATCATGCTGAGACACTCGCACACACACACGCAGGCACACACGTACTGAGGCATGACTCCTGCTCTGGACTTTGTCAAAGATCCTTCTCCTTCTGAGTCTGAGGATGAAGCACCTAAACAGAGGTACAGAGGGAAGGGAAACAGAGACCTTTTAGTGGAGACTTTACATGAATTCAAATGACATTAATTTGTTTGACAGTCAGCCCAGATATTTTGGAGAAGTTGTACCGATGCACCACAGGAGGTTGGTGGCACCTTAATTGGGGAGGACGGGCTCCTGGTAATGGCTGGAGCAGAATTAGTGGAAACCATGTGTATGACGCCATTCCGTCTGCTCCGTTCCAGTCATTATTATGAGCCATTCTCCCCTCAGCAGCCTCCACTGCTATGCACTGACCCTCGATGTAGACCTCTGCCGAGGTGTTGTCAGCGCCGAGACTGTTGGAGGCAACGCAGGTGTAGCGTCCCGTGTCTTCCTCGAAGGCCTCAGAGATCATCAGCGTGTACAGGTCACCATCCCTCCAGATCTGGACGTCAGGACAGTTATGCAGCTCCCGCCCCTCACAGAACCACCTGGACATAACAGATGGGGGTAAGAGGGAATTTTCGCTTAAATACCATTTCTACAAACAGCCGTAGGCCCTACCAATGTGCTGATACAAGGAAGAGCCATTGCTCAACGTAAAACAATTGAATTGATTTCAGCTTCTCAGATTTGCGGTTATAATCATCACTGTGAAGAATGTGATGGAGGTCTGCCAATCAGACGCATTAATCACCTGAGCACTGCCAAACACCTCAGGAATCTGTGATACATTGGTTTTGGGATCATCGAGATCATTTGTAAAAAATTGGACCAATGTCACTTGTGTGTGAGTTTATTTGTGGCTACTGTGCATACTGTGGCATGTCTACATTAAGTCATGAGTCCCATTTGTTTTACTTTTCTCAACACCATGTCCAATGTGCAGCGTAAAGAGACAAAGTCGTTTCAGACCTTTTCTCAAACATATGCCTTCACCCACACCTCTACCCTCTGGGCATGTCTGAGAGAGTGTTTCCATACCTGCTTAAACTCAGCCCTGGGGCAATGACAAAACACAGAGTTACGGAAACAACCCCCTCAAACCCCAACCCCTCCCCTTCTCTCCCCCAGATGTCTGAGGTTCTGCCTGGGCTGGAGCGTGGCCTGGTGGGACCTGCCTGGCTCGGTACCCCCCCACAGGGCTTCACTCACTCTGGCTTTGTTCCCCTCTCTGGGTCCCAGGAGGCATGAGACAGTCTAGTCTACCACATTAAACAGGCAAGAGACAGTCTACCACACTACAGAGACTGTCTCATCTCTGTTTACTGAGCCAACGATCAAACCAACCACTACTTCAAACACAGCCAATGACCCCCAATAATCATCTCGCTCCTTCTTCTCCATGCTTCTTCTCCTCGCTTCTTCTCCTCGCTTCTTCTCCATGCTTCTTCTCCTCGCTTCTTCTCCATGCTTCTTCTCCATGCTTCTTCTCCTCGCTTCTTCTCCTCGCTTCTTCTCCATGCTTCTTCTCCTCGCTTCTTCTCCATGCTTCTTCTCCATGCTTCTTCTCCATGCTTCTTCTCCTCGCTTCTTCTCCATGCTTCTTCTCCATGCTTCTTCTCCATGCTCATGCCCTCCTATAAAATGAAAGCACATGCTTCTGCACAGTTAACCCGAGCAGTGGGGGGGAGGAGGAGCAGCAGGAGGACGAGCAGGAATTCAGCTGATCGCAGGAAGCACAGCTGTTCCGTTCCACTGATCGCAGACCTTGGGACATTCCAGCCCTCTTGGCGCACTATATAAAAATGCTATGCATTCCACTGTTTGGCTATTATACTTCACATTATACACTCCACCCTGCTATTAATCTACCAGCCCAGATAACCAGACAGACAGACGTCACTTCATCCCTATGATTTACACTTGATGGTGTGGGTGTGAGAGACGCTGAGAGGAGAGAGGGATGGAGAAAGTGAAAGACAGGGCTGGGTAGAACGAGAGTATGAATGAGTGGCGTGCCAGGCAGGCTCAGACAGAAACAACTGTGTACACGACACTGTCATTATCAAAACGGGATCGCACATCGCAATTCATTAGCACCACTGACAGCTGGATGAGCCAAAGGGGTTTAGTCATCATATTCCGACAACTGGGACTGAGATAAGCAAAAGGGTTATTCCCCATCATGTGTCTTAGCATAGTTAGCAAGGCTAGTCATAACACATTCTGTAAGTGGGACTCCAAATCCAACTATAAGTGGGACTCCAACTGCTGCTACTGCCACAGATGGTACCTTAACCTCTCACTACAATAGACTTGGAGCTGGATCTCTTCCTTATCGCTCGATGAGGGAAAGTTGGCAAGCTACAGCCTATCGTGTTGTGTGTTAAATGATAGGAAACAGAGCAGTGCTCAGAGATTGGATGAAGGGCTGTTTAAGACATGCGGCCTCTAGCAGGAAGGCAGGGAGACCTTTTATCCAGCAGCAGCGGCAGCATGTCATCCACACAGGCAGCTGGAGGCCATGAGTCAGCCACGCTCCAAACACCCACGGCCATCTCCACTGTACTGATAAAACAGACTGTGACCCACACACCAAGCCTCTGTACAGTGCTCGTCGACACCAGAACATGGGTTTGCTGTTTGACATGTTTTATAATGCTCAGTAATATCAAAGGCTTTGGTTGAGGCACAGGGACAGTTACAGGGTAACAGTTCACTGAGCTGACAGCAGCAGGCAAATTAAAGTCTTGATTGTTTGAGCAAAGAAATATGTCTGAGTGTTTGGGGATACATATTTTACATCATGGCAAGGGGGAAGAAAAAAGGACATAACTTGGTTGGTTCAAATCCATCTTCTGGGAATTTGCTCTGAATGAAAAATCCCGGGGATTTGTGTTTTTTTGTTCTCAGAACTCAAACTGTTTCTGTTGAGTCACCATCTCCCTATGGTAATCACAGTGACTTGTAGTCTCCTTCACATTCTCAGATGCTGTCAGTTTGAAATATCCCCCACTGCAGGAACCACACTGCAGGAACCACACTGCAGGAACCACACTGCAGTGATTACTTCAGCTGTAGCAGAATCATTTGGACATTTGGTGGAACACCAAATTAAACACATATTGTACAGAAAACAGCATATTACGAGTCATTACATCATTATGTTAATGTATTCACAGAGCTGTGTGTGGTAGCTGTGATGCTGAGTGATAAGGATGGTGTGCGTGTGTACAACACATAGTGAACAGAGACCAGTAAACCAGCAGGGGAAGTGTGTTTTCCATGAGCCAGACAGTCTTAGTCCAGGCCCCAAGCAGATAAAATAAACTTGTTATGGTACTGCACAAACTGAACTGTGTACTAAATACCCCAAACAAATAAAACTGGCAATCCGAGTATTCAGCAGTGGTCAGATTGAGGCTTGTTAATCATTTTTCATTGTGGTTGTGGTACAGCTCTGTCCTGCCAGCCTATCCTCCAGCTCTAAGTCTCAGTCTAACAGTGTAACACTCGACACAGCATTGTGTCATACAGACTCCCTGTGTTTTATAGGCGTGAAGGAGCATGGCTTTGGATGGATTACTGTACATTCACTAGGGTCCAGTTTGGTAGTAATGCAAAAGCTACCTATAAAGAGGGAGAGCGAGTAAAGTAGGGCAGCCAGAAGCTGGAGTTGAACCTAGCAGGCAGCCAGAGTTGCAGAGTAAACGTTACCCACTCCCAACGAGCACCACAATACAACCACATATTAATCAAACCCTAATGACCTGCTATT
Organism: Brachymystax lenok tsinlingensis; assembly: GCA_030435695.1. NCBI lineage: Eukaryota > Metazoa > Chordata > Actinopteri > Salmoniformes > Salmonidae > Brachymystax > Brachymystax lenok. Next base: position 27,557,598 of record CM059791.1, read on the forward strand.
ACGCGTAATTACTGAGTAAACTCATTTAGAGACAGGCTCCTTTTTTAATCCCTGCCCCATTTAGCTCTGTTTAGCCAAGCACTGTGGAATGTGCTGAACAAGACTCACTGTTCCTTCTCACTGGTCTCACTGTTTTCTAACTGTTCTCGCCGTTCCCTCTTACTGTTCTCACCGTTCCCTCTTACTGTTCTCACCGTTCCCTCTTACTGTTCTCACCGTTCCCTCTTACTGTTCCTTCTTACTGTTCTAACTGTTCCCTCTTACTGTTCTCACTGTTCCCTCTTACTGTTCTCACTGTTCCCTCTTACTGTTCTCACCATTCCCTCTTACTGTTCCTTCTTACTGTTCTAACTGTCCCTCTTACTGTTCTCACTGTTCCCTCTTACTGTTCTAACTGTTCCCTCTTACTGTTCTCACCGTTCCCTCTTACTGTTCTCACAGTTCCCTCTTACTGTTCCCTCTTACTGTTCTAACAGTTCCCTCTCACTGTTCCCTCTTACTGTTCTCACTGTTCCCTCTTACTGTTCTCACTGTTCCCTCTTACTGTTCTCACTGTTCTCACTGTTCCCTCTTACTGTTCTCACTGTTCTCACTGTTCCCTCTTACTATTCTCACTGTTCTCACTGTTCCCGCTTACTGTTCTCAGTGTTTATTTTTTTATTTATTTAACCTTTATTTAACTAGGGAAGTCAATTAAGAGCACATTTTTATTTACAATGACGTCCTACCAAAAGGCAAAAGGACCCCTGTGGGCCGTCAAGAGAGACACAACAACACTATAGAAAGAGAGACCAAGACAACACATCACCAGATGTCCAGATGTGGCCTAGCAGTGGTGGGTACTGTAACCGTCAGACAGAGAACAGGAGGAAATGGGCCTTCAGTAGGTCCATGATGTAGGTGGGAAGTGTGGGTGTGAGAGCAGGACGCAGCCACTGTGCATTAATGACCTTTAACGATCTGAATGATATCCATTCAATAAGAATTTCTTAAATTCCACACCCTTCACCTTCACCACCCTCTTCCTCTTACACGCCCTGTACAATAACATTATGAAACACACTCTGGCCCACACACACACACACTCACACACACACACACACACACACACAATGGCCGGGTGTGTAGCTAGGAGCAACTACCTGAGTGTTTTAGCCATGGCCTCTCCTTTCCTCTCCCACCCCTAGGCACCAAGCCAGAGGACATCCAGACATCCCCCCAACCCACCCACAAGCACACATTGACTAGACTTCCTTCATTAGAACCTTGACTACAACCCTCAATCCATCAGAACAGCTGCTCCTACCAGCTTTACAAAGAAATCTGAGGCGAGCAGTATCCAACAGAGGATTCTTTACAGTATCCAACAGAGGATTTCTCAGAAGGAGTGGGGAGTAGGGGAGCTGGTTATTGTGAATGATACAAATGTAGCAATCTTAAAATCTGGCTATTTGGTCCTTTGAATATGTGGGTCGTTCCACAAAATAAGTGCCTTTCGCATCACTTTGATATATTAAGTAGAACTTGGGCACCAATATTGAATTTTAAAATCCAGTTATATTAAATGTGGCCTTTAATATAGACCACATGAAGAATTCAATCAATTAGATTTTTACATGGATAAAGACAGCCAAAATTCTGCATTTTGACATTTCCCACGGTGCACCCTCTGCAACTTCAAGATTATAACCCACTTAATCCCAACATTTCACCATCATTGTAAAGCCCTAGTTATTTCGGCTAATTTAAGAGAATAATCATCCCTGTTATAGTCAATCCTGTTACAGTCAACCCTGTTACAGTTAACCCTGTTAATAGACACTTACTATAGTCATTTTTTTATTTAACCTCTTGAGAAGGGAAAACATGTTTTTTTATGAAGTTGAACATGTGCTCTTTATTGGACCAAGTTACACTTCTCAAAAAGGCACCGAATTGGTGGAACGACCCATCTGTTGCACCATACATCAGTGCCAACACACAGGCTGATCCACCCAAAATGCCAAAATGGCAAGACAGAACATGAACATAGCATTGTAAAGGGTGAGACAAAACCATGTACTTCAGCCCTGGCCCTCTCTGGTGCGTGCCTAGGTCCACAGTCACCTCATCTGATCCTGTTGTTATTTGCTGCTGTTGATGGAAAGATTTACAGAGTGAAGCTCAGTTTCACCGCAAGACCGAAGAGCGAAGGAAAGAGCAGACGGAGAGAAAGACAGAGGGAGAGACAGAGAAAGAGAGAGGGCGTGAGAGAGATTCCATCAGGACAGAGGCACATAGGTTTAGATGCCAGCACACATACCCACCCCCCAAAAGTGTATATGAGGATAGAGTATACACGTACAGTATGTACGGCATGCATATGTAGCCGGTGTGAAATGGCTAGTTAGCTAACAGCATTTCAATCGGTGACGTCACTCGCTCTGAAACCTTGAAGTAGTTGTTCCCCTTGCTATGCAAGGGCCGCGGCTTTTGTGGAGCAATGGGTAACGATGGCTGTTGTTGATGTGTGCAGAGGGTCCCTGGTTTGAGCCCAGTCAGGGGCGAGGAGAGGGACGGAAGCTATACTGTTACACATACATCACTGACTACATTTACACATACATGTTATTCAAGCCTTGCACCCACACTGCTCGCGAGCCTCTGAGTGGACAGGCGCTAAAATAGAAATTGGTTCTATTTGTGACGCTTAACGCCTGCAAGTCCATCCTCTCCCTACTCCTCATTGGTTTTTAGAAGCATATACCCACGTGGGTGATTGAAAGATGAACTGAGGTCCACACTCCGGTCGGTTGTAGTAATGCTGTAAAGTTGGTTGCCAACCGCCATATAAAGTCCAAAGAAGAAAAAGAAGCCTGAAGGAAGGAGGAGAGATGACGAGAAACAAATTACCGTTTTATCTGTGGATTAATTGTCGGAGTAGAGGACCTTGTGCATTTCAGGTAAAATAACAACCCAATGTTTATATCCCAGGACAAATTAGCTACCAACAGCAAGCTAGCATTAAACATAAATGTTTAATGCTTTTTGACCGCAAATTAATATAATTGGTTCAGAGTTTGTTTTGATATTTCAACCTGCGTGTCCTGATCGCTTCTGGTGTGGGTGAACAAAATGAATGTGCGCGCTACGGCGCACGCGGACACACGCGCGTATCCTGTTTGGTCAGCATGTTAGTCCTCTCTCCCTCTAACGCTCAGTCTCTCCTGTACTGACCACAGGAATCAAGCATAGTGCAACTGGACTGAAGCAGCACTTAGGTCTTTATTGATAATTACAAACTGCAGCATAAAGTTGAAATAAAACAGTTCTCCAGTGAATTTTTGTCCCAATTATTTTTTTATATAAAAAGTATTCAATAATGCCCTAGGGAGAGTTTCAAAGACAAGCAGAGACTACCGTCTGTAAAGCACAAGCTCTAGAGCCAGATCGTTTTTTGTGTCAGTGTCATGCAAACTCTCCAAACACACACAAACACATCCACACTCCCAGACCCACCCACACTCACAGACATAAGGAAACTCTTTCACTAATGCACACACACCAAATGGGGAGCAGTATCAATCTCCTCACTTAACCCATAAATGGTCACCCGACTGTGAAATGTCATGCAAACTCTAGGTCTCTTGGGAGGTTTGAAGAACTTGTGCAGACATCTCTGTGAATAGATCTAAAAGCACGATGACACATACAGGCTTTGGAAGATTGTGTACGCATATGGCCGGGTCTCATCACTTTATGGAGAAATAATCTCTCCCTATTGCAGCTACCTACGCACCCAACAACATAACGCACTTATTTAATCAATTCATTTTTTGGCAAATGACACAGGCAGCATTATTCCATATGGATATAATAACAAGTTAATCTGAAAACGGATTAGAAAAAGGGGCAAATGGTTTATAGACTAATCTTGACCATATGTGTATGATCTGGGCACGGCACTGGCAGAAGTGCTGACAGCAGCACACAAAACCCTGTTTAAGATCATATTTCTCTGTCTGTGTTCTCTCTCTGGGGGAGGAATAATGTCACCAGGAAATATGGAAAGTTTTAGTTAGATCTGACGAATCAATGTTTATGTTCATGCCACAGTCCCTCCAGGTGTGTGTGTGTATATGTGTATGTGTATGTGTATGTGTGTGTGTGTGTGTGTGTGTGTGTGTGTGTGTGTGTGTGTGTGTGTGTGTGTGTGTGTGTGTGTGTGTGTGTGTGTGTGTGTGTGTGTGTGTGTGTGTGTGTGAGCGTGTGTGCGCGTGTTGTATGAGTTTGGGTGTACACTAAAAGGGAGGAAAATAATGATCAATTCTAGAAACCCATCTAACTAAATCTGTGGAAAGTGCAATTTGATGCTTGAGTAGCCATTTATATCAGGCAGGGTTAGGGGTAATGGGCCAGGGTTCAGAGGGACTATTCTGAACAGAGGACAGCTGGAGTAGATCGAGAGAGTGGGAGAGAGCGAAGCTCCACGGAGACAGTGAAAGATGCATGTGCAGCAGTTGAGCAGTAAGTGATTAATATATATGCACACACACACACACACGAATGCACACACGCACACAAACTTACCACGCACTCACATACATGAGCGCACACAAACTCACCCCCAACCCTCACAAACACACACACACACACACACACACAGACACACACCAACACACTATCGCAGCTTATTATGAAATAGACACAAACTACATATTTGAAATTCGTGACAGTTTCGTTTGTATTTCACAACTTTCTTCACAACACATTGTGTGTATTTCACAATTTTCATTGTTCATAATGCATTTGTGTATATTACACAAATTCCAGTTTGTTGTGGCTAACAGTAGTTAAGTTAGCTAGGTGGTTAATGTTAGCTAAGGTAGCTAGGTGGCTAACGTTGGCTAGGCTAGGGGTTAAGGGTTATGGTTAGGTTTAGGGGTTAAGGTTAGGGTTAGGTAACATGCTAGCTAAGGACTTTAAGGGGGCAAGGTTAGGGTTAGCTAACATGCTAGCTAAGTAGTTAAAAGGTAGTAAGTTGTTGCTAATTAGCAAAAATGCTAAAGTTGTCCATGACATGATTCGAACACGCAATGTTTGGGCTGCTAGACGGTCACGTTATACACCCACCCATCCTCCCTGACCAACCTCCCTCCTATCGTTTCTGTCTTAAGTAACCTACTGTCTTTATCTGGGATTGAAATTCACTGTAGGGAAGAGTGGGCTACGTTTATCCATTTTTACATTCAGCTTCAGTATGGCAAGGGAAATATAGTATTCTTTCTAACAAAGATATATACATATATTTCAGGATGTTGTGTACCCCTGGACATAATCAAAATTCATGTAAACATTACAGTTCTGAAAACATAGCTTGTCCAAAAAAGCTGTCTTTTGGTACAACTTACCTGGGGGTATGTAGTAAGTTGAGCCGTGGGACAGGGTATGTTAAGCCGCCTACAAATGTCTGTACAGATTTAAATATTACCACTACCTTTTAAAACCATGTCTATCTTTATTTATAGTAGATATCAGCCATGCTCAAATCAGCTTTCCCAAATAAACTACGAAATAAAAATAAGACGACATAGTCCAATGGAAAAACATGGACTATGAAGAGCCTCACAAAGGGTAGGAAAACAGTGTGAGAGGCAAGGTGTGCCTCTCACACTGAGGTGATGAAATACAAACAGGCTTAGCTTTTTTGTTAATGAGTGACCCACCACTGAACAAAATCATGTTTAGCATCAAAACCCAGTAAAACTTTCCATCAAATACCACAAATGTACAGAATGTAACCAAATACTTTATTATAATTTCTCCACCAGGACCACAACTTTACTTGATATGACTAATAATGTCTTGACCTGAAATATTCTGAGAAATTCATTAATTCCAGACCCAAATTAATTGACTATATTTGTATAACAAGCACACAAGCAGATGAGTTGATAAAATGTGACAGATTCACCAAACAATGACATGAACAAGTAAGTCAACTTAAAACTAAGAAACTAATGTAGGTTACATTAACAACAACAACAGGGTTCAAAGTTCAGAGTTCCTTACCTGTGCTGATGTACTGCCCAAGTTATTGAATATAAGAATGATGTCACCTATAATTTCTCCAAGTGAAGTAATTGAAGATTTATATAAAGTCTCAACTTCTGAGAGAGTGACTCTCACTAAGCCACTGTCAAAAACACTGACACACACACACACACACACACACACTCTGCCACTGAGTAACACTGAAACACACACAGAGGGCACAGAGAGAGCAGAGTGGGAGGGAGCAGTGGAAAGTGGAGAGAGACAGAAGGAGAGAGAGACGGTACGGTTTTTAAAAGAAACCAAGATTGTTGTGAGACGTGAGTCGGACTCTGATCTCTTGGCATGACTTCAGTTGAACTCTCCTTCAATCTCTGTGTCTCGCTTGTTTTCCCTCCCGCTTGCTGTCAGTATCAGTAAATAACACATCGATCCCATTTTGGAGTCCACTGTGGCTGGACCAGGAACCCATGGAGGAAGGCGGAAAGAGAGGTGCTGACATCCTGTCCAGAGCCCCCAGGCTGGGACACACTGGGGGTTAAACCCCCCAACTCCACTCCATCCCAATTACTCTCTCTGGGTCAATAACATGGAAATTCAAGAGACTAAATCAGGATGGTCCTGGTACTGTACTGTACATCCTGATAAAAATCATATCCAGGTGGGTTGAAACATCAGTGGCAGTAGTATTTGTATGTTTCCTTTGGATGCCATTCTATTTGTGGGGCCAAACGTTATCCTAGCAGCTTCATTGTCACATTTCTTCCCCATACTGAAACAAAGCTGTGCCATGCATTCTGTATTCTGTCAGTTTAGCAGGCTGGGTCACAGTCTAATGGTCATCTTAAAGTCCAACAATACCCCTCAGTTCTGGGACTGACACAGAGCCAGATGACTTTAGGGGGGAAAAGGCCTTAGCGGCTTCATTCTGTGTGTGGTAGAATGATGAGAAATTAAAAATAGCAGTGCTTTGTGACATCAAACATTTTATCTTGCATGGCCAAATTGAAATAGGCCACTTTGGCCTGGTCTAAAATAGCTTAGTTAGGACGGTATAGAAATAGATCCACTTAGAGTGGGCAGCACCTGGTCAGTAGGGGACAGATGGCTGTGAACCCTGTCTGATCATGCTCTGCAAACAGAGCACACACTGCCCTAAGACTGACTGCAGCCCTCACACTCCAAACGCTTACTGTACAGTTTACATACAGTAGCGCTAGAAATGTGAATAAAGTGATTGACGTTTCTCTAGTGCACTGGGGCAAGGCCCGACACAGGGGCTAACATCAAATGAAGCATGAAAGGGTGTTGTTTTTCACTCAGTGAAATGCTCAGTATGGGGTTCAGGTTTTGTGGTTTATAACATTGGGTGAACTGCCCAGTGATATTTTGGTCTGTGTGTGTCAGTGGAGGCTCTGCCACTGGGAAGCAGCAGCAGATGGAATTATTTGCTGTAGTTGTTGCTAGGAGGGGTTCATACAAGAGACAGTGTGTGTGTGTGTGTGTGTGTGTGTGTGTGTGTGTGTGTGTGTGTGTGTGTGTGTGTGTGTGTGTGTGTGTGTGTGTGTGTGTGTGTGTGTGTGTGTGTGTGTGTGTGTGTGTGTGTGTGTGTGTGTGTGTGTGCGTGTGCGAAAGAGTGTGTAGCGTGTGCACAGACCCACGAAGATGAATACACACACCCACATACACAAACCAATGATGGGCTGGTTCATGCTGCTCTCTCACAGTTTGTTTATTCTAGCTGCCCAATAAAAGGGGTTGGTTTCATAGCCATTCCATTGGAGCTACACTACTGTGAAAAAGACATGAAAAGAACTATGTGTGTATCCTCCGGCTTAAGTAACCATAAAACACAGGTTAATGAGACGATGAGTTTTACTGATTCAAGATGTTGACATTACTAATACCAGGCTGGCCCACAGTAGGATAACTTCAGGCCTGCTGTTGCTGAGTGCTCTCTGGTCTGTATAAAAGCTGGCCTGCCCCCTCTGTAATCATTAGGGCTATAACCCAGTGTTCAGGGAGGCTTTGTTCAGAAAGAGAGATAGTTTGGAACTGGAAGAGACGGTTCTGGCTGAGAGCATCAGGACCTTCCAAGATGTTAGTCAACTGACTGAGCATGAAGGGCTTCCTCCCTATTAGCTCTCATTTCCATATGGAACACACACACTTACAGTACAGTATCCACACTGTCCAACACAAGCATTATAACATTACACACACATTTAATATGGAAACTCCCATTAACAACCACATACATTCGTGCTTACACGTACGCAAAACCCACTTACACGGAGTAGGCTATTTCACTGTTTAAAAAGGGCCATGTCAAGGTCACATGACATCATACAAAAATGGGTACAGTACATGTCAACATTTCCATGACAACCTTCACATTCCCAAAGCAAAATAAGAATAGGACCACTCATGAAGTTCACTTGGATAGGAGCATAAATTACAACATGAAAAACAACAAAACATACATCTATGAGAACTTGTTGAAACATTTTCGAACCTCTAAACTCGAGTTAAACATGGAGAGGAAACGATGCCGGGTTTTCCGCTGAGGGGAAACAAACAACGGGTTGTCATAAAATGCTTGAAATCAGCATTCCAAATGGAGATTGATAAAACCTAATTTCTGTATATTTTAATCTGCCAGGCCATCGAGGGATAAGAGAGAGGGACAGTTCATAACAGGCTTTCAGACCATGAGGTGGACTTCATCTTAAATGCAGTTTCTGCAGTAGCAGAAACAATTTCCAACCTGGTCTCAGAGCATTTTGTATTATTCTGTACGTAAATCCGGAACATCCGTTTAGTATGATATGTTACGTTTCATATGGTATTTATTAATTTGTGGATGTCCATTACTCATTTTGTATGACGTGACGAATTACAATTCGTATTATATGTTACGAATTGGCAAAACGTACAATACAAAAAGTATTTTTTCCCTTTCTGATTTTCTGTCTCTTTGAATTTTTGCATATTTTGACATTAAATGTTAGCAGATCTTCAACCAAAACCTAATATTAGAAGGGAACATGAGTTTACAAATAACAACAAAAAAGTACACTTATTTTATTTATTTAACTAACAAAATTATGCAACTGTCACGATCTTCAAAGACGGACCAAGGCTCAGTGTGTATTGAGTTCCACATCTTTTTATTTAAATGAAACTTACAAAATAAACAAACAAAGATCTGACTGACGACACGCACCTCAGGGCGAGTGCGGGGAGCTGGCACTGGACGTACCGGGCTGGACAGACGCTCCTCTAGGCGCCTGCGCTGCAGCTCCTTCCTCGCCAAAACTTCTCTCCTATAACCCTCATTAAACTCCTCGTACATCCTCCATTCGGGCTCTCCCCTCAGCCTGACCGCTAGCCCCATGTGCCCCCCCAAAAAAAAATCTTGGGGCTGTCCCTGGGCTGCATGGGTACGCGGCCCCTGGCGTCGTCGCTGTCCTCCTACTCTCCTTGGCGACTCCCGCCAAGGAAGGGTCTCGCTACCCCCCATAATCTCCTCCCAGGTCCAGAACTGCTTCTCCTCCATGGCACGCTGCTTGGACCTGGTTTGGTGGGATATTCTGTCACTATCTTCAAAGATGGACCAAGGCGCAGCGTGTGTTGAGTTCCACATCTTTTTATTTAAATGAAACTCACAAAATAAACAAACAACGCTCTGACAACTGGTGTAACGCATAGGCACTAATGACAAAACACATTCAATATCCCACAACACAGGTGGGGGAATGAACAAACTAAATAGGATTCCCAATTAGAGGCAACAACAAACAGCTGCCTCTAATTGGGAACCACACACAAACTCAACATAGAAAAAACTAGAATCCCCTAGTCACGCCCTGACCTAACACACCATAGAGAACCCAGAGGGCTCTCTATGGCCAGGGCGTGACAGCAACACCCAATTCCCCTGTGTGAAAAAGTAATTTCCCCCTTACACTAAATAACTGGTTGTGCCACCTTTAGCTGCAATGACTGCAGCTAAAATGACATTTGCGGGTTTTCAAGCATGAACTGCTTGTTTCAAGTCCTGCCACAACATCTCAATTGGGATTAGCTCTGGACTTTGACTAGGCCATTCCAAAACTTCAAATGTGTTGCTTTTTAGACATTTTCATGTAGACTTCATTGTGTTTTGAATAATTGTCTTGCTGCATGACCCACCTGAGCTTCAGACTGATGGTCTGACATTCTCCTGTAGAATTCTCTGATACAGAGCAGAATTCATGGTTCCTTCTATTAAGGCAAGTCATCCAGGTCCTGAGGCAGCAAAGCATTCCCAAACCGTCACACTACCACCACCATGTTTGACCTTTGGTATGAGGTTCTTCCTGTGGAATGCAGTGTTTGGTTTTTTGCCAGGCATAATAGGACCTATGTCATCCGTGGTATAGTGGGCCCAAATTCCTCCACAGCAACGTGAGAGACTGATCAACAACTACAGGAAGCGTTTGGTTGGAGTCATTGCAACTAAAGGTGGCACAACCAGTTATTGAGTGTAAGGGGGCAATTACTTTTTCACACAGGGGCATTGGGTGTTGCATAACTTTGTTTATGAAATACATGAAATAAGTATGTAATTGTTGTGTTATTTGTTCACTCAGGTTCCTTTTACCTAATATGTCGTTGAAGATCTAACATTCAGAATAAAAAATATTCAAAAATATTCAAAAATCAGTAAGGGAACAAATACTTTTTCACAGGATTGTATGTTATGAATTTGCAAAATGTATGATGTTATGAATTCTAGCTAGGTGTCTAACATTAGCTAGCTGGCTAATGTTAGCTAAGCTAGGAGAGAACCCAACCAACCACCCTACTCGTTTTTTGCCTAATCATCTGTCTTATGTAACCATATCAAACGTAACATATTATTTACTATGTTACATCTAGTCTATGAGACCAGGCTGTAATCTCTGCTGACATATGTACATGGACCACAGCACCAAAGAGTAGTCTAAGCATCCACAGCTGATCCATGACCAGGTCACATGCTTTAGAACTATCCTTAGACCAATGACTGTGACCCCTGACCTCTGTCTGCTGTTATTCCTTTCAATGTCTTATTCCTCCAACCCCATAAGATTTTTCAGGCTCAATGAAACATCTCATTTGACTACTGCCTGTTAGAGAAGAGTGGGGTAGACTTTTAACAAGGAGGAAGTCACAGACACTTAGGGCCATCTGAAGCCAATGACAGCAAAAACCTCCCCAAACACACACACACACAAATGCACGCACACACACACACACACGCATGCACGCACACACACACACACACATCTGCACCCATAGCCCAACCTCCTCTGCTTCCTGATGGTGGTGGCGTATAGTTTCTGATAGATCACCTCTGTAAGGACATACAGGAATCCAGGAGAACGGGGACAAAGACCATTCAGTCACAGGTTTAAAACACCCAGTAATTGGAGCAGTAATGGTGAGCATGTCAGAATTTAAGCACTATGTGGAGACACTCAAACCCCAGATCTCTGGCAGAAAGAAAACATACCCAAAAGGGCTTCAGCCCAGCTTGAACAAAAAAGGAAATAAGGTGCTCGACTGATGGACTTAAAAATCCCAAAAAGCATTCCTTATCCCAAGACACTTCAACAGGTGACTATCCAGGAAAATAAAGAAAAATGAGGACTATGTGTCTGCTTTGATCCTTGGGCTCAGCATGATGCGAATCAGCCTACAGTGTTCTCTCTCTCTCGTGCCCTTTTTCTCTCTATAAAGAATAAGTCCTTCACCGAAAGACAGTCTCAGAAAACAGGCCCCATTTTTTTATTTATTTAACCTTTATTTAAAGGCCCAGAGCAATCAAAAACGTGATTTCCCTGTATTTTATATATATATTTCCACATCATGAGGTTGGAATAATAATGTAAAATTGTGACAATTATGATAATGCCCGTTTAGTGTAAGAGCTGTTTAAAGACTTTTTTGCCAGTTTTGGGGGGATGGAGTTTTGGCCTGCCTGATGACATCACCAGGCGACATTGGCGGCCCGTCCATTAGGGTGTTAGGGACAGTACCCCACTTATGATTGGTAAAACATTTGACTGTTTCAATATATAATATATTGTTCAAACAAGCTGTTGTTCAGTTACCTACTGCTCTGCCATCAGCAGCTCCGGGCATTCGGGCTGCAGTCCAGCCAGCCCTTGGATTGCATTGCCAGCTATACATTGCTTGCTATTGGGATTGCAGGATTTCATCACATGATTTTCACCGCACAAAGTAAATGGACCGCCCAGGGGCCTTGAAATAAACGCCTACACCTTCTGGGTCTGCACTATCAGGTACTGAAGAGCAAATTGCCATGAACTTGTAAATAAATAATCATGACAGTCATTGGGAGCCTGGGACCTGAACCAGACATCCACATAGGGCTGGGCAATATATACAATTAATAAAAAATGTATGAGCGTTTGTTGTCTTTTTGGTCTTGTCTCTGCACCTTCCCATTTACACACACACATACACCAAGCTCCTCCTCCTGCCACTCACAGGAACAAAGATGAAAGACAACAAGCAGTTTCAACTCGCTATTTGGATTTGAGGTTTGGGCCAACAGAGTCGGTCATATGGACACCCGAAACACATTGAGACATTATTTTACTGTAATAGAGGAGAACCTAACCTTTCTAACTATACCCTTTTTATTTTTCAACTCTTCAAATTGAAGAGAATACCCTACTAAACTGGGAGTATCAATGAACATTGATTCTGGAAAATGAATGCTCAGATTATGTTGTGCGCGGCATTGCGGTACCACGTACCGTTAGCAGTATTTTAGCCACAGACTGTTATACTAGCTGTCTAGACTTTGTTTTATAAATGTTCAATGAGCATAAAAAAACGATTATATAAGGAATTGGCAACTCGTTCTCATTCTGAGAAATAAAGTAGGCCACTTGATTTCAACATCTGAACAAAGTAGACAGGTTAGCATGCTGTTCAAACAGTTGGAGATGGACAGAAGGGTGTGTTCATAGCAATTCAACTGTTCTGCCTCGTTAGCCAGAAAATAGTTCCAAGTTGGCTAAACTTAAAATATAAAGATTACGTGGCTACTTCCTCACTAGCTCGTGGGTTTGTGCTTGAGAGATTGTTTATGAGACCGGTGTTAATTTTCTATAACGACTGCTACAAGAAGTTGGTCATTTTTAGTGAATGTACATTATGCATGGTTCTGGTTAAGTTTGTAAAACAAAAGGGCATTTTCATGGACGGACTTGAAAGCCAAATCAGCTTATATATTTCATAAGGGGCGGCAGGGTAGCCTAGTGGTTAGAGCGTTGGACCTTTCGGACTAGTAGTTCAAATCCCCGAGCTGACAAGGTACAAATCTGTCGTTCTGCCTCTGAACAGGCAGTTAACCCACTGTTCCTGGGCCATCATTGAAAACAAGAATTTGTTCTTAACTGACTTGCCTAGTAAAATAAAGGTAAAAAAAATATATACATATATATATATTTCACAAGCCCTGAGTTCATTTGATTATTGCTGACTGTTTCAAATGCAGTGTGTTTCTCCTGCTGCTAGATGTTTGCTAGTGGACACTATTGTAGATACCGGTAGCTAGTTTGCACGCATGCCAATCAAGTCTAACTAAAGTTACTGGCTCATCATGCTTGTGACATTATGCTAGCTATCCCCTTTTAGATCATTTGTTTTCACTTGTTGCATCTGTGCTTGTTGCGTTTTCCCTGTGCTTGTGTCCCTGTGCCGATGCACACCTTCTAAAAACAATTACTTTTGGTAATCAAAACCGTGGCATCATGTGCAGCAGAGGTGATTCTGTTTAAACATGCAAAAGTGAAATAGGTGTAGGCCTATTTATGCTGTTGTTCAAATGCACAGATCACTTTATATACTTTCCCAAAGAAACAACCGGTCATTTCAAAACGTATTATTATTCTGTCATGCTGACAATATGACAACAAAGCATATTTACCCACCACCCCGGGTATTCAGCCAATCAGCGGCCACCACTACCAAGCGGTAAATTAGTTAATAGACCAATAAGAAAGAGAGTTCCAAACATCTTTGCCAATAACAGCTAGTTTTCCCCTCCCTGCTCAGACTACTCTCAGACAGTCCTAGCAAAATTCTTGCTTTAGAAATTGCTCTTCGCTAAGAAGTTATTTTTGTTTCTTTTTGACCATTTTAATTGAAAACAATCACAGTTAGGTACTTAATTATTTCCCAGAAATTCTTTGATATTGAGATAAAAACAGCTGCATTTGACATTTAAGGCGTGTTCCTCACCCCGAAACATGTTGCCTAAGAGGAGCCATCTAAACAGCTATAACTCCGGGTCAACGAAAGTCGTTGTTTAAGACTTAAGAAAGTCATACAGTCTACCCAGCTAACAACAAACATTCCCACAACTTTAGAGAACATTGACCTAATGACTCATTAGGTCATTCACGTTGCCATAGGAATGTTCCCATGATGTGCAAGGAATGTTTCCAAGAGACCATTCCCTTCATGTCAAACAGAATTTACCCAGAATGTGTTGTCCTCAGAATATACAACATTAATGTTCTAGACACACCTTTCGGTTACTGGCCCAATGCTCTAACAACTAGGCTATCTGCCACCCTTAAATCTTTTGTCTTACCCATTCACTCTCTGAATGGCACACATACACAATCCATGTCTCAATTGTCTCAAGGCTTAAAAATCCTTCTTAACCTGTTTCTTCCCCATCATCTTCACTGATTGAAGTGGATTTAACAAGTGACATCAATAAGGGATCATAGCTTTCACCTGGATTCACCTGGTCAGTCTATGTTATGGAAAGATGCTAATGTTTTGTTCACTCAGTGTATGTTACAGTGCCTTGCAAAAGTACCCTTGGTGTTTTTTCCTATTTTGTGGCATTGCAACCTGTAATTTAAATAGATTTTTATTTGGATTTCATGTAATGGACATACACAAAATAGTAATAAAAAAAAAAATGTTTTACGGAAAGTGGTGCGTGCATATGTATTCACCCCCTTGCTATGAAGCCCCTAAATGCGATATGGTGCAACCAATTACCTTCAGAAGTCACATAATTAGTTAAATAAAGTCCACCTGTGTGTAATCTAAGTGTCACATGATCTGTCACATGATCTCAGTATATATAGACCTGTTCTGAAAGGCCCCAGAGTCTGCAACACCACTAAGCAAGGGGCACCACCAAGCAAGCGGGACTATGAAGACCAAGGAGCTCTCCAAATAGGTCAGGGACAAAGTTGTGGAGAAGTACAGATCAGGGTTGGGTTATAAAGAAATATCTGAAACTTTGAACATCCCACGAGACACCATTAAATCCATTATTAAAAAATTAAAAGAACATGGCACCACAACAAACCTGCCAAGAGAGGGCCGCCCACCAAACTCACAGACCAGGCAAGGAGGGCGTTAATCAGAAAGGCAACAAAGAGACCAAAGATAACCCTGAAGGAGTTGCAAAACTCCACAGCGGAGATTGGAGTATCTGTCCATAGGACCACTTTAAGCCTACACTCCACAGAGCTGGGCTTTACAGAAGAGTGACCAGAAAAAAAAGAACGAAATAAGCAAACACGTTTGGTGTTCGCCTAAAGGCATGTGGGAGACTCCCCAAAAATATGGAAGAAGGTTGAGCTGTTTTAAAATTGAACTTTTTGGCCATCAAGGAAAACTCTGTCTTGTGCAAACCCAACACCTCTCATCACCCAGAGAACAACATCCCGCTCAAATGTTCAGTTTTTTTGTCTTATTTCTTGTTTGTTTCACAATTTGTTTTTTGCATCTGTCACGATCTCCGTGAAAGACAGACCAAGGCGCAGCGAGGTATCCAGTATACATGCTTTATTTATCCACGTAACTGGGCAAAAACAACAAAATGATCGTGACGCTGAACACAACTAAACATACAACAAGCTATGCACAAACAATAACCCACAAAACCCCTCAAAACTACAAACATATATGGTTCCCAATTAGATGTAACGACACACAGCTGCCTCTAATTGGGAACCATTACCCCAACATAGAAATGCAACACCTAGAACAAAAAAAAAACTACACCAAAACGAAACTAAACACGCCAGCCTATAAATATCAGGCCTGAACGTGACAGCATCTTCAAAGTGGTAGGCATGTTGTGCAAATCAAATGATACAAACCCCCCCAAAATCAATTTTAATTCCAGGTTGTAAGGCAACAAAATAGGAAAAATGCCAAAGGGTTGAATACTGTCGCAAGCCACTGTATTATCATTATTGCCGTTTAAATTGCAGTTATCAGTTTATAAGCCTATGGAAATTTTGTTACAACACTTGGAAATTTAAAAAATGCATCTTTGTTTATTATCATAATGTGTATAGATTTCTCCTCTTTGACGCATTTCTGGAACTTTGGATGTGCCTTTGTGCACATCCTCCAGATGCTTTTTCAGAGATCAATGATTCCTTTGCAGAGTTTGCATTTGACTAAAATGTTGTTCTCTTTCTCCTCGATTAACCCAAAATAATGGGAGCATTTCCACAAGGAAAAAGTTAAGCTGGGTAATAACACAGCTGCCATCTTTATTAGATTTTATGCTTTACGATTTCATTTTTATTTATTTAACTAGGCAAGTCAGTTAAGAACAAATTCTTATTTACAATGACGGCCTACCACGGCCAAACCCTAATCTGGAAAACGCTGGGCCAATTGTGTGCTATGGGACTCCCAATCACAGCCGGTTGTGATACAGGCTGTAATCAAACCAGGGTCTGTAGTGATGCCTCTAGCACTGAGATGCAGTGCCTTAGACCGCTGCTCCACTCGGGAGGTCGATAGCGCATGAGACAAGACTTTAAAAGTAGACGGTACAGTGCCTTCAGAAAGTATTCAGACCCCTTGACGTTGTACACATTTTGTTAGGTTACAGCCTTATTCTAATGTCCCTCAGGCTGTAACGTAACAAAATTAGGAAAAAGTCAAGGGGTCTGAAAACTTTCCGAAGGCACTGTATATATAACACGCCAGACATTTGCTGCTGAAAGTAATGGGTTACTTGAAAAAATTAACTGTAAACTGTAATAATATTACAATATTTGAAGACTGTAAGTCGTTATATTACTCAATTACTTATAAAAGTAATATAACTGTAATATATTACTATTAGTAATATATTATCCCCAACACTGGTCCCTTAGTGATTATGTTGCAATTTGTCTATTTTTCCACAATAAAACTTGGAGATGGAACTCTGTGTTGTGTATTGTTTTGGCATAACTGGCATCATCATTACTTAAATGGTAAATATGAGAAAGAACACTGTATATACACATTGCTGATATTCTGAGAATATGGCATGTTCTGGGCATGTTTCTGAAGCAACACTACCACCTGGGCCATGTTTCAGCAACAAATTAGGAATGTTACAGATAGAAATGCAATTACAAGAGCTGATGTGATTCCTTATCAGAGACATGTTTGTTCTACATGGTTGGTATATATGGTGTGGATTTCGAAAAGAGAGTTCTCTTTTACATGCTCAGCTACAGTATCTAGAATTCTACAGATTCACATTTTTAAATTAGAAACACATTTTAATTAGATCAGAAGGGTGTTGTAACTGTTGCCAAATAATGACATTAACATAAATTGCTAAGAATGTGAGAGTAGAGTGACTCCCCAAGCGGGTCTTGAACCCAGGCCACCAGCACCAAAAACAAACACCCTAACCACTGTCCCAATAAAGGCTAGGACATGTGCTTATGGGGCCAGTATAGTTAGGCCCTGTCCATAGATACCCTAACCCCTCCTCCCTTAACATTTGTGTCTAGAACATTAATATTGTGTATTCTGAGAACATGGCAACCATGTTCTGTATATGTTTGGTGGAACATTGATGGACTATTCTCCTAACCCTCAGAAAACTGGACACATGAATGTTCTTGCAACTTCACATAAAACCTGTCTAGAACACGAATGTTGTATATTCTGAGAACATTGTAACCTTCTAGATAAGTTCTGCTTGGCATTAAGGGAATGTTCTTCTAACTTTAACACCAAAACCTGCTAAAAAGGTTCTCAGAAAGTTTTTGTTAACATAGATAGAATGTTCCCCTAACTAACGGAAAACTGGACACTCCAAAACGTTCTCTCTCCCTAGAATTGTTAGCTGGGTATCTGCTGCCAAAACAGGCTTGATATACAGTAGAGCCTCAAAACAGATAAACACCAAAAAAATGTTGCAAGAAATGTGCCCTCTATAAATAACTATGAAGTAAGTTGTTGTTATCTCTTAATTTAGATGGATGATATAGAGCAGCAGGAGACAGAGGACTTTAACTGTCTTAACAGCATTTGGACTCTGTAACCCCCCAACCACCCTACTCATTTTTTACTGCACAGACACATGAGACATGATGAGACATTATGGATGGTCTCATCCTCCCCTTTACGTGAAACTGAATCCCTCACATGGACCCCCGGAATACAACTGTCTCTATGACATCATCACCTAAAAACAACATAGTGCCTCATCACTGACCTGTGGGTCAGTGAGTCACAGACAAACTGTGGCTGTGCGTGCAGAGAGGGAGAGAGAGAGAGGGAGAGAGAGAAGAGGGAAACAGGGACAGAGAGCTAAAGGATGAAGGGAGAGGAAAAGAAGATAAAAGAAAAGGAGGAATGTTGATCATGACAGTGGTGGGGAGAAGAGACAAAGCGAGTAAAGAGAGATCGAGGAAGAGATAGAGATAGAGATAGAGAGAGATGCTTCTCTTGACTCTGTGTGAGACAGTTTAACGTACAGTGGTACTCCTGTCACATGGACATGGATTTGTTAGGGGAAACCCTAACATTGGTTTTATGAGTCCCATATGACCCTCTTGTCTAGTCATAAAACTGGCTTCTACACTCACACACACACACTGACACACACTTACACATTCACATTCAAGTAAACACATAGTCAAACACAAAATATACACACATACATACTAGGGCTGCACAAATAATTTAATTCACATCGTAATATTGCAATGTGCAAAATCCATATTACAAGAGATTCATATCGCACGCAATATTTAGAAACGCCTCTAAGCCATGTGTAATGTCTGTTTTGATAGTTTACTCGTTTGTCATCTCTCTCACTCTCTCTCTCTCTCTCTCTCTCTCTCTCTCTCTCTCTCACCTCTTGTGGCTGCTTCTCACACACCAAGCTCCGCCCCCTGTCAATCAAGTAGCGCATTATTAGTTATTCTTCTTCTTTATGGTTTAATGGCAGACTACAACCTATAATGTGTATTGTCACCACCTACTGAATGGGGTAGTGAACGAGATAATAAATTAAACAATTCCCTTGCGGAAACTAAAATACAAAAATAGACACAGTCCAAACCAAAACACATCGCTACACAGGCTCAGGGGCTCGAAAAGTCGACGGCAGAATTCCTCGCAAGGCCCAACAATTTCAGCCTCACTCACAATAAATCAGAGGCTATCAAGACTGCTGACAAGCTAACCACCTCCATCTCAGGCTTCATCAGAAAATGCATCGCCGACGTCCCCACAGTGAAGGTTTGCTGCTTCCCCAATCAAAAGCCCTGGATTGTCAAATCAAATTGTATTAGTCACATCCGCCGAATACAACAGGTGTAGACCTTACAGTGAAATGCTTACTTACGAGCCCCTAACCGACAGTGTAGTTTAAAAAATTACAGGGGGGGGGTGCCGTTACAGAGTCAATGTGCGGGGGCACCGGTTAGTTGAGGCAGTATGTACATGTAGGTAGAGTAAATTAAAGTGATTACAACAGAGAGTGGCAGTGGTGTGGAGAGGGAAGGGGGCATTGCGAATAGTCTGGGTAGCCATTTGACTAGATGTTCAGGAGTCTTATGGCTTGGGGGTAGAAGCTGTTTAGAAACCTATTGGACCCAGACTTGGCGCTTGCCGTGTGGTAGCAGAGAGAACAGTCTATGACTAGGGTGGCTGGAGTCTTTGACAATTTTTAGGGCCTTCCTCTGACACCGCCTGGTATAGAGGTCCTGGATGGCAGGAAGCTTGGCCCCAGTGATGTACTGGGCCATTCGCACTACCCTCTGTAGTGCCTTGTGGTCGGAGGCCGAGCAGTTGTCATATACCAGGCAGTGATGCAACCAGTCACCTAGGTACGCGTTAAACTAAAGGACAGAGTTATCGCAGCCAACCCCGAGGCTACGGCTGAGGACACAAACGCGTACAAGAAGTCCTGCTACGACCTCCGCAGAGCCATCACTCCAGCAAAAGCGCAATATAGGAACAAGATGGAATCCTATTACACCAGCTCCAACGCTCGCATGTAGCAGGGACTATAGTCCGTTACGGACTACAGTCCATTACGGATTACAAAAGTAGACCTTCAAAGGTAGACCTAACCATGATCTATCCAACGATGCCTCTCTACCAGACGAACTTAATGCACTTTATGCCCGCTTCGACAAACAACACCAAACCGTGCACAAGGGCCCCCGCCGCCCCAAGAGGACTAGTTGATCTCGATCTCCGAGGCTGACGTGAGTAAGGTTTTTAATTTGGCCGGACAGTTTTTCAGAGCGCGTTCTCAGAGCATGCGCAGACCAGCTGGCAGGCATTTTCATGGTAATTTTCAACCTACTTATCCTAGTCAACCTCTCCTTGTCCCACATGTCTCAAGCTAACCACCATCATTTCTGTTCCCTAAGGCTATCTTTCACAATGACTACCGCCCTGTAGCACTAACATCTGTCATCATGAAGTGCTTTAAAAGGCCATGGCACACATCACCTGCATCATCCCAGACACCCTAGACCAGGGTTCCTCAACTGGCGGCCAGCGGACCAAATCTGGCCCGCCAGCAATATTATTTGGCCCTACAAATCCCCCCAAAATGAATTATGAATATTCTTTTCATTTAAAAATAATAATAATAATAGTAATAATAATACAAATTCCGGACCCTAGATGCAAAAACTCCCAAATGCAATGTCCTAAGAAGGAAGTTAACCTATCTAAATAATGCAAAAGTTACATTTTAACAGTCAAAAAAAAAAAAAACAGGCAGCGGACCATTTTGGGGTGCTGAAATGTAAAGCTGCAACCGCAGCGCAATCAATAGGAGGTGCACAGTGTCTGGCGCTGAAAATATAGCTAACTTGTTACGCAAGTGTTGCACAGCAACAAATGGAGAAAACCTAGACCAGTCGAGTAATTAATTTCAACAATAATATTCATTTTAATTTTACTTTACAAACAACAAGAGGGCTTAATTGGAGTCTATTTCTTCCAAGCCTAGGTTTATATAAAATAGGGCGGCGCACAATTGACCCAGCATCGTCCGGTTTAGGGTTTGGTCAGGGTAGGCCGTCATTGTAAATAGGAATAATTTGTTTGTTTCTGACTTGCCTAGTTAAATAAAGGTTAAATAACAAATGTAAAAATAATAATAACTGGCTGGGCTAGACTACAGTATGAGGCTTAACAGCATCTTTCCCAATAAAAAAAGTTAGGGCCTAATATAAGCCTAATATCCAATTTTTTTGTAGTAGGCCTACTTACAATTGCAAATGGCCCAAAATGTAGAATCCTACAAAAAACAATAATTTAAAGAAAAAAGGCAATGTCTGTATCTGAATGACTGTATCAGGATAGCCTGCTCCAGTAATGACAGAACAAACAGAAAATACTGTCAACTTGAGACCTAAATATGGATAAGCACTCACTATAATGTTAGTATTTACTAAATACAGTCATATAGGCCACTAAAATATTTACTCAATGGGAAAATGTGCATTTCCCCTCGGACATGATCTTGTGGATGTCACGTGAGATGGATGTGATTTTGATGCGTAGGCAGTCCTCGATTGACTTATGTGAAAGCCGTTTCCTGTAGTGAATCTATATTGCGATCATAGTGGAAGACGAGGACTCGCAGGTGTAAGTCGATCCAAACATTGTTAGAACATAAAATGCAAGTTTCTTTATTGTGCTGTATTCTTCTGAGCATGCCACCCAAAACACACACAAGGACTTGGCACTCCTGAGTGCATTGCTGATTTGGCTCGATGTCTGGAATTCAATCAGCTCAGTTTGAATTGCGGCCTCATCCAGCAAGGTTATCGTTTTCTTAGCAAGGGAGGAGAATTATCCACCTGGGCGGACTGTGAGAGGATCTGGTACAAACGCAATGATATCCTTGGGCATGCTATAGCCTTCAAATCTGGTGGAGAAGTTGCCTGGTCCCTCTGCCTGTTGTTCTTTAGTGTGCTGAAGTGCAGTAGCCTTCCAGATGACAAGTCCAAATCAAAGAACTCAAGCTTCCTGTAGTGGCTCTACAGCAAGTCTTGTCGGAAACAAACGCAGGAGACCAGTTACACACTCCTTACTTTAATAAGGCACAAATAATCTACGAACGTAGAATAGAGCTGCTCACACACCGAGCCACAAACATGAAACAATCACGGACAACACTGATGGGGGGAACAGAGGATTAAATAACACATGTAATTAGGGTAATGATGACCGGGTGTGAATAATGACAAGACAAACAGAAACTGAGAAATGGATCGGGGGGTGGCTAGTGCTCCGGTGACGTCGACCGCCGGTAGACGCCCGAAAAAGGAGAGGGACCAACTTCAGCTGAAGTCGTGACACTTCCTGGTAAAGGCCTAAAGTTTTTCAACCATGTCCACGACTGTTTACCCTCTTCCTTGTAACATATTTACTTTGTCAGCCAAAAAAGCATTGTGTGTAGCTTGCAGTTAATGCTTCAATGTTTCTGCGTCAGGCCTCTGTCTGGGGCGGTAAGGCCTCATTGAAAGTACCATGCTTAGATTCATAATGATGTCTGAGATTGAATTCTTTTCAAACAGCAACATTTTCTTTGCAAATAAGACACACTGGCTTGGCATTGGGAAAAGGTGGTAAAATGAATGCATATGTCTCTGTACATTCATCCCTGAAACTTCGATTGTCATTATCCACCTTTATTTTGATACTTTTTGAGAGCGACATTTTCTCATGCTATCAAGCTAATTGTTCTGGAGTGTAGCCTACAATAGGCTACGTAGACCTGTTTCCCCCACCAATCAACGCACAGAGAAATAGACTAATTGAATAGAGACGGTGATTTTATGAGCATAATCAGATCAAAATGATTATGTTATAGTCAGTGTATTATGTACAAATCAGATGTGTTAAAAATGTTGCCAAATTGAATCCTGCCCTAGACCAACTCCAATTCGCATGCCGATACAGATCTACAGTACAGACAATTCACCTGCAATTGCACTACACACTGCCCTCTCCCACCTAGACAAAACCTACAGTTGAAGTCAGAAGTTTACATACACCTTAGCCAAATACATTTAAACTCAGTTTTTCACAATTCCTGACATTTAATCCTAGTAAAAATGCCCTGTCTTATGTCAGTTAGGATCACCACTTTATTTTAAGAATGTAAATGTCAGAATAAGAGAATGATTTACTTCAGCTTTTATTTCTTTTATCACATTACTAGTGGGTCAGAAGTTTACATACACTCAATTAGTATTTGGTAGCATTGCCTTTAAATTGTTTAACTTGGGTCAAACGTTTTGGGTAGCCTTCCACAAGCTTCCCACAATAAGTTGGGTGAATTTTGGCCCATTCCTCCTGACATAGCTGGTGTAACTGACTCAGGTTTGTAGGCCTCCTTGCTCGCACAACCTTTTTCAGTTCTGCCTACACATTTTCAATAGGATTGAGGTCAGGGCTTTGTGATGGCCACTCCAATACCTTGACTTTGTTGTCCTTAAGCCATTTTGCCACAACTTTGGAAGAATGCTTGGGGTCATTGTCCATTTGGAAGACCCCAGCTTTAACTTCCTGACTGATGTCTTGAGATGTTGCTTCAATATATCCACATCATTTTCCTTCCTCATGATGCAATCTATTTTGTAAAGTGCAATAGTTCCTCCTGCAGAAAAGCACCCCCGCAACATGATGCTGCCACCGCCGTGCTTCACGGTTGGGATGGTGTTCTTCGGCTTGCAAGCCTCACCCTTTTTCCTCCAAAGATAATGATGGTCATTATGGCCAAACAGTTCTATTTTTGTTTCATCAGACCAAAGGACATTTCTCCAAAAAGTACGATATTTGTCCCCATGTGCAGTTGCAAACCGTAGTCTGGCTTTTCTTATGGCAGTTTTGGAGCAGTAGCTTCTTCCTTGCTGAGCGACCTTTCAGGTTATGTCGATATAGGACTCGTTTTACTGTGGATATAGATACTTTTGTACCTGTTTCCTCCAGCATCTTCACAAGGTCCTTTGCTGTTGTTCTGGGATTGATTTGCACTTTTCGCACTAAAGTGTGTTAATCTCTAGGAGACAGAACGCGTCTCCTTCCTGAGCGGTATGACGGCTGCGTGGTCCCATGGTCTTTATACTTGCGTACTATTGTTTGTACAGATGAATGTGGTACCTTCAGGCATTTGGAAATTGCTCCCAAGGATGAACCAGAGGTCTACAACAAAGTATAGTCAATAACACAATAGAAAATCTGTATAGTGTGTGCAAATGAAGTAAGGAGGTAAGGCAATAAATAGGCCATAGTGGCGAAGTAATTACAATTTAGCAATTAACACTGGAGTGATAGATGGAAACCAGAGTTTACAGTTTACAGATAGAAGGAGAGTTTACAGTCTAGCCAGACACATAGGTATTTATAGTTGTCCACATATTCTAAGTCAGAACCGTCCAGAGTAGTGATGCTAGGCGGACGGGCGGGTGCGGGCAGCGATCGGTTGAAGAGCACGCATTTAGTTTTACTAGAATTTAAGAGCAGTTGGAGGCCACGGAAGGAGTGTTGTATGGCATTGAAGCTCATTTGGAGGTTTGTTAACACAGTGTCCAAAGAAGGGCCAGATGTATACAGAATGGTGTCGTCTGCGTAGAGGTGGATCAAAGAATCAGTCGCAGCAAGAGCGACATCATAAATATATACAGAGAAAAGAGTCGGCCAAAGAATTTAACCCTGTGGCACCCCCATAGAGACTGTCAGAAGTCCGGACAACAGGCCCTCCGATTTGACACACTGAACTCTATCTGAGAAGTAGTTGGTGAACCAGGCGAGGCAGTCATTAGAGAAACCAAGGCTGTTGAGTCTGCCGATAAGTATACAGTGATTGACAGAGTCAAAAGCCTTGGCCAGATCAATGAAGACGGCTGCACAGTACTGTAGTTATGATATCGTTTAGGATCAGTTAACTTCTTAGGGAACGGTTCCCGAGGTGACGGTTTTGGAGAGTCTGGCATGCCCAAAGTAAAATGTCTCCCACTCAGGCCCACAAAATAGGATATGCACATAAGTAGTACTATTGGATAGGAAACACTCTGAAGTTTCTAAAAGTGTTAACATAATGTCTGTGAGTGTAACAGAACAGAAATAGCAGGCGAAAACCCAAGAAAAATCTATAATGTTTTTTGTCACATTGGCTCTGTTTGACAGTCTCCCTATTGAGTTCTATGGCAAGCAGCTCCGAGATTTCAGTACCTATGGCTTCCACTAGATGTCAACAGTATATATCTAAAGCCTCAGAGAGATTGGAGGAAGCAGGAAGAATAGGTACAGGAAAAGTTTATAGGTATATTTGAACGCGTTCTCTTCACGTTTCAATGGGAGATTCGACGTTGGATTTTCTGAACATAACGCAGCAACCAAACGGAAATTTATGGATATAATAAATGACTTTTTCTAACAAAAGAACCATGGATTGTCTTCGTTGGACACTTGGGAAGCCCTCAGCAGAAGTTCTTCAAAAAGTGCTATTTGACAACTTTGCACACTCTTGGCATTCTCTCAACCAGCTTCATTAGGTAGTGCATTTCAATTAACAGGTGTGCCTTGTTAAAA
Organism: Brachymystax lenok tsinlingensis; assembly: GCA_030435695.1. Classification (NCBI taxonomy): domain Eukaryota; kingdom Metazoa; phylum Chordata; class Actinopteri; order Salmoniformes; family Salmonidae; genus Brachymystax; species Brachymystax lenok. The sequence continues at coordinate 27,583,545 of CM059791.1, forward strand.
GTTAATTTGTGGAATTTCTTTCCTTCTTAATGCGTTTGAGAAAATGTTGTGTTGTGACAAGGTAGTGGTGGTATACAGAAGATAGCCCTATATGGTAAAATACCAAGTCCATATTATGGCAAGAACAGCTCAAATAAGCAAAGACAAACAACAGTCAATCATTACTTTAAGACATGAAGGTCAGTCAATATGAACATTTCAAGAACTTTGAAAGTTTCTTCAAGTGCAGTGGCAAAAACCATGAAGCGCTATGATAAAACTGGCTCTCATGAGGACCACCACAGGAAAGGAAGACCCAGAGTTACCTCTGTTGCAGAGGATAAGTTCATTAGAGTTACCAGCCTCAAAAAATCGGCAATTAACTGCACCTCAGATTGCAGCCCAAATAAATGCTTCACAGAGTTCAAGTAACAGACACATCTCAACACCAACTGTTCAGAGGAGACGGTGTGAATCAGGCCTTCATGGTCGAATTGCTGCAAAGAAACCACTACTAAAGGACACCAATAATAAGAAGAGACTTGCTTGGACCAAGAAGCACGAGAAATGTACATTAGACCGGTGGAAATCTGTCCTTTGGCCTGATGAGTCCAGATTTTTGGTTCCAACCGCCGTGTCTTTGTGAGACGCAGAGTAGGTGAACAGATGATCTCTGCATGTGTGGTTCCTACCGTGGAAACATGGAGGAGGATGTGTGATGGTGTGGGGGGTGCTTTTGCTGGTGACACATGCTGATGACACTTTGCTGGTGACACTTAGAATTCAAGGTGCACTTAACCAGCATGGCTAACACAGCATTCTGCAGCGATACACCATCCCATCCCATCCCATCCCTAGTTAATAACATTCTTTTACGTTTCTATTTTTGTTTCAGTCCCACAAAAATGCAACAAAGCTCCTGTGCAAAGCCCTTACTGTCACTCGGATACTTATTCCAGTGTATGCCTACCTGCCAGCTGAAAATCTTTGCCAGTGTGTCACGACTTAGCCGTAGTTGGTCCTTCTCCTTGTTCGGGCGGCTTTCGGCGGTCGACGTCGCCGGTTTTCTAGCTACCGCCTCCAGTACCTCGTGGAGTGGGAGGGTATGGCCCAGAGGAGAGATGTTGGGTGCCGGTGGAGGACATCCTGGACCCGTCGTTACTGCTGGAGTTTCACTGTCTCCACCCGGATTGCCCTGCGCCTCATCCTCCGGGTCGTCCCGAGGCCAGTGTCAGCGGCTGCTGGGGGTACTGTAGCGATTTCAAACGAAGTTGGTCCCTCTCCTTGTTCAGGGCGGCAGTCGACTTCGCTGGTTTTCTAGCTACCGCCGATTTACTTTTCATTTTCTATGTTTTGTCTTCATTATACACACCTGGTTTCCAATCACTAATTACATGTTCCTTATTTAAACCTCTGTCCCCCCATGTCTTTGTGATTGATTGTTTTGTTGTTACTCAGTCCGTTTTTTGTGGGCTTGTGTGTTTCCTCTATTTATTGTGTATTTTGAATAAATTACTTTGATTACTCTATTCTGCTGTCCTGCGCCGGACTCTTTACACAGCTACACACAGGGCCATCACACAGTGTGTGTGTAGGCTAAGTGCCCCTCCCCCTTCCTCCAAAGCATAGTCTACAGTAGCTCCTAATGTTACAGGCGTGATTCAGAAATTAGAGATTTTTAATTAGAGAACAATGGATTCACTTTTTCCATGCTAGTTAAGGATACTATAGTTATCACGTTTCACATTGAATTTATTAACTACAAAAAAGTAAGACGTGTTTTTATTGTTATTCTGGTGCCGCTCTGCACACACAAGCTTTTAGCTAGCTAGCTCTGGTCTAGCTCTTGAAAACTCTAGGCGGCATTATGAGTAATGTAATGGAACTGAGAGTCATGATCAAGGGCTAGCTCTGGTCCAACATCAGTTAAGCCAACTCTCTGAAGTTCAAAGACATTCAAAGTTCCTTCATAGAAGCCGCTCCTCCGTAGGTATAATACTGTGGGCCTAATTCAGATAATGCATGTCGTAACAACAAGATGCCCAGCGCTTCATGCCCAGCGCTCTCCTCACCCGCAACATTTCAATCACGTCACACCCTACACTAAGCTTGTCTGTCCAATGCATGTATGTACATAGTTTGCCCGCTCCGTAGCAAGCTGCTCTATCCATTGGTGAAGTAATTGAATGTCGAGCTAAAGTAAATGTAAAAAAGAAATAGGTTTAAAAAGGAACAGAAAAAACTATATAAACCGTTACTTTTTGGGGGTTTGAATCATTTCAGAACTTTATTTTGATTCTGTTCAGAAATAAATGATTGGAAAATATTTTCCATTCCAACACCTGGTGAAAACATACACCCTCATGCACACCGTTTACAAACCATCAACCTACAAATTCTCCCACACACAGGCAGGCAGCAAAACAGTCTACACACGTAATTCCATGAAGAATTCCTTTGTTTTTAATATCAGACATAATTGGATAAAGCCCTTCATCAAATACATGGTCCTGGCAGCCACGCAAGAATCCAACCCAAGACAAACAGCACAAAATATAACACATCAAAAGGCATCTTACTGTAAGCTGAATCTAATGGTCATGCCTTATCAAGCATGATGAATGGCAGGAGGGAGTCATTATGCAGGTGAGCCCAGGAATGTAGGCTAGCTCTGTGCTGTACTGCACCAGGCCCAGCTGTAGAACAGGCCCCAGGGCACCTCTGACTCACAACACAACTGATCTCAGAACTGAAACTCTTCTGTTTGAAATAAGATTATAGGGCATGTGGCATATTCAAGCAGATCCAAGTCTCCATTTATCCAAGTTCATATCTATCCGGGTTCTATAACCAAGTGTGTTCCGGAAGCCTGCTTGTGGCTTCGTGTTGTGTTGGAGGTGTAGTTTGTGCTTTAGGGGTACTTCGGATGTGTGTGAGCTGATGAATGCTGAGCTACATGAGTGTGTGTATGTCAGTGAGTGTGTGGTGAGATGCGATCAGGGTTTCCAGATGATGGGGGGGGGTAAGTGCGTGTCTGAATGTTTACCCTGAGAGCTAGACAGGAACAGAGCACACTCAGATTATCTGAAGAAGCTGTGGGAGATTTATGTTCTGTCCTCTCCCTCGTCCTCCTCTCCTGTCTGTAGGCAGTCTAGCATTACCCTCCTCCTGCCTCGCATAACTGCTGCCTTTGTCTGGCACAGACCACAGACACACTTAATATCAAATCTGGTATTTTACTCCTAACTCTCCAAATCATGTCTAACTAATGCACTTCTAGAAGTGTAACTCAAACTCCTAATCCCCCTCTCTCTCCTCTTCATTCTCTCTTAACCCCTGTCTCGCCTCACTCCTACTTTATCTCTCTCTGGTTTGGTAAGTAAGTCATTTTATGAACTGACCCGAGTTGACTATACCACAGGCATCAAGATTGCCCTTAATATCAGCAAAACCAAACAATTCACTGTGTACTAAGGCTAGCGTATAGAGACAGCATGTATGGTAATGATGTAGGCCTATAATTACAGGAAATGCTGTTACTTCCCTCAAACAATCAATCATACGCACAACAACAACAAAAACATCTTGTTCACAAAATCCTCTCCTGGCTGAATGTAGGATTAGCGTAGATGTTTGTGTGTGATGATAAGAGCCGGAGCACAGCAGGACCCTCCCTGTCCTTGATTCTCCAGGCTCCCAGACTGGAACAGGAGCTGGAAAAGTCTCACCTTCAGGGGGGAAACTTCACACCCTGTCTCCAGCCCAGCAGATGCCAGGGTCCAGGGCCCGGGGCCAGGAGGGAGGCTGGGAACCAACGACTCCCATCGTCATTCCTGCCTGTTAAAGCTCCGGTGATGCACGGCTGTGACAGGTGCCCATCTAAAGGCCTTACTGCTGATGAGCTAGCTTACTGTGTGCGTTTGTGTGTGTGTGTGCCCCACTGTTCAATGTGTGTTATACATTATCGAACGTACTGTATACAGTCTGTATAAAAGTGGTAGTAATGGCGCCACAACCTTTAATGAGCATATGGACTGACTGACGATTGCTCGTACACGTTTACCTCACTACATTCCCAAACAGCATGGTGTTAACTACCAGAACACATCTACTCATGTATTTACAAACACACATATTCGCATACACACACATCCTTCAACCCACAGCAGAGTGAGAACTACCTGTTACGTCAAAACTGACTCTTCGCATCTGCCAAACATCAGACATTTACCTTACTTAAAGGTCCCCTCTGCTGACACAGTCATACTCTACATGAAGGTAAAGCAATGCATGCACACACATATACACACACACACACACACACACACACACACACACACACAACCTAAACCTCAACTCCTGTTCTATCATTACTGATCCCACTACACACACACATACATTAAGGATCAACCCTTGAATCTTGAGCTCTGTCATTACTGAGAACTATGATATGACATCATTCACCGCTAACAAAAGGTATGAAAATGCCAGCTAGCGCTCCTCCAAGGGAGATGAAACGGGCCCATGAGGGAGATGTTAATATTACGGCCCTGCTTAAATAGGCCAAACAGTCAGCAACAGCGTTACAGTCCCGCTACGTCATGAGTCAGTAATGGGTCGGGTCGGCTGGCTGCTATGACCTCATGCTATGGCTGTTGTTAAAGGGAAAGAAAGAGGAAGAGCTAGCTAATGTATCTCTTTACAAGTACAGCAACATCACACTCTGCCAACATCTCCTTTACCCCCCTCTCTCACTCTCTCTCGTTACTAGTACAGCAACATCACACTCTGCCAACATCTCCTTTACCCCCCTCTTTACTAGTACAGCAACATCACACTCTGCCAACATCTCCTTTACCCCCCTCTCTCACTCTCTCTCGTTACTAGTACAGCAACATCACACTCTGCCAACATCTCCTTTACCCCCTCTCTCACTCTCTCTTTACTAGTAGAGCAACATCACACTCTGCCAACATCTCCTTTACCCCCTCTCCCTCACTCTCTCTCTTTACTAGTACAGCAACATCACACTCTGCCAACATCTCCTTTACCCCCTCTCTCACTCTCTCTCGTTACTAGTACAGCAACATCACACTCTGCCAACATCTCCTTTACCCCCCTCTCCCTCACTCTCTCTCGTTACTAGTACAGCAACATCACACTCTGCCAACATCTCCTTTACCCCCCTCTCTCACTCTCTCTCGTTACTAGTACAGCAACATCACACTCTGCCAACATCTCCTTTACCCCCTCTCCCTCACTCTCTCGTTACTAGTACAGCAACATCACACTCTGCCAACATCTCCTTTACCCCCTCTCTCTCACTCTCTCTCGTTACTAGTACAGCAACATCACACTCTGCCAACATCTACTTTACCCCCTCTCCCTCACTCTCTCTCGTTACTAGTACAGCAACATCACACTCTGCCAACATCTCCTTTACCCCCCTCTCTCTCACTCTCTCTTTACTAGTACAGCAACATCACACTCTGCCAACATCTACTTTACCCCCTCTCTCTCACTCTCTCGTTACTAGTACAGCAACATCACACTCTGCCAACATCTACTTTACCCCCTCTCTCCTCTCTCTCTTTACTAGTACAGCAACATCACACCCTGCCAACATCTCCTTTACCCCCTCTCTCTCACTCTCTCTGGTTACTAGTACAGCAACATCACACTCTGCCAACATCTCCTTTACCCCCTCTCCCTCACTCTCTCTCGTTACTAGTACAGCAACATCACACTCTGCCAACATCTCCTTTACCCCCTCTCTCACTCTCTCTCTTTACTAGTACAGCAACATCACACTCTGCCAACATCTCCTTTACCCCCTCTCTCTTACTCTCTCTCGTTACTAGTACAGCAACATCACACCCTGCCAACATCTCCTTTACCCCCTCTTTACTAGTACAGCAACATCACACCCTGCCAACATCTCCTTTACCCCCTCTTTACTAGTACAGCAACATCACACCCTGCCAACATCTCCTTTACCCCCTCTCTCTCACTCTCTCTAGTTACTAGTACAGCAACATCACACCCTGCCAACATCTCCTTTACCCCCTCTCTCACTCTCTCTCTTTACTAGTACAGCAACATCACACTCTGCCAACATCTCCTTTACCCCCCCTCTTTACTAGTACAGCAACATCACACCCTGCCAACATCTCCTTTACCCCCCTCTCTCTCACTCTCTCTCGTTACTAGTACAGCAACATCACACCCTGCCAACATCTCCTTTACCCCCCTCTTTACTAGTACAGCAACATCACACCCTGCCAACATCTTCTTTACCCCCCTCTCTCTCACTCTCTCTCGTTACTAGTACAGCAACATCACACTCTGCCAACATCTCCTTTACCCCCCTCTCTCTCACTCTCTCTCTTTACTAGTAGAGCAACATCACACTCTGCCAACATCTCCTTTACCCCCCTCTCCCTCACTCTCTCTCTTTACTAGTACAGCAACATCACACCCTGCCAACATCTCCTTTACCCCCCTCTTTACTAGTACAGCAACATCACACTCTGCCAACATCTCCTTTACCCCCTCTCTGTCACTCTCTCTCTTTACTAGAACAGCAACATCACACTCTGCCAACATCTCCTTTACCCCCTCTCTCACTCTCTCTCGTTACTAGTACAGCAACATCACACTCTGCCAACATCTCCTTTACCCCCTCTCTCACTCTCTCTCTTTACTAGTACAGCAACATCACACTCTGCCAACATCTCCTTTACCCCCCTCTCTCACTCTCTCTCGTTACTAGTACAGCAACATCACACTCTGCCAACATCTCCTTTACCCCCCTCTCTCTCACTCTCTCTTTACTAGAACAGCAACATCACACTCTGCCAACATCTCCTTTACCCCTCTCTCACTCTCTCTCTTTACTAGAACAGCAACATCACACTCTGCCAACATCTCCTTTACCCCCCTCTCTCTCACTCTCTCTTTACTAGTACAGCAACATCACACTCTGCCAACATCTCCTTTACCCCCCTCTCTCACACTCTCTCTCTTTACTAGTACAGCAACATCACACTCTGCCAACATCTCCTTTACCCCCGCCCCCTCACTCTCTCTCTTCTAGTTCAAATTTCAAATCTACCCATGTCTGACCAGTTGTTTCAATATATGAGGATGAGGACCAAAGCCCTATGTTAACATAAGATATAACTGATGTGGATTACAGTTATATATCTTATCAAATGAGATACCAGCACAGATACTAAATAGATCTGTTTACCGTTCCCCCTCTCTCTCTCTCTCTCTCTCTCTCTCTCTCTCTTCTCGAGCTTTCACTCGCCTCAAGCACACATGCACTGTTGGGGCGAGTGACTCTGAACTTACAATGGCTAGCCACAAGTCGTTATATATTTACATTATATATTTCTTGTGCATTTTGCTATTTTGCTATTTTCCTCATGACTCCTGCATACTTTGTTGACTACAAACTTTCTTTACCCAACCGTGGGACAGACTATGTTTGTTCCCACACTCAGGACTCTGACTCTCTATTGGTTACACAGATTTTTGGCCTCCCATCCTATTCTAACCACCTCTCGTCAGCTTTGTATTCATGTTACCTGATGAAATTGCTGTAGAATATGATCTTGTTGCCATCTGATGCACATTCAAATGTCATAAATCAGCACTGCAGAGCTCTCCCTGTCCTATGCCGTGCCTTGATTGTATTACTGTTGATGATATCTGGAAACGTGCATGTACACCCTGGCCCATCTTCTGTTGCTAGCCCCAATTCTGACTTGTGCTCTGATATCTGCTTCACTGATTTCTGCTCTCGTAAAAGCCTGGGTTTTCGGCAAGTTAACATTAGAAGCTTATTACCTAAAATTTATCAATTGAAAGTGTGGGTTCACAGCTCCAATCCAGATGTGTTGGTCATACTGAGACGTGGTTAAGGAAAAGTGTTTCGAATACTGATGTTAGCCTTTCTGGCTATAACCTTTTTCGGCAAGACAGATCTTCCAAAGGTGGGGGAGTGGTAATCTTTACTAAGGCTCACCTTCAGTGTTTGGTTGTCTCCACCAAGTCTGTCCCCAAACAATTTGATTTGCTTGTTTTAAGCATTAACTTTTCAAGTAGCTCTTTGTTGACTGTTGCTGGGTGCTATCGTCCTCCATCAGCACCGGCCTGTACCCTACCTGCCCTAAGCTCTCTCCTGGCCCCTTACACTAAGTCTGAATTTGTCCTGCTATGTGACCTAAACTGGGACATGCTTAAACCACCTGACCAAGTCCTAAAGCAATGGGACTCCCTACATATTTCTCAGATTATTACCAATCCCACAAGGTATGACTCCAAACACCCAGAAAAGGCTACTCTCCTTGATGTTATCCTCACAAATAATCCTGATAGGTATCAGTCTGGTGTTTTCTGTAATGACCTTAGTGATCACTGTTTTACAGCCTGTGTTCGTAATGTCATAGACACCTGCTAAAAAACTTTAATGAGCAAGCCTTCCTTCATGAACTGGCTTCTGTAAATTGGTATAGAATCAGCTTGATCCCCTCTGTCGAAGACGCGTGGATCTTCTTTATTGATATTTTCAGTGGTATTGTTAACAAACACGCCCCCATGAAGAAAATAAGAATTAAAAACAGGTTCAGCCCCTGGTTCGACCGTGATCTTGCAGAGTTACTCCACCTCAAGAATTGCATTTGGCGAAAGGCTCGGGACACGCATACTCAAGCTGACTGGCTCTCGTTCAGGAAAATTAGAAATAAGTGCACTCAGGCTATCCGGAAGGCCAAAGTTAGTTACTTTAAGGAGCAGTTCTCTCTCTGTGGGTCTAATCCCAAGAAGTTCTGGAAAACGGTTAAAGACCTGGAGAATGAATCCTCCTCGTCACAGCTGCCCATGTCCCTTAATGTTGATGATGTGGTTGTTACTGACAAGAAGCACATGGCGGAGCTCTTTAATCACCACTTCATTAAGTCAGGATTCCTATTTGACTCAGCCATGCCTCCTTGCCCATCCAACATTTCCTCATCTCCCACCCCTTCTAATGCGACTATCCCAGATGATTCTCCCTCTTTTTCCAGTGCCCCGCTACAAAGTTTCTCCCTGCAGGCAGTCACTGAGTCCGAGGTGCTAAAGAAGCTCCTTAAACTTCTGGGTCAGATGGTTTAGACCATTTCTTCTTTAAGGTTGCTGCCCCTATCATCGCCAAGCCTATCTCTGACATTTTTAACCTGTCTCTCCTTTCTGGGGAGGTTCCCTTTGCTTGGAAGGCAGCCACGGTTTGTCCTTTATTTAAAGGGGGAGATCAAGCTGATCCTAACTGTTATTGGCCTATTTTTATTTTGCCCTGTTTATCAAAAGTGTTGGAAAAACTTGTCAATAATCAACTGACTGGCTTTCTTGATGTCTATAGTATTCTCTCCGGTATGTGTCACTGCAACCTTAAAGGTCCTCAAGATGTCACCATTGCCCTTGATTCTAAGCAATATTGTGCTGCTATTTTTATTGACTTGGCCAAAGCTTTTGGTACGGTAGACCATTCCATTCTTGTGGGCCGGCTAAGGAGTATTGGTGTCTCTGAGGGTCTTTGGCCTAGTTTGCTAACTACCTCTCTCAAGAGTGCAGTGTATAAAGTCAGAAATCTGCTGTCTCAGCCACTGCCTGTCACCAAGGGAGTACCCCAAGGCTCGATCCTAGGCTCCACGCTCTTCTCAATTTACATCAACAACATACTGTAGCTCAGGCAGTAGGAAGCTCTCATCCATTTATATGCAGATGATACAGTCTTATACTCAGCTGGCCCCTACCCGGATTTTGTGTTAAATGCTCTACAACAAAGCGTTCTTAGTGTCCAACAAGCTTTCTCTACCCTTAACCTTGTTCAGAACAACTCCAAAACAAAGGTCATGTGGTTTGGTAAGAAGAATGCCCCTCTTCCCACCGGTGTTTTTACTACCTCTGAGGGTTTAGAGCTTGAGGTAGTCACCTCATACAAGTACTTGGGAGTATGGCTAGACGGTGCACTGTCCTTCTCTCAGCACATATCAAAGCTGCAGGCTAGTTAAATCTAGACTTGGTTTCCTCTATCGTAATCGCTCCTCTTTCACCCCAGCTGCTAAACTAACCCTGATTCAGATGACCATCCTACCCATGCTAGATTACGGAGACATAATTGATATATCGGCAGGTGTGGGTGCTCTCGAGCGACTAGATGTTCTTTACCATTTGGCCATCAGATTTGCCACCAATGCTCCTTATAGGACACATCACTGCGCTCTATACTCCTCTGTAAACTGGTCACCTCTGTATACCCGTCGCAAGACCCACTGGTTGATGCTTATTCATAAAACCCTCTTATGCCTCACTCCCCCCATCTGAGATATCTACTGCAGCCCTCATCCTCCACAAGAGCTGCAAAATCTGGACCTGTACAAATCAGCTGGACTAGATAATCTGGACTCTCTCTTTTTAAAACTATCTGCCGCCATTGTTGCAACTCCTATTACCAGTCTGCTCAACCTCTCTTTAGTGTCATCCAAGATCTCAAAAGATTGGAGAGCTGCCGCAGTCATCCCCCTCTTCAAAGGGGGTGACACTCTAGACCCAAATTGCTATAGACCTATATCCATCCTGCCCTGCCTCTCTAAAGTCTTCGAAAGCCTAGTTAATAAACAGATCATTGACCACTTCGAATCCCACCGTACCTTCTCCGCTGTGCAATCCAGTTTCCGAGCTGGTCACAGGTGCACCTCAGCCACACTCAAGGTACTAAACGATATCATAACCGACTCTGTCAATCACCACATCCTGATCGGCAGACTCAACAGCCTTGGTTTCTCTAATGATTGCCTCGCCTGGTTCACCAACTACTTTGCAGACAGAGTTCAGAGTGTTAAATTGGAGGGCCTGTTGTCCGGACCTCTGGCAGTCTCTATGGGGGTGCCACAGGGTTCAATTCTTGGGCCGACTCTCTTCTCTGAATACATCAATGATGTCGCTCTTGCTGCCGGTGATTCTCTGATACACCTCTACGCAGACAACACCATTCTGTATACTTCTGGCCCTTCTTTGGACACTGTGTTAACTAACCTCCAAATGAGCTTCAATGCCATTACAACACTCCTTCCGTGGCCTAAATGCTAGTAAAACCAAATGCATGCTTTTCAACTGTTCGCTGCCTGCACCCGCCAGCCCGACTAGCATCACTACCCTGGACGGCTCTGACCTAGAATATGTGGACAACTACAAATACCTAGGTGTCTGGCTAGACTGTAAACTCTCCTTCCAGACTTACATTAAACATCTCCAATCCAAAATTAAATCTAGAATCGGCTTCATATTTCGCAACAAAGCCTCCTTCACTCATGCTGCCAAACTTGCACTAGTAAAACTGACTATCCTACCGATCCTAGACTTCGGCGATGTCATCTACAAAACGGCTTCCAATACTCTACTCAGTAAACTGGATGCAGTCTATCACAGTGCCATCCAACCTGTATGCTCTAGTCGGCTGGCCCTCACTACATACTCGTCGCCAGACCCACTGGCTCCAGGTCATCTACAAGTCCCTGCTTGGTAAAGCCCCGCCTTATCTCAGCTCGCTGGTAACCATAGCAGCATCCACCCGTAGCACGCGCTTCAGCAGGTATATTTTACTGGTCACCCCCAAAGCCAATTCCTCTTTTGGCCGCCTTTCCTTCTAATGACTGGAATGAACTACAAAAATCACTGAAACTGGAGACACTTATCTCCCTCACTTGCTTTAAGAACCAGCTGTCAGAGCAGCTCACAGATCACTGCACCTGTACATAGCCCAAACAACTCCCTCATCAGCTACCGTATTAATTTATTTATCTTGCTCCTTTGCACCCCAGTATTTTTACTTTGCACATTCATCTACTGCACATTTACCATTCCAGTGTTAAATTGCTATACTGTAATTACTTCGCCACCATGGCCTATTTATTGCCTTACGTTCCTTATCTTACCTCATTTGCACACATTTCTACTGTATTATTGACTGTGTGTTTGTTTACTCCAATGTGTAACTATGTGTTGAACTGCTTTGCTTTATCTTGGCCAGGTCGAAATTGTAAATGAGAACGTGTTCTCAACTTGCCTATCTGGTTAAATAAAGGTTAATTAAAATTATATAGCTTAGTCACCTGTTAAACTAGGTGGTATTTTTTTAGGCATGTGTGAGTAAACATAGTCTGTACAAAATGGGAACTTTTAATTTAAACAAGAATCCTATATTTGATGACAAATTCCAACATCAGCGTAGCGAATGGCGTGTGCTCCCGCCAGTGTTGGAAACGCTGCCTTGTTTGGATTTCAGCGCAAAATTCCTCTCTAGCTTCTCATCTTCCTAAAGGTTCCTCTGGGGTTGTGTGTGTTTGGTTTATCCCATGCAGCCAAGGCTGTTTCCCCACAGCTGTCTCCTTCTACGTCTCACTACCGACTCTCTACTCCAAGGCCAGTTTAGAAAATGCTTTGTACGGCAAGCAGTTATGGTGATGACAAGAAAGAACATTACACGGGAAGCCTTAAATAACACATCCAACACACAATAACTAAAGATGGATTCTCTTCTACTCTTCTGAACATACAGTTAAGGCATCATCTCTCTCTGGGAAAGGCATTCAAAAACAACATTACTGCTAATATAACCAGACCTTTAGAGGAGGTGTCCCCGACACACACAGACACACACACATATACACGCGCACACACACACACTGCCCTGATGCCAAACAGGCCTCTCTCTCAGTATAAACCAGTGTGTTTGAGGAGCCGGAGCGTACACTGAGAAATACCAGGCGCTCGGGGACCGTAGGACTCTCCCACCAAGAACACAGACAACTGCAGTCGCCCACGACCATGGGAGACCGCGCCCAGCCACCAGGAATGCCTGTCCCAGTGAGCATGTGAAATCTTGGCACTACTACCGCATCACCAATGCATTATCCTGAGAGTGAATGGGCAAAAGGCATTTTTAGTGGTGAGGAGGAGGGATCTCCTGCAAAGACCTGGCAGCCCCATCAAAGCCCCTGCCCAGGGGAAATGACTGTTAAAATGGGGAGCAACCATTAAAGACAGACTGTTGGGAAGTAAAGGAAGATAAAAAACACAAACACACACCATCACCACACACACACACACACACACACACACACACACACACACACACACACACACACACACACACACACACACACACACAAACATGTATATGTGCTTCTACACCTGCATTGCTTGCTGTTTGGGGTTTTAGGCTGGGGTTCTGTACCGCACTTTGTGACATCAGCTTGTTGTAAGAAGGGCTGTATAAATACATTTGATTTGATATATAAGAACACATTCACAATAGAGACAATTAGCCATTGAATGTAGGGTAATGAAGAACAAAGGGTAGGAGAAATAATAGTTATCCTCTGGAACACATAGAAAAAAATGTGAGCCCTTTGAGACAAGCGTGCTATAGGGTAGTGAACAGTCCAATGATGATTATCTTGGAGACCCACATCCATTCACACGTACAGTACATACATCACATGTACATAAAGCGATAAGGGGTGGGAAGGAAAAGCTATCTATTTCGTATCTGTGCTGGTATCTTATTTGATAAGATTAGCAGGTTGATGTACTTGACCAAGGAGTTAGAGCCATGGCCCATGACTCTTCCTAAAACCTTGTTATGACAAATAATAAACCATGTCCATATTACTGAGGCTATCTCTACGGACAGGTTTTTAAGGAGGGCTTCCAAGGAGATAATTACATAAGATGTTCATTTATAGGTCATTGTTAAAATGTTCCAATTAAATAGGAAGGGATATGTAGGCTAGGAATGTTGACCATTCTGTAAAATCTAGATAAAGTGTTTTGACCCTTTGCTCCTGGGTGGGGAGACAGCAGTTGATTACTGTTCCTGAAATTGTGAATCAAAGCACCCCTGCGGTACTTTACTGCAGTAAATCAACCTAGGTATCACATTACAGGGTAATTCCCAAAACCCAAACACCCTGCAAGCTCCTGGGGTACTGCAGGGAACAGATGTGACACACTCACACACACACACACACACACACACACACACACACACACACACACACACACACACACACACACACACACACACACACACACACACACACACACAGGGAGGTATCTTCATCCTTAAAATCCTCACACACACATGCAGACCCCACTTGGCCTGTGTAAGAAAACCCTGCATGCATAAATCTATACAGCACCTACAAGGCCTGAGGGCAATGTACACTGTCTGCTATGCCAAACCCAATGTTTACATACATGGCATGTCTCTCCACACCTGGAATTGATTGTCTCCATTGTAAAGGGGTCCTGAAGCATACAGCTAAAAATGATGATGCTTTTAACCACACAGTGGCCTTGTGGTTAGTGTCAGCCCTGAGATTGTGAGGCTTGCCGAGTAATACCAAAGATTGTAAAAATGGAACCCAATGCGTCTCTGCTTGGCACTCAGGATTAAGGAGATAGACTACCATTCTGGCTCGTGCAAGGCTACTTACAGTTGGATTGTCAGGAGTAGTTGCATTGTGAGGCAGAGGGTAGATTACTTGTCATGGTGTATTAAAACTAGGGCCAGCCCAGGACTGAGAATATTGATTCAGGGGAAGTGTTCTTCATTTGACATGAAATCTCTGGTCCTCAACATTTCTCTGACAGGATTGGCTCATATAGTCCTTACCAGGATAAGAGCTGTCCACTTTCCACCACACAATAGTCCCAGAGGGAGTCTGACTGTTATTGTGTGTCTGTCCTGGTGAGAGAGATGGATGAAGAGCAGGGGAACACTTCAAGAAAAGTATGTTCATGAAAGCCCCACTCAAGAGGCTGTAGCTCAGCCTTCTAACCCTGTAGAGTTTACTCTGCTACATCATCAATTTCCCTGGAGAACACACAACATACACAACACAAGGGAAGCAGTTGATTGAATGTTGTGGTGGAAAACCCCTGACATTTCTCAATGCCCGTGAAACTAACACCAGTAGATGTTCTTATACATATATGTCAACATGTTGTCAACATATTCATTTATTACTGGGATGTCACTTGGTATAGTGCAGATTCCAATTGGGACACTGAAGACATTGTGCAACATCTTTCTGAATGATAAATACCACAGTGCCACCTAGTGTCAATAGACAGAAAACAAGACAATCCTCAAAAGTGGGTATCTGCAGGAAAAGTGACAAAACATCTTGGTAAACCAAGTTTTCTCCAGATCCCCAAGACTTGGAGTAAACAAGACCTCAGTCTTATATAAGAAATTCAGACAAATCCTGACTTGTAAACATCAAAATCACAATCTCAAACTGATTATACAAGCAACATTCAGACACAAATAAACTACATATAGGTAAGAGAAAACACAAAACAAACAAAAATGATCTGAGACCTAGTCCTATTCCAGTCTCAGCCTATATTAGCCTCTACCCCTCTTCCTCTCTCTTTCACTCTCTCCCTCTCCATGTCTGTCTCCCTTCTCCTGTTTCCTAGTGGTAAAATACAACATTACACTACATCCTTCATATTTCCCAAGAAGGTGTGGAGAGGTGAAGATGTGGAGAGTGCGGTGACGGAAAACGCTGTGTCATGACATTGCTTGCTACATTCCTGGCTCCTGTTGGCCTGGAGACTATTTATACAGCCGAGGAAGAGGCCCCTTATAGCCCACCAGGAGAGGAGAGAACCATGTCAGAACCACGGCCCCCAAGACTCTCACCATCTGTATTTGGACTGATCCAAATCCCTACAGCCAGGGGGTGCTGTATTTTCAAAAGGAGCAGAACGACTACCCAGGCACAAACTCCCTGACCTGACAGCGCCTCCACTAGCACCTGGTCGCAATACTTATTGGTTACTCTATGGTTAGTGGAACTCTCCCAACCACACAGCAGGTGTTCCAAGGAGGCCTTCTCGACACCCAACAGCTCTCAACTCTTACCTCATCCCGTTCCCCTAATCTCCCACTCCCACAGCCAGCAACCCAATCTCTGACTGAAGGCTAGGTGAGTAGCAACCCTTTCTCTGACACCAGTCTACGTGAGTATGAGTGCCTTATTGTTTCAGTTGGATCTTTTTCGCCATACATCCAAATCCTCTCAGAACAAAACTCCAAAGTTACCACGTGTTTCTCTCCAAATGGGGAGTCCGTGTGTTTCAATTAACCGGCTTCCAGATGGGGATCTTTTCAAAAGTCTCCACCCTGGGGACCAACTCCCCTTAGGGGGGAAGGACATTGGTGTCGGGACAAACCAGAGGATCAACTGCCTTGGAACTGTAGGACTAAATATAGTTTCTGTGACTGTACTTTCCAGTATCGGAAGGAAGGATGCCAGCGTTCTAATCTTTACCCACTACATCACATGGGCAACACATACCATTGGAGATCTCAATTAAAGGATAAATAGATATACAGTAGCGTATACATATGTTTGATTTTGTATACTTTTTTTCACCCCTTTTTCTCTGCAAATGGTAGTTTCAGTCTTGTCCCATGGCTGCAACTCCCGTACGGACTCGGGAGAGGTGAAGGTCGAGAGCCGTGCCTCCCCCGAAACACAACCCAGCCAAGCCACACTGCTTCTTTGACACAATGCTCGCTTAACCCGGAAGTCAGCTGCACCAATGTGTTGGAGGAAACACCGTACAAATGGCAACCGTGTCAGCGTGCATGTGCCCGGCCCGCCACAGGAGTCGCTAGAGCGCTACGGGACAAGGACATCCCGGCCGGCCAAACCCTCCCCTAACCCGGACGACGCTGGGACAATTGTGTGCTGCCTCATGGGTCTCCCGGTCACGGCCGTCTGTGACACAGCCTGGGATCTAACCAAGATCTGTAGTGACACAGCTAGCACTGTCATGCAGTGCCTTAGACCGGCTACAGTGGCGTATAAATAAGCATGAGCGAATGTAAGTGTTGATTAAGAACAAATTCAGCAGTCATATTTACTATACGGATAATGCACGCATGAATAAACCACCTCTTTTGCGCTACCACTGGTGTTAACCGTCTCCTTCTAATATCCCTCATCACCAATATGATCACAACCAAAGCAGTCTTCCACCAAGCACCAGTCTCCTTACCTGACCAGTGGCTGAGGGTTTCCTGCCACCCTGCACTCCAGTCTGATGGGGTGTCCCTCTGCCACCTCCTGACTCTTCAGCTTCTGGGTGAAGTGCGGCAGCGACAGGTCTCCATCTACACACTGAGCTCCACTGTGCTGCTCTCCCATCAACTGGGCTCCACTGTGCTGTTGCTCTCCCATCAACTCATTCACACTCATTAGTCCAGAGACAACAGGCACCCCGGTCACACTCAGTGGAGTGACACCCGTCACACCCGTTACGCCCATCATGCTTGCTTGCTGGGTACCCAGGCCTGGCTGGCCCTGCTGCGCCACCCCCTGTTGGATGAAAGGCTGAGGAGGGACAGAGGCAAAGCCCCGGGGGGTCAGCCGGTGGCTCTTAGGAGACAGGTACCCGCTGTCGGGAGAGGAGGAGTCTTCCTCCCCCTGTTGCTCCAGCCGAGTGGAGCCTTTAAAGATGGAGGACAGCTCCTCGATGAAGGTGGCGGCACGGCTGCAGAACTCCGTGGCTGAGGCAGCCCGTTCATTCAGCTCCAAGCCCTCATGGACCAGCCGGGGCTTGTCCTGTTTATAGACTGGGGTGATGTTTTTGTGGCAGACAAACTTCTCAGGTGAGGCTGTGGCTTCGAAGGTGGCCTGTATGGGCCTGCTGAGGTGGACACTCTGGCTGGAGGTGACTTTGACTGAGTGGCTGTCGTCCATGGATGAGACTTTTGTCTGATGGGGGAAGCTGGGGCTTTTGGTCGGGTATTCTGTGGTGTTGAAGGGGGCAAGGGAGGGGTGGTAGTGGAGAGCCGGCTCCTGGGTTTTGGGAATAGGGGAGACAGGGTCCACCCAGTCTTCTGCGTCACTGAAGGCCTCCCAGGCCAGGTCCAGGCTGCGGTTGATCTCGTCTTGGCTGAGAAAGGCAGTAAGGTCTGGAAAGTCCCCGTCACCAGCATCCAGCTCTGCCATAGAGTCCAGGTACAGATCCCCATCAGGCGAAGCCTCCGAGAACACCCCCCTGTCTCCTTCTAGAACCCCACGCCCATCCTTCATAAGCAGTGAGGGGGGTAGGGACTGGTTCCAGCTCCCGTCCTGCATCCTATAACACACACACACAAACATGACATTCAGTTAACACTGCAGATATAGTCAGACACTAATAATAAGCAATACACACATCCACAGTACATCGTCATCTGAATAAAACAAACCCACACTCCCTCACAAACCAACAGTTGCTCAGTTGTTGCATGATGACTCAGGCTAGCATTCTTCCGGCACAGCTGGTGGGTACTTACAAAGGGCTTTCCGGAGGTCAAAGTGGACTTGACTGGCATGTCACCATCCCTCCCTCTATTCTCACCCTAACTGTATATTTCCCTGACTCTCCTCTCACTTCCTTATCTGTCTCTGCCTCTCTGCAACAATTAACTGCAAGTTACGAAAGTTAACATATACAGTACCAGTCCAAAATTTGGACACACCTACTCATTCAAGGGATTTTCTTTATTTTTACTATTTTCTACATTGTAAAATAATAGTGAAGACATCAAAACAATGACATAACACATATGGAATCATGTAGTAACCTGAAAAGTGTTAAACAAATCAAAATATAGTTCATATTTTAGATTCTTCAAAGTAGCCACCCTTTGCCTTCATGGCAGCTTTGCGTTGTCTCAACCAGCTTCATGAGGAATGTTTTTCCAACAGTCTCGAAGGAGTTCCCACATATGCTGAGCACTTGTTGGCTGCGGATTTACTCTGCGGATCAACTCATCCCAAACCATCTCAATTGGGTTGAGGTCGGGGGATTGTGGAGGCCAGGTCATCTGATTCAGTACTCCATCACTCTTCTTCTTGGTCAAATAGCCCTTACACAGCCTGGAGGTGTGTTTTGGGTCACTCTCCTGTTGAAAAACAAATTATAGTCCCACTAAGTGCAAACCAGGTGAGATGGTATATCGCTGCAGCATACTGTGGTAGCCATGCTCGCTAAGTGTGCCTTGAATTCGAAATACATAGACAGACAGTGTCATCGGCAAAGCACCCCGACACCATCACACCTCCTCCTCCATGCTTCATGGTGGGAACAACACATGAGGAGATCATCCGTTCACCTACTCTGCGTCTCACAAAGACACAGTGGTTGGAACCAAAAATCTTAAATTTGGACTCATCAGACCAAAAGACAGATTTCCACCAGTCTAATATCCATTGCTCATGTTTCTTGGCCCAAGCAAGTCTCTTATTCTTATTGGTGTCCTTTAGTAGTGGTTTATTTGCAGCAATTCGACCATGAAGGTCTGATAAACGCAGTCTCCTCTGAACAGTTGATGTTGAGATGTGTCTGTTACTTGAACTCTGTGAAGCATTTATTTGGGCTGCAATCTGAGGTGCAGTTAACTCTAACGAACTTATCCTCTGCAGCTGTGGCAGTCCTCATGAGAGCCAGTTTCATCATAGCGCTTGATGGTTTTTGCGACTGCACTTGAAGAAACTTGAAGAAAGTTCTAGACATTTTCCAGATTGACAGGCCTTCTTGTCTTAAAGTAATGATGGACTGTTATTTGTCTTTGCTTATCTGAGCTGTTCTTGCCATAATATGGACTTGGTCTTTTACCAAATAGGGCTATATTCTGTATACCACCACTACCTTGTCACAACACAACTAAACAGCTCAAATGCATTAAGAAGGAAAGACATTCCACAAATTAACGTTTAACAAGAAACACCAGTTAATTGAAATGCATTCCAGGTGACTACCTCATGAAGCTGGTTGAGAGAATGCCAAGAGTGTGCAAAGCTGTCATCAAGGCAAAGGGTGGCAACTTTGAAGAATCTCAAATATAAAATAGATTTTGATTTGTTTAACACTTTTTTGGTTACTACATGATTCCATGTGTTATTTTATAGTTTTGATGTCTTATTATTATTCTACAATGTAGAAAATAGTAAAAAAAAAAAGAAAATACTTCAATGAGTAGGTGTGTCCAAACTTTTGACTGGTACTGTAATTCTGTTATAATTAGTTGTGTTGTCCGTAAACTGCAAAACACTATATCAACTAGATCGCCAGCCGCACAAACACACAAACCCACACGTGTGCACGCCAGGGTTTCCATTAGTAAAATGTGACACCAAACAACGTGACCGGGAAGATTTTAATTTACCGTCCATTTGAGAAATTTACCGGACAGGTACATTGTATTCGGAAAGTATTCAGACCCCTTGACTTTTTCCACATTTTGTTACGTTACATTCTTATTTTAAAATTGATTAAATTATTATGTTTCCTCATCAATCTACACACAATACCCCGTAATGACAAAGTGAAAAACTGTTTTTTAGAAATGTTTGCAAATTTATAAAAAATGATTTACATAAGTATTCAGACCCTTTGCAATAAGACTTGACATTGAGCTCAAGTGCATCCCTGTTTCCATTGATCATCCTTGAGGTGTTTCTACAACTTGATTGAAGTCCACCTGTGGTAAATTATATTGATTGGACATGATTTGGAAAGGCATACACCTGTCTATATAAGGTCCCACAGTTGACAGTGTATGTCAGAGCAAAAACCAAGCCATGAGGTCAAAGGAATTGTTCGTAGAGCTCCGAGACAGGATTTTGTCGAGGCACAGATCTGGGGAAGTGTACCAAAAAATATCTGCAGAATTGAAGGTCCCCAAGAACACAGTGGCCTCCCATCATTCTTAAATAGAATACGTTTGGAACCACCAAGACTCTTTGTAGAGCTGGCAACCCAGCCAAACTGAGCAATCAGGGAAGAAGGGCCTTGGTCAGGAAGGGGACCAGGAACCCAATGGTCACTCTGACAGAGCTCTAGAGTTATTCTGTGAAGATGGGAGAACCGTCCAAAAGGACAACCATGTCACGACTTCAGCCGAAGTTGGTCCCTCTCCTTGTTCGGGCGGCTTTCGGCGATCGACGTCACCGGTTATCTAGCTACCGCCGATCTACTTTTCATTTTCTATGTTTTTGTCTTCATTATACACACCTGGTTTCCAATCACTTAATTATTTGTTCCTTATTTAAACCCTCTGTTTCCCTCTGTTATGGTTTTGTGCGTGTTTGTTATATGTTAGATGTTCTTTTTATTGTGACCTTGGTTTCTACTACCTATTTTGGTAGTTTGTTATTTGAGTAAAGATACATGATTTACTCATCTCCGTTGTCCTGCGCCTAACTCTGCCTACCTGCTACACAGAGACTTCTGACAGAAACACGCACCAAATATGGAGTCAGCAGGTGAACACAGCCTTCCTCTGCCTATTGAGGAGCGCATCCAGCAGCACGCGACCATGTTTCAACATCTCGGCACAGCCATGGATCGCGTGCTGCATAATCTGGAGAGAGAGGTTTTCCAGCGCCTCCACCAGCATCTCAACCTCCCACTCCACAACCCACCCAGCTGTCCACACCTCCTTCACGTGGACCCAGTGGGTTCGGCTCGCGCTCCCGAGGGCAAATGATGGAACGGCTGCCGGGTGCCAAGGGTTCCTACTCCAACTAGAGCTCTACCTGGCGACCGTTCACCCGGCTCCCTCGGGACGCGAGAGCATGTCCGCCCTCGTCTCCTGTTGATTGGCCAATGCCAATGGGCCAATGCCGTATGGGGGGAGGACAGAGCGGCGTTGGACCATTACGAGGAGTTCACCCGCCGGTGAACGCCTGTTCCACCTCAGGCAGGGGACGAGGAGCGCACAGGACTTTTCTCTGGAGTTCCGCACCCTGGCCGCCGTAGCGGGATGGAATGACAGAGCCCTGATCGACCATTACAGATGCAGTCTGCGCGAGGACGTCCGACGGGAGCTGGCCTGCAGGGACACCACCCTATCCTTCAACTAGCTGGTGGATATGTCCATCAGGCTGGATACCCTGCTGGCCACCCATGGACGTCCGGATCAGGGCCGGAGGAGGGACCACTCCCTGCACCTTATGTGGCCGCAGAGGGCACACTGCTGGTCGGTGCTGGGGGGGTAACTCAGGGAGTCGAGGCAGCAGTCAGGGCACTATCGTGTCATCCCAGGTGAGTAGGCACCAGACTCGTCCAGAGCCCCCTGTTGCTCACATGTTTTTGTTTATAGATTTTCCTGAGTTTTCCCCGCGTTCCCAGCATAAGGCGCTCGTTGATTCAGGCGCAGCTGGGAACTTTATTGACCGTTCATTTGCCCGTAGTTTAGGTATCCCCATTGTGTCTGTTGATATGCCCTTCCCTGTGCACGCCTCAGAATATGCCAAATTGGCTCTCGCCTTCTGTAAAAAGAAGGCGACTCAATTACCACCCCATCGACAGGGGGATTGTGCGATAAATCTCCTGGTAGACACAGCACTTCCCAGGAGTCATGCGTATCCTCTGTCACAGGAGGAGATGGCAGCTATGGAGACATCTCTGGGGCAGGGGTACATTCGGCCCTCCACTTCACCTGCCTCCTCGAGTTTATTTTTTGTGAAGAAGAAGGATGGAGGTCTGCGCCCGTGTATTGACTATCGAGGTATCAATTAAATCACTGTGAGGTACAGCTACCCGCTGCCTCTCATAGCCAGTGCGATCGAGTCAATGCACGGGGCGCGCTTATTCACCAAATTGGATCTCAGGAGTGCCTACAATCTGGTGCGTATCCGGGAAGGGGACGAGTGGAAGACAGCATTTAGTACCACCTCAGGGCACTACGAGTATCTCGTCATGCCGTACGGGTTGATGAATGCTCCATCAGTCTTCCAGGTATTTGTAGACAAGATTTTCCGGGACCTGCACGGGCAGGGTGTAGTGGTGTATATCGACGACATTCTGATATACTCCGCTACACGCACCGAGCATGTGTCCCTGGTGCGCAAGGTGCTGGGTAGACTGTTGGAGCATGACCTGTACGTCAAGGCTGAGAAATGTCTGTTCTTCAGCAGTCCGTCTCTTTCCTAGGGTACCGTATTTCCACGTCAGGGTTGGAGATGGAGAATGACCGCATTTCTGCCGTGTGTAATTGGCCGATTCCAACCACTACTACCGGAGGTTTATCTGGGGCTTTGGTCAGGTAGCGGCTCCTATTACTTCACTGCTGAAGGGGGGGCCGGTGCAACTGCAGTGGTCAGCTGAGGCGGACAGGGCTTTTAGTCATCTGAAGGCTCTGTTTACCTTGGCTCCCGTGCTGGCTCATCCGGATCCCTCTTAGGCATTAATAGTTGAGGTAGACGCATCCGAGGCTGGGATAGGAGCTGTGCTGTCTCAGCGCTCGGGTACGCCACCAAAACTCTGCCCCTGTGCCTTCTTTTCGAAGAAGCTCAGCTCGGCGGAGCGAAACTATGTGGGGGACCGGGAGTTGTTGGCTGTCGTAAAGGCTCTGAAGGCGTGGAGACACTGGCTTGAGGGGGCTAAACACACTTTTCCCATCTGGACTGACCACCGTAATCTGGAGTACATCCGGGCGGTGAGGAGACTGAACCCTCGCCAGGCAAGGTGGGCCATGTTTTTCACCCATTTTGTTTTCACCCTTTCCTACAGACCAGGTTCCCAGAACGCTAAGGCAGACGCACTGTCCCGGATGTTTGACACAGAGGAGCGGGCCATAGATCCCACTCCCATACTTCCAGCCTCTTGCCTGGTGGCACCGGTGGTGTGGGAGCTGGACGCGGACATAGAGCAGGCGTTACGTACAGAGCCCACTCCCATTCAGTGTCCAGCTGGATGTCTGTACGTTCCGTCTGCTGTCCGCGACCGTCTGATCTATTGGGCCCACACGTCACCCTCCTCTGGTCATCCTGGCATCGGTCGGACAGTGCGCTTTATGCTTTATGCAGGACATGAGGGTTTATGCTTCCTCCTGCTCGGTGTGCGCCCAGTGCAAGGCGCCTAGGCACCTGCCCAGAGGGAAATTTCAACTCCTACCCGTTCCACAACTTCCATGGTCACACCTGTCTGTGGATTTTCGGAAGCTACTCCTCAGTAAAAGGCACATGACAGCCCGCTTGGAGTTTGCCAAAAGACACCTAAAGGACTCTCAGACCATGAGAAACAAGATTCTCTGGTCTGATGAAACCAAGATTGAACTCTTTGGCCTAAATGCCAATCATCACATCAGGAAGAAACATGGCACCATCCTTATGGTGAAGCATGGTGGTGGCAGCATCATGCTGTGGGGACGTTTTTCAGCGGACAGAACTGGGAGACTTGTCAGGATCTAGGGAAAGATGAACGGATCAAAGTACAGAGAGATCCTTGATGAAAACCTGCTCCAGAGCGCTCAGGACCTCAGACTGGGGGAAAAGTTCCCCTTCCAACAGAACAACAAGCTTAAGCACGCAGCCAAGACAGCGCAGGAGTGGCTTCGGGACAAGTCTCTGAATGTCCTTGAGTGGCCTAGCCAGAGCCCGGACTTGAACCTGATCGAACGTCTCTGGAGAGACCTGAAAATATCTGTGCAGCAACACTCCCCATCCATCCTGACAGAGCTTGAGATGATCTGCAGAGATGAATGGGAGAAACTCCACAATCGCTGCCAAAGGTGCATCAACAAAGTACTGAGTAAAGGGTCTGAAAACTTATGTAAATGTTATATTTCAGCTTCTTTATAAAAATTATACATTTCTAAAAACATGTTTTTACTTTGTCATTATGGAGTAATGGGTGTAGATTGATGAGGGGGAGAAAACTATTAAATACATTTTACAATAAGGATGTAACGTAACAAAATGTGGAAAAGGCAAGGGGTCTGAATACTTTCCGAATGCACTATTTATGCATTGGGTGTGTAACCCATTAATTAGGGTGTCCAAACGGTGCTCAGAATGACAGAAATCACATTTAGATTATGGTAATTCATCTTAACAAAACATTCAACTCCTGCAATGAAGCAGCCAATATAACGTCATTTTCAAACATTTGCCAAAATGTAATTTGCGGGGGAAAAGGGAAAACACCATTCGAAACAGTGCATCTGATTCGAGCAGTAGGCTATTTGACAGAGATGAAAATCTCAGTTAGAAACTTAGAAAGAGGATGAATCCAATTTTGGTTTTAGAAGTCGGTGGACTTTGTATTCGGAAAGTATACAAAGTCCAAAGTCCCCTTGCGGGGGGGGTCTGGGGGACCTCCACCAGAATTTCTTGGGGGGATCTAAAGCTAATTTCCTACACTATTTTTACTTATTTTTTATTTATTTTTTACCTTTATTTAACTAGGCAAGGCAGTTAAGAACAAATTCTTATTTTCAATGACGGCTTAGGAACAGTGGGTTAACTGCCTTGTTCAGGGGCAGAACGACACATTTTTACCTTGTCAGCTCAGGGATTCGATTTTGCAACCTTTCGGTTACAAGTCCAACGCTCTAACCACTAGGCTACCTGCCGGCAGCAGCCTCTAATGTGCTAGTGATGGCTATTTAACAGTCTGATAGCCTTGAGATAGAAGCTGTTTTTCAGTCTTTTGGCCCCAGCTTTGATGCACCTGTACTGACCTCGTCTTCTGGATGATAATGTGTTGAACAGACAGTGGCTCGGGTGGTTGTTGTACTTGATGATCTTTTTGGCCTTCCTGTGACATCGGGTGCTGTAGGTGTCCTGGAGTGCAGGTAGTTTGCATTAGGCAGACCACACCACCCTCTGGAGAGCCCTGTAGTTGCGGGCGGTGCATTGCCATACCAGGCGGTGATACAGCCCAGGATGCTCTCAATTGTGCATCTGTAGAAGTTTGTGAGGTTTGAAGAGGTGCTGTTGCGCCTTCTTCACCACACTGTCCGTGTGGGTGGACCATTTCAGTTTGTCAGTGACGTGTACGCCGAGGAACTTGAAGCTTTCCACCTTCTCCACTGCGGTCCCGTAGATGTGAATAGGGGGGTGCTCCCTCTGCTGTTTCCTGAAGTCCACGATCATCTCCTTTTAAATATGTTTAAGTGACTGATAAGACTGAACTAGATCAAAGTTAATTCCATAATCAATATTGTGTTGCACCTTTAACCAAGTACAAAGCCTTCATTTATGATTGTCTTTATTAAGAAATTTTCTATATCAAATTTCAGCCATCCCGAGCCACCTGCAAGCCCGACTCTTACCGATCTAGTCAAAACCTAAACTCTCTCCCCAACACAATTTCCTTCCCACCTTTAAAAACAAATAAACATTCCAAGGAAAAGATTTGGAAACACCTACATGTAAATTAACACACATAAACAGAACATTCTCCATATAAGTAATCTAATTCGGCCTAATAGTACTGTAGAGCAATTTTAACCTGCACACAATATAGCTGGGTTGTCCCATCCTGCCCCTAGGGGTTCACCGCCCTGCAGCGCCCCAGCCCAACTCAGCTTTAGGATCTTAGTGAAATATTCATTTTTGGTTTCAGGTGTGTTAGGCCAAGGCCAGAGTGACAACCCACAAGACAGCAGACCCCCAAGGCCAGGACTGAGCATGTTTTCATTACAGACTCCTTTTGTCGTACGATGTAGAAAATAGTAAAAATATAGAAAAACCCTTCAATGAGTAGGTGTGTCCAAACCTTTGATAGGTACTGTATATCCATTGATGTATATTCTGTATATTCTTGATGAATATAACTTAGAAATGCCTCATGAGCTTAGTTCAACTGTCACACTCCATGAGAACCTAAAATATAAACTTGTTTTTCTCCAGTGTTTGTAAACAATGTAAATGTAAACAAACACTGTATATCCTCATAACATGGTTAAAACAATAATTTTGATATCATGGATGGTCAGTCCTTAGCTCTGTCTATTCATCTGAGAGTGGTATCATTTCTACAGGCCTCCATGACAACAAAATCACAAACAACAGAGTAGTGCTGGCTAATAAGTCCTTAGTTTTGGGGTTATGCTCAGATAAAACCATTTGGCTAATCTATACTTCCATATTTCCAAGTCCTATTCTTGAAGACCAAGGGGTATAACATTTATTGGAATGACTGGAATTCTGGTAGACTTATAATTTATATATATATATAATTTATTCGTATTATTATATGTAGTAGAAAGTGATGGGTTAGAAGAAGCCCACATAACCAATCCATGAAGTCAAATTTAACATATATATATGGCCAGATATGTAAACTTTAACATTGATTTATCCTGCAAAAGATTTTGTTCAATTGGTAACATACATGTTTGTCGAATTCTAATGCCTCTTAAGGGGAAAGTAATCTAAAAGTAACTGAATGTAATCAGATTACGTTACTGAGTTTGGGTAATCCAAAGGTTACGTTACTGATTACAATTTTGAACAGGTATCTAGTAACTGTAACGGATTATATGTAAACTACCCAACCCTGGCTATAACGTAACAAAATTTGGAAAAAGTCAAGGGGTCTGAATACTTTCCGAAGGCACTGTATGTAGACCTCACTGAGAGAGAGAGAGAGAGAGAGAGAGAGAGAGAGAGAGAGAGAGGCACCTTCACAGAGGAAAAGTGTTTGTTTTGGAAATACCACACATGACAGTGATCAATATCTCAAGCATAGCTCTGTGTGTTATGTACAGTAGGCTACATCTACATGTGAGCTCCATGACTATATTGTAGATGATGGTACTGCACAGACTTTTATGCAATAGGCTAGTCTGTATAAAAGTGAGTGTGTTTGTGTGTCAGTGTGATATATACAAGTGTGACATTCTGCCTGCCATGGCGTCCAGGAGACCAGCTGTTGTTATTTTTATTCCCCTTGGGCTAAGCAGCAGTACAATTCCACCTAAAAAACGGCCCCTTTAAACACACACACTACAGTATAGCACAAACAGGAGCTCACACAGGACACACAGATACAGTTGAAGTCTGAAGTTTACATACACTTATGTTGGAGTCATTAAAACTTGTTTTTAAACCACTCCACAAATGTCTTGTTAACAAACTATAGTTTTGGCAAGTCAGTTAGGACATCTACTTTGTGCATGACACAAGTAATTTTTCCAACAATTGTTTACAGACAGATTATTTAACTTATAATTCACTGTATCACAATTCCAGTGGATCAGAAGTTTACATACACTAAGTTGAGTGTGCCTTTAAACAGCTTGGAAAACTCCAGAAAATGATGTCATGGCTTTAGAAGCTTCTGATAGGCTAATTGAGTTTGAGTTTGAGTTTATTTTTATTTTTACAGGGACAGTGCACATTAATCAACGTTTCAGTAAAAGTGCCGGTTTTAGCCAGCCGGCTAATTTTCAACCGCAGTCCCTGGGCAGGTTATTAAAAACAATTACAATACAGACAATCAATGAGCACACGCAGAGCAACATAGGACAAGCAGGACATAGCATGCAGACAGAGCAACATAGCACAAAAAGCAACAAGACAAAAACTATAAAAGCAACAGTGTTTCCACACCTCACAAGCTACAGACAACGGACAACATGGAAAGCGGCAATACACAGCTAGGGATTATGTTCACAAATCTGATTGACCTTTAGCCATGTCTTAATATCTTTTGTGAAAGTGTGATAGGTGGTGCAGTTATGTGTGTCTGATGGCAGTGTATTCCAGACATGGGAAGCTCTCACAGAGAAAGCAGATTGACTAAAGGTGCTTTTCCTTAAGGGAACTATACAGTCACCTCTCATGGCAGACCTTGTGGATCTGCTGCCATATGTTTGGGTTTTCTGTCTAACAAACGTACTAAGTGGAGGGGAGCCAGGCCATTTAGGATCTTGAATACAAGACATGCGTCAGTGTATTGCACAAGATTTTCCCAACTCAGGAGCTCATGCTTTCTGAGGATGTAACAGTGATGATGACTATTGGGCTTCCTATCAAGCACTTTGAGAGCCTGTTTGTAGACAGACTGAATGGGTTTTAATGTTGTACAGCAAGCTTGGGCCCAACTAGTCAAGCAGTATGTTAAGTGAGGGAGTATTATAGATTCAAAGTACAATTTTGCTACCTCTGTAGTCAAACAATTTCTTATAAATCGGAAATTAGCTAGGTTGAATTTGGTTATTTGAATTACCTTTTTCACCTGCTTTTTAAAGAGAGGTTGGAATCTAGTATGATGCCAAGGTACTTGAAATCAGATACCACCTGGAGCTTTTCCCTGACACATAGACATCTGGCTCAGTAGCATCTGTTGTCCTCTTTGTGAAGAACATGCAGACAGTTTTTTCACATTGAGATGCAAACACGAGTCACTGAGCCACTTTGTAACCTGGACCATTACAGTAGTGAGTTCTTGTGCAGCTTGTTGTTTGCTCTTTGCATGCACATATATCACTGTGTCATCTGCATACATTTGAACTTCAGACCCAGTACAGACAGAAGGCAGATCATTAATGTACAGGCTGAACAGGAGGGGCCCCAGTATTGACCCTTGGGGCACGCCCACATCATAGCTAAGAGTGGGCGACAGCTCATTGCTCACTCTGACACACTGAGTTCTGCCTTCAAGGTATGATTTCATCCACCTCAAGGCATCGGGGGAAAAGTTGAACTTGGACAATTTTGTGATGAGAACCTCATGGTTAACAGTATCAAAGCCTTCCTTAGGTCCAGAAACACAGCCCCAACAACGCCCCTTTGTCCATCTTGGACTTCACATTTTCCAGAAGAAAGCAGTTGGCTGTTTCTGTGGAGTGTTTCGCTCTGAAGCCAAACTGCATGGAGTGTAATGTGAAGGGGCTGTTGTTGAGGTGGGAAATCAGTTGTTCTGCTACAAACTTTTCAACAACTTTCGACACCACAGGTAGTATACTAATGGGCCTGTAGTTACTCATGTCAGCAGGGTCACCGGATTTAAAGATGGCCGTTATTATGGCCGACTTCCAGACCCTTGGAAACACCCCCTGACTAATAGATGTGTTGGTGACCTTAGTAATGGGGCCAATGAGTGACTCTTTGTAGTTTTTAAGAAAGGTAGAGTCCAGCCCAAACACATCTTTGGCTTTAGAGTTCTTTAGTGAGCTAATCACCTTGTTCACCTTTGACTCAGAAACCTCCCTTATGATGAAGACAGGTTGAGCGTCATTCACTAGCACTGAGCCCAAGAAACCAGTGGAGGGTTCTGTGACAGTACCTGACAGAGTCAATAAAGTAGGAATTGAAGGCTATTGCTATTTCGACTGCATCCTGTGTTAGATTGTTATTCACCATGATTTCTAGTCTTTTTGCAGTGTTACTATGGTCTTTCCCTGTTAACTTCTTTAGATTCTCCCAGATCATTTTAGAATTTCCCTTTGCTTCACCAATTATGTTAATAAAAAAGTTTGCCTTGGCCTGTCTGATTTCTTTCATCACCTTATTTCTCAACATGGTAAACCTCGTCTGTCGTGCTCTAATTTGGACTTTAGAGATGTTTTAGAGCATAATCTCGTTCTTTCATCAGTTTCCAGATTTCTCCATTTAGCCAAGGAAGAGTGCTCTTTTGGCCAGGTTTGGATTTGATTTTCTTTAGGAAGCCATTTATTGTAGTCTGGATTGTAGTTAGAAAAACATGACTATCAGCTTCCACATCTTTATAGGACAAGAGACCATTCCAGTTTATTCCCTTAATTGCGTTTTCAAAATAATTTAATTCACTCTTAGGTATTCTTAGTTGATCTGGCTTTCTAACAGTAGAGATGTTAAACCTGCTCTTAGAAAGCTTTCTGGCTATAAGTGTCAGATTATGATCAGACAGCCCAGTAACCATATTGAATGATTTAGTCACTCTCTCTGGTTTATTACTAAACACCAAATCAATCTGTGTTTTAGAGCAACAAGTCACCCTGGTTGGCCCTTTAACTAGCTGTGTAAGGTCAAAAGTATTAGTGATCCGTTTGAGGGTTTTCCTACAAGACTTATCTTCATAATTAATGTTAAAATCTCCCATTAAGATGACCTCTTTCCCAAAATCACATTCCCTAAGCATGTTATTAAACTGATCAAAAAACACACTTTTGGTGCAAGGTGGTCTATACATTCCAATAAGGGTAAAAGACATTTGGGGAGACAGTGTAACATTCAGGCCAATACATTCTAGTTCATTATCACATGACCACTCAATTTGTTTACATCGGATATGTTCTTTAATGTAAATCATCAGACCCCCTCCTCTTCCTTCAATCCTATCTCTCCTGAAAACAGTGTAGCCAGGCACAATCAAAGCAGCATATGGAGAGCTTTTATGGAGCCATGTCTCTGAAAGGCAGAGGAAGTCAAGGTTGGAGTCTGTGAGAAGATGTTGAATTTGATCACTTTTTGGAATGACACTACGAATGTTCAAGTGCCCCCCTAGTAGTCCCTTGGGCTTAGCTCGTGGGTCCCAGATGACTCGAGAGTGATTGACACATTGGAAAAAGTTAAATTTTCTGTGTTTTCTGACGGCTGGGTTTAGGCCGTTTTGTTTCGTTTTGATTCGGGGCAGTTCGGTAGTGCAATTAACTATCCCTCCGCTTGCACTGGATGCGGGAACTAATTAAAACAGCTTGCGTGCCAAAAGCAGAGTCAGGGATCGCATATAGCGACTTGGATATGTTTAAAGAGTCAAATTCCATCCTGGAGTCGAGTGAGTCGAGAGAAACCATGGGACCATAGCACTCACCCACCTCCGCGTGGCGACGATCAGTGGGCGAGACCATCCACTGCTTTCCACTCCGGTGAGTATCGCTGGCTCGGTGATGTTAGGCCCAGGATTGAGTTGCACATCCCGGAGAGTAGGAGGGTAGTGAACAGGTAGTTTAACAGTTTCCGATACATTTTGGACTTGTGTTTGTTACGCCTAAGCGGTTCAGTGGAATAGGGAGCAAGATAGACTTGGCCATTATTCAGAACATTATGGTATGCTGTGTACTGTCCGCTCCCGTTGAATGGTGAATCAATGTGTTTGGTGTTGATATTCTCCGGCAGTAGATTGATTGTGTCATCCCAGCAAGGACGCACTGAGATTATCAGTAAAGCAGCTACATAACTGACAATCATAACCATGTACTGGAGATAAAACACATAATTGAGCTTTAAGTATTTGCATGAGTTACTTAGCTGGGGTCGACATACACCTGGTATTTTAGATAAAATAACAGCATCTGGAGGAGAAGCGGCACCTGCCACACCACCCTCCCTTCCGTCGGCCATGTTGACTTCAGCTGCAAGGTTGACGTCATTTCAGTCAATTGGAGGTGTATCTGTGGATGTATTTCAAGGCCTACCTTCAAACTCTGTGCCTCTTTGCTTGACATCATGGGAAACTCAAAAGAAATCAGTCAAGACCTCAGAAGAAAAATGGTAGACCTCCACAAGTCTGGTTCATCCTTGGGAGCAATTTCCAAACGCCTGAAGGTACCACGTTCATCTGTACAAACAATAGTATGCAAGTATAAACACAATGGGACCACGCAGCCGTCATACCGCTCAGGAAGGAGACGCATTCTGTCTCCGAGAAATGAACGTTCTTTGGTGTGCGAAAAGTGCAAATCAATCCCAGAACAACCGCAAAGGACCTTGTGAAGATCCTGGAGGAAACAGGTACAAAAGTATCTATATCCACAGTAAAACGAGTCCTATATCGACATAACCTGAAAGGCCGCTCAGCAAGGAAGAAGCTACTACTCCAAAACCGCCATAAAAAAAGCCAGACTACGGTTTGCAACTGCACATGGGGACAAAGATCGTACTTTTTGGAGAAATGTCCTCTGGTCTGATGTAACAAAAATAGAAATGTTTGGCCATAATGACCATGGTTATGTTTGGAGGAAAAAGGGGGAGGCTTGCAAGCCGAAGAACACCATCCTAACCGTGAAGCACGGGAGTGGCAGCATCATGTTGTGGGGGTGCTTTGCTGCAGGAGGGACTGGCATCATGAGGATGGAAAATTCTGTGGATATATTGAAGCAACATCTCAAGACATCAGTCAGGAAGTTAAAGCATACTTCCAAAGTTGTGGCAAAATGGCTTAAGGACAACAAAGTCAAGGTATTGGAGTGGCCATCAAAAAGCCCTGACCTCAATCCTATAGAACATTTGTGGAGAAAACTGCAAAAATGTGTGCGAGCAAGGAGGCCTACAAACCTGACTCAGTTACAACAGCTCTGTCAGGAGAAATGGGCCAAAATTCACCCAACTTATTGTGGGAAGCTTGTGGAAGGCTACCCAAAACATTTGACCCAAGTTAAACAATTTAAAGGCAATGCTACCAAATACTAATTGAGTGTATGTAAACTTCTGACCCACTGGGAATGTGATGAAAGAAATAAAAGCTGAAATAAATAACTCTCTCTACTATTATTCTGACATTTCACATTCTTAAAATAAAGTGGTGATGGTGATCCTAACTGACCTAAGAGGGAATTTTTACTAGGATTAAATGTCAGGAATTGTGAAAAACTGAGTTTAAATGTATTTGGTTAAGGTGTATGTAAACTTCCGACTTCAACTGTACATACACACATATGTTTTCACAGTCAGGCACACAAGGGACAGTATTCTCTTCAGGGCCTGTTATTTTCCATGTGGAAAATAAGTAATCTATACGACATTCATAATGAATCAATGGGGAATATGTTTTAATATTTTAAACTGACTGACAAAAAGTCAATGGCCACTGCCAATGGTCATTGTAAATGCTGTCAATGACAGAATAGAACAGAGTATGTAAATTAGGCTATCACTGTTCAATAACTACGTACTTATTACTGAAGTGCAACGCACTTTGATGTAATGGTAATATTGAGTGAAAATAACCACATTTTTTCCTTGCATTTCTGACACTAACCGGATCTCAAACACAAAAGTGAATATCCCTACATACACTGAGAGTAAATACGTATCTATAGATTTCTCTAAGCGCCTTTCTAATATCACAACCCACTGGGCACATACTGGTTAAATCAATGTTGTTTCCACGTCATGTCAATGATATTACCTTTAACCAATGTGGAATAGATGTTGAATTTAATTCTGTGACCAGTGGGAAGTTCGAAGGATCTCGTGGTTGCTGATTAAATGAAGGAAACAACATCTCCAGGACATTCTACTAATATTGTCAACAATAAATGGTAAATAACAGCCTTACCTTCAAGTTTTTGTCCAAAGGTATTGTTCCAGTCTAGTGTTTCCAGTTTTCTCTTAAGATTATCTGTGTGTGAGAAAGTCAGAAGTGTCTCTTTCCAGCAGAGTAGCTTTTTCGACCGGGCAGTGAGTGGGAGCACTGTGAGCGGGTCTAGGGCCACTTGAGCGGTGCCTCCAGAGTAGCCTGCTGTCCCATCTGTCCCAGCGTTTGACCGTTCACTGTGTCGGGTTATATTTGGCATCGGGCTCAGGTTTCACAGCCAGAATGCTGCTGAGAGAGAGAAGAGAGAGAGAGAGAACGAGAAAGAGCGAGAGGGGGGATATATGAGAAAACCACAGGAAAGTAATACTTTCCACTGATTACAATATATACAGTACTTTACACACAGAACAAAATACTCACACATACACACTCTCTAACACATGGAACTGGGAATCTTTTCACTTTGTACCTCATGTTGCACTATCAAACCTACACAGCTGGTGGTCATGAAATATGAATGTACTCTGCTACCTGCACAGTATGCATCTGTCTGTACCATAAATATGGGGGAGGAGGAAGGCCAGGCTCTGTCAGTCACAGTATGGGTTAGGGTTAGGAGCTGATGCTAATCAGAGCTTGACATCTCCCTTTTCTCTGTAACTCTGCCTCCTCTGTGGCCAGTGGAGTTGATTCATTGACCTGAGACCTGCCACTGAGCCTCTGAAGAAGCTGTTATCAGTATAGACTCTTCAGTGTATGAGTGTTTTCTGCACAATGGAGGTTGGGGGCCAGGGTAACTTATGGTCCAAGCAATACTTTCTCTTGAGCCCACATCCTCTCCATTAGCCTTGAAATACTCTCTGTCCTCTCTGCAGGCTGTGTCTCACTGATGCCTCTGCCTTATACCCTGAGTGACAGATTTCTACTTGAGCCAAATGTACCCACTTTGCTCGGCAAAACTAAGGTTGGGTTGGAAGGGCACAGATCCATTCTGGCTCTGCAGCCCCACTTGGTTAATCTGTGGGCCATTATGGCAGACGGTTGGTCCTAACAGCACAGAGCTATTCCGGTTCTCCAACTACTGATTAGAGCTAAGTGCTAGTTACAGGGCAGGGAGGAATGTCCACTGGGACAGCTCTATCAAACCAGCAACCCCCCTCACACACACACTGGCAAACCACTGACACCAACACCACTTCTCCATCAACTGCCCCCCAGCACCAACCCTTCATTCACTGCCCCAGAACCACTCATCTTTCCAAAGCCCCATGGACTTACATCATCCATCTTCTATATTGAAATAGCTTAAGTGTACCTTGTTGAGGGTATAATTTAAAAATAACTGCATTAATTGGTGGTGTCTTCGAATAGCCTCACTCATGGTCTGGCAAGAATAGAACTGGAGCTTTTCCAATCTGAGCGTCCTTTCAACTAGGCTAGAGAACAGTTTACAGACCGAACTGTCAGTTAACACTTATGGTGATTTACCACTTCAACTTTTCAGAAGTATTTTAATTTTTTTATCTCTCACAATGATGATAACCATTTAAACTCTAGGTGGGTCCGTGTCCCAATCATCCAAAGGGGCCATCATCCAACTACACGAATGCCCAGCCATTAATGAGATATTGTATTTTGTCATCTCATTTCGTTTTTTACTTGAAGACAATTGGTCAAGACTTCACTCGCGGCGCTGTCCGCAGCGAAATGCGATTATAGAGCTAGCTAGCTATAAACTGTTGTTGTTAGTAGCTATTTTGAAAGTAACATAGTTGGTCCTCAGACATGCCAGCACAGTAAAATGACATACACTGGCTATTTCTTTCCCCTCGCACTCGCAGTTGTTGTTAGCAAGTTGACTTAACGTACCAAACTAGCTATTGACAAGTCAACTTTACAAGACAATTGTTGATAAATCAAACGTCAAACTAACTAACATTTTAATAATTATTACAGTGTTGCTTCTTGTCACTGGCTAGCATAGCTTGCACGTGTTGGCAATCTATGTAGGCTAACTGTGATAAAGGTGTATTCTACTGTTGTGTTTTTGTTCTGTATCTGTCTCAATCTCATCGGGCTAGTCTCGTCAGAGAGGAAGAGGCACATCCTCTCATTATTCCCCTGACACTTCCGTGTATGCGCAATTAACCTGTGGACCAGATTATAGGATAGGTGTCACCTCCAGCCTCTGGTCTTGGCTGTTAGAGATTATTACCAAACTCCCTCAGCAACTGTCATTGACACATTTAGCTAGCTATTTCTTTAATAAAAAGTGCAGAAAAACTGTGCCCCCTGGCATGATCTTGTTAATGCTGCTGTATTCTATTTTCAGTACACAATAATGCCTGCCTTTTGTCAAGTGGGGGAGAAGCAGCTCCCAAACCCAGTTATGTGTATGGCATGGTTTCCAAAGAGGGATCTCATTGCCCTCGCAAACACTGCTGGCTAGGTAAGGAGAGAAACACACCCACACTTTCATACCCAGATCAATACCAGATCACATCAGTTTATTATGGGAGTCATCTGTGTGTTAATCTATGTTTGTGTTGTAGTTGCTACTGCATCGCCTTGAAAATGTCCAGCGTATTTGGAGTTTGCCACCCAATGAGAATACGGGGGAGGAGATCGCTGCGCTTGCTTGGAGACCTGATGGCAAGAGATGGACCTGAATGTCTCAAGTTACTTATCACATTGGAAGCATATAAGTAATGTTACATTACCACTGTTACAACAATAAACCTTCATACACTCAACACAACACATTTACTACAGCACACTGTGTTGTGAAATATAAACTTTGTGTCTTTCAAAGTCCTCAACTCATTCTACACCTCTGAAGACGAGTCCAACCTTTTTCTTCCCAAGTTGCCAACTCTTCCCAAGAGGTAAACGTGTCTTTATAATGTCACTGACGAATCAATCATTTGTCATTTGTTCAAGTAAAATAGATTTTGGAGAACTCTTGGTTCTTGTGTTAACACATACTTTACAGCATTTAGCTTGTTTTGCTGCATTTGCCCCCTAATGAAGACATGTTTTGTTTATTCTATTCCGGTATGTTTATGTATCTTCAGCGACAGCGATTCATTTAAATGATATTTTAGACAACCTGTCTGCACTAGGATACGTTTTTTTCATAACCAACCCTCTGTCTTGTAGTCAGGAGAAGTCAGACGAGATCCTGAACCTTATGGGAGAAGGGAAGTGAGTGATGCAAGTTTCACATGCTTTATTATGGAAGATTCAGTTAACACACAATCTCATGTACACATAGAAATCCTCACAAATCCGTCAAGTGTCTGCAGACTAAACATCCTGGTTCTTGGTGGAGGTTCTGGCTTTGTGGAGCTGTATGCCTATGGGATGTATAAGATTGCCACTTTACCAGGGGTAATATTGTACTCGCACACTTATGCACTGGTTCATCCACCCACTCTCTGCAGAGACTGCACAACTATGCTACACAAAGAAACTCCTTAGATAGATATGTAACTAACAAGATTCTCTTCATGAGGTCCATGGGATGTGTCATATCTTGTGGCTGTCCGGTGACCTGAAGTGCCTGTTTATCATCACAGAAATCACGTCAGCTGACAATGACCCAGAGATCTGCTACATCCAGGTAATCAGTTATGCCCACATTTAAGTGAAATTGAGTATATTTCTGACCCATCATGACTGTCATCTTCTATACTGAACAAAAATATAAACGCAATATGTAAAGTGTTGGTCCCATGTTTCATGAGCTGAAATAAAAGATATGCATAAAAAGCTGTGCAGAAATGTGTTTACATCCTTGTTAGTGAGCATTTCTCCTTTGCAAAGACAATCCATCCACCTGACAGGTGTGGCATATCAAGAAGCTGATTAAACAGCATGATCATTACACAGGTGCACCTTGTGCTGGGGACAATAAAAGGCTACTCTACAATGTGCAGTTTTGTCACACAACACAATGCCACAAATGCCTCAAGTTTTGAGGGAGCGTGCAATTAGCATGTTGACTGCAGGAATGTCCACCAGAGCTGTTGCGAGATAATTGAATGTTCATTTCTCTACCATAAGCCACCTCCACTGTCGTTTTAGATAATTTGGCAGTACGTCCAACCGGCCTCATAACCGCAGACCACGTGTAACCAAGCCAGCCCAGGGCCTCCACATCCAGCTTCTTCATCTGCGGGATCGTCTGAGACCACCCACTCGGACAGCTGATTGAACTGAGGAGTATTTCTGTTTGTAATAAAGCCCTTTGTGGGGAAAAACATATTCTGATTGGCTGGGCCTGGCTCCCCAGTGGGTGGCCCTATGCCTTCCCAGGCCCACCCATGGCTGCGCCTCTGCACAGTCGTGTGAAATCCATAGATCAAGGTCTAATGAATTTATGTCAATTGACTGATTTCCTTATATGAACTGTAACTCAATGAAATCTTTGAAATTGTTGCATGTTGCGTTTATATTTTTGTTCAGTATATATTCTTAGCTTATTTGAGCTCTTTAACTATGTATGTTTGTTGTGTCTTCCAGCTCAACACAGGGGTGCTGTCCCACTGTCTCCCTGAGGTCACCAGGATGGCACACAGTTCACCCACATCTCCACTGCTGCAGGTCAGTGCCCTCTTTATGTAACTAATATGGCAAGATGTCTCCTCATAGTTCATATTTCCATAGAGATATGAGGGCATTCATCAGACTAGTCTGGCCATTGGTATTTCTCTCTCGATCCAACTTATTCTGTCTCTCTCTATATCTTTCCTTCAGTACCTGCATCTCTCTCTCTCACCAGTATGTGTGAGGCTTGGGAGGATATCCTCATGCAGATGGCTCTTCGCCTCACTAATGTCGTTCAGGTCAGTGGTCACTGTTAGTTTAGTCTGCCTCAGCCCATTTTCCAATAATGACAGCACACCTAAAAGGCATGATCTGAACCAATTCCTGTTTTTTCGAGAAGAACACCAGCACACAAGTCCAGGATGAGTTTCTGAAGCTTCTACTATGGGGACGATCAAGGTGAGAAAAGTGTCCAATGACACTTGTACGCTACCCTGTCCTCCACAGAACATGCTTTCTACCTAAGTAGTACCACATCCCCTCTGGCCTTATATGGCCAATATACCATGGCTAAGGGCTGTTCTTATGCACGACGCAATGCAGAGTGCCTGGATACAGCACTTAGCCGTGGTACATTGGCCATATACCACAAACCCCCCAAGGTGCCTTATTGCTATTATAAACTGGTTACCAACGTAATTAGAACATTAAACAAACAATTTTTTGTAATATCTGTGGTATACGGTCTGATATACCATGGCTTTCAGCCGATCAGCATTCAGCGCTCAAACCACCTGGTTTATAATAAGTAATAGATCATGTAGTTGAGTCGTGAGCACTAATGCAAAAATATGTTAAACATTTGAGATGTAGTGATTCAAAGTGGCCTGTAGGTGCCACTGCAGGACATCATAAACCTCATCTGACATTGAAAAGACTGATATAGCGATGTCTAAGGTTTTTTATGTGCAGACTAACTAAATTCTCTATTTTTAATCAGCCCTGAACTACAGGCTCTCCTCATGAATCAGCTGACTGTCAAGGTGTGCTGAATAAAGTTTTAGTATGGTGTATTTTTTTTGTAGCTTTGTAAGACTGATGTGATTTGTTTGTTTCATAGCGGCTGAAGAAGCTGGGCCAATCTATAGAAACCTCTTACTCCAGCATTCAGAAGCTGGTGATCAGCCACCTACAGAGGTAGCAACTCAGCTGACATTAATAATTATCTCTTCTCTTATCCTGACCCATAATGCCCTTTTGTGGACCATACAATGCAAATGTCAAGAAATTGCATCTGATGCCAATCATCCCCTCTCTTTTCCTCTCCTTTCTCCAGTGGTTCAGAGGCTCTGTTGTACCACCATCTCAGTGAGGTGTAGAAGATGTCTCTATGGAAACAGAAGTTCCAGCCTCTATGCCTGGACTCGGCAGATATAGAAAGTACAGTGCTTAGATCCTGCTTAAACTGTGACTGTGGTATATTTTCTGATAAAAAAGAAGATTAAAGTGGATGTATTTGCACAATTAATTAGTCTGTGAAAAGATCAGGGCTGACACTCATTGATCATTTGCATAACTGGACCATTTGTTCAAAGCTTGTTTCTAAGCTGGATATTATTTCAAATGAAAGTTATGTTTTGTTATAGATCCCATTACAGCTGTGGGTTCAGCAGGTAGCCTAGTGGTTAGAGCGTTGGACTAGTAACCGAAAGGTTGCAAGATCGAATCCCCGAGCTGACAAGGTAAAAATCTGTTGTTCTGCCCCTGAACAAGGCAGTGTTCCTTGGCTGTCATTGGAAATAAGAATTTGTTCTTAACTGACTTGCCTAGTTAAATAAATAAAAATTAATTTTGAAAGACAACAAACTTCTTCAGTGAGTTTGCATGCTTATTGATATGCTATTAGATTAGTATTTTGTTCTCATAACAACACATTTTTTTATCATTTAAAATGGAAATAATTTAAAATGGAGTTGACTTCATCCCTGGTGTTTGTTAAATCTCTCCCCCTCATGTCATTCCTCACTGTCTCTCTTTCTCAGAGTGATTGACAAGAGCATGAAGAACTTCAAAGCCTTTTTCCGATGGCTGTGTGTAGGTAAGACCTCTTGAGATATAGCACCTTTTAGTGACTGATGGTACATTTAGTATAGAAAAAATAGAATTGGTTATTAAATGCAAGTGTTTTAATACAGTACCTTCAGGAAGTATTCACACCCCTTGACTTTTTCCACATTTTGTTGTTTACAGCCTGAATTAAACATGTATTACATTTAGATTTTGTGTCACTGGCCTACACATACACACAATACCCCATAATACCAAAGTGGAATTATGTTTTTAGAAATTTTAACAAATTCATAAAAAATGATAAACGGAAAGGTAAAACTGCCAAAAAATGTGGCAAAGAAATGCAACAACCAACTTGACAGAGCTTGAAGAATTTTTAAAGGAATAATGTGCAAATATTGTACAATCCAGGTGTGCAAAGCTCTTAGGGACTTACCCAGAAAGACTCACAGCTGTAATCTCTGCCAAAGTTGCTTCTACAAAGTATTGACTCACGGGTGTGAATACTTTATGTATTTCATTTAATAAATTTGTAACAATTTATAAAACCATGTTTTCACTTTGTCATTATGGGGTATTGTGCTTAGATGGGTGAGAATAATTTTGTATTTAATCCGTTTTGAATTCGGGTTGTAACAACAAAATGTGGAAAAAGTCAAGGGATATGAATGTTTTCTGAAGGCACTGTACATGTTTTTTTTTTCCTGCAGCTATGCTAAGGATGTCAGAGGACCACGTCCCTCCAGAACTCAATAAGGTGAGAGCACTTCAGTGAGGTAAAGTAGATTGGATTAGTAGAATAGCACTTAATTTCCACAGTTTTTCACAAACTAGCCAATGACACCCTCTCCTGTGACAGAACGAAAGAGCTGTTTGACCGGAAAGGGAAGTACTTCGATGTGAAGCGGATCGGCCAGGTGAGGGACAAGCGTTGTCTGTCTGTATGTATATTTTAGTTTGTCTGTGATCAGTGTTCTCTGACACACTTTGTGTCCTTTTTTTTGCAGTACCTGAAGGATGAGGATCTAGTATCTCTGCCCAACATCAAGGGGAACCAATGGCTGAAAATTCTGCAGGAGAGCACACACTTGAAATATAGCCTTTATCTCAGATATAACTAGGCAGGAAGTGTGTGGTTATTTCCATGTTGTAATTTGATGGAGGACGTTTGGTTTGGCATTGTATTTCTCTATTTTTGTGACTGATTGCCTTACTGAACTGATTGATTGGTTTATCCAGAGAGCCTACAAGAGCCTTCTGTTGTGCCTACAGAAACCTGCAGTAAGTCTAAAACACACACACACACACACACACACACACACACACACACACACACACACACACACACACACACACACACACACACACACACACACACACACACACACACACACACACACACACACACACACACACACACTGAAACCCATATTAATGAATCAAGCCTAAAGCAGGGCTGCTTTTGAATCCCAGAGCATGTAAGTGGGCGAGTGTGACGCGACGAGCAGACCGTAATTCAAGCAGATTAGTAAAATATCTCCTGCTCCACTTTTGTTTTGGTACTGCTCAGCCACAAGGCATGCTTTGCCTAGCATTTTTTATCAGTATTCTTTTAATTAGGCCTATTCGGTTGTAATTATTTAACCTACCCCACCCACAGTAGCCTATATCTAGTTTATATTCTACTTTCTAACGTTACAATATGTAGTTTATATTTTGAAGGACTTCAAATGTATTAACGGATGTTCTGGGTAGGCAATACATAGGCTACTGTAAAATGTATTTTTTTCTTCCTTGGAATAGAAACACCATACTATTAAAAAAAATATTAAGCTAAAATATCATAAATAAATTAATTGTAAATAATAAAAACAGGTATCGGCTTCTTTCCATAAATAAAAGGGAATAGATCATTTCAAACTGCAGCGGCCAGCAAGCGCCTGACAATCTTCACATGTGCATTGAGCGTGTGAAATGTTAAATAGTATTATTAAATAGTATTATAGTATTATTATAAAGACAGAAAAATACACATGTAAAAGCTTCATTACATAAAGGAATATTAGTGAGAATATAGCCATAATATAAACAAGAGAAAGGAGATTTGAGATTAAGTCGCCTGTGTGACATTTAAGCAGAGACCAGCACAGAGTCCAGTAGGACAGTGTCACAAGGCTACATAGTCATAAGCCTACACTTCGCCACTGCTGGAGGGACTACAGTACATAGCCGTAGTTGATTGTGAGCTAGAATGAAATGTCGAATGAAATGTGTGCGGAATGAGGTAAACAGCAGTTTTTCATCAATAGAATCAATGTAGGTAGGTAACATGATATCAAAAGGGAATCGCTTAGACCGCACTTACCGGGAGGACCATTCATCTCACGGGCTCTGGTAGAGAAGTAGCCTATGTGAGCTCTTTAACATTAGCCTAAATGTACAGTTCAAGTATCCATCACAAATACATGAATGAACCTCAGAGATAATAGGCTGGTTTTTGCAGCAAACAACATCCTTTTATTAGCCAAACATGAATCACCTATAAAAAGAGGTTTGTGATATGCCTTCAGTCGAAAGGTTTTCGTTATAGCCTACAGTACACAATAACAGGAAGAAAAACATTGAATCACTACGTTTAATCTTTGAAGTGTTGGCTAATGGTTTACTGAAACATAAGGAAGCTATCCGATGTCCAATAGCACCGACGACAACAACCCATTAGTGTGATGATAAGGCAAAGCAAAAAATATTGATTTGGAAGCATTTTGAGAAGGAACGCTTGAGAGGGAGAACCGTGCATAATGGATGGATTTGGTGGATGGGTTGCAAAATAAATCCTAGCAGGGATCAACTTGCTGTGGCAGCCCACTGCGTATACACTGGTTGAATCGACGGCGTTTCCTTATCATTTCAATGAAATGTATGTTGAACCAACGTGGAATAGACATTGAAGTTACGTCTTTGCCCTGTTGGAGTTTGTTTAGCCTCATGCAATAGTAGCATTAATAATAATAAACGATTACTACCTTACTATTCTGCGCAGTCTGACGCAGACCAATTAGGCTATTTCAAACACTTCAAGAAACCAGGAGTCACCTATTTGGACAATAATGTTGTGTGGAGTCGTTTTTATTAGCGGGAAGTGGACTAATATCTAATTGTGGGGGTTTTGGTAAACAAAAGTGTCACATTACATAGGTTGCATATTTAACAATTATGGCATTTGAAGCCGATCTTCATGCCTTCTTCCAAACTTGCTCTGATATCGCAAAGAAGATTCGTCCTGTCCCTTTAGGGATTTAGATAATTAACCAGAATTTTAGGGACTGCATATAACCAGCCTGGAGCAGCAATAATCTATTCTCTTTGACAGCCTGTACGATTACAGCCAAAAGCTGTTTTGTGGGGTTTGTAGTGAGCCTCTTCTAGAATGTCTGATCATTCAGTTGCCTGAGTACTTCAGTCTTGTAGAGAATGTAGTCTTGCACAGTAACGTCGTCTCCCTTGTCCTCTGGGCGGATGACTTTGGAGGTGTCATTGTGGAGATGTAAGGGCTTGTTCCTCAGAGCGGGTAAAATTATTCCTGACATAGGGGATAGAGGTGGCACGAACGTAGATGACTTGCAATCTCTAAAGAACAGTTTCAGAAGCAATCAGTGGTGTGTATTTATGGATGCTAAGGGAAGCTAGACTTCCCAAAAAATATCAGACCAATAAAAAAAATCTAAATTATGTATCTTTCCTCTCTGTGTTTTCACAATTTTTCATCAATTCGCAAGTGGCAGA
This sequence comes from Brachymystax lenok tsinlingensis, assembly GCA_030435695.1. Lineage (NCBI taxonomy): Eukaryota > Metazoa > Chordata > Actinopteri > Salmoniformes > Salmonidae > Brachymystax > Brachymystax lenok. The sequence goes on from CM059791.1 coordinate 27,628,020, forward strand.
GAAATCATCCAGTGAGGGAAACTGTGCCCCTCCGTCTCAGTATGTGCAGCCCATGTATTTGATGCTGTCTGGAACAAAAGAGTATGACATGTTGCCGTTGTAGCATTTGGCCTCCCTTGATAATAATAAAATAATTTGCCAATCAGCTTTGAGCTGTGGGTTTTACTGTTGCAGTCCAAACTGGCCAGTTTGGATTTGACTTCACCTCAATCAAATCCAATCCTAAGCAAAACATCATCATTGTCAGAAAAACATGTGTTTCTGGTCTGCTTGTGTTGATGTCCTGCAGTAGCTAGCTTGCTAAATCGGCAACTTTCCTAAGCCATGGATGGGGTTGCAGGTCGCCTAGCATTTAAGAGTGTTGGGCCAGTAACCAAAAGATTGCTGGTTCGAATCCCCAAGCCATATCTGTTTATATGCCCTTGAGCAAGATACTTAACCCTAATTGCTACTGTAAGTTTCTCTTGATAAGAGCATCTGCTAAATGACTAAAATGTAAATGTAAAAAGATTTGATGGAGATTTGGACTTGTGGTTTTGACTTAATTCTCTTCATGCCAATAATTATGACAATGATTCTGATCTAAATGAATATATTGTGCCACTGGCCTGAGACAATTGAAGTTCAATATGTAGCCTAGATTTAGGCCCATGTTAACTAGCTAGTTAACTTAGCTGGTTCATTGTCGCCCATGAGAGGCAGATAGCATTTTAGCTAGGTAGCATATGAAAGCAAAAACTAAAAAGCGTACAGAGCCATAGACCGTTTTGCTAACATGAAAGAGAGGAGAATGGTATTGGTGTTCAACTAGTCTACAAGTAGGGTGAGTAAAAAAAAAAAAAAATATTGCACGTGGACGCAAGCATACACACACACACACACACACACACACACACACAGATATCAGTACCATGGACACCCACATGATATTTAGCAACATTGATTGGACTAAATAGTTTTTGGTATCTTTATAAGTTTGTTTTCAGTGTATTAAACTAAACATATATAGCCTTGTTGATTTGATGATGTTAATACGTTTAAGTTGAAATGGTGCTGGAATAGCAGAGGCAATGCTCCTGTTGTCTTTGTGCTGACTTGCAGTAAGTAGTTGTTTAGTAAACTGTCAAACATTAACTTGCTTGCAGGTCATATAACTGTTTTTTACATGCAATATTTGCTTTGTGGACTTCACCAGACAGATGTTGCTCTCTGGTTTTGTGATGAAACAAACGTATGTGTAGTTGAATTTATTCCGCCACTGTGTGCCTGTTGTCTTTTTGTGACAGCCTTATTGTATATCACGGTGGAGTATGAACGAATGCGTTATAGAGCAAACAAGGCAAATAGGTTGTAATATGGCCTTTTTACTGGCTTTGCTTGGTTTCTCCAGTGATTTTACCCACGTACCACTACTGGATGCAATGAGCAATGAATTAGTAGTCAACGCGTTGCAGTTGTGTGTACTGATATTCAGGCTGATTTGCTCATGTAATATTTTGTATATAAACTCAGCAAAAAAAGAGATGTCCCTTTTTCAGGACCCTGTCTTTCAAAGATAATTTGTAAAAATCCAAATAACTTCACAGATCTTCATTATAAAGGGTTTAAACACTGTTTCCCATGCTTGTTCAATGAACCATGAACAATTAATGAACATGCACCTGTGGAACGGTCGTTAAGACACTAACAGCTTACAGACGGTAGGTATTTAAGGTCACAGTTATGAAAACTAAAGAGCCTTTCTACTGACTCTGAAAAACACCAAAAGAAAGATGCCCAGGGTCCCTGCTCATCTGTGTGAACGTGCCTTAGGCATCCTGCAAGGAGGCATGAGGACTGCAGATGTGGCCAGGGCAACAAGTTGCAATGTCCGTACTGTGAGACGCCTAAGAGAGCGCTACAGGGAGACAGGACAGACAGCTGATCACGTGGCAGACCACGTGTAACAACACCTGCACAGGATCGGTACATCCGAACATCACACCTGCGGGACAGGTACAGGATGGCAACAGCAACTGCCCGAGTTACACCAGGAACACACAATCCCTCCATCAGTGCTCAGACTCCACAATAGGCTGAGAGAGGCTGGACTGAGGTCTTGTAGGCCTGTTGTAAGGCAGGTCCTCACCAGACATCACCGGCAACAACGTTGCCTATGGGCACAAACCCACTGTCGCTGGACCAGACAGGACTGGCAAAAAGTGCTCTTCACTGACGAGTCGCGGTTTTGTCTCACCAGGGGTGATCGTCGGATTTGCGTTTATTGTCGAAGGAATGAGCGTTACACCGAGGCCTGTACTCTGGAGCGGGATCGATTTGGAGGTGGAGGGTCCATCATGGTCTGGGGCGATGTGTCACAGCATCATCGGACTGAGCTTGTTGTCATTGCAGGCAATCTCAATGCTGTGTGTTACAGGGAAGACATCCTCCTCCCTCATGTGGTACCCTTCCTGCAGGCTCATCCTGACATGACCCTCCAGCATGACAATGCCACCAGCCATACTACTCATTCTGTGCGTGATTTCCTGCAAGACAGGAATGTCAGTGTTCTACCATAGCCAACGAAGAGCCAGGATCTCAATCCCATTGAGCATGTCTGGGACCTGTTGGAACGGAGGGTGAGGGCTAGGGCCATTCCCCCCCAGAAATGTCCGGGAACTTGCAGGTGCCTTGGTGGAATAGTGGGGTAACATCTCACAGCAAGAACTGGCAAATCTGGTGCAGTCCATGAGGACGAGATGCACTGCAGTACTTAATGCAGCTGGTGGCCACACCAGATACTGACTGTTACTTTTGATTTGGACCCCCCCTTTGTTCAGGGACACAGTATTCCATTTCTGTTAGTTACGTCTGTGGAACTTGTTCAGTTTATGTCTCAGTTGTTGAATCTTATCTTCATACAAATATTTACACGTTAAGTTGTTGAAAATAAACGCAGTTGACAGTGAGAGGACGTTTCTTTTTTTGCTGAGTTTATTTTCAGTAAATAGTTCACAAAAATGTATTGTACCATACTGGTCACCTACTTATTTAAAAAAAAATACAAATAATTGCTCAATAGACAAATAAATATATATTTTTAAAAGAAATAGCATCCACACACGGGCCGGCTTCATCTCAATGTGTTTTTAAATTTTATGCTTTTCAAAAACATTCCATTCTCCTTTCTCTTGTTTATATTATGGCTATATTCTCCCTAATATTCCTTTGTAATTAAGCTTTTACATGTATATTTTTCGGACTTTATTATACTAATAATAATAATCATGTTTAATTTGTAGAGTGCATTTTCCACACTCAATGCACATGTGCTTGTTAATACATGTGCTAATCATCTGTTAATACATTTGAAGTGCTTCAAAATATAAACTACATATCATAATGTTAGAAAGTAGAATATAAACTAGATATAGGCTACTGTGGGTGGGGTAGGCAAAATAATTGTAACCGAATAGGCCTAATTAAAAGAATAATGATAAAGGAAAAAAAATATGCCCAGAGCTTGTGTCTGAGCAGTACCAGAGAGAAATTGGAGCGGGAGAGAAAGCAGACACCATTTTTAAAATCTGCTCGAATTACCCTCTGCTCCTCACTCCACACTCACCCGACTTACATGCTCTGGCATTCAGAAGTAGCCGTGCTTTAAGCTATCAAAGAACAACAATTCTTGGGCCGACTCTTTTCTCTGTATATATCATGATTCCCTGATCCACCTCTACGCAGATGACACCATTCTGTATACATCTGGCCCTTCTTTCCAAACGAGCTTCAATGCCATACAACACTCCTTCCGTGGCCTCCGACTGCTCTTAAACGCTAGTAAAACTAAATGCATGCTTTTCAACTGTTCGCTGCCCGCACCCGCCCGCCCGACAAGCATCACTACTCTGGACGGTTCTGACTTAGAATATGTGGACAACTACAAATAACTAGGTGTTTGGCTAGACTGTAAACTCTCCTTCCAGACTTATATTAAACATCTCCAATCCAAAATTAAATATAGAATCGGCTTCCTATATCGCAACAAAGCCTCCTTCACTCACGCCGCCAAACATACCCTCGTAAAACTGACTATCCTACCGATCCTCAACTTCGGCGATGTCATTTACAAAATAGCCTCCAACACTCTACTCAGCAAATTGGATGCAGACTATCACAGTGCCATCCGTTTTGTCACCAAAGCCCCATATACTACCCACCACTGCGACCTGTATGCTCTCGTCGGCTGCCCCTCGCTACATATTCGTCGCCAGACCCAGTGGCTCCAGGTCATCTATAAGTCTTTTCTAGGTAAAGCTCCGCCTTATCTCAGCTCACTGGCACGATAACAACACCCACCCGTAGCACGCGCTCCAGCACTGGTCATCCCCAAAGCCAACACCTCCTTTGGCCGCCTTTCCTTCCAGTTCTCTGCTGCCAATGACTGGAACGAATTGAAAAAATCGCTTAAGCTGGAGACTTATATTTCTTTCACTAACTTTAAACATCAGCTATCTGAGCAGCTTACCGATCGCTGCAGCTGTACATAGTCCATCTGTAAATAGCCCACCCAATCTCATCTCCATATTGTTTTTTTACTTTTCTGCTCTTTTGCACACCAGTATTTCTTCTGCACATAATCATCTGCACATCTATCACTCCAATGTTAATTTGCTAAATTGTAATTACTTCGCTACTATGGCCTATTTATTGCCTTACCTCTTCCTCGCACTGCTTTGCTTTATCTTGGCCAGGTTGCAGTTGTAAATGAGAACTTGTTCTCAACTAGCCTACCTGGTTAAATAAAGGTGAAATACATTTTTTAAATTAAATATAAAACTGTCAACTAATAATCATATCAATGGATGGAATCAGTGAATGAATGGCTGCAGCAAGCATTACACGGTCTGACAAGCTGCATAACAAATTAGGCCTAATTAGACAAAAGAACAATTAAGTAATTCAAACAAGCTAAGTCGTTCAAATGACTTAGTATCTAATTTGAATGACTACGTTTTTTTTTTAAGTAATTCAAACGAGAATTCCAAGAGTCTACTTTTTTTTTTCTTTGCCTTGGGCTTCAGGGCTTCTGTAGAACTTTGGTCATGCATTCATGAGCCTTCTGCTAGGAATTCCAGGAAGCTATAAATCTGACTAACTCACCACAGGAGTTTTGTCATCTTGCAGTCTCTCTCTCTCTCTCTCTCACTCTCCCTCCTTCTCACACACTATTTTAGTTGCCTTGTCCATCCCCCTCAGTTCTCTTCTCTATTCTCCTTCCCAGCCTTTCTTTCGGTGGTAATATTATTTCATTGCATTATCAAGCCATACAATGCCACATACCCAAGGAACACTTTGTCTTATGTTTTGCATGTGGCAGAAACTATTTTATCATTCTAATTAAATTGGTTTTGCATGACTAGACAACAGTCTGGAGAGATTACATCCAAATGAAGGTATATGAATTTGAGTTATGGCATGACATGAGCTGTGGTGATACTGATTTGCCTCTGTTTGTAGGAGGTAATTGGAAAATCTGTCTGTTTGCCTCTACACTGTGCCAGATAACAATTTTAGTGAATAAATTGTGTTTATTAATTTGTGGTACGTTTTATTTGTTTAATTTTATTGTTTTGATCTTTGCAGATCAGAAACTGTACTTCTGTCATTGAAAGACACAAACATCTTGTCATTTCTCATTTTACCAAAACACTCTCCTCATGATGATAACGCAGATAATGTATATTGCCACGATTATTATCATGATTATTGGTGTCCAGGTACAATGATAAGAAGACCAATATGCAATATGTAGTGTTCTGCATGCCAGCGATTTCACCCTGCAAGATTTACCTACTGCGGGGGTACTGACCCATACGAGTACATTACAGCACTGCACCCTATTTTAATCTGGTTCAATCCCAATTTACTAGGTCTTTGTCTATGACTGAGCATGTGCTTTTTTGTTTCACTGATTGTTTATCTTTATGTCTGTTGTCACAGACCTGTTCTCAATGGTTTGGTGGCGATAGATCTGAGTGACGTTCTTAGCCACAGTATTGATAATGATGCTGCAGGAGTCAGGTGCATCACTTGTCTTCCTCTCTTTCCTAGAATCCTACACTCTCAACAATGCAACCTCTAGCTGTACAGGCAAATTACGGGAACATGCATTGAAATTACTTGCTCTGATGATGATCTGCAATTGATTATTTGTTGTTTTTATTGGTGTTAATGACTATTATCATGACTATTTTTTTTTTGCATGTCTGTGTGTTTAAGTTCTGACTGTGTACAGTTGCCAGGATGCTCGTTTCTATGACGACGAGACATTGACAGTGGTGCTGCGAGCATCAGAGGAGGAGGAGAGCAGGGGGCGTGTCCTGGCCCAGCTCCCTCTCGGCTCTGCTCTCAGCTGTGAGGAGGAGTTCCACTGGGACCAGTCTTAGTGTATGGTTGAAACACCTTTTTCCCTAACATGCAAACCTAGCCCTATATTCCTAATTCGTGATCTATTTGTAACTGTAACCTGCACCTCATCTCAAACCGTTAATTATGTTCTACCTGATTACAAACTGGAACTCAAGACTTACAGTGGTTTCAGAAAGTATTCATATCACTTGACTTATTCCACATTTTGTTGTGTTACAGGCTGAATTCAACATGGATGAAATTTAGTTTTTGTCTCACACAATTCCCCATAATGATTATTTTTTTCAAATTTATTGAAAACGAAATACAGAAATGTAATTTATATACAGTGGCAAGAAAAAGTATGTTAATTGGAATTATCTGGATTTCTGCATAAATTGGTCATACAATTAGATCTGATCTTCATCTAAGTCACAACAACAGACAAACACAGTGTGCTTAAACTAATAACACACAAATTATTGTATTTTTCTTGTCTATATTGAATACATCATTTAAACATTCACAGTGTAGGTTGGAAAAAGTATGTAAACCCCTAGGCTAATGACTTCTCCAAAAGCTAATTAGAGTCAGGGGTCAGCTAACCTGGAGTACAATCATTGAGATGAGATTGGAGATGTTGGTTAGAGCTGCCCTGCCCTATAAAAAACACTCACAAAATTTGAGTTTGCTATTCACAAGACGCATTGCCTGCTGTGAACCATGCCTCGAACAAAAGAGATCTCAGAAGACCCAAGATTAAGAATTGTTTACTTGCATAAAGCTGGAAAGAGTTACAAAAGTATCTCTAAATACCTTGATGTTCATCAGTCCACTGTAAGACAAATTGTCTATAAATTGAGAAAATTCACCACTGTTGCTACTCTCTCTAGGAGTGGACGTCCTGCAAAGATGACTGCAAGAGCACAGCGCAGAATGCTCAGTGAGGTTAAGAAGAATCCTAGAGGGTCAGCTAAAGACTTACAGAAATCTCTGGAACATGCGAACATCTCTGTTGACGAATCTACGATACGTAAAACACTAAACAAGAATGGTGTTCATGGGAGGACACCACGGAAGAAGCAACTGCTGTCCCAAAAAAACATTGCTGCACGTCTCAAGTTCGCAAAAGAGCATCTGGATGCTTAGGGTGACCGGAGGAGGGGCCATTCCCTGCACCATCTGTGGCCGCAGAGAGCACACTGCTGGTCGGTGCTGGGGGGTTTCCTCAGGGAGTTGAGGCAGCAGGCAGGGCACTATCGTGTCACCCCAGGTGAGTAGGCATCAGACTAACCCAGAGCCCCCTGTTGCTCACATGTTCGTGTGTATAGAATTTTCTGAGTTTTCCCCGCATGCCCAGCATAAGGCGCTCGTAGATTCAGGCGCAGCTGGGAACTTTATTGATCGTTCATTTGCCCATAGTTTAGGGATCCCCATTGTTTCTGTTGATATGCCCTTCCCTGTGCACGCCTTAGATAGTCGCCCATTAGGGTCAGGGCTGATTAGGGAGGCCACCACTCCACTAAGTATGGTTATGCAGGAGGGTCATGAGGAGAGAATCAGTCTCTTCCTTATTAATTCTCCTGCGTTTCCGGTGGTGCTGAGCCTACCCTGGTTGGCCTATCATGACTCCTTTATTTCGTGGCAACAGAGGGCTCTCAAGGGAAGGTCACGAAAGTGCTCGGGGAGGTGTGTAGGTGTTTCCATCGGTGTGATTACGGTGGAGAGTCTAGACCAGGTCTCCACCGTGCACATTCCCTCTGAATATGCAGATTTGGCGCTCGCCTTCTGTAAGAAGAAGGCGACTCAATTACCGCCCCATTGACAGGGTGATTGTGCGATAAATCTCCTGGTAGATGCAGCACTTCCCAGGAGTCACGTGTATCCTCTGTCACATGAGGAGACGGCAGCTATGGAAACATATGTCTCTGAATCTCTGGGACAGGGATACATTCGGCCCTCCACTTCACCTGCCTCCTCGAGTTTATTTTTTGTGAAGAAGAAGGATGGAGGTCTGCGCCCGTGTATTGACTATCGAGGTATCAATCAAATCACTGTGAGGTACAGCTACCCGCTGCCTCTCATAGCCAGTGCGATCGAGTCAATGCACGGGGCGCACTTTTTCACAATATTGGATCTCAGGAGCGCTTACAATCTGGTGCGTATCCGGGAGGGGGACGAGTGGAAGACGGCATTTAGTACCACCTCAGGGCACTATGAGTACCTCGTCATGCCGTACGGGTTGATGAATGCTCCATCAGTTTACCAGGCATTTGTAGACAATATTTTCCAGGACCTGCACGGGCAGGGTGTAGTGGTGTATATCAACAACATTCTGATATACTCCGCTACACACGACGAGCATGTGTCCCTGGTGCGCAAGGTGCTTGGTCGACTGTTGGAGCATGACCTGTATGTCAAGGCTGAGAAATGTCTGTTCTTCCAACAGTCCGTCTCCTTCCTAGGGTACCACATTTCCACGTCAGGGGTGGAGATGGAGAGTGACCACATTTCAGCTGTGCGTAATTGGCCGACTCCCACCACGGTAAAGGAAGTGCAGCGGTTCTTAGAGTTCGCCAACTACTACCAGAGGTTTATCCGGGGCTTTGGTCAGGTAGCGGCTCCCATTACCTCCCCGCTGAAGGGGGGACCGGTGCGACTGCAGTGGTCAGCGGAGGCGGACAGGGCTTTTGGTCACCTGAAGGCTCTGTTTACCTTGGCTCCCGTGCTGGCTCATCCAGATCCTTCTTTGGCATTCATAGTGGAGGTGGACGCGTCCGAGGCTGGGATAGGAGCTGTGCTGTCTCTCAGTGAGGCCCCGGTGTTCGCACCGGGGGACCGGGTCTGGCTCTCGACCCGAAACCTGCCCTGCCGGAAGCTGGGTCCGCGGTTTGTGGGGCCATTCAAAGTCCTGAGGAGACTGAACGAGGTTTGTTATAAGTTACAGCTCCCCCCAGATGACCTTATTAACCCCTCGTTCCATGTGTCTCTCCTCAGGCCGGTGGTGGCTGGTCCACTTCAGGAGTCTGAGGTGCGGGAGGTTCCTCCGCCCCCTCTGGACATCAAGGGGGCTCTGGTGTATGCTGTTCGAGCCATCATGGACTCTAGGCGCCGGGCGAGGTGTCTTCAGTACCTCGTGGAGTGGGAGGGGTACGGTCCGGAGGAGAGATGCTGGGTGCCAGTGGAGGACATCCTGGACCCTTCGTTGATACAGGAGTTTCACCGTCTCCATCCGGATAGCCCTGCACCTCGTCCTCTGGGTTGTCCCCGAGGCCGGTGTCGGCGCGCTGCTATTCCCATAATTACATGTTCCTTATTTAACCCTCTGTTTCCCCCTTGGTTTTGTGCGTGTTTGTTATTTGTAAAGTTGGTCTTAAATGTGAGCGTGTATATTTTTGTAACTACTTGGAACTTGTATATGATTTTGTAAAGTTACATGACTACTCATCTCTGTTGTCCTGCGCCTGACTCCGCTTTACCTGCTACACTGAGACCCTTGACACCTGAATTTGTCTAGAAAGCACACTGAACCAGATTTCCTATAGGATTTTGCCTGTGCTTAGCTCTATTTTGTTAATTTTTTTCCTAAAAAAACTCCCTAGTCCTTGCCAATGACAAGCATACCCATAACATGATGCAGCCACCACCATGCTTGTACTCAGTGATGTTAGATTTGCCCCAAACATAATGCTTTGTATTCAGGACTAAGTTAATTTCTTTTCCATACTTATTTGCAGTATTACATAAGTAATACAGGATGCATGTTTTGGAATATTTTTATTCTGTACAGGCTTCCTTTTCACTCTGTCATTTAAGTTAAACCCTGAGCGGTTTTCTTCCTCTCCGGCAACTGAGTTAGGAAGGACACCTGTATCTTTATAGTGACTGGGTGTATTGATACACCACCTAAAGCTTAATTAATAACTTCACCATGCTCAAAGTGATTTTCAGCTTTTAATTTTTTTACCAATAGCTGCCCTTCTTTGCGAGGCATTGAAAAACCTCCCTGGTCTTTGTGGTTAAATCTGTGCTTGATATTCACTACTTGATTGAGGAACCTTAAAGATAATTGTATATGTGGGGTACAGAGATGGAGTAGTTATTCAAAAGTAAAGTTAACCACTATTATTGAACACAAATGAGTCCTTGCAACTTATTATTCAATTTGTTAAGCACATTTTTACTCCTGAACTTATTTAGGGTTGCCATAACAAATGGGGTGAATACTTATTGACTCAAGACATTTCAGCTTTTAATTTTCTATGAATTTCTAACATTTTCTACAAACAAAATTCCACTTTGACATTATGGGGTATTTTGTGTAGATCAGTGACACAATCTCAATTTAATCTATTTTAAATTCAGGCTGTAACAAAACAAAATGTGAAAAAGGTAAAGGGATGTGAATACTTTCTGAAGGAACTGTACATCTAAACACCAACTATCACCTTAACCTGTAATTCACTTATCTTCACTGTAGTCATCATGGGTCACCTGTTGACTGTGCCATCTGTATTCTCAGGTTAGACCAACAGAGTGGTGCCATCCATGCACATGGGCTGGTACTGAAGAACCAGTGGAGAGACTTGAAGAACATGAATGGGATCTGGAAAATGGCCTGTGTGGTAAGACAATGGAAAGGGGATTCCCTTACTAAGGCTTTAACAGGCTTGTTGTAGTTTGGTTTAGATGGTTCAGAACCTCTCGTTCTGAAGTGCCTTTCTGTTCTCTGTGTCCCAGCTGAGCTCCAACCTGCGGCATGTCCGTGTGTTTGAGATGGATGTGGAGGATGAAGAGCGGCCTGAGTTGCAGAACTCCAGCGCTGATCAGGATGGCCTGGAGGAGTTGCTGGCCAACCAGGGGGAGGCTGAAGGAGGAGAGACTAAGAGGCAGGGAGGGGGACAAAGTGCTGAGCAGCGACTGGAGTGTGGGGAAGCCTTACTCTTATAACAGCACCTCATCTAGGCAATATAACAATTGCCAACCCCAAACCCTATACTTTGGCAGTAATCAATCCCAGTTATGCTGCCATTGTAAAGCCAATGACCCTCTAGCAGCACTTTTTTCCCTAACAAAGTGGAAATAAACGTTTTGATAAGAAAACAATCTTCTGGTTGTTGTTTTGATGTGGTTGTTTCCTATGTCTGTAAGGCAAGTGAAGACTGGTCTCCAGATAGCTAATGTAACATGGATCTGATCCTCACACAAATTCCTCACACAAAGTACAGTCAAAATAATGTATTTTGGGGAGCACTAGACTTAACCACACCTTGCCTTTTTCGAATTCCGACTGTGGAATTTCCTTCCCCACTCGTCTAACATGTATGGTAAACAATTTTTAATAAACTCAATTTGAACTGTTGTTTGCCGATTTCGTCCTTATTCGGGTAGAGATATGACACAAAATCCCCACGGGTAAGTGTTATTACCCCGATTTACAGAACCCTAGTCTGTACATAGATCGAGCGGTTTATATTTTAAATCTACTGACGCACTCGACATAAACACTTGCACAATATGTAAACAATAGCCGAGTGTGTATACCTACCGGCGCTCTAAAAAGTCATAAATAATACTTTTGTTTTCAAATTTCGACCCGAAAGAGGACCAACCTCACATACAAAGATTGTTAAAATGTAATTGTATTCAATATTCTGGCTTGTGAGGTATGGTCTTACCTAATACATCAGACTGTGATACTAGCGTTCTGGTGGTACAGTCTGGCATAAAGCAGTGTAAAAACGTTCCAAGCTGGTATCATAGTATGATTTAGGCAAGACCATGTCTAACTAAATTGGGGCTAGGTGAAACAATCTCCTGCAAGTACATTCTAGGTCCCTGATTAGTAACATATGAGCAGCAGTTAGCTCAAGTGATTGTTTTCATTGACAAACCACCATACTTTTCATTGTACAGTATTTGAGCTCACATGATAATTTCCTATGCATTGCAGACAGTACTGTGGGGTATGATCGATTCTGTAAACGCGCGCTTGGTTACGTGCTCGTTACCTATGTTTCACGCGGTGACGTTCCTAGCCTTGCCTGTGTGTCTTTCACAGTTGGCGACAGGGATAGTGAAAATGGTTTCGACCCTGCCCGTGTGTACGAATATTTGGAGAAGATGACGATAAGCCCAATAACTTATTTGAGCACCAACGCCTCTTCAGTATAAACGTGATATTGGTTACTCACAGCCGAGAAAGAAGAGACGAAAGACAACACTGAAAAGACACAGAGGATTTTTGTGTGGCTGGGTAGCGCTGACGTTAGCTAGCTAATGTTAGCTAGCTATGGAGGATATTAACTCAAACATCAACGCGGACTTGGAGGTGCGCAAGCTGCAGGACTTGGTAAAGAAACTCGAACAGCAAAACGAGCAGCTCCGTAGTCGGTCTACTCTACTATCTTCGTCTGGAGCAGTGTCAGGAAACCATAGACCCCTTAGTGCTGGATATGATTCACCCCTGTCAGCCGCCTCGGCGGCGGGGCTGGCCGGCTACCCTGGGGTGGGGTTCGGCGGAACGGGTGCCTATGGAGGGCTTTTGGAAAACTCCCGTTGTTTGAGCCCCAGACTGTCATATGATGGCATCAGTTTCAGGAGAGCATACGAGGGCGAGGGTGCATCGGCTGCCACCTCTTTCACTGGCATCAATTCGTACTTTACTGACGCAGGGGAAACACTGGGTTTTATGGATGAAGGGGAAACTTCAATCTTGGATGAAGTAGACATCCTCGATCTTGAAGACATGGATTGTCTGAACGAAGATGAAGACAGCTGGTGAGTGATACACCATCCGTAATTCAAGTAGCCTGAGTTTTTTTTTTTTTCTCCGAACAACGAGAACACAACAGTACGCCCTAGTGCATTTAGCTAGTCAACCAGTGTGCCTATCATGCGCCCATATGTGACAACTCCACAGCCGAGCGCAGCTGTTCCAGACATTATGTACGATGACAAACCCTTGGGGAGGGAAATAATCATCCCTGAAATTGCGCCATAGGAATGTACTGCACGGCCATGTTCTCAATACAATAGCTTGCCACTGACAGAGGTCATCACACACCGCAGACCAATTGTCTGTCGTTCATTCTTGATAACTGAGTGGGTGAGGGGTGGTGGATGGAATTAAATCCGAATGGAAATTGGATCACGTGTGGACTGTCAAACCACCTGCACTTGTCACATTACATCCTGATCAATATTGTATCAGTAGAACTTGGCATTCATTGTTCTTTGGTTGTTGCTGTGCTTGGACTATTCACATCCCATTACTATTAGGCCTTAGTCATAATGTTTGCATTTTAGTGGTCTTGTTTACTCTGTCAAATGATGTACCATAAAAGCTAGTTGTTAGTTAACTATGTTAGTTAACAGTAGGCCTACAGTATTGTGTCTTCAAGATAAGGGAAGCACTGTTCGTATGGTGGCCATTTGCACTATTTTGGTGACATAGCAGAAGGCTGTCAGGTGGGAAGGGAGAAGTGTGCACAGTGAAATTTAAAGTTGTTTACCCAACCACAGGCTATGGGGAAAGAGCCACAACCATGGTTACCTTCTTTGTTAGGAGGACTATGAATATTAATACACACCAGCCACTAGTCTAGTGTATGAAATGAGGTTGAGGGGAAATAATTGCCTACTAGGCCTATATAATTATGACAACGTTATAGTATTTGAATTGTTGTAATTGCCTGGCCCAGCCACAGATTTTAGCCACGCCACACTGAATCTCAGGATCATGTATTGTTTGCTGTGCACTGACTGAGCATTTGTGGTTTATAGGGTTAGGTCGCTTACACAGATGAACTTTTAGAAGTATAGCCTAATCCTTTAAACTGGAGATGTTTAATTGGATTTGTGAGGCAGCACAAATCTCACTGCGGATCCCAACCTGAGGAAATCCCTGAAACAGTTGTAGAGAGTGATGAGACCACACTGTCGAGCTGACGTAAAATAAGCCCTGTTTATAAATGAGATGTTGTAGTTTTGTTTAGTAGAGCAGTAGTAGTCATTAGCCTATAATGAGGAAGCTGAGTCAGTGTTCATTTCTCTCCCCCTCTCATTCTCTGAAAGATAGGCCCTTGTCTGCCCTGGTGCGGTCAGTAGGATATGGTTTTTATTGGCATATTATGGGCCTCTTGAGGGTAATGTAATGGTAATGGCTTGTGCTTTAGGTCAAGGCCCAGGTCAGAGGCAGCCAGCTATAGAAAGGAGATACAGTAACTAATTATGGCCAGACTGTCAGGTTAGTAATACTGCATGGGCTCTGGCAGCACCTGGTCATTTAATCAGATGAAATGAGCCTTTCCCTAGCCTGGCTCAGTGTGTGAGTTTGCCTGCCCTATGTGAATGTATTGGATACAGAAACATCTTCGACTACTCTTCAATATTTGGAAGAGAGGGTAGAGGAAGCATTTACTGTGGCCTCTTAGTACCAGTTCCTTGTTGCCCCTCTAACCCAATCCCCACACAATCCACTGGCAGTCTCTCTGCCCTCTGGCTGGTGATACACACAGGATTACCCATAGTACTACTGATTGATGGCTTGCCAGTCCTGGTCATAGATTCCCATAATCCCTGAATTAGCATCAGACTGAATTTGCAGGGCCGTCTGGTCCTGCAGCTATTTGACAACTGCACAGCACCATCCTGCTGTTAAGGTTTTCATTCTAAAATACAGTTAGGAGGATCCAGCCAGACACATGTTTACAGGAGAATTAGGCTAAGCTATATGTAAAACCATAGCAATGTGGATGTGACACAGCTTTAATTATGCCTAAAGCTAAAGTAATAGGTCTACAAGTTCTGGTTGAATTTGATTCTTTAAATGTTATGGATTACAGTCAGATTCTCCATGTGGCATACTTTTAGAATGCCCATAATGTATAGAATCTAGGCCTACGTTTTTCTGTTTACTAGTAGGCCTTAGTGTTATTGTTGTTTAGTTGAGGACTCTCATGTGGGAGGTTTTCTCTGTGGCTGAGACGAAGCTGACTGTTGCTGACTCAGATTCCTCTTCCTGGTACAGGCACTTTCTCTCTCGCTCTCGGTCAGTATAAGGCAGGCTTAAGTATCAGCCGTAGCAGCTGTGATGAGATGTAGGCCTAAGCAGGTTATAACACTCACCAAACCTGCATCGGCCCTCATCACATCTATTTCCACTGATTATCATCAGGTCTCTTACCTTATTGATTGTTGTCATCATTATCCCAGCCAGCCTCAGCCTGCCTTGCCTGGTTAGCAATTTGTCCACTGGACACCATTATATTCATGAAGGAGGGCTGGTGAAGTTGTGAAGAGGGCACGACAACACTTATTCCCCGTCAGGAAAAGATTTGTCATGCGTCCTCAGATCCTCAAAGTTCTACAGCTGCACCATCGAGAGCATCCTGACTGGTTGCATCACCGCCTGGTATGGCAACTGCTCGGCTTCTGACCGCAAGGCACTACAGAGGGTAGGGCATACAGCCCAGTACATCACTGGTGCTAAGCTTTTTGCCATCCAGGACCTCTATACCAGGCGGTGTCAGAGGAAGGCCCTAAAATTGCTAAAGACTCCAGCCACCCTAGTCATAGACTGTTCTCTCTGCTACCGCACGGCAAGCGGTACCGGAGCACCAAGTCTGGGTCCAAAAGACTTCTTAACAGCTTCTTCCTCTAAGCCATAAGACTGCTGAACAGCTAATCAAATGGCTACCCAGACTATTTGCATTGACCCCCACCCCTTTTTTTACGCTCCTGCTACTCACTGTTTATTATATATGCATAGTCACTTTACCCCTACCTACATTTCCATATAACCTCAACTAACCTGTACCCCCTTCCCCGCACCACACACGTGTTTACTTTAGTTTATTTAGTAAATATTTATCTTAACTCAAATTTTTCTCAGCTGCATTTTTGGTTAAGGGCTTGTAAGTAAACATTTCACCAGGTCTACACCTGTTGTATTCTGTGAATGTGACAAATACAATGTTATTTGACATGATTTGTTCACCTTGCAAAAGGGCCATGAATGAGAAATGTTAGCTAATGCATTTCCACCTCCAGTTAAGACCAAGGGCAAGCAAACGTTTTTTCCACAATAAACAAAATACAACAAAGTTTCCAGCACTACTCTTAAACGTGTGTATTTTTGTGTGCCATGTCCATTGATGTGTGTGTGTGTTAATGTGTGTTGTGTTCGTTCAGGCTGTATGAGGCGAAGCTGAACAGCCCTTGGCAGAAAGCCTTGAGTCCCATCGTGTGGTGTCGCCAGGCTCTGGACAACCCAAGTCCTGACATGGAGTCAGCCAAGCGCTCCCTCATCCACAGACTGGACCTCACCATGTCAGGTACTGTCAAAACACTTCTCTTTCCTCGCTCCTCTCCATTCTCCTCCTCCTCTCCTGTTTCCTCTCTTCTTTCCCCTCTCGCTTTTCCTCCTCGCTTCTCCCCTCGCTTCTCCCAGCTTTTCTCCAAACAAGCGTGCACACATCTAGGACAAATATGCTTTTGTTTTGTAGTAGGAACTATGCTGTATGATTGTATGTATTACATTATCATGGCCAACGTGCCTGTGGATTCTATCTGTGTCCCTCTGCGTATTATGACAGCTAAATATAGACAATCAGGACAGCAAGGCTAAAGTGAGGCCAGTTCCATTTTTACAGAGGTATGCTCATGTGACGCACATATCGTATCCAGCAACAGTTTGTTGAAGGTCGCTATCCCTAAACCGGCGTATGTGCCGTAACGGTGACTGATCACGTGACACTGGGGGTGTTGCGCAACACCCCCAGTCACAGACCCCCTGGGCAGACAGACAGGCTCCGGTGGGTGACCCATACATACTATGGATGAGTATTACTTCTCACAGGAGCATTCAGGGGAGGGGAAGGATGGGTGGTGTTGATATCCTCGTAAGGAGAGGATAATGTTACCCATTCATTTGGACATCTAATGCTTCAAATCACTGCCCTTGACTACCCTAGGGCTCAGGTCCTCCGAGAGAAAGAAAGAGAGAGAATTAGAGAGAGCATACTTAAATTCACACAGGACACCGGATAAGAGAGGAGAAATACTCCAGATATAACAGACTGACCCTAGCCCCCCCGACACATAAACAACTGCAGCATAAATACTGGAGGCTGAGACAGGAGGGGTCGGGAGACACTGTGATAACAGAGATCAATCAGCTGGTTGCTTTTTGCACTGCTTATTATCAGCAACAGGTCAATCAATGGTTTAGGTATGTGTGAACAAGCAGAAAACAGGAATGCAGGCTATATAGCTCTTGTACAATATGCAGGTAACAAAAGGTTAAAGGACCCACCTGCTGACTGGCTTCTAATTGCCTATACCTGAGGGGAGGAGAGCTGTCAGACAGCTTCAAACAGGCCCAAATGACTGCACTTCGACCGCAGGACGGGCAGAGCGGGCCTAGGCGTGTCCTATGCATCTACTAAGATTCTTGTGTGGCTGTACTGTATGTGGGCTCCTCAGTGACACACCCTCTCGGGAGTGTGAAAATCTGTTGCCATGGCGTCGTGTGAGGACTTTTTGCACGGGTGAAGGAATTTCACAAATCAGGGCATCACGTCTGGCTCATGACTAATGTAATACACAGCTTGACAGTACATTTGTAGCACATCATAGGATTATTTTCAATGCTTTGAAATGCTTATGGAAGACCCTTTCAGATGGCTTAGCCTTCAATGTTCATGAGAAACACCCAAACTGTTGGAAGGCCCTGTACGATTGCTTGCATACGGAAATGTGAATGTGTGTGTGTACTTTTGTTTTAGCATGTCCATGGTAATCAGGCTTGTGTCTTTAGACTCACTGCGAAATGTAAACAATGAGATCCCTTAAATGCCATGCCCCAGTTACATAACAAACTGGAAGCAAGGACAAAGAGTTTTTTTAATTTTTTTCGGCATAATCGAGTTAAATAAATGTATTAGACACGATCTAGTTTCATTAGTGGAATTATAACACTGAAAGCGTAGCAGGAAGTAAAGAATGGGCCGGGCCGGGGACTCTCCTGCCAGTACCAGTCCTGTAATGCTGGGCTGGATTCAGAATGGAGCCTTCTGAACAGTGCTTTGACAAAACGTCCACAGATTCCACCCACACAGTTCTTCTCTACAGCAGAAAGTCCCTAACCCCAGGCTAATAGCTGGCCTATCTAGCCATGCTCACCCTAACATGTATCTACTGTTTCAGTACTTAAGCTATCATGGACTGGATATTTCCGCCTTCTCGAAGTCATGCTCACTTGTTCATCTCTCCCTTCATTTTCTTTCTCTCCCTGAGCCACACAATAAAGGCTTCTGTTGCCCTCTCCTCATGTGAAATGCTCCGAGCTAGCTGGCCCAGTCCATCTCAAGAACCCTTTTTCACTTTAAAGAGCGTTCAAAGACGGGTATTGTTTGACTCTGTCCATCTGAGCTGTTTAATCATACCTGGCAATCTCTGGGTTTGCTTGTTCTGTCCTGTCTGTCGCTGACGCCATGCTGTCTAGGCTAATTCCAGAGGAAACATAAGGTCCTGCAGCCAAACCATCAACTGGGAAAGAGCTTTTATAACAGCTAGTATCTTGGCTACAAATTAATGGAAATAGTGGTTATGCTCCTGATGATCTTTGCTGGCTTGCCTCTGAAGCTAAGCAGGGTTGGTCCTGGTCGGTCCCTGGATGGGAGACCAGATGCTACTGGAAGTGGTGTTGGAGGGCCAGTAGGCGGCACTCTTTCCTCTGGACCCCCCCAAAAATATCCCAATGCCCCAGGGCAGTGATTGGGGACATTGCCCTGTGTAGGGTCCCGTCTATCGGGTGGGACGTTAAACAGGTGACCTGACTCTGTGGTCACTAAAGATCCCATGGCGCTTATCGTAAGAGTAGGGGTGTTAAGCCCGGTGTCCTAGCTTGTCCACCTAATCATCCCCAGCTTCCAATTGGCTCATTCATCCCCTTCTCCCCTGTAACTATTCCCCAGGTCATTGCTGTAAATGAGAATGTGTTCTCAGTCAACTTACCTGGTAAAATAAGGGTTAAATAAACGTCATAGTGTTATGGAATGGTTTTAGCATGGAGGGAGCAAGTGTTAAATGTTAAGTATGATGGGTAAATACATGCAATATAAATGTTCTAAAAACATTTTTCTAGGCAAGATTTCTAGGTGTTTGTTTTAAGACACAGTATTTTAGGATGAAACTATTTTAGTTGGTCCCTGTGCTGCAAGTCCCTGCTGAGACCCAGCCAGCAACACACTGACTGACTATAGGCTGTCTCCAATCTCCTCCTCCTGATTTACTGTAGAGCTAAGCTGCTCCATCTGATCACCTCCTAGCCCTTAAATCATTCACCCCTAGCCTGGCACCAAAGGATACATGGGGAACAGCACTGAATGGTCCCTCTGAAACGCTGTCCTTTCCTTGTAGACTTACAAACCACAACTGCAGTAATCTCCCTATTGGGACCACCTGATAGATGTCCACTTTAGGGGTCATACACTACATACATACACGCTATGTTTGTCTCCAGAGGTCAGAGGTTGACCCCCACGATGCGTTACCTGGGCTTGTGTTCGGCGTCACGGCGGACACATGGAGGTGCCACTCCGAGGCAGGTAACTCCCTCCTTTAACTCACCGTGTTTGATCCCTGTCAGCTGTCTCTGTGTGCGAGAACCTATATCCTGTATGTAGGCCTATAGGTTTAAGGTTGATCTGACCTATACACAACTGTTGTACATATCTGACCTATAAAGAGCGCTCTCTCAGCACTGGGAGTCTGGACAGAATCTGTCCTACAGACGCCTCTGTCTCTGGTGAGGTCCTGGTTTTAGATAAGCCTGTGCTAATCTCAGTGTCTGACCTATCTGGGAATCCACAGAGGACAAAGTGATCAAGAGGTGTGTACGTCTGTGGTCGTGTGCTCGCGTCCCTGGTTAAGGCTTAAGCATGCAGATGGTACTGCGGTAGTGTCATGTTGTTGTGATCCTAGTATTCCTCAATGGCTGATCTCTGAAGGAAGTGAGTGAGTGAGTTGAGTGGACATGTTGTTGTTTCCTAAATAATGCGGTAGGGCCGAGTGCAGAGCATCAAAAGATGAGGAGATGGAGGGAGGAAAGAAAAGAGGGAGTTGATAATAAAAGTTTTCCAGTCATCACCCAGCTGTGTAAACACATGGAGGGAGGGAGGGGGTGAGGGAGGGGGTGAGGTAGGGAGAGTGATGAGCGAACAAGTTGACCTGGAGATTGGAGTGTACGCAGCACTGCGGGCAGAGCTGTCCCTAGAGGGACTGCAGTACAGCAGTCAACACTGATGGCCATTGGCCAGTGAGTCGTATCGCCGGCGGGGCAGCCAGGCCTGGTCTAAAGGCTGAGCTGAGGCCGGCTCCATGGTTAGTCTGACTACCTAGGACTAACTGACTGACCGGCAGGCTGTATGGAGTCTCTGTGGCTAGCTGGGTATCACAGTGCTGCATTGTGCTGCTCTGACTGTACTACTGAGTGAATGGGCCGTATTGTTAACTCTTTCTTCAGTCCATAATGAAGATGCCCACGCCTGCCATACGATTTAAGTGACTCTAGAATATGCACCAGTGCCAACACACTAGAGAGGAGAGGACTCCGAGAGACGATGTGTGTGACAGTGTGCACATTAGTGTTTGTGTCAGTGGTTAGTGTAATGCAGCTTGTGTATGTCCCCTGATAAGTCAGCTGGCTCACATTGAGTACGCTTGCATGCACAATAACAATTCGATATTCAACTGATTATGTCAGTAGGTAGATTATGAAATAGTCATGTAAACACCATACTTATCTTAATCGGCGTGAGGTCAAAATCGAAGTAAGCATACAGTAAGTAAGCATTCTTACCTGGTTTTCTGAGCAATCTTTTGAATTATTAGGACATGTAAACACCTTAAATGGGTGTTCCAGCAGTGTATTTGATCTGCGCGTCTGCTAGCACCAGTGGTGCGAGCTTCCCTCTTTAGGGCGAGTGAAGTGAGTTCGGATCCGCTGAATGTATGCGTCTTAGAAGAAGTTTTCACATACAAACTTTACATGTCCCAACTCCGAATCAAATCTAAGATGTTCATTGTGGTAGAACGTTTATTTTGAGTGGCGATATTCTGCATTTTTATCAGAGTGCGGTCAGGTAGCCTGATTTCAGATGTGTCCATGTAAACAGGATTATTAGAGAAATCGTTATTTTGGCAAAGTATGTAAGTGTTTTAATCGAACTGTTATATTAATCGGACTATTCACACTAATCGCATTGTGTGCATGTAACCGCACTCACTGTGATTAAACTACTCCCTCGAAGGGGGCAACCGGTAATGCCTGCAATGACTTCCCATGTAAGATATTATCTCAGTGAATAATTGGTCATTACGATGTAGATTGCTGGCTGTACAACAGTCCCTTATGTGATGTAGTTATAGGCTATAAAATCAAATCACTGTTTTTTGGGGGGAAGCGTACACAGATTTGCAGATGTTATCGCCGGTGCAGCGAAATGCTCGTGTTTCTAGCTCCAACAGTGCAGTAACACCTAGCAATACAAAACAATACACACATAATCCAAAAGGTTCAAATAAATTTAGAAAGCAATGTCAGAGTCCTAAAAAAGGTGTGTACAGCAGTAGTTAAATAGGATGAGCCATGACTAGAATACAGTATATACATATAAAGTGGGTAAAACAGTATGTAAACATTATTAAAGTGACCTGTGTTCAATGACTATGTACATAAGGCAACAGTCCCTACGGTGCAGGGTAGAGTACTGGGTGGTAGCCGGCTAGTAACAGTGACTAAGGTTCAGGGCAGGGTACTGGGCGGAGGCCTGCTAGTGGTGACTGTTTAACAGTCTGATGGCCTGGAGATAGAGCTGTTTGTCAGTCTTTTGGTCCAAGCTTTGATGCACCTGTACTGTCTCCTCCTTCCAGATGGTAGCAGGGTGAACAGGGCGTGGCTCGGGTGGCTGAGGTCCTTGATGATCTTCTTGGCCTTCTTGTGACACCGGGTGCTGTAAATGTCCTAGAGGGCAGGCAGCGTTCGGCTGACCGCACCACCCTCTGGAGAGCCCTGCGGTTGCGGGCCGGTACAATTGCCGTACCAGGCGGTGATACAGCCCAACAGGATGCTCTCAATGGTGCATCTGTAGAAGTTTGTGAGGGTCTTAGTGGCCACGCTGAATTTCTTCACCCACTGTCTGGGTGAAGGGACCATATCAGCACAGCATGTTCATAGCAATTCTCTTCATTCTCCACAGCAAACAAGCGGAGGAGCCTGTATGGAAGTCCCTACAGTCCCCAGGTGAACTACGGAAGCCCATACTGCACAAACACAGTGAACAGCCCCTACAGCAGCGGCTTCAACTCCCCTTCCTCCACCCCCAGCAGGGTGCCCATCGTCAGACAGCAGCTGATGCCCCCTCTCCACCAGGGTACTGGGCACAGGCTTTATATGCCAGTCTTTAACTCTCTCCTCTATCCCTTAATGTTCATTTAAGAATGAATAATATAAATGTGTGTGTGTGTGTGTGTCCCAGCAGCTCACCAGCAGCAGCGTGGCGGCTCAGTAGAGAGAGAGAGGAACGCCCCACCGGTCAGCCCTCAGTCTTCAATAGACAGTGAGCTGAGCACCTCAGAGATGGACGAGGACTCTGTGGGATCCTCCACCACGTACAAACTCAACGACGTCACTGATGTCCAGATCCTGGCTCGCATGCAGGAGGAGAGTACGTATCTTCTAACTCGCTGTCCGTTTGTCCACTATTACCAGTTCAATTAGGAGAAACGACAGGGATTATTTTAACGACCAAAAACACAATATTTCTACCATTTTTTGATTTTGTGGCATAGAGAAAGTTAAGCTATAAACAATACTCTGAGCAAAAGAGAATGTTTTAGGATGTTTACCCTTCAGATATGAATCCCAAAAGGTCTTAATGATGAAATGCCCATGAATGTTATGTTGGAAATGTGAACATGAACTAGTGCCTTGTCGTTAATCGCTTCAGCCTACATGCACTGTACCCAATGATTTATGAAAACCTACTTGATAGGTCGATGTCCTCATCGTGGTTTTCCAGAAGTGTTTAATAAAGTTTGATGTACACCCGTTGTTCTATTTGGTAACACGTGTTTATGTCTCCTTGACTCCAACCCCATTCGATGCACGGAACGGGTGGGGGTGGAGCAATGTCTACATAAGTGTGCAAAATAAAAACCGCTCACAAAAGCTCTGACGGAAGGCCTTGAGGCCGATGCGTGAAGCTGAATAAAGAACAGTGATACTAGCAAGAGCAGTGTGCGGTTTTCTCTCATGTTCCACAATATTACTAGAAACCCTTTACTCACCTGTCAGATGCTGAGTGTTTCTACTGACTTTCTTTGTACAGGCTCTACTAGCGCGGTATGTTTTGACCGTGTCCCTGTGTGTGTGTTTCCAGGTCTTCGGCAGGACTATGCTGCCACAGCTTCCAGGCGTAGCTCTGGTTCGTCCTGCCACTCTCTGAGACGCAGCACCTTCAGTGACCAGGAGCTGGACACGCCCAGAGTCTAGAGGACGATGAGGAGGCTGCACACCCCGCCTTCCACCTCCCCTCGAACCGCTTTTCCCACTCCCCCAGACACTCCCCCCGCGCCTCCCCCAGGAACTCCCCCCGCTCCCGCTCCCCAGCACGCTCCCTGGAGTACAACCACAGCCGGGGCTCCCCGCAGCCAATCATCAGCCGGCTGCAGGCGCCACGTCATTCCTTGCAGGGCCACGCCCCCCAAGACCTGCAGACCAACGTGGTGAAGAACGAAGGTAAGGTGACGGGGGGGATTGAGTGACTAGAGAGGGGAAATGGTTTTGTGTTGGGGTTAGTTCATTGTTATGTGGAAGACAAACTATATGGATTCATATGGTCTATGCTTTCTGATTCAAATGAGGACCGGTGTGTACGGTATCTGTGCCATTGTGTAGCTGTTCCGTTCTGTTTTCAGTTGTTTTCCTCTGCTGTGGTGTTTGTAGAGAAGCTGGGGCGTAGTCTTCCTAACCTGACCCGCTCCAACGTGGCCCAGCAGGGCCCAGAGCCTGTCAAGAACAGCAGGAGCTGTGAGTCCAACCTGCAAGTGCCAAACGGAGGCTCACCGAGACACCAGGCAGTCAGTCAGTCTGCCAGTGAGTACTACGCACACACACAATATCCCTATCGCGTGTTCACTCGGTAATCGCAATCCGAGACGTGCTTTCATTTTCATATTGTCTCTTGTATACTGACAAATAATTGTTTCAGAAGCATATTCAGCAGCAGCAGTGTAATGACAAGAGTAATGTTTCATGCTCCGCCTTATTAAAGCTCCTGCTTTTTAGTGTCTTGGCTTTGATGGTTTGGGGTTCTCTCTGTTTGATCGTTCTAATATTTTCTCCTTCCGTGCACTCTTCTCCTTTTTACCCAAGTCAATTAGAGTCAAGAGATTTAAAAGTCGGTTATTGTGAGGATTTATATTTAGAATGTAGAGAGAACTGAATAAAACACTGAATGCTCTTTAGAAATAACCACCCACGGAATTGGAACTGGAGTGGCCATTTACTAGAATCCTAGAATAAGACTAAAACCCCACAGTGAATCAGTGACGGTAGTGTTGTATTTTAATCCATATAACTAATCCCTACTCAGACACCTGAAGGAGAAAAGGCTGCTGGACAAAGGACATGTGTAATCTGTATCAGTTCATCTGTTCAACAGTTTCTTTTATACGCTGATAATGAACTATGTGTAGGTGAAGCGGGCATGCCTGAGCTTGAATAGGACCACTGTCCATAATGTTCTGTACTATCCTGTACTGCGTCACTGTTGTATGGTTTTGCTCTTGACACTGAGTCGTCTCCTGTACTTCTCTGGGCTTTTTCTGGCTGTGGTGGGCAGTATGACACCACTATCCCTGCCTCTCTATCGGACAGTAGAGCATGCGCTGTCTTTCACCCACCCCTCTTTCTACTGAGGCACTGGTAGTGGTTTGGCCTAGTGTTGGCCCAGCTCGGCTCTGGAAGTACTTTACCCCTGGCAGTCTCTCTCTCTCTCTCTGTCTCTGTGGACTGTGAATGTCTGGCTGCACTGCAGCACCCCATAGCATTTCAGGCTGCTTTTTTACCTTTGGCTGGGAACGACTATAAGCCTGGCTTGGCTGACTCACAGTAGCCTCACTGGCTACCACATCCCCTCCTGGCTGCCTGGTTCAACCCTATCTCATGTCTTCTTCTCCCTGGTCCACTAACAGTAACAAAACAGAAAGGATTGACTCTGTTTCTCCCCAACTGTCATCTCCATTTTTCCCCAGTAGCCCAGCACTCCTCCACTCCACTCCACTCCCGGTACTCTACCCCCCCTCGCTCCTCCCAAACAGGAACTCCCGCTCGATCCTTGCTGTCCCCGAAACCCAAACAGCACCTCCAAAGCCCTTCTTCCCTCCGAGGTAACAGCCTGCCAGTGCCTGGGATCATCCACGTGATGAGTAAAGGGTCCCCTACATACACACACATCCTGAGTAATACACACATGACCACGTTCTTTACCAAAAGTAAAGCATTTTTACTGTGACTGGTTGGCTGTGTGATGTACCTGTATGCACTGACCCAATACTAAGTGCCGGGAAATTTGGTACAGTTGTCTCCAGATTTGCAAGGCAAGTAATTGTTTTCTGGGATGGTCACTTTGTCAGGGTAGGCAGATTCTGGTATGGTCGGGAGTCTGGTCCTGAACGGTTTTTTGAGTGTCTCCATGGTGTTCTTGTAGGATGGGCCTGTTGGGTCTGGTCTGAGCAGAACAGACAACTAATGTCTCCCCCTAGTGGTGATGGTGAGAACCTGCTGAGAAACCCTGTGGCTCTGAAATGCCTTTGGGCTCTCAAACCTCAAGGCTGTTTCAGATTATGTTTAAAATAATCTGTTTCTGATGGCACAGCTGATGTGGTTAGCCACATCGCAGTCATTACTCTTTTTGGCAATGGTTTCTGATTGGTTGGATGTCTAGATCAAGCATACGGTTCACATTTACACTGAACAACAATATAAACGCAACATGTAAAGTGTTGGTCCTATGTTTCATGAGCTGAAATAAAAGATCCCAGAAATGTTCCATTTGTACAAAAAGCTTATTTCTCTCAGATTTTGGCCACAAATTTGTTTACATCCCTGTTATTGAGCATTTCTCCTTTGCCAAGATATCCACCTGACAGGTCTGGCATATCAAGAAGCCGATTAAACAGCATGATCATTACACAGGTGCACCTTGTGCTGGGGACACTAAAAGGCCACTCTAAAATGTGCAGTTTTGTCAATACACAATGCCACAGATGTCTCAAGTTTTTTAGGGAGCGTACAATTGGCATTCTGACTGCAGGAATATCCACCAAAGCTGTTGCCAGATAATTTAAGGTCCATAAGCCGCCTCTAACATCGTTTTAGAGAATTTGGTAGTCCGTTCAACTGGCCTCACAACCGCAGACCACATGTAACCACGCCAGCCCTGGACCTCCACAACCAGCTTCTTCACCTGTGGGATCGTCTGAGACCAGGCACCCAAACAGCTGATGAAACTGTGGGTTTACACAACCAAATAATTTCTGCACAAACTGTCAGAAACCGTCTCAGGGAAGCTCATCTGCGTGCTCGTCGTCCTCACCAGGGTCTTGACCTGACTGCAGTTTGGCATCGTAACCAACTTCAGTGGGCAAATGCTTACCTTTGATGGCCACTGGCATGCTGGAGAAGTGTGCTCTTCACTGATGAATCCCGGTTTCAACTGTACCGGGCAGATGGCAGACAGCGGGAATGGCATCGTGTGCCCCATGGTGGCGGTGGGGTTATGGTATTGGCAGGCATAAGCTACGGACAACGAACACAATTGCATTTTATCGATGACAATTTGAATGCACAGAGATACCGTGATGAGAGGCCCATTGTCGTGCCATTCATCTGCCGCCATCACCTCATGTTTAAGCATAATAATGCACACCATTATCACCCATTGAGCATGTTTGGGATGCTCTGGATCTACGTGTACAACAGCGTGTTCCAGTTCCCACCGATATCCAGCGACTTCGCGCAGCCATTCAAGAGGCGTGGGACAACATTCCACAGGCCACAATCAACTCTATGCCAAGGAGATGTCGCGCTGCATGAGACAAATGGTCACACCAGATACTGACTGGTTTTCTGATCCACTCCCCTACTTTTTTTTTCAAGGTATCTGTGACCAACAGATGCATATCTGTATTCCCAGTCATGTGAAAACCACAGATTAGGGCCTAATTCATTTTATTTCAATTGACTGATTTCCTCATATGAACTGTAACTCGGTAAATCTTTTAAAATTGTTGCATGTTGCGTTTTATTTTTGTCCAGTGTACTTGAAGTTGTCCATGGATTAGTTTACGTGTAGACCTGCATTGGTAACAAGGTGGTATGCTTTTTAGTGTAGGCTCGAAGAGACTTTCAGTCCCAAGGTTCTTTTTCCATCCATAATCCTACACTTTCTTCTGCTGTCCTGAATGAAGTCAAATCTCTCCTGTCTTCATCTTTTAGTCCATCTTTCCTGTTGCTTTGGAGAAGAAGGGGATTTCAGTGAGTATTCACTGATCATGCTCCCAACTTTTTATATATATTGTGATTGTGCTTTCATGATGTGACGTGTTAATGTTGTGGTATTATCTGTGCCCTTCCTGTCACTAGAGGGCATGTGTGCCTCATCCTACACATGAACAAGCATCGTGGGAGTTTGTACAGTTTGTATAGACTTTATACAAGGCCTCGTTTTCATTCGTCGTTTTATTTTTCTTGATTTTGATATGGTTATTGTGATTTTTAATGCAAAATTCCATCACATTAGATTATTCGATGATTGGTTCTGAATGCAAATTAGGTGATCTCCATTTTTCTCATGCACATTGTATTTGTATCATATGTGCCTCAGATCATTTTGGTGTTCATTGCTTGGAAGGCCACTGGTTATAATACTGTGTCATCTATAAGCCATCTCTTCATACTACAGTGTACTGACCTGTCTCCTCCTCCTCTCTCTCTCCTGTCCCTCCAGTCCCTTCTCCCAGTAAGCTGCGAACCCCAGCCACCCCGTCTCCCCTGGCCCTAAGGCAGCCTGTAAAGGCCACTTCTACCCCTGGCTCTGGAGCCTCCACCCCCAGACGCTCCCTGGGCCCAGTACGCAGCGGCCTGCCCCGGCCCAGTGCAGGAGGAGGAGGAGGTGGCATCCCTGTGCCTCGCAGCAAACTGGCCCAGCCAGTACGCAGGTAGGTACACACAACTTCAAAGCAAGTTTAGTTGGTTACAGGTGTATCAGACTTTTTTACTCTTGTGTACTGGCAGAAATAATCTTGTTTCTCTGGCTCTTCTCTTGCCCAGGTCTTTACCTGCCCCTCGGACCTACAGTGGCGGAGAGAACTGGAGAGAGGGCTGCTACTGAGGCTGGCATGGCCAGCAGGGGGCACTGTTGCTCTCTCATCAGCACAAAGAGGCATACAAACATTACAATGTGGCACTTTATCAACCAAGATTACTTTTACCATGAATCAAGAAACTATATCAAAGACACAAGTCACATTCTTCGTACTATCATGAGCAACATGATCTGAACATCTGAAGCAGCATGGTGTGTGTAAGTGTGTGGAGAGGTTCTGAAGGGGCCAGGGTACGTGCTATTCCGGTTCCTTGGGACGTCGCTACTAGTGGCCTGCAACTGCTAATAACCCATCTGCAACCGCCCGACAATATGTGAAAATCTGAGGCCCGCACCCGACCCTAACCCGCTAATATAGAAAATGCGCTGTATACCACGGAAACAGCTAAACAATTTTTTGACAGGGGGTGCGGGTTTTTGGTTGTTGCCTAATTTAGATATGTTTCTGCTTATTTCTAACATTTTAGTAGGCTATTTGTTAGTCAACTTGTCAATAATTAAATACATGCAGCCCTAGAAGACTTAAGTAAACCCATAAATCAGTAGAATAAATGCTTCAATCTAGTTGACATAGTTCAAGTTTTCTGTCATCTATTTCTTTCGCGGAGAAAAGACATTTAGGGACGGGGGAGAAAATGTAATAACAAAAATATAAACTGAAAGCTTTTCTGTGCAAAATGTTGAAATGACATCAGTTTGACCGGTTGGAAGGAAATTGAAGCTGTGAAAAAGAACAAAATCATATTTCTCCACTCCTGTTCCTGAGTCAAAATGTTCCCTACATTTGGTGTATAATTTTACTTCAGGAAATCCTTAATTCTGCAGGAGTTAATTTTAAAGCTGTGGGAGGTTGTGATTGTCAAATTTGTATAGCGCCTCAATCATACATAACATAGGTTTAGGGTAGGGATGTCCCAAGGGTCCTGTATAGCACTGACCAAGAGGCCAGGCAGGGCTGGCAGGTGGAAGCCCAGAGATGCCAAAGAAACCAGCCGAGCTCCAGCATCACAGCGCCTCCCAGAGGGCACTGTCACATGCCTCAGTGTGTCTGTTCAGCCATCAGTCAATCACACAATGCTTCTCTCCCTTACTCCTTCCCTCGTCTCCTTTATCTTTTCACCTCCCTCAGGTTGAAATGTTTCTACACATTTCTCTTTTTGCAGTCTGTTCTTAACAGATGCCTTTGTCAGAGATCTCTATGATGATGCTGTGCAGGTGAAATGTTCCCTTAATGTTAAAGAATTGTTGTGAATGTTTTACGAAGTGAACGCCCGTCTGTATGGTTGTGTTGTCAAATCATAGTTTTTTCCACTTGTGAAACAACTAGAATGTATTAATGTTTGTTTGGGACATTATTTATTCAAATAATTATTTAAAGAGTTCCTTTTCCAAATATACATTTTCAGTATTCATTTTCTATTGATTTGAATAATTTTGTAAAAATTAACATTTTGAACCTCAACTGCAAAGCTTATTCTCCAAAGTCTTTTTTAGATGGTTTCATAACAGGACATTTGAGTGTTTTTATGTTGAGAACACACAGGTGATTGGTAGAAATGGGCCAAAGCCCCATCTCTGACCTTAACCATAACTATGGTTTAACCTGGACTGACTATATTTTTCAGAGCTGGGTAGTCAGTAGTCATGTCAAACTGGGCCAATCCCTGGTAGTCGTCACAATCTCACTCCAAATCTACTTCTGGATTGGTTAGTTAGTTCCATCTGCTCTCCCACATTAGATTAATATGCAGTTACAATATCTACAGTAAAGTCAGACATCTGCTCCCACTAAAACTAAAGCATATAGAATTCCACCCTTGTAACCCTGAGATCTGAGCATGCAGCAAAGGCTTGATGTAGTTAATTTAAAACCTGCAACAATATTGTGTATGTTATGTCAAGACTGAGAGAATAAATTATCATGACATATTAAACAAGATAATAATGGAAGTTCAATAAGTTAGTGGCCATTTGCCTCTTGTGCTTTAAAATGAATCAAAGAGGAGTGCCGGGATTCATAGGGATGGTATTGGTGTGCCAGAAATTATCAAACTAGTGCCTATTCATTTAAAGTTTTACTTTATTTTGAATGTGCTTTTATTTGTTCATTTATCATTATGTGCCAATAATGTCTTGGTTTGCCAATATAATTTGTGTCTTTGCATTTCTGCTTGATTTAGTTTGAGCTAATTTTGTAATTGTATCAACAGTGCATTTATAATTGCTTGTGTATAATATGCGCCTTGATATTTATAACAAATGACTCTCATTCTGTAAATGGAACTATTTAAGAGAGAGGTGCCTCTGTATGTCAAGGTTTGGATTTAGTTGAAAACTTGGGCTAGTGTTGCAAAAAATACATGCCACACCATTTTGGGATAGTTTTTGTTAATTCACATTTTTATATTCACCAGCATGACATTCGGGGCTTGATTCAATCCGTATTGCGTAAGTATCGCAGAAGATTCGTGTTGAAATTTAAAGGCAATGTTCCCGCGTCCACAGAGACTACAGTCACGCTGCATATGTCGGTTCAATCGGAAATTACCTTTACATTAACACGGATGTTCTGCGATAGTCCCGCGGATTGAATCCAGACCTCAGATTCCCTGTATAAACTCACATTTCAATTTTAAAAAGTTGAGAAACTGTTGTCTACTGTGTCATGAATGGGGCAATTGTATTATGGTTGGGGCCAATTTCATTCAAACTCTTGTCATTTCAGTCAGGGCCGGCGCCAGAAGGAATCAGTTGGATGGGCACATTTTTTCACTGTACCTCCCATGTGTGCACGCACTTGTGTGTTCAATTTTCATTCTAAATGAGTGTTAAAGTGAACACCATAGGCAGCTCATGAGTTTAAAGTTTGGGGAAGCTTACAATTTATCCTACCATTTCTACTGATCTGCGTGCCAGTTATTATTTTATATGTGCGTTATTGTGGAACATTTTAATTTCAATAATAACATTTTCGTTGCTAAATAATTGTCATGTGGTTAATCATCAATCTGAAGTAAAATGATAATCTAAAATTAAAAATTCAACTAAAGGAGAGCACCAGCCTCTGCCATATGGACACATTGATAATGTAAACCATGATCCATTGGCGGCTAAAGAAATAAGCGCAACTCCGGCAGCAAGCCTATAACTTCATCAGTTAAGTAAAATATATAGGCCTAAAGCCGACATAGTAGAAAATATTTCACATTAATCTCTCTAATCTGCCTGTCTGCCTCCCTTTCTATCTGTCTTGACTTGAGCTATTGCTAGTGAAGTGCAACATTGTATCAAATCATTAACTGGTCAACTTGCAACATTGTATCAACTAGCCAATTCTGGGCCCTCAGAGTTTTGTGCACCAGTGAGCTCGGGACAGATGGCTGTTTTTTTTTTATGACTTCCCCTGGATATATGGAATCATCAGATCATGATACACTACAGTACCAGTCAAGCATTTGGACACACCTACTCATTCAAGGGTTTCTTTATTTTTACTTTTTTCTACATTGTAGAATAATAGTGAAGACATCAAAACTATTAAAGAACACATATGGAATCATGTAGTAACCAAAAAAGTGTTAAACAAATCAATATCTTTTAGATTCTTGATAATAGCATCCCTTTGCCTTGATGACAGCTTTGCACACTCTTGGCATTCTCTCAACCAGCTTCACCTGGAATGCTTTTCCAACAGTCTTGAAGGAATTCCCACATATGCTGAGCACTTGTTGGCTGCTTTTCCTTCACTCTGCGGACCATCTCATCCCAAATCATCTCAATTGGGTTGAGGTTGGGTGATTTGTGGAGGCCAGGTCATCTGATGCAGCACTCCATCACTCTCCTTGGTCAAATAGCCCGTACACAGCCTGGAGGTGTGTTGGGTCATTGTCCTGTTGAAAAACAAATGATAGTCCCACTAAGCTCAAACCAGATAGGATGGTGTATTGCTGCAGATTGCTGTGGTAGCCATGCTGGTTAAGTGTGCCTTGAGTTCCAAATAAATCACTGACAGTGTCACCAGCAAAGCACCCCGACACCATCACACCACCTCCATGCTTCACGGTGGGAACCACACATGCAGAGATCATCTGTTCACCTACTCTGCGTCTCACAAAGATACAGTGGTTGGAACCAAAAATCTCAAATATGGACTCCCCAGACCAAAGGACAGATTTTCACCAGTCTAATGTCCATTGCTCATGTTTCTTGGCCCAAGCAAGTCTCTTCTTATTGGTGTCCTTTAGTAGTGGTTTCTTTGCAGCAATTCGACCATGAAGGCCTGATTGGCGCAGTCTCCTCTGAACAGTTGATGTTGAGATGTGTCTGTTACTTGAACTCTGAAGCATTTATTTGGGCTGCAATTTCTGAGCCTGGTAACTAATGAACTTATCCTCTGCAGCAGAGGTAACTCTGGGTCTTCCTTTCCTGTGGTGGTCCTCATGTGAGCCAGTTTTATCATAGCGCTTCATGGTTTTTGCCACTTGTTATAGAAATGTTGTGCTCAATGTTCACAATTAAACAAACTGTCTGTTACCCAGTATTTGTAAGATACTGGTTGAAATTAGACAAACAGGCCCAATCTACAATGGTCAAATGTAAAAGTGTTTATTCACGCGAGAGCTCTGATTTACAAAAGGTGTACACAGTCTTTTATATTGTACAAGTGTGAAATACAAAAGATACATATGCCCCATCCTCTCTAGGAAATAGTGTTTTCCCACAGTACCCATTCATTCCTTATCACAATCTTTGCAACATAAGTCAACCTTGGACAGCTCCTAACCGTCCCTCCCGTCCCAAGGACCAGAAGCCTTCCCACATATGTCTGTTTAGAACTAAGAATGCTTTGTTCTCACAGACTCCTTCTCGCAAGTCGTACCATCCTGTTCCACTCTCCACCACTGGCGGTTCTGGGGGGTCAGGGGGCCAGTGATCCTGTGACAACAATTTTGGACCCCCTTGTGACCCCCCTAAATGTGGAGTATGAAATAATTTTTGAATAACTAATTTTTGCTATCGTTCTTTTTTTACATCCGTTATTAGACAGTGGCAACATGGAACACTAATTAAACCCACACATTTACTAGAGGGACATGGTCTTTTGCCTACTAATGCCTGCAATGAAGTGAAGAAAACGATATGACAACAATAACGTCTAATGTAACTGGCCCCTCTAACAGTACAACTGGCCCCAGCTTGGCCCTCCCAGTTGAAAGGGTCTAGAACCTCCACTGCTCTCCACACAATAGTCATTTCTAGACACACACACATCAATTGAATTACCATTTGTCTTATAACCCTATCTCTATTGCATACATTTTCAGTACAAACATTTAGTCATAAAACATATAATCCATAACACCACTTCACTTGAAGAAACTTTCAAAGTTCTTTAAATTTTCCAGATTGACTGACCATCATGTCTTAAAGTAATGATGGATTGTCGTTTCTTTGCTTATTTGAGCTGTTCTTGCCATAATATGAACTTGGTCTTTTACCAAATAGGGCTATCTTCTGTATACCACCCCTACATTGTCACAACACAACTGATTGCTTCAAACGCATTAAGAAGGAAAGAAATTCCACAAATGTACTTTTAACAAGGCACACCTGTTAATTGAAATGCATTCCAGGTGACAACCTCATGAAGCTGGTTGAGAGAATGCCAGAAGTGTGCAAAGCTGTCATCAAGGCAAAGGGTGGCTACCGCCGCCCCATGGTTCTCCCGGTCGTGGCCAGCTGCGACAAAGCCTGGACTCGTACCCAGAATCTCTAGTGGCACAGCTACTTAGACCACTTCGCCACTCGGGAGGCAAGGTCAGAGTTGCCGACTTGGAATTCCGAGTTGGATGACCGTTCAAAACTTATTTTCCTCAGTCAGAGCTCCCAGTTGTCTTGGACTCACTGAAGTTTGATATTTTCCCAGTTTCCAGTTGTTTTGAATGCGGCAGAAGTCATGCTTGATTGATAGCATGGCCAATGTATTCAACCTTTTCTGGCCCAGGTTGTTGAATGTTTATTCTTTTAAGCTTGGAAAAGAGACCCTTAAACCCAGAATTGGACTGCACACCTACTCCACTGAATAGCAGGCTAGTGATTGTTTTGAACGCTTGCAGTTAGCCACTGATTCCTTCCAAACCACTCATTGTTGTACGATTTCCAACTTGTTGTGTAATATTTATGTCTAATGGCCAATGATCACCGATACATTTTATATATAATTTCTCTTCATATGACAAGGATTGAAAAGGATTTGCCAATACTGTAGGTTGTCAATGTGATTTATGATGATGACTGCTTGTCTAGCTTGCTAGCTAAGATTTAGAAAGCTAGTGTAGATGTAACGTGATTTGATGTCAATTATTTGTGGCCAATGACCTTGAGCCTTCTTGGATGGGCACTTCTAATGTAACTCTATGGCAGCACCCAAGGGGCTTGAATTTTCGAGCTCTCTACATAGATTTTGCAGTAAGGTAGTGTCCCCATGAGTGACAGAACACTGAGCCAATCCCAGCGCAACTAGAGAACATTACCAACCCCTACACTCTGTTTTCCACTGGCTGCCCCACAGAAAGCACTGAGTTAGGCTGAAACGCCTACATTTTGGAGCTGCCTAACTCAAGAAAGAAAAAAAAAGACCAAGTTTGTATGTGGCTTTCTTAACTCAATGATTATAAAAACTGATATGTGACACATATTAATGACAAAATAACATGCAATATATATATATATATATTTATTATTATTATATATATTTTTGCCCCCCCTGACCTGAATGACGGGTCGTCACTGCTGCCACGTTAATTCTCATTACCTGCTATGTTAGTTCTCCTAACCGCCCACATTAATTATCCTAACCAGTTTAACTATATTACTACAAGGAAGCGCGCAAGCAGCCACACAAAACGCTCTTGAGTGGCGACCAATCTGCCCAATTAGCTGTTATGTTTCCATACACCTACTTATTTCACACGCCCACTTTCAGACACTCCACATATTCAATGACCCATACTGGATTGATTTGGCGGGGAAAGAAGGTCCTCTCCAACCGGGAAAGTTGTCATTTAATTAATGGTTTCATTCGTTTAATGGCATGACTTGGAAGTGGCCAGTATGAAAACAGCAGGTCAGTCAGATTCAGACAGATCTGTGAGATAACGCCTAGAAATAACTCTGAGACGTACGCATTCCATGCACATGTGCAGAGGTTCATTGTGATTACCTCAAAACTGTCAACCCAATTCACGAAAGATATAAATAGCAGAGAAGAAAAGAAACGTGCCCGCGGATAATGAATGAATATAAAGAGCATCCCAGTTTCCCTGTTTGCCTACTCGACCTAAACATGTCAAGAGTCACAGCAAACTACAGCCAGGCACTTATTAAATATATGGATTTATTGTTCGAAAGTAATATTACCCAAATGAGGTGTTCCAACCCGATAATAATTATTTGAATATACTATAACAAATTAGAGAAAACTGAGTGATATAAATATTCCAATGCGATGAATAAAGGCGTTTTCTCCTGTGCACGTGCTCAAGATAAAAGCCTGCAGGGGTGATCGAGCCCATCACCCCTGATATGAATTCTCCAGAGATGATGAGCAGACTCTCGCTCCTTGAGCAACGTGCGTCTTTCTGGAATGCTGGCGCGCGTGTCAGCTGTGAGCCAATCCGTGGCCCCAAACGTCACTATGTGGGTATCATGGTCTGTGTTTAAAACGGAGAAATGCCTGATGCACCGCATTCTCTAACCACTTGAGCCTTGAGTTTATTCCTCTGTCATTGGTGACAGTGCGAGATGACGATGCACCGCTAGGGGACCACAGTTTACGCACTGGCACCTTCAGGGGGACACCGACTGTGGAGAGCATCTGTACCCTGGTAAGGCGATGGAAAGCTCTAGCGTGGTGGTCACTGATGTTCCAACTGCTGGCGTAACATAATTCCTAAACTTCACCATGAATGACACCATCTCCCGAATCTACGAAGGCTTCACAGATGAGCTCGCCATTACAGAATTACGCGTAACGAACGACCCGGTATCTCTGAAAGTCAACACTCTAAGGACTGCTGGGCTTCGGGCTAAGCTGCCACCGACGGAACCCGCTCACTTGGTAGTTGCCTTTTGGGATTCCCCGCTAAGTCACGGAATCAATGTGTTTGTAGGGATTGTCCTGTGCTTCACCATGCTGGGCCTAGGGTGTACGGTAGATGTGAGCCAGCTTGGGGAACATATCCGCAGACCCATCGGGGTTCTGCTAGCGCTAGTGTGCCAGTTTGTCATCATGCCCCTGGTCGCCTTCCTGCTTGCTTTGGCATTCTCTCTCGACGATGTGGCGGCTATGGCGGTTCTACTATGTGGCTGCTGTCCAGGAGGAAACCTATCCAACATCATGTCGTTATTAGTGAACGGGGAGATGAATCTGAGGTAACTAAAGGAACGAATACAACCATCTCCCACCTTTCCAAGTGGACTATAAAATGTACCTAAAATAAAATGATCTCAATTTACAACCTACTTGGATGAATGGAAACCTAAACCTATATTAATTGATACATTGTCTGATATTGCACTTTATTCACGATGCCTATATCTCGTAGTTTAGGCGCAAGTAGGTTATTACTTGGATTTTACGCATGTTGGTAGAATTTTACGCATGACAATTCAAATTGAATTTTATGCACGATCGTATCTCCAGCATAGCCTACGATCGTATCTCCAGCATAGCCAAATTGTCAAAACAGATTGATTTGAACACATCTTCATTTATTAAATGATCCATCACTTAATATTCGTCCACCATTCTAAAAAGTAATATTCATGTACTCGTCACTCTGCTTTTGGGGACTCTAATAAAGTTAATGTGATGGTGTGATTCACTTTTGTCTTTCTCGTTTCAGCATCATCATGACCATTTCCTCCACGGTCCTGGTTCTGATGCCTCTGTGTCTGTGGATATATAGCCGCGCCTGGATCAACACCCCGGTGGTCAACCTGATGCCGTTCGGCGCGATCATCCTCACCCTCTGTAGCACTCTCATCCCCATTGGCCTGGGGGTCATGCTCCGGTACGGCTACAACCGGGCGGCGGACATCGTTTTAAAGGTATACAGGGTAGCCTCAAATAACGGTCCGGTATAGAGGAAGGTTTGGAGACAGGTTGACTGGTTCATTGTGAGATTGAGAGCACTTGGCACATACTTTAGACAGACAGTGAAAAGCTCTTTTGTTATATTCCTTTGCCCTTTTCCTTTTTATAGTTTAGAAATATGACATTACACGAAATTCATCAATAAAATGTATTAGACCTAGGTACTATATAAAGAATACAAATGTAGGATTACCTAAATTATTTCCTGATTCTAAGTGTCACATTAAGAATGACATACAAGACTAAAATAGTAGATTCTATGATTAAACAGGGTAGTTTTGCTAGTAAAATAAATCAACATTTTTGTAAAAGTCAGTTGTGGACCTTTTGACTTTGTAATCACTAGTGTGACATTGTACCCATTGAGTCCTTTTTTATGTCTAGCTTTTAGTGGCGACAAAGCCTGCCCACATTGCACAGTGACATCAGAGGCAGAGAGCCCCTCGGCCCCTCCCTTTCAGATTAATTTATCTAAAGGCAGCTCAGCCAGGAGAGGGAGGGGCTGAGATGTGTGACAGAGTCATAGAACTGGATGATAGATCCACAGAGGGGAAGGGATGCAAGAAGTAACATCGATTCAAGTGGACCGTGCTCACTTGTGGCGTTCCCTTGCTCCTTAATAATACTGGTTCTGTTTGAATATCCTGAAAATGCATCCCTTGTTTCTTCCCTCCACCCTCCTAAAATAATCTGGATGTAGAGAATGCCAATGTCATAAAACCTGTGTTGATCCTGTGCTGTTTGTTTCCCCAGGTGCCTCTGTGGTCTCTGCTGGTGACCCTGGTGATGCTGTTCATCATGACGGGGGCCATGTTGGGGCCAGTGGCTGTCCTGATGCTTGCATGTGGTAACGGCAAGGCTACGGCCTGGGACCGTGTCCCTGGAGACCAGGTGCCAGAACGTGCAGCTCTGCACAGCCATCCTGAAGATGGCCTTCCCACCACAACTGATGGGGGGCATGTATGTTCCCTCTGCTCTACGCCCTCTTCATCCTGGCCTACCGGATGTACAGGAAAGAGGTTCTAAACAAACCAGACACAAACCTGTCAGAGCCTTGAACTCGGGTCCCTGGCATGAGAGTCAGGCTCTCAATCCTTGAACCCAACAGTAAGACACACTCAGAAGAAGATGAGATGCAAAATAGTTTTAATACAAAAACAAGCAACAGAAATCCATAGCCGGAGCAAAAATCATCAAAAGGTAATCCTCAAAAAACAAAACCAGTCCAACGGGGCTTTTCAAAAAAATAGTCAAAATTGTTACCAAGGAAATCCAGCAAAAAACTCCAGAGGAGAAAATCCACATAAAATAAAACCGAGAAGGGAATAATCCACGGGCAAGGGAAAATAAAATGTCTCCGAGTAGAGACCACTTACTTGGGCAACCGGCTCAAGAACAACTAAACACCAAGCAAAGACGCTCTGAGACAGAGTGACTTAAATACACACATCTGAATGAGACACATGCGAACCTAATAACACTAATTACAAATAGAATAAGCAGGGCACAATAGCCCCACGAGGACCTCTAGAGGCCAAAACATGACATAACAAGCAACACTGACACAAACCCACCAGGGGACAACAGGGATATAATAGGTTTGAAGACGAGGATATGGGTTTTGACACTTCTTACGGGGCGGTGACCACGAGTGACCCAAATCTCATCATGCTGGAGCCTTGTCCGGACTCTACTCCTGTTTAGTGCGCATGAGACGACGGCCCACCATGGGTGGAGTGGCGCATAAAGACCTTCAGGTCTGCTCATGACATCACTTTAAAAAAAAATCCTTGTCATGTCAGCAACCTGAGACTGCAGGGCAGAAACTCTATGGGTGTGTCTAATGACAGGACAGAAGACTGCAACTATTTATGGAGGGAGAGAATGTTACAAAATATATTTGAAGCAATTCATAAGACCATGAAAACAAATTATGAACAGGTTCATAGAAGTAAAAATATCTGAGCTTACTTCAACATCTTGTGTATGAATGAAAATGGCTGTGAAAATGGATTTCATAAAATATATTCCTCCACTCTGTAATCACTGATGCAGGACTACAGCAGTTTGCCAAATGTATCATCTCACTTGCCTGTAAAGTCAAACATGATCATGAGCTACATAGCTAACATTGTCAATTATTGTTTTGCATTCAAAGCAAGTATTCAAGTTCAAGGGTACATGCTTTGGTGCCTATAGTTTCAGTCCAAGAAGAAAAATCATGCAGTACAATTCTTCAACAAAAACCTAACTACTCCATGTCACCATATATGTACGATGACAAGCCGTCTGTAAAATATACAATTGTGTATATGTTTTTTTAATGTATATTAAAATATACATGATTTAGGAAAAATAAAATATCTACTGACACTTCTGCGTTCTGTAATCTTGCGGAGTTCCGTTTTATTTGCGGATTGGTCTTGGGAGGCCAATTTAGGAGGACTGCCACACCTGCGTACAATTAATGTAATCGTGTCTCGTCAATCTATTTAAATTGGTAAACCAAATAACCCAAGTTGGCTGAGCAAAAAATGGCTACATATGTAGACGAGTCGATCGACAGTTATTTCTATTCATCTTACAACCCTTATTCTGGCAGGTATCCCAAACCAAAAGGAGCGGGCTGGAGAAACAATTATTTGGCCAACTATGTGGCTACGGAGGACTATTTTGATAACCACCAGCGCGCGCAACTTAAATCCATCTTGTCTCAAATAAACCCCAATCTTACACCGAGGCTACGGAAAGCAAATACCAAAGATGTCGCTGTGCAGGTCAACCCGAAGAAGGATGTCTCCGTGCAGTGTTCCCTCGGCCCAAGGACTCTCATGACCGGAAAGCGAGACGCTTTGCGCAAGAGGAAACAGGAGGCCCAGACACCCGGTAGCCCTGCCGGTAGTCCAGGCAGCTCGGTGGGAGGCGTGCTCTACCCTCGGACACTGGCCGTCTACTCGCCTGTCGCGTCTAGGAGACTTGCATATTTTCTTGAAGATGACAAAGGGGGACCAAGCGAAGCACAGACCGGTGACCCACCTGAAACCGTGAAGTCCGGGAAAAAGAATAAAGGCGAAAAGTCTGCAGAGGACAAAACAGAAAAGGCAAAGGACGAAAAGACTTTGCCAGGTAAAAAAACGAGTAAGAAAACTGACCGGACAGTTACGACCGAGGATGTCAAAGCCGATCAGGATGGATCGAGAGTCAAGACCCGCGTGAGGTTTCAGGTGAGCCCCATGCGCTGACAATTTAAGTTTAGTCGGCCAGTCTGAAAGACCCAACAAACATTTGACATGTGAGTAATTGTAAAAGGTACATGTGTAGAGCATCTTGGTCTAGACGGCCACTCTGTAATTCGCATTCTGACTGGACTCAATGCTTTCCTAGTTTCTGGAGCAGAAGTATGGGTACTATCACTGCAGAGACTGCAACCTGCGTTGGGAGAGCGCGTACGTTTGGTGCGTCCAAGGAACGAGCAAGGTATAGTAAGCTGGTCCATTCAATCCCTGAAGTATGACTAATGCTGCTACTCTGGTAGTGCCTCTTATCGATTGCTGTCTCCATTTCAGGTCTACTTCAAGCAGTTCTGTAGAACATGCCAGAAGTCCTTCAATCCTTACCGGGTTGAGGACATCACCTGCCAGGTAAGAATCTAGGCTTCTGTACTATACTGTACATTGTTAAACTGACAAACCAACCGGTTAAACCATGACTTGACACTAAACTTGGGTCCTCCACTTTACCATGTCCTCTGTCTCCAGACTTGCAACAAGTCGCGCTGCGTGTGCGAAGTGACCCCTCGCCACATTGACCCCAAACGCCCCCACAGACAGGATCTGTGTGGCAGGTGCAAGGGCAAGCGGCTCTCCTGTGACCGCACCTTCAGTTTCAAATACATAATCTAGCAGGAACCTGCACATGAACTTTCACATTGAACCTAAGTCCTGCAGCCCAGAGAAGCCCCTGTGCACATTTAATGAGGCTCTGGGATGGAGGAGAATACTTTTGAGATTTCATTATTTTCTGTTATGCCTTTTATTTTCATTATGATAGTGATTGCAGGAAAACACTTCTGAATGTGAAATAAAATGGCAATACCCAGCAGTCTACTTTCTCTGGTCTTCTTTTCACCCAGTCTAGGATGGCTTGTCAGTGGTGCAAGCATGTCAGCTATTACCGAGGCGTTGTCTTTGGTTGTAGAGAACTGACAAAGCGTGCCTGACGAGCCAGGTTAATGGAGCTCTGCAGCATGGCTCGCCGACCAATTTAAAATAACCATACATTTGATCTGGAAAATTATTGCTAGGACTGTCATTTCAACAAAACCCTGAAAACAATGGCAGAAATTCATATGATCAAGATTTTATTTTTTCCAGAGAGAAGGCTGGGTATGTGAGATGACGACAAAAGTATATTGGTAATGCATCCCTACAATAAAAACAATTTTCCAGGTAAATATCCGTTAAATAACTAAGATCAGCATTCAAATGTACCAGACAAGCAAAAGACAAGTTCTCTGTGGAATGAGTACAGTGATCGTTTACGATGTGCCATGACAAGTTTCCTGCAACACTCAGACATCAAGTTCATGTCCTGCAGTTTGGCAAGCAGTGCCTTTTCAGAAGCAAAAGCAGAGCCTTAATGGCAGCAGTTTCCCCTCAGAACACCGGGCCGTGGCACATCATCAATGCAGCTGTGCGCAGCCAACATGGACAAACACAGGCCTCAGTTTCCCCTCAAGTCTTTTTAGAGGAGCCTGTTCCAGGGTACAGGGCCAACATGGAGATCACAGTGGAGAGAAGGAATGCATAGGACTGGGCTTGGTTGGGCTGTGGCAGTCCAACAGGAAGCAGAATCTACACTAGCTAGCGCCTTTAACCAGTTCCAATTTACTCTGACCCATAAGCACGTGGAGCACAATCCCCACCAGGCAGGCCAGTCTTTGGGAAATGTTTGCGTGACAGGATTATAATAGTGAAGCGGGTCATTAGTGACTCAATATCAGCTAGCTTTCTCTTCTCGCATTAGCTTCATACATCCTATTCGGATTAACAGTGCAACAAAAGTACAAGGGGAAAATACTGGTTTTACACTATACATTCTCTAAAATATATACAGAGTAAAATAAGTTAGATGTTTACATAATGAGTTGTAGCCAGTCTGCATTTGTGTACAAGAATATTAAATCTATACCACACAGCCTAAAGTCTCTACAGGCAGCTACTTATTTGGTTACAGAGTGAGTTTCATTAGAAGACCTGTTGAAGATGATGCTAGTCTCCAACGCAGGTCAATAAACAGATGTATTTTTCCAGTCCCTAAAGGGGGGGGGGGAACGACACAGCTCCCCTAGGGTTACAATTACACGTTAAATATCCTAACATTTACAACCTAGGATGTTAGCTCTAATTTAAAAAATAGTACATTTCTCAAAAAATATTGCAGTGCTTCTCTCTTTCAAGCATGCTTTTGAAAACAATTATTTTTTTCTTTGTTTTTGTGTTTATGAATCTTGACAAGGACTGTCTGTCCTCTCACAAAGCCACCCGGTTTCCTTCCGGACTGACTCCCAAGTCGCCCATGCTCCAACTCTTCTGCTACAAGAACATCTCCCTGACCGAACCTCAAACCCCAACCAGTCTCCTGAGTGGGGCTGAGGCGGCAACTGGCCAATATAGGAGACCCATCAGGTAATTTCCGCCAAAACGCTTCCAGTTTAGCATCATCATCCCCATTGTCTCCTTCCTACTTTTCGCTCCTGGGCCAGTCTTCACCAGTCACATAATACCCCGACTTATTGCAGCTGAATTTGGCAAGGTGGCTTATTCTGGGAAAACAGATATGAGCTTTTAAAGTATTTTATATATGTAATATATATTAATATGAGTCACAGTTTTCCCACACATCCTTTAGCCCTTATTAGGTGGAGTCTCTTCTGTCCTCCCCTGACACACATCACTGTCTACCCAGCCTCCAAAGCAGATGGAAGCTGTGAGTGGTACAGGAGAGGTATACTGCAGTCCAGTCCAGTCTTTGGGTCTGAAGGCTCACAGTCCAGTGCTGACCACTGTGGCCTGGGCCTGGCTCAGAGCCTCTCTGATCTGCAGGTTGAGCTCCATGAGGCGCCCACTGGCCTGGGACAGGTCCCTGCTGGGCCCCACCACGGCCAGGCAGCCTGTCTGGCCCAGCGTCTGGTGACGGAAGTAGATGTGCAGGAGAGTCTGGACAGCGTCGTCCGACTCGTTCCCAAAGATGTCGTTAGGCCACAGACACCTAGCGGAGGAGAGGGGAGGACGAGACCATCAGGACAGAAGACTAGACACATGCCTGTGTA
Source organism: Brachymystax lenok tsinlingensis (assembly GCA_030435695.1). NCBI lineage: Eukaryota > Metazoa > Chordata > Actinopteri > Salmoniformes > Salmonidae > Brachymystax > Brachymystax lenok. Next base: position 27,672,355 of record CM059791.1, read on the forward strand.
GTCTATACATTGAGGAATAGCTGTAGGGTCAAAAATATGTAGTCCTTTGTTTCTTTACCTGAAGGTTTTGACCTGTGTGAGGGCAGAGCCGAAGTCTCTGGCTCTCAGGGTCTCAATCAGTGATTGGATGGCCGTCTCCGTACTGGTCTGGGAGGCATCCGACACGCCCGCATCCTCCTGTCCATCAACCCCCGACTCCACCTGCTTCAAACAGCTCTCAAGGACGGCCAGCTCCTCTGACATGTTGGTCACCTTGGAGACACACCGAAAAAGGTCAGATAACCACAGAGATAATCTCACGAGTACTTGGGCACGTGCAAGACTTGTCTAGAAAGTCAGTGAAGCAATGCAAGTAGTATATCTCCATGTGAGAAATGATTCACTCTCATTCAGGGGATTTAATGAGATTGATCTCCAGTAAAAAAGCCATAAGACAGCAGGCTAGACAGCAGCAGAACCTCTAGATGGGGACTGAGATAGTGCCTGACTGTCACTATGTCTGAGTGCTTGTATGTCTGGTCGGCAAAATTGTGTGCGAGCGCGTTAGAGAAAGAGCACAAACATGGAGGTATCTTGGAGAATGTTTAGATCTTTTCTCCAGGGCACATTTGTACATCGTCATCTACAAAAATGGCTCATGACTTTACAGATCGACTTTTGCCGTTACAGTATCTTTCATTCCAAAAAGCATACGCCTGTGTGTGTGAGTGTACAAAACATTAGGAACACCTTCAAAAGGCACTTAAGTCTTTTGTCTTGCCCAATTCACCCACTGAATGGCAGGCATACACAATCCATGTCACAATTGTCACAAGGCTTAAAAATTATTCCTTAACCAGTCTCATCCCCTTCACCTATACTGATTGAAGTGGATTTACAAGGTGACATCAATAAGGGATTATAGCTTTAACTTGGATTTACCTGGTCAGTCTGTCATGGAAAGAGCAGGTGTTCCTAATGTTTTGTACTCTCCGTGTATATGCACAGGAAGCAAGTGAGTTTGAGTGTGTGCGTTGTCACTGCTTGTTTTCCTTTCAGGGAAGATGTGGAAAAATGCAGGGGCCTCTGTCTCAAGCTTTCCTGAAACCAACCTGAAGCCCAATTAAAGAGCTCATTGGGGAAGGGAAATAAAATTAACACACCTTTCCTGTGTTGACCTAGCACACACAATGGTGCGTGTGACGTGAAACACTCCAAGTGTGCTTGAGTGGGTGACTTGCGATGTTTATTTTTGGCATGTGAATAAATGACACAACTGACCCTATTAACACAGCCTAGAACTGTTTTCATGCTGCCCTTTAGTACCACCCACAGCGAGTGTCCCACCACACAGGCCCTGTTGAGTTAAATGTTTGGGTGCAAACCCCCTGCCCAGTCTCACCTCTGCCTCCCTCTTGATGGTGTCCACATGACTGATGAGTTTGCAGTAGGCCTGGAAGAGCAGCAGCAGCTGGAAGTGCAGTTTATAGAGCCTGCGACACAGCTCCAGCTCCTACAGAGAGAGAGCAGAGACAGTAACACACTGCTCACACACGCTACAGCCACACCAGGTCATAATGGTCACATGATCAGACGGACGGATATCCTGGGTTAGAGACTAACGAGGGAGGAGATGAAAGGGTTAACAAGGCGCGGAGCGATGTCCCTACAGCAGGGGTCTCCCAACCTTTTCTAACATGAGTTACTTTTAAAACATTTAAATGTTGCGAGCTAATCGTTTTTTTTAGCTTTCAAATAGGCAAGAAAAAGTGTACAAGAAAAAGTAGTGCACAGTGTTTTCTGTCAATACACCCAACTCCAAGTGGGGCCCTATAAATCTATGATTTCTTTCCCAAATTATGTTCTCAGTTTTATTTTTCCTAATTTTATAGATTTTTTATACTCTTAAATTGGATGTTCTGCGTCGATGTCAATGCTTAAATCACATCAGAAGACCATTCTTTGGGGGGGGTCTGGAAGAAAAACCATTTTTAAATTCCCCTTTAATTGTGCATCTAGTGTGCCAGTCTAGTGACGGTTCTGTATGGCTGCTGCTCATTTCATGGCAAAGTTTGCAAATAACACATAGATACAAATGATACTCAGTACTTCCTCATGATATACTTCTGCCAGGTAAGCCTACTTTGCAGAAAACATTTGAGACATTTTGGGGGAAGTATTTGTCAACCCACAAGACTTGTCACATCAACTAGCTAAAAACGCAGAGTGATAGACAAACTCCCGCACCACAAAAAAAGGGGAAATATTGCTGGAAGTTAATTGGCAGATAGTGTTAGGTTTGTCTTTTTAAGCCAATAGTAGCTAACCAGGGGTGGGATAATGTCAAATGTTGCGTTGGTTAGATAGTAGCTGGGAGCTTGCGGTGTCTGATACTTGTGAGATTTGTTTATGACAGTTTGCGGTGGAACGCACGAAAATTGCATGTACACTACATGACCAAAAGTATGTGGACACCGTCGAACATCTCATTCCAAAATCACGGGCATTAATAAGGAGTTGGTCTCCCCCCTTTGCTGCTATAACAGTCACTCTTCTGGGAAGGCTTTTCACTAGAACATTGCTGCGGGGACTTGCTTCCATTCAGCCACAAGAGCATTCGCGTCGGGCACTGATGTTGGGTGATTAGGCCTGGCTCGCAGTCGGCGTTCCAATTCATTCCAAAGTTGTTAGATGGGGTTGAGGTCAGGGCTCTGTGTAGGCCAGACAAGATCTCGACAAGCCATTCCTGTATGGTCCTCGCTTTGTGCACGGGGGCATCGTCATGTTGTTGCCACAAAGATGGAAGCACAGAATCGTCTAGAATGTCATTGTATGCTGTAGCGTTAAGATTTCCCTTCATTGGAACTAAGGAGCCCAGTGCGAACCATGAAAAACAGCCCCAGACCGTTATTCCTCCTCCACCAAACTTTACAGATAGCACTATGCATTCGGGCATCTGCCAGACCCAGATTTGTCAGTCGGCCTACCAGATGGTGTAGCGTGATTCATCACTCCAGAGAACGTGTTTCCACTGCTCCAGAGTCCAATGGCGGCGAGCTTTACACCACTCCAGCTGACGCTTGGCATTGCGCTTGGTGATCTTAGGCTTGTGTGCTGTTGCTCGGCCATGGAAACCCATTTCATTAAGCTCCTGACAAAACAGTTATTGTGGTGATGTTGCTTCCAGAGGCAGTTTGGAACTCAGTAGTGAGTGTTGCAACTGAGTAGACACATTTGTAAAACAAAATACATTGTTACACACGACGCGCTTCAGCACTCCTGTTCTACCACTTCGCAGCTGAGCCGTTGTTGCTCCTAGACATTTCCACAATAAAAACACAACAGTTCACCGGGGCAGCTCTAGCAGGGCAGAAATTTGACAAACTGACTTGTTGGCATTCTATGACGGTGCCACGTTGAAAGTCACTGAGCTCTTCAGTAAGGCCATTCTACTGCCAATGTTTGTCTATTGCGATTGCATGCCTATGTGCCTGACGTTATACACCTGTCAGCAACGGAAGTGACTGAAATAGCCGAATCAACTAATTTGAAGGGGTGTCCACATACTGTTGTATATACAGTGTACTTTCAGAATTGTTTGGCGAGCTACTCATCGGTGGGCTGTAACGGACCTGTTGGAGACCCCTGCCCTAAAGAGAACCAATGAGGCCTGGGGCGTAGGTGACAGTCTAGCCCTATTAACTAGCTACTAACCAACCAGAGGTCGGCATCATCATTTGCCATGGAGGACTGGGTTATACAAAATCACCACCTGTCTGTCACGACCCCTATGGACCCTATGGATAAGGTCTGTCCAACCACGGAGCTAAACCGACCAGATGTGTTACTGGAATTATCAAAACATTCTCTCTAATGCAGGAAACATGGAAGAGAATGGGAATTTGAACAGATATGGGAATGGTGCAATAAGCATGCAAAATGAAGGTAGACTAAACATGGCTTCACAGCTCTCTCTCTCTCCCCATCCTCTCCCTTCCCCGTAACCCAGGGCAACATCCCCCTCTCAAATCAGGCAGACAACTACTACAATCATGATTTCATTTGCGCGATTTGACATCTGCTGTGCAAATCAGTAGGGATGAGGGAGGGGTTAAGACGAAGCCAAAAGTAGAGCATATTTCTGCATACATGCCAATGATGAGAAACAGTAGGCTTGGGGAAATTATTTAGATATATGAGAGAGAGGTGGAGTCAGAGTGGGAGGGCCCAGGCCTTGGTTGGTTGACGACTGCGGCAGGTACCCGCGGAGAGGGATGAGATGGTCAGTGTGTTGTCCGGACATCATGATTATATTGGAGTCTAGAATACTTAGAGAAACACTTACTGCTAGTTTTTCCATTTGCTAAGCAAGAGGGTGAGCAGGTCACAAAAACAAACAAACAAAACAGGAAGAGAGAAAGACCAAGAATTAGTGAGCCTTTCACATCGCAACCCTGATACAGTGACCTGACAGGCGAGGAGGGGTCAGGGGGGAGGCTTAGTCCCAACAGTGGTTCTTAGATAACACAGCGCACATCAGATGGTCTAGGATCAGTGTGTTCAAGTCAAAGCAGTGTAGAAATACAGAGATGGAAAACAGAGAGCAGGATGTAGACAGAGCGAGAGAACGGGGACAGAGAGAGAGGGGGAGCAGAGCGCTAAGAGGGGGAGCAGAGAATGAGTATGTGCCTCTCTGCTGATGAGAGTACAACAGAGCTTTAGTCTGTAATAGCTAATTTTTCACAGCCAAGCATGTCCTTTGACCTGAAAAAGAGGGGGGGAGGGGGCAAGCAAAGAGGCTATAAATCTATAACCTCCAGCAGCGATGTCAGAGTACTAAACATTATCAGGGGACAGGAGGAGACCGCACGGTAGAGGTTCTCAGCTGTCCTGAGATCAGCTATATCTACCACGATGAGCTGAAGTAATACTGGCTTCAGGACCAGTGGACAGACCAGGGTTCAGTAGTGATTATATCACTGAGCTTGTGGGAAGTTAAAATATGGTGTTGAGGACGAGGGGGAGATTAATTAGCTTTGACACGTAAACATTTTCCCTGAGAACAAAAATGTTTCAACAGGCATGTTATCATGCTTATCGACGGTGTTAGAAAAGGCACTCAAACACAGACTGTGGTCACATGTTTTGAAACACGTCAAGTTGCTGTGTTCAGATGTGTGTGGGTTAGTCATACCTGGGTTTGGGTGTTGGGTCGTTGCTTGCCGTCTTCGTCGCGAAACGTCTTCCTGCAGTTCTCCAGCCACTGTATGAATGGGATGAGGGAGGGAGGGAGGGAATACGTCATGAAATTGATTGTCTTTTTGTCTTTCGACGAGTGTGTGTTTGTGCAGGGGTCGGGTGGGGGGTAGATTTAATAAGTGTGCTGTACTTAGCGAATTAAAGAGGGTCGGTTCCAGTGCAGTAGGGTGGAGACCAATCCTCCAGGAACTGCACCAGTCTCATTCAATTAGCGCCCTTGCATCCCAGAGCCCTCTCTCTCTCCCAATCTCATCTGTCCTCTTTACCCCCCGCTCCCTCCATCTCTCCTCCCTCCTTCCTGTCCAACCCTCTAACTGATTTAGGAGCGCCAGAGAATATTTTTTGCCCGTCAGCAGAGGATGTCGCTAGCAATGAGGACGCTAACGGACGCTAAATCCACTCATATCCTCCTGTGATTCAATGGCTGTCCCGACGGCGAGCAACACCCAACACATTTATCTCCTTATGACTCAGCTCATTGTCTCGGTTCTGTTCTCTCAGCCTCTTCCTCCCTGATCTGGGCTGGGAGGTGAAATGAGGCGTAATCGGACGGCTCATTCAGCCTTCAGGTTTTCCTCACTATAAATGAGAGGCCATTGAAGTACCGCCCAGTGTTCTGGTGCAGGGCTGGTCTGAGTACAGATGTGTGATTGCGTGGTCTGGGGGTTTAGGAAACGATAGGTCAGAGCACTGGGACCGTAGAGCACTGGGACCGTAGAGCACTGGGACCGTAGAGCACTGGGACCGTAGAGCACTGGGACCGTAGAGCACTGGGACGAGTGTGTGACGGCTCCATGTACATGGCGATGAACGGGGAAAGCTCACCTCCTCAGCCGCCTCTCTCTTGCCGTTGTAGGTGTCCAGATGTTCCTGCAACTCCAGCACACTGAACTTCAGAGTCTCCAGCAGTCCACATGACACCAACTACGACACAGACCAGACCACACGCGTTAACACCAACCAACGAAAGGACACAACTGCAGGACAACCAACTACACAATACAAGATCACATGACTGTGTCAACTCCCTGCAGTACAGGCCAAGTGCATTTGCACTGCGTAACATGTAATTGCGCACATAACAAGTACGGCTGATTATACAGCTGCTGCCGTCGCTAAAAATATCTTACCAACAAGCACGCTACAGTTAGCTTTGGTCATGGTTCCCTTTTGTAACCAGAGAAATGACTCAACATAACGTCACATTATTAAGTCGTCATCTTTGGGTTAGCAGGCGCCGACTCACCGTCTCAGCGTCCAGCAGCACTGTGGGGCACTGGGAGTGAGAGGTCATGACCTCTAGGGAGCTGAGGAACTGGTTCCCCATTCGCTGCAGCCGCTCTCCTAGGAAACGCACTGACGAGTGGGTGATGAAGCCAAACTTCCTCTGCATGCTCTGCAGACACCAAGACAATAACACATTCAACAGAGCGAACACACACACGCGCATGGATATATACAAAACAAACATACAACTAAATGTATCCCACTCTTTCTTTCACCTTGAATAGTCGGGAGAACACGTGGAAGGTGTACACAGCAGAGGACCCATCCGTGTCCGACAACATCTGGTTGACATGGTAACGCCAGGCGTCCTCGTCGTCGTCATAGGCAACGGGCTGGAAAGCTGCCAGGATGGCGGAGAGGAAGGGCGAGGGGGGCGGAGAGGCCTGGATCTCTGAGAAACCATCTTGATCGCCCTCATCCTGACTGAGAACAGACAAACACACAGGGTCTGTCTTAGTACCACTGACACACACACAGGATTCACCCAATTCTGAATGCACAAACACATACACGCACATCCTCGCTCTGACTGCAACCAAAACAACCTCACACTTCAGTCTCTCGCCTCCTCCCCTCTCTCTCTGCAGATGTTTCTGCTGCAGTGTTTCTTTTGCAGAGCTCTACTACAAAGCCAGAGCAAAGAGAACGCATGGCTCTCCTACCATCTTAACACACTCTCACACACTGATACTCACAGGCCTGTGGGACCGAACAGCCTGACGAAGCAGACCGAGTAGAAGTATCTGATGCCTGCGCTGCCGAGCGCTGTGGAGGACACAGACTTCGTCCTCATCCTCACCTTAACGCTCTCCTTGCCTGCCACGCTCTCTTTCTCTCTGCAGCACAGTAACACCGAGTGTCTCTCTGCAGCACAGTAACACTGAGTGTCTCTCTGCAGCACAGTAACAGTCTCTCTGCTAGCTGCACTAGCCTGCCTAGCACACTGCACCGTACCACACAGGAATGCAGAGCAGAGCTCTATCTGAGCCCAGCATCTGACACACACACACACACACAGCAAGGCCCCAACCTCACAGCTGACACACACACACACACAGCAAGGCCCCAACCTCACAGCAGGCAGCGCAACACCTCCTGCAGAGTTAAGCTTTCTTGTTGGCGCGTACACACACAGCAGAGCCCCTCTGTTTTCCGGGGGAGGATCATTAAGAGCACTGCCACTCCCTCTAGCGATCAATCAAACTGCCTGGGTTTTGGAAATGGGGGGAAATTCATTCAAGTACGTGTGTACTGAATGAGCAAGCAAGAAGTGTATACGTGGTTTCTACATCTCTGGTAGCCCCCAGCTCCACTACCAGCCTGGCCCGCAGCTCCACTACCAGCCTGGCCCGCAGCTCCACTACCAGCCTGGCCCGCAGCTCCACTACCAGCCTGGCCCGCATGGGAGTTGAGCCAGAGATGAGCTCACCAATTACAGCAGCTCATAAGACCAGGTAACCGCAGAGGCCAGGTAGACCCGACACACTCGGCCGTCCACTCCATCATTACTTGAGCAAACACAGAACGCACATACAATACTTGCTGTCACGATACCAAGACCCACCACACACACACACACAACAGGTTGGGAGCAACACATGGTCAGCTGCAGAGCAGTGCCCCTGGAGCAGGTTAGGGGGTTAAGTGCCTTGCTCACGGGCACGTCGGCAGTATGTGGCACCTGAGATATCGATACCAGCAACACTCTGGTTGTCGGCTCACTCCCCCCAGATCCCGCTTCTCCACATGCAAGTAGGAACTGAAAACAGGTATGTAAAACAAAATGTCAATCTAGAGACAGGATCAATGGATACCTGCCAAAAATATACACCTGATGACAAACATATCCGACTCGAGGCCACAACCACCGCACATTTGGCCACTGGTACAGGTCCTCTGATAATGGTCAGTAAAGTCACTAGAGTACAGCGGTCTTACCTGGACATGTCGGAGAAGTCGGCCTCCTCCTCCTCACAGCGTTCGTCAAGCTCCTTCAGTGCCAGCGTCACATCCTCCTCACACACAGAGCCACAGGGGCTGTCTAGGATGGGGGGCAGGGGCATGGCTGTGAGGGAGTCCCTCTCTTCACAGAGGGACCCCGTCGGGGTGTCTATGGCCGGAGGGAGAGGGGGGGCCGGGTCCAGGTCGTCGTGGGGGTCCTGGGAGTCGGTGAGGTCACACAGCTCAGGGGGCAGGGGCGCTGCTGCCAAACCCGTGTCCGTGCTCACGCTGCTGCTCAGCTCATCTGCCGCCGTCATGCTCACCCCGTCCTAAACAACAGCCAGCAGGGGGAGCTCAGGAGCAGGTCAGATATATATATATACACACACACACACACACACACACACACTAAATCATTATACAAAGACACATTCTCTCGAGACCTTACAGAACTGGTTGGTTGGCATGACAACAGCCCTTCTGTTGTATCTACTTCAGCGGTTGCCAACCGTTTTGTTTTGCTTACTGTACCACCAACTGAATTTTGCTCTGCCCGGAGTACCCCTGATGTACCCCCTCGTTTTACCAGTAAGCTTATGGTCTCGTGGGTCTTCTCAAGAATCCCCTGTGGCTAGGCCAAGTACCCCCAGGGGTCCTAGTAACCCTGGTTAGGAACCACTGATCCACTTAACATTTATCTATGCCTGACAAAAACATTACTGGCTTAATCTCATTTTATAACATCCAAGAAAATAATATTAGAGGTCATGGTCAGCATAATTCAAGAGATTCAAGAGATGTTCACTTTCAAAAATTGATACTGTAAAATGGTGTCTCTCTAGAGAAAGGGAACACACTAAAGAAATAGGGCCAATATCAATCTATTGTGCTGGCCTAGGCCTGCCATTAAGAGTGTGACCATCAGGGTGGTAAAACACGGACATCATTGCCAGATGGCAGGCTGGGAGAGCTAACGAGCCTTCAGATTAGATGAAATGTGTTGCACTCTGATCAGCGGTAGCACTGTCAACATGGGGAGGACGGGCTCAAAGTAATGGCTGGAACGGAATAAATGGAATGGTCTCCCACAAAACACCTGGTTTCCATGTGTCTGATACAATTCCATTCACTCCATCCATTATTATGAGCCGTCCTCCCCTCACCAGCCTCCGCTGGCTGATATATTCTAACCCATACGGATGGATCATAAACTACCATTTATGGCTCACACTAAATGACTAGCTACAGAAAACCGTAAACCGTGACATTTGAACACAACGCCACATTGTTACCCGACTGACAATGACAAACTGCTGTGCGGTGGCAGTTACCTGCATTAAACCACAGCGTGAGTCATTAGACAGGAAACACTACAAGTCAACTGTGTTCATGGAAGACGTCCACGGAGGGAGGAGTGGAGAGTACGGGGGGGGGGGTCTAGAACATATAATTGAAATGGACTTGTTCTGTCTGTGCCTTGTTTCCCTCCATTTAAGAGTCTAAGGCACTGAGAGAGGAGAAGGTGGCAGGCTGCCAGAGCGTCCCTGAGGCACGGTGGCTTCATTACGGAAAGCTTTTTGGAGTGGGTGGCCGTCCGGGCTGTCGTGGAGGGGATGAGCAGGAGAATCTATGGTTTTATCTGGGGCTCATTACACTAAGAGCTGGGCCTATCATGGGGGAGATGTCCTTGAGCTGATGGGTCCTGTGTCAGTGTGTATGAGATAGTCAATTCAGAATGGGGTCGTCGGGGACAAACAAGGGCGGCATACGATCAACACAAAACCTAAACATTGTGTGGAAGAGGTGTAGTAGTAGCAGATATTAAATGGACTAATGGAAGCCGTTAGTGACTACATGTTAGTATGGGTTACCTAACTGTGTTCCCTGGTGAACAGTCCTCACTGGTTATATCTAACGCATGTCTGTGTTGCGTCACAATGCTCTCTAGCCGGCTTAACTAGCTCATACTCACATATGGGTCTGCCCCGCTGGTGTCCAATGCGCAGCAGGTATTTAACGAGGGGTTCATTTTGAATGTTCAGGTTCCAAATTGAGAGGTGAACCGTTTCGGCTAGCCTGAGGTGAGCATTGACGATGATCTCGTCCCCCCAATTACACAAGCAAGAACCACGAACCAGCTAAATCAGAGAAAGCAAGAGGCAGCCCACCACAGCACCCACAAGCCCAGAGCAGCGCGACAAGCGGAGAGAAAGAGAGGAGACGGAGGGAGATGTGAACAAAGGGAGCACCCCTTACGGCTCTGTCCAGAGAACAGGAAGGACAAGAGAGCCAGCCCACTGCACCCCAGGTAAGGCGCTCTCCCTAGAGGCAGGCGGAGAGAGGAGGCGGCCACCAACCCTCTGCGTGAAAAAGAACGACTGAGACAGAGAGCACAGCAGAGGTAGAAAGTGGTTAAAAGAAGAAGATAAGGCGCTAGAAAGAACCGGAGCACCCCGATTTATTTCTCCCGATTGGTCGCACCTCAGGCAGCTGACTGCTGTTTGAGTCAGAGCGGGGCATCTCCAGTGCAGGGCTGTCCTGGCGGGGCAGCAGGGCCGTGGCCTCCTCTGTCAAGGCACTGCTGGACGACTCCTGCGATTGCTGCAGAGAGTCCACGTGGTTGGACGTGGCATCGTCCGTAGCCGAGTCACTGTTCATCTGGAGTGAGAGACGGACGCAAAGAACGGTTCAACTTTTCCATTTGGAACTAGATAGTAAATACTAAATCAAACCTCCAAATTCAATATTTTATCTGGTCCTCTGCTCCGAGTCTCCAGGATATCTGCTAGTATACTATTTAGTTTTTAATGTTCAACATGCAAGGTTCTATTTTTTGCATACAAGAGTAAAAAAAATCTGATATGTTCCAGGCATTCTTACAAAACATTCTTGTTATTCGAAAAACGATATATTCTCACATTACTCTGCCTGCAAATGACATGCTGCATGCTCATGGTAGCATTGTTTTAAAGTTACTACAGAGCCGTCTTTGGGCCCAAAGGGCCACTAGAGGATCAGTCTCACTCGCACAGTGCACTATCAAGCGCAAAGGAGGAATAAGAAGACAGCATAGACTGAAGAGCAGCTCCAGGAATAACAGCATATTGTCCATAACACCCTGGGAAGATAGATATATATTTTTTTTTAATAGCAAAGCAAATAGACGTTAGAGAAAGGCAGCCAGAGGTTTGGGGGTTAAAATGATATTGGGTTCATGCTCACAAAGGAACATGCTGTTAATTTGATGCCAGTTGTAACTTGACTAAATACGTTGTTGACATGGCATGCTATGGACTCTTGAGTTCCACTTTATTGTAGCTAATCTCCCAGTTAGTTCATTGATTCACATATATTATGTCTGTGACCTTAAACATATCAGAAATCTGGACTGATTCTTAGAAGTACAGTGTTTGGGTCTCTACTTACCTAAAAACAAACTTCTGGGGGAAGGGGGTACTGGTTTGTGGGTAAAATTAGGGTAGAGCATCTAGGATTGGGGTGAAGGAGGGTAGGGAGGGAAATAGTGACTGTTACCAGCAGAAGCAAGCATCTATCCCCAGGCCATACCGAGTAAGGTAGCAGCTCTGCAATAGCTCTGCTCAGCGGGGACACACACACACCATGCCAACGGGCTGTGTGAGGAGCATGGGGGCGGGAGGGGGATGGGGGCACCCTGGTGGTGGGTGAGACTTACGAGGCCAGAGCGGGTGAGAATCTGGCTAGCGCTCAGTACCTCCTCCTCAGACGACTCGTCCGTGTCCTCCTGGTTGGTGAGGTTGAGGCTGGGCGTGCTCCCGGTGTACTGGCACTCCTGCAGGGACGGCGTGTCCCCGTCTCCCTCCCCCTTGTCCATGCTGTCCAGGGAGCGCCGACGTACGCCCCAGTTAAAGTTGTCCATGCTCTCCCCCTACAGGACACCCGGGGAAACAGCAGTCAGATACCAGTAGAACTAACTGAAGTTTGAGATATCTGTCAAATGTGGATGGATCACAACAGCACAAGTACACAAGAAAACAGAAGTAAAACAGAAGTACGTCACTAACATGCCACATCTAAAAAGAACTGTGTTTGCAGTAATGGGAAGGGGAGGAAACAACACCTTTTCCCTAAGGCTGTTTGACCCTAATCACTTCGGACATAGAGCTGCACAACTTTAGACAAACTAAATAAAAGCAAAGATGAGGAGGAAAATCAGGTCAAAGTGCAGACTACATCGATCATGAAACAAAAAGTATTTGTGGCATGCTTCATTGGCTGGCTGTTTCTAGACTGACAAAACAGGTGCTTCTACAGGGTGACAATCACATGACTGACAGAGGGACACCAGGGCACTGAGGAGAGCAGCTTTAAAAAGCTCTTACTGGCCCAAAACTTACCTGCAACTCCTTGTGGCGGGAAAGGAGGAAAGGTAACAAAGTGAGTTAGGAGGAGTAGGCAGTAGGGACAGTTAGAGGACAACATGGAAGAAAAGTCATACCAAGGCCTGTATACACACTCGGACGTACTTGAGTGCACAATCACACACAGACTGAATGAAACCATTTATTGTCACCCATCAACAACATGATCTGAAATGATGCAACAGCAGAGAGACTATTGCAAATGATCATATACAAGACAGGTGTGTGTGTGTGTGTGTGTACAGATGACTTATCCTAGTGTACAGTAACAGTACATCACCCCTCACCTCAGCATCTTCCAGCTCCACGTCCAGGAAATCAAAGTCCTTGAAGACTCCAAACTGCTGCTCACTTCCTGTATCCTCTCCCTGCAGGTCCTCCTCCCTCACCACCTCCTCCACCGTGGGGATCAGACTGGTCTGCTGATCACCTGAGTCCAGGTCCTCGTTGGATGAGAACACCACCTAAACACAGACAGAGACAGTACAGTTATGGTAAACATGTTCGATAAAGCACATGGAGGGATAGGATGTGTTTCGTTGAAGTTGATCACTAGTCATGCTCGCTCACAGTTTGACATGCCAGGTGTCTTACAGAAGGATTCTTGGGAACGCCAGACTCAGGTCCACACAGAGAGAGAACGTTCATGAGCTTTTCTCTGGTTCTCCTCTGAAAGAAGACAACATAAACCAAAAATGCATGAGACATTTCAACGTTAAATATATCAAGCCACATTGTAACGTATCCCGCGGCTGAAAGTACCTGAGAGAGTTGGGGCCTCTTCCAGCTGACAGGCACCAGGCCGTTAGAGTTGGATCCAGAGGAGGTGGAGGATGTGCTCCGGGTCACAGCGATGACTTGCGGTTTCCCATTCCGCCCTGCAGCTGTGCGCTGGTCCCCGTACTTATGCCCTATGATGGGCGTCTGGGGGTCAAAGGTTAAACCAGTTAATCTCGATTATACAGGTCGGATTATTTTCTGATAAAAGATGGGGGATAAAGGTAAAAGATGAGTGATTGAAACATGGACAGAGTGAAAAAGACGGAATCAGAGAAGGACGAAAAGATAAGAGAATGTAGGTCAGGACAGATGTCTGAGAAAGGTACTTCTTTGTATTGACATTTTAGCAGCACATACAGTTTCATACAAAAACATGTTACAACATAAAACACAAAGCACAACAGTTTAAAACCATCAATTTACACATTGAGCAGGAAAGTCCTCACCTCTGAGATGTCGAAGTGGAAGTCCAGTGTCTTGCCGGGCAGCTCCTTAGAGGAGTTGTTGAAGATGCGAGTGAAGGCAATCTCTGAGGATCCAGAGGACTCGGTGCTGTAGGAGCGCTGTACCTCGTCTGGCAACACCAGGCTGGCCGACCGAGACACCACCAGCTTCAGGATGTTCTGGGCCTCCTTCCAGTACGGGCTCTGGGGAACGCACAGGAACAGAGGTGGTGTTGGTTAGATTGTCAATAGGAGATAATTTAAAAATGGTTTTAGGAGGACACCTCAGTTCAGAGAAAGTTAAGAAATATATTGTCTTTCAACTCAAACCTCTTGTTCTTTCCCAAACAAAACACCATCCAATTCTAGGCCTATCCACAGATGTGAAGGAACAAAGTGTCTACAGTCAGTGCTCCTACGATACTGTATGATATTTTCTAATTCAAGTTTTCATGTCACGTACACAAGTACACTGAAATGCCTTTCATGCAAGCTCTAAACCCAACAATGCAGTAATCAATATAGTACTAAAAATAACAAGGTAGAACAAAAACAAGGAAAAAGAGGAACACGCAAAAGTAAGAAGCTATATAGAGGGTCAGTTCCAATACCATATTTACAATGTGTAGGGATACTGGAGTGATAGAGGTAGATATGTATATAGGGGTAAGGTGACCAGGCATCAGGATGTATGATAAAGTAGCAGCAGCGTAAATGATGATTGCATTTGAGTAAGTGTGTGTGTGCGTGTGTAGAGTCAGTATAAATGTGTGTGCATGCTATACGTGTGCGTGAGTGTGTAGAGTCCTGTGAGTGTGCATAGAGACAGTGTCAAAATCAAATAGAAAGGTCAACTAGTCCGTGTAGCCATTCTGTTAGATATTTAGCAGTCTTATGGCTCGGGGATAGAAGCTGTTCAGGAGCCTGTTGGTGTCTGACTTGATGCACTGGTACCACTTGCCGTGTGGAAGCAGAGAGAACAGTCTCTATGGCTTTGAAGGCTGTAATCTAACGATGACCATGCGGTTGAGTGTGAAAAGGGAGTACAGGAGGGGACTAAGCACACACCCCTGTGGGGCCCGTGTTGAGGGCCTGCGTATTCGATCCTACTCGGACCAGGCTGACAACCCTTACAAGCAACCTTGAAAGAACTCTGAATTAACAGTCTTTATTCAAAACACACTAACAAAATAATCCACTTGTACAAAAGCACACACTGCTGTGGAGGTCGGTGAGTAGAGAATTGTCCTGAGGCTGGGTGGGGGAGGGTAGGAGTGGTAGTCAGGCCAGCTGCAGCTCTGACTGAAGAGCAGTTCAAGCCCAGGGGTCAGGGCTGGTAAAAGGCTAGTCTATAAAAAGCCTTGGCTGGCTGACTATGTCCAAATGGCCTGAGATCCATGACCTGCTTCACTCTGTAGAGAGGGAGTCATTCTGGCTTTCTCCCTCACATATTCACTCTCTTACACACCAAAGGCTCTATCTGCTGAAATGAAAGAGCCACGTGACACATACAGGAATAGAGCTGCCTGACACAATGTATCAGCCAATTCCCGTTAATTCTTCTCAAACCTCTCAGAGATGAGGCCTAAACAGTGTCATAGTGTTGCGCTGAAACCTAAAGGGCGAAACCAGGTCTCACCTGGACATATTTTCCGATGATCTTCATGATCTCCAGGTTGAACTGTTTGACGGGTGCAGCCGACAGGTCAATGTGACTCAGCAGGCTGTAGATGATCTGCAGCAGGGACTGCTGCATGCTGGGTAGGCCTTTCTCCAGCAGCTGGGGGTGAGAGGGGAAGGGTAAGGAACAGGCTCTCACAGCAGCTATCATGGATTAGATGTTGGACATTGATTACCAGCTGATCAATAATCAACTGCTGACTTGCCATAATAACAAAACACAAGCTACTGTAAAGGGAGGTTAACCAGTGGTTGTAATGCAGACTGACTACATAATAAGTTGCCAGCTTTGATTCTCCTCATGACTTCTATGAAAGCCTGGTGTTGCGGGTGCTTACCTCGGCCAGGTATGTGACCAGATTGAAGGTGATCTCAGCGAAGGCGTCGTGCAGGTAACGACACACCACGTTGATCCAGTTGGTGCAGTCTCTGGAGTAGCTGTGTGCGCTGTACAGGCTCATCATGTGGGCCAGGTTAGACAGGGTGGCTGACTTCTCCTCGGCACACACCTTGGCTATCTTATCCGCCGTCTCCTTGCAGAACGGAGTTGGGCTGTCAAAGTGCTGGATGAGGTGAGGCAGCAGGCACAGGATGTTCAGAGGAAAACCTACAAGGAGACGGCAACACATGACGTCAGGATCAAGTGAATCTAGATCGCCTGAGCTAACGCAGGAAGAGAAACAGGTCTAAACCAAATCGGCAAGCTCTAGGGGGATTAGTGCTATTTACCAAGCATGAAGCCAGGAACTTGTGCTGGATGAAATCAATAAGATCAATACCTGCTCGCTTACCTGCCACCTGGGAGGGGTCGACCAGAGTGTGGCGGGAGACGCTGATGAGCTTGCTTAGCAGGTGGATGGTGAGCTCCTGGGTGGAGGCTGAGGTGAAGCCCTTGAGGAAGAGCTGCAGCAGACCAGGGAAGTTGTACCATTTCAACTTGGCCTGCACCCTCTCTAGTCTCTCCCTGCTGTCTGCGTTCTCCAGGGGCAGCTGGCCCAGTAGCTTGTTGAGCAGCCGCAGGGCCAGCAGGTACTCAAACTCATAGTCCGACTCCAGGAGGGAGGCCGCTATCCAGAACACCGTGGCCATCAGGTTGGATGGGTCCACAGGAGGGATGGCCTCCTCCCCAGGACCCCCTCTGCCACCCTCCCGCAACGACGACAAGCTCTGTGTTCGGGCTAGGTTGCCGTGGCTACCGGCCAGCCGGTCGGCGATGTCTAGGGTGTTACTGCGGCGGCGGTCTCCCTTACGTTCACCCATGAGGCTGGCGCGGAGGGAGTTGCTGCGGGTGTGGCTGTGGGGGTAGTGGCCGTGGTGGAAAAGACCCCCGCTACTCAGATTCAGCTGGCCCGTGCTCTTCCTTTTAGCTGCAAACTTGGCCCCCAGCAGGTGCTCATGGGCAGAGGCCCTGCAGGATAAATGACAATGAGTATTTCACTAACACAGGGTTTTAAAGTGTCGATAATGCGTGTGTTTAGAGAGCGCGAGTCGACAAAATTGTGTTTGTTTCAGCGACGGGAAATTCCACAGTAACAGTGTGAGACAATGTCCATTGAACATTTTACAAAAACACATTTACTTGAAGAACAGTGCAGATGCACAGTTTGGTAACAGAATGACGGAACCAACAGCACAAACCGTCGTCATTCTGTTACCAAACTTTGCATCTGCACTGTAAACGTGTTTTTGTAAAATTCTCAGTGGAAATTGCTAAAAAAGTAGTCCTTGTGCATAGAGTTGCATGGCTTGCTTAACTTTGCAATCATTGGTTTTGTTAGACATACATTGTCATGTGACAAATCAGATTCTCATTGTCACTGTGACCGTGGAATTGCCCAGATCTAACTGGTCAGTGCTTACTGTGCCAAGGCAGTGAGGAGGTCATAGTTCTTGACGGTGTCAGCGAGCGTGTCGATCCCTGACTCCAGAGTCAGCAGCAGCTCGATAACAAAACCCTGGAGGAGACAGAGGAGCAGAGGTCAACCACCCAGACAAACAGACCCCTGATACTGCAGTACCCAGTGGCTGCTGCTTCCTAACAGAGCCGCTGATCCACACTGATCCCAGGTCAGAGTGGCTGAACCCTCTGGAGTATAGTACCTGTTTAAGAGGCTATACTCTCCCTCTCTCATCTGAGAACAGAAGGTAGTGAGAAAACAAATAGAGCAGACAGCCCAAAGGTCATACTTCAAGGTGGGTTGTCTAGCTCACCTGTGCCTCCTCTCCCGGGTCGCCCACTGTCTCTACGAGGCGCGAGAGGACATCAGAAAGCGTTGCAGCAGTGAGTGGTTGTCTGAGAGCCCTGAAGATCTGGAAGGAGCGTCCTGCGTAGTGACGAGACGAGCAGGACAGAGCAGTCTGCAGGGCGACCTCGCTCAGCAACTGCTCCAGTTGGAAACCTGGTTAACACAAAAAGCCAGAGATATTTCATATAAAAACGCAAGGATGCTAGACACATAAGAATAGAGGGATATTTAAATGGCAATATTTCTGCGCTAAGAAATGCTACAGACAGGACAGTCAGCGCAGCAAAGAGGGATAAGGAAGTGACATAAAAACACAAGGACCTGACTGGGACTGTTTGAAGACCGTCACTACATGTCGGAGGAACACGCTCAGCTGGTCAGCACTCTTTATGTTGGGGTTCTTGGGTGACACGTCCTCATGGTTCCACATGGGCCCCCGCTTCCTGCAGGACAGAAAGACAAGACCGAATCAGGAGAGAAAACGAGGGGGAGTCCGAACTATCGTCACACAACTCATCTAACCCTGATATTCTCACCCCAAGACAAAAATGGTTTGTAGTAGCACACGCAAACGCATGCAAATGAACGATACCCCATCCTTTCAGACATGGCTGCAAGTGCAAGACCAGATACATGGGTTGGATGAAGAAATGAGTCATGATGGTACAGTACATCACACAAGACAAACTCATTTATACAGCTACACGTACAGTGCAAAAAACAGATTTTCAGGTAAACGCAGTGTAGTTGAGTGTCGGGTACTACCTGGCGGTGACAAACTCGATGAGGGCTTTGACCTTCTCATACTGCTCTGCGGTGACGTCCACCTCGTTGATCAGAGTGGGGGTGAGGTGGGGCAGGGGCAAGGGGACGATGCCTGCACCCAGGCTGATGCTGGACGACGTGGAGCTGGAGCTCAGGCCTGAGTCTGTCATGGGAGACGGCTGGTAGTCTGGCACAAAGTCACACACTCCTGGGTGAGTAACACACAGACAGACACGAGCATAGCTGACGAATCGCTAGAAACTTGAGATTTCACACACTGATCTGTGAAGACTGGAGCGCAAATGAGGACATGGATCTCTGCTGCCCCCTACTGATTTTATTGGACAATACAGACCCAGGCAAATGGATATTTGTGTGCTTGAGCTAAGCTACTCAGATCTTTGCAGAGCGCTACTGACCTGTGAGGTTGAAGTCGTGGGGCGGTGGCTTCACGGTCAGCACCTTGGGGTCGTTGTACTCTCGGTTGCGCAGTAGCACGGAGGCCAGGGATTGGACGCCGCTGTTGGTTCCCTGGACGACCAGCAGGTGAAGCAGGAGGCGTTTGCAGTGCTCGTAGACCTCAGGGTGCTGGTGGTCCAACCCTGGCAGGGGGAGAAACACAGGGACTGCTGAGAAAATCTATTCCATGAACATGAACACCGGCAAGAGTAGAGTTTACATTTGTTTTGCCTGTAAATGATGAGTATAAAGACAAGTGTACGTCACTCAAATTGTAATCAGTCAGCTGTATAGCGGTGAGTGGTTAGTTACCTATGAAGATGGAGTGCAGCAGGAGGTGAAGGTAGGCACTCCACTCCACTTTGACCCCATGGTCCACTATGAGGTCAGTCAGTAGGATGACAGCAATGTTACACCTGAGATACACCAGAGGGTCAGCTGGGACAGGGGAAAGGTCATAGACAGGTCAGAGGTTAAGTGTGTGTGGGGTAGTTACCTGTGGAGGGGTACTCCAGGGGTGTTGGTCTCCGGCAGGTAGTCCACCAGAGGGGACCAGCAGCCCCCTGTGGGAGGGAAAGGGAGGGGCTCGGGACGGTTGTGGTCCATCACCTTCAGACGCCAGTTAGCATACAGCGGCATGGAGTCACCTGGCGAAAACAGTGGCTTATCACACACCTGTGGCAACGTGGACGTACAGTATGTATATACAGTTGAAGTCGGAAGTTTACATACACCTTAGCCAAATACATTTACACTCAGTTTTTCCCAATTCCTGGCATTTAATCCTTGTAAAAATGCCCTGTCTTAGGATCACCACTTTATTTTAAGAACGTGAAATGTCAGAATAATAGTAGCGAGAATGATTTATTTCAGCTTTTATTTCTTTCATCACATTCCCAGTGGGTCAGAAGTTTACATACACTCAATTAGTATTTCGTAGCATTGCCTTTAAATTGTTTAACTTGGGTCAAACGTTTTGGGTAGCCTTCCACAAGCTTCCCACAATAATTTGGGTGAATTTTGGCCCATTCCTCCTGACAGAGCTGGTGTAATGGAGTCAGGTTTTTAGGCCTCCTTGCTCACACACGCTTTTTCAGTTCTGCCAAAAATTCTCTATAGGGTTGAGGTCAGGGCTTTGTGATGGCCACTCCAATACCTTGACTTTGTGCTTAAGCCATTTTGCCACAACTTTGGAAGTATGCTTGGGGTCATTGTTCATTTGGAAGACCCATTTGCGACTAAGCTTTAACTTCCTGATGGTTGGGATGGTGTTCTTCGGCTTGCAAGCCTCCCCTTTTTTCCTCCAAACATAACGATGGTCATTATGGCCAAACGGTTCTATTTCTATGGCGGTTTTGGAGCAGTGGCTTCTTCCTTGCCGAGCGGCTTTTCAGGTTATGTCGATATAGGACTCGTTTACTGTGGATATAGATACTTTTGTACCCAATTCCTCCAGCATCTTCACAAAGACCTTTGCTGTTGTTCTGGGATTGATTTGCACTTTTCGCACAAAGGACATTCAACTCTAGGAGACGCGTCTCCTTCCTGAGCGGTAAAGTCAAAAAAGTCAGTCACCATTATTAGTCAGTTGTACAAACAAATGCCTTCAACTGAAATGTGTCTTCCGCATTTAACCCAACCCCTCTGAATCAGAGAGGTGGCTGCCTTAATCGACATCCACGTCTTCGGCGCCCGGGGAACAGTGGGTTAACTGCCTTGTTCAGGGGCAGAACGACAGATTTTTACCTTGTCAGCTCAGGGATTCGAACTTGCAACCCTCCGGTTACAAGTCCAACGCTCTAACCACTAGGCTACCTGCCGCACCAGGATGACGCACCAGGTGACGGTATGACGGCTCCGTGGTCCCATGGTGTTTATACTTGCATACTATTGTTTGTACAGATGAAAGTGGTACCTTCAGGCATTTGGAAATTGCTTCCAAACATGAACCAGACTTGTGGAGGTCTACAATTTTTTCCTGAGGCCTTGACTGATTTCTTTTGATTTTCCCATGATGTCAAGCAAAGAGGCACTGAGTTTGAAGGTAGGCCTTGAAATACATCCACAGGTACACCTCCAATTGACTCAAATTATGTCAATTAGCCTATCAGAAGCTTCTAAAGCCATGACATTTTATGGAATTTTCCAAGCTGTTTAAAGGCACACTCAACTTAGTGAATGTAAACTTCTGACCCACTGGAATTGTGATGTAGTGAATTATAAGTGAAACAATCTGTCTGTAAACAATTATTTGTGTCATGCACAAAGTAGATGTCCTAACCGACTTGCCACAACTATAGTTTGTTAACAAGAAGTTTGTGGAGTGGTTTAAAAACAAGTTTTAATGACTCCACCCTAAATGTATGTAAACTTCCGACCTTAACTGTATATAAAGCATAGAGTAGTATGGCTGTCTCTTACTCTTCTCCTCCTCGTAGGATCCTCCAGAGCTGCTGCTGTAGCGAGACTCCAGGCGGTGGTGCTGACGGTTCAGGTTGCTGTTCAGACCACTGTAGATGTCCAGATGGGTGTAACTGCAGACAACAGAGAGACAGCTGTAGTCTCACTGGGAGTGTCTCGGTGTGTGTGAGTGTGTGTGTGAGTGAGAGAGTTAGTGTGTGATCTCATACCTGTCATCCATGTTGGAGTCTTTATTCTTGCTGCTGTCATGGTGACCGTCAGTTCCTGGCACCATGGTGTTACTGCTGGAGGTGGTTCCTGTAGACAGAGATGGGGAAAGGTATTTAGAAACTATGGCAACAAGGTTTATGAGGTACATGACAGACAATGTCCTTATGACAGTCATACATACAGTCCATGAGGGAGCAGACGGGGGGATATGTAACATAGAAACATCAAGCATCTGTGTTTCATATCCCAGGACAGTGGGGCTATAGCGTAGAGGAGGGACACGTATAGAAGACAGTGTGATATATACCTGCTGAGGTGACGGAGGGGATCTTGTAGCTGGAGGTGATGCGGTAGTAGGGAGGGTTGTCCATGTGAGTGACAGCAGAGCTCACTGGGTCTGTCAGGTCCAGCTCACACATCAGCTCCTCCAGCAGCTGCATAGTCTTATCCCTGCCCAGGTACACCACCACACGCTTCACCTGAGGACGCACACGTTTTAACAAACATTTAAGATGACTGAGTGATGGTTGGATATGGGAGGTGTGAGGGAGAGAGGATAGTGTGTGTAAACTGGACGTACATAGGGCAGGAGGCTGGGCTCACTGTTGACCCCTGACATGCTGATGAGGAAGTGCAGGATGATCTTCAGGTTCTTTGGCCAGCTGTCGGCCAGGGTGGTCCACACGTTCTCGATCTCTGACCACGCAAACTCATCCCCGTACTGTATACACAGGAGCAATACAGTTCAAACAAACACTATCATTTATCAGCAGCAGACAACGTAATGCCTGTGTGTGTGTGGTCAAGTCGCGGTCGTACCTTGGCGGTCATGAACATGAGGTTGTTGAGCACCATGGTGGTGGCGTGCGGGGAGCCCCAGCCCTCCCCTCTGAGCCAGCGCCGGCTGTTGACCATCATCATGTCGCGCTCGTGGGCCTCTTCCTCTTCCTCCTCACAGACTGGGGGCTCCTGTCGCCGTGGTGACGACTTGAAGTCCACCAGCTCCACGTTGTTCATCCAGGGCAGGAGGTAGTGCAGCATCACTTGGCGACCACCAGGGTGTGCTGTCTGGATACGCTGGCTCACCTCTGGGGAAGGAAACGGCACCAATAAGACTCAAAATCTACGTGCCAAACGCCAAAGTTACGCCATTTCCTTTTAAAGAGCACTACATTGACCAGGGTGTCCTTTGAGATTTGCCCAATGAGACAGAAGAGTGTAGGACGGTGTGTGACGTAACGGTGCAGACCTGAGAAGATGGGCAGGGTGAGCTCTGGGTATGTCCTGGCCAGCTCCTCAGACAGCTGGTAGTAGGACACAGAGTAGAGGTGTGGCAGCGGGGAAGGATGGCTCAGGATCCCATCTGTTCTCTGGATCTCCAGTTTGTGAGCGTAACGGAAGAGCTTGGGCTCCAAGATCTGGGGAACAGAACACGCACAGAAAAATCCAATTAAGTACATGTAAAAAAATTAATTAAAAAAAAAGACGATTTTTCCCAAATAGATCCAGTTAACAGAGCAGTATGTGTCCCGGACCGTGTCAAACCAACCTGCAGCAGTTGCATGGCCACCTCATAGATATCTCTGGATGAATCAGCTGCCTTGAACAGGATCAGATTCAGCAGCACTACAGTGTCAAACTGGTAATCCCTGTAGACCATACGATATCAATCATAATAATACATTATGGATTACAACAGAGTTAATACAGAGAAACACACACTATAAAATCGCTGACGTGCCTGTTGTGAAAGACGTTGGCGATGGCCCTGAAGCAGCCGGCAGCCACGCGGCGTGAGCCAGTGTAGCAGCGGTCCACAGCCCAGAACATCAGGTTACTCTGGTCTGGGTTCAGCTCCAACAGCAGCATCACCGCCTCACAGCCCAACTGGTGCACCTGCAGGGGGGACACAGAGAAACAGACCATCAGAGGGACCATCAGCACAAGCCCTCCGTATACAACAGCACTCAGTGCTGCACCTCAAGAGTCAAGCCCTTTCCTTCCCTTCATATGTACCACTCAAAGTAAATTAACCCGTGAAAGTTTAGCCTTATCCTGTTTGCCGATCCTATCAGTGCAAATGACGGACAGCTGGTGGTAATCAAGGAATAGTTTAAGCCCAGCAGTGAGGCTGTATTGTACAAGGGCTCTTCTCTTACCTTCCTGTCCTGAGAGTCCAGGATGTTGTCCAGCCACTTGTAGAGATAACCATCAGAGGAGAGGCCAACGTTATCAGCCACCGGACCACAGCACAACACTGCCGACATGGCCTGCAGACACGCAGTAGAAAAACATTTACCCCGTCATGACGTGTTTACAGCGTGGAATCTCAATGATAGTCTTGTGTGTGAACAGCTGGTTGTACCTTGAGTGCACAGTACTGGTGTCGGTTGATCTGCATGTTGCGGTCGCTGTACCGGTCTAGTGGGGTGAACATGATGCTGAAGGGCCCCGCCCAGTGGCTGAACAACATGAACAGACTGTGTCTCAGAGACTGCTGGGGGAAGATAGTCCTCCTCTGGTGCACTGATGGGAATACATACGCAGATGTCAAATAGCCACTCACAAAACACACATATACACCCTTTTACACGTTATAGTGTGTGTGTGTGTGTGTGTGTGTGTGTATATATAGTACCTGGGACGTTCTGAATGATGTTGGCCACCAGAGCGCTGAAGTGGCAGCGGATGTCCTTCAGTGTGTCTGAGTCTTTGTCGTTCTCAGCCTCCAGCAGCTGTCTCGTCAGATCCACATATTCCAACAGTGTCGAGTTCAGAGAGTGACTCTCCCCGTCCAGACCGCCACTCCCCCTGCACACACACAGGGGGTAGAGCACAGGGGTCAGTGAATTCATTTTTCTATTTATTTGACCTTTATTTAACTAGGCAAGTCAGTTAAGAACAAATTCTTATTTTCAATGACGGCCTAGGAAGTGGGTTAACTGCCTTGTTCAGGGGAAGAACGACAGATTTTTACCTTGTCAGCTCAGGGATTCGATCTTGCAACCTTTCGGTTACTAGCCCAACGCTCTAACTGCCGCCCCTATATTTTATAACTACATGTATATAACTATATTTTATAACTACATGTATATAACTATATTTTATAACTACATGTGTATTTATACGTAATGGTCTGTTCTGGCTTCCACTCACGTCTGACTGACGACGCCAGCGTCGGCCAGCAGCTCAAAGATCCGGACCAGCTGGACCCTCAGGATGTCGCGACGCCTACGTCGCTTCATGTTCTATAACAAGAGAGGAGCAGGGCCAGTACTGAGCAGGTGATGTTATGATGTTAGATAAATGAATGGAGATGTGAGGGTCAGTGAGCTGCACCCACCTCAGGTCTCCTCTCCAGAGCCTCCTTAATGATGGGGTTCAGTTCCTCTATCAGATCTCTGGAAGACGGAATAGAAGTAAGGAAAACTACCAGGCAAATGCTCATACACACTCACTCACTACATTCTGTGCCTACTAACCAAATAACGCACACACACTACTATAGATTCAAACATGCAAATTCGAACACAGGCAACTCAAACATGACTCAGCCACAGACAGATGTACAGGGTGGCTCCCTCACCTGAAGGCCACGGGGTTGGTCCTGCCAAGCCCCAGGACGAGTGACTCTGTGATGTCCATGCTCTCAGAGCGCATCATCGGGACAACGTGTTTGAACAGGGATGAGGGGGACGGAGTGCCAATAATCTGGACACACACAAAGATCAGAAATCAATATGAAAACTAATGAATTTTCAATATCTAACTAAAAGGATAGAGATATATGTAGTAAAAATGCATGGCATTTTCTCAACTTGGAATAGGCATTATCACATTGACAGCACTCAAGTAAAATGTATAGAGAAAAGAAAGTGGATAGGTCATGCCCTCGGACCTTAGAGTCGTAGCTGTAGCCACTGTCCGGCGTGGACGCCAGCGTCTCAGGCGGGGAGCAGCGGACGGAGCCAGAGGTGGAGGAAGAGGAGGAGTTGGGGGAGGAAGTGGCAGAGCTACAACAGAGGATCAGGTAGTTCCTCCACAGCCCCACGTACGAGTCACTACTGCTGCTCAGGCTGTTCAGCTTCTTAGCATTTATAGGGCTGCTGCAGGGGCAGAGGACAAAGGTCAAAGATTAATAACAGGCAGCTTATTACAATGTATGCTTCATTTTCTTTGTAAATACTTGTTAGAATATTGTTTACAACACACATAGATTACATTTTTGTTGAACACAGGAGTCATCTGATTCCATTTCTGATCATTCCACTGTTGAAAGATGACAGTATCTGGACTAAACTTCCTAATTGGCTTCTTCTTTTGATTTAGCAACTAAACACAGATTTAATGAGCCATTCGCAGTTTCACTGTATCGGCCATGTGCACTTAGACTTGCATGGCTTAATCTTAGAGACAAGCATATGCTACTGGCAGGATCAACCAGGTAGTATTAGACAATCCCGCCAGGATTTCGCAGGGATTTTATTTTTTTTGCGGGCAAAGATGCTCGATTTCGCTGCGGCAATTCTGACATTTTGCATGGCAATATGCAAAAACTGTTTAATTTGTCGCGAAAATGAGTTGCAAAGGGAAAAAGTTTGTTGACGTGTGGCTTAATTGAACCATACTACGCAGTAAATGTGCTGGGATTGGTTGAAATTGCAAGCCCTCTTTTTGTACTGCGCTGATGAGTAAGTTTAATGCGATTAATATTGCTATTCTTTGAGTGCTTTACGTGGAAATAGTGCGGTGATTGGTCAAATTTGCAAGCCATAGCATAATATGCGGGGAATCTCAGAATCCTGGAGGGACTGATTACAATATTACTGAAATAATATCCATGTGTGTCAGACATACAAACACTGTGAAAGAAAAAGGCGCCAACTCCCCTCCTCACGAGGCTCACATATGTATAGAGCTGAGGGATCTATTAGGATGAAGTCATCCACAGTCACGCGCCGAGTCTCCAGTGACGGTGTAGACCGTACGGACACCGTACACGAGACAGGGTGACATCACCCAGCCCTCTAGTGCGCAGACTGCAACCACATCGATTCTAAGTGCCTTTTTACAACCTCAAATGTAAACGTGCACATGCACCCATGAGAACCGCATTGACAGAGTAAGGCCTAGACGTACTTGATGTCCACTTGCGGAGAGAGCAGCTGCAGGCGCGTGTAGGCGAACATCCCGGCGTAGTTGAGTGCGGTGGGACAGTGCTTGGGCAGGTGCTCCTGGCGCAGGTAGCTGGACAGGCTGATGACCCAGGGGTCCTGGCCCTGCGTCACGTGGGCAAACACCCAGATGTGCGACGGGCTGACCACGTCAAACTGGTGGCTGATGGGAGACGAGTTCCATTCTGCCAGCGTCTGCAGGTCGATACCACTGGGACAATATAGCAGGTTGGTCTGCAGAGGAGAGGGAGGAGAGGATGAGGGTCAGGGTGTATGTACCATGTTGTGCTGCTGCCATGTTGTTGTCATGTGTTGCTACCATGTTGTGTTGCTGCCATGCGTTGTCCTAGGTCTCTCTTTGTGTAGTCTCTCGTCGTGATGTGTGTTTTGGCCTACATTTTTATTTTGAATCCCAGCCCCCGTCCCCGTAGGTGGCCTTTTGCCTCTTGGTAGGCAGTCATTGTAAATAAGAATTTGTTCTTAATTGACTTGCCTAGTTAAATCAAAATCATACGTGTTTTACACAACAGCTTTGCCATTCTTACCTGGTCAGCTCCTGTGAGATGGATGAAGCTCTCCAGCACAGACGCACTTAGCCTGTCCATCACATCTATAGCCAGCTCCTCATCTCCCTGAAAAAGACAGGCAGAAACAGTGAATGGGAGTCTCTTGCATCTTAATTGAGGTTACTTTAAAAACACTGCATCTCATTATGAGTCACTTTCACAACCCCATCTGTCAGTCTGAGTTGGTAGTTACCTTGGCGATGCCCAGAGCGGTGTGCAGGGCTCGGACCTCTTTGAGGATATTAACAGCCAGCCTGCGGGTGGCGGGGCGGCAGCTGCACAGAACCACCAGTGCCAGGCCCTCCACCACGTGCAGCACCCCCCACAGAGGAGAGCGCTCCAGGGGCAGAGACGGCCTGCTTCCAGGGCCCTGCTGGAGCACACACAGACAGGGTTACTTTATCACACAAACCCAATTCAAAATACACAATATAAACAGAGTGGTTCGAGCCCTGAATGCTGATTGGCTGACAGCCGTGGTATATCAGACCGTAAACCACTGGTATGCCAAAACATTATTTTTACTGCTCTAATTACATTGGTAACCAGTTTATAATAGCAATAAGGCACCCGGGGGGTTGTGATACGTGGCCAATATACTATGGCTAAGGACTGTCCGCGTTGCGTTGTGCCTAAGAACAGTCCTTAGCCGTGGTATATTGGCCATATACCCCACCCCCTCTGGCATTATTGCTTAAATAACCCTACTCCTACAGTACAGAGCAAGAAGTTCAAGCCCCTGTCCTTGTACGGCGTTACGCACATGTAAAATACACAGAGTTGACCACAACCGGACAAAATGAGAGACGCCACAGCTATCCCCTCTCCACCCACCTGTGCCTCGTGGGTCTTGTTGCTGGTCTGGACGGCCTGCCTCCACTGGCTGATGAGCTGCAGCAGCATCTTGTCGGCGTTGTCCAGCAGCGTGGGATGGACGTCGGTGACCTCGCGCACCACGAAGTAGACGAAGCCAGAGAGCACGTCCTCCCTCCACTCTGGGAAGTCCACCATCAGGGCCTGCAGGGTGGTGAAGGCCAGGCCGCGCAGCTCCTCGTCCATGTGGATAGTCAGCCTGGAGAGGAGAGGACGCACGGGTCAGACAGAAGGTCAAGACGGGATCACAAACAGAGCTTTTGAAGGCACAGCTTTGGCAAAATAAAAAGACCCATTGCTCTGTTCATCAATTAGTCCCAGACAGAGGTGGCACATGTGTAGGAGTGGGGTCCTTTACTTGGCCAGCAGCTCGATCAGGTCCTGTTTGCTCATGCCGTCTGGGATCAGCCTGGGGATGGCCGCCACACACGTACGGAACAGATCGATCTTCGGCTTCCTCTCCCCCCTGCAACACAACACACAGTTTACACACACACACACACACACACACTAAATAACACACGTTATGGGCCACATATGTTTTAAGTCAGAGAGGCCCTTACGTAATCATGTCCTCAGGCTCCTTATTGGACATCTGGACGTTGGTCATGCTCATGGAGCGCCCCACCTCCTTGTCCAGGTGACGCAGGATGTTGTCCAGGGCCTTTCTCACCGCTGGGTAGTACAGCGACATGCCTACAAACACACACATAGTCATTACTCTGACACTATACACAAACTTAACCTTTTAAATGACCCACTCCCATAAGCTAATTTATTTAAGAAATGTATTCGTCGGGGACAGTGCACAATGATCAACATTTCAGCAACAACGCTAACTTTGGTCCATTGTCCCTGAGTCATAGCGGAGTCATACTGTCCTGTTGTGACCAGGGTGGAGCTCAGAGATGTTGACCTACCGATGACCTTGGCCTCCTCGTCAGTGAGGGTGGTGGCGAGGAAGATCTTTTTGACCCGCAGAGTGTTTCCTGAGGGCATGATGACCCCTGTGGTGGGCATGGGCGGCTCCCCGTCCTTCTGCTGAAGACTGTCAGCTATCACCAGGAAGGCCCTAAGGCCAATATTCATCCTCTGAGTGCGAGAGAACGAGAGAGGAACAGTCAGAGACTGAAGAGTATAATCACAGTGAGTATGATTGGATAATTACTGTCGTCTCTCGGCCATCTCTTACCTCTGGATTGATGGTGAAGGTCTTGTGAGATTTCCCCACGCACAGGAGGTCATAAATGATCTCCTTCATAGCAAAGTCAAGCCTTTCCTGTGAAATGAGCCACAAAAGACCAATAATCACTAATCACAGATAACATTCAAGCCATTAGCTGAGCTGCAGCTAAATTATACAGGAAGAACTACTCCAGCATGACCTCATAAGACAAACCTGAGCTATGAACTGGATGATCTTGACGAAGATGTTGAGGGGCGTGTCCCTCGGCACCACACTACGGGAACCTTTGGGGAAAAGTGCTGAAACGATGCTGAGCAGCCGGCTGCAGGGAAACAGGAGGATTAAAAGGGATTATTCAACTGGGAATGTTCACCAAGGAGACTGTAGACTAGACCAGTTCTGAGTGTAGATGGGATTCTAGTTCTGCTTCTGCAGAAGGAGTGGGCATTTGTTTGTTCTAATAATGGTGATTTAGGTGCTGGTCTGGATGACTTTCATTTGACAGTGTCTGTTCACACAGAGATAGCGTGGTATGGGCCAACAGTGTGAGTGTGTAGGCCCTGATCCGTCTCAGTCTCTGGCCCGGGCTGGTACTGACCTCTGTGTGACGGTGTTGCTCTCACACTTGATCCTGATGATGTAGACCCACAGCAGTCTGTAGAGAGACTCCAGAGCCACACGGGACATTTTGGGGTCTTTGTTCTAAAAAGGGACAGAGGGGGAACATTCAGAACACCTGCCTCCTCTGGGAAGTCTGGTGTGGAGCACAAACCATCCCTTTGACCTACTGTACTGAAATGAGACAATTTATACAGCTCGTTTCAGGTCTCATTTAGAGTAAATGCTTGAGATGCCCCAGTGATGGATATGACTCGCGGCAAGTCGTAGCTGTGATTTGATAACGAGGTCCGCCTTCAGATCTAACGGCCTGTCAGATTCATACATCTGTCACACACCAATTACATTTAGGAATCATCTTAAATAAAAACGACTGATGTACGAGATTTTTGAAATGATTTCTGCTTGTCGTAAAAAGAAATCTGTGCCAGAGTGAGCCTGTCTATATATAGATGTAGTACAGCGTGTTATGCTGGCGGTAGTTTCTGATGTTCCGAACCCCGGGGAATGTTTGTACAGCTGAGCGTTCACAAAAACAAAAATAGAAAACGGTGACTAAAAACGCAATTACACGGTGCTGCCCATCAAATCCACGCACGCAACATACCCTCCTCCAACATCAACACAGCGGACAACCACACAAAGGATTCTTTCAAGGGTACTAAAATGACCTTTCCAACCCTTCAGTGGGCCATGGAGCTGCAAGGGTGCATCACACAGCCGCACGTCGACACCACAGAGATAATAGAATTGGGTGTAACTAGAGACAGCCTCTCACAAACGCTAATAGAACACACAAAATGAAGCAGGACTCTACGGGTCTCCAAACCGAGACTACAAAATCCATCTGGTTAGTCCTCAGATCTACCAACAACCCCTTCCAGGTAACTGGCTTCGTGATACCCATCAAAGAGTAAGGTAGGTCTCCGAGGTTGTGTGTTGGCTACACATTGGCGTGATGCAGTCCGCTCTATTGACGTCAGCAGCATGATGCGCTAACAACTACTATACACAGAAAACAGCAAAGCCATAAACCACTGATGAAGTCAAAGCCATCATTGCGTTTCAAACAATTTGCGATTAAGAGCCAAGTGTCCAACCACTATTTTCTGTGTAATCTTTTCTCCCAGTAAGTTACTTTGCATCTCACTTCTGTGAGTGCATTGGAGGGAGGTGCATCGCCTCTCCTCCAGAGGCTCAGGGGGTCATGCCATCAGGCGGACACCAGACAAACTCACCTGCAGTGTCTCAATCTGCTTTCGGATGCTGTTGTTAGACGGTATCTGGAGCGAGTGAAAACGTGAGACAAGACGACAGGAGACATGGCGTGTGAGGATGTGGGGAGGGAGACATGCAGGTTAGAAAGAGAACAGAGCAAAATACAATAGAAACACACAAATGAGAAGTTTGACTAAAAACCCTCACTACAAACTTCTATCGACTTGAGTCAGTCTCATTTTACACACAGAAGTGAGATGCAAAGTACAAAATGCAAAAGCAGTAATATGATACATGTCAAAACACAAATATCCATCAATATAGTCGTATAGGAAGACTGCAATGATCCAATATTACATTGTTTTTTAAAATGTTGACATGTAGCATGATGTTCTTATATTTCATACTTTGTGAAAGTAAAGAGAGATGAAAGATGTGCAATAGATGGCAAATCAAATTGACAGGGAAGAGAACGCACACACAAAGCAGGGGTGAAGGTGTGGATAGATGGCGTGAGGAGAGGGACAGTAAACGGACACCAAGTAGGAAAACAAGCAGTATGCTACGGCACCGACAAAATCTGATTGATTCTTGCTCTCCAAAACAAGATTAGGCACTAAACTGAATCAAATCTGAATCAGCATTTGAACTGGAGTGATCAGAGAACAAGGACAGGGTTAAAATAGCCCAAGTAGACAATAGGAGCTAAATCATCACTCATTCCCAAACAAATCTCCACCAGAGACTCAAGGTTCCACCACAAAAACAAGGGAGATTAATCCATTTGGTGCTGATGTAATCTAAAATCACCAGGTTAAGTAAAACTATGTAATGAAACAGAATCTCATCTTTCACAGGACATCAAAAGCAACTGAATCACCACCTGACTGTGATTATAGAGAGTCAGTTCAACAACCGAGTCAACAG
Source organism: Brachymystax lenok tsinlingensis (assembly GCA_030435695.1). Lineage (NCBI taxonomy): Eukaryota > Metazoa > Chordata > Actinopteri > Salmoniformes > Salmonidae > Brachymystax > Brachymystax lenok. Next base: position 27,704,787 of record CM059791.1, read on the forward strand.
GAGCAAAGGGAACTATAGCACGTGTCCACCATGGAATCAGAGGGAATGAATCGCCACAAGGGAATCTAGTCAGAGTTGAGAAGCGAGGAGACAGTCACACAACACAGTAAAATCTGGGCAGGATTGGCTTGAGGTATGGTACAGGAGAGGAGCACGATTGATTGGCTTGATCGGTTTGGAAGGGTTTGTCGGACAGGGGAGGAGGAAGATATGATCATTAAGGCACACCCTTCAACTCCAAAACCCCTCAGATCCATTTCTGATGGGGGGTGTCTAACATCTCACTATGACAGCTAACAACTTACCTGGGCTAAAGAACATTCTGCTAGAGCAATAAGGTTTCAGTCGTGGTAACAGTAACATGACAGAACTTGGTATGCAACAAACCTTTTAGGTTCATAGCACTTAATACAGCCAAAGGGACCGGAGATAATCGATTTTCATTATGCAGTCTTTAGAAAATGTCCCAGTGAACTTCAAACATTAGGGAATCTGCTGTCTTTAAAGATAAAACAGAAAGCGTCCTATTCAAATGTGAAACTGGCATGGACGTTTGCATTTCTTTTCAGAGTCCTTTATAGGACAGTAACTCTGTCAGGTACATGCTTGAGCTGATTGTGTCGTTTACCTTCAGGTGCGAGAGGCAGTTTGTGAGGAAGATGTGCCAGTTATTGAGGAAGAACTGCTTCTGACTGACACACAGCAGGCACGTCACCAGAGGATACAGAGCCTGAAAGAGAGGGAGGGGAATGGGGAAAGAGAGGGAGGGAATGGGGAAAGAGGGAGGGAATGGGGAAAGAGGGAGGGGAGGGGAAAGAGAGAGGAGGGGAAAGAGAGGGAGGGGGAAAGAGAGGGAGGGGGAAAGAGAGGGAGGAGGGAAAGAGAGGGAGGGAAGGGGGAAAGAGAGGGAGGGGGAAAGAGAGGGAGGGGAGGGGGAAAGGGAGGGAGGGGGAAAGAGAGGGAGGGGAGGGGGAAAGAGAGGGAGGGGAGGGGGAAAGAGAGGGAGGGGATGGAGTTAACAAGTTGACGTAATAAAAAGAGAGCGGGAAAAGAGACCGGAGAGAGAATTGGGAGGGAAGAGTTGACGTTACCAAAGAGTGCTTCTTCCTGGAGCTAAGGTCAAAGGTTGTCTGGTAGAGCATCTCCACAAAGTTCTTGAGGCACGGCACGTTGACTTCATTCTTCACCGCCTGCAGGGAGGGAGGAAGGCGTCACCACAGTTCATACAATTAATACGTGCGACCGAAATGGTACCCTATTCCCTTTATAGTGCACTACTTTTCACCAGGGCCCACATATAGGGAATAGTGTGCAATTTCAGATGCAGCCAATGACATTACAGCCAATCTAATATGCTTTCTATGGTAACTAACACAATGAAATCTTTTACAGAAAAACACTATGCTACTAGTAACCATACTGTGGAATGTGGGGTTTTCCCACGTTTTGTATTATGTTGTCTGGTTGGTACTCACAGCAGCAACAGGGATGAGGATCTCAACAAAGAGGCCAGCCAACGCATGCTTTATGTCCTTATCCTTCACCTCCAGGAAATACTGGGCACACTCCTGAGGAACACAGAGCCATACCAACATGGATGAGGACAAACATAGTGACAGATCCACAGATCCAATAGACACATAAAACCAAGACTGGGCAACGGATTCTCGCATATGAGCAGAATCAACATAAATCAAATGTACACTGCTCAAAAAAATAAAGGGAACACTAAAATAACACATCCTAGATCTGAATGAATGAAATAATCTTATTCAATACTTTTTTCTTTACATTGAATGTGCTGACAACAAAATTACACAAAAATTATCAATGGAAATCAAATGTATCAACCCATGGAGGTCTGGATTTGGAGTCACACTCAAAATTAAAGTGGAAAACCACACTACAGGCTGATCCAACTTTGATGTAATGTCCTTAAAACAAGTCAAAATGAGGCTCAGTAGTGTGTGTGGCCTCCACGTGCCTGTATGACCTCCCTACAACGCCTGGGCATGCTCCTGATGAGGTGGCGGATGGTCTCCTGAGGGATCTCCTCCCAGACCTGGACTAAAGCATCCGCCAACTCCTGGACAGTCTGTGGTGCAACGTGGCGTTGGTGGATGGAGCGAGACATGATGTCCCAGATGTGCTCAATTGGATTCAGGTCTGGGGAACGTGCGGGCCAGTCCATAGCATCAATGCCTTCCTCTTGCAGGAACTGCTGACACACTCCAGCTACATGAGGTCTAGCATTGTCTTGCATTAGGAGGAACCCAGGGCCAACCGCACCAGCATATGGTCTCACAAGGGGTCTGAGGATCTCATCTCGGTACCTAATGGCAGTCAGGCTACCTCTGGCGAGCACATGGAGGGCTGTGCGGCCCCCCAAAGAAATGCCACCCCACACCATGACTGACCCACCGCCAAACCGGTCATGCTGGAGGATGTTGCAGGCAGCAGAACATTCTCCACGGCGTCTCCAGACTCTGTCACGTCTGTCACATGTGCTCAGTGTGAACCTGCTTTCATCTGTGAAGAGCACAGGGCGCCAATGGCGAATTTGCCAATCTTGGTGTTCTCTGGCAAATGCCAAACGTCCTGCACGGTGTTGGGCTGTAAGCACAACCCCCACCTGTGGACGTCGGGCCCTCACACTACCCTCATGGAGTCTGTTTCTGACCGTTTGAGCAGACACATGCACATTTGTGGCCTGCTGGAGGTCATTTTGCAGGGCTCTGGCAGTGCTCTTCCTTGCACAAAGGCGGAGGTAGTGGTCCTGCTGCTGGGTTGTTGCCCTCCTACGGCCTCCTCCACGTTTCCTGATGTACTGGCCTGTCTCCTGGTAGCGCCTCCATGCTCTGGACACTACGCTGACAGACACAGCAAACCTTCTTGCCACAGCTCGCATTGATGTGCCATCCTGGATGAGCTGCACTACCTGAGCCACTTGTGTGGGTTGTAGACTCCGTCTCATGCTACCACTAGAGTGAAAGCACCGCCAGCATTCAAAAGTGACCAAAACATCAGCCAGGAAGCATAGGAACTGAGAAGTGGTCACCACCTGCAGAACCACTCCTTTATTGGGGGTGTCTTGCTAATTGCCTATAATTTACACCTGTTGTCTATTCCATTTGCACAACAGCATGTGAAATTTAGTGTCAGTGTTGCTTCCTAAGTGGACAGTTTGATTTCACAGAAGTGTGATTGACTTGGAGTTACATTGTGTTGTTTAAGTGTTCCCTTTATTTTTTTGAGCAGTGTATTTCTAAAGCCTATCTCACATCAGCTGATGTCACAAAGCGCTATACAGAAACCCAACCTAAAACCCCAAACAGCAAGCAATGCAGGTGTAGAAGCACAGAAACCGTAAGGCGTAAGGAAAAATAAATCTCTGCATATTACCCAACATGTTCTATTAACACGCTGGGAAAATCAGGGCTTGTTTCGGGGGGAGCATATTGAGCAGGATCTTTACTGCCGTATTGAGCTTAACGAAAAGACATTGCTCCGTTCAGTGCTCTTGGCTGGGCCTACAATGCACACACTCCTCTTGGCACAATGATCTGCTATCTGATCGTTACTCTGGCTTTATGAGGCTCTGCTACAGAGAGCTGCTGAGTCCCAACAAAAGGGCTGCAGTAAAACTTCTAATGGGTGAACAGTGGTTCCGCAGAGAGCCATCAGTCGACCATACGGAGCCGCTCGGACACAATCAGACATCCAGTAGACTAGATCAACGCCTGTTGCTTGGACACATCAGGGTTGAATTTACCAAAACGGAAGTTTTGAAAACGGGGAAGGAACGCCTGAACGTTTCCAATGAGGAACGCTTCTTTACTTGGTACGGTTTGCTACAGTGCGCTCTAAATAAACACGACCCAGGATAACTGACCTGCATGAACTGGAAGGAGGCCTCAAAGTCCTCCACGGGGTACATCTTGACCCTGAAGAACTTCATGCCCATGATGAGGCTGATGATGCTCTGGACCACGTAGGGGCTCTGCTCCTTCTGCCTCAGCTCCTTCAGCTCCGTGATGAACTTCTTACGCACCGCCTGGAACCTGGAGCGACCAACACACATTACACCGATTTAGTGTCTGATTCAACCGACTGAGTCTTTCATAAAGAGTTGGCTCATTTTTAACATAGTTTAGAAGTGGCATGTGAATAAAACAGGAGTGACCTGTCCAGTTAGTTACTTAACTTGGAAAAACCCCAAGGAGAAAACGCTTACTTTGACTGTGTGAGCACTCCGATGACCTCCGCATACAGGTCTGCTATGATGTGCACATTGCCATTGTTGGGGCTGGAGTACCTGTCAATCAGAACACATCGTTGACCCACCCACACAAAGAGAAGTAGCTCTCGTAATATTTTAACATGGGTGTACGAAGACACTGACCCATAAACAGACCTGTGAGGAGCAGCTGAACAAACAAAACTATTAAAAAGGAAATATCATCCCAACAGCCATCTGGCTGTATACTGTAGAGTTGAAACAGTCGAGTGAAGGTTTACTCAACTTGTCTAACAAGTGGTGATTGTGTTTTCTGTAAGTGACAATGATGTGGAAAGGCCATAAAGTCACACACATTGCTTATAAAAAACAGTCTATCCAAACACCCATAAAGTAATGAGTCACTGCGCTGCAGAGCCAAAATCACTCAGGAATATTATCGGTGTTGGACTTAGACTACTGTAGTGTATATAGCCCTCAAAACTCAACTGTGGACCTGGAAGCCAGTTCCACTGCGTTTTTTCCATTGTTCCCCTCTAAGCAGGGACTGATTTAGACCTGGGAGACCAGGTGTGTGCAATTAACGATCAGGTAGAACCGAAAACCAGCAGGATCTGGACCTCGCAGGGTAAGAGTGAACACCGCTGGTATATATGACAGCAGGCAGAAAACAGCTGTATTTTGTCATTTATTTGAAAATACCAACTTTTCAAATACTCGAGGTAGTCGAATTTAGTTTATATAGTTACAACTAAAAGGCAAAAATGATTTGATATTCAAATACAGGTCTCAGGAAAACTACTAACATTTGAAACTATTTTGAATACCTCTCAGAATACCAATTAATGCAATTAATATATGCAATTAAATTTAAAACCAATAAACCAAAAACTACAAGTTATTTGAAATTAGTCTAAATAAATGATCATAAGCACATGGTGAAGGGCTCTTAGATATAAATCTTAATGTAGCCTATTTAGCCTAGAACTAAATACATTGAATCCCCTCAAAATTAGAGTAGACCACTTTTGCAGCTTCAAAATGACTAACAAATATATTTTCATAATGAGTGAGACAGGTAATACAGTAACACTTGACATCAAGTTTTGTAACTTTGTGATTATTACAATAGCAACGTTATTACATAATAATGGAGTTATTACATGGAATAAGGAACAGTCACTTGGTAGTATTCCAAGGCACATTCTCAGAGAACGCGCAGAACAGCTGGCAGGTATATTAACGCTAATGTTCAACCTCTCCTTGTCCCAGCCTGGAATCCCCATGTTTTAAGATGACCCCCATCATTCCTGTTCCCAAGAACTCTACGGCTTCATGCCACAAGGACTTCTGTCCTGAAGAACTCACATCTGTAATCATGGAGTGCTTTGAGAGGCTGGTTATGGCACATGTCAACGTCATAGAGCCAGACAGTTTACACCCACTACAATTTGCAGACCGCCCCAACAGTTCCACAGACGACGCAATCTCAATTGCGCCCTCACCCACTTAGATAAGAGGATTACCTACTGTATGTGAGAATGCTATTCATTGACTACAGCTCAGCATTCAACACCATTGTCCCCGCCAAGCTTGTCACCAAGCTTAGGACCCTGGGTCTGAACACCTCCCTGTGCAACTGGATCCTGGACTTCCTGACGTGCCGACCCCAGGTGGTGAGGGTAGGCAACGTCACCTCCGCCACGCTGACCCTCAACACGGGGCCCCCCACAGGGGTGTGTGCTCAGTCCCATCCAGTACTCCCTGTTCACCCACGACTCCAACACCATCATCAAGTTTTCTGAGGACACGAAGGTGGTAGGCCTGATGACCGGCCACGACGAGACAGCCTACAGGGAGGTGGTCAGTGACCTGGCAGTGTGGGGCCGGAACAACCTCTCCCTCAGTCACTAAGACCAAGGAGGGGGGCAGGCACGTCCCCATCCACGGGGCTGTAGTGAAGTCGGTCGAGAACATAAATTTCCTCAGTGTCCAAATCAGTAGGAACTTAATATGGTCCACACGCGCGCACAGTTAAGGTGCGACAGCGCTTCGTCTCCCTCAGGAGGTTGAAAAGGTTTGGCATGGGCCCTCACATCCTCAAAACAGGACAGTCCATTAACGTCACTGGGGCAGAGCTCCCTGCCATCCAGGACCTCTTTATCAGGTGGTTTGAAAGGAAGGCCCAGAAAATCATTCAAGACTCCAACTACTCAAGCCAGACTGTTCTCTCTGCTTCCGCACGGCAGGCGCTACCGGTGCATCAAGTCTGACACCAACAGGCTCTTGAAAAGCTTCTATCCCCAAGCCATATAGACTGCTAAATACCTAACAGAATGGCTACACAGCTATCAGAGTTGACCTTCGTATTGTATTCTTATTTTTACACCGTCTCTGTGCACACTCACAGGGCCTTACATACTACGCACACTGATACGCCTAACATACAAACTCTCACGCCACAATTTGCGCACACACACACACACATATGAACATACTTCTACACTGACTCTACACAAACGCACACCCACTCACATAATCATCCTATAAGCTGCTGCTACTCTGTTTTTCATACATCCTGATGCCTAGTCACCTTACCCCTATACATATCCAGCCCTATCAATCCGGTATCCCTGCACATTGTATATATTGTACTGGAACTGACTCTGCATACACATATATAGTAGTATGCTGTATATAGTATACTATATAGTATGGTTTGTGTTCTTATTTCTATATCGTGTGTTTTTGTTCTACCTTGTTACTTTTAGTATTACATTGTTATTGATTACTGCATTTGTAGGGTTAGCGCTTACAAGAAAGGCATATCACTTGGCTTGTGCATGTGATATTAAAATGTGAAACTATCCTTGTTACAGTAGTTACAAAAACTCAGGTAATTGCTATGCAATTAAAATGCTATTACAAAAGTATTATATAACACGCTCATAAAATGTTGCGCCAAAAGTAATTACAGTTTTATTACACAGGCACAAGAACAGTTTAATGTTAAACGTTGAGGAGATTTCTCACAGTAATAAAATATGTCTATTAAGTGTTGAAAGAAACCTAAATATGCCAAAACGGCCTTCTTGAATCAAGTACAGCAAAGTTAGGTGGGAAATCATGATACTTTGTATTCCGAGTAAACTATCCCTTTAAAGACGGTATTGTGTGTGTGCTTGAAACAACAACACTTACCCTCGGCTCGACAAAGAGGTTCAACTTGCTGTTTGTAAATAGCTTTGAATTACTCTACAGTATTTTCAGGTATCATAAAATGAATTGCAGCTTTTAACCTTTTCAGTGGCATGTTGAAAGAGTCATACAATAGTTGAGCGTCACAACTTATTTATTCTTATCTCTACAAAATATCATTGGCTTGACATAATGTAAACCTGGGGCAATGGACATGTCCTGAATTTTCCGCTAGAAATGTATTGTGTAGATCAAACATGTGTAGATCAAAGTATCAAATATTGTCCGATAGACTGGAATAGTACAGGAGATTGTGTGTGCACAAATCATTCCATTTCTATCCTCAACATACAGTTCCAGATACAGCCCTGCCATTAGCTGAAGGCAGCCAATCCAATAGTTAAAAAGAAGAAAAAAAAAGCAACCACTTCCTGAGATCATTATTCAAATATTTAAAATTTGCTTTCTCAGATCGGTATTCAAATAGCTGTAGTCACATCCTAAGTAACTATTTGATCTCCTGAATTTATCACAAAGCATAGTTAAAACTACTGTTATCCCAGGTCGTGTGTGTCGTTTACACTTACCCCTCTTTGTGTTTAAAGTGCTTGAATGCCAGGTTCAGAACTTCATGTACTAAAGCGTCTGGCACGGGATGAAGAGGAATCTGTGACACAAACATTAAATCACCAGTCATAATAGGCACATTGATACTCTTTTCATGCTGTCTCCCTCTCTCTTTGCTAACATTCATTCTCCTCCCTGTTGAAGCCAAGGACAACCAAGCTCTATGCTCACTCAGGGCTTGTTCATGGTCTAAGAGAGTGTGGTCTGGATTTGGTTAGTCCGCTGGTCTAGATGCTGTAGTTTAGGATGACAGCTCGGTATGCTGACGTTGCGTTGACCACACTAAGGGAGAGGACTCTTATTTATTTTTATACCCCAACTTCATGATCTACAATTGCGATCTTGTCTCATCGCTGCAACTCCCCAACTGCTCGGGAGAGGCGAAGGTCAAGTCATGTGTCCTCCAAAACATGACCCGCCAAACCGCGATTCTTAACACCCGCCCGCTTAACCCGTAAACTAGCGCACCAATGTGTCGGAGGAAAAACCGCTCAACTGACGACTGAAGTCAGCTCGCAGGCGCCCGGCCCGCCACAAGGAGTCGTTAGACAAGTAAAGCCCCCCCGGCCAAACCCTCCCCTAAACCAGACGACCCTGGGCCAATTGTGCACCGCCCTATGGGAACTCCCGGTCACGGCCGGTTGTGAGGCAGCCTGGGGTCGAACCCGCAGCAATGCGGTGCCTTGGACCGCTGCGCCACTCAGGAGGCTGGGAGAGGACTCCTCTAACAGCACAGACAAACAAACAGAAGTTAAGTTAAAAAGGACTTACCTGTTTTAAAACTTCTACTGAAACTAAACAGAAAATGAAATCTATGGCTAAATCCCTCCGCTCCAATAGGTAGTCTTTATCCCGATGCTGTTCATCCCTACAGGAAGGGAGGGTGAGAGAGAGGGAGAGAGAGAGAGAGGGTTATGACGGACTGAATAACACTAAACACACTTACCAGAAACAGGTTGATTGTTCAGGAGCGGGAAGTGAGGGGAGGACAGGAGAGAGGGATGAGCAGATAACAGGAGCATCGTACCCTTTGGACTTGGTGCTGGAGCGAGGCCGGTACTCATAGGACTCATCCTCGGTGCCACTCTGCCGCCGGTACCAGTCAAACAGTGTGCGCAGCAGGGAGGGCAAACAGTGTTCCGCTATGGAGCTCATAGAGCTTATTAACTGTGAGAAGAGCACACAGACGCTTCACAATAGAGTCGCCACACCACGTTATTATAGCTTACCAGAGAATGGGCATGTACTAAAGTCAAATACATAAATACAAACATCTTCACGGGAACAAACACCTTCATCGCCAATATTACACACATCATTACACACAGACAGAGGCGCTATATTTTATGTAGACAGCCCATTCTACCACCAGAGAGAAAAGGCTCCACTAAGTTGAGACGAGGAGAAAGGAGGGCGCAGGGAAAGGGATACAGGGGAGTGGGGGGAATATCTAGAAAGAGAGGAGAGAGATTGCGGGGAGATGACCTAATTACTGGGTGACATACAGTAGAGAACAGGACGTATCGACTGGGATTGTGAGAGCGATGTTCGCTGACGTGTCGAGCAGTGAGGTCCTATCCTATTGAGCGGCTAGCTGGCTCTGCAGTGGCTGTACAGCGAGTACGTCAGGGCCGACCAACAAACAGGCTCTGGTTGAAATACCTCCTCAGCACTTTGATCATCAGATCAAATATGTTAATGAATGGAGGTGAATTGCAACCTCATACTATGGATCTTTTATCAACATCTTGGTAGACTGAAAATGGTAGGGGTATATAGCCATAATGCTAGCAAGAAATGTGGTTTACAGTACAGTATATTATCCTCAGTTGTTCCTCCACAACAAGCACCAGAGCAATCATAGTCCTATGCATGTCAAGTGTTTACAGTCAGGCAATATGCAGTTGGGGACGAGTAATCGTACCCTTCCCAACGAATGGCGTGTGCCTGAATTAAGTGCAAGTCAGTGTATGTTGTGAGGGGCAGTGTGCGGAGGGTGCTGGATGATGGATGCTGGGAGGGAGAGTTATGCAACTGCTCTCTGCGCCCTCCAGGCGCCAGGCGGACACACTCCAGCGCCCGACACTGATTTACTGCTGAGGATGACACAGCGATTCTGCTCCCTTTTCCCCTCTGTGCCCACTCTCTCCCCCTCCCCGTATGCCCCCTCTCCCTCAACCAGTCACAATGTAGGCAGTTGGATCTATAGCGCCATATCCTCATTGACTTTGTGTTGTGCTGAACAAAGCACTCTGCAGCAGCTCCATTGTTCAGAGTTCTGCCGGCACCAGTTGGAGATGAGGGATGGATGGGGCACCGAGTGGGGATTGATTGGGTTGAGCTGGAGAATTAAACTACTGTATGGATGGGAGGGATAGAGTACATAACAATGCATGTGCAAGCACGCACGCACACACAAACACTAGAACTCACCTGATCAAATTGTGCATCTTCCCCTCTTTGGAGGGATCGGGACAACAGTTTCTCCTGAGGGAGAGAAAGACAGAAACAGGGCTGTCAGTCAAGTTCACAAAGGACAAATATGGACTCCTAACATAATAGGACCCCTATGTCACTGATATCAGCAGACCCCTGGATGTGGGGACAGGTGAAACAGGAGAGGAGACAATGGGTCTACATAGAGCAGGGGTGGGCAAACTTTTTGGCTCGAGGCCCACGTCTGGATTTTGAAATTCAACGGAGGGGCGCACCCGAGTGGCGCAGCGGTCTAAGACACTGCTTGATGTGCCTTAGACCACTGTGTCTACAGACCTGGGTTCGATCCCAGGCCGTCACACAGCTGGCAGTGACTGGGAGACCCATGAGGCGGCGCACAATTGTCCCAGCGTCGTGCGGGTTAGGAGAGGATTTGGCAGGCAGAGATTTACGTGTCCCATCACGCTCTAGCGACTCCTGTGGCAGTCTGGGCGCATGCGCGCTGACACGGTCGCCAGGTGTACGGTGTTTCCTCCGACACATTGGTGCGGCTGGCTTCCGGGTTAAGCTGGCATTGTGTCAAGAAGCAGTGCGGCTTGGCTGGGTCGTGTTTCGGAGGACGCACGGCTCTCGACCGTCGCCTCTCCAGAGTCCGTAAATATACACGTGTGTGTATGTATATATATATACACAATGTTTTTTTGTTTTTTTTTATGTCTCACGTGTCAGATTGAAGTGCCCGGCAGGCCAGATACGAGCCCCGGGGCGTACTTTGCCCCGCGATATAGAGTATAGTAATTGACAGTGAGGAGGGAGTCTATCTACCAGCTGACCACTGGACAAACACACCAGCCAGGCCAGGGAACAGGGAGAGAGAATGAAGGGTTGAGAGAGAGAATGAAGGGGTGAGAGAGAGAATGAAGGGGTGAGAGAGAGAGGGGGGGGCATGGCAGCAGAACGAGGGAAGCGCTCAGGTAAATGAATAGAGAGATGAATAGAGCTAAATGGAGAGAATAGTCGAGTGTCCAACACACACACGCCTCCCAGCCCCTAGCTAAGGCATGGGATTACACCTCCCACGGAGTCTCCATATCCGGGTAGAAAAGGATTCCTAGAAAAATGTTATTGCTCCAATTCTGGGAAAGCACACTGGAATGTGCCTCATTTCTCACACTCTAGACGTTCACACACAAACACACAGCAAGAAATCACACACATAAACCCCTCCAAGTTTAAGGATATGTCCGTTTACAGACTGAACACAAGCAGTCACTAGAAAAATGACATTTAACCTCTTTGGCCCTTAGTTCCTGCTACAGAGCAGTACTTGGCTAAGGACACAGCCTGATTAATGGCTAGTGAGAATAGCCTTAAAAGTTTTGCTTAATTCCATATAAACAGATAGGGTCAGAATATTTCTTCAATGGGCCTCCCGAGTGGCGCAGCGGTCGAAGGCAGTGCATTGCTTGAGGAGTCACTACAGACCTGGGTTTGATCCCAGGCTGTGTCACAGCCGGCCGTGATCGGGAGACCCATGAGGCGGCGCACAATTGGCCCAGCATCATCCGGGTTAGGGGAGGGTTTGGCCGGCCGGGATTTTCTTGTCCCATCGCTCTCTAGCGACTCGTGGCGGGCTGGGCACCTGCAAGTTTCCTCCGACACATTGGTGTGGCTGGCTTCCAGGTTAAGCGAGCAGTGTCAAGAAGCAGCGCAGCTTGGCAAGGTCATGTTTCGGAGGACGCATGGCTCTTGACCTTTGCCTCTGCCGAGTCCGTAAGGGAGTTGCAGCGATCGGACAAGACTAACTACAATTGGATATCACGAAATTGGGGAAAAAAGGGGTAAAATAAATTTGTTTAAAAAATGATTGCTTCACCTATCCAATTCTTTCAGACAACTGCCTAGGATTCAGGGCTAGGGGTTGATTTGAAATTTGGCCTTAGTTCAGCGCCTCCTCCCTCTCGGATCAAAGCAACTCACCAGCGGTTCGGCCATCACCACCTCAATCTTCTTCTCAGCCAGCACAGCAAACTCAGCCAACAGGCTCTTGATGACAAACTCCCCGGGCTTGAGCTCGGGGTCGATGGTGATGCTTGACATGGCGGCGGCGTTTCGCTTCTCCCACGACAGGGGGGCCACGGAGGGGGCGCGGCGTCTACTCACACTGTTGACTGGGGCCGAGGCTGCAGGGAGGGAGAAAGAAAGAGAGAGAGAGAGAGAGAGAGAGAGAGGGGGGACAGGTCAGGAGGAGGCAGTGAGGCAGTGATTCTGAACACCATCACATGACTGGAGGTCAGGAGGCAGCTATAATCCAAACAGAGAGAGAGCAGTGGAGAGATGAAAGAGAGAAGCAACCTCAATACCAACCTAAACTCACACAGAGGAGCTATGCTAGTATGCCAGTGGGAAGAAAAAATAAAAACTAAACATTTGATTAGCCTATAACCTATTGGTTGCTTGATTTCACTAGAAAAGTTTACCATCACCCAACTAACTGCAGGCTATGAGGACAGCACACATTCAAAGTTGGGTGAAAGGGATGTAGCATAAGTCTTTGGCCTCACTGGACTACACCTAAATCAAACCCAATGAACTGACCAACTAACAGCAACAATATACACTGAGTGTACAAAACATTAATGTCTTCCTAATATTGAATTGCACCTCCCACCCCCTTTTGCCCTCAGAACAGCCTCAATTCGTCAGGACATGGACTCTGCAAGGTGTCGAAAGCACAGCAGCGTTGCAGTTCTTGACACAAACCGGTGAGCCTGGCACCTACTACCATACCCCATTCAGAGGCACTTAAATATTTTGTCTTGCCCATTCACCTTCTGAATGGCAGACATGCACAATCCATGTCTCAATTGCCTCAAGGCCTAAAAATCCTTCTTTAACCTGTCTCCTCCCCTTCATCTACACTGATTGGAGTTAACAGATGCAGATTCACCCCCTCCTGCCCCATTGCACAAACACAGTTATGTAAATAGGAATATTAAAGAACCCAGCAGATTAGAGTGAAAAACTACACAACTTGTGCACAGAAGCACTCAATATTTACACAAGCTTCCTGTAACACGTTCCTAGAGGGGTCAGCATGGAATCTAAACTCACAGAGAGGAGTGTGTGTGAATGGGCGCCCTTATGTGAGGGCTGGTTGGTACCAGGGTTTCCTTTAGTCAAAAAAGTGAAAGGCCGATAAACCTGCAGGACAGAAATGACAGGGAACCCCAAAAAATCCCATAGCAAAATAATGCTTTTTATTCATTCATTCATGGAAATACCAGTCGAAGTAAATACATTTGACAGTCATACTTATCGGTCTATAGGTAAAATGTGCATCATTTAGTGGAATAAAAAAAATGTGGCCTGGGTATTTTTGTTAGTTGTTGGATAAATAAGATCCATAATGACTATCAGACATGCACACCATCCAGAGGCTAATTTGAGCTGGATTTCTCCTGCAGCTCCTCAGCTGGTTGCCGCTGGAGAAAAAAAAACTGCTTTCATAAACCCTGTCATTGCGCAACAATTCTAAATGCAATGTAAACATGTTTTGTTTCTCAACTGGTATTTGAAGCGAGCCTCCCATTCACCATTCAAGTGCAGGCTATCAAGCGAGTCACCCACCACTGTACAACGTGAGCTGGAGGCAGTATGCAATTTGAAAATACATAATTGTTTGAAACCTAAAATGTTTTGTGTCATATTATGAGGCATGTCATACCTTGCTTCAAAGTAGCCTATAGGCACAATCTGACCATTGGAAATGTAGAGGCAATGATTTTATAAATAAAATGTTATTGATCACATAGATCTATTTAGCAGATGTCATTGTGGGTGTAGTGAAACGCTTGTATAAAGACTTCATAGGTGTGAGGTTCAAGTTTGGGAAGGCTTACAATTTATCCTACCATTTCTACTGTTCTGCGTGCCAGTTACGATTTTCATATGCTCAATCATCATAAAAATATGAATTAAAATGATACAAATCTAAAAGTCGCCTAATGCGAGATTACCAACCCCTTTGCCCCATTGATACGACGATATTCATTGGCGGCTAAAGAAATGAGCACATGGAACTCATAGCCTATAGGCCAATGCAGCAGTAGGCCTATAATTGCCATGGCTCTTTCACACACTGAGGATTGGTGATTATCTAGGGGGAGATCGTTGTAAAGAGTTTAATGTGAGGAAGTATAGTGAATAAATTATAATTCGTAATGGATTTAAAATTTAAAAAAAGATCACTTTCCTACATTTCTATGCAGCAGGCCAGAGAAACCAGATATTCTCATCATATTTTCTTTGAAGTGCTCAATGTTAGCAATCAACAAATGGACAAATCTCTTAAATGATGGTTATGAAATAAACTCAAACTTGTTTCACAAGTGTAGCAGGTTGTGAACTCCGCAAACAACATTTCCACTCCAAGAATGAGAACAGTAAATGACTAATTAATACATGCATTAACAAATTATGTAGCCAAATAACAGTGTCATATGTAAATGGAGAATAAAAAAATAGTATGAATCAAAAGGGGGGAAACATTCACACAATGAATGTGCAAGAACTGGCAGGAGACAACTGAGCCAATCTAGAGATAAACTCGTCTATATCTTCACCACACACCCCAGCCCTTCTTGTCTCAACATTTTTTATTATACTCAAGACACATTATCTTCACACATATTTTAGATGCAATTCACTGACAGACAACTCAATACTCAGCTAGGCCTATTGCCAAGGGCGCTGCCCAAATTGCGGGCTTCCCAAATAGGCATAGGCCTACGAGCAAACCACAGACTTTTTCCGGAACTTTTCCGTGGGGTTAAGCCCTGGAATTCGGGGAATTTTGCTTAAATTCATCAAAAAAGTTAGCTTATAACAGTGAACCTTTTTTTTGTGGGATACACAAGGCAAGTCTAGGTCTTGTGGCATATTTTGGTTAAACTATCCCCAATTCAAATGGAATGTTCCATTTTAAAAGATTTATCTTACAAAAGGAGTTGTTTAAATCTATCTGCTTAACTATTTATCTGTACATGGAATTGTATTTGGGTTTTTTTTAAACATTTTTTCCCCCTAAGCTTTACAGGAAAATGCCACGGGCACTATCTGATGTGTGGAGACATTTCACTGCAGCTAATGTAGAAGGAAAAGCTGTGTACATTTACAAACTGTGCCAAATCATATGTAAGAATGCAACAAAGATGCAGAATCATCTGGTCAAGTATATAAAGTTCCCTCAGCACTCACAACAAGCAACCTCTGACAAAAGTACCTCTACTTCTATTTGAGGTGAAAATGATGATGAATCAGACACCTTACCGATAGCAACAGCTAAATGGTCCTCCTGGAATCAGAAGGTTTTTTTGACTCAATATAGGAATGTAGTCAGAGAAATGCTGATGAATGTCTTGCTCGAGCTGTGTATGCAACTGGTTCACCTCTGATGCTCACAGGCAATGTGTATTGGAAGAGATTTCTGAATGTTCTTCGCCCAGCATACACCCCTCCAACCAGACGCGCTTTATCTACTCATTTGCTGGATGCAGAGTTCAGAGTTCAAGTGAAGGTCAAGCAAATCATAGAGAAAGCAGACTGCATTGCAATCATCGTTGATGGGTGGTCGAATGTTCGTGGGAAAGGAATAATTAACTACATCATCTCCACCCCTCAACCAGTATTCTACAAGAGCACAGACAAGGGACAACAGACACACCGGTCTCTACATTGCAGATGAGCCGAAGGCTGTCATCAATTACCCTGGACACAGCAGAAGGTATTCGCACTGGTGACAGACAATGCTGCGAACATGAAGGCTGCTGAAGTGGAGGAGTCCTACCCTCACATCACACTCATTGGCTGTGCTGCTCATGCGTTGAATCTGCTCCTCAAGGACATCATGGCACAATGGATGAGAGCCAAGGAAATGGTTAGGTATGTGAAGGGTCATCAAGTTATAGCACCACATTGAAGCTGCCCAGCAACACCTGTTGGGGTGGTGTTGTCATCGTGTTTGACAGTCTCCTGGAGGGGAAGGAGTCTCTCCAAGAAATGGCTATATCACAGTCTGCCGATATGGACAACCCCATCAAGAGTATCCTCTTGATGGGGCTGTCCATATCAGGTGTTGCTGGGCAGCTTCAATGTGGTGCTCTTATTCTTCTCACTTTGCTTGGTGAGGTAAATTGCAGCTATAACTTGATGACCCTTCACATACCTAACCATTTCCTCCTGGATGATGTATTTTGGGAGAGAGAGTGGTAAGCAGCCTGAAACCTATAGCAGTAGCCATTGCACGGATTGAGGGAGACAATGCCATCCTGTCTGATGTTTAGACTCTGCTAGCAGATGTAAGAGAAGAAATGTGTAGTGGCCTGCCCACTTCACTGTTGCTCCAAGCAGAGGAAACTGCATTTCTGAAATACATCAAAAAGCGTGAAGACTTCTGCCTGAAGCCCATACACGCCGCAGCGTACATGTTGGACCCAAGTATGCTGGCAAGAGTATCCTGTCTGGTGCAGAGATCAACAAGGCCTATGGTGTCATCACTACTGTGTCTCGCCACCTTGGCCTGGATGAGGGTAAGGTTCTTGGCAGTCTGGCGAAGTACACTTCCAAGCAAGGGCTTTGGGATGGAAATGAAATATGGCAGTCGTGCCAACATATCTCATCAGCCACCTGGTGGAAGGGACTGTGGATCTGAGGCTCTTTCCCCTGTTGCCATCATCCTCCAAATCCCACCAACATCAGAGCGCAACTGGTCCTTGTTTGGGAACACGCACACCAAAGCATGCAACAGGCTGACCAATACAAGTGTTGAAAGATTTGTGTCAATCCGGGCAAATTTGAGGCTTTTTGTAAGCATTACCATAATATCAATGTGATCTGTGTCATTCTGAGCACTGTATGTGGACGACCCTAATGGTTTATGTACCCAATGCATATACAGATGAAGTCGGAAGTTTACATACACCGTAGCCAAATACATTTAAACCCAGTTTTTCACAATTCCTGACATTTAATCCTAGTAACAATTTCTTTCAGCTTTTATTTCTTTCATCACATTCCCAGTGGGTCAGAAGTTTACATACACTCAATTAGTATTTGGTAGCATTGCCTTTAAAATTGTTTAACTTGGGTCAAACGTTTCAGGTAGCCTTCCACAAGCTTCCCACAATAAGTTAGGAGGAATGGGCCAAAATTCACTGGACAGAGCTGGTGTAACTGAGTCAGTTTGTAGGCCTCCTTGGTCGCACACACTTTTTCAGTTCTGCCCACACATTTTCTATAGGATTGAGGTCAGGGCTTTGTGATGGCCACTCCAATACCTTGACTTTGTTGTCCTTAAGCCATTTTGCCAAAGCAAAGCACCCCCACAACATGCTGCCACCCCCGTGCTTCACGGTTGGGATGCTGTACTTCGGCTTGCAATACTCGCCCTTTTTCCTCCAAACATAACGATGGTCATTAAGACCAAACAGTTATATTTTTGTTTCATCAGACCAGAGGACATTTCTATGGAGGTTTTGGAGCAGTGGCTTCTTCCTCGCCGAGCAGCCTTTCAGGTTGTCGATATAGGACTTATAGACACTTTTGTACCAGTTTCCTCCAGCATCTTCACAAGGTCCTTTGCTGTTGTCTCTAGGAGACAGAACGCATCTCCTTCCTGAGCAGTATGGCGGCTGCGTGGTCCCATAGTGTTTATACTTGCGTACTATTGTTTGTACAGATGAACATGGTACCTTCAGGCTTTTGGAAATTGCTTCAGACTTGTGGAACCAGACTTGATGAACCAGACTTGTGGAGCTCTACAATGTTTTGTCTGAGGTCTTGGCTGATTTCTTTTGATATTCCCATGATGTCAAGCAAAGAGGCACTGAGTTTGAAGGTAGGCCTTGAAATACATCCAAAGGTACACCTCCAATTGACTCAAATGATGTCAATTAGCCTATCAGAAGCTTGACATTTTCTGGAATTTTCCAAGCTGTTTAAAGGCACAGTCAACTTAGTGTATGTAAACTTCTGACAAACTGGAATTGTGATACAGTGAATTATAAGTGAAATAATCTGTCTGTAAACAATTGTTGGAAAAATTACTTGCGTCATGCACAAAGTAGATGTCCTAACCGACTTGCCAAAACTATAGTTTGTTAACAAGAAATTTGTGGAGTGGTTGAAAAACAAGTTAATGACTCCAACCTAAGTGTATGTAAACTTCCAACTTCAACTGTAGCTAACAACCATAAGAATTGTAATCATGCTTGGCTTTATAATAGTCTCCCACTTCCGACTTCAACTGTAGGTCCAGGAAATTAAAATCTTCTGAGTTATGTGCCATATTTTCCTAACAGAAACACTGGTTGGTACGTGCACACATTTAAATACTAAATATAGCCAATAGCCACCGTGTGTGTGTCTGTCCGTTAAGCCTTCGTTTGATCTGTGTGCTGTTCCAGCCTGTTGGTTTCTCTAGAAACAGG
This sequence comes from Brachymystax lenok tsinlingensis, assembly GCA_030435695.1. NCBI lineage: Eukaryota > Metazoa > Chordata > Actinopteri > Salmoniformes > Salmonidae > Brachymystax > Brachymystax lenok. Next base: position 27,723,774 of record CM059791.1, read on the forward strand.
TGAAAACACATGTCTGTACTTCTACAAGGGGCAGGAACCACATTATTCAAGCACAAAATCCTCTCCTGTCTGCCAAACTATACAGAACCACACACACTCACATACCAGTCCAGGACTACTTCTACCAAACAGTCAACCTTTAACACACAAGGTGGTTGCATACGCACTGCCCAAGCTGAGGGGAAAAAAAGCTTTTCTGACATTTAGACACCAACCAACAGAGGGGCCCTGCTGCTGTACTAGGACACAGTCTGCCTGCCAGGACAGAGGGGACTCTGGGACGGACGGCCAATGGTCAGCTGACTCCCAACCTCCCTCCTCCAAGGAAACGCCTCACTGTTTCTTCCTGATTACCATGGGAACACTGGTGTGTTGCCCAAACTTCAAACAATAGTAAGAAGTAAACCAGCACACAGTAAAAATTAATGAGTTTTTCAGAAGAGAAGGAAACATGTTCACACCCAGCAACTCCCCCATTCATACCCTACTGAACAAACAGATAGAAACATACAGTTAAACTTATAGGTTACATAAATGGGCCCTAACAGAATCTTTTGCGTTTCAGAGTTGGGTGGCTTTAGCCTATACATTAGTGTTGGGGAGCATTATAGCCCTTTCATATATTATTTTTTTTAATTTTTTTTTTAATCAGCAGCCACACAAGTTAGTCCACTGTTACTGTAGCCAGCCATAGTCACAAAGAGCTGGAGGTGGCTCCCTTACTTGCAGACTTAACATAAATCGGACACTTCCAATGGTTCAGCAGCCGCAGCAAAATCGCAGCCTGGCAGCACAGTCATGCTGCTTTATGTAAAAGTGCTTGGGGAGTCAGGGACAGTGTTTGGGTTAATGGGGGTACAATATTGGGGAGTGTCAGCTGAGAGTAGTTCAAATGTTGTTCTGCAGCAAAGAGAGCCTTTGAAACAGTCCCACTTTGTTTACTGTGCTCCACACCAACACCCTCTTTCTCCCCTGATGACGTCACATAGCCAGCTCACTACAGGCCTGTGCTCTCAGCCTCCCTTTTCCTCCTCCCCTTTCCCTTTTCCAGTCCCCACCCTCCTGCCCTTTTCCAGTGCCCCCCCTTTCTCCTCTCCTTCTCCTCGTTCCCTCACCTTCCCTCGTTCACTCACCTTCTCCTGTCCCTCACTTCACCTCGTTCCCCCTCACCTCTCCTCGCTCTCTCCCTCACCCCCTCTCACCACGGTCTCCCTCACCCCCTCTCACCACGGTCTCCCTCCACCTCGCTCTCCCTCCCTCACTTCCCTCACCTCCCTCACCTCGCTCTCCCTCCCCCTCACCTCGCTCTCCCTCCCCCACACCTCGCTCTCCCTCCCCCACACCTCGCTCTCCCTCCCCTTCCCCCTCCCTTCCCTCGCTCTCCCTCCCCCTCCCTTCCCTCGCTCTCCCTCCCCCTCCCTTCCCTCCCAAACTCCCCTCCCTCCCAAACTCCCTCCCTCCCAAACTCCCCTCCCGCCCAAACTCCCATCCCCTCACTCCCATCCCTCACGCTCCCCCTCCCTCCCTTCGCGCCATCACGCTCCCCCTCCCTGCCCTCACCCCGCCTCCTCGTCTCCCTCTGTCCCGGGCCGGCTGGGCTGCTGACTGCCTGGCTCACAGAAATGAGAAACCCAACATTGTTTGTACTTTTCCACTCAACAACAGAGTGAAGAAAAAATGCAAACCATCCGATTCCTTTCCCTGGCCAAGTCTCTGCCTCGCTCATTTGTGACGTGCAACACCTCCCTCCCTCCCTCTCCCAACTGACCCGACTGCACATGTTCACAAACACTCCATAAACCTGTGAGCTGCTTCCACTTGCTGTCTGGCCTGTCATTATACTGATTTACTACTGTACCGACTCAACCAACACCCCATTTCACATTCAAATCGCAATGCAAACGCATAGTATGACCTTGTGATGGCAAGTAAATGACCAAGCCCTTCAGAGTGCTACGTGATCTATTCCGAGAAGAGGACTCCGAATGGTATGTATCTACAAGACTAATAGTGATTACTCTTGCAGATAAAAGTCCTTAAGGCAGGCTACTGCAAGCCCTCCAGGCAGAGCTAGACTAGTAGCTACTGTGTTGAGTGGAGATGAACCAGGCCACATAAGCTCCATGCATAGCGTGCCAGAGGTCCACTGAGACCTGCAATTAAAAGAGCACCCAGCGGGATTACACAAGTATTAGAGCCAGCAACTCAACCTTGTCACTTTAAAAATAGAGCCCTGCCCAAGGCCCTCACTTCCGCTCCCAGGACAACCAGGGACAATCGAACGAACACACACACTATGTGTTTGATTGCATGAGTGAGAGCTAAATATTTACACACACTGTTGTAGTACTGAAGCGCTATTCTAGAAATGTGTCTGGACACGTCCAGATTCCAATGCGTGTGGACTGGCCTCCTTTAGGTCCAAATAATCCCATAGTCAATTCAGAGACAACACTATATTACTCAGATCACGCATGCAATGTAGTAAAAGTGAAATGCATTCCCAGTGTTTAAAAGGGACGTGGATAACCCTGGTGTAACAAGCAGACTGATGGCAGGGTTATCTGTACTAAGGCGTGATTACAAACCTGTCAGTTCACTGCCTAGCATGATGATCACAGAGCCACCTTGTTATAATGAGTGTTTTGGCTGAACACTTGTGACTGCAGAGGAGCTGAACTGAGGACAGGCTGAACTGAGGACAGGCTGAACTGAGGACAGGCTGAACTGAGGACAGGCTGAACTGAGGACAGGCTGAACTGAGGACAGGGCACATCCTGGGACATTAAATATAGGGGGAAACAGAAGGAAAGATGGAGAGAGTACGGGAGAAAAGCGTTTTGGCAGGGTGGCATAGTGACAGTTGCTGAAACTAAGCCTTAGTCGTCATTGTTCTAAGTGAGAGGCCCAATGGAGAGTTGGCAGCCAACACAGAGGGGGGACAGAGGGGTGAAGGGCCATTCATTAGGAAACAACATGTTTACCCAACATTTCTACTGAGCATGTACGAGGAGCCAGCTAGCTACTGTAGCAGACTGAATGACAGACCGCTAGTTTCATATTACCGTTTAGTCTGGCTAACAATTAGGGTTCTAGTAGCAGTTTGACAACTGAAAAATAAAGCACCGCTAATTTTGCTTGCTCCACATTAAAAGGCGATTTATGGTTATTCCAGTGTCTCCATTGGCCGCACAGCATTTCCCTACAACCGCAATAACACCTGCTATATATGTGTGTGACCAATAACATTTGATGTACTGCGATGCGGCCTCTGCAGAAGTCAGGGCATGCTTCTTGCGCGTCGCAGAGCTGTTGTGAAGGAAGTTGTCAAGGAAGTGGGTTTGTGTTTATACAGGACGTACCCCACCCCGTCAACCAAATCATGTCAATTCAGAGCTATAAGGAGCCCTCTGCATTGTGACAACATTTGGGAGGCGCACTGCGATGCGGTACGGAGCTTGATTTGGCCTCCGGAGGCTCTGCAATTGAGTCACACTCTCAATACGGGTGGATTGCGAAGTGCCTTGAAGCTAACAAACACACTACAGATGATTATTCGATCAGAAAGCAGTTATCAAAATTATTAATGAAAAAAAAAAAATGAAAAAAACTGGGCCACTTAGGTCTTGAGGAAATAGAACGAGAAATATTAAAATGAGACAAAGCCAGAATAGGCTTAGTCATGGTCTAATGGGTCACTGCTCAAGAAAAGTGACGTGACCAATATTCTCACGCTGTGTATTCCTTGATAATCAAAGACACAGATGCACTGAGGGAAGCAAACAAGCACAGCTTCAGTGGTGACCTTACTGTAACTAACTTTCCAGTAGAGATGAGGACCATGGGTAAGGTCAATAGGATTGTGCACAGGCCCTCCGATGTGATCTGTATACCAGACGAATAACGTGAGTCAACGAGAAGACGGATCAATGAGGAAACATTAGCCATCCCAGAGGATGACAGAGAGGGAGAGAGACACGTACAGACAGACAGAGAGCAAAAGAGAGAGCTCGTGCAGACACAATTACCCACACAACAAGCACCTGGCGCCCTCACAGAGACACTCAGGGGAGAGGACTTCCCGTCTGTGTGCCTCTGTAATCGGAGTCTGTATCTGCATATGCTCATCAGGGCAACAGGCCCCAAGGGACAAAGAGCAGCCAACCAGTAGAGAGAGAGGGGAGAGAGAGAGGGGAGAAGGCGAACGCTCACTCCTCTCCTACCCGCACACAGACCAAACTAGACCGGGCACACCTGGACCAAACATCTCCCCATCTGTCTACCACCTAGACCCTTCCCCCTTTCTGCCAATAAGCAGTCTTAATGGCTGTGTTTCATGTAAGCGTGTGATATTGATGGATGAGCGTGTTGTTTGCTAGGTATTGTATGTAAACGTCATGTGTGTGCTTGGCTGAGCTTCTGTGGAGGGAGGGGGGGCTCTGTGACGAGGGTACTCACAGCTGCCGCTCCACGACTTGAGCAGAGACTTGATACTGATCTCAAAGAAGAGCGAATCCTGCAGGCTCAGCATGACGCCAGCGAGGGTTGTCACAAAAGACCAGTCCTGTTAACGTTATCCTCCAAAACACAGACAGGAAACTTCAACCTCGCTGGTCCAAAAATACACACTTCTCCCCCAAAACACACTGACACCTCTCCTCCTAACAGACAGGAGCCCAGTTCTACCCTCCAGAGGAGCTGGATATAGGAGTCATGGTGAACATCAGAACAGACACCAGTCAGCCGCTGTGTGCAGAGAGGCTCATGGGGAAGTGTCAGGCAGTTAGCTGGGTTCAGTGGAGAGGACAACCACCCAGAGAGACAGAGGAGAGTGTGAGGATCTTTAGGGCTGTATTCCATCCAAACGCCCGCTCGCTAGCCAATCCACGGAGTCCCTCACCCCGCTCCCAGCACAGACAACACGGAGGTGAATGAATACCGTAGGGGGGGGGGGGTTATAAAATAAACAAACTTTCCTCCGGTGTTAGAGAGAGAAATGAGAAGTGGAGCGGCACGCGGAAAAAAAAGACTTGTCTCGGCGGAGCACGGCAATATTCCCTCTCCTCTCCTCTCCCTGTGTCGAGTCCAAGCCTGCTACTGCTAGCACTGTCAGCTATTCTCCCCCCGTCGCACTCTCCACTCGCTTGCGGACAACCCCTCCCCTCCTCAACTAGCTCTTGTTCGCTCACTGATGCTTGCTGACGCACTCGCTCTCCCTCTCTAGAGGGTTAGTTTCAATAGCTGGGTGAGGGAGGGGGGGGGGTAGAGGTGATGTCATCAAAATGCTGCGAGTGTTCCTTGGCTGTGGTCCAGCGCCGCTGGCCTATCAAAACTACACTTCCTGCTCTCTCCACAGTAATACTGATGCGTCATCCGACCGCAGTATGAGGAAGAGGAAGAAAAAGAGGGGTTGAAAAAGACAGGGGAGGGGTGGGGGGACTGGAGGGAGGCGGAGGACACACCAGTGCAGCATAAAACCAAAATTCAACACTATTCAAACTCCATTCAGCACTTTTCCCAACACAAACAGGAAATTATTTTTCTAAAAATACAACAAAAAAAATCCACCTATAAACATTTATTTCCTACACCAACACAGAGTAGCCTAGAGTATGCTGCTGGACATGAGACTCCATATTGGGGCGTTTCACCTTTCACCTGCCTGGAGCACAGAACATGGCACGCTGCAGCCCTCACTCACAGAACATGGCACGCTGCAGCCCTCACTCACAGAACATGGCACGCTGCAGCCCTCACTCACAGAACATGGCACGCTGCAGCCCTCACTCACAGAACATGGCACGCTGCAGCCCTCACTCACAGAGCATGGCATGATGGGTAGAAGGATACTTAATCCGTTTGGGTCAACAACAAACTGACACACCCATAGGAGTCATAGGATTACATCATAGTTTTTGTCCAGCAACAGCCATCAGACACAAAGAAAGGCACACACATCGTTGGCGACACACACCCCATTGTGTGTTTGTGTCTCTTTTTAAACCCTGGCTGAAGACTGAAATAGAGCCACATGACATCAACTGATTTGTGGTCATACACAGCATTACATTTTGTTCACAAAACATTTCAGGAAGAACAGATATACAAGATTAACACTAACAAAATATCACTGTTTTTCCTCAGTTCCTAGCACAACCGCCACTTCTTTCTCAGTCTCTCTCACCATCACATGACTGTCTCTCACAACATAACAAGTTATGCAAAACCAAGCAGGGCTCTGCATTGTAAACAAACTCTCCACAAAGACCTGCTTTGTCACACCCTGCCCGCCCTGCAGTATTATCACTGGGCATTCAGGAGCCTTATGATGGAGCAGTACTGAATTAGTTTAGCCACTTAAAACAAATACAGTAGAAAGGAGAGGGAGTAGTGTGTGCATTGCTGTCGGTGAGTGACCGTATGTGGCTGTGCCATTTCATTTTTTTTTCACCTTTATTTAACTAGGCAAGTCAGTTAAGAACAAATTCTTATTTTCAATGACGGCCTAGGAACAGTGGGTTAACTGCCTTGTTCAGGGGCGGTTCCTAGTCCAACGCTCTAACCACTATGCTATCAAGCGCAATTTGAAGTTGTTAACTAGCGTTAGCGAAATTGTTAACTAGCGTTACCGCAATGACTGGAAGTCTATGGTAACTGCTAGCATGCTAGTAGATACCGTAGACTTCGTTGCGCTAACACCAGATAGCATTGGCTCACGAAACTACCTATAACTTCCTGCATACTGGACACAGAGACCTATAAATTGTATTAATTAGTTAAATCGGACTCTGGAAAAGTAGATAAATGGCGTGTCATTGGCCCGAAGGGTAGGGTCCAAAGAGGGTTTTCTAGTGTTAAGTAATGGTAGCTAGTGCTAGTTGGCTGTACCTACACAAAAACCTACAGTATTTCTCCTTCAATAACTCAGCCTCTCTTTTCTTCCCAACACGTTTTCCGCACTTTCATTTCCATGACTACTCATGCTCGCTCTTCCCTTTGCAGCAGGCATAGTGAGCAATAGGCCCAAGTTTGGAACATCGAATCACAATATCGAATCGCAATACATATTGGCACCCAAGTATAGTGATAATATCATATTGTGAGGTCCCTGGCAATTGGGGCGGCAGGGTAGCCTAGTGGTTAGAGCGTTGGACTAATAACCGAAAGGTTGCAAGTTCAAATACCCGAGCTGACAATGTACAAATATGTCGTACTGCCCCTGAACAGGCGGTTAACCCATTGTTCCTAGGCCGTGATTGAAAATAAGAATTTGTTCTTAACTGACTTAGTAAAATAAAAAGGTAAAAAATGGATCATATTTTTTAAAATATATTTAAAGTTTATTTAACTAAGCAAGTCAGTTTAGAACAAATTCCTATTTACAATGATTGCCTACCCCGGCCAAATCACGGCCTGTTGTGATACAGCCTGGAATCGAACCAGGGTCTATAATGACACCTCTTGCACTGAGATGTAGTGCCTTAGACCGCTGCGCCACTCAGGAGCCCATATCAGAGATCGCTCTGTTTAGAGTAAACACAGTTCATATCTTAAGGAACACAGCACAATAGTCAACAGTATCAGCTCTCTCAGGTTAGATCAAACAGTACTCTGTCCAAAGCAGAACAGGATATCATCAAAGAGCACTGGGCCCCCAACAAGAATGTCAACAATGGAACTAAGCTATGCATACCTTCACATTTTAGCAATTTGTTTTGATGATATAGGCCCATCTGTACTAGTGCTTAAGGCTCAATTGAAAAAGACTATGGCAGGCCAGGTAGAGGCAGATGTCCAATGGGAGGAGTGACAGTGGCTGATTGACAGCTGGCCATCCTGACTGGCTCCAGACATTCCTGGGCGGGGGGAGTTCGTCCAATAAGGCCATAGTTAGGACAGAAGATACATTTCCTGTCCACAGTGTTCTGCACAAAGTAGGGGGGAAAGAACAACAATTGATAGGAGCTGTAATCTACTGCAGAGATAGCCTGCAGAGTTCTGTCATACTACCCAGGTCTGTACCCAAACAATTTGAGCTTCTACTTTTAAAAAAATTCACCATTCCAGAAACAAGTCTCTCACCGTTGCTGCTTGTTATTGACCCCCCTCAGCCCCCAGCTGTGCCCTGGACACCATATGTGAATTGATCACCCCCAATCCATCTTCAGAGTTCGTAATGTTAGGCGGGATATGCTTAACACCCCGTCCGTCCTACAATCTAAGCCAGACGCCCGCAATCTCACAAATTATCAAGGAATCTACCAGGTACAACCCTAAATCCGTAACCATGGGCACCCTTTTAGAGATCATTCTGACCAATTTTCCCTCTAAATACACCTCTGTCGTCTTCAACCAGGATCTCAGCGATCACTGCCACATTGCCTGCATCCGTTATGGGTTCGCGGTCAAACGACCACCACCTTATCACTGTCAAACACTCCCTAAAAAACACTTCAGCGAGCAGGCCTTTCTAATTGACCTGGCCCGGGTATCCTGGAAAGATATTGACCTCATCCCATCAGAGGACGCCTGGTTGCTCTTTAAAAGTGCTTTCCTCGCCATCTTAAATAAGCATGCCCCATTCAAAAAACGTAGAACTAAGAACAGATATAGCCCTTGGTTCACCCGAGACTTGACTGCCCTTGACCAGCACAAAAACATCCTGTGGCGGTCTGCATTAGCATCGAATAGCCCCTGCGATATGCAACTTTTCAGGGAAGTCAGGAACCAATATACACAGTCAGTTAGGAAAGCGAAGGCTAGACTTTTCAAACAGAAACTTGCTTCCTGTAGCACAAATTCCAAAAAGTTTTGGGACACCAAAGTCCATGGAGAATAAGAGCACCTCCTCCCAGCTGCCCACTGCACTGAGGCTAGGAAACACAGTGACCACCGATAAATCTACAATAATTGATCATTTCAATAAGCATTTTTCTACAGCTGGCCATGCTTTCCAGCTGACTACCCCTACCCCGGCCAACAGCTCTGCACCCCCTGCAGCAACTTGCCCAAGCCCCCTTCACCCAAATCCAGACAGCTGATGTTCTGAAAGAGCTGCAAAATCTGGATCCCTACAAATCAGCTGGGCTAGACAATCTGCAACCTCTTTCGTATCATCTGAGATCCCCAAAGATTTGAAAGCTGCCACAGTCATCCCCCTCTTCAAAGTGGGAGACACTCTAGACCCAAACTGTTATAGACCTATATCCATCCTGCCTTGCCTTTCTAAAATATTTGAAAACCAAGTTAACAGATCACCGACCATTTCGAATCCCATCGTACCTTCTCCACTATGCCATCTGGTTTCCGAGTTGGTCATGGGTGCACCTCAGCCACGCTCAAGGTCCTAAACGATATCATAACCGCCATCAATAAAAGACAGTACTGTGCAGCAGTCTTCATCGAACTGGCCAAGGCTTCCGACTCTGTCAATCACCACATTCTTATCGGCAGACTCAATATCCTTGGTTTCTCAAATGACTGCCTCGCCTGGTTCACCAACTACTCAGATAAAATTCAGTGTCAAATTGGAGGGCCTGTTGTCCGGACCTCTGGCAGTCTCTATGGGGGTGCCGCAGGGTTCAATTCTCGGGCCGACTCTTTTCTCTGTATATATCAATGACGTCACTCTTGCTGCTGGTGATTCTCTGATCCACCTCTACGCAGACGACACCTGTATACTTCTGGCCCCTCTTTGGACACTGTTAACAAAACTACCTCATCCCCATATTTTTATTTATTTATCTTCTTGTTCTTTTGCACCCCAGCATCTCTACTTGCACATCATCATCATCTGCACATCCATCACTCCAGTGTTAATGCTAAATTGTAATTATTTTGCCTCTATGGCCCATTTATTGCCTACTTTTCTACATTTACACACTGTACATAGATTTTTTCCTATTGTGTTATTGACTGTACGTTTGTTTATCCCATGTGTAACTCTGTGTTGTTTGTGTCGCACTGCTTTGCTTCATCTTGGCCAGGTCACAGTTGTAAATGAGAACTTGTTCTCAACTGGCTTACGTGGTTAAATAAAAAGGTAAAATAAAAAGTTAATCCTGTACAGTTCTACTGTCCTCCTCCTAGAGCCTCATAATGCTATCAACACTACATTTAGTGCCATAACACTACGTCAAGGTGAGAGGCAAGGTTGGTTCTAATAGATTGTTTCAACTCTGATCGCTAAGCAGCTAGCTGAGCATCTTCAATCATTTTTTTACATGTTAATAAATGTCTAATAATGCTCACTAGAAGCTCCCATCCATAACCATTTCCCTTTCCATCCAGAACCACCACCATCTCCTTCAAGCCATTTCACCATATCCCGTCTTCCACCTCACTTGACCCAGCTTCCCCAGATTTGACTATCAAATCCACAGAGCCGAGTCAGGGGAGAGTCACTTTAAGGTCACCACAGCACAGCACAATGAGTCCCTCCCTACGGATAGAAGCACAGATATGATGTCGGCCAGCCAATTTGGAATTAAACCTCCACACACACACACACGTAACCCCTCACTCTCTGCAATTTCATTCCTCATGTGATGGGTCAGTTATTTGAGAGTGAGGGTTCATAAAACAATTTGTCCCCTCTGCTATGAGAGTTTTCCCATAGGAGTTGCAGACCAGGCTCTGTGCTGGCTGGCTCGGTAATACTATTTTACTGTTACTGCCTTTTGGGTTTGCAGTACTGCTCCTTGTACGCAGCCCGATTACAAAACTGGTGCTACATGACTGTACCAGCATCCTCATGGAGGTCAGACACACCAGTTGAGAAAGAGGCACTAGGCTACAACATGTGTATCAAGAGTCAGCCAATAACCACATCCCTAAAACACACACACACCTCCACATTATAAAGAATTCCACATATACACAAAAACACCTGCGTTTAGTCACATTCACACCCTAAGTTGAGGAAAACCTGCGGCTCCCTTTAACCAAATGCGTATCACAATCAAATAGTTCCCTGGAATCAGGTTGCAGTACATCCACCACAGGGGTGATGTCATCGTGTGCTTTAATGACCAATAACAGAGAGCGAAAGAGAGCACCACCTCAAAAGCCAATGCAGGACGGGCAGGCCATGGCAGACTAGAGGAGAGACCGAGGACGTGACACTGATTCATGTGGGAAGGGTGTGTGAGGGCGGTCCCAAACTGCAGACAGAGCAGCTTCAAAAACACTCAAAAATGTTTCCTTGATTCTTTAGGCTACACCATAAACCACAGTAATCATCATCACACACCCCATCCATTAAACGACACATTACCACCGTCATCAACATCAAAGTAGTGGGTTCTTGTATAATACAGCGGAAGGCAGTGTCCTGGTTGAATAGAACCTGGATTCATTCAGGTTTTCCATTCTCAGAGGGAAAATTTGGGAGGGGAATTCATCTAGAGACCACCAACATGTTCCACACGGGAAAGCCCGGAGAAGGGAAGGGGTAACTTCCAAACCAGGAAAAGTGCTACCCGCTCACCTTCCACCATGTGCGTGGCATGGACACATTTCTATAGAACTCAGCGACTTTGTCAAATCTAAGCTGAATAGAGGCGCCTCATTGCCCTAGAATAGGAATGTCAGTATTAACAGCGTGGAGTTCAGAGTAACATACTCATACCGTCACCCAGCTGCTACAGTAAAAAGCTTTTTGCGGCGTCTTGTAGACATGTAAGCTCTCCCTCAACCTGGGGTCAGAACTGGTGTGTCCTGGTGCGTCTGAAGGGAATGCAGTGGGGGACTGTATTTAGGTGTAGCAAGCTGTCAGTGTGGACTAGCTGTAAAGCGCTCATAGGGAGAAATGGTAGGTTTGTTGATTCAGCCATGTTTCAGGGAGGAGCAAACAAAGAGCGAGCATGTTCTGACAGGCAGGGCTGAGCACAAAGCCATGCTGATCGACTGACGAGTCATCACCCTGCGGACGATGGAAAGAGGCTGGCTGGCAAACACGCACATACACACACGTAACGAGAGGCCTGTTGAGTGCTTACTATAAAAGAGAAACGTTTGGTCCTCCATTTTGAACCCGATAGTAAATTATTTTTTTTTGGTGTATTTAACGGCCTTTCAGAAACAAAACAAACCATTTTAGAGGTCCATTCCAAGCCATTAAACTCAGAAGCTACCGTATCAGAGCATTAAAAATATATTTAAGCCCGCCCGCCCCCCCAAAAAAACCAGCAACTCAAGGTCCATTTCAGCATACAATATAACACCACTCAAGCGACTTTGTGATAGAATATTCCACCGTCCTGCTAAGTTCTGTCTGTAATACCTTGCAGTCATAGCGATATGAGCATGCTGCATGTGATTTTTTTTTTATTTATTTAACTAGGCAAGTCAGTTAAGAACAAATTCTTATTTACAATGATGGCCTACTCCAGCCAAACCCGGACAACGCTGGGCCAAATTGTGCACCGCCCTATGGGACTCCCAATCACGGCCGGATGTGATACAGCCTGGTACTGTAGTGACGCCTCTTGCACTGAGATGCAGTGCCTTAGACCGCTGCGCCACTTGGGAGCCCAGAATTGTCAATGTCCCAGATCACGCACTACCACACTAATGTTAAACTCTTTCACACACACACGACACAAAGCCTTACTTTACCTGTAGTTTCTGATGTGGCAATAACAGAACAAACCCTCCACCCTCAATGACCCTATAGCCTACTGTGTTTCAGATGATGGCGTCTCATTGGTATCACGTTAGAAAGTTATTGCAGCTGATTACGTTTTCGGTTTACCATGTACTAGGCCAAGATAAAAACAAAAGATTCAGCAAATTGATTGAGTTTTGACTCTGCTCAATAGGACAATGCCTCAAGTGCATACGACAACAGAGTTAAAAGATGAATGCAAAACTCTGTAGTCTTGACAAGGCGAGTCAGTCATTCTAAGAGAAGGCTTCTTAGTCTGTCAATACCTTTGGTGTGGTTGGTCCGGTTGGAGTGGATGGGCCTGGTGCTGGAGGTACTCAGCAGACCCTCCTGGTCCTCCTCGATGGTCTGGCCCATGGCCAGCAAGCCCAGGCGCTTCATCCTCAGCAGACGGGGGCCTGTCTCTCGGGGCAACCCTCCCCCAGACTCCAACGCCCCCCCGTCCCACGATATGGCGGCCGGGACCAGACTCCTTAGGAAGTCCATGTCTGTCTGTATTCACGCCAACTCACTCAGCCCAGCATCCAGTCCAAATCCACAGTCAGTCACTCTGCACCATCTTCCCCCACAAAACCACCTGGCTGTTTACCACTAACAGCCACGGTTACAGCCACTATGTCTGCCTTCTGCTTAGTGCTGTACAGTCAGTGATATCGTTGACTCCGATAGTCAACAACAGACAGCCCATTAGAAGAATGAAGAGACACTACCTGGCCTATTGAAACTCCGTCTGTCCTATCCCCCTACAGTGAAGAGTCAGAGTGGGAGAAACTTCCTGCGCAGTCAGAAACAGTACCTGTCTGCTCAGAGAGAGAAGGCAAACAGACATCACACTCCAGCAGTGATGTAATCAGGAGTGGGTGGAGTCAGGCCAGGTCGGTTGACAGGCCCTATCAGGGGCAGGACCAGAACATGTTCCACAGGAGATAACGCACGCCTGGGCCCACAGCCAATCAAAACAGAGACAACACCCTGGCCTACCTCTCTTAGTAGAGTGAGCGAGAAGGAAGAGAGACCAGTCTTGGTGGGGAATTAGTGAGAAGTGGAAGGGGTGTGTAAAACAGAAGCGGCGGATCAGAAACAGACTGGACGTTCTGGCACTCACCTCTCTTAGGAGGCTTTTATTTACAATATTAACAGGTGCAGGACGATAAACTTAGTACAGAAAATAAAAACAGGACGTTGATAAAATAATAAATTAAGATATTCTAGGTATAAACTATTCCGGCAACAACTCTTGACCTATTACAAAACTCAGGTATGGCTCTACTCTAGCCAACCTGTTGCCTGCCCAGCCTGCTCTCCCCCAGGCAAAGGCCAACTGACCACCTAAGTACTCCTTCCAGGAACTCCCTTCAGCTAGGAACATTCCATCATTATAGCCCCGAAACACATTTCTACCATAAATGCATAATTTCCCATGGACATATAACACAACACCATAAAAAAAAAAAAAGTTTTACATAAACCCACACTTGAATAACTTGTGCCATAACTACTTCTGTAAGTCACACAATACACATTCATGAAGTCATTTCCCCCTGGGATAATTCATCACTTTAGTTGTTCCCATAAACCAATAAAATGTTCCTCTGACTCGTAGACTAATTTGCGTAATGCACACCGGCACTTCAATAAACAAATCAGGTAGGTTAAATGATATGATTATTCTCTACCAACACGTCTATCGTTACTGTAATAATATATTTCACATTGCTAGAGCATGTACGTTTAAATTGGCAGCTTCATATACGGTAGAAACATGGTTAACAAGTTACATTGTTTTAGTAACTGGCGTGCACAAACACGCTACTTTGACGCCTTATGTCAAAGTATTGTTGGCAAACGGAATGTGCAACTCTAACCAACATATTCTATTTTGTTTCAGGATTCTTGGCTATACCTTGAGATACAATAAAGAGTCTCTCTCCAACCAATCATTTGTTTCAGTGTCATTGTTTATAAGCCACGGACATGCGCTCCATGACAGGATGACTCTAACCTCTGGCCCGTCTGTGTATACTGATAACCCTTATCGTCCAGTGAACTGTCATATGGTCCTAAACATACACTTGACTAATCTCGGGCGGTATACCGTATAACAGAGTATTTGGAAATAGCCACGGGATGGTTTCTCAATGTCAAAACTATATGTTTAAGTTCTTCAATACATTGTAATATTTGTAGCTACTGTAAGTAAATACCTGCAGCAACTTGTGCAATACGTTAGGAGATAAAGATCGCGTTCTTCATTTCACCGGTCACATTATGAAGCTTACCGTAGTGCCCCAGAACCGTTGAGCCAGTTGTGTTAGTTTGTAAATAGCACAACTGGAGAAAGCGGGAGCAGGTGAGTCCAGCTGTGCATTGACAGGGGTGGTGTTTTATATTGAAAGTCAACCGTGTTGTTTCAATAGAGTGATCAGGGACGTGCAACTCTAGTTTTCCTTCACAGAAAATACATTAGTGCAACACAATCGGGCAGAAAAAAAGCTTCATTGTCATCAGAAGTGCCACACTATTTGGCTGGCAGCCAAACAAGTAAAATGTGCTTACAATAAAAATAAAAAAGTATTTGGCCATCATATTTCTGTTTATCATAGAAAGAATGTAACCAGCTAACTTTAATAATGTTTTGCTTAAAGTTAATATTGCATTTTACCAGAGAAAAGTAGGCTGGCTACAAATAGAGAAGTACCTGAGAAAAGTAGCTACACAGACAGAGCGCTGTCTTTTGATAGAATGCCTTTGTGAATTCTCAGAGTGGAGAAGTGCAACTGAAGCAGAACATTTGTTTGATGCTGAGAAGAAACACTAAAGAAGCATTTTTTATAATTCTTATGCGTTTTATATTTTCTTCCAGCGTTAACTAACATTTCTGCGTTAGGGCTACCCGGAGTTTAACTTGTTAGTTATCGAAGTGACTGAATTAGTAAGGTCACGGGGCATCATATTGTGTTAGTATTCTGCCATGTTTGAGATGTCAAAGCCCTTTGGATAAGTTCTGTACAGCTGCCACTGCAGCATCATTTCCTTGCGTTTTTCACCTCTATTCTGGGCCCTTCTGCTCCTCCCCTATCTCCTCTGAGCAGAGTAGGCTTTCCCGTATCCCTAGCAACTCCCAGACTCCACAGAGACAGTGCTATTCGGTCTTCAGACAAGCATGTGTCAAAACGTTGTTCATTTTCTAAAGTTCTTTCACAGTCGCTTGTAAAGGTCCAAACTAACAAAAAAAAGAAAATGTGTTAACTTTAAAATGTTTTTTTTTTTAAACTTATATTTTTTAAGAGAGACCTGGTCCTATGTATATATACACACACATACGTATAACTTTATGAGCCGGATTGCCAGTCTTTGCAATTCATTTATTTTCGTTTGCGCTCGTTAGCAAATTAGCTATTACTTGTGCTAATATTGTTAGCATTCATTTTAGCTTTTTGGGGGCTCCTTGTGTACTAAGCTGGTAATACCGTAAATCCCAGTGAGAGAAGGACGGTAATGAGGCTATGAAAATCTGGATACCGCCCAACCCTACACTACACTTAACACTTTCCAATCCCATTGTCACACAGGTCGCAGTTGTAAATGAGAACTTGTTCTCAACTAGCCTACCTGGTTAAATAAAGGTGAAAAAATATATATAATTTATCACACACTAATTACACAAACTCTGTTTGAACCCTGCTATTATATGAACAAATATAAGACATAAAATGTGCAGAATTGCAGGAAATACCCATTAAAACTGGAAATCGATATAGTTACACATCACATTATTATTTTGGACAATATATCAATACTTAATCTAAGTATTGATTTCTAAGTATTGGTAGCGTTAGCTAGCGCTAGTCAGCTGAACCTGCGCAAAACCTCCAGTATTTCACCTCCTAAGCTTGTTCTCCATCTTTTTAAAAAAGTGAGTCAATGTCACCAGCACTTATTTTCAAGACTGATCAAAACCCACTTTCTCATGCTCGTCTCTCTGCAGCAGACATATACAGTAGTGAGCAATATGTTTGGAACATCAAATCGCAATACATATAGCATCGTGAGAATCGCAATACATAACGGCACTTAAGTATCGTATCGGAAGTTCCCTGGCAATTGCCTGCCCTAGACAATATCCATTCATACCGTTGCCACCTATGAAGTGTGTGACTGGACCTTCTCAAATAGTATTGGAGTACCCTTGCTCTATAGGTTACTAAATATACATGCATCGCATAGATATTCAAACAGAACAGTTTAACTCAATAGGAATTGCCACAACATGGATGATTTAGCCTATTTAGAGAGCCATTATCAAGAAAGTCCATTTTCTGCTGATTAGTCATCACCACACCTATTGTCAGCGGTTTAGTTTACCTCCCTCTGAGCGCCTCCCTCTGAGCGCACTCTACCAACCTGATCTGAGAACAGCTGTGACAGATGACGCTCATCCAATCTTGTGTAAAACAACTTAAAATAGAACAAAGATGGCTCTATGTATCATATAATCTGAATTCTGTTCTGAGAGCTGTGCAATAGACAGGTACAGCGCCTACTGATGCAGGTTTACTGAGGTCAGCTGTATTCATGTTCAGTAGGACAGAGCCTTGGGTTAGAGTTCTGGCACAGTAGGAAGTAAAGAGGAAGTGCTCACATCCTTTGGTGCAGCGTGAGAACAAGTTGAGGTGGTGTAATGGTTTCAGTACCACCCCAGCGTACCCCGTGTGAGTGCTAAAGCTGCTTTCTGTCAAATCACCCACACCACACACAGAAAGTTTTTTTCTTAAAGAATCCAAAAACGTCAGCCAAAACACTTTGTACCATCCATCTTATTCTTCACATGTTACTTTTCAGTTACATTCAGTACTAACCACATAACTGTTTTTGCTGTGTAAGAATAAAGCTGCAGTGTGGCATGGATACAAGCCAAATAAAGGACAGGAATGGTGTGTACTGGGATGTCTTAGGCAGCTAGCATTACAGCAACCCTGCCCTCTAGAGGCCAGTCAGTAAACTGCACTGCCAGCACAAAAAGCATTGAGCAGAGGAGCTGATGAAGGAGCCTTTGCACTGAGCTCACTCTCAAGGCTCAGTCTATTCCCTCCAAGAAGAGGGTCCCTGCTCAGGGAGTAGAAACATGAAATCACCAAGATGCTGCAAGTTCTTCAGACCTGGACTTTCACAGTATCTATGTTGCATTGATGTACAGTAGTACTGATTTCAGTCTAACCAAGTGATTAGTTCACAGAACTCCAAATCTTCACCAAAAACTTTGACAGTTTAACCTACATCCAAGCCCGAGCCAGAAGGAGACATGGATTATTGGGATAATTTCGTTTTTGTTCTAATCTAGATTGTGTCTCCAATGCAGATATACACTGTGTACAAAAAATTAGGAACAACTTCCTAATGTTTAGTTGCACCCTTTTTGCCTTCAGAACAGCCTCAATTTGTCAGGGCATGGACTCTGCAAGGCGTTGAAAGCGTTCCACAGGGATGCTGACTCCAATGCTTCCCACGGTTGTGTCAAGTTGGTTGGATGGCCATCCAGTGGTGGGTGGTGGACCATTCTTGATACACACGGGAAGCTGTTGAGCGTGAAACACAGCAGCATTGCAGTTCTTGACACAAACCGGTGAGCCCGGCATCTACTACCATACCCCGTTCAGAGGCACTTAAATCTTCTGTCTTGCCCATTCACCGTCAATTGCACAGATACACAATCCATGTCTCAAGGCTTAAAAAGACCTATAATCCGTCTCCTCCTGTCCATCTACACGGATTGAAGTGGATTTAACAAGTGTCAACAATGAGGATCATAGCTTCCACCTGAATTCACCTAGTCAGTCTGTCATGGAAATAGCAGTGCTCAGAAAACAGATCAAAATAACAGATGAATAGTTAAAAGATTGAACGAAAGAGACCAGACCGACTGAGCTGAGTACAGGATTGGAGGACAGAGAGAAAGAACCCAGGTATGCCTAGAGAGAGTGAGAAAGGCGAGTGATCAGTGAGATTGTACTGCCCTGGTCCAGTGATGACTATGGCCAGTGGAGGAGGCTGCAGTGTAGATGGGCCAGGTCAGTGCTGCTGCCAGGTTAAAACAATAGCCCAGTGCAGGAGGCCCAGATCCCAGTCTGGGGAATGTGAGAGGAAACTCAGGGAACAATGCGCAAGGGTTCCTACGCCTCACAGGCCTCACGCCTGCTTTCACGCCTTAGAAAAACAGGAAAACTGCCAGGGCCGGGACCTCTCAGATTGTACAGCACCCAAACACTTGGCTACACTCGGAGATGGACACAAGGTCATTCACTGAGTGGAGTCCTGAGGATGACCCTCCTGTTATGTGAGAGCAGAGCTGTGCTCCCTCCACGTGACAGAAACCCAGCCAGCTAGTCCACCTGACCTGATCCCAAACAACAGCTGGAGTAGGTTGGGTAAGGACAGTGGCTGTACACCCTCCCGTGGTCTGGACAAACACTACAGGAGTTGATAAAAGGAGCTTTGCACAGTAAGCAAACATGGTCTGACATGACACACCTTCGATGCCCGTATCAGCAGTGACTCACTTCCTGCTACTGCAACACTTCTCCAATGCCTCGGGCCTTACCCCTTCACCTGGCTTCAAATATCCAGATCTTTCATAGATCTGAACACAGGGGGTGTCATTGAAACCAGGCAGTCGCCATGTTGCCTCTCCTGAGATAGTTGTAAGGTCCGCCCACAGGCAACATGGTTGTCATTGCTGGGGAACGTGAGAATGTCACTTAACCAGCCCTCGGGTCACAATCACACACGTTTCGGTCTTGGCCAATCACCACTCAGAACTAACAAGAGGGCCTCAAATTACCAGCTAGAGGCCAGAGTGTTGCACAACACTATAAAACTGGTAGATTAAAGTGAACAGAACCAAACAGCTCCATTCCAGCTCTGCTACATTACTGCTTGCTCAAGAACCAATAAAAGAGTGCAATCTAAAGGTCAAACCTACTCTATTGATATGTTGCAGGAACCAACGTGCTCCTCTCTGTCCTGCAGAGACGTGCCCTTGCATACCTTGGTGTTTCCATGCTATCAGACAAGCCCAGCAGTGCACACTTAGCCCGAAAGGAACCCTTCAACAAGTTTCACTGATCTATCAAGAAAGAGACACATACGAGGCAAAGGAAATGATACAAACAAAGAACAAAACTCTTTCTTTGTGTGTTCTGTCTAATGTGGTAGAGTGTGTCAGTGTCAGACTGAGGCGCCATTTCTCATGTCACACAGCTGACAGAACACCTAGTTCACAGCCTAGAGTCAAAACCACCACCAGTGAGATTGACAAGTGCCTGGCTGCCAAACAAAGCACCCAAAACATCTATGCCACTTCCTAATATAGTGTTTACAGCCCAGAGAATTAAAGAAATATTTAAACAAATAACTAAAATTATTATTTGGGCCATAATATTCTTTTAGTTTCCACACTGCTTAGCTCAGAGCTCCTGTAACAGCCGTGTAAGAAAATCACAGTGCAAACAGCTCCTGCTAAACCTGTGTGACGCTACGTACCTTAAGGCCATAGAGCAGTGGCTGTACTGGGGCAGTCAGGAAGGAGAGGTCCCAACGATGTCAGTGCACAAGACTCTGAAACAAATCATTCCATTAGTTACCCCACCAGTCAATGACTCATTCACCCACAGAGATGAATCCTGTAACCTCCTCCTATACAGTGCATTCGGAAAGTATTCAGCCCCCTAGACGTTTTCCACATTGAGGAAAACTTAACGCAATCTATACCCCATAATGACAAAGCAAAAACAGGTTTAGAAATTGTTGCAAATGTATTAATTCAAAACAGAAATACCCTATTTACATAAGTATTCAGACACTTTGCTTTGAGACTTGAAATTGAGCTCAGGTGCATCCTGTTTCCATTGATCAGACGTTCAATGGAAACGGTCAGAACACCCCTAACTCCACAGCACATCAGTATTTAAAAAGGCAGCGAAACAAACTCATTCACACACACTCACAGTGGAATGAGGCATCTTTCTCCAACACGCACAGACTTCACACACACACACACACAGACAGACCTGTGAGTAATAGATGAACTTCCTGTTACAGCTCAGACCGCAACACCGGAAAGGTGTGTTACCAGACCACAGACAGAACAAGTGGAGCAGAGAACAAGAGCATAAAGGCCCTTTTTACCTCACTGGGTTGGGGAGGAACAGATTAGGGTGTGTACCTATTAAGCAAAATCTAAGATTAGACATTTCTAACATATACTGCCCTACTTTTTGTCAGAAAAGTAGAGATAAAATTAAAGATGAATCTCTCATGTGAGGTTGACTTTACAACAACAACCTCTCTCTCATGGTGTACAAGATACCAGTCTGATTCGCACCGAGTGGACTGGTCCATTGTGGAGGCCATGGGGATGGCAAAGTCACACAGCTGACAGACAACACCTAGTTCACAGCCTAGTTCACAGCCCAGACAGGTGCTACTGAAATTGAATATGGTTATATTACATAAGAGCAATGGTGTGACACTAATACAAATATTATTTTATAACAAATGCACTTCCTCCCTCATTGGTGAGCGGTCGCTGTCCACGGTTCTAAAACACAGTGTGCTGTTGAATTGGCGCCTTTTCCTAGACCATGATGCTATGTGCGCAATAGCAAAGTTAACCAGCCTATTGGTTTTTAGAACAATGCCCCGGAGGCAGCAGCAGAGTTAGGATATGAGAAAACAGCCCTTGCCTTGTCTAAGAAAAGTGAGGAGAGGAAACCCAAACTTAAAAATCAGGTTAATAATCAATAGCCTAACTCTTAAAACGTGCCTGGCTTTATAAATCAATACATCTACTGAAATAAGACAGATCCTGCTTCTGCTGCCGGTTGTTTAATAGCCTACTGATTCCGTCAGCAACAAACCTCACTTAACATGTCAAGTATTTTCTCTGCTGTAATAAAAGCTTTACACTGTTCCACATTGTCCGAAAAAATAATCATTTCTAATAATGGTGCTCCTTTTTCTTGATCTCATTATTATGATCTGCCATTATCATTAGTAGGCTTAGTACAGCACCCTTTATAACCAGCATTGTGCTGTAGGCCTAAGAGCACATCCTGTATAGTCTTAATTAGGGATGCACGATATAGTCGGTGAAAATATCAGTCGGCTGATATTAGCTAAAAATAATGTCTAGTTTAACTCTGATGTGCAAAACCAATGTCAAAGCTGACGTGCATACCTATATAACGTAGGTACATGATGTAATGACGCTACATGTACAACACGGCATTCCTAACGAGCAGTCAACAAGTCGAGCAGTCATTTGAAAGAGTAAGAACATTTCAGCGAAACAACTCAAAGGTGAAATCCATTAACGCCAAGATAATGGAATTCATTGCCCTTGACAATCAACCGTTCTCTATCGTGGGTGATGTTGGCTTTCGCCGACTGGTCGAGCACTGGTATACACTAAGTGTGCTATTTTTCAGATGTTGCCCTACCGGAGTTACACAGTAATAGCGTCACTGCTATTAGCTTCACAACATACATACATACTATGGAACGCCGTTTGGGTCTTTGCGTGTCAAAATATACAGTAGCACTGTCAAAGCTGTACAAAAAAAGTCTGCAAACAAGCAAATACTGGCCACGAACTATGTGTTTACAATACCGCGTTGGTAATAAAGCATAATTTGTTTGACCGCAACTTCTGGGGTAGCTAACTTTAGCTTGGTACCTAGCTAGCACCAATACAACCAGTCTGAAAACAAATGACCAGTAGAAACTGCAGTCATTTCCATTATTCTTAGCAATGATTTAGGAATTGTTGTGAATAAGTATTAGCTAGGTTGCCACTTGTTGTTCGCCTATTGAAATTGAACTTCAGTTCATGAAAACAAATAGCTAGCGAGCTACTTAACCCTATTGCCCAAAGCTAACGTTATAAGCAGCCAGCTAGCTTCATCTGGCTAGTGAGGCTCGACCGGACCGGGTTATGTGTTGTGAAGCTAGCCACAATAAGGATTAGGCACAATAGCGGAATTTGGAGTTTACCTTCGAAATAAAGAGTACCTCTTTGAAAGTGATACAAATGAATACAAATAGAATTAAGCCATACTTTTATTTTGAAGGCTAAGTCCACTATTGTGGCTAATCCTTATTGTGGCTAGCTTCACATAGATGGGTCCGACCACCATTAATCAAATAAGAACGGTCTTATAAATAAGGGTTATTTTAGATGATGACACCTAGCTATATAGTTAGCCAGCTAACTATAGCTACTGAAACATGTCGTTTTGCTATGTTTCTGGGGGGAGAACATTGTTTGCATCCATGAGCTAACTAGCTTCTTTTTTTTTAATGACCAGCACAGCTCGTGCGCGAGACAACTTTACCAGCATCATAGCATACGTATCGATAAATCGTTGTGACATACGAAATACGAGTGATCGTGTAATAAACGTGTAATAACTACGTGAAAAAAATGTATGAACGCGTTCAATTATTATGTGACGTGCAGTCTTATTCAGGTCCTGATTGGTCAACAAGCTTATTTGACACGCAAAGACCCAAACGGCGTTCCATAGAAACACTGGTTGAGAATGAAACGACTGAACAACGAAACAGCACAGCAGTAAGTGAAAGAAATAGGTTTTGATTATGTTTCACTGGTAATGGGGACATACGTAAATGCCAACAAAATAACTTTTTGGACAGTGGGGTGTGTGTGTAACCTTTAACTAGGCAAGTCAGTTAAGAACAAATTGTTATTTACAATGACAGCCTGGCCAAACCCGGACGACGCTGGGGGAACCGTGCGCCGCCCTATGGGACTCCCAATCATGGCCGGATGTGATACAGCCTGGATTTGAACCAGGGACTGTAGTGACGCCTCTTGCACTGAGAGAAAGTGCCTTAGACCGCTGCGTCCATGTGTGTGTGTTAACTATACTAGAATGCTTAAAAGGACGCTAAAAAATGTAATAATTGGTTATCAGTATTGTGTTTTTTGGCAAGGAAAATATCGGATATCAGTATCGGCCAAAAATGTCATATTGGTGCTTCACTAGTCTTAATACCGTAACTTATTAGACCTATATTTCAACTATAAACTACTGTATCAATCAAATGCTCATCCTGACA
Source organism: Brachymystax lenok tsinlingensis (assembly GCA_030435695.1). Classification (NCBI taxonomy): domain Eukaryota; kingdom Metazoa; phylum Chordata; class Actinopteri; order Salmoniformes; family Salmonidae; genus Brachymystax; species Brachymystax lenok. The sequence continues at coordinate 27,747,580 of CM059791.1, forward strand.
TGACCCTCCAGCATGACAATGCCACCAGCCATACTGCTCGTTCTGTGCATGATTTCAAGATAGGAATGTCAGTGTTCTGCCATGGCCAGCGAAGAGCCTGGATCTCAATCCCATTGAGCACATCTGGGAACTGTTGGATCAGAGGGCTAGGGCTAGGGCCAGGGCCATCACCCCCCAGAAATGTCAGTGAACTTGCAGGTGCCTTGGTGGAAGAGTGGGGTAACATCTCACAGCAAGAACTGGCAAATCTGGTGCAGTCCATAAGGAGGAGACGCACTGCAGTACTTAATGTAGCTGGTCGCCACACCAGATACTGACTGTTACTATTTTGACCCCCCCTTTGTTCAGGGACACATTATTCAATTTCTGTTAGTCACCATGTCTGTGGAACATATTCAGTTTATGTCTCAGTTGTTGAATCTTATGTTCATACAAATATTTACACATGTTAAATTTTCTTGAGTTTATATATGAATGGACTGCATGTACCCTATCAACTTTCACAGTGAATGCTTTGGTTTATATGTTTTGTGCGTATGAATTGAATATTGCCAAAAGCATCAGTAAAAAGTAGCCTATTTAAATGCAACCCTTGTGGTTAATGGATCGCAAAGCAGCAGCATACAACTGACCTAAACGTTTGGAAATTATAAATTAAACTTTATCAATTGCCTTAAAATGCATCTCATATTGGGGTAGTGTGAAGATTGATAAAGAAAAAAATATTTCATCCATTTTAGAATAAAGCTGTAACGTAACAAAATGTGGACAAAGTCAAGGGGTCTGAATACTTTACGAATGCACATTCTGTCAATTTACCATCACCCATAGTAGAAACGTTTGCCTAGAAACGTTTGAGGAAGAAATAGCCTATTCCAAACAGACTCTAGGACAGCTGTGGGACGATAAATGCCCATTTCATACAACTAGTTGTCCTACAATACATAGAAATAAGTAAAAAGCAAATGAGGCTCATGCAACATTTAGCATAACAAACTATTTAGTCACATTATAAGCGCAGCAATGCGCACAAGCCAGCAGGATACGCATGAATGTTTGTTCCATAATGCAATTAGCGTAAAACACCATTGTGAGCGGTTTCATGTGACCGATGAAAATATCCATTAGAAATGTAGAAAGAGGAGAGATTTAAAATATGCAACAACTAGCATGGATTGCTAATATGACAAGGATTGTGCCTTTGGACAATGAAAGAAAGTTGATTTGAAAACAAATCGAGCATGAGAGAAAAAGGCTACTGGTTTCAATGGCACATGGAAGTCTTTATAAAATAATTGGTTGGATTTTGGCTAGGCTACTTTGAAGCAAGGTAAGACATGCCTCAATATGTAGTAAACCGTTCAAGCTTCAAACAATTAAGTATATGTTTTCAAATCCATGCAGCCTCCAGCTCATTGCAAAGTGGGGTGTGACGCGCTGAAGCCTGCCTAGTTGCCTACGCACTTGAATGGCGATTTGGAAGCGCGCTTCAATTACCAGTTGAGAAATAAAAGCTGCTTTCTTTAAATCGTGGCATTTTTTATTGTTGCATAATGATTGGGCTTACCAAACACGTTTCAGTCCAGCGTCATTAAAACAGCTGTTTGAGCTGTATTAGCAGCTCTCGACATACATCGACTGGTACGATATTTCAGTCAATGAATAGGCCAAAATGCATTATATCGCAATGGGATTTTTTTTCCCTTCTCCAGGACAATTGATCAGCGCCAATTTGATCGGTTATGCATTTATTTGGGGCCCAAAAAACAACTAACGGAACCTCTGCTATCTATATATAGACCATTGACAAGCAGAAGAAGTACAGAGTTGCACTCATTATTTTTTTTAGCTTGGAAATAACATTGACGACATTTACGGAACTAGGCCAACCTACACACTACGACCGGTGGTGACAGAACGGCTGAAATAGACATTGGCGTGGGGTGAGTGTAAGAAGCCTGGACAACAAAGGGCAACACAGTATGTAGCACCAACCTGATTAATGGTTAAGTGAAACTGAAATCCCCCATGGTTTTCTAGGTCAGACAGGATGCTGATCTCATCGGCTAGTGAGAATATACTGTATTATCTTGATCTCACCCCTGGTGCAGTCATGACTGTGGCGAGGTCTCGCTATTATTACCCCTCATCCAGGTACCAAACACAGGCATGTGATGTGCTTTATAAGTTCACCAGCACTAAAATGACAGGCTTTGCCCTGGCGTAATCACTACCTTCCTATGGATCAGAAACGTCACTAGCTTCTGACAGAGAAGGCCTTCATGCTACCACCCAAACAGGGAACCTTATTTGCATGTTTTAAAATCTCTTCCTCACAACCAGTGTGCTTTCTAAAATAGAGATAATGTGAAGCCTAGTACACATCCCTGAAAGTTCCAATCCAAAACACACAAGCACACTGTATGAGGTGTGAGAGAGGTACAGAGCTGGCTTTCCTTGGGCCAAGGACAGGGTGGTTTCGTTGGTGAATTCAGTCCCAAACATTAATTATCCTGCTCCAAACCAGTTCTCCCGACCCAAAAATAATCTGCCTCGGCAGGGTCCAATTATAGGCTATTTCTAGCTGAACTCACCCCACATTTCTGTGTATTACAGAACACAGCCTTTGACTCCGAAGAGAAAGGATCTCTCTCATTTTAAGATCACTATGACTCAAGGAAGGGGGGCTTGTCGGATGAAGAACAGCTATTTAAACAGAGTAACTTGCATGACCTTTCAGTTTAACATGCTCTTCATTTTTGCCGGTGGATACTCACTGCAGCAGTTCAGATTAATTATTTAGCTCCAAGCAAACACAGTCATGCCTCCAACCTTTTCAGTTAGGTTTAGTAGATAATTTGGCAAGAGATCCAGCATCACAGTCACCAGGCAAGCAATTGAAGGCTGGTAATAAGAATATAGCCGGATATAGTTAACAATAAATCCAGGTTTCCTTTAAGTTCTCTTAATAAGGCAGTAGGTGAACAGTTGAGGTCATAGGTCAGGCAGATACAGGTGTTAGAGTCAAGAAGTAAGGCAAGATAATTCCATGTACCTGATGTATGTGCAAATCCTTAGCAACAATCAAGATGTATTCAACAGAATTATACAGGCATGACATAATGCTGGTATGAAAAGGAGAACACAGTACTTCTGTTTTCAGACCATGAATACCTGCACAACCTCATACAGAGACATTTCAGAGGAAAGTGTTTCTTCACAAACATGTCATGATGGTCACATGTGGGGTGTATGAGAGAAACTATTTTGATAACAGCACAAATAAATGAGGACAAGCTGCAAAGTTAACTCCTTGCAAAGGGGAGCCAGGGATGCTTAGGCAGGGCCATTCTTAGTGAGGCTGACCTTACATCCCTACACTCAATGCCATTAATGTCTTACCAGATTAAACCAAAAACACACATTCCCTGGAATTATGCCCCGGATAATTGCAGATAGATGCCCCTCTTCAATCTAGAGGGATTCCCTGCTGTTCCTATGTACAGAGACCCAGTGTGTGTGGGTGCACAGTGCAAACACACACCTGTACTGCCATCAGATGTGGAACCTTGCAGGGCAAGGCCGGGAGGATGAGTCAACCACACAGAGAGAGACATGTATGCGATGGGGCAGACAGGGCCCTCACTGTACCTTACACTCACTTTGAAGTCACCACAACAAACCAGCCACTAATCCTAGGAAAATCTAACAGCCTCTGGTCCTGACTGACAATCTAGTGATGGTTTTTTTGTATTTTTTTAAATAAAAAACCCCCAATTCTAACCCATTATGATGCATTGGCATCATAAGTTATGTAAGATGTGGCCTGTTATTCAACAATAAAAGAGCACCAGACCTTGAATTAGGTGGTTACTGATTATTCAGAGCATGTACAACACCCATGTGGGAGTGACACAGACAAACTTTTCTCCAGATGAGAAGTGCATTATAAAGGCCTCGGGGTCCACAGGCCATGTCTGAAATAGTTCAGCCCTCTCCACCTCCAGGCTCATTGCAAAGTGACCAGATTCCTCTGTGTGTCTGTGTTCCCATTTCAGTGCTAGCCTCCAGAAAACAAGAACAAACTCCCCATTGTCTGTCGCACTCAACAGAGCAGATAAAGTTCTAAGAATGTTAGACATGAAACACACAACTATTCCCCTGTACAAACACACCAGAAGACAGTGGCAGCTGACAGGCAAACCTATTATGATTGATCTTTACTGTGCAGTGTACACTGCCAATCGTTTTCACAGACACTGATGTTCAGTTCCCATGCCAGCCTGGACGTGGCCCAATTTAAGAGTGGGACAAAAACAGCTGCTAAGCTGGACAAATGCAACTTGGCTGTTGCTGTAATTACACACTTGGAAGAAAGAGTGCCCAGAAGCAATTACAGAATGTTAGCTATTACAGTTCTGATTGGAGGTTAACTTTAAATCTAGCACCTACAGAATAGACATCAAGGTAGAGTGAGAAAACACCCAGCAATGATATTTATCGAGAATGCAATCTTTGGGGGAGAGAATGATATTCCTGGTTGTTGGGCTACAGGCCTAGGCATACACAACTAGCATTGAATACAATTTTGGGGTATATTGGCATGACAAAGTAAAGGCGTGTCCGAAGTAAGATTGAGCTGTATAATAGAAAGTGTATATGGATATTTGCTGATTATCCTGAAACATTAGTTGTATCCTAGCTAGTAACTTACTAGACTTATCCTCGCCAGTCAAATTGTCAATACATTGTCAGGAACAATTTCCAGGACGTAAATCAACGGATGGACAGAGGCAAAACAAAAGAAACAGGGGGTTATAGTTCACTATAACTAATGTTACATAATGAACTAACAGCGAACTTGCTACTGTACCAACATAGCCATTGTGCTTCGTCTTCTATATTGCATCGTAGCTAACGGTTAGCCTAGTTGGTTAATGTTAGCCAGCGTTGAATGTGTTCGTGACACCATAACTAGCTTGCTGACAACTGTAGCATACTCATTTAAGTATTTCTGGACTTTGCCAAAATCCGGACAACATGGCTAGCTAAGCTTATGTCAAAGATTTGTATAACTAACCCTCATAGCGCATTGTTCTATCTGTGCCTATGTAGCTAACTTACCTAGAAAATAAATAGCTTCTAGCTAACGTTAGCTAGTTAACCGGGCTAACGTGAGCTAGCAAGCAATGTGGATGCGCTTTAGCCAGCTAACTAACTGCAACCCATGGCAGACAAACGGTTAGTTGACGGCTGCTAGTTGTTATCGAAGCAATTCGTTAACTAATCATTTTGTACGAAACGTTAGCTACCCATACGTTAGCTTGCTAACCAGCTAACTTCAACTGCCTAGCTAACGAACGTGATATGTGGTGGGACCAAGCATTTCAAATCTCGGCCGAGCTTACCTCTTTTAAAGTGCGCTTAGCTTGTTTGCTAGCAATCCAACTCATTTGGCATGCTAAACTAGGTTAGCTCTTTCCAACAGTGAAGCTTCGCCGGGCTCGCAGAAATTATATTTCAACATTTGTCTGTGTCCCCACCTCCCTTTTCCTTTCATTCTTTTTTTAGAATGTAGATTTTTTTTCAGAGACCTAAAACTCGTCCAATGGCAACTACCCTCTTTGAGAAGGGTGTAATTGCAGATCACAATTAAAGGCGTTTTCTGATATCGGCGTCAAGTTACTCCCATTGTTGCTCGCCATTGATCCGTGGTCGTTTATTTCGCGTCGGGCACAACAGTTGTTGACAAATGTAGCATTATAACTAAGACCAACCCTTTTCCTAACCTTAAACTTTATCCTCGTAACCAGATTATCCTCGTTATCCTAACCTACAATTTAAACAAATAATCTATGATGTCAAGGAACGCCCACCTCAAGAAACACCCCGAATTGCGGTCTGCAATTACACCATACTTGACAGATTCGGGCACGATTTTGCAGTTTGTGTTGCATTTTAAGATTAATATAAACCTTTTTTTTTTATCAATGATGTACTTTTTTCAGGCTCTGGCAATCTTATGTCTCTCTGTATTGACTGGATGGTGTCCCTGAGAATGAGTGTTCTGCCCCTGAACAAGGCAACCCACTGTTCCCTGGGCGCCGAAGACGTGGATGTTGATTAAGGCAGCCCCCCGCACCTCTCTGATTCAGAGGGGTTGGGTTAAATGCGGAAGACACATTTCAGTTGAAGGCATTCGATTGTACAACTGACTAATAATGGTGACTTTGTAAGGGGCTTTCAAACTGACGCTGTGTACAATTTCAAGTGCTAGTCGGAACTAGGAAACTCAGCAATGTTCTACTTGCTAACTGGTTGTAGGTGTACACATGCTGCTCTCAACCAGTTAGCAGGTTTCTGAGCTTCCTAGCTCCGAGTAGCAAGTAAACGCGGCATTACCCACTATGCAGCTTTCTGTCCCTCTTGCTCCCCGGACGCTTTGTTGCGTTTGGACTGGGTGTGTTTCTGTACACGTGACGCCCTCTGGTGGTGGTGTAGAGCAGCAGGTTCCCTGTTTTTTTCCTAGTTCCAAGTGATTTTGGAACGCACTGAAGTCATACATTTCCGAGTTCCCAGTTGTTTTGAACGCGGCAAACCTTGCGTAAACGCTGGATATCAGAGGGCGAATGAGTATTTAGGCATGTGGCTAACTGGCTATGGTATGATATCAACATCTGCATCAAGATAGAACAAGGCTTGACGGAAAAAAATGGCGTCCCTGGAGAGGGCAAAACTGAGATGTACCAGTCAAAAGTTTGGACACCTACTCATTCAAGGGTTTTTCTTTATTTGTAGTATTTTCTACATTGTATAATAATAGTGAAGACATCAAAACTATGAAACAACACACTTGGAATCATGTAGTAACCCAAAAAAGTGTTAAACAAATCAAAATATATTTTAGATTCTTCAGTAGTCACCCTTTGCAACCTCTCAACCAAATCAAACTTTATTTGTCACATGCACCGAATACATGTGTAGACCTTACCATTAAATGCTTACTTACAAGCTCTTAATTACATGTTGACCACACCATTTGCAAAATAAATGTACACATACATGTTATTCAATCATTCCGCGCCAACGAGCGTCTGCGTTGCCAGGCGCTAAAATAGAAGTTGCTTCTATTTTTGGCGCAGAAAATGCTGCAAATCCTGCCTCTCCCATCTCCTCATTGGCTTATAGAAGCAGATACCCACGTGCCATCTCCTCATTGGTTATACCCACGTGGGTGATTGAAAGAGGAACTGAGGTCGGTCGTCGTCATGGTAATACTATGAATGTTTAGATGCCAATCGCCATATAAAGTCCAAAGAATAAAAACAAGCCTTAGGGAAGGAGGAGAGATGACGAGAAACAATTTAGGTTTACCGTTTTAGCTGTTGATTAATTATCGGAGTTGAGGATCTTGTGCATTTCAGGTAAAATAACAACCCAATGTTTATATCCCAGGACAAATTAGCTAGCAACAGCAACCTAGCTAGCTAAATTGCCATAAATGTTTAATGCTTTTTGACCTGTCCCCAAATTAATATTTCAACCTGGGTGTCCTGATCGCTTCTGGTGTGGGTGAACAAAATCAACCTGCATGTGGACTCACGCACGTGGTCAGCATGTAAGTCATGCTACAGCATAAGGATGCCAAAGGTCAGGGGTATGTTCCAAATAGCACCCTATTCCCAATGTAATGCACTACATTTGAGTCCTATGGGCCCTGGTCAGAAGTAGTGCACTATAAAGGGAGCATGGTCCCATTTGGTAGACATACCAGATTTTCCCCTCTCTGTTCCTCTCTTGATCTCTCTTTTACTCAAGCGTATAGCTACTGAAGTGTTGTGGGCATGCATTGTTAAAATAAAGAGCTATACGTATGGATTCTGTATGCACTTATGACAACATTATTTATTCTCAGTCTTTCCATTAACTGCTGTGGCAGTGTCTGTAGCTCAAGTATTAGTTATGAAAGGTGAGTTTAGTGTTCAGTTCAGTTAAATTGTTATTCAAATATCAGCCTAATGCCTTTCATTGAATCTTACTTCACTTTCTATATCTCCCTTCCAAGAGTCCTTTCACCCTCATTACGAATTGGTTACCTGCCTAAAGTAGCTAGTAAGTAAAGGCAGATGTTTATTTTGACAGGGAGTCAATGCTGAGTCCAAGGTCTCTTTTCCAGTTGAGCCCTGTTTAACACTACAATACACATCAAAATACACATCCATATATACATAAAAATACACGTTATTATACATCAATGCATTAAAAGGAAAACACAATCATAAAAAACAGACACCAATTCCTCAAATGTTAAAATGCATTGGCGATCATTCCACACAAAAGGTGCAAAAAAATTACAAGCAGATATACCCAACTCAGTGGAGAGTTAGCCATCCCCGAGACCGGGTCTGGTATCTCGTACTTCTATAAGTTAACAATGAAGTAAGGTACGGCAGAAGTTTATGCAGGAGAGCTTTAAAAGCAAATAAAGTGCAATTAATCGATCTACGAGACTTCGAAGAGGGCCAGCCTACATTCTGATACTGAATGCAGTGATGTGTACTGAACCTATCGCCTGTAATAAAGCATAGTGCGCAATGATAAACTGCGTCCAATGGCTTCAATACAGTGGCAGCTGCATTCATATAGTCTATAACCGGTATGAATGTCGACTGAATGAATATGTGGCTTGTCAGTGTTCTGCTGGAATTCAAAATGTATATGAAGCATTGTCATGTCTTTGGGAATATTTCTTTTTGTGTTTGTGTGGTGTCTATTTTCAGTTGCTGGTCTGTTTGGATACATTGGCGGAAAGAACTCCTACACAAAGTTAAGTCAGGAGAAATGTAAAACATCTGGAGAATTCTCCATTGGGTGAAGCCCTAAAACAAGTTATATTTTAATTGGACACAGGTTTGCTCCTCAAAACCAATCAGAGTTGGGAGATGCTAATAAGGCTTATTTGAGCTCAAGCCCGCGGATGAAACACCTGTTCAGAAGAGAGATGGTGACTCAATGAGGATAAGGCCTGCCTATATAGATTATTCAGTGTGTCAACAGTGCTCACATACTTGGACATCAGTTTAAATTATTTTGCCAGAGCAGGGTGTCTGTATTAAGGCACATGCTAACATACACTAGCATTTGCTTTGTAGTTTGTAGCAATAATTAACCATATAACCTTTATAATTGTTGAATTAAACAAACACAATATTCCGGGTGCATTAGTGAACTGCATTGCATAGATATATCAGATTTGCTGTGTGGTTATTTTGTTTTTGCCTCAACAGTGTAAAAATAACCAATATGGAGAAGCATGGGTCGAGTGAATAGTCTGCTTTTAGGAGCCATTGATCAGCTGCTGTAACAAGAGAAGAAGGCACATACAGTATACACAAGAGCTCTGCTAAATATGCAATCATGCCATAGTAATTTGAAGAACGCATAGACGGGTTTAGCGGAGGCTGACAATGTCACAAAAACGATGCTCACGCTTCAGTGGGGCAGAAGTCTGTGTGTTGTGATTCTGGATGGCCAGATAGCTAGCAACAAGGATAAGAAGCTGCCAAGTCTGTTTGCCCTATAGTTGCGCACGTTTTTTTTTTCTTCTAAACAACCAAACAGTCTACAGTTGAAGTCGGAAGTTTACATACACCATAGCCAAATACATTTAAACTCAGTTTTTCACAATTGCTGACATTTAATCAGAGTAAAAATGCCCTATCTTAGGTCAGTTAGGATCACCTCTTTATTTTAAGAATGTGAAATGTCAGAATAATAGTAGAGTGATTTATTTCAGCTTTTATTTTTTCATCACATTCCCAGTGGGTCAGAAGTTTACATACACTCAATTAGTATTTGGTAGCATTGCCATTAAATTGTTTAACTTGGGTCAAACATTTCGGGTAGCCTTCCACAAGCTTCCCACAATAAGTTGGGTGAATTTTGGCCCATTCCTTCTGACAGAGCTGGTGTAACCGAGTCAGGATTGTAGGTCTCCTTGCTCACACCCGCTTTTTCAGTTCTACCCACACATTTTCTATGGGATTGAGGGCTGTGTGATGGCCACTCCATTACCTTGACTTTGTTGTCCTTAAGCCATTTTGCCACAACTTTAGAAGTATGCTTGTGGTCATTGTCCATTTGGAAGACCCATTTGCGACCAAGCTTTAACTTCCTGACTGATGTCTTGAGATGTTGCTTCAATATATCCACATCATTTTCCTTCCTCATGATGTCATCTATTTTGTGAAGTGCACAAGTCCCTCCTGCAGCAAAGCACCCCCACATCATGATGCCGCCACCCTTGTGCTTCACAGTTGGGATGGTGTTCTTTGGCTTGCAAACATCCCCCTTTTTCCTCCAAACATAACGATGGTCATTATGGCCAAACAGTTCTATTTTTGTTTCATCAGACCAGAGGACATTTCTCCAAAAAGTACGATCTTTGTCCCCATGTGCAGTTGCAAACCGTAGTCTGCCTTTTTTATGGCGGTTTTGGAGCAGTGGCTTCTTCCTTGCTGAGCGGCCTTTCAGGTTATGTCGATATAGGACTTGTTTTACTGTGCATATAGATACTTTTGTACCTATTTCCTCCAGCATCTTCACAAGGTCCTTTGCTGTTGTTCTGGGATTGATTTGCACTTTTCGCACCAAAGTACGTTCAACTCAACTCTTCCTGAGCGATATGACGGCTGCGTGGTCCCATGGTGTTTATACTTGCGTACTATTGTTTGTACAGATGAAAGTGGTACCTTCAGCTGTTTAAAGGCACAGTAAACTTAGTGTATGTAAACTTCTAACCTGCTGGAATTGTGATACAGTGAATTATAAGTGAAATAATCTGTCTGTAAACAATTGTTGGAAAAATTACTTGTGTCATGCACAAATTAGATGTCCTAACCTCAAACTATAGTTTGTTAACAAGAAATTTGTGTAGTGGTTGAAAAGCAAGTTTTTTAATGACTCCAACCTAAGTGTATGTAAACTTCTGACTTCAACTGTATAGCTACGTTCCCAAAATCATAATGTCAAATAATTTAGTGTCAAAAGTGAAGATGAATAGCAGCTTTCTACAATTGTCCATTATTAGAGACAAGAATGTTGTTGTTGTTGTCATGTTGTGTTGCTACCATGCTGTCTTGTCATGTGTTGCTGCTTTGCTCTGTTGTTGTCTTAGGTCTCTCTTTATGTAGTGTTGTGTAGTCTCTCTTGTCTAGATGTGTGTTTTGTTCTATATTTATGTTATAATATATATTTATTTTTTATCCCAGCCCAGGAGGTCTTTTGCCTTTTGGTGTGCCATCATTGTAAAAAAGAATTTGTTCTTAACTGACTTACCTAGTTAAAAAAAAATATATATATCATCCTGTCAAACTAGACCTTTAGATGACCGCCTGTGTTAAGATGGTCTTCAAAGAGGCCCTTGACTTTCTGCTTTTTCATCATATAACATTCTAATCTGTGATCTCGGTCACCTCAACACAAGAACCTGACACAGAAAAGGTCCAGAGGACATCAAAGAATGGAATTATTCACTGACTTGGAAGAATATATATATATTAATTTGGGAATAGGATTTATAGATAAACCTTCAAAAAAGTATGAGCTCATTTTGGTAATACTGAACATTTTTACATTTCAACGAAATTGATGGGATGGAAACAGGCTATTAGTAAGTTTGTTGGCTGTATTCAATTGTAATGGATAGGTCCCCTCACTTGTTTTTTCACAACATTGTCAAAAGTAACATAACAAAGGATGTGTTGACTGAGATGTCCTCCAGGACCAGGCTTGCCCAGCTGTCAGGTTGTGTTGACTTTTCAGTACGGTGTGGCGCTGTCACAGCAGAAGTCCACCATGTACAGCAGACATGAAAAATAGCACTGTATAACGCATATCGCTTTACTTCCGCTTATGTTTTGTTAAACAATTGGGTTGATTATTAAACCAAATTGGTTTGGGTAGGGTATGCCGAGTGTAGTCATTTGTCTTCACTTCTTATTTCAAAAACTAAAAGCATTGTATTTGGGACAAATCATTCACTAAACCCTAAACCTCAACTAAATCTTGTAACGAATAATGTGGTAACTGAGCAAGCTGAGGAGACAACTGCTTGGAGTAACCCTGGATTGTAAACTGTAATGACAAAACATATTGATACAACAGTAGCTAGGATGGGGAGAAGTCTGTCCATAATAAAGCGCTGCTCTGCCTTCTTAACACTATCAACAAGAAAGGCCCTAGTTTTGTCCCACTTGGATTACTGTTCAGTCGTGTGGTCAGGTGCCACAAAGAGGGACTTAGGAAAATTGCCTATGGGAGGCGCACAGTACTACATAGAGCCATGACTACATGGAACTCTATTCCGCATCAAGTAACTGATGCAAGCAGTCAAATTTGATTTAAAAATATATATACAAATATACCTTATGGTACAGCAGGGACTGTGAAGCAACACAAACATAGGCACAGACACATGCATACATACACGATAACATACGCACTATACACACATGTACACATGGATTTTGTGTTGTAGATATGCGTTAGTAGAGTAAGGGCCTGAGGGCACACACTTAATGTTGTGAAATCTGTTGTGAATGTATTGTAATGTATAACTGCCTTAATTTTCCTGGACCCCGGGAAGGCAGAAGCTACAAATATGCTTGCTTTGTTTGTATGACAGACTGTCACTACTTCAGCCGAAGTTGGTCCCTCTCCTTGCTCGGGTGGCTTTCAGCGGTCGAAGTCACCGGTCTTCTAGCTACCGCCGATCTACTTTTCATTTTCTATGTTTTTTTGTCTTCATTATACACACCTGGTTTCTATCCCATAATTACATGTTCCTTATTTAACCCTCTGTTCCCCTCAAGTTTTTGTGCGTGATTGTTTGTGTTTCTTTGTTTTCGAGTGGTTGGTTTTTTCCCCCACTCATGTATTTTTGGAAATATTGAGGAAAGCATCTGAAAACTCATATTCATTGTCCTGCGCCTGACTCTGCCTTACCGGCATCATGGAGAATTCTGACACAGACTTACAAACACACGCGTGTGCGTATCAAAGTAGAAGTCAGCCCAAATGATTTTCACTCATTCAAAAAACAAAGTAGAGCTGTGATAACTTTCATAACTAAAAGAGAATATGTCAAAGCCATCCGATCTGTTCAACAATGCTGCTATGGTCTCCCTTTGTGAAAGGGACTGGTATATGGTTTCATCCTGAGTACACATACGCTTTAACACAAAACAACAAGGTATTTAACTGAGGTAAATACTCAATCTTTATTTTTTATAAAACTATACACACACAATCATTTTGTCATGTCCATTTGCACTGCATCCTGTAACAGAGACGCTGAGAGTCAAGAAGCAGGTGAAATGTTTAGTGAAACAAAAATGGACCGAGACAACATAACAGTAGCGTCTACGCATAAACACAGAAACAATACTGACTGGTGAAAAGCACCTAAGGGAGTGCCAGATATATAGGGGAGGTAATAAGTGAGGTAATGGAGTTCAGGTGCGCGTAATGATTGATGCCAGGTGTGCGTAATGATGGATCCCAGGACGGGTGGTTAGTATACTAGCGACGTCAAACGCTGGAGGGGAGGAGCTGGAGTAGACGTGACACATCCCCTGGATTGGACTCCATGGTGTCTCAAACTTACTGGGGGGAGAATAGAGGATCATTTAGAATTGAGGGTGCACACACTTGATGTGTGTTTTACCTCTAGCTTTGCATGTTCTCTGTAGGTGCAGCAGGGACTTGCTGTTTCTTACACTCTTCACACACATGGTGGCAGTGTCTAAAAGAGGCAGAGGATCCTGCTAATGCTTAATCTCACCAACGTTAGCGTTATTAATTAATTAATTTTATTTTTCATCATTTTTATATATTTTTTCCTTCATTTTTTAAATTGAATATCCAAAACATACAATATACTTGCAGTAAAGCCGCTCAACAACTACACCACACCAGTCATCCAACAGACTCGCATTCAGAAGTTTGTTTTATTATCACTCACACCAGCAAACACCATTCATGTGCCTTAACTTTAACATACATGATAAGCCGCTGGCGTGTTAAAGTTTAAACCATGATAGCTGATATCGCATAGACATAATCCCTTCACAGAAAATGTTTTACCATGTGAAATAGAAGCGACAAATTCCTCAGCTCTACTCACCTGTGTCCAGGGCCAGAACCATGTCCAAAACCCTCAGATTCTGGGCCTAAGGCAGGCCCAAGTCTCTGGAACATATTTCTGCAGGTTGGGACATAAGAAGCATTTCCCACTGCATACTCAAGGATCCCAGCCGCTGGTGGGACAAGGTCATTGGTCCGAAACATGTTATAACACTGCAATACAGGTTCAGTCTACCTGTCACCCATGGAATGCTAACATCAGCATGTATGCCCATTTGTTTATCCAGCAACTCAGCATCTGCCACCATGTAGGCAGGGAGCATATACTCCACTAGAGGCCAACAGTCCCTTTAAAGTTGCGGGAAAAGTAATGTGTGACTATGTCACCATAGAAACCAGGTTTCCCCAAACAGTATTGTGAACAGACATGATAAAACCTACTGTACTGACCTCTCTACTTCCTCCCAGTGGACTCACGGCTCACCTGCTAGTTTTGGGAATGGGCCAAGTTTCTTCAACGCATATTAGAAAGTGCATGTTTGTTTGTGTAATTACAGCTGAGTGGTAATTCCAATATGACTTTTGTAATGTCAGTGTTTTACTTTTGTAGATGAGCCCCCCCAGTGACAGCCATGCTTCCCAGAGAGAGGGGAAGAGCTGAGAGGAACATAAGAGGTTAGTAGTTGTCATACTGTATTATTTTTTTGGCAGTGCAGGTTTGGTTGACGTTCAGTTTTATTTACATACCTTCTCACTGAGCTTCCACTGTAATGGAGGTCATTAACCCCTTTTGGTGACTGATGGTCAGAAAACAAAGCATTAAAAAAGTCCTCTTACGAACAAACGCTTTGAATACGGGCAATTATACAAAAAACACAGTATTTGCAGACTACTGTTCATCACTGAGCAGAGCAAAAAAGGAATGAGTATGAAAGAGGAAAAGAAAGACTCATGCGCATAGACACACACACACACATACCAGGTTGCCCCCCCCCATCATCAGTCGCCAACAGCGTCCAGCAATTTTCAGGTCTGAGACGGTTTGGAATGCAGAAGGTAGAATGTGAAAACATGCCATTGCCAGGGAAAGGGGCTTGATGAAAGGGCACACAGCTCATACACTCACCGGACAATTTATTATTCATGAAAATGGATTGCTCCTACAGACTCACGTGGCCATGGCTTGCTATGTAAAGCAGGCAGACAGGCATCGAGGCATTCAGTTAATTTATTTTTTATTTCACCTTTATTTAACCAGGTAGGCTAGTTAAGAACAAGTTCTCATTTACAACTGCGACCTGGCCAAGATAAAGCAAAGCAGTGCAACACAAACAACAACACAGAGTTACACATGGAATAAACAAACATACAGTCAATAATACAGTAGAAAAAAGTCTATATACAGTGTGTGCAAATGAGGTAGGATAAGGGAGGCAATAAATAGGCCATAGTGGCAAAATAATTACAATATAGCAATTAAACACTGGAGTGATAGATGTGCAGAAGATGAGTGTACAAGTAGAGATACTGGGGTGCAAAGGAGCAAAAATAAATAAAATAGATAATAGTAGTTGGATGGGCTATTTACAGATAGGCTATGTAGAGGTGCAGTGATCTGTGAGCTGCTCTGATAGCTGGTGCTTAAAGCTAGTGAGGGAGATAGGAGTCTTCAGCTTCAGTGATTTTTGCAGTTTGTTCCAGTCATTGGCAGCAGAGAACTGGAAGGAAAGGTAGCCGAAGGAGGAATTGGCTTTGGGGGTGACCAGTGAAATATACCTGCTGGAGCGCGTGCTACGGGTGGGTGCTGCTATGGTGACCAGTGAGCTGAATGTTCAATTGAACTTTAGAATGGGCAAAAACGAGTGACCTAAGCGACTCTGAGCGTGGTATGATCGTCGGTACCAGGCACGCCGGATCCAGTATCTCAGAAACAGACGCCCTTCTGGGCTTTTTTATTCACGACAGGGTCTAGGGTTTATCAAGGATGGTGCGACAAACAGAAAACATCCTGTCAGCGGCAGTCCTGCGGGTAAAAACAGCTCATTGATGAGAGAAGTCGAAGGAATGCACAATTCGTCAACCCTTGTCACGGATGTGCTATTGAAGCAGACAACCACACCGGGTTCCACTCCTATCAGCTAAAAACAAGAAGAATATGCTCCAGTGGGCACGCAATCACCAACACTGGACAATTGAGGAGTGGAAAAACATTGCCTGGTCCGATGAATCCCAGTTTCTGCTGCGTCATGCTGATGGCAGAGTCAGGATTTGGCACAAGCAGCATGAGTCCATGGACCCGTCCTGCCTAGTGTCAACAGTACAGGCTGGTGGCGGTGGTGTACTGGCGTGGGAAAAGTTTTCCTGGCACACGTTAGGTCCCTTGATACCAATTGAGAAACAATTGAACGCCACAGCGTATCTGAACATTGTAGCTGACCAAACCCAACAGAGCATCTTTGGGATGAGATGGAAGGGGCTGTTTGCAGCATGAATGTACTGCCGTCCAATCTGCAGCAACTGTGTGTTGCCATCTAGTCAGCATGGACCAACATCCCTGTGGAATGTTTTGGACACCTTGTTGAATCCATGCTCCGAAGAATTCAGGCTGTTTTGGAGGCAAAGGGGTTCCGACCCGGTACTAGATGTACCTAATAAACTGGCCGGTGAGTGTATATGAGTAGTGAGTCACAAACAAGTATGTATTTTGAAAATACAGAATGCAACTTTTAAATAACAATCACAGTCTGTGATTGTACAGACTGTGATGAAACCAGTTTTTAAATGTCTGTAGTAAATTGAGTTACAAAACCATGATCCATTTGCAAAAATCTATTATTATTTTTAAGACTAAGATGTGTAGTTTTAGGGAAAGTGTCTTATTTTAAATACACTTAAAATTTACCAAAGGCATCTGGATTAAATTCTCAGGTAATTTTTTACAATTTTACTTTTGAAAAAAATAATTTATTTTAATGAAACACCAAATATGTTGCTGTAGTTTGTCCATAAATCATAAAAATGGTATACTATTTGAAGTTTACATTAAACTATAATATTTATTACGTACTAACACAGTGTCTGTGGACGTCTCCTTACAGTAACACTTTTTCTAGTTCCTGTAAAAACACCAATCAGTTTTTAAATAAAGTTTTATTCACCCATGAAGCCATGATGCATCATCTAGAGGAGTAGTCTTTAGATGAGCACAAGTAAATGTATTCACTTATATGCCTTCAGAATGAGGTTCTTGTTCTCAAACACCCCCATTACCCCTCTTGGCTTTCTCATTACTGAAACAGCTAAAAAGCTCAAACTGGGGAAAAGGTCAGATTTTTTTATTTATTATAATTTTACATGTTCATTTGAAATATTTGTTATTTTCAGTGTTATGTTTAACTCAGGCCTTTTCATTAAATATTTGAAATATTTATGTTTTTTTTGGACTTCGAAAACTGTTAAGGTAATGATAATTAGTTGGAAATTGTGGCTAAATGCATAATATCTGATCAAAAAACATAATAATTATAAAATCGATAAGTGTATTTTTTATTAGCACAAACACAACAGTGGTCTAACATGTTTTTGTGAATGTGACAACATTTGTGACTCCACGGATTACATTTGTGACCTGCTTTTTTATGTATTTGTGATTTGCATTACCTTTATGGTTTACATTACCTTTATGGTTTACATTACCTTTATGATTTGTGTTACCTTTATGATTTGCGTTACCTTTATGGTTTGCATTACCTTTATGGTTTGCATTACCTTCATGATTTGCATTAGATATTTATGAGTTGCGTTTTATGGATCAGTTTGTGAAGATTAAGATATTAAGATATTAGATTAAGATATTAATGTTCTAGACACGTTTCACTATGTTAAAAGTATGAACTATCAGATCCTCCTCTCCACCCTCTCAGGGCTGGGCGTCTCAGGCTCTGCACACTCTTGGATTGCATCCGTCCTACCAGGTGACTTGGAGGATCTGTGTCTGAACCACGTACTCTCTGCACCACGTACTGGTGTCCCCCAGGACTTGGTTCAAGGCCCTCTCTTCTTCTTTCTATACACCAAGTCCCTCGGCTACGTCATATCCTCACATGGTCTCTCCTATCATTGCTATGTTGATGACACTCAACTACTTTTCAGAAAGTATTCACACCGTTTGACTTATTCCACATTTTGTTGTGTTACAGCCTGAATTCTAAATGGATTAAATATGTTTTTTTCTCACCAATCTACACACAATATCCCAAAAGTGAAAACATGTTTATAGACATTTTTGAAAATGTATTGTAAATTAAATACAGAAATATTTCATTTACATAAGTATTCACACCCCTTTGCCATTCCACTTCAAATTGAGCTCAGGTGCATCCAATTTCCTTTGATCATCCTTGAGATGTTGCTACAACTTGATTGAAGTCCACCTGTGGCCACTTCAATTGTTTGGATATGATTTAGAAAGAAACACACCTGTCTATATAAGGTCCCATAGATCTCTGTGCCAGTTCATCTTGTATGTTTCCAAGTCAACCAGTGTTTTTCCCGGTCTCCTGCTTTTTTTCATTTTCCTTTTTCTAGTCCTCCCGGTTTTGACCCTTGCCTGTTTCTGGACTTTGTACCCGCCTGCCTGACTATTCTGGCTGCCTTGACCACGAGCCTGTCTGCCACTCGGTTCCTCCTGGACTCTGATCTGGTTTTGACCTTTTTGCCTGTCCATGACCATTCTCTTGCCTACCCCTTTGGATTAATAAACCTTGTAAGACTGCATTTGGGTCTTGCCTTGTGCCTTGATAGAATTGTGATGAGACATACAGTATATCTCTACCTGGGGAAGGGTATAAACAATTTCTGTGTTGAAAGTTTCCAAGAGCACTGTGGTCTCCATAATTGAAAAAATTATGGAACTACCCAGACTCTGCCTAGAGCTGGCCATCTGACCAAACTGAGCAACCGGGCAAGAAGGACCTCAGTCAGGGAGGTGACCAAGAACCCACTGACCACTCTGACAGAACTACAGATTCCTTGGCTGAGATGGGAGAACCTGTCAGAAGGACAACCGTCTCTACAGCACTTCACCAATCTGGGCTTGAGCACCATTGAATCCCATTGGAAATCTTTGGAAAGACTTGAAGATTGCTGTTCACCATCTAACTTAACAGAGCTTAAGAAAATTTCAAAAACATATACAGTGAGGGGAAAAAAGTATTTGATCCCCTGCTGATTTTGTACGTTTGCCCACTGACAAAGAAATGATCAGTCTATAATTTTAATGGTAGGTTTATTTGAACAGTGAGATAAAGAATAACAACAAAATCCAGAAAAACGCATGTGAAAAATGTTATAAATGGAATTGCATTTTAATGAGGGAAATAAGTATTTGACCCCCTCTTAATCAGAAAGATTTCTGGCTCCCAGGTGTCTTTTATACAGGTAACGAGCTGAGATTAGGAGCACACTCTTAAAGGGAGTGCTCCTAATCTCAGTTTGTTACCTGTATAAAAGACACCTGTCCACAGAAGCAATCAATCAATCAGATTCCAAACTCTCCACCATGGCCAAGACCAAAGAGCTCTCCAAGGATGTCAGGGACAAGATTGTAGACCTACACAAGGCTGGAATGGGCTACAAGACCATCGCCAAGCAGCTTGGTGAGAAAGTGACAACAGTTGGTGCGATTTTTCGCAAATGGAAGAAACACAAAAGAACTGTCAATCTCCCTCGGCCTGGGGCTCCATGCAAGATCTCACCTCGTGGAGTTGCAATGATCATGAGAATGGTGAGGAATCAGCCCAGAACTACACGGGAGGATCTTGTCAATGATTTCAAGGCAGTTTGGACCATAGTCACCAAGAAAACAATTGGTAACACACTACGCCGTGAAGGACTGAAATCCTGCAACGCCCGCAAGGTCCCCCTGCTCAAGAAAGCACATATACATGCCCGTCTGAAGTTTGCCAATTAACATCTGAATTATTCAGAGGACATCTGGGTGAAAGTGTTGTGGTCAGATGACACCAAAATGGAGCTCTTTGGCATCAACTCAACTCACCGTGTTTGGAGGAGGAGGAATGCTGCTTATGACCCCAAGAACACCATCCCCACCGTCAAACATGGAGGTGGAAACATTATGCTTTGGCGGTGTTTTTCTGCTAAGGGGACAGGACAACTTCACCGCATCAAACGGACGATGAACGGGGCCATGTACCGTCCAATCTTGGGTGAGAACTTCCTTCCCTCAGCCAGGGCATTGAAAATGGGTCGTGGATGGGTATTCCAGCATGACAATGACCCAAAACACACGGCCAAGGCAACAAATGAGTGGCTAAAGAAGAAGCACATTAAGGTCCTGGAGTGGCCTAGCCAGTCTCCAGACCTTAATCCCATAGAAAATCTGTGGAGGGAGCTGAAGGTTCGAGTTGCCAAACGGCAGCCTCGAAACCTTAATGACTTGGAGAAGATCTGCAAAGAGGAGTGGGACAAAATCCCTCCTGAGATGTGTGCTAATCTGGTGGCCAACTACAAGAAACATCTGACCTCTGTGATTGCCAACAAGGGTTTTGCCACCAAGTACTAAGTCATGTTTTGCAGAGGGATCAAATACTTATTTCCCTCATTAAAATGCAATTCCATTCATAACATTTTTCACATGCGTTTTTCTGGATTTTTTTGTTGTTATTCTGTCTCTCACTGTTCAAATAAACCTACCATTAAAATTATAGACTGATCATTTCTTGTCAGTGGGCAAACGTACAAAATCAGCAGGGGATCAAATACTTTTTTCCCTCACTGTATTTAATCCATTTTGAATTCAGGCTGTAACACAAAATAAAAGGGTATGAATATTTTCTGAAGGCACTGTTTAAACAGGTTTGTTTAGATGTGTAGGCTGTGTGTGGTACGCCATGGTCAATACCTCTATCAGGAGCTCTCTTCCACTCCTTCCAGATATGTCTCTGTGGGTGTTACGATCTCCATGTTGACACTGGGACACACCTCAATCTTGGCCAAGTTGTGTGTGTGTGTCTCACCATCTTCTCCCATCGGCAAGCTCTGCCTTTACTGTCGCTGTATTCTCCGGTGTTTCAGAGCTCATGATTCCAAATGTCTGGAAGAATCTAATATTTTCTCAAATACTCTGCTCAGATTTTCTCTTGGACCTTAATTACCTAGTCTTCGTTGCTACACGTTTCAATTTACTCTGGTTTGTTCCTCAACTACACTGTCCTCATTGCTCCCATTTTAAATAACACTGAAGAGGCCCTGGTCTAAAATTCTCTGTGCTATGCCTAACAGTACCTAACCTGTAACGGCTAATTCAGCTTCACATTAGCCCGTTACAATCTGCTAGCTAGGGCAGGTCCAGAGTACAAAGACCTGCTGTGCTCTTAATGAGTATATCATTTAATGTATCAGTGGTTTCAAAAAGAACTCAAGAAAATAATATCACAAACAGTATGTATATTATATGCCATATACTTTGCTTTCAAGTCACATGACTCTTGCCACATAGCTGTTGTCACACAAGGACAACTATACATCAAAGAGATATTTGAGTCACTGGGAATAAAGTCCAGCTCAGTAAATGTAAATGATTTTTGTGTGCCAGCCTAGTCTCATTTAGCCGTTGTCCTCTGCTGTATTTACCAGACTGATTACTAGATTGCAGGTGTTATCGCCCTCTTGTGGTCTTGAATGGATCTGATTGGAAACATAGGGTCTTTTGTTTATTACACTGAACAAAAGTATAAATGCAACGTGCAAGAATTTCAAAGATTGTACTGAGTTACAGTTCATATAAGGAAATCAGTCAATTGAAATAAATTAATTAGGCCCCGATCTATGGATTTAACATGACTGGGAATACAGATATGCATCTGTTGGTCACAGATACCTTTAAAAAGGTAGTGGAGTGGATCAGAAAACCTGTCAGTATCTGGTGTAACCACCATTTGCCTCATGCAGCGAGACACATCTCCTTCGCATTGAGTTGATCAGGCTGTTGATTGTGGCCTGTGGAATGTTGTCCCACTCCTTCAAAGGCTGTGTGAAATTTCTGGATATTGACAGGAACTGGAACACGCTGTCATACACGTCGATCCAGAGCATCCTGAACATGGTCAATGGATGACATGTGTGGTGAGTATGCAGGCCATGGAAGAACTGGGACATTTTCAGATTCCAGGAATTGTGTACAGATCCTTGCGACATGGGGCCATGCATGATCATGCTGAAACATGAGGTGATGGCGGCAGATGAATGGCACGACAATGGGCCATTCATCCTTGAAGGTCACTTTAGAAATTTTGGCAGTACGTCCAACCGGCCTCACAACCGCAGACCACGTGTATAGCGTTGTGTGGATGAGCGCTTTGCTGATGGCTTATGGTAGAGAAATTAACATTCAATTGTGTTGTTAACAAAACTGCACATTTTGGAGTGGCCTTTTATTGTCCAGCACAAGGTGCACCTGTGTAATGATCATGCTGTTTAATCAGCTTCTTGACATGACACACCTGTCAGGTGGAAGGATTATCTTGGCAAAATAGAAATGCTCACTATCAGGGAAATTTGTGTACAAAATCTGAGAGAAATCCTTTTTTTTGTGCGTATGGAAAATGTCTGGGATCTTTTATTTCAGCTCATGAAACATGGGACCAACACTTTACATGTTGCGTTTATATTTCTGTTAAGTGTAGTTAAGTTCCCAGTAAGCTACAGTGGTTACTCTAAGGAATATTTCACATATGATTCCAAGCATATTTGAAGCACAATTTAAATATGAATACTAGGAAGTACAACCCCCTCCCATTACATGACTTAACCTGCTTATATTATTCTATGTTGAGGCAGAGATATATACTGTATCTATGATGAGGGCCTAATATATCTCCCTCTGACTCATTCACCTTTCTGCTATCAGAGGCTTCAAAACTACCAAGTTTTGTCCAAGTGTTGGTGACCTACCCTGCTGATCTATTTACAGGAAACAATTAAGTGTTGTAGATATGTCAGTGTTTACCCAGGTTTGTAGTTTCATTTGAAAATCACAGAACAACATATACCCTTTTGACTAAAATGTGTATGTTGCTTTATTTGTCCCATTCCAACCCATTAATCCAGGTGACAATTCATTATGTTCTTATTTTCCCTCTAGTGAAGCACTGTAACTCAATCTGTATTGATCTCCCAGTGCTATACCCCTTAGTAAATTCCTCCTCCTCCTTGAACCCTTCTTGTGAGAACAGGATGTTTTGAACAGGATGTTTTCCCTGCAGTTCTGGTATGTGACTGGGAGATGCTCACAAAGGCTGCCCTGTAAAACACATCACTATAATGTAGTTATATAGGCTGACCTATTCCAGCAAACGAATGGGCTGCTCTTATGTGGAATCAAGCAGCACCTATTCTGCAAAGGCAGCTATGAAATGTAAGTCCTTTGAAATGAAAGTACATGGCTTTTTAAGTTCCATACATTTATGAATTTGAGGCCAGGCACAGAATGTTACAAAATTGAGCTTTGCGCATTATTCTTGTCAAGTACATGGGATACCAGAATATCATTTTAAACTTGAGACAAAAAATAACTCATTCAGATGGGAACAATAAAGAAAATCACGCCCTTCTGTAAACAACAGTTTTCTGTGTAACCAATTGTATTTTACAACAAACGTAGTTGCTTATGACTGAAGGTAATTTTCACCATTCACAAGGTGTATTGGGAGGTTCCTAATACGTGAACCGGCCAATGAAGGTCCATCGTGGGTTGGTTCTCGTTCTTGCACGAGGAAATTCCGATTAGTGAGGGGATTCGATTAATGCTCCGGCATTCCCCGGGTGAACCGGGTTAGCGTTGATTGCGTCCATTTGAAACCGTGCTGCATCCCGGGCATGAGCCGGGTGCCCCGTTTCGGCCGGCGGAGAAGTCGGCTCAAAACAAAAGGGACGTAGAGTTAAGGTCGTGGAGTAACGAGTATGATTCTGTGTTTTCACATGTAAAAGTGATTGATTAAGATAAAAACGCTTTATCTGCCGTCACAATGAAAACCAGTTTTAAAATTCGAGTATATATTTAATGGAAAATATATGTTGTATGTTTCTGAACGATGTTGCACTGTTCACAATATGACTGAGCGGCGCAGATTACAGTTTGATTTGAAAAGAGCGCGCCTCGCACACCAGTTTCGGCAGGTCACGTGTTGGGCCATAGTTCGGTTCAATCCGAGGCAGTTTAATCGAACTCCGCCATTGATTTACGTAGGTACTTTTCCTAGCCAATGAACCTCAGCGGTGGGATGGCCTGGTTTGGAATTTTGACCTGTCACGTTCATCCAAAGGAGGGCCCTAATTCTTTGTCTTCAGATTTCCTACATGACACCAGAGACAGCCTATTATGAAGGAGTAGGGGTGCGGCTACTAGGTTCCTCGTCCACCCAAATCATCTGTGGGTATTGGTTATGTTGACATGTCCCGCCTACTGGCCGGTCTGCGGACTTCACACAGGCAGTTGTGTGTTTCATAAAAATGCACTCTGATGCGGCAAGTAAGTAGCTATAGTAGTGGCTTTTGGTGTGTTTAGGCTCCACGTATTGATAACTTACGTAACAGCGATCGGATCTATTGCATCTATCTGTTTACCTTTAGATTTAGCTGTTAATCGAGTGTCTAATAGAGGTATGTGCAGACTATCTGTCTATTGCCATTCTCTTTGTATTTCCAAGTGTTGTCTTGGGGCGCAACAAAGGGACTGTACTGTTATTGCTGAATGTACGCACTTTTTGTTGACTTATTGTTAGGACAGCTAACGTTGCAAAGGCTACTATTCGGTTGAATACATCAGCTAAATATGTAATTATTGTCGACCTATTATACTGCTATTTTGTCGCTTATTTACGGACGGGAATGAAGTGCTACTGCAAAGCAAGTTACACTTGGAACAATGTTGTGTAGGCTAAATAGGTCAGTTTTCCAGTCAACTGCGGAAAATTACAGAGGATGAAAATTGTGACGCAGTTCTGTAAAATATATTTCTATGCTTGCTGCAATAGAGCTGGCCGACTGCGCGTCATATACATCAACTGTTGCAAGAGAACCATAAGATACGTGCATACACTATTCCATAGGATGTAACGTTTTTGTATCAATATAATATGCATTCATCAGTTGGGGTGAGTGTCGGGAGAGGGGTGCAGAATGAAATGTTAATTTCCGAGGCCGGGAATTGTAGTCTAATTCCACTCTCCATTGATCAAGATCTTAGAACCTTGATCCAGGAAATGGACTACAACAACCATAATGTCTCCCTCTACTCTCCAGATACTTTGTAAACTCTGTGCAAGTTGTGTGTCTGTATTGCTATTTTAAGTAGTCTATTCAGTTAGTGCTGTCACGAGGTTCGGCCTTTCGTTGATCTAGGTGTGTGAGCGTTTTGACTATGGAAACGGATTAAAAACGAAGATGACACTTCGTGAGCGCATATGAGGAGATTACATCTTTTATTGGATAGGCCATGTCGGCGTGGTGCTTAATAAGCACAATCGACCACTCTACTTTTTGTCTGGCATTCTGTGAACCCTGTCACATTTGAATACAATCCTCATCTGTCAGTCCTGCTCATGATATGACTGTAGACTACTGTGTTATATTACTGTATTCTAATGTATCTACGTAGCTACAGTACTTCCTACCTATTTCTGGTTGGTATTAGGCCTACTGAACCACTATAACTGCTCAGCATAAAAATGCACATTTTATATTCAAGCCCATCACGACGATAGGCATTGATTATGTGCAGTTATGGCTGTTTGACATCACTATTTAGTCATCCCAACTATTTTGATGCAAATTATGAAGGTGATTAAGATGGTTGTACATGCATACCTTCTCATTCCTATTGGCTGAATGCAAAGATGTGACCTCTATGACAGAGGGAGGAGCATGATGATGTAGGCAGGCTGTGGGTAGCAGATGGTGAGTTCTCCCAGCTATCAGTGCCCTGGGAAACCCTATGTTTCTGTGAGAAGGTTATGTTTCTCTGAGAAGCAGATAATTGTTTAATATTGCCTACTGCTACTGTTGCATATCTGTCCCATATCTAATGTATGTACTGTAGTGGTGTGACATTTAGAGATGTGCTGAAATGTACTTTTCCTCCTTTAGATTTTAAGCTGAACTCCCATTTTTCTACGCTGGCCAGCATCCACAAAATCTACCACACCCTGCACAGGCTGGTAAAAGCATTTTGCCCTCATACCATTATGTGTTTTTCATGTGTCATATGCATACCAGCCACCTGTTCCAACTGTTTATTTTATAGAAAAACGCTAAGAATTTGATCATGGACAATTACCCCTATCTACAAATGAATCCTAGTTATTAATGAGTTATAGACATGGATTGATTTTTCTATTCCTGGATGGATACTTAAAGAGATTAATTCATCCTTCCTCTCATCCTATTTCTCTCCTCCCTCTCTCTCTGAAATAATAACTTCATCTCTGAAGGTTACAAGCTTGAGGAAATGAGAGAGCAGGCCTCCCTTCCCTCCCTTCCCTTGCTCACTGCATGTGAACGTCGGTGCTGCTGTGTGTGCGTTTCTCTTGGTGGGGGTTGCCTAATACAGTGCCATTTATCTCTCCACTCAGAACCTGACGGAGGACGTTGGACAGGACGGTCACTCCACAGGTACCGACCCTGCCTGCACCTAATGCAGACCCACATGACACTTACTAGCTAGGTTTCCATCCAATCGGCGACATGTTTTTACACAATATTTTCCCACCACAGATGTTTCCATCTAATTGATCAAAGGCTGTGCGTGATGACGTAGTGCACATAAAATAACTTTTGCCGTTCAATTCCCATCTACCAAAAAAAAAAGGAAAAGACAAGTTAAATGGGTTTCTATTGAATTTTAAACCCTACTGATGGTTTTGTCACAAATCTTTTGATTATAAAGCGAGCGAATGTTCCCGCTCTGGCCTTGGCAAGTTCACTCTAGCCAACAGCTCGCAGATACAGTGCGGGTATAGCCTACATGATGAGATTATTATGGACAAAAAGAGCAAGATGATATGTATTTGTCAAATGGCAGCCATGCATCGATCATCATGTCACCAGAATAAGACCTTCGATATTTATTGGAAAGGAGCATCAAGTTCATCATCGTGCACTTTCACCACCCTGTGAAGTTCATCATAAATTCTTTTATCTGTAGCCTAATAAAGTGCATGCTTTCCCAAGTCGTAGTGGGAGGACCACACACCATATAAACTTGTGACTCCAAGTTTACTTCGATGTGATGGTTATTTGGGCATGAAGGAATTTCCACTGCCATTTCCCACGGAATACATTTTACAGATGCAAAAAGATTCCACCTTGTCTAGCGTGTTTTGTTTTGTTGACATTTGGAAAGTTTACCGACAAATTTGCTGTTTCCATCACGGCCTGTCAATACATTTTCTATCTGACATGTATTTACTCACATAAAAAAGTTGGATGGAAACCTGGTTGCTGATCTCTATATCTCTCTCCTTACTCTCTATCTCTCTCGTATTGTGTTTCTCTCAGCCTGCCGCTCCAGAGCCATGCCTCCTAGGAAAAAGAGGAGACCCACTACTGGAGATGATCTGTCAGCTAAGAAGAGTCGCCAGGACAGGTACTACCAACCTGGTACACCAACGAATGCATCAGTCAGATCAGGTCTTACACAATAAGAGAAGAGGAATTATATCCAACAGTCTTATTCAGATTCACTGTTCACTAATCACTTGTGGACAGACTACGTAACGTCTGTCAAAAGACTGGGATGGGATGACTAACACCTCGATCACACCAACCGACAGTCATTGCATTTTGGTACACCAGAAGTACATTCATTTCCAATGGAACGCTGTGTTTGCCTTGCAGCATTACCTTGCAGAGGCAGTTGCAGTGCGTTCTGTTTGGTCTATATATCCAACGTATGTATCAAATTGTATGCGTCGGCTTGACAGAAATAGTAGCAAAAGGTGAATGTTGAACTTTTGTTGCACACATATCCAGTAAACATTTTGGATTACATAATAAAAATGCAGTGTAATTTATTATGCAGCGTTGACGCAAAGACGCTGTCAGTCTGATCGAGGCATAGCGAGTAACAGTTGTTCATGTGCGCAGGTTTTTCCGTCACTGGTTATTTGAACAAGTCTTGATTTAGCGGGTGTGTGCGTCTTTCGAAATTCGGAAGGGGAGGGTACATTTGACCCCTAGCCTTGCAGAGAGAGGCGGGTGGAGCTACCACCCTGCTTTTGCTCCTCAGTCTAGTATCTTTTTCTCATACATCTCCCCCCAGAACCGAATCCAGTAGATTACGCAATTGTGCACAATTTCTGTTCTGGATTTTTAACTGTTCACTGAAACAGTGTGCGTGTACGATGACACGTGATTTGTCTCCCCAGTGGATTTGCATACTTCATTGTCAGCTTAGAAATTCAAAAGAGCAGCAAGAGGACTTTCCATCACGTAGCTCATCCAATAGTTATTTGTCAGGATTAACTTTTTTTCTACATCGTAGTGTGTGATATGCTCCTAGACGGTAGGATTTTAGGTCACACAATGTATTCCCAGCACCCGCAGTAATGTGTGAAATATGCTGTTTGTGCATTGCCATAGATTGTGTCTGAATGGTCTTTTTTTCAAAATGCAGTGTTTTTAGAAAACATGAGGCACCACAAATCCGAGAGGAAGACACCTTCTCCAGTAAACGATGTCTGGAGTGGTTCTATGAGTACGCAGGTGAGACACAAGGTTTGTAAATATACATTTCGCAATTCTCTATCAGTTTATATAAGCACACTGACCATAATGGTGTAAACACCTTTGTTACTCTTAGATTTGGGTTTTCATGTCATAGTTGAATTGTACTGTGTGAGAGCTGTGAATCGGGCATCATTGATTGC
Source organism: Brachymystax lenok tsinlingensis (assembly GCA_030435695.1). Taxonomy (NCBI): domain Eukaryota; kingdom Metazoa; phylum Chordata; class Actinopteri; order Salmoniformes; family Salmonidae; genus Brachymystax; species Brachymystax lenok. Next base: position 27,776,670 of record CM059791.1, read on the forward strand.
TTCATAAAGGATGTCTCTTGCTTGCTGAAATGTCATAGATTAATGTTTTGTGTTTGTCACCTGCAGGTGGGATAGGGTCATAGAGAATTGTTACGTATGTATGTACGCATTGTGATTGTAATTTTTGCTGTGATGATGTCAGAATACTTTGTTACCTCATTCTATGTCATAGAATTCTATGACATCATAACAATAGCGATTACAATCATAGTTTTCGTGATGTGATGTCATAATAGGGAATGCTTTGACCTCCGGATTATGACATCACACCATGTAAATAGAATAGAATCTCTATGGTTGTGATGTCATAGCATTGTTGTGTCTGTGGCATACTATGCTGTCATAATATCAGATATTAATCCTATGTGTTTGTTTCTGGTAGGAGTGGATGATGTCATAAATAATGGCTCTGTATATATGTGTGTATCTTTGATAGGCTGTGATGATGTCGTGGGGCCAGAGGGAATGGAGAAGTTCTGTGAAGATATTGGAGTAGAACCAGAGAATGTAAGGATGGCTAGTCATGTCTATGTAGATGGGTGACATTTATAATCCATCCACATGTGCATGCACTTGGTTGTTATAGTTGGGTACTACCGTTATTCAGAGATGGCACAAAGATGAAAATGACTAATTGAAAAGTAAACATCTCAAGCATTTCATTGTATTATAGCATGTGAGTGTATGCTGTTCTTTGAACAGGTGGTTATGCTGGTTTTGGCCTGGAAGCTGGATGCCCAGAGTATGGGCTACTTCACCCTACAGGAGTGGTTGAAAGGCATGGGCTCCCTGCAGTAAGTCTCTGCTCTCAGTTTGTGTTTTTTGCTGTACGTGTGTTCTGTGTGTCTGTCCCTACAGTTTATGTCCTTTTCTAGCTTTTCTAGCTGGTGCTGACCCCAGACTGGGTTTATAGTCTGCCTCTGTCTGTATAGTCTACTTTATATTCAACTGTCTGTTTTATAGTCAACAGTCTATTCTATGACAGCTGGGACTCTATTCTGTCTCCTAACTTGTCTCTCTGGCGTTGTAAAGGTGTGACTCCACAGAGAGGCTGAGGAACTCCCTGGACTACTTGAGGTCTGTCCTAAACGACACCACCAACTTTAAGCTCATTTACAGATACGCCTTCGATTTTGCTCGGGTGAGTGAGGCAAAGCCGCATCTGCAGTATTCTCACTAGATTTCTTCTGAGTGGGATATTTATTTTGACTGGTATATTTATTTGTTGATGTTTAGATTCAACACAAGACAGATGATAAATGAAACTATTACCATTTGTAGAAATAAACACAAAGGATAAGTGAAGTCAGGTAGGAAAGTAAGTCTGTGCTGTCAGCTCTCAGCTTAATTTTCTTATTCGTCTTGCATGGCTGAAGCTCTCATCATGAGTACTGCTCATTCTATTGAGTCAGTCATATTTGACCCAGACTTCTGAGACATCTGTTAGGGCTCTATTCAATCTGTAAAGCTGAGGCGTTACAGATTCCGCGAAATAAATTTATAGGTCATTTCCGTTTGAGCCGAGATATGCAGTGTTTACAGTGAAGGCAGTCTCCGCTAAAGCGGGAACATTGCCTTTAAATTTCAGTCACGCTGTAAAGCTGAATTTTTGTGATACTGATTGATAGAGACCTTCATTTCTGATTTTGTAGGAAAAGGACCAGAGGAGTTTAGACCTGAACACAGCCAAGTGCATGCTGGGGCTTCTCCTGGGGAAGACGTGGCCGCTGTTTCCTGTGTTCAATCAGTTTTTAGAGGTATGGTGTCTAACTAAGCTGTGTAACCTTCAACTTGATATTGTGACAAAACCGTGTCAAATGTTGTATATACTATGTATTGACTGCCTGTCCTGTCTTGTCTGTCATTCAGCAATCCAAGTATAAGGTTATCAACAAAGACCAGTGGTGCAACGTTCTAGAGTTCAGCAGGACAATCAACCTAGACCTCAGTAACTATGACGAGGATGGAGCCTGTAAGTGGACACATACAAACACTAATACACAATTACTCATTCCCTAAGTGGTACAGGGGATCAGTGCTCTAACGTTATCCTCCTTTTCTCTCTTCTTTTGTCAGGGCCCGTTTTGTTGGATGAGTTTGTGGAATGGTACAAAGAAAGAGAGATGTCATAGCATTAGGTACACTGCAACAAAACCACATTATAGTACAACGACGATGACAAACGGCTATGAGAACTAAAAACAAACAATACAAAATGGGAGAAGTGCTTGTCAGTGATGACAGGTGGTGCATCCAGGTAATGATAGCGATATGGTTTGGGGTGGGTGGGGTGGGCGGGGGGGGGATTTAGGTGCAAGCCGCTCTGGCGAGATTAGGATGTAGGTCACCATGGAGACACAAACCCTCTCCAGGTAATGATCCCTACCCATGTTACATTGTGGGTAATCACACGGCGAGCCCCAGTGGCGTTGCGCCCCCTCACTGTGATGTCATATTGCTGCGTGTTAGGATATCGTGTTCTCATGAGTGGCTAAATGGTTTTGTGTGTGCAAGAGATTCACTCTTGAACCCTTTGCTCCCCGTTATGAGGAATAAAACCAACTAAATCCCTCCATTTTGAACGGTCGGTCTTAGTCTTAAAAACAAGGTCATTTTGACCTGGTCACATTTGAATATTGCATATCCGTGCTTTGAACTTGATCTGTGCTTGTCTCTTCATAACCTACAGAAACCCATCATTTCTATCAGTTTTGTCCTGTTTGGGTTGAATTGGAATTATTGAAGAAGCACACCGTGTCAAATGGCTGAGTGTTACAGTAGTTGTTATTTTAGTCATGGTCATTAAAGCTGTTGTTACAGGTGGATGATGACACCTGTACAGTTTACTGTGATGAAGTCATTTGTTCCAGTGCTTTTTGAGCCCCCTTTTCCATCCTTAGTCTTACTGTGATACCAGCCTGTGCTAAAGCTTTGTAGCCCCCTGTGAAGGCTTCAGATTACCTCATACCACAACAACTAACCAATCAGCAGTGCTGCTTATTAACTCTTATTACAGTGCAGTGGGCAGTCGTTAGTGGACTGGCCAGCATTCATTGGTTATGTGACCAATCTATGTTTTTAAGCTGTAGGTTTTTTAAGAGTTTTCTGTGCCTCTTTAACAATTTATAGAAGTCACTTTACTTGCGCCACACACACACACATAGTGGTAAGGGATACGTTCAGGATTAAATTAGACTGTTTGGCCTAAGTTGCAAGTTAAAATAGAAACATACCTCTATTTTATCTTCATATCTGGCATATTGCTTTGGTCTTCTGTTGTCCACTGATCATGTCCAGTTTCATCCATATTACTAACGAGCCTCTCTCTCTCCCTAGTACTGAGAGTGGTATAATTGGAAGACTGTTTAAGGCCTTTGAGGAACAGGTTGTGTAGGGTAGGCAGGCTGTACATTACAGGGGAAATCCAATCCCAGCATGCATGCATTGCCATGTATCATTCAAGAGGTCTCAAAACCATGGACACTGAAGGGTGAGATTTAGAACCCGGTGGTGATGCTATGGTGTTCTTTTTGCCTAGTGTAGGGCTAATGTTCTTGTAACACATGTCAACTTTTGTCTCTAGCTGTGATGTGACGCTCAGTTGTCATGAGAGTGAAACTTTGCATGCATGCTCTCCATCAGAGCCATCTGCGAATGGATGAGATTTTTGAATACTTATTTTATTGTTGTTGTTTTTGTACAGGAATTTGTGCAAGTGTTTTTGTGCTTCATTTGATATCCTTGGTCATGTTGTCTTAACGCTTTATGAAAACTATGACTGTGTATATTCAGAGCTGGAACACACATGCAACCTCATTTGGGGGAAGAGGAGTTCCATCCTGCATTTGCCCAACCACTCCCTTCTAACACACACACACACACACACACACACACACACACACACACACACACACACACAAAGAACCACACTGTTAGTCTCTCAAACAAATGGACATGAACTGAAAATAACGAAAGTTCGAGAAATTGGAGAAAGGAGACTAGTTTTGTGCAGTGTTGAAGGTGTGGTGTAGGAATGGTATCAGGTCATATGTCAATCATTTATTGGTCAAACCCAGTGGTGTCTGAACTAAAGCATGTACAGTAAGTGGTTCAATTTCTGAAGTAATAAGAACACATGATACCTTCACCTATCAGTGATCCATGATGCTTTGACTGTCAGTCATCAGTGTATTTGTGTATATTAGGTTTTGGTAGGAGATGGAGCTAGTTGCTAAACTGCTCACTAATCATTTGCACAAAGTCTAATTCAGATGGTATTCTACATTGGTATTGCAGGAGGAAGAACAACTTTGTCCTGACTGTATGTACAGTATGTATGTCTGTTTTCACTGTAACCTATCTCTACGTATAAATGGGTTTATTAACTTATCGCTGTCTTTCATTTTTGCTTTGCCATTTTCCTTTACAGAACGATTGTGAACAATTGTTGTCAGAGGATGTTTCATTCTGTGTTCCTAAATTGCACAGGATCATATTTGGTCCCGCTACTGTAGGCCTAATGTACTTTTGTTCTGACTATTGCATTACCACAGTAATAACTACATGTGCCGTGTGGGCATCTTATTATCCAGGTATCCATAGAACAACAGAGACAAAGGCATCACAAACACAGTATGGGTTACTTTCTTTACAGGTTTAGTTATGATGCTTACCAATGTTGTCTCAGAGCATTTCGTATAATTCTGTTACGTTTGGTATGGTATGTAACATTTCGTATGTAATGTTATGAATTTCAATTCATACAATATGTCACGCATTTGCAAAACGTACGATATGTTACGAATTCCAATTTTGTTGTGGCTAACGTTAGCTGGGGGTGGCTAGGTGGCTAATATTAGCTAGGTTAGGGTTAAGGGAAGGGTTAGCTAAAATGGTTAGGGTTAAGGGAAGAGTTGGTAACCTATCTTATGTAAACATACCAAACATAACATACACTACATGACCAAAAGGATGTGGACACCTGCTTGTCGAACATCTCATTCCAAAATCATGGGCATTAATATGGAGTTGGTCCCCCCTTTGCTGCTGCAACAGCCTCCACTCTTCTGGGAAGGCTTTCCACTAGACGTTGGAACATTGCTGCAGGGACTTGCTTCCATTCAGCCTCGAGCATTAGTGAGGTCGGGCACTGATGTTGGGCGATTGGGCCTGACTCGTAGTCGGCGTTCCAATTCATCCCAAAGGTGTTCGATGGAGTTGAGGTCATGGCTCTGTGCAGGCAAGTCAAGTTCTTTCACACCGATCTTGACAAACCATTTCTGTATGGACCTCGCTTTGAGCACGGGGCCATTGTCATGCTGAAACAGGAAAGGGCCTTCCCCAAACTGTTGCCACAAAGTTGGAAGCATAACAGTTTCTAGAATGTTATTGTATGCTGTAGTGTTAAGATTTCCCTTCACTGGAACTAAGGGGCCTAGCCCGAACCATGAAAAACAGCCACAGACCATCATTCCTCCTCCACCAAACTTTACAGTTGGCACTATGCATTGGGGCAGGTAGCGTTCTCCTGGCATCCGCCAAACCCAGATTCGTCCGTCAAACTGTCAGATGGTGAAGCGTGATTCATCACTCCAGAGAACACGTTTTCACTGCTCTAGAGTCCAATGACGGCGAGCTTGACACCACTCCAGCCCACGCTTGGCATTGTGCTTGGTGATCTTAGGCGTGTGTGCGGCTGCTCGGCCATGGAAACCCATTTCATGAAGCTCCTGACAAACAGTTATTGTGCTGACATTGCTTCCAGAGGCAGTTTGAAACTCTGTAGTGAGTGTTGCAACCGAGGTCAGACGTTTTTTACGCGCTTCATCACTCAGGGGTCCCGTTCTGTGAGCTTGTGTGGCCTACCACTTCGTGGCTGAGCCAATGTTGCTCCTAGACGTTTCTACTTCACAATAACAGCACTTACAGTTGACCGGGGCAGCTCTAGCAGGACAGAAATTTGACGTACTGACTTGTTGGAAAGGTGGCATCCTATGACGGTGCCACGTTGCCAAGTCACTGAGCTCTTCAGTAAGGCCATTCTACTGCCAATGTTTGTCTATTGCGATTGCATCGCGGTGTGCTCAATTTTATTCACTTGTCAGCAATGGATGTGGCTGAAATAGCTGAAAACAGTAATGTTAAGGGGTGACCACATACTTTTGTATATATAGTGTATCATACTAATTTCAGTGTCCCGGGTTTACGTTTACTATGTTATGTCTAGTCAATGAGACCAGTCTGTGCATACACATCATGTGGAGAGGCAGTGTCATGAAGATATATTTTGTGGCAAAAACAAAAGGGGATTTGTGTATCGAGTAAGGTAGGTAAGGATGTGAATCTGGGAAATTCAAACAGTGTTTAATGCTCCCACCTTTACAATCCCTCAGTCTATTATCATTCAGAGTCATATAAACAGCTATTTTCATTACGATAAACATGTCTGGTTTTCCAGCACAAATTACTCATATTTTACAACAATGTAAGAACAGTATAATTCTGTAATAAAATATCAAATCCAACTTCTGATCTCTGTCATCTGCTGCGTTTTTCTCAATATTAAATGCAACTTTTCTTAAATCAGCACAAACAAATACAGTTGGTCTTAAGCCTCACTGTGTCTCACAGTGGAGAAGGTCAGGTCAAAACCATCCCTCTCAGAGGTCTCACTATGCTGTGTGGCCATAATGGTTTCTGAGGTAACGCTCTGATACTGACGAGCTGTGCCGAATGGTTTAGCAGCCAATAACCCCATATAGTTCTTCTCTCCCTCATCTCCCTGTGTCATGGAAGTACGGCCAAATCCATCCATGGCTCTCCTCCTCTGTTGTCTCCTGCTCCTCCATCCAGAACCAGCTGCCTCTTCTCCCTCTGGGAAAGGTGGTGGTGTTCCTGGGGCAGCAGGTGGAGCCAGGTGGGGCTGAATGTCTACAACTAGACGCCTCCTATGGCGGGGGATTTGGAGTGGAGACTCTCTAGGCCTTGCCTCATCAGTGGAAGTGGAGAAAAAGTGTGATGTTTTTGGCAAAGACAGTTGGGGAGAGGGATTGGTTTCTTCCTGAAAGCCTTTGTCCTTGCTGCTAACGGTACGCTCTAGTATGGGGCTGCTGTAGTCTGCTCTGGCTCTCCTGCCCACTTCATCTGTGCTGCTGTCTGAGTTGATATTGAGAGCACTCCTTTGAGAGAAAGAAACATTCATGTTTGTAGAACTGTCCTTTGTGTCCCACCTTTGTGTCTCTGTCAGTGCCTTCAGATCACCGAGCCCTGGCCTTTCCCACCTGTCCTCTGCTCCGGTCTTCCTCTCCACCTCATCTGTGGTACTGGCTGAGTTGTAAAGGCTGATATTGAGAGCTCTTCTTGGGGCGAAGGAGACATTAATAGGTGTGTCCCCAGGACTGAGGGAGAAATCTGTGACGTCTCTCCCTGGTTTCTTTGTGTGTTCTGTAAGCTCATCTCCATTCTCACTGCTAGCAGAGGATGATTCGGCAAGTGGAGCATCCTGAGAGGGTTGGATATTCTGATGCCTCCGGAGTCCAGGGATGTAGAGTGAAACTGGTGGCTCCTCAGTTCTCGCCCTGTCTGAGGAGGCGGAGGAAAATATTGATGTTTTGGGAGTAGGCTTGGCATCTTCCTGAAAGCCTCTATCATTTGTGGTGGTGATACTCTCATACTTAGATTGATTTTGAAAATCCTTCTTGGAGAAGCCAATATTGAGCGCTTTCCTTGGTGCAAAAGAGACATCAATGCCTTCGGGAATGAAAGATGAATCTGGGACCTTAGCTTTCTCTTCTCTTTTTTTGATTCATTGAAGTCTCATCCTCACTTTCACTGCTAGAAGAGGATGAACCAGCAGGTTGGCGTGACCCTGGGGCAGCAGGTGGAGTTTCCTGAGCGGCCTGAATATCTAAACGTCTCCTGAGGCTGGGGATATCTAGTGGAGTCTCTCCAGTCCTTGTTCCTTCTGGGAATCGATGTTGGGGAAGAGGCTCCTTTGGGATGATAGCACTCTGAGAGGAGAGACCCAAGCTAGGTGACCTTGTCTCTGGCTCTTGTTGATATTGAAAACCCTCCTTGGAGAAGCCAATATTGAGAGCTTTCCTTGGGGCTATAGAGACATTAATGTCTCCAAGACTGAGAAATGGATCATTGTGTGTGACATCTGGGACCTCTCTGTCAAGTTCCTTACTCTCACTTCTGGAAGAGGATGAACCAGAGGGTGGTGGTGTTTGTGGGGCAGCAGGTGGAGTCTCCTGATGAGGCTGAATATCCACATGTTTCCTGAAGCGGGGGATATAGACTGGAACAAGAGACTCTTCATCCCTTGTCCCATCTGAGGGAATTGAAGATTTGGGAAGGGGCTCCTTTGTACTGATGGCCATCTGGGAGGTTAGACCCATGCCAGTCAAACTTGGCTCTGATTGATACTGAAAACCCTCTTTGGAGAAGCCAATATTGAGCGCTTTCCTTGGTGCAAAAGAGACATCAATGCCTTCGGGAATGAAAGATGAATCTGGGACCTTAGCTTTCTCTTCTCTTTTTTGATTCATTGAAGTCTCATCCTCACTTTCACTGCTAGAAGAGGATGAACCAGCAGGTTGGCATGACCCTGGGGCAGCAGGTGGAGTTTCCTGAGCGGCCTGAATATCTAAACGTCTCCTGAGGCTGGGGATATCTAGTGGAGTCTCTCCAGTCCTTGTTCCTTCTGGGAATCGATGTTGGGGAAGAGGCTCCTTTGGGGTGATAGCACTCTGAGAGGAGAGACCCAAGCTAGGCGACCTTGTCTCTGGCTCTTGTTGATATTGAAAACCCTCCTTGGAGAAGCCAATATTGAGAGCTTTCCTTGGGGCTATAGAGACATTAATGTCTCCAAGACTGAGAAATGGATCATTGTGTGTGACATCTGGGACCTCTCTGTCAAGTTCCTTACTCTCACTTCTGGAAGAGGATGAACCAGAGGGTGGTGGTGTTTGTGGGGCAGCAGGTGGAGTCTCCTGATGAGGCTGAATATCCACATGTTTCCTGAAGCGGGGGATATAGACTGGAACAAGAGACTCTTCATCCCTTGTCCCATCTGAGGGAATTGAAGATTTGGGAAGGGGCTCCTTTGTACTGATGGCCATCTGGGAGGTTAGACCCATGCCAGTCAAACTTGGCTCTGATTGATACTGAAAACCCTCTTTGGAGAAGCCAATATTGAGCGCTTTCCTTGGTGCAAAAGAGACATCAATGCCTTCGGGAATGAAAGATGAATCTGGGACCTTAGCTTTCTCTTCTCTTTTTTGATTCATTGAAGTCTCATCCTCACTTTCACTGCTAGAAGAGGATGAACCAGCAGGTTGGCGTGACCCTGGGGCAGCAGGTGGAGTTTCCTGAGCGGCCTGAATATCTAAACGTCTCCTGAGGCTGGGGATATCTAGTGGAGTCTCTCCAGTCCTTGTTCCTTCTGGGAATCGATGTTGGGGAAGAGGCTCCTTTGGGGTGATAGCACTCTGAGAGGAGAGACCCAAGCTAGGCGACCTTGTCTCTGGCTCTTGTTGATATTGAAAACCCTCCTTGGAGAAGCCAATATTGAGAGCTTTCCTTGGGGCTATAGAGACATTAATGTCTCCAAGACTGAGAAATGGATCATTGTGTGTGACATCTGGGACCACTCTGTCAAGTTCCTTACTCTCATATCTGGAAGAGGATGAACCAGAGGGTGGTGGTGTTTGTGGGGCAGCAGGTGGAGTCTCCTGATGAGGCTGAATATCCACATGTTTCCTGAAGCGGGGGATATAGACTGGAACAAGAGACTCTTCATCCCTTGTCCCATCTGAGGGAATTGAAGATTTGGGAAGGGGCTCCTTTGTACTGATGGCAATCTGGGAGGTTAGACCCATGCCAGTCAAACTTGGCTCTGATTGATACTGAAAACCCTCCTTGGAGAAGCCAATATTGAGCGCTTTCCTTGGAGCAAAAGAGACATCAATGCCTTCGGGAATGAAAGATGAATCTGGGACCTTAGCTTTCTCTTCTCTTTTTTGATTAATTGTAGTCTCATCCTCACTTTCACTGCTAGAAGAGGATGAACCAGAGGGTGGTGTTGTTCGTGGTGGAGCAAGTGGAGTGTCATGAGGAGGCTGAATATCTAGACGTCTCCTGAGGCTGGGGATATAGAATGGAGCTGGAGACTCTCCAGCTCTTGTCCCGTCTGAGGGCAATGAAGGCTCCTTTGGGGTGTTGGCACTCTGGAAAGAAAGACCCAAGCCAGTCAACCTTTTTTCAGGCTGTGGTTGATATTGAAAACCTTGCTTGGAGAAGCCGATGTTGAGAGCTTTCCTTGGAGCCAAAGAGACATTAATGTCTCCAAGACTGAGAGATGAATTCTTCTGTGAGACATCTGGGACCTCTCTGTCAAGTTTCACTGAGTTATCTGTAGTCTCATCTTCACTCTCACTGCTGGAAGAGGATTTAAAGGGTGGTGTTGTTTTTGCGGGAGCAGGTGAAGCTTCCTGAGGAGGCTGAATATCTAAACGCTTACTGAGTCTGGGGATGTAGACTGAAACTGGTGGGTCTTCAACCCTTGCCACGTCTGAGGGCAATGAAGGTTGGGGAAGGGGCTCCTTTGTGCTGATGTCACTCTGGGTGGTTAGATCCAAGCCAGTCGACCTTGTCTCAGGCTCTGGTTGATATTGAAAACCATCCTTGGAGAAGCCAATATTGAGAGTTTTCCTTGGGGCCAAAGATACATTAATGTCTCCAAGACTGATAGATGGACCTTTGTGTGTGACAGCTGGGACTTGAGCTTCATCCTCTTCCTCATCGCTATCCTTGTTCACTGTGTACTTTGGGGGTTCATCACTACTATCACTAGACGAATCAGAGTGCTCTGAAAACACATGAGAGCGTTGAACTTCCTGTCTCAGTTCACTCACATTAAATCTTTCCTCATCTGGAGAGTGACTGGCTGGGACCTTATAGTGCTGCTTGTCCAAACTGACATCATGTTTGAGATAGGGGTTTGCTGCAGCAAGGTCTGTGGTGCTATCATTGGTAAGCAGTGCATCCTGGACAATCTCCTTCACTACCTCCGTCTCTGGGTTCACAGTGTACTCTCTAGGTTCATTCCCACTGTCACTTGAGTTGCTGGAGCTGGACTTATCATTCTCCCTCCGGTCTTTCACAAGCGTTTCTTTATTCCGCGCTTGTTCATACTCTGTTCTCAATTGATCGGCAAAAGAAGAACCCGAGAGATCTTGACTACTGGACCGTGCCGATGCACCATGGATGGAATCAGGGAACTCAAAGCTCTCTCCGCTGTCATTCCACAGCTCAGGATCCATGGGGTTGTGATCTGCCATGTTTGATTTCCAATAAGCATGTCCAGGGATCTCACCCACTCGGCCAATGTTGATCTGTGGCACATCAACTGGTTTAACCATAGGAAAATCTGAACTCTGCTCAAAGGAGTTGTCTTCCTTCTGGGGGGATTGAGGCTCCCAGGAATTATTCCGGGTCTTGCGCTCTTCCAATCTCTGAGCCAAATTGTCTTTGGGCCAGTCCATATCCTTACCCCTATCTGGACTCTCCTGGTCAGAGTGTGAAGACCCAGATGAGCTTTGACACCCCTGCAACTCATCTGGGTCAGGGATGGATTCAAACTCCATGCCGTGGGTATGGACTGGGTAAACTCCCCTTTGTGGTTCACTCAGAGAGGTATCAGAGAGGTCTCCACTGTGAGTATCTGTCTCTGGGTTGTCATGTCGGAAGCTTCCTGAGCTGACAGAGTCCCGTGCCCTAGGCTTCTCCTCCTCAGGCGGGTGATAGACCTCAAGGGAGGGTTGTGAGGTATCCCTCTCCTGAACATTCTCATATGTTGCATCATATTCCCCAACAAGGTTGTCCTGCATGCCATTGACCACAGTATCATAGTATGGAATGCTATTCTGATCCCTTAGTTCTGAAGGATGTCCGCTAAATGTCACTCTCCTCTCCCTGTGTGTCCCTAGTTCCTCTCGCTCATCTTCATCTGAATAGGCCTTGTTGTCGTAGGGGGTCTGCCCAGCAGAGGAGACCGATGGTGGTGGGGAGGCGCTTTGCTTGGTACGTTTACAGCACCTACAGCACCTCCTCCAGAGAGCGTCCAGGATAGGTCTGGTCAGAGCACCAATTACAAATGCTACCAGGAAGGTGATGAACACAGACAGGCAGACAGCCAGGACCAAGTCAGACTGTGTACTCTGGGTAGCCCTGTGGAGGTCTAGAGAGTTCAGGTCTGTCTCCTGACCTTCCCGCTGGATGCTGCCTAACTCTGGGTTAATATGTAGCCGCTCCCTGTGTAAACTCCTAGTGTCTCTGGTTTTCCTCTGTGTCTTGTGAACGTGCAGGTTGAATACAGACACAGACACCTCGTCTGGCCCAGAGACGCACACGTACAGTCCTGCGTCTCGCTCTGTGATGTCACTGATCAGCAGGCCTGCCTGGCTCCCAGGAACTTGTCCATTGGGTGTCCACCATGTTGAATCTAGAACAAATACACAAACAGTGGGAGACTATTATAAAGCCAAGCGTGATTACAATTCTTATGGTTGTTAGCTACAGTTGAAGTCGGAAGTTTACATACACTTAGTCATTAAAACTCGTTTTTCAACCACTCCACAAATGTCTTGTTAACAAACTATAGTTTTGGCAAGTTGGTTAGGACATCTCCTTTGTGCATGACACAAGTAATTTTTCCAACAATTGTTTACAGACAGGATATTTCACTTATAATTCACTGTATCACAATTCCAGTGGGTCAGAAGTTTACATACACTAAGTTGACAGTGTTTTTAAACAGCTTGGAAAATTCCAGAAATTTATGTCATGGCTTTAGAAGCTTCTGATAGGCTAATTGATATAACTTGAGTCAAACGGAGGTTTACCTGTGGATGTATTTCAAGGCCTACCTTCAAATGCTGTGCCTCTTTGCTTGACATCATGGGAAAATCAAAAGAAATCAGCCAAGACCTCTGAAAAAAATTGTACACCTCCACAAGTATGGTTCATTCTTGAGAGCATTTTGTCAAACGCCTGAAGGTACCACATTTATCTGTACAAACAATAGTACGCAAGTGTAAACACCATGGGACCCCGCCGCCGTCATACCGCTCAGGAAGGAGAAGCGTTCTGTCTCCTAGAGATGAACGTACTTTGGTGCGAAAAGTGCATATCAATCCCAGACGAGTCCTATGTCGACATAATCTGAAAGGCCGCTCAGCAAGGAAGAAGCCACTGCTCCAAAACCGCCATAAAAAAGCAAGACTACAGTTTGCAACTGCACATGTGGACAAAGATCATACTTTTTGGAGAAATGTCCTCTGGTCTGATGAAACAAAAATAGAACTGTTTGACCATAATGACCATCGTTATGTTTGGAGTAAAAGGGGGGAGTCTTGCAAGCCGAAGAATACCATTCCAACCGTGAAGCACGGGGGTGGCAGCATCATGTTGTGGGGGTGCTTTGCTGCAGGAGGGACTGGTGCACTTCACAAAATCGATGGCATCATGTGGAAGGAAAACTTTGTGTATATATTGAAGCCACATCTCAAGACATCAGTCAGGAAGTTAAAGCTTGGTCGCAAATTGGTCTTTCAAATGGACAATGACTCAAGCATACTTCCAAAGTTGTGGCAAAATGGCTGAAGGACAACACAGTCAAGGTATTGTAGTGGCCATCACTAAGCCCTGACATCAATCCTATAGAAAATATGTGGGCAGAACTGAAAAAGTGTGTACGAGCAAGGAGGCCTACAAACCTGACTCAGTTACTCCAGCTCTGTCAGTAGGAATGAGCCAAAATTCACCCAACTTATTGTGGGAAGCTTGTGGAAGGCTACCTGAAACTTTTGACCCAAGTTAAACAATTTAAAGGCGATGCTACAAAATACTAATTGAGTGGATGTAAACTTCTGACCCACTGGGAATGTGATGAAAGAAATAAAAGCTGAAATAAATCATTCTCTCTACTATTATTCTGACATTTCACATTCTTAAAATAAAGTGGTGATTCTAACTGACCTAAGACGTGATTTTTACTAGGATTAAACGTCAGGAATTGTGAAAAACTGAGTTTAAATGTATTTGGCTAAGGTGTATGTAAACTTCTGACTTCAACTTTATATACTCAACACACACAAACAAAGAAATGAAAGGTCCAATGCATCTGTTTTATATCAAAATCCAATTATTTCTGGAAAACAATTAAGTACCTTACTGTGATTGTTTTCAATTCAAATGGTAAAAAAGAAACATAAATAGCTTCTTAGCTCAAATTTTGCTAAGACTGTCTGGTAGTGGTCTGAGTGGGGAGTGGAAAACTGCAAAATAGCTGTTATTGGCAGAGGTTTGGAATTCTTTCTTATTGGTATATTAACAAATTTACCGCCTGGTGATGTCATTAGGCAGGCCAGAACTCCATCCCACCAAAACAGGCTGAAATTTCAGTCGGTCTTTTCAAACCTTTTTGATTTCAGTCGGTCTTTTCATAATTTTCACGTCACAGTATTACTCAAACCTCATAGTGTGGAAACATATATAAAACACAGGGAAATCACGTTTTTGACTGCACTGGGCCTTTAACTGTTGTTGTCATGCAGGGTCCTTCCCCCCCGGGTGCATGTTTTGATTTTTGCCCTAACACTCCACAGCTGATTCAAATAACCAACTCATCAGCAAGCTTTGATTATTTGTGGGCGGGGGAGGCAAGACCGAGTTTGGGAGACTGTGGTGTAATGTATCAGAAGTGAAAGAAGTGTGTTACCTTGCTTTGGAGAGCCACAGGGCAGCAGGATCTCTGTCCCTTTATCCACTGTCACATCCTGGTGGAGCCCCCGCCCTTCTCTCAGCAGTAGAGCAGGTGAGGTCACTGTCCTCCAGGTGTAACAGGTCTCTACCTGTGTGGGTGGAGGGGGAGGAACACACCACCCCCCTCCAGGTCTGCTGCAGGGCCCTGTCCCTGTCGTAGGCCATCTTCCTCCTCAAGCTCCGCAGGCTGCAGTCACACCTCCATCTGTTCCCACTCACCTCCACCAGGGCATTCAGGTTACGCAGCGACAGGTAGGCTGATTGAGTGATCGTGGTCAACAAGTTGAAGCTCAGATCCAGGACCTTGAAGGATGACATGAACATGAATATCAAAAATCTGGTCAGGTGGGAAGAAAAGGATAACAAAATGGCTGTTATGATGTTGTAGTTATCATGTGTATAGTTACCCTGAGCTCTGGCAGGTCCCTCAGGGCCTGTGGGTGGAGGCTAGAGATACGGTTGTGCTGCAGGTGGAGTTCTCTCAGAAGTGGGCACCTGCTCAGGTCTCCAGGTCGCAGGTCAGAGATCCTGTTGTGGGAGAGCTGCAGCACCTGTAGGAACTCACTGCCTCCCAGGCCTGAAGGACAAAGCACAAACATAGTTCTACCATTAGAGTAACATTGGTGTAATTACACAGACGACTGGGGTGGCCCCTGTTTGTCCTCAGTGTAAATGCACAGAGGATAGTAATTGTAAGGTGTGAGTCCCCTGCTCACCTTTGTACTGTTCTATACATGGGCAGCAGTCTGACATTCCTCTCAGAAATTACAAGCAGCAGACCAACCTGAGATTAATGAATACCTGCCCTTACAGCTCCCTATACCTGACAGGTCTAACATTATTTGAGTGATTGCCAATAACACAGTAGAGTACTTGTAACCGTTTTGTTTTTAACTATACGCTAACTATACGGAACTAACATTCCATCCTGGGATCAATTGTGATATAAGTAACCAATTGTCATACTTGAGTAAAAGTAAAGCTACCTTAATAGAAAATGACTCAAGTAAAAGTTAAAAGGCACCCGGTAAAAGAGTACTTGAGTAAAAGTCTAAAAGTATTTGGTGGTAACACTTTACTTGACACCTAGCGTCATAACATGTTATGATACCGTCATAACCATGTCATAGTATGTCAGAACAGCTGACATAACTTATCATAACCTGTTATGACACATATATTTAGACCTGTTGTGACATATATTGTGTTATTTTATGGCTGGTTATGACACCTACATAAGAGTGTCAAAATCCACAAAACCTGCCATGGTAGTTATTTTATGGCTGGTTATGACACCTACATAAGAGTGTCAAAACCCACAAAACCTACCACCCTAGGCAAAATATTCTATTACATCATAGCCTGTGTCAACAGTATGCTTATGTTATATATATATTTTTTTTATTGACTATATTAAATTATAATTGTAATTGTGCACACATTGATGTCAGACATGCACCTACCCCAATGCTCTGTTGCTGATGACTGAGATGAATGCAGGAGCTGATTACTAATATAAGGGCATGTACGTGAAAGGCATGTCTGGCTTATATGATTATGAAGCTCATAATGCTTCATGACAGTGTCATAAAGTGTATTTTCTTAGTCCAAGTTAAGTAACACAGGATGGTCATAATGCTTCATGACAGTGTCATAAAGTGTATTTTCCACAAGTTATTTAAATTATGATTTAAAAAAAAACATGACTAAAGAATTCATTACACTAACAACAAAGGATTTAAGAAACAAACTTTCAAACAAAAGGAAACTTCTTGGCAGGGGAAAAACTAATTTGAATTAATGTGGGTTTTGACACTCTTTTGTACTATGTGCCATAACCAGACATAAAATAATGCAATGCATGTCACAACAGGTGTAAATGTATGGGTCATGACAGTGTTATGACCATGTTATGACAAGTTATGTCAGCTGTTATAAGCATGTTATATTGTGTTAGGACACTGGGTGTCAAGTAAAGTGTTACCCTAAAATATACTTAAGTATCAAAAGTAAGAGTATAAATCATTTCCAATTGCTTACATTAAGCAAACCAAACAGCACAATGTTCTTGTTTTGTATTTATTTACTGGTAGCCAGGAGCACACTCCAACACTCAGACATAATTTACAAACAAAACATGTGTGTTTAGTGAGTCCGCCAGATCAGAAGCAGTAGGGATGACCAGGGATGTTCTCTTGATAAGTGTGTGAATCGGATCATTTTCCTGTCCTGCTAAGCATTCAAGATGTAACAAGTACTTTTAGGTGTCAGGATAAATGTATGGGGTAAAAAGTACATTATTTTCATACTTGAATGTTGTCCAAATATAAATAGTTAAGTTCAGATACCCCCAAAAACTACCAAGTAACACTTTAAAGTACTTTTACTTAAATACTTTACACCACTGCCTAGGACTACAAACAAATCACTGGGGTTAGGTAGAAATATGTGTACTGTTATGACTGATTAAAGCCAAGGATTTTCTATTGACAGTACTTATTTCACACTATGATTTTCAGTCTCCTCAGTCTCCTTTTTTCTCTAGGGTGAGACTGCTGAGCTGAAGTGAGACATTGTGGGTCTGGGCTTCATTAGAGGAGCACTGGGAGACTGTGAGCAGAATATCAAGCAGCATAGAAAGGCCTCTGTCTGTCTCACAGAGCTCACATAACAACTGCCCACAGTCCTCACAAACTAGGAGAAAACACTCAAAGTCACCAGTGAATACATATAAAACTCAAAGGTTCAACTCCTCTGATGGAATGTTAACAAAGAGAGATTAAATACTACTGTAAAATGATGATTGAGGCGTGTCCCTCTTAAAACACAATCATTGCGCGTTTACACCCTCTTATGAGCCATTGGAATGTCAGTAAATAGCCTCTAAGATTGGCTGGAGATTGTGCAATGGTTTATCAAATTTTGTGATTGGCAGGGCTGGTTTAATATTTTTCTAATAGAGCAAAGTCCTAATTATTAAGGATAATCATTCATAGGAGTATGGGTATGAATGTGTGAGCATGTGTGCTTATTTACTGTGTGTGTTAGGCAAAGTCACATTTTCATCATTAGTGTAACTACATGTATAGTACAGCGAAGCAATTCCTTATGTATTTGTGTGTGTGTGAGAGAGACTCACCTTCAGGAATCATCTCTAGCTGGTTCCTCTCAGCAGACAGCAGCTGCAGAGTTGGGGCCCAGGACACACATCTCCCTTGGCTATGTGAGAGGGGGATTTTCCAATGTTTACCCCTCCAGGTCCTCCGCTCACACAGAGACAGGTGAGTGATGCTGTTGTATCCAAGCCATAGATTCTTAAGCCCCCAACTTGGCCATGATGGGGTAAGGGAGTTCAGGAGGTTGTGGGATAGATCGAGTTCAGTGACAGTGGATGGAATATGTTGTTGGGCCTGGGAAAGGCCAGCGAAGGAACAGTTTAGCAGACCTTTCTGACAAAGGCAGGGCTCCGGACAAGCAGGGGGAATGGGAGAACACTGGAGCCCCTGGATGAGGAGGAGCAGCACTGCAGCACAGAACATCCACTGAGACATGACCATCACAAACAGCCCTGTGCCTATATAGGTAAAACGAGAGAGAATAACTAAAGTTAGCGAAATGTGAGTTTCAACATGAAAGACAATATCTGAACACATACAGTGGTAAATATGAATCTAATACATCTAACACATTCAAAAAAAAACAAATGGAATCAAAACACACACATTACTCTCAAATGTAGAAATCAAACTGCAATATTGACACACGTCATAAACAAAAATCAAAATTAATACATAAAAAAAATTCTAACTTACCCTTCCGTGTCCGCATTGTATACAATCGAAGCGAACTTGTGACTCTCACTCTCTCCCCACTCAGTGCACCGGCTAAGGTAGCATATTATTTTACTTTGTCTCCTGTAGTTTCAGATCAAAGTCTGCAGGGTGTATTGCCATGTTGAGCCAGACATGCACATACACAAAAATGACATAAGCATTTCGCAGATTCCCTCAATCATTCACATGGCATGGTTAATGTCTTACCAGGATGTTATTACCCTCACCTTCATAGGTAACAGTGCTGCCAGGAATCCTCATGACAAGGACAACTAAGCCCAGCTTGGATTTATTATTGATTGATAAATCACTGGATCGGAACTGAAATAAGCTAAAAAAGAAATCTTGGTTATTTAGCCCCTTTACAGTGTGAAATGTAGTAAACATAGAATGTAAAATGGCGGTTTTAAACTTGAAAATAAAACTGCAAATTGACAAAAGTCAAGAATAAAAATACTGACTACAGGGCCTTTAAAACACAGCACAACGCTTTATTAAAACAAACATGGAAGTTAAATAATGGACATTTTCCAAAAGCTCATTCTCAAGGTTCCAGTGGAAAACAATGAATACATACATAAATAAAGGCATGGAGTTCATATTGCTGCTTGAGATGATGACCACATTTTCTCCAAACACATTGTTACCATAGCAACAATTGAATATACACTCCAGTTAGCACAAAGTAAATACACATCACACTTGTAGCACTGCCACTCATGTTATGTTGCACAAAATGTCACTCAAAATTATTTGTTTCAAACCAATGTTATCAAAATGTATAATTGAAACAGACACAAAAGCCTAATGAATACCACAAAAATAAAAAACAGCTGACTGCATTAATCTGTATTATATCTTATACTTTTCTTGTTTCTGAGCATTAGGCAGTATGATCTTATAGACACATGAAAATGAATTCCATTTGGCATTGTAACTAAAGACACTCCAATCTCTTCCCTTGTGAAGACACAGAGACAATGTTTGGCACATACAGGATGAGAAGGCAGATGTACAGTACATTCGAAAAGTATTCAGACCACTTGACTTATTCCACATTTTGTTACGTTACAGCCTTATTCTGAAATTGATTAAATTGTTTTTCCCCCTCATCAATCTACACACAATACCCCATAATGTCAAAGCGAAAACAGGTTTTTAGAAATGTATATAAAAAAATAAAAACTGAAATATCACATTTACATAAGTATTAAGACCCTTTACTCAGTACTTTGTTGAAGCGCCTTTGGCAGCGATTACAGCCTCGAATCTGCTTGGGTATGACCCTACAAGCTTGGCACACCTGTATTTGGGGAGTTTGTCCCATTCTTCTCTGCAGATTCTCTCAAGCTCTGTCAGGTTGGATGGGGAGCGTCAAGGACATTCGGAGACTTATCCCGAAGCCACTCCTGCGTTGTCTTGGCTATGTGCTTAGGGTTGTTGTCCTTTTGGAAGGTGAACCTTCCAAAACCTTCGCCCCAGTCTGAGGTCCTGAGCACTCTGGAGCAGGTTTTCGAGAAGGATATCTCTGTACTTTGCTCCGTTCATGTTTCCCTCGATCCTGAATAATCTCCCAGTCCCTGCCGCTGAAAAACATCCCCACAGCATGATGCTGCCGCCACCATGCTTCACAGTAGGGATGGTACCAAGTTTCCTCCAGACGTGACGCTTGGCATTCAGGCCAAAGAGTTCAATCATGGCTTCATCAGACCAGAGAATCTTGTTTCTCATAGTCTTAGAGTCCTTTAGGTGTTTTCTGGCAAACTCCAAGCGGGCTGTCATGTGCCTTTTACTGAAGAGTGGCTTCCGTCTGGTCACTCTACCATAAAGGCCTGATTGGTGGAGTGCTGCAGAGATGGTTGTCCTTCTGGAAGGTTCTCCCATCTCCACAGAGGAACTCTAGAACTCTGTCAGAGTGACCACCGGGTTCTTGGTCACCTCCCCTGACCAAGGCCCTTCTCCCCCCAATTGCTCAGTTTGGCAGGGTGGCCAGCTCTAGGAGGAGTCTAGGAGCTCTACGAACAATCCCTTCGACCTCATGGCTCGGTTTTTTCTCTGAAATGCCCTTTCAACTGTGGGACCTTATATAGACAGGTGTGTGCCTTTCCAAATCATGTCCAATCAATTGAATTTACCACAGGTGGACTCCAATCAAGTTGTAGAAACATCTCAAGGAAGATCAATGGAAACAGGATGCACCTGAGCTCAATTTCGAGTCTCATAGCAAAGGGTCTGAATACTTATGTAAATAAGGTATTTCTGTTTTTTTATTTTAATACAAATTTCTAAAAACCTGTTTTCACTTTGTAATTATGGAGAATTGTGTGTAGATTGATGATGGATTTTTTTTTTGAATACATTTTAGAATAAGGCTGTAACGTAACAAAATGTTGAATAATTTTCAAATGCACTGTAGAGCACTAAGATAAATCTCATAAAGCACAGATTATCTCCTGCAATCAGTAATACCGGACAGCTAAAATTATGTTTCCTATTTTAAGTGTTAACCCTTGCACATATCCCACTAACTCCAACTCATAACTCCTTAACTAATCATAGTCAATACATAAATATAGTGGCTAAGTGATCAGTGTCTGATGCCTAATACAGGGTGACTTATACTCGAGTCACACACAGCCGCCAGTGGAAATATACATAAGCAAATCCTGATCAATATAAATACCCAGAACACTGGTAATAATACTGGACGGCTTGGTAGAGTGCTGTGTCTGTTGTTACTTCATATAGTGAGCTGCTATAAGTCTAACAAAACAAAATTATAATACTGTATGTAGCTCTTATCTTTGGCCAAGCGGATATGCAGACAAACAAAAAGGCCACCATAAAAAAGAGAGTGTTTCTGGGTGTGTATGCAGTACGCACTGCACATTGTTCTAGGGTATTTCAACACTGGTTGGCCATACTTGACCATCTGTTAATTGTAGGACAGGATGGATGGTGTAATATCAGTTTGTCTTCCAGTCTCTTTAGTGGGCCGTTCCACAGGGGTTGTCTGAAGTCTGGCAGCCCATGTTCTGATACTTCACCTGGACACGGAACAGAGTGCCGTCTGCACACATACACAGCTTGTACCTCAACAGACCTTTGTCGAAATGCACGTTGGCTCCCACTGAGGAGTTTGGCATGCGACTTACGCTCACCATCACCGACCCATTCAGAACAATACTGTTCTCCTGCAAAGGGAAAGACCTTGTTAACCATACCTTTTATTGGAATACAATACACCATAGACCAGGGTTCCCCAACCCTCTCCTCACCTCTCCTCGGCCCCCCCTCCAGATGTTTCACATTTATATTATTACCCTAAACTGGCACACCTGATTCAATTAGTAAGCTAATCATCAAGCCTTTGACAAATTGAATCAGGTGTGCCAGTTTAGGGCTAAAAGAAAAATTTGAAAAGTCTGGGGGGGCCAGAGGAGAGGGTCTGATAAGCATGTAGACCAAATTGGGTAAGGGGTAACACTCACAGCTCTGAGCTCGATGTCCCCTCCCATCCTGAACTCCACCGTCTTGCCCATGATGAAGACCCCCCTCATTGCCGCGGATGATGGCCTTGCTGTCCCCTTTGATGGACAAGTCAGAGGAAGCGTTGCTGGTGATCTGAAAGCAGAGAGAGTATTCAGAGTTCTACCACTTTTTCTGGGATAAAATACAAATATTAATCAATGACAGGAATGGATACTAGAATGTATATTTTCTACAGTAACACTATTTGTGGTGCTACTGTCACGTTTCTCTTCTGCGGGAACAGACCAAGGCGCAGCGATGTAGCCAGAATACATATTTAATTATACACGGGACCACGACGGAACAAAACAAAGAACGGAGAACGTACTTGATGAACATAACTGAACAGACAAACACAGCTATGAACATACAATAACCCACGAACCCAGAGTGAAACCTACTAGCCTAAATATGGTTTCCCAATTAGAACAACGACACACAGCTGCCTCTAATTGGGAACCATTTCTAACATAGAAATACGACACCTAGAATGAACAAACCCTACACAAAGACAAAACCAAAACGCTCCAGCCTGAAACTCGGGACTGGGCGTTACAGTCTCCAAAGCGCGGACTCGGACGCCGGAAAAATCTGTGGGGGGTCTTCGGTAGGGTCGCTTTGTCCCAGGTGGAGGCTCCGGTGCTGGCCGTGCTGGTCTGACATCCAGAACCGGAGGCCCTGGGCCTTTCTCCTGGAACTCAGGTGCGTGGAGTTGGAACTGGCCGTACTGGACTCGTGATGCTCACTGGAACGCTGGTGCGTGGAGCAGGAACTGGCAGTACTGGACTCGTGATGCTCACTGGGACTCTGGTGCGTGGAGCAGGAACTGGCAGTACTGGACTCGTGATGCTCACTGGGACTCTGGTGCGTGGAGCAGGAACTGGTCGTACTGGACTCGTGATGCTCACTGGGACTCTGGTGCGTGGAGCAGGAACTGGTCGTACTGGACTCGTGATGCTCACTGGAACTCTGGTGCGTGGAGCAGGAACTGGCAGTACTGGACTTGTGATGCTCACTGGAACTCTGATGCGTGGAGCAGGAACTGGCAGTACTGGACTTGTGATGCTCACTGGAACTCTGGTGCGTGGAGCAGGAACTGGCAGTACCCGGACTAGTGATGCTCACTGGTACTCTGGTGCGTGGAGCAGGAACTGGCAGTACTGGACTTGTGATGCTCACTGGAACTCTGGTGCGTGGAGCAGGAACTGGTCGTACTGGACTCTCTGAGCGCCGCGAGCTTGGTGCGCGAGCCGGGACAGGACGTGCTGGACTCTCTGAACGCACGGGGAGCTTGGTGCGCGGAGTCGGGGACAGGGCGTGCTGGACTCTCTGAGCGCTTGCAGGGAGCTTGGTGCGCGGAGCCGGGACAGGGCGTGCTGGACTCTCTGAGCGCCACGGGAGCTTGAGTGCGCGGGCCGGGACAGGGCGTGCTGGACTCGGAGCGCACGGGGAGTGCGCGGGGCCGAGCAGGGCGTGCTGGACTCTCTGAGCATACGGGGAGCTTGTGCGGCGGGCGAGCAGGGCGTGCTGGACTCGGAGCGCCACGGGGAGCTGGGTGCGGCGGGGCGGGCGCAGGGCGTGCTGGACTCTCGGGCGCTGGGGAGCTGGAGTGCGTGGAACAGGGACTGGGCGTGTAGACACCACTACACGGACTGGGGTCTTGGAACACGGAACAGGGATCTTGGAGCGCGGAACAGGGATCTTGGAGCGCGGAACAGGGATCTTGGAACGCGAACAGGGATCTTGGAGCGATGGAACAGGGATCTTGGAGCGTGGAACAGGGATCTTGGAGCGTGGAACAGGGATCTTGGAGCGTGGAACAGGGATCTCGGGCGTGGAACAGGGGTCTCGGAGCGTGGAACAGGGGTCTCGGGCGTGGAACAGGGACTGGACGTGTAGAAACCTCTACACGGACCGGGAACCTGATATGGAGAGCCGACACCATACCTCCAGCCAGCTCACTAACCCTGGCCTCATGGGTGAATGGAGCTGGAATCTCTCGGACTGGGCTGTGGGTCCGTGCGGAGATTCTGCCCGTGAGACCACAGGATAACATGGACCCAAAGGCGCACTGGAGGTCTGGCTCGCAGAGCTGGCACCACTCTCCCAGGTAGCACACAGACCTCGGCCCGACCAATGAGTGGCGCTGGGATCTCTCGCACTGGGCTGCGGACACGACCGGAGACACCGCTGCGGAACTGGAGCAGAATATCCGGGTCGCAGGGAGCGTGCCGGGGACTTAGTGCGCAGCGATGGCACCACTCTTTCTGGCTGCACTTATTTTCCCCCGACTGATGAGTGGAGCGGAATCACCGCACCGGCCTCTGAATCCCTATAGAAACCGTGCGCCCAACACTGCATTACGGCCTCCCTTCGACTGCGACGCTCTCCCACGTTCTCTCCATAAGGCACGAGGTTGGCTCAGGAGTCCCTCCTGAACGGCCAACCTCGTGTGCCCCCAAAAGTTTCTTGGGGCAGCCTTACGGACCTCCGTGCCAGGCGAGATCCGATGAGGTCCTCCTGGTCCAGCACTCCCGAGTCTCTCGCTGCTTGGTCTTTTGCGGGTGGGTTATTCTGTCACGTTTCTCTTCTGCGGGAACAGACCAAGGCAGCGATGTAGCCAGAATACATATTTAATTATACACGGGACCACTGACGGAACAAAACAAAGAAGCGGAGAACGAACGATGAACATAACTGAACAGACAAACACAGCTATGAACATACAATAACCCACGAACCCAGAGTGAAACCTACTAGCCTAAATATGGTTCCCAATTAGAGACAACGACACACAGCTGCCTCTGGTGGGAACCATTACTCAACTTTATAGAAATCGACACCTAGAATGAACAAACCCTACACAAAGACAAAACCAAACGCTCCAGCCTGAAACTCGGGACTGGGCGTTACAGCTACATGTTTTATTAGATGGCATCTGTTGGCCTGGAATATACCCTTTCTGT
The DNA here is from genome assembly GCA_030435695.1 of Brachymystax lenok tsinlingensis. Classification (NCBI taxonomy): domain Eukaryota; kingdom Metazoa; phylum Chordata; class Actinopteri; order Salmoniformes; family Salmonidae; genus Brachymystax; species Brachymystax lenok. The sequence continues at coordinate 27,801,826 of CM059791.1, forward strand.
AGAGGCTTTCTTCACACTGAGTACTTTGACTCCTTTGGGCAGGTGGAATTCGTGGTTTTCAAAGTCTGTGCTGAAGAATGTGTTCTGAGTGCGGGGGTCAGTGAAGGATATGCCCATGTCACTGGTGATGGACGTCTTCTCTTTCTCAACACTGAGCTTAGTGGAGCCCTGCTGGAACACCACCTGGAACACAAATACAAAAAACATATACATGTAAGAGCATACAGTCTGATTCATGTATTCATATCTGGGTATGAATACGTTAATCAGACTGGGGAAGTGTGTGTGTGTATAGACTGGTTATACCAATGTATTTGTGTGTTCTGTCTGTGTGTGTGTGTGTGTGTGTGTGTGTGTGTGTGTGTGTGTGTGTGTGTGTGTGTGTGTGTGTGTGTGTGTGTGTGTGTGTGTGTGTGTGTGTGTGTGTGTGTGTGTGTGTGAGTGTGTGAGTGAGTGCGTTTGTGTGTTGCCTAAGTGAGTGTGTGTTGCCTAAGTGAGTGTATTTTTCCTAAGTGAGTGTGTGTTGCCTAAGTCAGTGTATTTTTCCTAAGTGAGTGTGTGTTGCCTAAGTGAGTGTATTTTTCCTAAGTGAGTGTGTGTTGCCTAAGTCAGTGTATTTTTCCTAAGTGAGTGTGTGTTGCCTAAGTCAGTGTATTTTTCCTAAGTGAGTGTGTGTTGCCTAAGTGAGTGTATTTTTCCTAAGTGAGTGTGTGTTGCCTAAGTGAGTGTATTTTTCCTAAGTGAGTGTGTGTTGCCTAAGTCAGTGTATTTTTCCTAAGTGAGTGTGTGTTGCCTAAGTGAGTGTATTTTTCCTAAGTGAGTGTGTGTTGCCTAAGTCAGTGTATTTTTCCTAAGTGAGTGTGTGTTGCCTAAGTCAGTGTATTTTTCCTAAGTGAGTGTGTGTTGCCTAAGTCAGTGTATTTTTCCTAAGTAGTGTGTTTTGCCTGAGTTCACCGGGTTGTTGTTGCCAGTGATAACCAGGTCCTGGTCCTTCCTGCCCCCCACAGTGCTCTTGTGTAGTGGGTGGACCACGCCCATGTCTGCCTTCTGCTTGAAGCGCAGCAGCCCACTCTCATGGAACTCTATACTGTCACAACCACTGGGCCCGATGCGGATCACTGTCCATATCACTAGAGTGATCTGAGAGACGGGACAAATGTCAGAGATTCAGATTTTAAAAAATATTTTATTTCACCTTTATTTAACCAGGTAGGCCAGTTGAGAACAAGTTCTCATTTACAACTGCGACCTGGCCAAGATAAAGCAAAGCAGTGCGACACAAACAACAACACAGAGTTACACATGGAATAAACAAACGTACAGTCAATAACACAATAGGAAAAAAATACGTTCCAGTCATTGGCAGCAGAGAACTGGAAGGAAAGGTGGCCAAATGAGGAATAAGCTTTTGGGGTGACCAGTGGAATATACCTGCTGGAGCGCGTGCTACGGGTGGGTGCTGCTATGGTGACCAGTGAGCTGAGATAAGGCAGAGCTTTACCTAGAAAATACTTATAGATGACCTGGCGACGAATATGAAGCGAGGGCCTGCCAACGAGATCATACAGGTCGTAGTGGTGGGTAGTATATGGGGCTTTGGTGACAAAACGGATGGCACTGTGATAGACTGCATCCAATTTGCTGAGTAGAGTGTTGGAGGCTATTTTATAAATGACATCGCCGAAGTCAAGGATCGGTAGGATAGTCAGTTTTACGAGGGTATGTTTCGCAGCATGAGTGAAGGATCCTTTGTTGCGAAATAGGAAGCCGATTCTAGATTTGATTTTGGATTGGAAATGCTTAATGTGAGTCTGGATGTAGAGTTTGTAGTCTAACCATACACCTACGTATTTGTAGTTGTCCACATATTCTAAGTCAAAACCGTCCAGAGTAGTGATGCTGGATGGGCGGGCAGGTGCGGGCAGCGCTCAGTTAAAGAGCATGCATTTAGTTTTACTTGCATTTAAGAGCAGTTGGAGGCCACGGAAGGAGAGTTGTATGGCATTGAAGCTCGTCTGGAGGTTAGTTAACACAGTGTCCAAAGAAGGGCCAGAAGTATACAGAATGGTGTTATCTGCGTAGAGGTGGATCAGAGAATCACCAGCAGCAAGAGCGACATCATTGATATATACAGAGAAAAGAGTCGGCCCGAAAATTTAACCCTGTGGCACCCCCATAGAGACTGCCAGAGGTCCGGACAACAGGCCCTCCGATTTGACACACTGAACTCTGTCTGAGAAGTAGTTGGTGAACCAGGCGAGGCAGTCGTTTGAGAAACCAAGGCTGTTGAGTCTGCCGATAGGAATGTGGTGATTGACAGAGTCGGAAGCCTTGGCCAGGTCGATGAATACGGCTGCACAGTATTGTCTTTTATCGATGGCGGTTATGATATCGTTTAGGACCTTGAGCGTGGCTGAGGTGCACCCATGACCAGCTCGGAAACCAGATTGCATAGCGGAGAAGGTACGATGGGATTCGAAATGGTCGGTGATCTGTTTGTTAACTTGGCTTTCGAAGACCTTAGAAAGGCAGGGTAGGATAGATATAGGTCTGTAACAGTTTGGGTCTAGAGTGTCTCCCCCTTTAAAGAGGGGGATGACCGCGGCAGCTTTCCAATCTTTGGGGATGTCAGACGATACGACAGAGAGGTTGAACAGGCTAGTAATAGGGGTTGCAACAATTACGGCGGATTATTTTAGAAAGAAAGGGTCCAGGTTGTCTAGCCCAGCTGATTTGTAGGGGTCCAGATTTTGCAACTCTTTCAGAACATCAGCTATCTGTATTTGGGTGAAGTAGAAATGGGGGAAGTTTGGGCAAGTTGCTGTGGGGGGTGCAGGGCTGTTGATCGGGGTAGGGGTAGCCAGGTGGAAAGCATGGCCAGCCGTAGAAAAATGCTTATTGAAATTCTCAATTATCGTGGATTCATCAGTGGTGACAGTGTTTCCTAGCCTCAGTGGGCAGCTGGGAGGAGGTGCTCTTATTCTCCATGGACTTTACAGTGTCCCAGAACCTTTTGGAGTTTGTGCTACAAGATGCAAATTTCTGTTTGAAAAAAGCTAGCCTTTGCTTTCCTAACTGCCTGTGTATATTGGTTCCTAACTTCCCTGAAAAGTTGCATATCGAGGGGACTATTCGATGCTAATGCAGTCCGCCACAGGATGTTTTTGTGCTGGTCAAGGGCAGTCAGGTCTGGAGTGAACCAAGGGCTATATCTGTTCCTGGTTCTAAATTTGAATGGGGCATGCTTATTTAAGATGGTGATTTGATTTGTTATAATCAGAATTAGTTATAACATATCCATAACTAACATTCTGATTATATCATGCATGCTACTAGCCTGAGTTAAAAAGTTAATTCAGATTAATAAGGATGATTACATTATGCAGAGGACACTTTGTGTGTCATTTGGCACTCACAATGAGGTTGATGAGAGCCAGCAAGAAGAGCAGGACTATGATGCAGACAGCCATGTTGCCCTTGCGTCCTCTCAGGCCTGTCTTGTGCAGGCGCTCCTCCTCAATGGGCACATAGCCTGCCTTGAAGTTGCTGTTGTGCTCCTTGTTGGTGGTCCGCCGTTCGATGGCCTTCTCCCTCATGGACCTCTTCACAGGCCCATTAGAACTCTCCTTCAACACACAGAACAGCAGCAATGTCAAGGCTCAGTAGGCGTACCCAACTTTAACATGCTATACTGCTGTGACATCTACAAACAACACTTTCTGGGTGGTCCCCATCAATCAAACATAGACTTCACTGTACACCTCTCTGTGTGAGATTAAACATTAAGAGTTCTATACATTGTAACTACCACATGTTATTTTGTTTCACTCTGCAGTCTAGTTGATCTAGTAGTTGATACATTGTAGCAACCCAATTGACAGCCTATTTAACTACCATATGTAGTTACAATGTAACAAATATACTGTATCTCTGAGTACAGAGAAACAGAGCCACATATTGAAACCACCACATTTTATTTTATTGGACTTTATGCAGGCGTCGCTGGATAGACAGGTTGCTTCTGAGGAATGCGCGCAATTAAACACCCGGGTCTCTTTGTCTGTAGGTAATAACAAAAAATAAAGT